>CP136059.1:350732477-352162477 GCA_032464435.1 Aegilops umbellulata | reverse complement strand
AAGTGCGCCATTAGAAACATTTTTTCAATTTTTTTTCAGATTTTTTAATTTTTTTTCAATTTTTTTTCGTTTTTTTCTTAATCTCAGGTCAATATGGCTTAATCTCAGAGTTCTATCCGGCCCGAGCAATAGCTCACTTCACAGGCACTTGTTGATATATCTAGCATATCAATCCTATTATACCTTGTTGATGTCTAGTACTTTGTTCATATTCATGACTATGATGAAATTTTGAAAAATACTTCAAACTTCTCGGTCATATTACGTATCATTTTGTGAAAAACAATTAAAAAAAATTCAAAACCAATTTTTTTTTGAATTTTTTTGGATTCTTTTGCCTCTAGATCTTGAAAGCCCCGTAACTTTTTTCTGTTAGGTTTTTGGGGATTTTGAAAATGTTTAACGGGGATCCCCCAGTTAAATTCGGATGTAACTTTTTGAGTAGATGATTTTTCATATATAAAACTTTTTAATCCGAGTTCGTATGCAAAAGTTATGCCCATTTTACAAATTTCCAGAGAGATTTTGCAAATAAAGTCGAAATTCATATTTGTAAATTTTCCCAACAACTAGACCACATTTCACATGGGAAACTTATTTTCTTTTATTTTTTTGACATTTTTACCATTTTCTTTTATCTTTTTTAAAACTAAAAAGGTGGTCAGGGGGGTGCATTCGGGAACTTTTGGGCCAAGTTAGTAATGGCGCACCGTGGGGTGGTGCGCCATTACTAGTTAAACTACTAATGGCACACCACACCCACGGTACGCCATTACTAGTTTTGAAAAGAAAAAAAATGATTTTTTTTGAAAAAAACTTAGTAATGGCGCACCTGTGGACAGTGCGCCATTACTAGTTACAATTTTTTTTATTTTTTTAATTTTTTTTCAAAACTACTAATGGCGCACGGTGGGTGTGGTGCGCCATTACTATGTCAAGTTAGTAATGGTGCACCACTCCCACGGTGCGCCATGATCTTGCGTGTGCGTAGGAACTTTTTTGAAATTACTACGTTCCCCAACAGTGGCATCCGAGCCTGGTTTTATGCGTAGATGTCATATGCCCGAGTAGAACACAAGTGAGTTGTGGGCGATATAAGTCAGACTGCTTACCAGCATGTCATCCTTTGGTTCGGCGGTATTTTTGGATGAAGCGGCCCGGACCGACATTATGCGTACGCTTATGCGAGACTGGTTCTACCGATGTGCTTTGCACATAGGTGGCTGGCGGGTGTCAGTTTCTCCAATTTTAGTTGAACCGAGTGTGGCTACGCCAGGTCCTTGCGAAGGTTAGAACAGCACCAACTTGACAAACTATCGTTGTGGTTTTGATGCGTAGGTAAGAACGGTTCTTGCTAAGCCCGTAGCAGCGACGTAAAACTTGCAACAACAAAGTAGAGGACGTCTAACTTGTTTTTGCAGGGCATGTTGTGGTGTGATATGGTCAAGACATGATGCTAAATTTTATTGTATGAGATGATCATGTTTTGTAACCGAGTTATCGGCAACTGTCAGGAGCCATATGGTTGTCGCTTTATTATATGCAATGCAATCGCCCTGTAATGCTTTACTTTATCACTAAGCGGTAGCGAAAGTCGTAGAAGCATAAGATTGGCGAGACGACAACGATGCTACGATTGAGATCAAGGTGTCGCGCCGGCGACGATGGTGATCATGACGGTGCTTCGGAGATGGAGATCACAAGCACAAGATGATGATGGCCATATCATATCACTCATATTGATTGCATGTGATGTTTATCTTTTATGCATCTTCTCTTGCTTTGATTGATGGTAGCATTATAAGATTATCTCTCACTAAATTTCAAGATAAAAGTGTTCTTCCTGGGTATGCACCGTTGCCAAAGTTCTTCGTGCCCAGACACCACGTGATGATCGGGTTTAATAAGCTCTACGTCCATCTACAACGGGTGCACGCCAGTTTTGCACACACAGAATACTCGGTTTAAACTTGACGAGCCTAGCATATGCAGATATGGCCTCGGAACACTGAGACCGAAAGGTCGAGCATGAATCATATAGTAGATATGATCAACATAGTGATGTTCACCATTGAAAACTACTCCATTTCACGTGATGATCGGTTATGGTTTAGTTGATTTGGATCACGTGATCACTTAATTAGAAGATTAGAGAGATGTATTTCTAAGTGGGAGTTCTTAAGTAATATGATTAATAGAACTTAAATTTATCATGAACTTAGTACCTGATAGTATCTTGCTTGTCTATGTTGTAGATCAACAGCTCGCGTTTAGCTCCCCTGTTTTATTTTTGATATGTTCCTAGAGAAAACTGAGTTGAGAGATGTTAGTAGCAATGATGCGGATTGGATCAGTGATCTGAGGACTATCCTCATTGCTGCACAGAATAATTATGTCCTTGATGCACCGCTAGGTGACAGACCTATTGCAGGAGCAGATGCAGACGCTATGAACGTTTGGCTAGCTCAATATGATGACTACTTGATAGTTTAGTGCAGCATGCTTAACGGCTTAGAATCGGGACTTCAAAGACGTTTTGAACGTCATGGACCATATGAGATGTTTCAGGAGTTGAAGTTAATATTTCAAGCAAATAGCCGAGTTGAGAGATATGAAGTCTCCAACAAGTTCTATAGCTAAAAGATGGAGGAGAATAGCTCAAGCAGTGAGCATGTGCTCAGATTGTCTGGGTATTACAATTGCTTGAACCAACTGAGAGTTAATCTTCCAGATAAGACAGTGATTGACAGAATTCTCTAGTCACCATCACCAAGTTAGTAGAACTTTGTGATGAACTATAATATGCAAGGGATAACGGAAACAATTCCCAAGCTCTTCGTGATGCTGAAGTCGACGAAGGTAGAAATCAAGAAAAACATCAAGTGTTGATGGTTAACCAGACCACTAATTTCAAGAAAAGGGCAAAGGGAAGAAGGGGAACTTCAAGAAGAACAACAAGCAAGTTGTTGCTCAAGTGAAGAAGCCCAAGTCTGGACCTAAGCCTGAGACTAAGTGCTTCTACTTCAAAGGGACTAGTCACTAGAAGCGGAACTGCCCCAAGTATTTGGCGGATAAGAAGGATGGCAAAGTGAACAAAGGTATATTTGATATACATGTTATTGATGTGTACTTTACTAGTGTTTATAGCAACCCCGCGGTATCTGATACTAGTTCAGTTGCTAAGAGTAGTAACTAGAAACGGGAGTTGCAAAATGAACATAAACTAGTTAAGGGTGAAGTGAAGATGTGTATTGGAAGTAGTTCCAAGATTGATATGATCATCATCGCACACTCCCTATACTTTCGGGATTAGTGTTGAACCTAAATAAATGTTATTTGGTGTTTACGTTGAGCAAGAATATGATTTGATCATGTTTATTGCAATATGGTTATTCATTTAAGTTAGAGAATAATTGTTATTCTGTTTACATGAATAAAACCTTTTATGGTTATACACCCAATGAAAATGGTTTGTTGGATCTTGATCGTAGTGATACACATTTTCGTAATATTGAAGACAAAAGATGCAAAGTTAATAATGATTGTGCAACTTATTTGTGGCACTGCCGTTTAGGTCATATTGGTGTAAAGCGCATGAAGAAACTCCATGCTGATGGGATTTTGGAATCACTTGATGCATGCGAACCATGCCTCATGGGCAAGATGACTAAGACTCTGTTCTCCGGAACAATGGAGCGAGCAACTAACTTATTGGAAATAATACATACTGATGTATGCGGTCCGATGAGTGTTGAGGCTCGCGGCGGGTATCATTATTTTCTGACCTTCACATATTATTTGAGTAGATATGGGTATATCTACTTGATGAAACATAAAGTTTGAAACATTTGAAAAGTTCAAAAGAAATTCAGAGTGAAGTGGAAAATCATAGTTGACAAGAAAATAAAGTTTCTACGATCTGATCGCAAAGACAAATATTTGAGTTACGAGTTTGGCCTTCAGTTAAAACAATGTGAAATAGTTTCACTACTCACGCCACCTGGAACACCACAACGTAATGGTGTGTCCGGACGTCATAACCGTACTTTATTGGATATAGTACAATCTATGATGTTTCTTACCGATTTACCACTATAGTTTTGGGGTTATGCATTAAGAGACAGCTGCATTCACGCTAAAAAGGGCACCATCTAAATCTGTTGAGATGACACCGTATGAACTGTGGTTTGGCAAGAAACCAAAGTTGTCGTTTCTTAAAGTTTGGGGTTGCAATGCTTATGTGAAAAAGTTTCATCCTGATAAGCTCAAACCCAAATTGGAGAAATGTGTCTTCATAGGATACCCAAAGGAGACAGTTGGGTACATCTTCTATCACAAATCCGAAGGCAAGACATTAGTTGCTAGGAATGGATCCTTTCTAGAGAAGGAGTTTCTCTCGAAAGAAGTGAGTGGGAGGAAAGTAGAACTTGATGAGGTAACTGTACCTGCTCCCTTATTGGAAAGTAGTTCATCACAGAAATATGTTCCTGTGATTCCTACACCAATTAGTGAGGAAGCTAATGATGATGATCATGTAACTTCAGATCAAGTTACTACTGAACCTCGTAGGTCAACCAGAGTGAGATCCGCACCAGAGTGGTACGGTAATCCTGTTCTGGAGGTCATGTTACTTAACCATGACGAACCTACGAACTACGAGGAAGCGATGATGAGCCCAGATTCCGCAAAATGGCTTGATGCCATGAAATCTGAGATGGGATTCATGTATGATAACAAAGTATGGACTTTGATTGACTTGCCCAATGATCGACGAGCCATTGAGATTAAATGGATCTTCAAGAGGAATACGGACGCTGATAGTAGTGTTACTATCTACAAAGCTAGAATTGTCGCAAAAAGGTTTTCGACAAGTTCAAGGTGTTGACTACGATGAGAGTTTCTCACTCGTATCTATGCTTAAGTCTATCCGAATCATGTTAGCAATTGTCGCATTTTATGAAATCTGGCAAATGGATAAATAAAACTGCAATCCTTATTGGATTAATTAAATAAGAGTTGTATATGACTCAACCATGAGTTTTTGTCAATCTTAAAGGTGCTAACAAAATTTGCAAGCTCCAGCGATCCATCTATGGACTGGTGCAAGCATCTCGGAGTTGGAATATACACTTTGATAAGTTGATCAAAGGATATAGTTTTATACAGACTTGCGGTGAAGCCTGTATTTACAAGAAAGTGAGTGGGAGCACTACAACATTTCTGATAAGTATATGTGAATGACATATTGTTGATCGAAAATAATGTAGAATTATTCTGCAAAGCATAAAGGAGTGTTTGAAAGGAGTTTTTCAAAAGACCTCGGTGAAGCTGCTTACATATTGAGCATCAAAATCTATAGAGATAGATCAAGACGCTTGATATGTTTTTTCAATGAGTACATACCTTGACAAGATTTTGAAGTAGTTCAACATGGAACAGTCAAAGAAAGAGTTCTTGGCTGTGTTACAAGGTGTGAAATTGAGTAGGACTCAAAGCCCGACCACGACAGAAGATAGAAAGAGAATGAAAGTCATTTCCTATGCCTCAGCCATAGGTTCTATAAAGTATGCCATGCTGTGTACCAGATCTATTGTATACCTTACACTGACTTTGGCAAGGGAGTAGAATAGTGATCTAGGAGTAGATCACTGGACATTGGTCAAAATTATCCTTAGTGGAATAAGGATATGTTTCTCGATTATGGAGGTGACAAAAGGTTCGCCGTAAAGGGTTACGTCGATGCAAGTTTTGACACTGATCCAGATGACTCTAAGTCTGAATCTGGATACATATTAAAAGTGGGAGCTATTAGCTAGAGTAGCTCTGTGCAGATCATTGTAGACATAGAAATTTGCAAAATACTTATGGATCTGAATATGACAGACCCGTTGACTGAAATTATCTCACAAGCAAAACATGATCACACCTTAGTAATCTTTGGGTGTTAATCACATAGCAATGTGAACTAGATTATTGACTCTAGTAAACCCTTTGGATGTTGGTCACATGACGATGTGAACTATGGGTGTTAATCACATGGTGATGTGAACTATTGATGTTAAATCACATGGCGATGTGAGCTAGATTATTGACTCTAGTGCAAGTGGGAGACCGAAGGAAATATGCCCTAGAGGCAATAATAAAGTTATTATTTATTTCCTTATTTCATGATTAATGTTTATTATTCATGCTAGAACTGTATTAACCAGAAACATGATACATGTGTGAATACATAGACAAACAGAGTGTCACTAGTATGCCTCGACTTGACTAGCTCGTTGATCAAAGATGGTTATGTTTCCTAGCCATAGACATGAGTTGTCATTTGATTAACGGGATCACATCATTAGGAGAATGATGTGATTGACTTGACCCATTCCGTTAGCTTAGCACACGATCGTATAGTATGTTGCTATTGTTTTCTTCTTGACTTATACATGTTCCTATGACTATGAGATTATGCAACTCCCGTTTACCGAAGGAACACTTTGTGTGCTACCAAACGTCACAACGTAACTGGGTGATTATAAAGGTGCTCTACAGGTGTCTCCGAAGGTACTTGTTGGGTTGGCGTATTTCAATATTAGGATTTCTCACTCCAATTGTTGGAGAGGTATCTCTGGGACCTCTCGGTAATGCACATCACTTAAGACTTGCAAGCATTGCAACTAATGATTTAGTTGCGGGATGATGTATTACAGAACGAGTAAAGAGACTTGCCGGCAACGAGATTGAACTAGGTATTGAGATACCGACGTTCGAATCTCGGGCAAGCAACATACCGATGACAAAGGGAACAACGTATGTTGTTATGCGGTCTGACCGATAAAGATCTTCGTAGAATATGTGGGAGCCAATATGAGCATCCAGGTTCCGCTATTGGTTATTGACCGGAGACGTGTCTCGGTCATGTCTACATAGTTCTTGAACCCGTAGGGTCCACACGCTTAACGTTATGATGACCGTTATATTATGAGTTTATATGTTTTGATGTACCGAAGGTTGTTCGGTGTCCCGGATGTGATCACGGACATGACGAGGAGTCTCGAAATGGTCGAGACATGAAGATTGAAATATTGTAAGCCTATGTTTGGATATCGGAAGTGATCCGGGTGAAATTGTGATTTTACCAGAGTACCGGAGGGGTTACCGGAACCCCCTAGGGACTTAATGGGCCTTAGTGGGCCTTGGTGGAAGAGAGGAGAGGCGGCTAGGGCTGGGCCGCGCGACCCTCCCCCTAGTCCGAATAGGACAAGGAGAGGGGGGCGGCGCCCCCCTTCCTTCTCTCTCTCTCTCCTCTTTCCCCCTCCCGAATCCTATTCCAACTAGGAAGGGGGGGGGGTAGTCCTTCTCACGGTGGGAGTAGGACTCCTCTTGGCATGCCTCTCCCCTTGGCCGGCTGCACCCCCTTGCTCCTTTATATACGGGGGCAGGGGGGCACCCTAGAGACACAACAATTGATCATTGATCTCTTAGCCGTGTGCGGTGCCCCCCTCCACCATAGTCCACCTCGATAATACTGTAGCGGTGCTTAGGCGAAGCCCTGCGTCGGTAGAATATCAACATCGTCACCACGCTGTCGTGCTGATGAAACTCTCCCTCAACACTCGGCTGGATAGGAGTTCGAGGGACGTCATCGGGCTGAACAGGTGCTGAACTCCGAGGTGCTGTACGTTCGGTACTTGATCGGTCGGATAGTGAAGACGTAGGACTACATCAACCGCGTTGTGTTAACGCTTCCGCTTTCGGTCTACGAGGGTACGTGGACAACACTCTCCCCTCTCGTTGCTATGCATCACCATGATCTTGCGTGTGCGTAGGAATTTTTTTGAAATTACTACGTTCCCCAAGAGTGGCATCCGAGACTGGTTTTATGCGTAGATGTCATATGCACGAGTAGAACACAAGTGAGTTGTGGGCGATATAAGTCATACTGCTTACCAGCATGTCATACTTTGGTTCCGCAGTATTGTTGGATGAAGCGGCCCGAACCGACATTACGCTTACGCTTACGCGAGACTGGTTCTACCGACGTGCTTTGCACATAGGTGGCTGGCGGGTGTCAGTTTCTCCAAGTTTAGTTGAACCGAGTGTGGCTACGCCCGGTCCTTGCGAAGGTTAAAACAACACGAACTTGACAAACTATCGTTGTGGTTTTGATGCGTAGGTAAGAACGGTTCTTGCTAAGCCCGTAGCAGCCACGTAAAACTTGCAACAACAAAGTAGAGGACGTCTAACTTGTTTTTGCAGGGCATGTTGTGGTGTGATATGGTCAAGACGTGATGCTAAATTTTATTGTATGAGATGATCATGTTTTGTAACCGAGTTATCGGCAACTGGCAGGAGCCATATGGTTGTCGCTTTATTGTATGCAATGCAATCGCCCTGTAATGCTTTACTTTATCACTAAGCGGTAGCGATAGTCGTAGAAGCATAAGATTGGCGAGACGACAATGATGCTATGATGGAGATCAAGGTGTCGCGCCGGTGACGATGGTGATCATGACGGTGCTTCGGAGATGGAGATCACAAGCACAAGATGATGATGGCCATATCATATCACTTATATTGATTGCATGTGATGTTTATCTTTTATGCATCTTCTCTTGCTTTGATTGACGGTAGCATTATAAGATTATCTCTCACTAAATTTCAAGATAAAAGTGTTCTCCCTGAGTATGCACCGTTGCCAAAGTTCGTCGTGCCCAGACACCACGTGATGATCGGGTGTAATAAGCTCTACGTCCATCTACAACGGGTGGAAGCCAGTTTTGCACACGCAGAATACTCGGGTTAAACTTGACGAGCCTAGCATATGCAGATATGGCCTCGGAACACTGAGACTAAAAGGTCGAGCGTGAATCATATAGTAGATATGATCAACATAGTGATGTTCACCATTGAAAACTACTCCATTTCACGTGATGGTCGGTTATGGTTTAGTTGATTTGGATCACGTGATCACTTAATTAGAAGATTAGAGAGATGTATTTCTAAGTGGGAGTTCTTAAGTAATATGATTAATTGAACTTACATTTATCATGAACTCAGTACCTGATAGTATCTTGCTTGTCTATGTTGTAGATCAATAGCTCGCGTTTAGCTCCCCTGTTTTATTTTTGATATGTTCCTAGAGAAAACTGAGTTGAAAGATGTTAGTAGCAATGATGCGGATTGGATCCGTGATCTGAGGACTATCCTCATTGCTGCACAGAAGAATTATGTCTTTGATGCACCGCTAGGTGGCAGACCTATTGCAGGAGTAGATGCAGACGCTATGAACGTTTGGCTAGCTCAATATGATGACCACTTGATAGTTTAGTGCACCTTGCTTAACGGCTTAGAATCGGATCTTCAAAGATATTTTGAACGTCATGGACCATATGAGATGTTCCAGGAGTTGAAGTTAATATTTCAAGCAAATACCCGAGTTGAGAGATATGAAGTCTCCAACAAGTTCCATAGCTAAAAGATGGAGGAGAATAGCTCAAGCAGTGAGCATGTGCTCAGATTGTCTGGATTAAAATAATTAAATTAATTAAAATAATAAAAAAAGTAATAAAAAAATCGAAAATAATTTCGACGAAAAATATATTTTTAAATTTTTTTGGCACGGGATTCGAGGCGGCGGCGAACCTCGGCGGCGGCGGCGGCTCCGGCGGCGGCGGCGGCGGCGGGCTCGGGTGGGCTGGGGTGCTCTGGGGGCTCGGGCGCTCGGTATAAAGGCGCCCCCCGGGCGGAGTCACGCTCGGGTACGGCCCAAGGTCGGTTCCGTTTTTTTAAATACGCTCGGAAAAAAATGAAAAAGAGTACCAAACGGACTCCAAAAATCGTGAAATAAATTTTTCCTGGTTTCTAAAATCGAGCCCGATAAAGTGGACATTTATTTGGGCCCAAAATACAATTTTGGAAAACGCGTATTTTTCCTAAATTCTATTAAAAATACCGAAAAACTCTGAAATAAATCTTATTTGATTTTCTTATTAAATCCTCAATATTTCTATATTTTGGGAAAGTCATTTTATTCCCTCTCTCATATTTTTGTAATATAAATAATTGACGTTAAAATAAATAAAATCACGTGATCCTATTTTCAAAATTTGAGAAAACTCAAATATGAAAATAACGAAATCCCCAACTCTCTCCGTGGGTCCTTGAGTTGCTTAGGATTTTCTAGGATCAAAACCAAAAGCAAAATAAAATATGATATGCATGATGATCTAATGTATACATTCCAAATTGAAAATTTGGGATGTTACAAACCTACCCACCTTAAGATGAATCTCGCCCTCGAGATTCGGGTTGGCTAGAAAATAGGTGAGGGTGGTCCTTGAGCAAATCTTCTTCTCTCTCCCAGGTGGCTTCATCCTCTGAGTGGTGGTTCCGCTGAACCTTGCAAAACTTGATAACCTTGTTGCGGGTAACTCTGCTGGCATAATCGAGAATCTTGACTGGTTTCTCCTCATACGTTAAGTCATTCTTCAACTGAATTGCTTCAAGCAGTACTGTATCTCTTAGCGGCACCTCCGCCATCTCGGCGTGACATTTCTTCAGCTGAGAAACATGGAATACATCATGAACTCCTGACAGTCCCTCTGGTAATTCCAACTTATAAGCGACTTCTCCCATACGTTTCAAGATCTTATACGGTCCAACGAAACGCGGTGCTAATTTTCCCTTAACTCCAAAGCGCTTAACTCCTCGAAGTGGGGATACTCGAAGATAAACTCTGTCTCCGGTTTCGTAAACTGTCTCCTTGCGTTTAGAATCTGCGTAGCTCTTCTGCCTGGACTGGGCTACCTTGAGCCTATCGGGAATCAACTTAACTTTCCGTTCAGACTCCTTAATCAGATCTGGTCCAAAGAACTGATGGTCTCCAACTTCGTCCCATGACAACGGTGTCCTACACCTCCTTCCGTATAAAGCTTCGAAAGGTGCCATCTTCAAACTGGTTTCGTAACTATTGTTATAAAAAAACTCCGCATACGGCAAGTTATCGTCCCAACTAGATCCATAATCTAGCGCACAAGCTCTCAGCATATCTTCCAAAATCTGATTGACTCTCTTAGTCTGTCGATCCGTCTGTGGGTGAAAAGCTGTGCTGAACTCTAGTCTGGTTCCCAAAGTTTCATGCAACTGATTCCAAAACTTTGAGGTAAATTGGGTTCCTCTATCTGATACGATACTCCTCAGAACTCCATGCAAACAAATGATCCCGGTCATGTATATCTTTGCCAACTTAGCACTGGTGTAAGTGGTCTTAACTGGGATGAAATGTGCTACCTTCGTCAAACGATCAACTACTACCCATATCGAGTCATAGCCTGCCTTCGTCCTGGGTAGTCCTGTGATAAAATCCATGCCTATCTTATCCCACTTCCATTCGGGTATCGGCAATGGTTGTAACAATCCGGCTGGCTTCTGATGTTCTGCCTTCACTCTATGACACACATCACAAACTGCTACATATGCTGCAATATCCTTCTTCATTCTGGTCCACCAGAATGTTCCCTTCAAATCCAAATACATCTTGGTATTTCCTAGGTGAATCGAATAGGGTGAATCATGTGCCTCTTGCAGAATCAACTTCCTGATCTCCGGGTCATTGGGCACATAAACACGGTCCTCAAACCATAGGGTATCGTGCTCATCCTCACGAAATCCCTTTGCTTTTCCTTCGCTCATTTTCTTCTTTATATCTTCAATCTCCTTGTCAGTTTTCTGAGCTTCTCTGATTTTATCCATCAAGGTAGATTGAATTTCCAATGCTGCTACATAGCCTTTCGGAACTATTTCCAAACATAGCTCACGAAGATCTTCGGCCAATTCCCTTTGTAACTCTCCGATCATCAATGTAGTGACATGGCTCTTACGGCTCAATGCGTCAGCTACAACATTAGCCTTTCCTGGATGGTAATGCAATCTCATATCATAATCCTTGATGAGTTCCAACCATCTCCTTTGTCTAAGGTTCAACTCCTTCTGCGTGAAAATATACTTCAAACTCTTGTGATCCGTATATACTTCACAATGATTCCCAATGAGAAAATGTCTCCATGTTTTCAATGCATGCACTACGACTGCTAACTCCAAATCATGCGTAGCATAATTTAATTCATGAGGTTTCAGTTGTCGTGAGGCATACGAAACAACTCTTCCTTCCTGCATAAGCACTGCTCCAAGTCCTCGATGTGAAGCGTCGCAATACACCTCATAATCCTTGTTCTGATCTGGCAGAATCAATACTGGTGAAGAAACCAATCGTTTCTTCAACTCCTAAAAACTGGCCTCACATTCCTCAGTCCAATTGAACTTGGTATCCTTCTTCAACAATTCAGCCATAGGCTTTGCACTCCTTGAGAAATTCTCAATGAATCTCTGGTAGTACCCTGCGAGTCCAAGAAAACTCCGGATCTCTCCAACTGTCGTTGGTGCTTCCCATTCGGCTACGGTCTCAACCTTTGTGGGGTCAACTGCTATCCCTTCTCCGGATATAACATGTCCAAGAAATCCAACTTCCTTGAACCAAAACTCACATTTGCTGAATTTGGCATATAACTGATGTTCCCTTAGTTTCTCCAAAACCAAACGCAAGTGTTCCTTATGCTCCTCTTCATTCTTTGAGAAAATCAGAATGTCATCAGTGAACACTACGACGAACTTATCCAAAAACTCCATAAATACCTTGTTCATCAGGTTCATAAAATAGGTAGGTGCGTTAGTCAAACCAAATGACATAACGGTATACTCGTACAATCCGTATCTCGTGGTAAAAGCTGTCTTGGGTATGTCCTGCTCCCGAATCTTCAACTGATGGTACCCTGATCGTAAATCGATCTTGGAAAACACTTTAGCTCCTTGCAAACGATCAAACAGATCATTAATCATTGGCAGTGGGTACTTGTTCTTGATGGTTACTTCATTCAATCCACGGTAATCAACAACCACCCTTAATGATCCATCCTTCTTCTCCACTAGAAGTACGGGTGATCCCCAAGGCGAAGAACTTGGGCGTATGTAACCTTTATCCAATAATTCCTTAATCTGCTTCTTGATTTCTACCAAATCCTTTGCTGGCTTCCGGTATGGTCGCTTCGATATTGGGCCTGTACCTAGCAAAAGCTCAATTAAGAACTCGATATCTCTATCAGGTGGCATTCCTGGCAATTCCTCAGGAAATACATCAGGGTAATCCTTCACCGCTGGTACTTCTTCCTGCACAACTCCTGATAAAGAATTCACTTGATTCCTATTTGATCCATGTCGTGATACATACTTGATCCTTCTTCCTTCTAGCGTCGTGAGTAAGATTGTCTTACTAGCGCATTCAATGTTCCCTTCATACTTTGATAACCACTCCATGCCTAATATCACATCCAATCCTTGAGATTCCAATACTATTAGGTCTGAGGGAAACACATAGTTACCAATCCTTAATGGTAACCGATCACACCATTGTCTAGCCATATATTCCGCTCCTGGTGAGCTTACTAACATGGGTGACCTAAGGGCTTGGGTTGGCAGGTTATATTTATCCACAAATCCCCTTGATATGTATGAATGCGATGCACCAGTATAAAAAAGAACAATTGCAGTAAATGACTTAACCAAAAACTTACCGATTACTGCATCAGGCTGAGCTTCAACCTCCTCCACGCTAACGTGGTTCACTTCTCCCCTATTTAAAGGGTTCGGCTTCTTCCCAGAGCTTCCATTGCCATTTCCATTCTGGCCTTCAGGACATTCATTGGCATAATGTCCGGTCTTCAAACACTTGAAACAGGTGACTTGGCTCATATCTCTCTTGGCTGGGGTTGATGGGGTGGTACGGTTCTGGCCATTGCTTCCTCCATTCCCATTACCATTCTTGTGGCCATTATGGTTGTGCGAACTACCTCCTCCATGGGTATGCTGAAACTGAACTCCCGGTTTAGGGGTAAAACGTGGCTTCTGCTGGGCTCCAGAGTTATACTTCCCCTGTTCATACTTCCTCTTGCGGTTCTCAATCTGTTGTTGCCTCCCTTCAATCATGATGGCACGATCTACCAACTCCTGGTAGTTGTTGAAACTTGCTACCATCAACTGCATGCTTAGCTCATCATTCAGTCCTTCCAGAAACTTCTCCTGCTTAGCTGCATCCGTAGCAACGTCATCTGGGGCATAACGTGCTAACTTGCTGAAGTCGTCAACGTACTGGCCAACTGTCCTTCCTCCTTGGCGTAAGTTGCGAAACTCACGCTTCTTCATGGCCATAGCTCCTGCTGAAACATGGGCAGTGCGGAAAGCTTGCTGAAACTGATCCCATGTGACAGTGTCAACTGGGTAAGTGGCTGTGAAATTCTCCCACCATGCTGCCGCGGGTCCGTCAAGCTGATGTGCGGCAAACTTCACTTTTTCACCATCTGTGCATCCTGCAGTGGTCAACTCCCTTCCTGTCTTGCGGAGCCAATCGTCTGCTACTATTGGCTCGGTGCTATTGGAAAACACCGGCGGATTCAGCCTAAGGAAACGGGTTAGGTGATCAACAGGTGGCGGCGGCGGAGGGTTGTTGTTGTTGTTGTTCTGCTGGTTCTGGACTAACAACTGCATCAATTGATTCTGCTGCTGGATCAACTGAGTGAGCTCCAGTGGAAATCCATTGTCACGTCTCGGAGGCATCTGAGGGTTTAGAAAAGACGAGAATTAAGAATAGAGTGAGGTCTAAAGAGAAAACACTACCCCAATGCACATGAGCAAATGCATACAAAATCACTTCATTCAATTCAAACAAGGGCATACAAACGGTCTAGAACTATCGCAAAAGTGCTCGAACTATAATATATACATGGGGAAAATACTACTAATATTTGGTGGTCATCTAGAAATTTGAATCGGTGGAAGACTCCATGATGTCTGCTCCAGCTTCGTCTTCAAAGTCGAGTTCACTTGGATCTGAATCGGTGTCGTCGATGATGATGTAGTTGTCCGGACATGCGACGTACTTGTCTTCCTTCTTGGATGCTAATTGCCCCTTGAGTTCTTCAATCTTCTGCTTAAGATCGCCATTGTGCCTTGCTAGAGCTACGATCTCGTCCATGTAGTCCTTGCGTGTAGTCTTCAGTTCTCCTTCTAGCTCGAGGATTCTTGCCTTCGCATTCTTCAACTCTATCATATCATTGCACATCTGGTTCTCGTGGCATTGAATGTGCTGGTTTAACTCCTGGATGAAAGTTGCAATGGATCTATCCTTCTTGGTGCTGACTATCTCCCATTGTTCATCTCGGCGTCCGCAAATCTGGTAGATAGTGTCCTTGAGGTCTTCTTGATAAACTTCTCCAATGCGTCCCATGGTGATATGAGCTGCCATGCTCTTTCCTAGACTCCAGGTTGGTGCACTGAAAACACTATCTATGGGCTTCGTGATTGGCGCGAATGTCCTTCCCGGAACGTGAGCTTGAATCTTCCAGCGCTCCTCTTCAGGAAGAGTGGCGTTGAAGGTCCCGGTGAAGCTTGGTAGTCCAATGTTCAGGTACTTGTGACTTCCTTCAAGTGAAATCCAAAAGGTGTGCCTTCATCCGGTTGGGTATACTTGATCTTTGCGTCCGTCATCCTAAAAGAGTAGAAAAGATGAGGAGTTAGAAAATGAGAAGAGAATAGTGATATATGGCTTTAACTTAGTGGTCGTGTCCTACAGTCAGCGTGTGCTCTGATACCATCTCTGTAGCGACCCGACCTCAGATGGTCAAGTCTCTGTGCTCAGGTGTCATCCCTGGATCAGTAATGCTGACACCACACAGTACTTCGAAGGATTTATAATAGAGTAGCAATCACACACTTATTACATCGATGTCTCAAAGAGAACTTATTACAATAAATATGGCTTAAGGCCATCTAATATGGATAACAGCGGAAGGCTTGGAAGATAAGTGAGTCCATCAACTCCAACGGCATCACTGAGTATAGAACCATGACCTAAAGGCACCTTACTCGTCGTCTGAAAAGTCTGCAACATGAAACGTTGCAGCCCGAAAACGGGTCAGCACATGGAATATGCTGGCAATGTAACACATAGAGAGTAACGAACAGTAATGAGCTATACTATATGCATGTATGGCTGGTGGAAAGCTCTATGGTTACAGTTTTGCGTAAAGCCAATTTTTCCCTACTGCAAAGGAATAAATTTATTTAACTATCATGGTAGTTGTTAAACATTGAGAATGGTTGACAGCATCCTCAATCCCAATTAAAAATAGTCATCAAATAACCCAACAATATTAATTTAGAAGTAACATGATGAGATTCACATGATATTCAAGTACTAGATACTCAAGTTGTCCATAACCGGGGACACGGCTAATCATGATTAGTTTGTACACTCTGCAGAGGTTTGCGGACTTTTCCTCACAAGACTCGATCGCCTCCGTTTGGTTTCTCTCACTACAAGGTGTTTGAGAAACAGATGACCGAGACATAGTCTTTCAGAAGCGCTAGCACCTTACGTTGTGATACACCGTACCAACCTACATCCCCTACATCTGCTAGTCTACCACTGTAAGAGTTCGCACGACTTAGTCAGCTATGCCAGAGCCCATATTGGCTTGTGGCTGCACACGGAAGTTACTAGCATGAATGATCTTATGATCCCTTTGAGCCTGGGTGGCGGTCCAAAGAAAAACAGACAAGTCCTGATAGAAACCAGGTGCCTCAATCCACCCAGATGTGTGTTTAAGTTGCCACCTTAGATAAACCATTAATTAACAATACTCACATCTGTCATGGATATCACTCACCCAATCCACGTCTACTAGCATAGCATGGCATAATAAGCAAACGTAGAAATAACTCCCAAGGTTTCATAAATAAACAAGAAATAGGTACTACCTCAACTACTTCCCATCCCACAGTTTAATTAGATCCTAATCATGCAATGTGTGAGGATTGGTCTAATGCAATAAAAACTGGACAATGAGAAGGTATGATCAAAGTGTTACTTGGCTTGCTGATGATCCGCGAAACCTAGATATTCGAAGTAACAGGCGGCGCACTCCGTGTATTCTATCGCAGACAAACAAACAAGCATACAATAAGTTCTCATCTAATGCACAGGTAAAACTCAAATAGAGATCTAACCAGAAAGTTCAACTTAAGAACCCTGGTTTGCAAAAAGAATTGAATCGAACAAAGCAAAGAAAATCAAACGGCGAAAGAATTCAACTTCGTTCTAGTAATCTGGACCTAAGTCAAATTTTACAGTAGCAAAAACTTGTTTAAGTTGATTATTCGGAAAGAGGGTTTCGAGACGAAACTCCAGGCGCTTGAATCGCCTGATTCCGATAAACGAGCGAAAAGTTACTAAAACGCAAATCGGATCAGAAATCGCGACCAGAAAATAACCGCGGAAAGTCCGACGAAAAAGAAAAACGACGAATAGATTAATCGTTAATTAACTTAATACGAAAACATTTTTTTTAAAAAATAAAAAAAATCAAAAATAAATTTTAAAAATAATAATTAAAATAATAAAATAATAATAAAAAGTAATAAAAAATCGAAAATAGTTTCGACGAAAAAAAAATATATATTTTTAAAAAATTGGCACGGAATTCGAGGCGGCGGCGAACCTCGGCGGCGGCGGCGGCGGCTCCGGCGGCGGCGGCGGGCTCGGGTGGGCTGGGGTGCTTTGGGGGCTCGGGCGCTTGGTATATAAAGGCGCCCCCCGGGCGGAGTCCCGCTCGGGTACGGCCCAAGGTCGGTTCCGCTTTTTTTTAAATACGCTCGGAATAAAAAATGAAAAAGAGTACCAAACGGACTCCAAAAATCGTGAAATAAATTTTCCCTGGTTTCTAAACTCGAGACCGATAAAGTGGACATTTATTTGGGCCCAAAATACAATTTTGAAAAACGCGTATTTTTCCTAAATTCAATTAAAAATACCGAAAAACTCCGAAATAAATCTTATTTGATTTTCTTATTAAATCCTCAATATTTCTATATTTTGGGAAAGTCACCTCTCTCATATTTTTGTAATAGAAATAATTGACGATAAAATAAATAAAATCACGTGATCCTATTTTCAAAATTTGAGAAAACTCAAATATGAAAATAACGAAAACCCAACTCTCTCCGTGGGTCCTTGAGTTGCTTAGGATTTTCTAGGATCAAAACCAAAAGCAAAATAAAATATGATATGCATGATGATCTAATGTATAACATTCCAAATTGAAAATTTGAGATGTTACAGGCGAATAAGAAGGATGGCAAAGTGAACAAAGGTATATTTGATATGCATGTTATTGATGTGTACTTTACTAGTGTTTATAGCAACCCCGTGGTATCTGATACTAGTTCAGTTGCTAAGAGTAGTAACTCGAAACGGGAGTTGCAAAATGAACATAAACTAGTTAAGGGTGAAGTGAAGATGTGTATTAGAAGTAGTTCCAAGATTGATATGATCATCATCGCACACTCCCTATACTTTCGGGATTAGTGCTGAACCTAAATAAATGTTATTTGGTGTTTGCGTTGAGCAAGAATATGATTTGATCATGTTTATTGCAATACGGTTATTCATTTAAGTTAGAGAATAATTGTTATTCTGTTTACATGAATAAAACCTTCTATGGTTATACACCCAATGAAAATGGTTTGTTTTGGATCTTGATCGTAGTGATACACATATTCATAATATTGAAGACAAAAGATGAAGAGTTAATAATGATAGTGCAACTTATTTGTGGCACTGCAGTTTAGGTCATATTGGTGTAAAGCGCATGAAGAAACTCCATGCTGATGGGATTTCGGAATCACCTGATGCTTGCGAACCAGGCCTCATGGGCAAGATGACTAAGACTCCGTTCTCCGGAACAATGGAGCGAGCAACTAACTTATTGAAAATAATACATATTGATGTATGCGGTCCGATGAGTGTTGAGGCTCGCGGCGGGTATCATTATTTTCTGACCTTCACATATGATTTGAGTAGATATGGGTATATCTACTTGATGAAACATAAAGTCTGAAACATTTGAAAAGTTCAAAAGAAATTCAGAGTGAAGTAGAAAATCATCGTTGACAAGAAAATAAAGTTTCTACAATCTGATCGCAAAGACAAATATTTGAGTTACGAGTTTGGCCTTCAGTTAAAACAATGTGAAATAGTTTCACTACTCACGCCACCTAGAACACCATAGCGTAATGGTGTGTCCGGACGTCATAACCGTACTTTATTTGATATAGTGCAATCTATGATGTCTCTTACCGATTTACCACTATAGTTTTGGGGTTATGCATTAAGAGACATCTGCATTCACGCTAAAAAGGGCACCATCTAAATTTGTTGAGACGACACCATATGAACTGTGGTTTGGCAAGAAACCAAAGTTGTCGTTTCTTAAAGTTTGGGGTTGCGATGCTTATGTGAAAAAGTTTCATCCTGATAAGCTCAAACCCAAATTGGAGAAATGTGTCTTTATAGGATACCCAAAGGAGACAGTTGGGTACACCTTCTATCACAGATCCGAAGGCAAGACATTAGTTGCTAAGAATGGATCCTTTCTAGAGAAGGAGTTTCTCTCGAAAGAAGAGAGTGGGAGGAAAGTAGAACTTGATGAGGTAACTGTACCTGCTCCCTTATTGGAAAGTATTTCATCACAAAAATCTGTTCCTGTGATTCCTACACCAATTAGTGAGGAAGCTAATGATGATGATCATGTAACTTCAGATCAAGTTACTACCGAACCTCGTAGGTCAACTAGAGTGAGATCTGCAGTAGAGTGGTACGGTAATCCTGTTCTGGAGGTCATGTTACTTGACCATGATGAACCTACGAACTACGAGGACGTGATGATGAGCCTAGATTCCGCAAAAGGGCTTGAGGCCATGAAATCTGAGATGGGATCCATGTATGAGAACAAAGTATGGACTTTGATTAACTTGCCCAATGATCGATGAGCCATTGAGATTAAATGGATCTTCAAGAGGAAGACGGATGCTGATAGTAGTGTTACTATCTACAAAGCTAGAATTGTCGCAAAAACGTTTTCGACAAGTTCAAGGTGTTGACTACGATGAGAGTTTCTCACTTGTATCTATGCTTAAGTCTGTCCGAATCATGTTATCAATTGTCGCATTTTATGAAATCTGGCAAATGGATAAATAAAACTGCAATCCTTAATGGATTTATTAAAGAAGAATTGTATATTATTCAACCATAAGTTTTTGTCAATCTTAAAGGTGCTAACAAAATTTGCAAGCTCCAGCGATCCATCTATGGACTGGTGCAAGCATCTCGGAGTTGGAATATACACTTTGATAAGTTGATAAAAGGATATAGTTTTATATAGACTTGCGGTGAAGCCTGTATTTACAAGAAAATGAGTGGGAGCACTACAACATTTCTGATAAGTATATGTGAATGACATATTGTTGATCGAAAATAATGTAGAATTATTCTGCAAAGCATAAAGGAGTGTTTGAAAGGAGTTTTTCAAAAGACCTCGGTGAAGCTGCTTACATATTGAGCATCAAAATCTATAGAGATAGATCAAGACGCTTGATGAGTTTTTTCAATGAGTACATACCTTGACAAGATTTTGAAGTAGTTCAAAATGGAACAGTCAAAGAAAGAGTTCTTGGCTGTGTTACAAGGTGTGAAATTGAGTAGGACTCAAAGCCCGACCACGACAGAAGATAGAAAGAGAATGAAAGTCATTTCCTATGCCTCAGCCATAGGTTCTATAAAGTATGCCATGCTGTGTACCAGATCTATTGTATACCTTACACTGACTTTGGCAACGGAGTACAATAGTGATCTAGGAGTATATCACTGGACATTGGTCAAAATTATCCTTAGTGGAATAAGGATATGTTTCCCGATTATAGAGGTGACAAAAGGTTCGCTGTAAAGGGTTACGTCGATGCAAGTTTTGACACTGATCCAGATGACTCTAAGTCTCAATCTGGATACATATGAAAAGTGGGAGCTATTAGCTAGAGTAGCTCCGTGCAGATCATTGTAGACATAGAAATTTGCAAAATACTTACGGATCTGAATATGACAGACCCATTGACTGAAATTATCTCACACGCAAAACATGATCACACCTTAGTACTCTTTGGGTGTTAATCACATAGCGATTTGAACTAGATTATTGACTCTAGTAAACCCTTTGGGTGTTGGTCACATGATGATGTGAACTATGGGTGTTAATCACATGGTGATGTGAACTATTGATGTTAAATCACATGGCGATGTGATCTAGATTATTGACTCTAGTGCAAGTGGGAGACTGAAGGAAATATGCCCTAGAGGCAATAATAAAGTTATTACTTATTTCCTTATTTCATGATTAATGTTTATTATTCATGCTAGAATTGTATTAACCAGAAACATGATACATGTGCGAATACATAGACAAACACAGTGTCACTAGTATGCCTCTACTTGACTAACTCGTTGATCAAAGATGGTTATGTTTCCTAGCCATAGACATGAGTTGTCATTTGGTTAACGGGATCACATCATTAGGAGAATGATGTGATTGACTTGACCCATTCCGTTAGCTTAGCACACGATCGTATAGTATGTTGCTATTGTTTTCTTCATGACTTATACATGTTCCTATGACTATGAGATTATGCAACTCCCGTTTACCCAAGGAACACTTTGTGTGCTACCAAACGTCACAATGTAACTGGGTGATTATAAAGGTGCTCTACAGGTGTCTCCGAAGGTACTTGTTGGGTTGGTGTATTTCGAGATTAGGATTTCTCACTCCAATTGTTGGAGAGGTATCTCTAGGCCCTCTCGGTAATGCACATCACTTAAGCCTTGCAAGCATTGCAACTAATGAGTTAGTTGCAGGATGATGTATTACAGAACGAGTAAAGAGACTTGCCGACAACGAGATTGAACTAGGTATTGAGATACCGACGATCGAAACTCGGGCAAGTAACATACCGATGACAAAGGGAACAACGTATGTTGTTATGCGGTCTCACCGATAAAGATCTTCGTAGAATATGTGGGAGCCAATATGAGCATCCAGGTTCCACTATTGGTTATTGACCGGAGACGTGTCTCGGTCATGTCTACATAGTTCTCGAACCCGTAGGGTCCGCACGCTTAACGTTACAATGAGAGTTATATTATGAGTTTATATGTTTTGATGTACCGAAGGTTGTTCGAAGTCCCGGATGTGATCACGGACATGACGAGGAGTCTCAAAATGGTCGAGACATGAAGATTGATATATTGGAAGCCTATGTTTGGATATCAGAAGTGATCCGGGTGAAATTGTGATTTTACCGGAGTACCGGAGGGGTTACCGGAACCACCCGAGGACTTAATGGGCCTTAGTGGGCCTTGGTGGAAGAGAGGAGAGGCGGCTAGGGCTGGGCCGCGTGCCCCTCCCCCCTAGTCCGAATAGGACAAGGAGAGGGGGGCGGCGCCCCCCTTCCTTCTCTCTCTCTCCTGTTTCCCACTCCCGAATCCTATTCCAACTAGGAAGGGGGGGGGAGTCCTACTCCCGGTGGGAGTAGGACTCCTCCTGGCGCACCTCTGCCCTTGGCCGGCCGCACCCCTTGCTCCTTTATATACGGGGGCAGGGGGCACCCTAGAGACACAACAATTGATCATTGATCTCTTAGCCGTGCGCGGTGCCCCCCTTCACCATAGTCCACCTCGATAATATTGTAGCGGTGCTTAGGCAAAGCCCTGCGTCCGTAGAACATCAACATCATCACCACGCCGTCGTGCTGACGAAACTCTCCCTCAACACTCAGCTGGATCGGAGTTCGAGGGACATCATCGGGCTGAACGTGTGCTGAACTCGGAGGTGCCGTACGTTCGGTACTTGATCGGTCGGATCGTGAAGACGTACGACTACATCAACCGTGCTGTGCTAATGCTTCCGCTTTCGGTCTACGAGGGTACATGGACAACACTCTCCCCTCTGGTTGCTATGCATCACCATGATCTTGCATGTGTGTAGGATTTTTTTTGAAATTACTATGTTCCCCAACACCATGTCTCTCTCAATAACATTATGACTTTTCTTTTGTGTATTTGGAAGTTCAGGAATGATAACCTTTTGGCTACAGATAAACTCCTATGTAGGTATACCTAGCTATGCAAGCCATAATAAAAAGTCAAGATTTAGTATCTTCTAAATATATTGTAGGTTCACCAACAGAATTAATACATGAAAAGATGTCAGAATCTGCACACAAACAAAAGCAGGGATGTTCATTAGAGACAGATGCTTGGATTACTGGTTGCAAGGTTTACACTGATGTTGCATGGAATAAGTACACTATGGACTCCAACAACGACTCAAGCAAAAGAGGAATAGGAATGAATGAACATGTATCTTAATCTTCGCAACTCGCAAAAGTGTCGAATCTCCTCTAAAGGTGGAGCCTATAGCTCTATTGGTTACCGTAAAATTTGCGTATCACATCACTAACAACCAAATTACTTTCCTTGTGGACAATCTGACACTAACTCAGGCAGCGGCATTAAGGAATTTTCTTCAAGTCCCTGGGCACTGACAGATTAGAGGACAATTAAGAAACTGGTTTGCTGCAAAAACCAACATTCAAGCTTAGGTCACCCATATTCCAAGGGAACATAATGTAAAAGCTCACAATTCTGTAACTTCTTCCTATAGAGATGATCATCATCTAAGCAAAAAATTTGCTTGTTGTAGAGTAGACATGCAGATCACTATCCCGGGCTTGCAAGCTAGGCAGGTATGTGTTAAGGATTGCCAAATCCTTTCTGTAACCTGTTTCTGAAATGAATACAAGGTGCCTTGGGCGCCACCACTTGTCCCAAAAAACTATCATACATACCAAAATAAATATTTGTGTTGGTACCTTTCCAGCATTGACTACTAACTCTAGGTTTAGCACTTGTGGTCTTTTCCCCTGATACAGAGCCATTGGTTCTCACATGTGTGCAATATACGATCATCTATGAGTTTTTAGCATACAACATAAACATCCCAGAAGTGATCACAATCAAACATATATACTTTCAACATCATCCCGATCTCATTCCTATCTGGCACAAGATTTGTTAACCTCCACCTTTAGGTCGTATGATTAGCGGCCATGGATGTACGATCTTCCCCATCTTATCCCAAAAGGGAAATGCATGTTCTGTTTTGGAGCTAGCACTTAGGAAATAACATGTACAGATTTCCAAATCAAGAGGGTCTGAAGAATCCAACAATAATAGATGATGAAGCAACAGTGAAAATGACAAAAAGAACAATACATGGTCATAGGAATGGTAGAATATGAGGAGATGCAATGTTGGGGTACCTAGGATAGAACATGCCATAATTTCACAAGAGCTCTAGGCATCAAAGAACCACATCATCACTAGTAGATAAAACAAGAGCTAATTATTCTTGAGAAAAGACCATAAGGGGCTGCTTTATAAGAAAGAGAGATTCAGGATGGGTAAACCAGAATGCAAATCTTTGGTGTATTTGGTCCAATACTTCCAAACTTCTAAGTACCCCCATGCCTCTCTCAATAATATTACGACTTTTCATTGGTGTATCTGGAAGTTCAGGAACGATAACCTTTTTGGCAAGAGATCAAACTCCTACGTAGGTATATGATACGTCCATTTTGCATCATGAGTTTCTTACTGTTATTTATAATGTTTTTATCCATAATAATTCTTTTTGGAGTAATTCTAATGCCTTTTCTCCCACAATATGCAAGGTATACACGAAGAGGGAGAATTCCGGCAGCTGGAAATCTGGACCTGAAAAAGCTACGTCAGACTACCTATTCTGCACAACTCCAAATGAGTTGAAACTTCACGAGGATTTTTTATGGAATATATAAGAATTATTGGAGAAAATAACTACCAGAGGGGGCCCACCAGGTGGGCACAACCCACCTAGGCGTGCCAGGGAGCCCAGGCGCGCCCTGGTGGGTTGTGCTCACCGAGGCCCACCTCCGATGCCCATCTTATGGTATATAGGTAATTTTGACCTAGAAAAAAATAGAAGATGACTTTCGGGACGGAGCGCCGCCGCCTCGAGGAGGAACTTGGGTAGGAGCACTTTTGCCCTCCGGCGGAGCGATTCCGCCGGGGAAACTTCCCTCCCGGAGGGGGAAATCATCGTCATCATCATCACCAACAACTGTCCCATCTTGGGGAGGGCAATCTCCATCAACATATTCAACAACACCATCTCATCTCAAACCCTAGTTCATCTCTTGTGTTCAATCTTGTTACCAGAACTATAGATTGGTGCTTGTGGGTGACTAGTAGTGTTGATTACATCTTGTAGTTTATTACTATATGGTTTATTTGGTGGAGGATTATATGTTTAGATCCAATATGCTATTTAATACTCCACTGATCATGAGCATATTTATCATTTGTGAGTAGTTACCTTTGTTCTTGAGGTCACGGGAGAAATCATGTTGAAAGTAATCATGTGAACTTGATATGTGTTTGATATTTTGATAGTATGTATGTTGTGATTCCCTTAGTGGTGTCATGTGAACATCGACTACATGACACTTCACCATATTTGGGCCTAAGGTCATGCATTATGGAGTAGCAATTAGATGATGGGTTGCGAGAGTGACAGAAGCTTAAACCCCAGTTTATGTGCTATTCCATAGGGGACCGATTGGATCCAAAAGTTCAATGCTATGGTAGAATTTATTATTAATACTTTTCTCGTACTTGCGGATGCTAGCAGGAGGGTTAATCATAAGTAGGAGATTTGTTAAAGTAAGAACAACACCTAAGCACCGGTCCACCCACATATCAAATTATCAAAGTAGCAAACACAAATCGAACCAACATGATGAAAGTGACTAGATGAAATTCCCGTGTACCATCAAGAACGCTTTGCTTATCATAAGAGACCGTTTTGGCCTGTCCTTTACCTCAAAATGACCGGGATACCTTGCTGCACTTTTGTTAATACTACCGTTACTTGCTCGTTACAAATTATCTTGCTATCAAACTACTCCACTACTTACAAATTCAACACTTGCAGACATTACCTTGCTGAAAACCACTTGTCATTTCCTTCTGCTCCTCGTTGGGTTTGACACTCTTACTTATCAAAAAGGGCTACAATTGATCCCCTATACTTGTGTGTCATCAAGGCTATTTTCTGGCACCGTTGCCGAGGAGTGAAGCGCCTTTGGTAAGTGGAATTTGGTAAGGAAACATTTATATAGTGTGCTGAAATTTATTGTCACTTGTTACTATGGAAAACAATCCTTTGAGGGGTTTGTTCGGGGTATCTTCACCTCGTCTGGAACCACAATTAGCTAGCCCTCATCCTACTACACCTACTAAAAATATTGAATATGAAATTCCTTCGGGTATGATAGAACAACTTCTAGATAATCCTTATGCAGGAGATGGAACCGAACATCCTGATATGCACTTGATATATGTGGAACAAATTTGTGGATTGGTTAAGTTTGCAGGTTTACTCGGAGATCAAGTTATGAAGAAGGTTTTCCCTTTATCTTTGAAGGGAAAAACTTTGGCATGGTATAGGCTATGCGATAATATTGGATCTTGGAATTGGAATCGTCTGAAATTGGAGTTCCACCAAAATTTTTATCCTATGCATCTAGTTCATCGTGATCGGAATTACATATATAATTTTTGGCCTCGTGAAGGAGAAAGTTTCGCTCTAGCTTGGGGGAGGCTTAAGTCAGTGTTATATTCATTCCCCAATCATGGGCTCTCAAGAGAAATTATTATCCAGAATTTTTATGCTCAGCTTTGTCGTAATGATCAAACCATGCTTGATACTTCTTGTGATGGTTCTTTTATGAAGAAGACTATTGAATTCCGGTGGGATCTTTTGGAATGAATTAAACACAACTCTAAAGATTGGTAACTCGATGAAGGTAAAGACTCAGGTATTAAAATTAAATATGATTGGGTTAAATCTTTTATGGATATCGATGCTTCTCAAAAGTTGAGCACTAAATATGGACTTGACTCTGAGATAGTAGCCTCCTTTCATGAACCATTTGCTACTCATGTTGAACTCCCTAAAGAGAAGTGGTTTAAATATCACCCACCTATTAAAGAAGAAATTAAAGAACCGGTACTAGTTAAAGAAGAAACTATACTTTATAATGTTGATCTAGTTGTTCCTACTACTTATATTGAGAAACCACCTTTCCCATGCTAAAGTTTCAACTGTGGTTAACAAAAGCTATATTAGAACACCTAAACCTGATGAACAAATTAAATTAGAACCTAGCATTGATATGGTTAAAGATCTCTTATAAGAATATATAGATGGTCATGTTATTTACTTCTGTGAAGAAGCTGCTAGAATTGCCAAACCTGATAAAAAGACAAACATAAGCCTGTTGTTGGCATGCCTGTCATCTTAGTTAAAATAGGAGATCACTGTTATCATGGTTTATGTGACATAGGTGCTAGTGTGAGTGCTATTCCTTACAAATTATATCAAGAAATTATGAATGACATAGCACCCACAGAAATAGAAGACATAGATGTTACTATCAAACTTGCTAATAGAGACACCATATCACCAATTGGGATTGTTAGAGATGTTGAAATCTTGTGTGGGAAAATAAAATACCCTAGTGATTTTCTTGTTCTTGGTTCCCCACAAGATGACTTTTGTCCCATTATCTTTGGTAGACCTTTCTTGAACACCGTTAATGCTAAGATAGATTGTGAGAAACAAACTATCGGTGTTGGTTTTGGTGATGAGTCTCATGAGTTTAAATTTTCCAAGTTTAGTAGAAAGCTTCATGAAAAAGAATTGCATACTAAGGATGAATTAGTTGGTATTTCTTCTATTGCTTTTCCACCTAATGATCCTTTAGAACAATATTTGGTAGACCATGAAAATGATTTTCATATGCATGAAAGAAATGAAATAGATAAAATTTTCTTTGAACAACGTCCTCTGCTTAAACACAATTTGCCTATTGAAACCCTAGGAGGTGCTCCTCCACCTAAAGGTGATCCTGTGTTTGAATTAAAATAATTGCCAGACACTTTGAAATATGCTTATCTTGATGAAAAGAAGATGTATCCTGTTATTATTAGTGCTAACCTTTCCGAACATGAAGAAGAAAGATTATTGAAAGTTCTAAGAAAGCACTGAGATGCTATTGGATATACTCTTGATGATTTAAAGGACATTAGTCCCACTCTATGCCAGCACAAAATTAATATGGAACCTGATGCTAAACCCGTTGTTGATCACCAACGTCGGTTAAATAAGAAGATGAAAAAAGTGGTAAGAACGGAAATATTAAAACTTTTGGAGGTATAATCTATCCTATAGCTGATAGTAGATGGGTAAGTCCTGTTCATTGTGTTCCTAAGGAAGGAGGTATAACTGTTGTTCCTAATGATAAGAATGAACTTATTCCACAAAGAGTTATTACAGGCTATAGAATGGTAACTGATTTTAGAAAATTAAACAAAGCAACTAGAAAATAACATTACCCTTTGCCTTTTATTGATCAAATGCTTGAAAGATTATCTAAGCACACACACTTTTGCTTTCTTGATGGATATTTTTGGTTTTCACAAATACCCGTTTCTCAACTTGATCAAGAGAATACCACTTTTACTTTTCCCTTTGGAACCTATGCTTATAGACGTATGCCTTTTGGTTATGTAATGCACCTGCTACCTTTCAAAGATGTATGACTGCTATATTCTCTGACTTTTGTGAAAAGATTGTTGAGGTTTTCATGGATAACTTTTCTGTTTATGGGAAGTTTTTTTATGATTGATTAAGCAATCTTGTCGAGTTTTGCAGAGTTGCGAACAAACAAATCTTGTCTTGAATTGGGAGAAGTGCCACTTTATGGTTAATGAAGGCATTGTCTTGGGTCATAAAATTTACGAAATAGGTATTGAAGTGGACCAAGCTAAGGTTGATGCAATTGAGAAAATGCCATGTCCTAAAGATATAAAAGGTATTCATAGTTTCCTAGGTCATGCTGGTTCTTATAGGAGATTTATGAAAGACTTTTCTAAAATTTCTAGGCCTCTCACTAGTCTCTTGCAAAAGGATATTCCCTTTGTTTTTGATGATGATTGTTTAGAAGCCTTTGAAACACTCAAGAAAGCCGTAATTTCTGCACCTATTGTTCAACCACCTGATTGGAACTTGCCTTCTGAAATTATGTGTGATGCTAGTGATTATGTTGTTGGTGCTATTCTAGGACAAAGTGTTGATAAGAAATTGAATGTTATTCATTATGCTAGTAAATCTCTAGATAGTGCTCAAAGAAATTATGCTACTAATAAAAAAGAATTCTTAGCAGTGGTGTTTTCCTATGATAAATTTAGACCTTATATTGTTGATTCCAAAGTAACTGTTCACACAGACCATGCTGCCATTAAATATCTTATGGAAAAGAAAGATGCTAAACCTGGACTTATTCGATGGGTTCTCTTGTTACAAGAATATGATTTACATATCATTGATAGAAAAGGAGTTGAGAACCCAGTAGCTGATAATTTGTCTAGGCTTGAAAATGTGCTTGATGACCCACTACTTATTGATGATAATTTTCCTGATGAGCAGTTGGCTGCAATAAATGTTTCTCATAGTACTCCTTGGTATGCTGACTATGCTAATTACATTGTTGCTAAATATTTACCACCTAGCTTTACATACCAACAAAAGAAAAAATTCTTTTATGATTTAAAACATTACTTTTGGGATGACCCACATCTTTATAAAGAAGGTGTAGATGGTATTATTAGGCGTTGTGCACCTGAGCATGAATAGGGACAAACCCTACAGAAATGTCACTCCGAAGCTTATGGAGGGCATCATGCTGGAGATAGAACTGCTCATAAGGTATTGCAGCCTGAATTTTATTGGCCTACTCTCTTCAAGGATGCCTGTAAGTTCATCTTATCTCGTGATGAATGTCAAAGAATAGGTAATATCGGTAAGCGTCAAGAAATGTCTATGAACTATTCACTTGCTGTTGAACCATTTGATGTTTGGGGATTTGATTACATGGGACCTTTTCCTTCCTCTAATGGGTATACACATATTTTGGTTGTTGTTGATTATGTTACTAAATAGGTAGAAGCTATTCCATCCAGTAGTGTTGATCACAACACCTCTATTAAAATGCTTAAGGAAGTTATTTTCCCCAAGGTTTGGAGTCCCTAGATATTTAATGACTGATGGTGGTTCACACTTTATTCATCGTGCTTTCTGTAAAATGCTTGCCAAGTATGATGTTAACCATAGAATTGCATCACCTTATCATCCTCGGTCTAGTGGTCAAGTTGAACTTAGTAATAGAGAAATAAAATTAATTTTGCAAAAGACTGTTAATTGGTCCACGAAGAATTGGTCTAAGAAATTAGATGATGCACTTTGGGCTTATAGAACAGCCTATAAAAATCCTATGGGTATGTCTCCATATAAAATGGTTTGTGGAAAAGCCTGTCATTTGCCTCTTGAGTTAGAACATAAATCATTTTGGGCAGTCAAAGAACTCAACTATGATTTCAAACTTGCTGGTGAAAAGAGGTTATTTGATATTAGCTCATTAGATGAGCGGAGAACCCAAGCTTATGAAAATGCAATTATTCAAAGAAAAAGTTAAAAGATGGCATGACAAAAGAATCCAAAAGCGTGAGTTTAAAGTCGGAGAATATGTTCTTTTGTACAACTCTCATTTTAGCTTCTTTGCAGGAAAACTCCTCTCAAAATGGGAAGGCCCATATGTCATCACGGAGGTTTATTGGTCTTTAGCCATCAAAACTAATAATCCCAAAGGTGCTAACCCGAAGGTTTTCAATGGGCAATGAATAAAGCATTATATCTCAGGTACGCCCATTAACGTTGAAAGTAATATTATCCAAACTTTGACACCGGAAGAACATATAAAAGAGTCCTTCCGGAACACTTCTGAATCATGAAAATAAGGAGGTACGTGATATGGTAAGTAAACGGACTCCAAAAAATCCGCAAAATATTTTTTTATCAGTTTTGGAATATTTAAAAATTTAGGAAATAATGAAACTTCTAGGAAGCATACCCTGGTGGGCACAAGACAGCAGGGTGCGCCAGGCTTTCCTGGCGCGCCCAGGTGGGTTGTGCCCACCTGGGACACCCTCTGGACTCCGTTTCTCTTCCGTATGCTTGTCCTCCAAGATAAAAATAATCTATATATACTTCCCGAACCTGTTGATCACCGTATCGCGGAGAAATCCTCTGTTCTCTTTTCTTGCTATTTTCGGTCAGATTTATCAAGCCGGGCATCATGTCTTCTTGCTCCTCCAACAACATGGAAGAAGATGCTTGGTTAATGAAGATCGAGATGAAGCAGGAGGAGCCTACGGACGCCGTCAAAGGAGACAAGGGCAAGAAAGCTATCTTAGATCCATCCCCGGTGGCAGCAGAAGCACTGCTAGCCGAGGAGGAGGAAGAGGATATCCTTAAGCCCTACCTTACTCACCGTACTCCTGCTGAGATTGAAGCTTTTCGCTTCATTGAAATAATTTGCATACATAATAAATATCTTACTCGCAAAAATATTCTGCATCAAGAGCATATCATCCATCTCCGGAGCGTCATCCGTTGATTGGAGAATATCTTGAGCCTTAAGGATAGGACCGCTTCATCACCACCATCATCTTCTTCACCACCAAAAGAGAACTGAGTATCGGGTATGGGTACTCCCCTTGGCTTCCTCCAAGCTTGGGGGAGGTGCCCTAGTATCGTATCATCCCACTATCTTATTATTTTTACTTATTTTAGTTCAGTCTCTTGCATTAGATGAATAAAAGTTTAGTTTGATCCTTTCTTCTTTGAGAGTTTGCTTAGCGATTTATCCTTGTAACCATGTGCAAGTCATAAAATAGAGTTTACTGTGAGTTTTTGCTTTCTTTACTTTCACGTTGCAAATAAAAGAAAAGAAATAAAGAAAGAAAAAGAGAAAGGAAATAAATAGAAGGAAAGAAATAAATCAATAAGATTATATACTAATCCTATGGTAGGTGATGGCATCACATAAGGAAAAGTATAAGTAAATTTTTTATTAGAGATTGACAAACATATCATTAGTCAATGATGCAACTCATGAAAGAATTAATAAGGGAAGAGAAGATTCACATATAAATATACTATCCTAGAAATCTTTTGTGATTGTGTGCCCTCATCAAAATATTATATACCAAAATTGTTGACGTTGGACAAGGAAGACAACTTAATGGTTTAGATTTGTTTATATTCACACAGTAGTCATATTGTCATAGATCCTTCAACATGTGGTGCTTGCCCCCTATCTTTGCTAGCCAAAAATTCCGCACTAAGTAGAGATACTACTTGTGCATCCAAAAATCCTTAAACCCAAATCTTATTTTCAAGAGTCCACCATACCTACCTATATCCCTCAAGTAAGTTGTCATCAGTGCAAAAAGGCAATAAAAATTGCTTCTAAAAGTGTGAGCTCATTTAGTGTAAGAGAAAATTGAGCGTTGTATGAACTTGGATGGCAAAGAATAAAAGTGATATACTGCATATAAAGGATGTCATCTTAAGGGGCAATACAACATGATGTTCTTTTGCACTAAGGGGTTGAGCATACAAACAAATAAGAGCATGGCAACCTTTGCTTCCCTCTGCGAAGGGCCTATCTTTTACTTTTATGTATTTACTTTTATGCAAAGAGTCAAAGTTTTCCTTCCATTCCTTTTATTTTCTTCCTTTGGCAAGCATCATGTGGTGAGGAAAGATCTAGACACATATGTACAGTTGAATATAGATAGCATGAGTTATTATTGTTGACATCACCCTTGAGCTGAATATGTTGGGAGGCGAAACTATAAGCCACTATCTTTCTATGTGTCCGGTTCAAATGTTTTGCTCATGGGTACGCGGTGAGTGTTAGCAATCATAGAAGACTATATGATGGTTGAGTAAGTGGACTTGCCTAAAGGCTCCGATACGTGACCCTTCCTAAAAAGATGATGAATTGTACTTGCAAAGTTGACTGAGAACATAGTTTGTTGGGTTTTAATATAGTTTTTGCTTTATACTTTGATTATGTGATGAACTATTACTTATTCATGAGAAGTATATGACAAAAGTTTTATGATTAAAGTCCTATGTTTAATTTTGTTGGTGTTATGATAATCAACATGATGCTTCTATGTCCTTATTTTGTTTTTATCGACACCTCTCTCTCAAAGCATGTGGACATGTTTTCTGTTTTCGGTTTTCGCTTGAGGACAAGCGAGGTCTAAGTTTGGGAGAGTTGATACGTCCATTTTGCATCATGTTTTCTTACTATTATTTATAATGTTTTTATCCATAATAATGCTTTTTGGAGTAATTCTAATGCATTTTCTCTCATAATATGCAAGGTATACACGAAGAGGGAGAATTCCGGCAGTTGGAAATCTGGACCTGAAAAAGCAACGCCAGGCTACCTATTGTGCACAACTCCAAATGAGCTGAAACTTCACGAGGATTTTTTATGGAATATATAAGAATTATTGGAGAAAATAACTACCAGAGGGGGCCCACCAGGTGGGCACAACCCACCTGGGCGCGCCAGGGAGCCCAGGCACGCCCTGGTCGATTGTGCTCACCCAGGCCCACCTCTGGTGCCCATCTTCTGGTATATAGGTCACTTTGACCTAGAAAAAAATAGGAGAGGACTTTCGGGACGGAGCGCCGCCGCCTCGAGGCGGAACTTGGGCAGGAGGACTTTTCCCTACGGTGGAGCGATTCTGCCGGGGGATCTTCCCTGCCGAAGGGGGAAATCATCATCATCATCATCACCAACAACTCTCGCGTCTTGGGGAGGGCAATCTACATCAACATCTTCAACAACACCATCTCATCTCAAACCGTAGTTCATTTCTTGTGTTCAATCTTGTTATCGGAACTACGGATTGGTGCTTGTGGGTGACTAGTAGTGTTGATTACATCTTGTAGTTCATTACTATATGGATTATTTGGTGGAAGATTATATGTTCAGATCCAATATGCTATTTAATACTCCTCTGATCACGAGCATGATTATCATTTGTGAGTAGTTACCTTTGTTCCTGAGGTCACAGGAGAAATTATGTTGCAAGTAATCATGTGAACTTGATATGTGTTTGATATTTTGATAGTATGTATGTTGTGATTCCCTTAGTGGTGTCATGTGAACGTCGACTACATGGCACTTCACCATATTTGTGTTGGGGAACGTAGTATTTCCAAAATTTTACCTACAATCATGCAAGATCTATCTAGGAGATGCATAGCAACGAGACGGGAGAGTGTGTCCATGTACCCTCGTACCAAAAGCGGAAGCGTTTAGTAAAGCGGTTGATGTACTCGAACGTCTTCGCGATCGAACCGATCCAAGTACCGAACGTATGGCACGTCTGTGTTCAGCACACGTTCAGCACGATGACGTCCCTCGAGCTCTTGATCCAGTTGAGGCCAAGGGAGAGTTTCGTCAGCACGACGGAATGGCGACGGTGATGATGAAGTTACCGGCGCGGGGCTTCGCCTAAGCACTACGACGATAGGATCGAGGTGTGTAACTGTGGAGGGGGCACCGCACACGGCTAAGTGAAGACTTGGTGTGTCTTTAGGGTGCCCCCATCCCACGTATATAAAGGAGGGGGAAAGAGGAGGTCGGCCCTAGAGGGGGTGCGCCAAGGAGGGAGTCCTACTTGGACTCCCGGTCAAAGTAGGATTCGCCCCCCTTCCCTATTCTAACTAGGAGAAGGAGGGAAGGAGGAAGAGGAGAGAAGGAAGGAGGGGGTGATGTCTACTAGACAACCTTCTTCTTGTAGACGTTGTTGGGCCTCCAAGTGCAGAGGTTTGTAGGACAGTAGCAAATTTCCCTCAAGTGGATGACCTAAGGTTTATCAATCCGTAGGAGGCATAGGATGAAGATGGCCACCGGTGAGGGTTCCCCCCTCTGGCAGGGTGCCGGAACAGGGTCCCGATTGACTTTTGGTGGCTACAGAGGCTTGCGGCGGCGGAACTCCCGATCTATTCTGTTCCCCGATCGTTTTAGGGTATATGGGTATATATAGGAGGAAGAAGTACGTCAGGGGAGCCACGAGGGGCCCATGAGGGTGGAGGGCACGCCCAGGGGGGTGGACGCCCCCTGCCTTGTGCCTTCCTCATTGCTTTCTTGACGTGGACTCCAAGTCTCCCGGGTTGCTTTCCTTCTAAAAATAACTTATCCTCAAGGTTTCATTCCGTTTTGACTCCGTTTGATATTCCTTTTCTTCGAAACACTGAAACAAGGAAAAAACAGGAACTGGCACCGGGCTCTGGGTCAATAGGTTAGTCCCGAAAATAATATAAAAGTGTTTAATAAAGCCCATAAACATCCCGAACAGATAATATAATAGCATGGAACAATCCAAAATTATAGATACGTTGGAGACGTATGAGGGGGCGCCGCCCCCACGCCTTGTCCAATTCAGATTGGCAAAGGTGGGCGCACGCCACTTCCTGGCCGATCCTCTCTCTTCTCCACTAATGCCCATGGTGGCCCATTAACCTCCTGGGGGGGGGGGTTCGGTACCCCCGGTACTCTGAAACTTATCCGAAACGACCCGAACCATCTTGGTGTCCGAATGTAACCTTACAATATATGAATTTTTACCTCTCAACAATTTCGAGACTCCTCGTCATGTCCGTGATCTCATCCGGGACTCCGAACAAACTTCGGTCATCAAATCACAGAACTCATAATGTATATCGTCATCGAACATTTAGCGTGCGGGCCCTACGAGTTTGAGAACTATGTAGACATGACCGAGACACATCTCCGGTCAATAACCAATAGCAGAACCTGGATGCTCATATTGGTTCCTACATATTCTACAAAGATCTTTATCGGTCAAACCACATAACAACATACATTGTTCTCTTTGTCATCGATATGTTACTTGCCCGAGATTCGATCGTCGGTATCTTCATACCTAGTTCAATCTCGTTACCAGCAAGTCTCTTTACTCGTTCCATAATGCATCATCCCGTAACTAACTCATTAGTCACATTGCCTGCAAGTCTTATAGTGATGTGCATTACCGAGAGGGCCCAGAGATACCTCTCCAATACACGGAGTGACAAATCCTAATCTCGATCTATGCCAACTCAACAAACACTATCGGAGACACATGTAGATCATCTTTATGAACACCCAGTTACGTTGTGATGTTTGATAGCACACAAGGTGTTTCTCCGATATTCGGGAGTTGCATAATCTCATAGTCAAAGGAACATGTATAAGTCATGAAGAAAGCAATAGCAATAAAACTAAAGATCATTATGCTAAGCTAACGGATGGGTCTTGTCCATCACATCATTCTCTAATGATGTGATCCCGTTCATCAAATGACAACACATGTCTTTGATTAGGAAACTTAACCATCTTTGATTAACGAGCTAGTCAAGTAGAGGCATACTAGGGACACTCTGTTTTGTCTATGTATTCACACATGTACTAAGTTTCCGGTTAATACAATTCTAGCATGAATAATAAACATTCATCATGATATAAGGAAATATAAATAACAACTTTATTATTGCCTCTAGGGCATATTTCCTTCAGTCTCCCACTTGCACTAGAGTTAATAATCTAGTTCATATCGTCATGTGATTTAACACCAATAGTTCACATCTTTATGTGATTAGTTCACATCTCCATGTGACTAATACCCAAAGGGTTTACTAGAGTCAATAATCTAGTTTACATCGTTGTGTGATTAACACCCAAAGAGTGATCATGTTTTGCTTTGTGAGAGAAGTTTAGTCAACGGGTCTGCCACATTGAGAGCCGTATGTATTTTGCCAATTTTCTATGTCTACAATGCTCTGCACGGAGCTACTCTAGATAATCGCTCCCACTTTCAGTATGTATCCAAATTGAGATTTATAGTCATCCGGATCAGTATCGAAGCTTGCATCGACGTAACCCTTTACTACAAACTCTTTATCAACTCCATAACCGTGAAACATTTCCTTGGTCCTCTTAGGTAACTAAGGATAATTTTGACCGCTGTCCACAGATCCACTCCTGGACCACTATTGTACCCTCTTGCCAAACAAGGTGAGGTACACAATAGGTCTGGTACACAACATAGCATACTTTATAGAACCTATGACTGAGGAATATGGAATGAATTTCGTTCTCTTTCTATTTTCTTCCATGGTCGGGTTTTTGAGTCTTACTCAACTTCACATTGATGTCTACTACACAACCTTCTTATTTTAGACGTTGTTGGGCCTCCAAGTGCAGAGGTTTGTAGGACAGTAGCAAATTTCCCTCAAGTGGATGACCTAAGGTTTATCAATCCATGGGAGGCGTAGGATGAAGATGGTCTCTCTCAAGCAACCCTGCAACCAAATAACAAAGAGTCTCTTGTGTCCCCGTGCAAATTGTATAGGTGCACTAGTTCAGCGAAGAGATGGTGATACAAGTGCAATAATGATGGTAGATATAGGTTTTTGTAATCTGAAAATATAAAAACAGCAAGGTAACTAATGATAAAAGTGAGCACAAACGATATTGCAATGCGTTGAAACAAGGCCTAGGGTTCATACTTTCACTAGTGCAAGTTCTCTCAACAATAATAACATAACTAGATCATATAACTATCCCTCAACATGCAACAAAGAGTCACTCCAAAGTCACTAATAGCGGAGAACAAACGAAGAGATTATGGTAGGGTATGAAACCACCTCAAAGTTATCCTTTCTGATCGATCTATTCAAGAGTCCGTAGTAAAATAACACGAAGCTATTCTTTCCGTTCGATCTATCATAGAGTTTGTACTAGAATAACACCTTAAGACACAAATCAACAAAAACCCTAATGTCACCTAGATACTCCAATGTCACCTCAAGTATCCGTGGGTATGGTTATACGATATGCATCACACAATATCGTATTCATCTATTCAACCAACACAAAGTACTTCAAAGAGTGCCCCAAAGTTTCTACCGGAGAGTCAAGACGAAAACGTGTGCCAACCCCTATGCATAAGTTCACGGAACCCGCAAGTTGATCACCAAAACATACATCAAGTGGATCAATAGAATACCCCATTGTCACCACGGGTATCCCACGCAAGACATACATCAAGTGTTCTCAAATCCTTAAAGACTCAATATGATAAGATAACTTCAAAGGGAAAATGATACGTCTCCAACGTATCTATAATATTTGATTGCTCCATGCTATATTATCTACTGTTTTAAACAGTATTGGGCTTTATTATCCAATTTTATATTATTTTTGGGACTAACCTATTAACCGGAGGCCCAGATCAGATTTGCTGTTTTATGCCTATTTCAGTGCTTCGAAGAAAAGGAATATCCAACAGAGTCGAAACGGAACGAAATCAATTGGAGAAGTTATTTTTGGAAGGAAAGCTACCGGATGGACTTGGAACCCACGCCAGGAGCCAAGGGAGGTGCTCACGAGGGTGGGGGCGTGCCCCCCTGCGTCGTGGGGCCCCCGAAGCTCCACCGACGTACTTCGTGCACCCATATATACTCACGTACACTAAAACTTCCAGAACAGAGATTAGATCGGGACTTTCGCCGCCGCAAGCCTCTGTAGCCACCAAAAACCTCTCGGGACCCTGTTTCGGCACCCTGCCGGAGGGGGGAACCCTCACCAGTGGCCATCTTCATCATCCCGGCGCTCTCCATGACGAGGAGGGAGTAGTTCACCCTCGGGGCTGAGGGTATGTACCAGTAGCTATGTGTTTGATCTCTCTCTCTCTCTCTTGCGTTCTTGATTTGGCACGATCTTGATGTATCGCGAGCTTTGCTATTATAGTTGGATCATATGTTGCTTCTCCCCCTCTTCTCTCTTGTAATGGATTGAGTTTTCCCCTTGAAGTAATCTTATCGGATTGAGTCTTTAAAGATTTGAGAACACTTGATGTATGTCTTGCCGTGCGTATCTATGGTGACAATGGGATATCACGTGATTCACTTGATGTATGTTTTGGTGATCAACTTACGGGTTCCGCCCATGAACCTATGCATAGGGTTGGCACACATATTCATCGTGATTCGCCGGTAGAAACTTTGGGCACTCTTTGAAGTACTATGTGTTGGATTGAATAGATGAATCTGAGGTTGTGTGATGCATATAGTATAATCCTGCCCACAGATACTTGAGGTGACATTGGAGTATCTAGGTGACATTAGGGTTTTGGTTGATTTGTGTCTTAAGGTGTTATTCTAGTACGAACTCTAGGGCTGTTTGTGACACTTATAGGAATAGCCCAACGGATTGATTGGAAAGAATAACTTTGAGGTGGTTTCGTACCCTACCATAATCTCTTCGTTTGTTCTCCTCTATTAGTGACTTTGGTGTGACTCTTTGTTGCATGTTGAGGGATAGTTATATGATCCTATTATGTTATTATTGTTGAGAGAACTTGCACTAGTGAAAGTATGAACCCTAGGCCTTGTTTCCTATCATTGCAATACCATTTACGCTCACTTTTACCACGTGTTACCTTGCTGTTTTTATATTTTCAATTTACAAAAACCTATATCTACCATCCATATTGCACTTGTATCACCATCTCTTCGCCGAACTAGTGCACCTATACAATTTACCATTGTATTGGGTGTGTTGGGGACACAAGAGACTCTTTGTTATTTGGTTGCAGGGTTTCTTGAGAGAGACCATCTTCATCCTACGCCTCCTATGGATTGATAAACCTTAGTTCATCCACTTGAGGGAAATTTGCTACTGTCCTACAAACCTCTGCACTTGGAGGCCCAACAACGTCTACAAGAAGAAGGTTGTCTAGTAGACATCAAGCTCTTTTCTGGTGCCGTTCCCGGGGAGGTGAGTGCTTGAAGGTATATCTTTAGATCTTGCAATCGAATCTTTTTGTTTCTTGTTTTAGCACTAGTCTAGTTTATAAAAGAAAACTACCAAAAAAATGGAATTGAGTTTGTCTCATACGTTTCATCTTTTTAATATCTTTCGTGAGTATGATGGAAAGGAAAATTGTGCCGAAGTGTTAGAAGAAGAATGCATTAAATTGTTTGGCACTAAATCTTTGAATGATGAGCATGATTGAAATGTTGTTAGTATGAACTCCTTGAATATCCTTAGTACTAATGATGATTGCTCTATTTATGATGAAAATGTCTCCTATAAACATGTCAATTTTTGTGGAGTGCTTTGGATTTGCAAGTACATACCAAATAGGTAATATAGATATTGCAAGAGGCATAAGTACTTAGAAACCAAATTGTTGCAAGAAGAGCTAGATGAATGTGCTAAAAGATTCAATATTTTCCGCGCCCCTTTTGAAATTTGCAATGAACATGGTCATTTAAAGCTCCAATGCTATTTGTGTCATGATCAAGTCGTGTCCAAATATTGTGATAATTTGATTACCCTTGAGCATCATAAAGAGCTTAGCCTTCTTTTGGGTTATGAAGAAATGAAACGTATAACTGAGGGTATTCCAAAATTCAATCTTGATAGAATTCTTGATTTTGATCTAGAGAAGATTTATATGTATTGTGCGGTGAATTGCATTGAAAATCCTTATATTGCCAATTACATAAAGAAAAGAAAACAAATAGAAGATGAAGAGAATGCTAACGGAAGGGAAGAGACTTCCCAATATCCTCCTATTTTTTCTTATGATGAATCAGGTAACGAGGAGGAGCCTTTTATTCGACCAATCTCATTATTAAGGAGCTCCAAAAGGAGGATTTAACTCACACATGATGTGGTGAAGAAGAATAAAAGAAAAAGGAAGAGAGGTAAAAAGATATCGCTCCCAAATAAGGTTGCTCCTATTATTGTTGTGCCTCATGAAAATGAATCAAAAATAATTGTGGAAGATGATGCGCTTGACGATGATCTAGTTATGCCTATTGCTTGTTGTGATGATTATGATTGGAAGATAATGATATTTCTTATGATCTTGAAAATCTTTTTGGCACTTGCTTGGAAGAATATAATAATTGCCATACTATCGGTGCCGTCTATACTATTAATGATGGGAGTGATTATGCTTATGATATGAAAAGGCCCAAGCTTGGGGAAGCTATGTTTGATGAGTATGACATATTTGAGAATATATTTGCTGTAATTAATGCTTGTCCCAAGCTTGGGGATGCTTTGTTTAATAATAATGATATTTTTAGCCTCTCAAGTTTTGATATGCAAAGTAGTTATGATGATAACATGCCTTCTACTTATGATGATTATATTGATGAAAGTGGGTTTGGAAGAGTGTCAACTTTAGGAAGAAGTGATCCCACAATATTGGAGGATGTTGAATCTGATAATATTTATGAAATTTGATTTGGAGAGGTCATGACTTTATTTAGTGATGTATCCACTATTTTGGAAGAGGTTTCAATCGATTATGATGAGAACAAAGTTGCTACTTATGATGATTATTGTGATAAAACTTATGCTATAAAGAGTAGTGATGATTGTATTTATAAAACTTGTCATGATTATAAGTACCTTTCTCAGAACATTACTATTTTAATGTGGAAACAATTTATAGTATTCAAGTCTCTTATGATACTCCCACTATTCCGAATGAGAAGAATTTTGCTTGTGTGGAGAGTAGTAAAAATTCTATGCTTGTAGATCATGAAAAGAATGTTTTAGGTGATGGTTATAGTGTTGAATTCATTCATGATGCTACTGAAAATTATTATGAGGCAGGAATATATGCTTGTAGGAATTGCAATAATATCAAGTTTCCTCTCTATGTGCTTAAAGTTTTGAAGTTATGCTTCTTTTACCTTCCTATGCAAGTTGATTATTGTTCCCATAAGTTGTTTGCTCACAAAATACCTATGCATAGGAAGTGGGTTAGACTTAAATGTGCTACTCATATTCTTCATGATGCTCTCTTTATGTTTCAATTCTTATCTTTTATGCGAGCATCATTGAAATCATCGTGCCTAGCTAGTGGCGTTAAACGATAGCGCTTGTTGGGAGGCAACTCAATTTTATTTTTTTGTTTCTTGCTTTTTGGTTATGTTTAGGAATAAATAATCCATCTAGATTCAGTTTAGATGTGGTTTTATGTTTTAATTAGTGTTTGTGCCAAGTAGAACCTTTGGGAAGACTTGGGTGAAGTCTTTATGATCATGCTGTAAAAAACAGAAACTTTAGCGCTCACGAGATTAGCTTCGACGTTTTACTGGAGTGTGCTATTTAGTCTATTCTTTTTGAATATGATTACTAGACAAATTACTCAGGTCCACCAATTTATTTTAGAATTTTTGGAGTTCTAGAAGTTTGCGTTAGTTACAGATTACTACAGACTGTACTGTTTTTGACAGATTCTGTTTTTTCGTGTGTTGTTTGCTTATTTAATTAATCTATGGCTAATAAATAGTTTATAAACCATAGAGAAGTTGGAATACAGTAGGTTTAACACCAATATAAATAAAGAATGAGTTCATTACAGTACCTTGAAGTGGTGTTTTGCTTTCTTTCGCTAACGGAGCTCACGAGTTTTCTGTTAAGTTTTGTGTTGTGAAGTTTTCAAGTTTTGGGTGAAGATTCGATGGACTATGGAATAAGGAGTGGCAAGAGCCTAAGCTTGGGGATGACCAAGGCAACCCAAGGTAATATTCAAGGATAACCAAGCATCTAAGCTTGGGGATGCCCCGGAAGGCATCCCCTCTTTCGTCTTCGTTCATCGGTAACTTTACTTGGAGCTATATTTTTATTCACCACATGATATGTGTTTTGCTTAGAGCATCATTTTATTTTCTTTAGATTTGCTTGCTGTTTTAATAAAGTAACAAGATCTTAAATTCTTTAATGTTAGAGAGTCTTCACATAGTTACATAATTATACAACTACTCATTGATCTTCACTTATATCTTTCGGAGTAGTTTGTTGTTTGCTCTAGTGCTTCACTTATATCTTTTAGAGCATGGTGGTAGTTTTATTTTGAAGAAATAGATGAACTCTCATGCTTCACTTATATTATTTTAAGAGTCTTAAATAGCATGGTAATTTGCTTAAAAATCTTAATATGCTAAGCATACAAGATTTGTAAGAATTCTTATGAGTGTGTTGAATACTAAGAAAAGTTTGATGCTTGATAATTGTTTTGAGATTTGAAGATGGTGATATTAGAGTCATGCTAGTTGAGTAGTTGTGAATTTGAGAAATACTTGTGTCAAAGTTTGTGATTCCCGTAGCATGCACGTATGGTGAACCGTTATGTGATGAAGTCGGAGCATGATTTATTTATTGATTGTCTTCCTTATGAGTGGCGGTCGGGGACGAGCGATGGTCTTTTCCTAACAATCTATCCCCCTAGGAGCATGCCCGTAATACTTTGCTTTGATAACTTGTAGATTTTTGCAATAAGTATATGAGTTCTTTATTACTAATGTTGAGTCCATGGATTATACGCACCCTTCTTCCTTCCACCATTGCTAGCCTCTCTAATACCGCGCACTTTTCTCCAGTATCATACACCCACCATATACCTTCCTCAAAACAGCCATCATACCTACCTATCATGGCATTTCCATAGCCATTCCGAGATATATTGCCATGCAACTTTCCACCGTTCCGTTTATTATGACACGCTCCATCATTGTCATATTGCTAGCATGATCATGTAGTTGACATTGTATTTGTGGCAAAGCCACCGTTCATAATTCTTTCATACATGTCACTCTTGATTCATTGCACATCCCGGTACACCGCCGGAGGCATTCATATAGAGTCATATTTTGTTCTAAGTATCGAGTTGTAATTGTTGAGTTGTAAGTAAATAAAAGTGTGATTATCATCATTTTTAGAGCATTGTCCCAGTGAAGAAAGGATGATGGAGATTATGAGTCCCCCACAAGTCGGGATGAGACTCCGGACGAAAAAAAGGAAAAAAAAGAGGCCATAAAAAAATATAAAGGCCCAAATAAAAAAATAAAAAAATAAAAAATGAGAGAAAAAGAGAGAAGGGACAATGCTACTATCCTTTTACCACACTTGTGCTTCAAAGTAGCACCACGATCTTCATGATAGAGAGTCTCCTATGTTGTCACTTTCATATACTAGTGGGAATTTTACATTATAGAACTTGGCATGTATATTCCAATGATGGGCTTCCTCAAAATGCCCTAGGTCTTCGTGAGCAAGCGAGTTGGATGCACACCCACTTAGTTTCTTTTGTTGAGCTTTCATACACTTATAGCTCTAGTGCATCCGTTGCATGGACATCCCTACTCACTCAGATTGACATCTATTGATGGGCATCTCCATAGCCCATTGATACGCCTAGTTGATGTGAGACTATCTTCTCTTTTTTGTCTTCTCCACAACCACCATTCTATTCCACATATAGTGCTATATCCATGGCTCATGCTCATGTATTGCGTGAAGATTGAAAAAGTTTGAGAATTTCAAAAGTATGAAACAATTGCTTGGCGTGTCATCGGGGTTGTGCATGATTTAAATACTTTGTGTGGTGAAGATAGAGCATAGCCAGACTATATGATTTTGTAGGGATAACTTTCTTTCTCCATGTTATCTTGAGAAGACATAATTGCTTTGTTAGTATGCTTGAAGTATTGTTATTTTTATGTCAATATGAACTTTGGTCTTGAATCTTTCGGATCTGAATATTCATATCACAATTAAGATGAATTACATTGAAATTATGCCAAGTAGCACTCCGCATCAAAAATTCTTTTTTATCATTTACCAACTCGAGGACGAGCAGGAATTAAGCTTGGGGATGCTTGATACGTCTCCAACGTATCTATAATTTTTTATTGCTCCATGCTATATTATCTACTGTTTTAAACAATATTGGGCTTTATTATCCACTTTTATATTATTTTTGGGACTAACCTATTAACCGGAGGCCCAGCCCAGATTTGTTGTTTTATGCCTATTTCAGTGTTTCGAAGAAAAGGAATATCAAACGGAGTCGAAACGGAATGAATTCAACTGGAGAAGCTATTTTTGGAAGGAAAGCTACCGGATGGACTTGGACCCCATGTCAGGAGCCAAGGGAGGTGCTCATGAGGGTGGGGGCGCGCCCCCTGCCTCGTGGGGCCCCCGAAGCTCCACCGACGTACTTCCTGCACCCATCTATACTCACGTACCCTAAAACTTCCAAAACAGAGATTAGATCGGGAGTTCCGCCGCCGCAAGCCTCTGTAGCCACCAAAAACCTCGCGGGACCCTGTTCCGGCACCCTGCCGGAGGGGGGAACCCTCACCGGTGCCTATCTTCATCATCCCGGCGCTCTCCATGACGAGGAGGGAGTAGTTCACCCTCGGGGCTGAGGGTATGTACCAGTAGCTATGTGTTTGATCTCTCTCTCTCTCTCTCTCTCTCTCTCTCTCTCTCGTGTTTTTATTTGGCACGATCTTGATGTATCGCGAGCTTTGCTATTATAGTTGGATCTTATGTTGCTTCTCCCCCTCTTCTCTATTGTAATGGATTGAGTTTTCCCCTTGAAGTAACCTTATCGGATTGAGTCTTTGAAGATTTGAGAACACTTGATGTATGTCTTGCCGTGCGTATCTGCGGTGACAATGGGATATCACATGATTCAGTTGATGTATGTTTTGGTGATCAACTTGCGGGTTCCGCCCATGAACCTATGCATAGGGGTTCGCACACGTTTTCATCGTGATTCTCCGGTAGAAACTTTGGGCACTCTTTGAAGTACTTTGTGTTGGATTGAATAGATGAATCTGAGGTTGTGTGATGCATATCGTATAATCATGCCCACGGATACTTGAGGTGACATTGGAGTATCTAGGTGACATTAGGGTTTTGGTTGATTTGTGTCTTAAGGTGTTATTCTAGTATGAACTCTAGGGCTGTTTGTGACACTTGTAGGAATAGCCGAATGGATTGATTGGAAAGAATAACTTTGAGGTGGTTACGTACCCTACCATAATCTCTTCGTTTGTTCTCTTCTATTAGTGACTTTGGAGTGACTCTTCGTTGCATGTTGAGGGATAGTTATATGATCCAATTATGTTATTATTGTTGAGAGAACTTGCACTAGTGAAAGTATGAACCCTAGGCCTTGTTTCCTATCATTGCAATATCGTTTACGCTCACTTTTACCACTTGTTACCTTGCTGTTTTTATATTTTCAGATTACAAAAACCTATATCTACCATCCATATTGCACTTGTATCACCATCTCTTCGCCGAACTAGTGCACCTCTACAATTTACCATTGTATTGGGTGTGTTGGGGACACGAGAGACTCTTTGCTATTTGGTTGCAGGGTTGCTTGAGAGAGACCATCTTCATCCTACGCCTCCTACGGATTGATAGACCTTAGGTCATACACTTGAGGGAAATTTGCTATTGTCCTACAAACCTCTGCACTTGGAGGCCCAATAACGTCTACAAGAAGAAGGTTGTGGAGTAGACATCACCACCATAAAAGAAAATATGCTAGTTTGCTTTAGTGGTTCTCACGAGATAGGAAACTTGATATTATTACAATTCCTACAAGCATATATTCCTCCCTCATAATAATTTTCAGTAGCATCATGAATGAATTCAACAATATAACCAGCACCTAAAACATTCTTTTCATGATCTACAAGCATAGAAATGCCTCAAGGGTGGTGATGTCTACTACACAACGTTCTTCTTGTAGACGTTGTTGGCCTCCAAGTGCAGAGGTTTGTAGGACAGTAGAAAATTTCCCTCAAGTGGATGACCTAAGGTTTATCAATACATGGGAGGCATAGGATGAAGATGGTCTCTCTCAAGCAACCCTGCAACCAAATAACAAAGAGTCTCTTGTGTCCCCAACACACCCAATACAATGGTAAATTGTATAGGTGCACTAGTTCAGCGAAGAGATGGTGATACGAGTGCAATATGGATGGTAGATGTAGGTTTTTGTAATATGAAAATATAAAAACAGCAAGGTAACTAATGATAAAAGTGAGCGTAAACGGTATTGCAATGATAGGAAACAAGGCCTAGGGTTCATACTTTCACTAGTGCAAGTTCTCTCAACAATAATAACATAATTGGGTCATATAACTATCCCTCAACATGCAACAAAGAGTCACTCCAAAGACACTAATAGCGGAGAACAAACGAAGAGATTATGGTACGGTACGAAACCACCTCAAAGTTATTCCTTCCATTCAATCCATTGGGCTATTCCTATAAGTGTCACAAAAAGCCCTAGAGTTGGTACTAGAATAACACCTTAAGACACAAATCAACCAAAACCCTAATGTCACCTAGATACTCCAATGTCACCTCAAGTATTCGTGGGTATGATTATACGATATGCATCACACAACCTCAGGTTCATCTATTCAATCCAACACAAATTACTTCAAAGAGTGCCCCAAAGTTTCTATCGAAGAATCAATACGAAAACGTGTACCAACCCCTATGCATAGGTTCATGGGCGGAACCCGCAAGTTGATCGCCAAGACATACATCAAGTGAATCACGTGATATCCCATTGTCACCACAGATACGCACGGAAAGACATACATCAAGTGTTCTCAAGTCATTAAGGACTCAATCCGATAAGATTACTTAAAAGGGAAAACTCAATCCATTACAAGAGAGTAGAGGGGGAGAAGCAACATAAGATCCAACTATAATAGCAAAGCACGCGATACATCAAGATCGAATCACCTCAAGAACACGAGAGAGAGAGAGAGAGAGAGAGAGAGAGATCAAACACATAGCTACTGGTACATACCCTCAGCCCCGAGGGTGAACTACTCCCTCCTCGTCATGGAGAGCACCGGGATGATGAAGATGGCCACCGGTGAGGGTTCCCCCCTCTGGCAGGGTGCCGGAACAGGGTCCTGATTGGTTTTTGGTGGCTACAGAGGCTTGCAGCGGCGGAACTACCAATCTATTCTGTCTCCCGATCGTTTTAGGGTATATATATATATAGATAGGGGGAAGAAGTACGCCAGGGGAGCCACAAGGGGCCCACGAGGGTGGAGGGTGCGCCCTAGGGGGGTGGGCGCGCCCCCTACCTCGTGGCTCCCTCGTTTCTTTCCTGACATGCACTCGAAGTCCATCGTGTAACTTTCCTTCCAAAAATAACTTCTCCAGAAGGTTTCATTCCGTTTCGACTCCGTTTGATATTCCTTTTCTTCGAAACACTGAAACAAGGGAAAAAACAGGAACTGGCACTGGGCTCTTGGTTAATAGGTTAGTCCCAAAAGTAATATAAAAGTGTTTAATAAAGCCCATAAACATCCAAAACAGATAATATAATAGCATGGAACAATCAAAAATTATAGATAAGTTGGAGACGTATCAGCATCCCCAAGCTTAATTCCTGCTCGTCCTCGAGTAGGTAAATGATAAAAACAGAATTTTTGATGTGGAATGCTACTTGGCATAATTTCAATGTAATTCTTCTTAATCGTGGTATGAATATTCAGATCCGAAAGATTCAAGATAAAAGTTCAATATTGACATAGAAATAATAATACTTCAAGCATGCTAACTAAGCAATTATGTCCTCTCAAAATAACATGGCCAAAGAAAGTTCATCCCTACAAAATCATTTAGTTTAGTCATGCTCCATTTTCGTCACACAAGAATGCTCTCATCATGCACAACCCCGATGACAAGCCAAGCAATTGTTTCATACTTTAGTAATTTAAAACTTATAAACCTTCACGCAATACATGAGCGCGAGCCATGGATATAACACTATGGGTGGAATAGAGTATAATTGTGGGGGTTATCTAGAGAAGACAAAGAAGGAGAAAGTCTCACATCAACGAGGCTAATCAATTAGCTATGGAGATGCCCATCAATTGATGTTAATGCAAGGAGTAGGGATTGCCATGCAACGGATGCACTAGAGCTATAAATGTATGAAAGCTCAACAAAAGAAACTAAGTGGGTGTGCATCCAACTTGCTTGCTCACGAAGACCTAGGGCACTTGAGGAGGCCCTTTGTTGGAATATACAAGCCAAGTTCTATAATGAAAAATTCCCACTAGTATATGAAAGTGACAAAACAAGAGACTCTCTATCGTGAAGATCATGGTGCTACTTTGAAGCACAAGTGTGGTAAAAGGATAGTAACATTGTCCCTTCTCTCTTTTTCTCTCATTTTTTGGGCCTTCTCTTTTTTATGGCCTTTCCTTTTTTTTTGGGGGGGGGGGGCTTCTCTTTTTTTATGGCCTTTCTCTCTTTTTTATTCCTCACTTGGGACAATGCTCTAGAAAATGATGATCATCACACTTCTATTTATTTACAACTCAACGATTACAACTCGATACTAGAACAAAGTATTACTCTATATGAATGCCTCCGGCGGTGTACCGGGATATGCAATGAACAAAGAGTGACATGTATGAAAGAATTATGAACGGTGGCTTTGCCACAAATACTATGTCAACTACATGATCATGCTAAGCAATATGACAATGATGAACGTGTCATGATAACGGAATGGTGGAAAGTTGCATGGCAATATATCTCGGAATGGCTATGGAAATGCCATAATAGGTAGGTATGGTGGCTGTTTTGAGGAAGATATCAGGAGGTTTATGTGTGAAAGAGCGTATCATGTCACGGGGTTTGGATGCACCGGCGAAGTTTGCACCAACTCTCAATGTGAGAAAGGGCAATGCACGGTACCAAAGAGGCTAGCAATGATGGAAGGGTGAGAATGCGTATAATCCATGGACTCAACATTAGTCATGAATAACTCATATACTTATTGCAAAAATCTAGAAGCCATCAAAAACCAAGCACTACGCACATGCTCCTAGGGGGATAGATTGGTAGGAAAATACCATCGCTTGTCCCCGGCCGCCACTCATAAGGATGACAATCAAAGAACACCTCATGTTTCAAATTTGTTACATAACATTTACCATACGTGCATGCTACGGGACTTGCAAACTTCAACACAAGTATTTCTCAAACTCACAACTACTCAACTAGCACAACTTTAATATCACTACCTCCATGTCTCACAACAATCATCAAGCACCAAACTTCTCTTAGTATTCAAAACACTCATAAGAAAGTTTTTACTAGTCTTGAATACCTAACATATTAGAATTAATTTCCAAATTTAAGAAAATTACCATGCTGTTTAAGACTCTCAAAATAATATAAGTGAAGCATGAGATAATAATAGTTTCTATAAAACAAAACCACCGCCGTGCTCTGAAAGATATAAGTGAAGCACTAGAGCAAACAACAAACTACTCCGAAAGATATAAGTGAAGGTTAATGAGTAGTCGAATAATTATGAACTATGTGAAGACTCTCTAACATTTAAGAATTAAGATCTTGGTAATTTATTCAAACAGCAAGCAAAGCTAAATAAAATAAAATGACGCTCCAAGCAAAACACATATCATGTGGTGAATAAAAATATAGCTCCCAGTAAAGTTACCGATGAACGAAGACGAAAGAGGGGATGCCATCCGGGGAATCCCCAAGCTTAGGCTCTTGGTTGTCCTTGAATATTACCTTGGGTTGCCTTGGGCATCCCCAAGCTTAGTCTCTTGCCACTCCTTATTCCGTAGTCCATCGAATCTTTACCCAAAACTTGAAAACTTCACAACACAAAACTTAACAGAAAATCTCATGAGCTCTGTTAGCGAAAGAAAACAAAACACCACTTCAAGGTACTGTAATGAACTCATTGTTTATTTATATTGGTTTTAAACCTAATGTATTCCAACTTCTCTATGGTTTATAAACTATTTTACTAGCCATAGAGTCATCAAAATAAGCAAACAACACACGAAAAACAGAATCAGTCAAAAACAGAACAGTCTGTAGTAATTTGTATCAAACGTATACTTCTGGAACTCGAAAAATTCTAAAATAAATTGGTGGAAATTAGGAATTTGTCTAATAATAATCTGAAGAAAGAATCAACTAAATAGCGCTCTCCAGTAAAAAGTTGAAGCTAATCTCGTGAGCGCTAAAGTTTCTGTTTTTTTTACAGCATGATCATAAAGACTTCACCCAAGTCTTCCCAAAGGTTCTACTTGGCACAAACACTAATTAAAACACAAAACCACATCTAAACAGAAGCTATATGGAATAATTATTAATAAACAGAACAAAAAAGCAAGAAACTAAAATAAAGTTGGGTTGCCTCCCAACAAGCGCTATCGTTTAATGCCCCTAGCTAGGCATGATGATTTCAATGATGCTCACATAAAAGATAAGAATTGAAACATAAAGAGAGCATCATGAAGAATATGACTAGCACACTTAAGTATAACCCACTTCCTATGCATAGGGATTTTGTGAGAAAACAACTTATGTAAACAATAATCAACTAGCATAGGAAGGCAAAACAAGCATAACTTCAAGACTTTAAGCACATAGGGAGGAAACTTGATATTATTGCAATTCCTACAAGCGTATGTTCCTCCCTCATAATAATTTTCAGTAGCATCATGAATGAATTCAACAATATAACCAGCACACAAAGCATTCTTTTCATGATCGACTTGCATAGAAAATGTACTACTCTCCACATAAGCAAAATTCTTATCAATCGGAATAGTGGGAGTATCACAAGAGACTCGAATACTATAAATGGTTTCCACATTGAAAGAATAAAGTTCAGAAAATGGGTAATCATAATCATGACAAGTTTTATAAATATAATCATCACTACTTTTTATAGCATAAGTTTAATCACAATAATCATCATAAGTAGCAACTTTGTTCTCATCATAATCAATTGAAACCTCTTCCAAGATAGTGGAATCATTAATAAATAAAGTCTTGACCTCTCCAAATCCACTTTCATAGATATTATAAGATTCAACATCCTCCAAAATAGTGGGATCATTACTTCTTAAAGTTGACACTCTTCCAAACCCGCTTTCATAAATATAATCATCATAGGTAGAAGGCATGCTATCATCATAACAACTTTGTATATCAAAACTTGGGAGGCTAAAAATATCATCTTGATTAAACGTAGCATCCCCAAGCTTGGGACAAACATTAATTACATCAAATATATTCTCAGATATGTCATCCTCATTAAACATAGCTTCCCCAAGCTTGGGCCTTTTCATATCATAAGCATAATCACTCTCATCATTAATAGTACTAGTCAACAACCCGTGCAACTGCACGGGCTAGCACTTCTAATATTAAATAGGACAATGTCGGTACAAGATATAAATGTTGGACGATAATATGAATATGTTATTATTGATCGTTATTATTATTTTGGTAGACAACATTGTTACAAATACAAAAGTTATTGCATGTATCATTTATTCATGACACATAAATTTCTAATAGGTATATGATAAAGTGCCCTATTGTAGCATAAATGTTCATTTGCTTTCGCTACCTACAAAAACATACATCTTCGTTTTTGCCACATAAGTTCGGTAGAATCTGATCTTAAAATATATTCTTAGATTAGATTTTATTTATGTACACCATTTAAGAAGAAGACCTCCCTCAGGAACAATGGACATGCACGATTTTCTATCAACACATGTGACACTGTAGCAAATAATATATATTAGAGATTTCTATTTTCTTATACTTTTAAGAGCCATAAATTATTCCGATTTTAAGTTGTTGTCTTTTTTTTCTAGTTGTTGCCTTAACCAATGAATTTACACAAAATTTCTTTTATGAGTAATGGCGTGGCCAGGAACTGTGTGACAGATTATTCTGATTTAAGTTGTGCGTACCAATAAAATCTTCAATTATTGGTCTTTTGTTTTTAATACTGTCTGGTCCTAATGTTTAATCCAGATTTGTGGCGAATGATCTTGTGTTTATATGAGATCTTTGTAGCGAATGATCCATCCAGATTTATTTCTGGTTACTGTAGTAAATAAGGTGTTTTAAAGATACCCTGCAAAAAATGTATTTTATAGATTTTTTAATGGTATAATTTTTTATTATTTATAAGGACAAATTAAAGGCATGCATAGTTTTTTCTCAAAAAAAAAAAAGACATGCATAGATGTATATGTGGGATAGCAGGATTGAAGGGGAAAAGGAGGTAGCGGCCATGTAGGAGTCCACGCTGATTTCAATTGGCAAAATATTTTATTGATCGATGGAGGCTTATACTGGTGACCAGCCGGATCGTGTATATTTCTTTGCCTTTTTCCGTTGGACTTGTAATGGATGGAGGCTTTCTCTTTTTTATTTGAGGCGAGACCTTCCTTTTTATTTTGAGTGGCTGGATGGATGCTTTATTTATATTTTTGTGGGACCGCACCATCTGTGTTACGGGATGTGTCAGATGCATCTTTTGTGGGACCGGCCCATATGTGTTACGCCAAAATTTCTTTTATTCTGAATCTAAATTCCAAAGTATACAATCCAAATGTTGTAATTAATTTTGATAAGACAACATGAAAGGGGCGGGTAATCTGCCGAGTCATGTGTGTTTCTTTCCTTTTTTGTCTGACTTTTTATGGACGGTGACTTTTTTCATGTTTCTTATGTGATGTTGTCCTATTTTTTTAACCTGCACGTGAGGCTGCCCTTTTTATTTTGAGGGAACAGATAGAAGCTTTATTTGTTTTGTATAACACTAATGTTATAGACGTGTCAGATGCCTTTTTTTGTGGGACAGGACCATCTACGTTACGTATATTTTCTTACTATTCTGAACATAAATTCTACAATCCAACGGTGTAATTAATTTTGATGATGTGGATTAATTTTGATGACGTTGACTTGCGACATACACACAAACAAAGGAGGTTTCATGCGTTGGGGAGGCTCTTTTTTTTGACCGCACACAAAAGATGAGGAGGTTCCACGTAGTTGGATCTCCTTTTCTTGAACTTTTTTTGAGGGAATCATTCTCTTTTAACTTCTTTGGCTTCAGATTATTGTAAGCATGTGGGACTCTTCACAACCCATATATTAGATTCTAACCGGGATTTGTTTTTTTCTAAAAGATGTACACATGGGACACCTTCCTAGGACTCCTAATTAAGGTACCTTATCCCACGGCTGTAGATGATTAATCTCGAGATCGGACGGACAATTTATTTAGTTAATGAGGATTAACGTGAAGCCTCGTATGGTGCCTCCGATTAGTAAATATAAGATGGATAGCACCAATAGTATAGCAATTATCATATTCTTCTAAGCAAGTGCCAAAAAGATTTTCAAGATCATAAGAAGTATCATTATCTTCCCAATCATAATCATCACAACAAGCAATAGGCATAATAAGATCATCATCAAGTGCATCATCTTTCACAATTATTATTTATTCATTTTCATGACGCACAACAATAATAGGAGCAACATTATTTGGGAGGGATATCTTTTTACCTCTCTTCCTTTTTCTTTTCTTCTTGTTCACCACATCATGTGTGGGTTCAATCCTCTTTATGGATCTCCTTATTAATGAGATTGGTTGAATAGAAGGCTCCTCCTCGTTACCTGATTCATCATAAGAAATAATAGGAGAATATTGGGAAGTCTCTTCCCTTTTGTTAGCATTCTCTTCATCTTCTATTTGTTTTCTTTTCTTTATGTAATTGGAAATATAAGGATTTTCAATGCAATTCACCGCACAATACATATAAATCTTTTCTAGATCAAAATCAAGAAATCTGTCAAGATTAAACTTTGGAATACCCTCAGTTATACGTTTCATTTCTTCATAACCCAAAAGAAGACTAAGCTCTTTATGATGCTCAAGAGTAATCAAGTTATCACAATTTTTGGACACGACTTGATCATGAAACAAATACCATTGGAGCTTTAAATTACCATGTTCATTGCAAAGTTCACAAGGGGCGCGATAAATATTGAATCTTTCGGCGCAATCATCTAGCCTCTCTTGCAACAATTTAGTTTCTAAGTACTTATGCCTCTTGCAATATCTAACTTCCCTATTTGGTGTGTCCTCACAAACCCAATGCACTTCACAAAAATTGACATGTTTATAGGAGACATTTTCATCATAACTAGTGCAATCATCATTAGTACTAACATTTTCAAGGAGTTCATACTAACAACATTGCAATCATGCTCATCATTCAAAGATTTAGTGCCAAACATTTTAATGCATTCTTCTTCTAACACTTCGGCACAATTTTCCTTTCCATCATACTCACGAAAGATATTAAAAAGATGAAGCGTATAAGACAAACTCAATTCCATTTTTTTTCGTAGTTTTCTTTTATAAATTAAACTAGTGCTAAAACAAGAAACAAAAAGATTCGATTGCAAGATCTAAAGATATACCTTCAAGCACTCACCTCCCCGGCAACGGCGCCAGAAACTGCTTGATGTCTACTACGCAACCTTCTTCTTTTAGACGTTGTTGGGCCTCCAAGTGCAGTGGTTTGTAGGATAGTAGCAAATTTCCCTCAAGTGGATGACCTAAGGTTTATCAATCTGTGGGAAGCGTAGGATGAAGATGGTCTCTCTCAAGCAACCCTGCAACCAAATAGCAAAGAGTCTCTCGTGTCCCCAACACACCCAATACAATGGTAAATTGTAGAGGTGCACTAGTTCGGCGAAGAGATGGTGATACAAGTGCAATATGGATGGTAGATATAGGTTTTTGTAATCTGAAAATATAAAAACAGCAAGGTAACTAATGATAAAAGTGAGCGTAAACGGTATTGCAATGATAGGAAACAAGGCCTAGGGTTCATACTTTCACTAGTGCAAGTTCTCTCAACAATAATAACATAATTGGATCATATAACTATCCCTCAACATGCAACAAAGAGTCACTCGAAAGACACTAATAGCAGAGAACAAACGAAGATATTATGGTAGGGTACGAAACCACCTCAAAGTTATTCTTTTCAATCAATCCATTGGGCTATTCCTATAAGTGTCACAAAAAGCCCTAGAGTTCATACTAGAATAACACCTTAAGACACAAATCAACCAAAACCCTAATGTCACCTAGGTACTCCAATGTCACCTCAAGTATCCGTGGGTATGATTATACGATATGCATCACACAATCTCAGATTCATCTATTCAATCCAACACAAAGTACTTCAAAGAGTGCCCCAAAGTTTCTACTGAAGAATCAACACGAAAACATGTGCCAACCCCTATGCATAGGTTCATGGGCGGAACCCACAAGTTGATCACCAAGACATACATCAAGTGAATCACGTGATATCCCATTGTCACCACAGATACGCACGGCAAGACATACATCAAGTGAATCACGTGATATCCCATTGTCACCACAGATACGCACGGCAAGACATACATCAAGTGTTCTCAAGTCATTAAAGACTCAATCCGATAAGATTACTTGAAAGGGAAAACTCAATCCATTACAAGAGAGTAGAGGGGGAGAAGCAACATAAGATCCAACTATAATAGCAAAGCTCGCGATACATCAAGATCAAATCACCTCAAGAACACGAGAGAGAGAGAGAGAGAGAGATCAAACACATAGCTACTGGTACATACCCTCAGCCCCGAGGGTGAACTACTCCCTCCTCGTCATGGAGAGCGCCGGGATGATGAAGATGGCCACCGGTAAGGGTTTCCCCCTCCGGCAGGGTGCCGGAACAGGGTCCCGATTGGTTTTTGGTTGCTACAGAGGCTTGCGGTGGGAGAACTCCCGATCTATTTTGTCTCCCGATGGTTTTGGGGTATATGGATATATATATAGGAGGAAGAAGTACGTCAGGGGAGCCACGAGGGGCCCACGAGGGTGGAGGGCGCGCCCTAGGGGGTGGGCGCGCCCCCTACCTCGTGGCTCCCTCGTTTCTTTCCTGACGTGCACTCCAAGTCCACCCGGTAGCTTTCCTTCCAAAAATAACTTCTCCAGAAGGTTTCATTCCGTTTCGACTCCGTTTGATATTACTTTTCTTCGAAACACTGAAACAAGGGAAAAAACAGGAACTGGCACTGGGCTCTGGGTTGGTACTAGAATAACACCTTAAGACACAAATCAACCAAAACCCTAATGTCACCTAGATACTCCAATGTCACCTCAAGTATTCGTGGGTATGATTATACGATATGCATCACACAACCTCAGGTTCATCTATTCAATCCAACACAAATTACTTCAAAGAGTGCCCCAAAGTTTCTATCGAAGAATCAATACGAAAACGTGTACCAACCCCTATGCATAGGTTCATGGGCGGAACCCGCAAGTTGATCGCCAAGGCATACATCAAGTGAATCACGTGATATCCCATTGTCACCACAGATACGCACGGAAAGACATACATCAAGTGTTCTCAAGTCATTAAAGACTCAATCCGATAAGATTACTTCAAAGGGAAAACTCAATCCATTACAAGAGAGTAGAGGGGGAGAAGCAACATAAGATCCAACTATAATAGCAAAGCTCGCGATACATCAAGATCGAATCACCTCAAGAACACGAGAGAGAGAGAGAGAGAGAGAGAGAGAGAGAGAGAGAGAGAGATCAAACACATAGCTACTAATACATACCCTCAGCCCCGAGGGTGAACTACTCCCTCCTCGTCATGGAGAGCACCGGGATGATGAAGATGGCCACCGGTGAGGGTTCCCCCCTCTGGCAGGGTGCCGGAACAGGGTCCTGATTGGTTTTTGGTGGCTACAGAGGCTTGCAGCGGCGGAACTCCCAATCTATTCTGTCTCCCGATCGTTTTAGGGTATATATATATAGATAGGAGGAAGAAGTACGCCAGGGGAGCCACAAGGGGCCCACGAGGGTGGAGGGTGCGCCCTAGGGGGGTGGGCGCGCCCCCTACCTCGTGGCTCCCTCGTTTCTTTCCTGACATGCACTCGAAGTCCATCGTGTAACTTTCCTTCCAAAAATAACTTCTCCAGAAGGTTTCATTCCGTTTCGACTCCGTTTGATATTCCTTTTCTTCGAAACACTGAAACAAGGGAAAAACAGGAACTGGCACTGGGCTCTTGGTTAATAGGTTAGTCCCAAAAGTAATATAAAAGTGTTTAATAAAGCCCATAAACATCCAAAACAGATAATATAATAGCATGGAACAATCAAAAATTATAGATACGTTGGAGACGTATCAGGTGGCGGCGCCCCGTCCCCATGGACTAGTCCGAATTGGATTAGGGAAAGGGGGCGCCCCCTTCCTTCCTTCTCCTTCTCCCTTCCATTTTTCCTATCCCATGTGGGAGGTGGGATCCTACTAGGACTAGGGAGTCCAAGTAGGACTCCACACTTTGGGCGCGCTCTATGAGGGCCGGCCACCTCCTCCCTCCATCCTTTATATACATGGCCAGGGCACCCCATAGACACACAAGTTGATCATTGATCCCTTAGCCGTGTGCGGTGCCCCCCTCCACCATAATCCACCTCGGTCATATCGTCGTAATGCTTAGGTGAAGCCCTGCGCCGGTAGCTTCATCTTCACCGTCACTCTGCTGGATGAAGGGAGAAGGAGAAGGAAGGAAGGGGGCGCCACCCTCGACACTGTCGTAATGCTGATGAAGCTCTCCCTCGACACTCTGCTGGATCATGAGTTCGTGGGACGTCACCAAGCCGAAGGTGTGCAGATCGCGGAGGTGCCGTACTTTCGGTACTAGGATTGGTCGATCGTCAAGACGTACGACTACATCAACCGCATTGTCATAACGCTTCCGCTTACGGTCTACGAGGGTACATAGACAACACTCTCCCCTCTCGTTGCTATGCATCACCATGATCTTGCGTGTGCGTAGGATTTTTTTTTGAAATTACTACGTTCCCCAACAGGAGGGATGATGTAGCATAGTGACGGTAGGTATTTCCCTCAGTTATGAAACCAAGATATCGAACCGGTAGGAGGACCAAGCAACAACGTAAACAGCACCTGCACACAAACAACAACAGCTCACAACCCGACGAGTTAAAGGGGTTGTCAATCCCTTCCGGGGTACGGCGCCTCAAGATAGGCAAGCGGACGTGAGGTAAATTGGAGTAGATTGATAGATCAAATGCCAAATAAAATAAATAAAGAAAAAATGCAGCAAGGTATTTTCGTGTTTTTTGGTTTAATAGATCTGAATAAAAATGCAAAGGAAATGTGGATTGCAAGGTAAATATATGAGAAAGAAGACCCAGGGGCCATAGGTTTCACTAGTGGCTTCTCTCTAAATAATAGCAAATGGTGGGTAAACAAATTACTGTTGGGCAATTGATAGAACTTCAAATAATTATGACAATATCCAGACAATGATCATTACATAGGCATCACGTCCAAGATTAGTAGACCGACTCATGCCTGCATCTACTACTATTACTCCACACATCGACCGCTATCCAGCATGCATCTAGTGTATTAAGTTCATGGAAAAATGGAGTAATGCAATAAGAACGATGACATGATGTAGACAAGATCCGTTTATCTATATGGCGGTAGATATAGATCTGATGACCCACAAGTATAGGGGATCTATCTTAGTCCTTTTGATAAGTAATAGTGTCGAACCCAATGAAGAGCAGAAGGAAATAAGCGGTTTTCAGCAAGGTATTCTCTGCAAGCACTGAAATTATAGGTAACAGATAGTTTTGTGATAGGATAATTTGTAACGAGCAACAACAAAAGTAAATAAAGTGCAGCAAGGTGGACCAATACTTTTTGTAGCAAAGTACAAGCCTGGACAAACTCTTATATAGAGAAAAGCGCTCCCGAGGACACATGGGAATTATCGTCAAGCTCGTTTTCATCACGTTCATATGATTCACGTTCGGTACTTTGATAATTTGATATGTGGGTGGACCGGTGCTTGGGTGCTGTCCTTACTTGGACAAGCATCCCACTTATGATTAACCTCTATTGCAAGCATCCACAACTACAACAAAAGTATTAACGTAAACCTAACCATAGCATGAAACATATGGATCCAAATCAGCCCCTTACGAAGCAACGCATAAACTAGGGTTTAAGCTTCTGTCACTCTAGCAACCCATCATCTACTTATTACTTCCCAATGCCTTCCTCTAGGCCCAAATAATGGTGAAGTGTCATGTAGTCGACGTTCACATAACACCACTAGAGGATAGACAAGATACATCTCATCAAAATATCGAACGAATACCAAATTCACATGACTACTAATAGCAAGACTTCTCCCATGTCCTCAGGAACAAACGTAACTACTCACAAAGCATATTAATGTTCATAATCAGAGGGGTATTAATATGCATATATGATATGAACATATGATCTTCCACCAAATAAACCAACTAGCATCAACTACAGGGAGTAATCAACACTACTAGCAACCTACAAGTACCAATCCCAGACTTTGAGACAAGAATTGGATACAAGAGATCAACTAGGGTTTGAGATGAGATGGTGCTGGTGAAGATGTTGATGGAGATTGCCCTCTCCCGGTGAGAGGAGCGTTGGTGAGGACGATGGCGATGATTTCCCCCTCCCAAAGGGGAGTGTCCCCGGCAGAACAGCTCTGCCGGAGCCCTAGATTGGTTCCGCCAAGGTTCCACCTCGTGGTGGCGGAGTCTCGTTCCGAAAGCTTGCTTATGATTTTTCTTAGGACGAAAGATTTCATATAGCAGAAGATGGGCACCAGAGGGCCAACAGGGGCCCCACGAGGCAGGGGCGCGCCCAGGGGGGGTAGGGCGCGCCCCCCCTCCATGGACAGGTGGAGGCCCCCCTGACGTATTTCTTGAGCTTAGTATTTTTTATTATTTCCAAAAATAACTTTTGTGGAGTTTTAGGACTTTTGGAGTTGTGCAGAATAGGTCTCTAATATTTGCTCCTTTTCCAGCCCAGAATTCCAGCTGCCGACATTCTCCCTCCTTATGTAAACCTTGTAAAATAAGAGAGAATAGGCATAAGTATTGTGACATAATGTGTAATAACAGCCCATAATGCAATAAATATCAATATAAAAGCATGATGCAAAATGGACGTATCAACTCCCTCAAGCTTAGACCTCGCTTGTCCTCAAGCGGAAGCCGATAACGATAAATATGTCCACATGTTTAGAGGTAGAGGTGTCGGTGTGGAACGACACCTATGGGATCACAAGAATCCCTACTACGGTTGCGGGGCGCGGGGTCGTGAGAAGAGCGGATCAAACAGATTGCACACGGTTCCTTTACCCAGGTTTGGGACGTGAGGATGCGTAAAACCCTACTCCTGCTTTGGTGGATTGTTTATCTGTGTTCTTGAACTAGCAATGGGTGTGAGGAGCTCCAAAGAGCCGAATCCTCCTCCTGGTCGCCTTGGGCCTCCTTTTATAGGGAAAGGGGTTGCCACAGTGGCACACAGGAGGTGGAAAGAGTACAGTGATGCGAGGTTATCCCTCGCATTACATGACAAGGCGCATTTCATGCGTCTTGCTTAGGTGTCCTTGCTTTATCGGGGACAGGGAAGAGCCCTGTCTCGTCCGTCGCCGCTCCCTCTTGCGTCGACACGCGCCCTGGCCAGCGGTGCCCGCGGTGCCATGTAGGCAGGCAGGCAGCTGAGGTGGCGCAGTGGTGGGTCTCCACGAAGATCCGCTTGCCGCCACGCAGGTGCCTGCCCAGCTGGTTGGGTCGGCAGCTGCATGCGAACGACGGTGGAGATCTGATTGGGGTGGTCCTGATGGTGGCCCTACGGGTGGTCTTGGCAAGGGCCTTGCCGGGGCCCCGGCAAGGGTCTTGCCTTGGCGCATGCTGTCATCCCCGGCAAGGCTCTTGCCGGGGGCCTTGTGGTCCTCCTTGGCTGGGATCCCGCCAAGGATCATCATCTTCTAAAGTGTGTATCTGATCTTGAATGTCTTCACAAAGATCTGCATGCCACCACGGGGATGTCTCCCGAATCCTTGCCCCATGGGGGCAGTGGACTCAAGGGTGACTCGCTCCATAGGTGTGGGGCGAGCTGCCACGGCAAGGGTCTAGCCGGGTTTGCTAAAACCGCCTCCCGGCAAGGATCTTGCCAGGGGAGTCCGCTTCGTCCCCTTTGCTCTTTGTGGTCTTGGTCTTGGCGTCATTCTGCTCCTCTCGAGCTTCGGCCTTACCTTGGCTCACTTCCCTTGCCTTGTTCATTGTGGTGGTGCCCGTGGATCAGACTGCCCGTGCACAGTTATAGGGGTACAAAAAGTGTACCCCTCTTTTTGTACACCGACAGGAGCCCCCTGACCTGGGCCACACGTAAGCGCAATCGCGTCGTTGGGCTAGGCCCAAAAATGGTGCGCGGGCAGGCGGGGCGGTTTTTACCGCGGTAAGTTTCTTCGCGCTTTGCGCATCCCACGCTTCCCGCGCGTGGAGCGGCGTGGTGAGGCGTGTGTGATGTGGGTGGCATGCGGGGGGTTGCTTCCCGCGGGCATGCGTCACATCACATTTAATGTGAAAGGAGGCGCCCCGCGTTTTTCCCCATAAGAAGGAATAACCGTGGGCGCGCTGCTCACTTTATCCTCTTCCCTCGTGCCTTTTCCAATCTCAGAGCCGCCGTTCCCTCTCTTCCTTCCTTCCTAAGCTTTTGTCGTCACCTGCCGTCGCTGCTTTGCCACCCCCTTCCTTAACCCTCTAGACTTCTTGGCCGCCATGGCACCCAAATCCGCCAAGGGCAAGGGGTGGCCAAGGGCTCCGGGACCGTGGAGCCACCGGAGAGCGCGCTGTTGGGGGACCGTACGAAGTCCGCCTTCTTCTTCCCCTCGACGGTCGATGTTCATGAGCTCCGGGCCTCCTTCAAGCCCCTATGGGGAGTGAAGATGGGGGGAGAGAATTCGGGACACCCAGCGACGAGCGTCAGTCCTGCCGCTTGCGCTGATCCTGCCCCAAATTGGTACCCCTTCTTCCTTGATTACTTTTGTTGCGGGTTATGCCCCCTTTCTCCGATTTCTTCTGCGACATTATGCACACCTTCGGTTTTTGCCTCTTGGATTTTACTCCGAATGCGGTGGCGTGCATGTCTTTCTTTGCTCATCTCTGCGAGGGCTTCGTCGGGGTGCAGCCCAACACGGCGCTCTTCCGTCATTATTTCTATCCTCGAATCCAGGTGGGAGGTGCCGTCTCTGGTTGTGTCACCTGGATCCCAAGATCCAAGGAGGCATACCCGGACGGTGCCGTGAAGGAGAGGTGGGAGGAATGGCGTGACCGGTGGTGCTGGATTGAGGACGAAGACCCGCCGCAATTTTGCAAGGTCCGCCGAGTGCCGCCGGTCCGCGGCAGCGATTGGGGTGATGCCGACGCCGGCGATGGGAGGCTTATTGTCGCCACCACCAGGATTCTTCGGCTGACCCGGGCTGGGCTCACCCTTGAGATGATCGGGGCAGACTTCATTCCCCGCCGGATCGCCCCGTTGCACAATAAGGGGAGGCCAGCCTAGCTTTTTACGAATCCGGCTGACATTATGCGGCTCCGCCCTGGCCTCGACCACAACTTCACGGTGATGGTGCATGCCCACTTCTGTCAGCGGCTCTTTCAGCTGGATGTGGATCGCGGACGGTGAGGTCGAGCTGACCGGCAAGGCCGCAAGGGTTGCCGTAAAGGCCGGCAAGGCCGTCAAGGGGCCGCTCTTCAAGTTGCCAGCAGGGGTGGTCCCGTTGTGCAATAATTCACGCCAGTTCGAGATCATCGCCATGATGCTGGACTGCAACGCGCACGGCCCCGTCCCGAGCTGGAGGGAGCCAACGGACGCAGATGTGCAGCAATTCTTCGACACCTTGATTGAGGTGTACGTCAATGCTGACGCCGAGCGGTGGCTTGTCATGGACACCACCCAGGCAGAGCTGGACTACATCGCCACCAGGACGAAGGAGGCACAACTCGGCATGGAGGCCGGCAGCACCGGGGGCATGGAGGACAAGGCCGCAATGGCTGCGTAGGAGGAACAGCTCACCCTGTGGGCGGCGGCCACCAAGGAGGCCAGCAGCACCGACACCGGAGTTCCGCTTGTCGAGGACGCGGCCGATGAGTCGTCGGAGGAGGAGGGCGTGGTGGCGGGCTCGACGCCAGCCAGGGGAAGAGGGTGAGTCCTGCGGCGGTCTGGCTCCGGCGAGCCGGTCTGATCCGGCAGGGCTACGCGGCCTCAATTGACCCTGGAGGGGTCCGGGAGTCACACAAGGGCCTCGGCAGCGAAGAGGCTAACGAAGGCCGCTGAGAAGAAGAAGGCGACAGCCCCTTCCTCATCTGGGCGCACACAGACTCCGCCGCCTTCTTCGCCTCCTCCGGCAGGTGTCGACTCGGATGATGATGTAGAGCTCCCTTTTGATGTCGGGCCTCTCAGCCCAGGGAGGAAAAGGAAACTGGCGGAAGAGGAGGAGACGGATGATGAGTAAGTACTCTGTTCCTTACTGTCATTTCCATTTCCCCGAATTGGGTCGCTTGTCTTGATCCATTTTTGTTTTTGCAGGGAGGCAGAGACGTTGGCCTAGAGGATGAAGAGGGCGAGGACCTCGGCGAGCAGCCAGTCCCTAGCTGGGGCTTCAAAGATACCACTGGTGGTGCTGAGCAGCCCGGACAGCAGCCCCTGGTGCAGCCCCCAGCGTAAAATCATCACCCTCTTCTTACTCGACATGTGGTAGGCGCTCGATGCCATGACGCTGACCTTGCCGGGTTTGTAGGAGGGGAGCGGCAGCTGGAGGAGCCACAGAGGGCTACTCCTAACACACCACCCCCATCGACTACGCCGCCGCGGGGGGCGTCCCCGGCAAGGGCATCAGGCACGGAGCCCACACCCATGGAGGACGAGGGGAACTTGGGCGCTGGTGGCTCTGCCATGGCGCCAAATGCTGGTGGAGAGGGGACTCCTTCTTCACAGCTTGGCTCTGGTGAGTCGCCTGTCCTTTGTCTCTGTTTTTCCCTTATCCTTTTCTGGGCTTCATTGCTCCCGTTGCTGCCCAGGCCCTCCTTCAACATACATGGAGGACGTGGACACTGTTGTCGCAGATATTGCCGAAGAGGCCGCGGCTGAGGCCGACAGAATTGCCGCCGAGGAGGCCGCCAAGGATGCTGACGAGGCCGCCGCTGATGAGGCCGCCAAGGGTGCTGCCGAGGATGCCGCTGCGGGGGCCGCCAAGGCTACCGGCAAGGCTTCTGCCGAGGGCGCTAGCGGTGGACCTGCCGGGGAGGCCGGCAAGGCCTCCGACGAGGAAGAGGTGATGGATGATCAGCCTCCCTCCTCCTCAACCTCGGTCCCTGGCAGATATCTGAAGGTGGGTGATGATCTTTTCGTCCACCTCCTAGGGGCGTCAAGCCGAGCGCCCGCCGAAGGGGAAGTTTTTGACGGCGAGGTGCTTGTCGCCACAGGGCTCGAGGTGGTCGACGCGCCGGGCATTGGTGGCGATGGTTCTCCAGAAGAGCAGCTTTTCCGTGATATAGGGGCCAATTTTCGGAAGCTCCAAGTGCTCTACCGTGCCCGCGTGGACAAGGTCGAGTCCAGGATGGCAATGGTGGACAACGCGGAGTTGGACTTCAAGGCGCGTGTTGCCGAGACGCAGGCCTAGTTCCACCAGACTCGCGAGGAGCAGAGGGCCTTTCAGGAGAAATTGGCCTGACGCGATGTGGAGCTCACCATGAAGATGGCCGACATCAAGAAGGCCCAGGAGAAGGCGGCGAACTTGGCTGCCGCGGCCGAAGCCGCCCGGAACCAGCATCAAGCCACCTTGGACCCCCAGGAGGAGGACCTCTCCGCGTGTGAGGCGAAGCTTGCCGCAACGCTCCGCGGCAAGGAGGAGGAGCTCGAGGCCCTTGTCGCGCGACGGACTCACGAGCTGGAGCAGAGGCAAAGAGAGGCGCTCGATGCCCAAGCCCTGGCCCACGCCGGCAAGGTGAAGGAGCTGGAAGCAGAGCGGGACGAGCTGAAGGAGCAGGTCCTCAAGCTGTCCAGCGAGAAGAGCACGCTCAACCGCGCCTTGATAGAGGCACAAGGAGAGGTCATCAGCAGGATTGGGGAGCTCTCCGAGGCGCAGAACTCCATCAGAGACCTCAAGCTGAAGCTGGAGGATCTCGAGAAGCTGTTGTCGGAGAGCAGGGCTCGGGAGGAGACCTTGACCAGGAGCCTGGAGGAGGAGAAGCAGCTGCGGGCAAATGAAGCCGCCTCCCACCAGGAATATGTGGCGGGCGAGAACAGGTGGATCAGCCATCTGGAGATCGTCGCCGTCAGGGTCACCTCACAATTGGCCACCATGGGGATGCCAAACGTGAGGTACGCCCCTGAGCACAGCGGGCCCGCAATGCCAAGCTGACCCGGTTCTTCGAGGGCGTCCTGGGAGCCTTGGCCTATCTTCACTCCAACAGGACGGCCACACTGGCCGAGGAGGCCGGCGACTTTGCGGGAGTGTCGTGACCAAGGTCCTTACCAAGGTGGCGCACTAGAGTCCCAACCTTGACTTCGCGGCCGCGATGACGAGCTTGCTGGATGGTGTTGACCTCACGGTGCTCAAGGAGTGCATCAAGCCCATCACCGACTGCATCGACGAAATCAAGAGGGTGGAAGGCCTGCGCCGGGACTAGGCGTCCCGTTCTTCTTCGCCGCTGCGGGTTCCCGACCAAGACAAATTTTATCTTTAGTTAGAACCGCAGCTATGATGTGATATAATATAACTCTGAAGTATTCTCAGTTTTCATGCATGTTATTCCCCGTTCAACTCCTCTTTGTATGGGTGCCCTACGCCGATTGGGTAGGCTCGCCGGCGCGAAAGCCCCTAGCGGCGTTTTGGGGACGGATCCCCATGGCCAGCCGGGTACGCGTGCTGCCGGGTATGGGTGCCCTAGCCACCTTTCCGTTCCGAACGCGTCCGCTCGAACTGTCGAGCTTGACTCGAGTCAGAACCGAGGGCGTTGTCGATCGCGGAAGGTTACTCTGCCATTCTCGACGCAGCCGCTTGAGCTATTGAGCAGACTCGAAACAGGGCAAGGGCGTTGCCGATCATGGGAGAGCCCCCTGGCGCGCAGGTTCCTCATACAAAGGCGTGACATCTCCGGGGGGGAATAACCTCAAATAAGAAAGGTAGCACAAATAAGGGTTCAGTGCAACTTAGCTTCTGTTTGCAATCGCTCGAGTGTCGATCTTCTGGCCTCCTTTCTTCTTCAAGGGTCATGGAGATGAAGGAGCGTCGGGCTCACTGCTAAAGCCGATTCTCACAACTGCGCCCCCTACCTGGCGTGCCAAAGATGTCGGTGTGGAACGACACCTATGGGATCACAAGAATCCCTACTACGGTTGCGGGGCACGGGGTCGTGAGAAGAGCGGATCAAACAGATAGCACACGGTTCCTTTACCCAGGTTCGGGCCGGGAGGATGCGTAAAACCCTACTCTTGCTTTGGTGGATTGTTTATCTGTGTTCTTGAACTAGCAATGGGCGTGAGGAGCTCCAAAGAGCCGAATCCTCCTCCTGGTCGCCTTGGGCCTCCTTTTATAGGGAAAGGGGTTGCCACAGTGGCACACAGGAGGTGGAAAGAGTACAGTTATGCGAGGTTATCCCTCGCATTACATGACAAGGCGCATTTAATGTGTCTTGCTTAGGTGTCCTTGCTTTACCGGGGACGGGGGAGAGCCCTGTCTCGTCCGTCGCCGCTCCCTCTTGCATCGACACGCGCCCTGGCCAGCGGTGCCCGCGGTGCCATGTAGGCAGGCAGACAGCTGAGGTGGCGCAGTGGTGGGTCTCCACGAAGATCCGCTTGCCGCCACGCAGGTGCCTGCCCAGCTGGTTGGGTCGGCAGCTGCATACGAACGGCGGTGGAGGTCTGATTGGCGTGGGCCTGATGGTGGCCCTACAGGTGGTTCTGGCAAGGGCCTTGCCGGGGCCCCGGCAAGGGTCTTGCCGTGGCGCCTGCTGTCATCCCCGGCAAGGCTCTTGCCGGGGGCCTTGCGGTCCTCCTTGGCTGGGATCCCGCCAAGGATCATCATCTTCTAAAGTGTGTATCTGATCTTGAATGTCTTCACAAAGATCTGCATGCCACCACGGGGATGTCTCCCGAATCCTTGCCCCATGGGGGCAGTGGACTCAAGGGTGTCTCGCTCCGTAGGTGTGGGGCGAGCTGCCACGACAAGGGTCTTGCCGGGTTTGCTAAAACCGCCTCCCGGCAAGGATCGTGCCGGGGGAGTCCGCTTCGTCCCCTTTGCTCTTTGTGGTCTTGGTCTTGGCGTCGTTCTGCTCCTCTCGAGCTTCGGCCTTACCTTGGCTCACCTCCCTTTCCTTGCTCAGTGTGGTGGTGCCCGTGGCTCAAACTGCCCGTGCACAGTTATAGAGGTACAAAAAGTGTACACCTCTTTTTGTACACCGACAAGAGGTGTCGATAAAATAAAATACAAACATGAGGGAATCATGATTATTCTCATAACAGGAACATATATGAATATTGTCATATGATTTCTTATGCACAAGTAATAATCTATTCACAATGCAAAGTACGAATCAAAAACTTTATTGAGAACTAACAAACTATAATCTCAGTCATTGAAGCAATTGCAATTTATCATAACATCAGAAAGAGTCTATGTCAGTACTTTCCAGCAAGTCCACATACTCAACTATCATTTAGTCTTTCATAATTGCTAACACTCACGCAATACTTGTGGTTACAGAGTTTTAACCAGACACAGAGAAAGATAGGGGCTTATAGTTTCGCCTCCCAACCTTTTACCTCAAGGGTAATGTCCACAATAATAGTTCATGCCAACTTACATCCAATTAGATATATGTATCAGGATCTTTCCAACACACTGTGCTTGCCAAAGGATAAAATGTGAAAAGAAAAGGTGAAGATCACCATGACTCTTGCATAAGGTAGGAGATAATAATAAAAGATAGGCCCTTCGCAGAGGGAAGCAGAGGTTGCCATGCGCTTTTATGGTTGGATGCACAAAATCTCATTGCGAAAGAACGTCACTTTATATTGCCACTTGTGATATGAACCTTTATTATGCAGTCTGTCGCTTTTATTTCTTCCACATCACAAGATCGTATAAAGCTTATTTCCTCCACACTAATCAATCATACATATTTAGAGAGCAATTTTTATTGCTTGCACCGATGACAACTTACTTGAAGGATCTTACTCAATCCATAGGTAGATATGGTGGACTCTCATGGCAAAACAGGGTTTAAGGGAATTTGGAAGCACAAGTAGTATCTCTACTTGGTGCAAATAATTTGTCTAGCATGAGGGGGAAAGGCAAGCTCAACATGTTGGATGATCTATGACAATATACTTTATCTCAGATATAAGAAAACATAACCCATTACGTTGTCTTCCTTGTCCAAAATCAACTCTTTAGCATGTCATATTTTAATGAGTGCTCCCAATCATAAAAGATGTCCAAGATAGTATATTTATATGTGAACCTCTCTTTCTTTATTACTTCCTATTAATTGCAACGATGACCAAAGCTATGTTTGTCAACTCTTAACAACTTTTAATCATCATACTCTTTCTATATGAAGTCATTACTATCCATAAGATCAATATGATCTCTTTGTTTCTTTTTATTATTTTTCTCTTTTATTTTATTCCCTCAAGATCATGGCAAAATAATCAAGCCCTTGATTCAACACTAGTCTTCATTATATAGCTCACGGACTCGATTACATAAAGGGATCATAAAGTAAAACTCAAAACTAGATCATGCCATAAACTTTATTCTACTAAATCAAGATACTACTAATAGGATCGAGCTACGAAATAAAGATAGGAGATGTGGTTGTGATACGATACCGGGGCATCTCCCCCAAGCTTGGCAGTTGCCAAGGGGAGTAGCCATACCCATGTAATTATGTCTCCTTCTTCGGGGATGGTGATGTGATATTCTTAGCGATAATGCCCCTCAGGATACAATTCTCTTCCTCGAGCTTATTGAGTTGCTTCTTGAGATCCATTATCTCCTTACGAAGCTTCCCTGTAATGGCTAAAGCTCCTTTCACCCAAGGGTGTTGCATAGCTGCGGGAGAACAAGTGACACTCTTCTTCATATTTTCATAAGAAAGAAATCTAACATTGGAAGGGATAATCGAGTTTGGAATAGCTGAGCTCTATAGTTCCCCCATCGTGAATCCAGCCCGGAAGCGAGAAGTGACTTCTTGATCCTCCTCAATGGCATCTATCCTCATCAAATCAGCCTCCATCTCTTCCTCCGTTGCTGGCCCAAAGTGGTCAGCATCGTTGTTTGTCCTTGGTATCGATGCCGGATGAGACACCCGGCTCTCTCCTACTGACTCTTGAGAAGACATCTTGCTCTAATCTGCAGCAAAAACAGCTCGAAACAAGAACAGAGGACAATTGCGTGGTACAAGAGTCAAAACCTTCGGGAGATTATATAATGAATTTTTATTGACCAAAATACGTATCGTGCAAGAAAACAGAGTCCAGAGAGCACACGAGGTGCCCACGAGGCAGGGGGGCGCCCAGGGGGGTAGCGCGCGCCCTCCACCCTCATGGAGCCCTCATGTCCTTCCTGGACTACTTCTTATTTTTCTATTTTTCTAAATATTCCAAACAGAGAAAAATTGCCATTAGAACTGTTTTGGAGTCGGTTTGCTTACCGTACCACATACCTATTCCTTTTCGGAGTCTGAACGTTCCGGAAAATGTCCATTATGTATTCCTCCGGTGTTACGGTTTCGATAACATTAGTTTCAACATTTATAGGATTACCTGAGATATAATGTTTAATTCTTTAACCGTTCACCACCTTTGGATTTGTGCCTTCGAAGTTGTTGATTTTTATGGCACCGGAACGATAGACCTCCTCGATAACGTAAGGACCTTCCCATTTAGAGAGAAGTTTTCCTGCAAAAAATCTTAAACGAGAGTTGTATAGCAATACATAATCACCTACGTCAAACTCACGCTTTTGTATCCTTTTGTCATGCCATCTTTTGACTTTTTCTTTAAACAATTTGGCTTTCTCATAAGCTTGGTTTCTCCATTCATCAAGTGAGCTAATGTCAAATAACCTCTTCTCACCGGCAAGTTTGAAATCATAGTTGAACTCTTTAATAGCCCAGTAAGCCTTATGTTCTAGTTCGAGAGGTAAGTGACATGCTTTTCCATAAACCATTTTATACGGAGACATACCCATAGGATTTTTATATGCAGTTCTATAGGCCCATAATGCATCATCAAGTTTCTTGAACCAATTCTTTCTAGATCTATTAATAGTCTTTTGCAAAATTAATTTGAGTTCTCTATTACTCAATTCTACTTGACCACTAGACTGAGGGTGATAAGGAGATGCAATTCTATGATTAACATCATACTTAGCAAGCATTTTTATGGAAAGCACCATGAATAAAAGTGAACCACCATCAGTCATTAAATATCTAGGGACTCCAAACCTCAGAAAAATAACTTCTTTAAGCATTTTAATAGAAGTGTTATGATCAGCACTACTAGTTGGGACAACTTCTACCCACTTAGTAACGTAATCAACAGCGACTAAAATATGTGTGTAACCATTAGAGGCAGGAAAAGGTCCCATATAATCGAAGCCCCAAACATCAAATGGTTCAATAACAAGTGAATAATTCATAGGCATTTCTTGACATCTAGTAATATTACCAATTCTTTGACATTCATCACAAGATAAGACAAACTTACGGGCCAATAAAAACCGGATTGCAATACCTTATGTGTTGTTCTATTTCCAGCGTGGTGTCCTCCATAAGCCTCGGAGTGACACTTGCGTAGGATCTGTTCCTGTTCATGCTCAGGTACACAACGTCTAATAACACCATCTACTCCTTCGTTATAAAGATGTGGGTCCTCCCAAAAGTAATGCCTCAAATCATAGAAAAACTTTTTCTTTTGCCGGTATGTGAAACTAGGTAGTATAAATTTAGCAACAATATAATTCGCATAATTAGCATACCAAGGAGTAGTACGAGAAGCATTTATGACATTCAGTTGTTCATCTGGGGAGCTATCATAAATAGGTAGTGGGTCATCAAGAACATTTTCTAGCCTAGACAAGTTGTCTGCAACGGGGTTCTCAGCTCCCTTTCTATCAATAATATGCAAATCAAATTCTTGTAGCAGGAGAACCCATCTAATAAGTCTAGGTTTAGCATCTTTCTTTTCCATAAGGTATTTAATAGTAGCATGATCAGTGTGAATAGTTACTTTAGAATCAACAATATAAGGTCTAAACTTATGACAAGCAAATACAACTGCTAGGAATTCTTTTTCAGTAGTAGCATAATTTCTCTGAGCATTGTTTGGGTTTTACTAGCATATTGAATAACATTTAATTTCTTATCAACTCTTTGCCCTAGAACAACACCTACAGCATAATCACTAGCATCACACATAATTTCAAAGGGTAAATTCCAATCAGGTGGCTGAACAATAAGTGCAGAGATCGATGCTTTCTTAAGTATTTCAAATGCTTCTACACAATCATCATCAAAGACAAATGGTATATCTTTTTGTAATAAATTAGTCAGAGGCCTAGAATTTTTTGAGAAGTCCTTAATGAACCTCCTATAAAACCCGGCGTGACCAAGGAAACTTCTTATACCTTTGATGTCCTTGGGACATGGCATCTTTTCAATAGCATCAACCTTGGCTTTATCAACCTCAATACCTCTTTCAGAAACTTTAAGCCCCAAGACAATACCTTCATTAACCATGAAGTGGCACTTTTCCCAATTCAAGACAAGATTAGTTTCTTCACATCTCTGCAAAACTCGTTCAAGGTTGCTCAAGCAATCATCAAAAGAGGATCCATAAACGGAGAAATCGTCCATGAAAACCTCACAAATCGTTTCACAAAAGTCAGAGAATATAGCCATCATGCATCTTTGAAAGGTAGTAGGTGCATTACATAAACCAAAAGGCATACGTCTATAAGCAAAAGTACCAAAAGGGAAAGTAAAAGTGGTCGTTGATTGATCATCAGCTGACACAGGTATTTGAGATAAACCAGAATAACCATCTAGAAAGCAAAAATCTGTATGTTTGGATAATCTTTCTAGCATTTGATCAATAAAAGGTAAGGGGCAATGATCTTTTTTAGTGGCCTTATTTAATTTGCGGAAATCAACTACCATCCTATAACCTATAATAATTCTTTGCGGAATCAATTCATCTTTATCATTATGAACGACAGTAATACCTCCCTTCTTAGGGACACAATGTACATGACTTACTCACTGACTATCAGCAACAGGATAAATAATACCTGCCTCAAGAAGCTTTAGTATTTCCTTTCTTACCACTTCTTTCATCTTAGGATTCAGTCGTCGTTGGTGATCACGAACTGGTTTGGCATCTTTCTCCAAATTTATTTTATGTTGACATAGAGTGGGATTAATGCCCTTAAGATCATCAAGAGTATATCCAATAGCAGCGCGATCCTTCCTCAGAGTTTTCAATAATCTCTCTTCTTCATGCTCTGAAAGGTTAGCACTAATAATAACAGGATATGTCTTTTTCTCATCAAGATAAGCATATTTAAGAGTATCAGGTAATGGTTTAAGCTCAAACACGGGATCACCCTTGGGTGGAGGAGGATCCCCTAGGGTTTGAACAGGAAAATTGTGTTTCAGGATGGGTTCCTGTTTAAAGAATACTTCATCTATTTCCCTTCTTTCATTCATAAACATATCATTTTCATGGTCTAGCAAATATTGTTCTAAAGGATCACTAGGAGGTACGACAATAGAAGCAAGATCAATAATTTCATCTTTACTAGGCAATTCCTCTTCACGGTGTTGTCTACGAAATTTAGAAAAGTTGAACTCATGAGACATATCACCTAAACCAATAGTAACAACATCCTTTTCGTAGTCTATCTTAGCATTAACAGTGTTTAAGAAGGGTCTACCAAATATAATGGGGCAGAAGCTATCTTGTGGGGAACCAAGAACAAGAAAATCAGCAGGATATTTAGTTTTCCCACACAAGAGTTCAACATCTCTAACAATTCCCATTGGTGAAATAGTATCTTCTAACTTAGTAGGTGCAATATCATGCTTAATTTCTTTGTATAAGTCAATAGGTATTGTACTCGCACTAGCACCCATATCACACAAGCCATGATAACAATGATCTCCTATTTTAATAGAAATAACAGGCATGCCTTCCACAGGTCTATGTTTATCTTTAGCACAAGGTTTGGCAATTCTAGCAGTTTCATCACAGATATAAATAACATGCCCATCAATATTATCAGACAAGAGATCTTTAACAATAGCAATATTAGGTTCAACTTTAATTTGCTCAGGAGGTGTATCAGTTCTAATATTGTTTTTGCGGACCACAGTTGAAGCTTTAGCATGATCCTTTATCCTAATAGGGAAAGGTGCATGGTTTCTCAACATAAGAAGTAGGAACAATAGGATCATTATAAGTAATAGTCTTTTCTTCAATTTTAATAGGTGTAGCTACTTTTACTACTATGGGAGGATGATATTTAAACCACTTCTCCTTAGGGAGATCAATATGAGCAGCAAAAGATTCACAGAAAGAAGCTACTATCTTAGAGTCAAGTCCATATTTAGTGCTAAATTTACGGAAAACATCGGTATCCATAAAAGATTGAACACAATCAAACTTAGGTGGCATACCTCCTTACCTTCGTCGAGTTCCCAATCTTCAGAGTTGCGTTTAATTATTTCCAATAAATACCATTTGAATTCAATAGTCTTCATCATAAAAGGGCCAGCACAAGAAGTATCGAGCATGGTGTGATTGTTATCAGAAATCGAGCATAAATTTTTTGAATAATCATTTATCTTGAGAGCTCATGATTGGGGCATGAATATAACATTGATTTAAGCCTCCCCCAAGCTTGAGCGATGCTTTCTCCTTCGCGAGGCCAGAAATTATATATATAATTGCGATCACAATGAACAAGATGCATAGGATAAAACTTTTGATGAAATTCCAATTTCAATCGTTTGTAGTTCCATGACCCCGTATCATCACATAGCCTATACCACGTCAATGTGTCTCCCTTCAAAGATAAAGGGAAGATCTTCTTCTTCATAACATCGTCGGGCACACCTGCAAGCTTAAATAGTCCACAAACTTCATCCACATATATTAGGTGCTCATCAGGATGCTTTGTTCCATCTCCTGCAAAAGGATTAGCTAGCAGTTTTTCTAACATACCCGAAGGAATCTCAAAGTAGACATTTTCATTTTCATTAGGTTCAGTAGGTTGAGGAGCAACTCTTTGCTCTACTGGTCGGGGTGAAGATACCCCAAACAAGCCCCTCAGAGGATTACTTTCCATAGTAACAAGTGACAATAAATTTCATTACACTATATAAATTTTTCCTTACCAAATTCCACCTACCAAAGGCGCTTCACTCTCCGGTAACGGTGCCAGAAAAGAGTATTGATGACCCAGAAGTATAGGGGATCTATCGTAGTCCTTTCAATAAGTAACAGTGTCGAACCCAACGAGGAGCAAAAGTAAATGATAAGCGGTTTTCAACAAGATATTCTCTGCAAGCACTGAAATTATAGGTAACAGATTGTTTTGTGATAGGATAATTTGTAACAAGCAACAAGTAAATAAAGTGCAGCAAGGTGGCCCAATCCTTTTTGTAGCAAAGGACAAGCCTGGACAAACTCTTATATAGAGAAAAGCGCTCCCGAGGACACATGGGAATTATCGTCAAGCTAGATTTCATCACGTTCATATGATTCGCGTTCGGTACTTTGATAATTTGATATGTGAGTGGACCGGTGCTTGGATGCTGTTATTATTTGGACAAGCATCCCACTTATGATTAACCTCTATTGCAAGCATCCGCAACTACAACAAAAGTATTAAGGTAAACCTAACCATAGGACGAAACATATGGATCCAAATCATCCCCTTACGAAGCAACGCATAAACTAGGGTTTAAGCTTCTGTCACTCTAGCAACCCATCATCTACTTATTAATTCCCAATGCCTTCCTCTAGGCACAAATAATGGTGAAGTGTCATGTAGTCGACGTTCACATAACACCACTAGAGGATAGACAACATACATCTCATCAAAATATCGAACGAATACCAAATTCACATGACTACTAATAGCAAGACTTCTCCCATGTCCTCAGGAACAAACGTAACTACTCACAAAGCATATTCATGTTCATAATCAGAGGGGTATTAATATGCATATAGGATCTGAACATATGATCTTCCACCAAATAAACCAACTAGCATCAACTACAGGGAGTAATCAACACTACTAGCAACCTACAGGTACCAATCCCAGACTTTGAGACAAGAATTGGATACAAGATATGAACTAGGGTTTGAGATGAGATGGTGCTGGTGAAGATGTTGATGGAGATTGCCCTATCCCGATGAGAGGAGCGTTGGTGCGGACGATGGTAATGATTTCCCCCTCCCGGAGGGAAGTGTCCCCGGCAGAACAGCTCTGCTGGAGCCCTAGATTGGTTTCGGCAAGGTTCCGCCTCGTGGCGGCGGAGTCTCGTCCCGAAAGCTTGCTTATGATTTTTCTTCGGACGAAAGACTTCATATAGCAGAAGATGGGCACCGGAGGGCCAACAGGGGGCCCACGAGGCAGGGGGCGCGCACAGTGGGTAGGGCTCCCCTGACGTATTTCTTCCGCTCAGTTTTTTTTATTATTTCAAAAAATAACTTTTGTGGATTTTCAGGACTTTTGGAGTTGTGCAGAATAGGTCTCTAATATTTGCTCCTTTTCTAGCCCAGAATTCCAGCTGCCGGTGTTCTTCCTCCTTATGTAAACCTTGTAAAATAAGAGAGAATAGGCATAAGTATTGTGACATACTGTGTAATAACAGCCCATAATGCAATAAAAATCAATATAAAAGCATGATGCAAAATGGATGTATCAAGATCTCGTCCTTTTATCCTTAGTAGCAACGATACATACGTGTCGGCTCCCTTTCTGTCACTGGGATCGAGCACCGTACGATCGAACCCACTACCGGGCACCTCTTCCCATTGCAAGATAAATAGATCAAGTTAGCCAAACAAAACCCAAATATCGGAGAAGAAATACTAGGCTATAAGATATCAAAGAAACTCAAATAACTTTCATGGATATAAAAAGATATAACTGATCATAAGCTCGAAGTTCATCATATCCCAACAAACAGACCGCAAAAGAGTTACATCATATGGATCTCCAAGAGACCATTGTATTGAGAACTCAGCGAGAGAGAGAAAGCCCTACGGACCCGAAGGTCTACAAAGGACTACTCACGCATCATCAGAGAGGCACCAATGGAAGTGGTGAACCCCTCCGTGATAGTGTCTAGATTGGATCTAGCGGTTCTGGACTCTGTGGTGGCTGGATGAATATTTCGTCGACGTGCCTAGGGTTCCGGTATTTTTGGGGTATTTATAGAGCAAAGAGGCGGTCCAGGGGGCACCCGAGGTGGGCACAACCCACCAGGGCACGCCTGGGCCTCCTGGCGCGCCCTGGTGGGTTGTGCCCCCCTCGGGGCACCCCCCAGGTGCAACCAGGGCCCATTGGCTTCCTTCTGGCCCATAAAAAAATCATCATGAAGTTCCTTGGCATTTGGACTCCGTTTGATATTGCTTTCCTGCAATGTAAAAAACATGAAAAAAAATAGCAACTGCGCTTGGCCCTATGTTAGTAGGTTAGTACCAAAAAATGATATAAAATGACTATAAAATGATTATAAAATATCCAAGATTGATATCAAACAACATGGAACAATCAAAAATTATAGATACGTTGGAGACGTATCAGATGCGAGTGAGAAACTCTCATCGTATTCAACACCTTGAACTTGTCGAAAACCTTTTGCGACAATTCGAGCTTTGTAGATAGTAACACTGCTATCATCGTCTGTCTTCCTCTTTGAAGATCCATTTAATCTCAATGGCTCGCTGATCATCGGGCAAGTCTATCAAAGTCCATACTTTGTTCTCATACATGGATCCCATCTCAGATTTCAAGCCATTTCGCGGAATTTGGGCTCATCATCGCTTCCTCATAGTTCGTAGGTTCGTCATGGTCAAGTAACATGGTCTCCGGAACATGATTACTGTACCACTCTAGTTCAGATCATACTCTGGTTGACCTACGAGGTTCGGTAGTAACTTGATCAAAAGTTTCATGATCATCATCATTGGCTTCCTCACTAATTGGTGTAGGAATCACTGGAACTAATTTCTGTGATGAACTACTTTCCAATTAGGGAGAAGGTACAATTACCTCATCAAGTTGTACTTTCCTCCCACTCACTTCTTTTGAGAGAAACTCCTTCTAGAAAGGATCCATTCTTAGCAACGAATATCTTGACTTAGGATCTGTGATAGAAGGTGTACCCAACAGTCTCTTTTGGGTATCCTATGAAGACACATTACTCTGATTTGGGTTCGAGCTTATCAGGTTGAAGCTTTTTCACATAAGCATCGTAGCCCCAAGCTTTAAGAAACGACAGCTTAGGTTTCTTGCTAAACCATAGTTCAAACAATGTTGTTTCAATGGATTTAGATGGTGCACTATTTAACGTGAATGCAGTTGTCTCTAATGCATAACCCCAAAACGATAGTGGTAGATCGGTAAGAGACATCATTGATCACACCATATCCAATAAAGTATGGTTACGATGTTCGAACACACCATTACGCTGTGGTGTTCCAGGTGGTGTGACTTGTGAAACTATTCCCCATTATTTTAAAAGAAGGCCAAACTCGTAACTCAAATGTTCGCCTCCGCGATCAGATCGTAGAAACTTTATTTTCTTGTTACGATGATTCTCCACTTCACTCTGAAATTCTTTGAACTTTTTAAAATGTTTCAGACTTGTGTTTCATTAAGTAGATATACCCATATCTGCTCAAATCATCTGTGAACGATTAGAAAATAACGATACCCGCTGCGAGCCTCAACACTCATATGACTGTATACATCGGTATGTATTATTTCCAATAAGTTAGTGGCTCGCTCCATTGTTCCGGAGAACGGAGTCTTAGTCATCTTGCCAATGAGGCATGGTTCACAAGCATCAAATAATTCATAATCAAGTGATTCCAAAAGTCCATCTGGATGGAGTTTCTTCTTGCGCTTTACACCAATATGACCTAAACGGCAGTACCATAAGAATGTTGCACTATCATTATCAACTTTGATCATTTGGCATCAATACTATGAATATGTGTATCACAACGATTGAGATTCAATAAACCATTTATATTAAGTGTATGACCATAGAAGTTTTTATTCATGTAAACAGAACAACAATTATTATTTGACTTAAATGAATAACCGTATTGCAATAAACATGATCCAATCATATTCATGCTCAATGCAAACACCAAATAATATTTATTTTAGGTTCAACACTAATCCCGAAGGTAAAAGGAGTGTGCGATGGTGATCTTATCAACCTTGTAATCATTTTCAATACACATCGTCACCTCGTCCTTAACTAGTCTCTGTTTATCTTGCAACTCCTGTTTTCGAGTTACTACTCTTAGCAACTGAACGAGTATCGGATACGGAGGGATTGCTATAAACACTAGTAAAGTACACATCAATAACATGTATATCAAATATACCTTTGTTCACTTTGCCATCCTTCATATCCGCCAAGTATCTAGGGCAGTTCCACTTCCATTGACCATTTCCTTCGCAGTAGAAGCACTCAGTTTCAGGCTTGGGTCTAACTTTGGGCTTCTTCATGGGAGTGGCAACTTGCTTGCCATTCTTCTTTGAAGTTCCCTTTCTTTTCCTTTACCCTTTTACTTGAAACTAGTGGTCTTGTCAACCATCAACACTTGATGCTTTTTTTTATTTCTACCTTCGCCGATTTCAGCATCGCGAAGAGCTCGGGAATCGTTTTCGTCATCCCTTGCATATTATAGTTCATCACGAAGTTCTAGTAACTTGGTGATAGTGACTAGAGAACACTATCAATCACTATATTATCTGGAAGATTAACTCCCACTTGATTCAAGCCATTGTAGTGCCCAGACATTCTGAGCACATGCTCACTAGCTGAGCAATTATCCTCCATCTTATAGGCAAAGTACCACTACTAGGGAAAAGCCTAGAAGTAGCGCTGGTTTTTGGCATATCAGTAGCGCGGGTAAGCACGCTACTGATAAGGCGCTACAACTATAATGCTTAGCAGTAGCGCCTACTGGCACTCGCTACTGCTATATGTACTTAGTAGTAGGGCTTTCCAAGCTAATCGCTACTGCTATATGTACTTAGTAGTAGCGCTTTCGAAAACAATCACTACTACTATTATTCCATATTCCATTTCTTTTGAATTTTAGGTTGTATGCATATACCTGTATACAATTTTTCATATAGTAGCAATTTAGAGATTGTTTTTACATCATAATGAGTTATTAAATCACTAGGTGAAAGAACCTTGGATTAGTTTCAAGTGCATGGATCCAAAGTAACCAATGGTCACTTTGGATCCATCCATTTGAAACTAATCGGCGGTTCTTTCACCCAACGACATAATAACCTATCATCATCATCATCATAATATCATTAACAACTTATCATCATAATATATCATTGTCATATAACTCCTCATAATCATCATTTCCGTCCATGATGGGACATCATATAACAAATTCGTCACTAGTTATAATAACAACTCCTCCTCATCATCATCATCATCATAGTACTCATAATCACTACTCCTACTCAGCATCACCATCAAGTCTAAGACATTGTAGTCATATATAATCAACACTAACTAATTGTTCCTAATACTTAGGACCTACTCCTCTCTCCTAGCTAAAATACCATAAAACAGATAAACCGGTCCTTCACCATAATGGAGAATGGACATAAACGTATCTCCAACTTGTGGCCTGTGCACATTCATTTTGTCTCCAATTATTTGCGTGTGTGCGTTCATCACTTTGCTCCATTCTTTGATTTTGAGCCTTCCATCATTTGAAGAAATCGAGTATGCAGTATGGTAAGCCTCCGAAGGAGTTGGTCGTAAGCTAACCATATGCATATCACCTTCGGTAAATAGCATGTCAGGCATAACCTGCTTCGGGAGCATCTGTTCAAAAATGAAATGGTAACATATATAGTTAGCAATGTAGTTTACTTAAGAATAATGTATGCAATGAAGTTACCATCATTAACAAAATCTTACCAAGTTTTTGGCAATGAAGTTATCATCAAGAAATGTATGGACTAGTGGCACATATCTAGTATAATTTGGGGTGATAGAGTGACTGGTTTTGAAGGCCTCAACATCTTCTATGAATGTGACAAGATAACCTTTCTCCTCACAATTAAGCTTGGAGTCATAACTGTAGTATGTGCTGTCTACTACCTTCCGAGTATTTCTTCAAGATAAGAAATAAGCTAAAAATTATAAATAAATAAGTTTAGTATGGACGAACACCAAATATTTTTAAGTTAACAACAAAAATTACAGAACTTAACAAATTAGTTTGACAAACTCACATCTAGGCAAAACTGGAGGCATATCCACATCCACCCAGATGTCGATATTATCATTGATACGTCTCCAACGTATCTATAATTTTTGATTGTTCCATGCTATATTATCTACTATTTTGGACTATATTGGGCTTTATTTTCCACTTCTATATTATATTTGGGACTAACCTATTAACCGGAGGCCCAACCCAGAATTGCTGCTTTTTGCCTATTTCAGAGTTTCGGAGAAACAGAATATCAAACGGAGTCCAAACGGAATGAAACCTCCGGGAACGTGATTTTCTCACCGGACGTGATCCAGGAGACTTGGACCCTACTCCAAGGAACAACAGAGGCGGTCATGAGGGTGGGGGCGCCCCCCCTAGGGCGCGCCCCCTGCCTCATGGGCCCCTCGGTGCTCCACCGACGTACTCCTTCCTCCTATATATACCTACGTACCCCCAAACGATTAGATACGGAGCCACAAACCTAATTCCGGAGCAACCATCTATACCCACGAGATCCCATCTTGGGGCATGTTCCGGAGCTCCGCCGGAGAGGGCCGTCATCACGGAGGGCTTCTACATCATCCTAGCCTCTCCGATGAAGTGTGAGTAGTTTACCTCAGACCTACGGGTCCATAGTTATTAGCTATATGGCTTGTTCTCTCTTTTTGGATCTCAATACAATGTTCTCCCCCTCTCTCGTGGAGATCTATTCGATGTAATCTTCTTTTTGCGGTGTGTTTGTTGAGACCGATGAATTGTGTGTTTATGATCAAGTCTATCTATGAATAATATTTTGAATCTTCTCTGAATTCTTTTATGTATGATTGGTTATCTTTGCAAGTCTCTTCGAATTATGAGTTTGGTTTGGCCTACTAGATTGGTCTTTCTTGCAATGGGAGAAGTGCTTACCTTTGGGTTCAATCTTGCGGTGTCCTTTCGCAGTGACAGAAGGGGCAGCAAGGCACGTATTGTATTGTTGCCATCGAGGATAACAAGATGGGGTTTTTTGTCATATTGCATGAAACTATCCCTCTACATCATGTCATCTTGCTTAAAGCGTTACTCTGTTTTTAACTTAATACTCTAGATGCATGCTGGATAGCGGTCGATGAGTGGAGTAATAGTAGTAGATGCAGGCAGGAGTCGGTCTACTTGTCTCGGACGTGATACCTATATACATGATCATACATAGATATTTCTCATAACTATGCTCAATTCTGTCAATTGCTCAACAGTAATTTGTTCACCCACCGTAGAATACTTATGCTCTTGAGAGAAGCCAATAGTGAAACCTATGGCCCCCGGGTCTATTCTCATCATATCAATCTCCATCACTTTAATCTTGCTCTTTTTACTTTGCCTTTTACTTTTCACTTTGCATCTCTATACCAAAAATAACAAAAATATTATCTATCATCTCTATCAGATCTCACTCTCGTAAATGACCGTGAAGAAATTGACAAACCCTAATCGCGTTGGTTGCGAGGAGCTATTGTTTTGTGCAGGTACGAGGGACTTGCGCGTAGTCTCCTAGTAGATTGATACCTTGGTTCTCAAAAACTGAGGGAAGTACTTACGCTACTTTGCTGCATCATCCTCTCCTCTTCGGGGAAATCCAACGCAGTGCTCAAGAGGTAGCAAGAAGAATTTCTGGCGCCGTTGCCGGGGAGGCTTACGCAAGAGCAAGACAAGATTTGGACTCCCGACAACGAGTCACTTCTAGCGCCGTTGTCTACTCAAAAAGTCAACATACCAAGTACCCATAATAATTCCTATCTCCCGCATTACATTAGTTGCCATTTGCCTCTCGTTTTCCTCTCCCCCACTTCACCCTTGTCGTTTTATTCGCCCTCTCTTTCCCAATCTCCTCCTCTTTTTCCCGTTTGCCTTTTTGTCGCTTGCCTTTTGTTTGCTCGTGTCTTGGGTTGCTTGTTTGTCGCGATGGCTCAAGATACTACCAAATTTTGTGAATTTACCAATACCAATAATAATGATTTCGTTAGCACTCCGATTTCTCCTCTTGCTAATACAGAATCTTGTGAAATCAGTACTGCTTTGTTGAATCTTGTTATGAAAGATCAATTCGCCGGCCTTCCTAGTGAAGATGCCGCTACTCATCTGAATAGCTTCGTTGATTTATGTGATATGCAAAAGAAGAAAGATGTCGATAATGATGTCGTTAAGTTGAAGTTGTTTCCCTTTTCGCTTAGAGATCATGCTAAAGCTTGGTTTTCATATTTGCCTAAAAATAGTATTGATTCTTGGAACAAGTGCAAAGATGCTTTTATCTCTAAGTATTTTCCTCCCGCTAAGATCATCTCTCTTAGAAACGACATTATGAATTTTAAGCAACTTGATCATGAACATGTTGCATAAGCTTGGGAGAGAATGAAATTACTGATACGTAATTGTCCTACTCATGGTTTGAATTTGTGGATGATTATACAAAAAAATTTATGCCGGATTGAATTTTGCTTCTAGAAATCTTTTAGATTCGTCCGTGGGAGGCACTTTTATGGAAATCACTTTAGGGGATGCTACTAAACTCCTAGATAATATTATGGTTAATTATTCTCAATGGCACACTGAAAGATCTACTAATAAAAAAGTGCATGTGATAGAAGAAATCAATGTTTTGAGTGGAAAGATGGATGAACTTATGAAATTATTTGCTACTAAGAGTGTTTCTTATGATCCTAATGATATGCCTTTGTCTACTTTGATTGAGAATAATAATGAATCTATGGATGTGAATTTTGTTGGTAGGAATAATTTTGCTAACAACGCGTATAGAGGGAATTTTAATCCTAGGCCTTATCCTAGTAATCCTTCTAATAATTATGGAAATTCCTACAACAACTCTTATGGAAGTTTTAATAAGATGCCCTCTGAATTTGAGAGTAGTGTTAAAGAATTTCTGAATTCACAAAAGAATTTTAATGCTTTGCTTGAAGAGAAATTGCTTAAAGTTGATGATTTGGCTAGGAACGTTGATAGAATTTCTCTTGAGGTTGATTCTTTAAAGCTTAGATCTATTCCTCCTAAGCATGATATCAATGAGTCTCTCAAAGCCATGAGAATTTCCATTGATGAGTGCAAGCAAAGAACCGCTAGGATGCGTGCTACGAAAGATGCCTTTATTAAAGCGTGTTCTTCCAATTCCTATGAAAATCAAGATGAAGATCTAGTAGTTATTGATGTGTCCCCTATTAAATCTTTGTTTTGCAATATTAATCGTGATGAAACTGAATATGATCTTCCTTTACCTAGAAGGTGTTATAAAAATTCGGAGTATTTAGATCTTGATGATGAAATTGATAAAAGTGGGATTGAAAGAAATAAAAATCTAGATGTTGCTAAACCCACTATATTGGATTTCAAGGAATTTAATTATGAAAGTTGCTCTTTAATTTATTGTATTTCCTTGTTGCAATCCGTGCCAAATTCTCCTCATGCTTATAGTCAAAATAAGGCCTTTACCGAACATATTGTTGATGCCTTGATGCAATCTTATGAAGAAAAACTTGAGTTGAAGGTCTCTATCCCTAGAAAGCTCTATGATGAGTGGGAACCTACTATTAAAATTAAAATTAAAGATTATGAGTTCTATGCTTTGTGCGATTTGGGTGCTAGTGTCTCCACTATCCCCAAAACCTTGTGTGATTTGCTAGATTTCCGCGACTTTGATGATTGCTCTCTAAACTTGCATCTTGCCGATTCCACTATTAAAAAACCTATGGGAAGAATTAATGGTGTTATTATTGTTGCAAATATTAATTATGTGCCCGAAGATTTCATCGTTCTTGATATAGATTGCAATCCTTCTTGCCCTATTATTCTCGGTAGACCTTTCCTTAGAACGGTTGGTGCAATTATTAATATGAAGGAAGGGAATATTAGATTTCAATTTCCATCAAAAAAGGGCATGGAACACTTCCCTAGAAAGAAAATAAATTTGCCATATGAATCTATCACGAGAGCCACTTATGGATTGCCTACCAAAGATGGCAATACCTAGATCTATCCTCGCTTTTATGCCTAGCTAGGGCATTAAACGATAGCGCTTGTTGGGAGGCAACCCAATTTTATTTTAGTTTTTTTGTTTTTGCTTCTGTTTAGGAATAAATAATCCATCTACCTTCTGTTTAGATGTGCTTTTGTGTTTTAATTAATGTTTGTGCCAAGTTAGACCTATAGGATCTTCTTGGATGATAGTTATTTGATCTTGCTGTAATTTCCAGAATCTTTCTGTTCCAAAAATAATTGTTAAAAATCACCAGAACGTGATAAAATACTGATTACAATTGCTGCTGATCATTAAACAAATTGTCTAGGTCATCCTATTTTGGTAGATTTTTTGGAGTTCCAGAAGTTTGTGTTAGTTACAGATTACTACAGACTGTTCTGTTTTTGACACATTCTGTTTTTCGTGTGTTGTTTGCTTATTTTGATGAATATATGGCTAGTAAAATAGTTTCTAATCCATAGAGAAGTTGGAATACAGTAGGTTTAACACCAATATAAATAAAGAATGAGGTCATTACAGTACCTTGAAGTAATGGAGTTCACCGGCGCGGACATCTTTTAGTGCTCACCTTTCGGTGATATCCTAAACTCTCTCAAGTCTCTCTCTTTATCAGGAGAGCCCAGGCCGGACTATGGTTTGCGAGGTTGGGATTCGGACAACGAAGAAATTCAAAGCCCACCCACCACCCACTTAATAGGCACTGTCGATGATTTAACCAACATGCTTGATTTCGGCTCCGAAGACTTCGACGGTATGGACGACGAAGGAGGAGACGAACAAGAACCAGCACCTGTAGGGCGCTGGACCGCCACCTCGTCATATGACATATATATGGTGGATGCTCCAAAGGATGCGGATGGCAATGGAACAGCGGAAGACGACAAATCGAAAAAACCGCCAAAACGCCGGCGCCAACAGCGCCACTCTAAATCCCGCCACAGCAGAAACGGTGATTCCGGCATGGGAGATAATACTACCCCAGACAGCGCCGAAGAACACCAGAACCAGCATGATTCGGCGTAGGAAGATGGAAAAACCAGCCCTCAGAAGAGAGCGGCAGAGCAAGAGGTTGAGGATGATAACTACATGCCTCCCTCCGAAGACGAGGCAAGCCTCGACGATGACGAATTCGTCGTACCATCAGACCCCGCCGAACAAGAGCGTTTTCAACGCAGGCTTCTAGCCACGGCCAACAGCCTAAAGAAAAAGAAGCAACAGCTTAGAGCTGATCAAGATTTGCTAGCTGATAGATGGACTGAAGTCCTTGCGGCCGAAGAGTATGAACTCGGGCGCCCCTCCAAAAATTATCCTCAGCGCAGGCCGCTACCCCAATCAGAGGGGGAAGCATATGACATGGCAGACCGGCCACCCCGTGGCCATGACAGAGAGGCCTGTCGAACCCTTAAGCAAGCCATGCCCCGGTGCCGTTCAAATAAGGCACGGGAAAATGAGCCAGACCTGCGAGACGTACTGGAGGATAAAGCAAAGCAAACAAGGTCGATCTATGGATCGCGCGGACGCCCGACGACACATGATGATCTTCACTCCGGACACAATAAATCCGGCCGGGCCGAACACAGCAGGCACAGCCCTTCCGAGCTGCGTCATGACATAACCCAGTACAGGGGCGCCGCACACCCACTATGCTTCACAGACGAAGTAATGGATCATAGAATCCCAGAGGGTTTTAAACCCGTCAATATCGAGTCGTACGATGGTACGACAGATCCGGCAGTATGTATTGAGGATTATCTCCTTCAAATCCACATGGCACGTGGCGATGATCTACACGCCATCAAATACCTACCCCTTAAGCTTAAAGGACAAGCCCGACACTGGCTTAACAACCTACCAGCGGACTCAATCGGTTCTTGGGAGGACCTGGAAGCCGCATTCCTTGACAACTTTCAGGGGACCTATGTGCGGCCACCGAACGCCGACGACCTAAGCCACATAATTCAGTAGCCAGAAGAATCGGCCAGGCAATTCTGGACACGGTTCCTAACAAAGAAAAATCAGATAGTCGATTGTCCGGACGCAGAGGCCCTAGCAGCCTTCAAACATAACATCTGCGACGAGTGGCTTGCCCGACACCTGGGACAGGAAAAGCCGAAAACCATGGCAGCCCTCACGGCACTCATGACCCGCTTTTGCGCGGGCGAAGATAGCTGGCTAGCTCGCAGCAACAACTTATCGAAGAAGCCCGGTAATTCGGATACCAAGGACAAAAGTGGCAGGTCACGTCGAAATAATCAAAAGCGCCGCGTTAGCAGCGACAACAATGAGGATACGATAGTTAATGCCGGATTCAGAGGCTATAAATCCGGTCAGCGGAAAAAGCCTTTTAAAAAGAATACCCAGGGCCCGTCCAGTTTGGATCGGATACTCGACCGCTCGTGCCAGATTCATGGCACCCCTGAAAGGCCAGCCAATCACACCAACAGGGATTGTTGGGTGTTCAAGCAGGCAGGCAAGTTAAGAGCCGAACACAAGGACAAGGGGCTGAACAGCGACGACGAGGAGGATCCCAAGCCGCCGAACAACAATGGACAGAAAGGGTTTCCCCCACAAGTGCGGACGGTGAACATGATATACGCGACCCACATTCCCAAGCGGGAGAGGAAGCGTGCGCTACGGGACGTATACGCGATGGAGCCAGTCGCCCCAAAGTTCAACCCATGGTCCTCCTGCCCGATCACTTTTGACCGAAGGGACCACCCCACTAGCATCCGTCACGGCGGTTTTGCCGCACTAGTCCTCAACCCAATCGTGGACGGATTTCATCTCACAAGAGTCCTCATGGACGGCGGCAGTAGCCTGAACCTCCTTTATCAGGATACAGTGCGGAAAATGGGCATAGATCCATCAAGGATCAAGCCCACAAGGACGACCTTTAAAGGCGTCATACCAGGTGTAGAGGCCAATTGCACAGGCTCGATAACACTTGATGTGGTCTTCGTATCTCCGGATAACTTCCGAAGCGAAGAGTTAATCTTCGATATAGTGCCGTTCCGCAGTGGCTATCATGCCCTGCTCGGACGAACCGCATTCGCTAAATTCAATGCGGTGCCGCACTACGCATATCTCAAGCTCAAGATGCCAGCGGAAATACGGTCCATCCGTACGGAGGAGCACATCCGTAAATACGGTCCAGGCCCTCGAGGAGTAATTACGGTCAGCGGAAATACAGAACGCTCCATCCGTACGGAGGAGCACATGGCGGCCCTCGCAGCGGAAGTACAAAGCAGCCTTTCAAAGCAACTCTCCAGTCCGGCCGTTAAAAAACCGGACAACGCAAAGCGCGCCCGGAGTAACCTGCAACAAGACCACCTGGCACGATCAGAGCAAGCGTAGCAATACGGCCCCGACCCCAGCCATCGCAACATAGCGGAGCAAGTACCTCCAGTACACAATTACGCCCTTAAAATTCCATGGGCACAGGGGGAGGGGCACATTAACGGCATGCCTACAACACGGCTTCAAACGTACTAGGGGCTGCCGGATTTTTCTTTTTTACCTTTTTTTTTACTTTCAGGACTCCATACTCTGGATAACCTATTCGACATTGTTGCCGCACAGACGATGCAAGATCCAGGAAAGCAGACAAAGCTACGCCGCATTCTGGAACTCTCAGGTGGTCTCTATTTCGAGCGATATATCTGTTTCTAAATTCCGCGGCCTGTGCCTGGTCAGGACATGTTAAATAGTCTAATATCTATTATGCTCATCGCAATACTTGTATCGTTCGGCTTTGATAGATAGCCTCTTTATAAAACAATGCATAGCTTTTTGTCTATTTTTTGCATTATCCTCTTTTGAATATATATATATTTATTACATAACATGATAGCACCCGTACACCATGGTACGGCAAACCACGCCAGGGGCTTCATTACCCTTTTATCTGGTGTGAGAAGTCCGTACACTTTCACAAGTGCGGCACCCCGAACTTATAACACTATATGCATCGGCTCCGAGTCATGATTTTGGTCACATGTTGGGTTTGCCCGGCTCCTATGTTTTGGTGCCTTACGTTCCGCTTTATCGGCTAAGGCTGCACTAGGAGAACCACTGCGATTGTGCCCCAGATCAGGTGGGTTGAGCACCTCAGTGGAGAAAGCTAAAACAGACTGTCATGATAAGGCGTGAGACCGGTCGCTGTTCGAGAGGTTTTTCGAGTCCTTAAAGGCTGTCGGGGGAAATCGGCCTCCACGAGCACCTATGGGGACGGAGCCCCTTTTTGGTTCGGCGGGGAGCGGAGGTTGCACAAAGAGCAGATCGAGGCGACACACACACAACGATTTTACCCAGCTTCGGGCCGCACGGATGCGTAAAACCCTACTGCTGCTTGTCTGGTTGATTCGAGTTCTTGCTCTGGAGCGCAAGAAGCTACAGTAAGTCGGAGTTGGACGTAGACGAGGGTCTACCGGGTTTTCTCCTTCGGGGTCTCCCCCCCTACGTGCGCATGGGCCTTCTTTTATATGCTAAGGGGTTTCCCACAGGTAGCGACGCAGGTGAGGGTAAAAATGGCAAGGAACTGTGCGAACAGTGGCCGCACAGTGCTATCGCACCTAACTCTGACGGCGGGGGACAAAGGCATTAAATGCCCGTCTGGATCGCCTGAACAGTACCGAGGCGGACCGTTGGGGGCGACTCTGCCAACGTCGCATGCCACCGGGCGCCTCAGGTTGCGCGGCGCCCCGCCACGTGCCTCTGGGGAAGCTCCAGAGTGACGCGTGGTCAGGTGAGCTGGAGCGCAGGCCTGAGGTGGTGGTTTGCCACGGCAAGTGGCTTGCCGCGGTGGTTGTCTTGCCGCACCTGAAAGCTTGCCGCTCGTCGGGCCTTGCCGGGGCGCGCGGCGCGCCGCGGCTGGCTTTTCTTGGGGTGCCTTGGCTTGGCCGTCCCGGCGAGCTCCTCCCGCCGGGGCCTTGGTGCTTTGGCCCGGCAAGCTCCTCTTGCCGGACCTCGCCTCCTTGGCCCGGCAAGCTCCTCTTGCCGGGGCCTGGTCTTCTAGGCTCGATCACTTGGCCTTCGTCCGGCCCAGAAAGGGCCGTGGAGACTCTTGTCGCTCCCCTGGCAAGCCTTGCCGCGGGACGCTACTACTGCCCGTGCACAAGTTCGGGGTACTAAGGTACCCCTACTTTAGTACACCGACAAAGGCTTATGCCGCTTTGAGCGAGGAGCTGGCTATGTCCGGCCAAAGGCGTGGATAGCGCCCCGAATTCGGCCTTCCGAACTAGGGGCTTCGCCGAAATTTAAAATTATAACGTTCTATGGCTAAGTGAGAGTGTTCAAGCATTATAGTCCGATTGCCTGGTTCGTTGTGCTGAGCGCCTCCCTCGAAGGACCCAACTATGGAAACAAGAGCCCTCAGGTTTATCCCGAACACCCCAGCACTTGTGGCATGGGGGCAGAAGCCGACGACTGGCCATCTCTCAAATTTTTGATAAACGGCCGCACAGAAAATAATATTTTAAATTAAATAAGCATTGCTTTGCGCATATGAACAAGTTTTTAGCGCACAGGATACAAACGAGCGAGTTCACTCAAATATTACATCTTTAGTACATTCATCCGCGACAAGGCGGGCTCCGGCAAGAACTTCCTTGTAGTAGTTCTCGGGCTTGCGATGCTCCTTCCCCTGCGGTGGACCGTCCTTCACCAGCTTCTCTCCGTCCAGCTTACCACAGTGTACCCTTACACGGGTAAGGGCCCTCCGGGCACCTTCAATGCAAACGGAGCGCTTGATGACCTCAAGCCGTGGACAGGCCTCCACCAGCCGGCGCACCAGCCCGAAATAGCTCCCAAGCAGGGCCTCTCCAGGCCACAGCCGAACTAGTAAGCACTTCATGGCCTGTTCGGGTGCCTTGTGGAGCTCGACCAGCTGTTTCAGCTGATCGCTTAAGGGAACAAGGTGTCCGGCCTCAGAATACTGAGACCAGAACACACTCTCTGTCGAGCTGCCCTCTTCAGCTCGGTAGAACGCGGCGACGTCGGATACGCTGCGAGGAAGACCGGCGAACGCCCCTGGAGAACTCTGGATTCGGGTAAGTAATAGCTATTTTACTTTTATATTCCTACTTTGCATTGAGAATGCCTTACCCGTTGCTATCTTTTTCACCTCCTCCAACTCTTGGAGGGCCTTTTGGGCTTCGGCCTTGGCACTCTTGGAGGTCTCAATGGCCGACGCGAGCTCGGATGCTTGCGTTTTTGACGCAAGCTCCAAACCCTCATGTTTTGTCATGAGAGCTTGCAACTCTTGCTGCACCTCGTCGACCTGAACCCCAAGCCTTTCTCGCTCGGCGCGCTCCTCGGCCGTTTTCTTTTCGGCCTCTGCCAGCGCCTGCTTCAGGGTTGCCACCTCGGTTGTGGCCCCTACAATAAGCAGTACAATCCTGTTTTTTTTTCTACAATCAAGCCTCTCTATAGGCACCTTTTTTTAGGTATTTCTTACCTTCCTTCTGCTCGAGCTGCCGTTTGGCAAGGCCGAGCTCTTGCTCGGTCCGCCCGAGGTCCTTTTTAAGGACATCCACCTGCGCACTCAGTGCGGCGGTGGACAGCAGTGAAGCCTGCATACGCATATTTGACCTTTTTTGTTAGACTCCTGCGAAAATTACTAGATCCTCTATCCGGCTTTTCTTTCTGAACACCGAACAGAGCATCAGGGGATACTGTCTATGCGGTAAATAATTTGACAATTTTTTTTTACCTTGAAGCCTGTTAGAAGGCTAGCGCAAGCTTCATTCAGTCCGCTCTTGGCGGACTGAATCCTTTGGATCACCGTACTCATAACAGTACGGTGCTCCTCATTGATGGCGGCGCCCTTAAGCACCTCCTGCAGATTGTCCGGCGCCTCCAGTTCGACGGAGGCCGCCGGCTCAAACGGCTTACTCCTCTTGGAAGGAGTTCGTCCACCGCGGACCGGGACTGTCGAGTCCAGCGCGGTGTCCGGCACAAAGCCGGACTTGGAGCCCTGGGGGGTTTCATCCCCTTTACTCCTGGGGTTCGGAGGATTGCCTTGTGGCTCCTCCAGGACCATCTCCTCCTGCCCCGAAGCTTGGCGGGGCGCCACTTCGGCGTCGTCCGCCCCATAGGGGGAGACTGCGGGCGGAACAGAGTTCACGTCCGACGAATCCAGGGAGCCACTCGACGAATCGTCGAGTCCGGCCCGGGGCGGTCTGCATAAATTACGTTCGATATTAGGGAAAGCCGCGCATTAAAATAATATCATGAGTCACTCTGGTATGTAAACACTTACGATGTCGCCGGACGCTTGGTTTGGTCCAGCCACTCCTCTCCGCCCTCTTCGGCATCGTGGGAGTAGTCCGGCGGAGGGGTTTTCCTTTTCCTCGACCCCTCGGCCTCCCCTGTTGGGGCGGCCTTCTTCCTCTTTGCTCCCCTCACTGGGAGGAGAGCTTCCTTGTTCCTCCTCCTCGTTTTCACGAGAGGAGAGCGTTGCGGACTCGTCAGATGACGAGTCCGACACCACCATGTTGCGGAAACTTTTTCGAGTCCCGGTGGTTTCCTTCTTCTTGGCCTTCCTCTCCGGCACCACGTAAGGTGCCGGAGCCATCAGCTTCACTTATAGAGCTGGGGGCCGGGTCTTCGAGCAGAGGAGCCGGACAGTTAATTGGTCCGGATACCTCCTGCCAAGCCTGTCAAAGGTAAAGGGAGTTTAGATCCCGCATAGAGTTAATCTATGAAGAAGATCTTAACGAACCTGTCAAAGGTATAGATAGCTTACCTCGCTAGCATTACGCTGCAGCTCCTCAGAGGCGGATGTGGGGGACTCGGCGCCTTTGGTCAGCACCTACCAGACGTCTTCATATGTCGTGTCGAAGAGCCTACTGAGGGTTTGGTGCTGCGCCGGGTCGAATTCCCACAAAGTAAAATCCCGTTCTTGGCATGGGAGGATCAGGCAAACGAGCATGACCTGGACTATATTGACAAGCCGGATTGGCTTGTTCACCAGGGACTGGATGCACGTTTGCAACCCAGTCACTTCTTCCTCGTTGCCCCACGACAGGCCTGTCTCTTTCCAGGACATGAGCCGCGTGGGGGGTCCGGATCTGAACTCGGGGGCCGCGAACCATTTCGGATCGCGGGGCTCGGTGATGTAAAACCACCTGGCCTGCCACCCCTTTAGGGACTCCACGAGGGAGCCATCGAACCAGAGGACGTTGGCTATCTTGCCAACCATAGCGCCTCCGCACTCCGCCTGGGTGCCGGGCACCACCTTGGGCTTGACGTTGAACGTCTTGAGCCAGAGGCCGAAGTGGGGGCGGACGCGGAGAAAGGCCTCACACACGACGATAAACGCCGAGATGTTGAGAACAAAGTTCAGAGCCAGATCATGGAAATCCAGGCCGTAGTAGAACATCAGCCCCCAGACAAATGGGTGAAGTGGAAAGCCCAGTCCGTGGAGGAAGTGGGGAAGAAAAACTACCCTCTCATGGGGCCTTGGGGTAGGAAGAGGCTGCCCCTTCTTAGGAAGCCGATGCGGGATGTCCTTGGACAAGTATCCGGCTTTCCTTAACCTTTTTACTTGAGCCTCCGTAACGGAGGAGACCATCCACTTGCCTCCCGCTTCGGACATTGTTGGAGAAGGTTGAGGAAGGAAGAGCGGACTTGGGCGCTGGAGCTTGAGTTGGCGAGAGATGGATTGGCAAAGGAGGAAGAAGGCGTAGGTTAAAAAGGTGAATCCTTATCCCTTTATATAAGCAGGTACGGTTAGGCGTCCCCACCTACCAAACGCCGTGGTAGATGGCGTGGTTGGGTTACCCACGTCCGTATTAATGAGAATCCCGTTAGAGGGGGCACATGATCTCTGCTTTGACAAGACGTGCCAAGGAAACCGCCTCGCTAAACGAGCTGAGGTGGAACAATGAAAGCAATTTATATAGAAGGCTTGGTCGCAGTGTTATGACGCACTACGGAATACGTCAGCAGATTTGATTTGTGTTAATATTATTCTCTATATGGCAATATGTGGAAGCTTATTTTGCAGAGCCGGACACTATTTCTGGTGTTTATAATCTTCTTGAAGAACTTGGAGGAGGAACCCGCCTTGCAATGCCGAAGACAATCTGCGCGTCGGACTCGTCGTCATTGAAGCCTGGTTCAGGGGCTACTGAGGGAGTCCTGGATTAGGGGGTGTTCGGATAGCCGGACTATACCTTCAGGCGGACTCCAGGACTATGAAGATACAAGATTGAAGACTTCGCCCCATGTCCGGAAGGATCTTTTCTTGGCGTGGAAGGCAAGCTAGGCGTGCGGATATTCGAGATCTCCTACCATTGTAACCGACTCTGTGTAACCCTAACCCTATCCGGTGTCTATATAAACCGGAGGGTTGTAGTCCGTAGGACAACCATCATCATACACAATCATACTATAGGCTAGCTTCTAGGGTTTAGCCTCCTTGATCTCGTGGTAGATCCACTCTTGTACTACCCATATCATCAATATTAATCTAGCAGGAGTAGGGTTTTACCTCCACCGAGAGGGCCCGAACCTGGGTAAAATAAAGTGTCCCTTGTCTCCTGTTACCATCCGACCTTGACACGCAGTTCGGGACCCCCTACCCGAGATTCGCCGGTTTTGACACCGACAGAGGTACCCAGCCGACTGTTGGATGTGCAAAAATTCACTGGTTGTCTGGCATCCATCAGCCGGGTCATCAGTCGGCTGGGCGAGAAAGCTCTCCCCTTGTACCAGCTCATGAAGAAGACCAATTTTTTCGAGTGGAACCACAAGGCGGACGAGGCCTTTATCCAGATAAAGAAGATGTTGGTTACTCCCCCTGTGTTGGCGGCTCCGACTCCCAAAGAGCCCATGCTCCTGTACATCGCCGCCACCAGCCGGATAGTCATCGTAGTCATCGTAGTTGAGCGCAAGGAGGAAGGCAAGGTACTACCTGTCCAGAGACCGGTATATTACCTGAGCGAAGTACTGTCTACCTCCAAGCAGAACTACCCCCACTATCAAAAGATGTGTTACGGTGTGCACTTTGCCGCCAAGAAGCTGAAGCCTTATTTCCAAGAGCATCCAATCACTGTGGTCTGCATGGCCCCACTAGCCGAGATCATTCGAAGCCGAGATGTGTATGGCCGAGTGGCCAAATGGGCCATAGAGTTGCCCCCCTACACGATCTACTATCAGCCCCGCACCGCCATCAAGTCGCAAGCATTGGCCGACTTCCTCATCGACTGGGCCGAGACCCAGTAGCTGCCGCCAGCACCTGACTCCGCCCATTGGCGGATGCATTTTGATGGCTCTAAGATGCGAATTGGCTTGGGAGCCGACGTTGTTCTCACTTCTCCCAAAGGCGACAAGCTCAAGTATGCGCTGTAGATCCATTTCGCCGCCTCCAACAACATCGCCGAGTATGAGGCGCTCATTCACGGGCTCTGGCTTGCCAAAGAGCTTGGCATTCGCCGGATCCTGTGTTATGGCGACTCCGACTTGGTGGTCCAGCAGTCATCTGGTGACTGGGACGCAAAGGACGCAAACATGGCAAGCTACCGCTTCTTTGTGCAGCAACTCAGCGGATATTTCGAGGGGTGCGAGTTCCTCCACGTGCCAAGAAACGACAACGACCAAGCAGATACTTTAGCACGAATCGGCTCCACCCGCCAAGCAATACCATCTGGCGTCGCTCTTCGGCGCCTCCTCAAGCCATCCATCAAGCCTTCAGCAGGGTCAGATTCCATTTTTGTGCCGGCTCCTGCTGAAGAAGTCGGATCCGGCTCAAGAGCCCCAGCAGACGGCACAAAGATCCTTGCAGACGACTCCAAGAATGCCGTAGTCAAAGCCGGCCCGGGGAGTTCAGAACCCAGCCCGGGGACTGTGGCGACAAGACAAAAGACTCCAGAGCTCGGCCCGGGGACTGCACCAGTCGACCTGGGGACTCCGTTGATCCAGCAAGTGGGCGCAGACTCCAGCCCGCCGCCTCCTAGCCCAGCCGCCTTCGTCCAAGTAGCAGTTCTGACAGTTGAAGAAATAGCAGCACCCTCATGGGCTCAGCCCATCCTCAAATTCCCGGTGAACACGGAGCTGCTGTGACACCCAAAAAAAAATTTGGCCTTGTTTTATTAATTAAAATTTTTGCCAGGACTTAAAACCTTTATTTTTTGAGCTCCCTTTTGATCTTTAACCTTGTCATTATGGAGTTTTTCCCCTAAGTGTGAACTTTTCAATTATGTTATTGGACTTGTTTAACCTCTCTAGAAAAACTATACTTTAATCAGTTCAACTAATTGCACAATTAATTTGCTTGATCTTCACTTTCTTGAAGATGGTTTTTCAAGGTTAAATGGCCATTTTTGAACTACAACCCATTTAAATATTTTCTTGTAGCCTCTACCAAAATTATGGGATGTTAGTAATATCATATGATTCAACTTTATGCAAAAAACCAGTGATGTTATTTGCAAATTTTGAGTGAATCAGCATCATCTTCATTCTGGACCAGGCTGGTGTTTTCTACTGCAACCCTATTATTTCTTGCTCCAGTGACCTTGTGTTTTCTCATGCTCATAGTCCTCCCTACCAAAACCCTAAGTCCAGGAGCATGCACCCTTTGGGGCAATTTTGGTTCATGAAATGATGCCATTTATTTCCTGTCCAGAATTGTAGTTTTGTAAAATTTGCACTAGCAAGTTCCTCTTTTTATCCAAATGACCTCACCACCCTCTTGTACATCCAAGGAGACACTGATCTGGAGAAATTGACCACTCCAAGTATTGCCTAAGTGCCCTTGGCATTGTGTCAAACACCTTATGGGCATGATCTGTTTTGGCATGAATCTTTGGTTGCACTGTGAACCAGATCCCCTGACCAAACCAGCGTGTCCACTAATCTCCTTGCAAGCCCAAACCTAGACCTGCTAAGTCCCTGCCTCACCCGAGACCTCTATCACGCCCTGGCTTTTCGTCGAGCAGGTCCCGTGCGTGCTCCGGACGCGCCCAGAGAGCGCCTATTGCAGCCGCGTGCACCCGAGCCGCCGCGTCTCACCCGCACCCGTTCCGGCTCGTGACTACCTGCAGCTAGCTGCCACACGCTAGCCGCCTCACCACTACATGCCAGCCACCCCTGGCGCCCTACAGCGCCACCGCCAGAGCGTTTTGGTGGCACGCCGGTGTCGGCCGACAGCTTCTGCTCCGTGCAGCGCCGCCCAAGCCACCCCGGCTCGCCACCTGGCCCCTGGCACAGCCCGAGCTCATCCGTGAGCATGTCCGCTAGCGTTCGTCGCCGCCACGACGCCCTGCACGCTACAGAGAGGCGGTTCGCCGGCGTCCTCATCCACCGCCGTGGAATCGACCTCGTCGCCCTATAAAAGTATGCCCCGAACCTCCCAAGCACGCAGGCGACTCCAAGCCATCCCCCTAGGACCCCCTTTGGGCAGCCAATCGACCCGGGAAGGTCATCTTCCCCATCTCCGGCAGCTTCGGCCGCCGCCATGGCTCGAGCTCTCACAACTCCACCAGGGCCTCCCCCACCCATTTCTCTCCACCAGGAACCCCCTCACACTCCCGCAAACCTTTCCCATTACTCGATTTCGATCGGGGCTCACTATGGGAGAACTTTCACTTTACCCGATGGCCGCCGTCCGCCGCGAAGCTCGCCGCCGGCGACTCACTCAACCCCCGCCAACAAAGCAACCACCGGAGTGACCGCCTTGGTCTCGCGGATCCATCCAGACCCTCTGGAAACCGCGGGGAGCCTCCGTTCGCCGGCGACGACCACCGTTACCCCGCCTCCGTTCGGGCAAAGGAAGGGGAGGGAGGGATAGACCGGTCAAACCTGACCAGTGGGCCAGGCGGGCCCACTGTCAGTGACTCGCGAGCCGTCCGCGCTGTAATAAGTGAAAGCGCAAAATGACCAGTACGTATCTCCTACTTAGAAAGCGTATTTTCCCATAAACATTTTCTTTTCTGTTTTGTTTTAAAATAGATTTTGACCACAACTTTGACTGCCTATAACTTTTAAAATACAACTCCAAATGAGTTGATTCTTTTTCCTACCTTCCTCAAATTTGATCTAGTTTATTTTAAGATTTATTTGAAAAAATTTCCAAAACCACTTTTTGTACTGTTTAGAGATGTGTGTTAATACAAATATATTTTAAATAGGATTTTGGAAAGAGGGAAGAAACTTTCAAAAGTTTTCGAGAGCACCTCACCCTTCCACAACTTAAAGGCAAGCATCTTGAACCCTGGCATAATATTTTTGATGTGTTGGTTGACACGTTTATAACACCACCTTATTTCGGAGGACTTGATATTTCATGTGACATGATCATTTGCATGGAAGCATATCAACGATTTCCTTGCTATTGGAAATGAAAATGATTGTGATGGTAATCATCCTCATGTGCCTTGCATGCATACCGAAAAGGAATCCGGGAAAGCCTCGGCCTTGGGTAGGCGTGAGCTTGTTGCCGGTCCTCGTCGGGATGGTTATGTCCGGTATGGCATGGTAAGGTACATTGAGTGGTAATTTCTTCAATTGTATTATATTTGATATACATGTCATGCAGGAACTTATAACCTCCTAAGTCGACCGCAGATCGAGTCTTGTTCCAGTAACCCCCATACTTGCCTCGTACTACCACTCGTCCCTGCCGCAGGTAGGGTACGATTCAGTAAGTTGTCAACCCCTTTCCAGCACACATCATACAGAGAGGCCATGGTGGAAGATATCGGTTGTAGACGGTAGGCATGCCACCTGGTCAGGGGGCATGGGTTTTTTCCGGTTGGGATCGAGAGGGGAGGCCACCCCTTAGAGCACGCGATATAAATTTGATCCCATGCTACGCGAGGTTGTAGCCTCCCCACTTAGAGTTTTGCTTGACAAGTGTCGTCGGTGATTCCAGACACCGGTGAGTTAAGCTGGTGTGTGCAAGTTAGGCGTGTTCTCAACAAAAAGGCCGTAGACGGAATTAGTCCCGATGGACTAAAGGAATCCGTTACTCGTGGGTAAAGAGTACACCCTCTGCAGAGATTAAACCTATTCGAATAGCCGTGTCCATGGTTAAGGAATACAATCTGGGATGGGTCAAGCGTCGGTCTTAGTGTCGGTCTTCGGAGTACACCCTCTATGTTTTGGGAACTACTACTTGAGACTAGTGATGATTATGATTATTACTATTGTTGACTAACCCGTGATATTATTGTTATCATCGAATATCTCTGGGATGGTTCTACCTCCGGGATATTTCACTATGATTATTTAATTTTTAGCCCTTTATGTGGTGTCGCTCAGACGCCCGACTGTGGCATTTCTTTTAAAGCCCTTTATGTGGTTTCGCTCACACGCCCGACTGTGGCATTTCTTTTAAGCCCTTTATGTGGTGTCGCTCAGACGCCCGACTGTGGCATTTCTTTTAAAGCCCTTTATGTGGTGTCGCTCAGACGCCCGACTGTGGCATTTCTTTTGAAGCCCTTTATGTGGTGTCGCTCAGACGCCCGACTGTGGCATTTCTTTTAAGCCCTTTATGTGGTGTCGCTCAGACGCCCGACTGTGGCATTTCTTTAAAAGCCCTTTATGTGGTGTTGCTCAGACGCCCGACTGTGGCATTTCTTTTAAAGCCCCTTATGTGGTGTCGCTCAGACGCCCGACTGTGGCATTTCTTTTAAGCCCTTTATGTGGTGTCGCTCAGACGCCCGACTGTGGCATTTCTTTTTAGCCCTTTATGTGGTGTCACTCAGACGCCCGACTGTGGCATTTCTTTTAAGCCCTATATGTGGTGTCGCTCAGACGCCCGACTGTGGTATTATTATTAGTCTGCATTTTTCCGCTCGAGGAGTCATTCAGACCCACGCTTGGCACCCAGTATTTATTACCTCTATGTGGCCATAGCATAAATTTCCGGTTGCATATGAATAATCTGTTTACATGCATCAAGATATTTATTTATGACTAACTAAGTGAGTATAAGGATATTGCAAAGCATGAGCATCAATGGTTATATTATACCTGTGTTCTTAATGTTTGCGAGTACATTCAAAGTACTCACTGGCTTGTCCCTGGCTATTGTCTTGGCCAGATTTATTGCTTGGGGAGGAGCGTTGCGACGACCGCCTCGGAACCTGAGCAACGGTGATAGCAGCCTCGTGAAGATAGGAGTTAACCTGGTCAGCTGTTCCCGTGGGAAATTGAGTCCCATAGCCGTGGTGATCCACAAACCGCTTCCGCCCTCAACCACTAGAAACCATTTGTTGTACTCATAGGCCACAATGGTCTTGTACTGCATATTTTGTACCTTTGCTTGGAATTTCTGTAACAAGTTGGTGCCTCATCAGCTAACAGAAATCCTGGGGCTGATGAGCTCGACGGCCATTTTCTGGAATTTAATGTCTGGAAAACCGGTCGCGACAGACTTGGTATCAGAGTGTCGGTGTACTAAAGTAGGGGTACCTTAGTACCCCAGACTTGTGCACGGGCAGTCGTAGCACCCTGCGGCAAGGCCCGCCCCGGAAGCGCCAAGAGAAGACCAAGCATTCAAGACAAGGCCCCCAGCAAGAGGAGCTTGCCGGGCCAAGAAGACAAGGCCCCCGGCAAGAGGAGCTTGCCGGGCCAGGAAGACAAGACCCCGGCAAGAGGAGCTTGCTGGGACGACTGAGCCCATGTAAGGCCATCCAAGAACAAAGTATACGAGACAGAAGATCGAGCCCCCGACAAGAGGAGCTTGTCGGGAAGGCCGAACCCAGGCACCACAAGAGAAGCCCGCCGTGGCGCGCCAAGCGCCCCGGCAAGGCCTGATAGCTGGCACGCTATCAGGCACAGGAAGACGACCCCCGCGGCAAGCCACTTGCCGCGGCAAGATCGCCACCTCAAGACTGCGCTCCAGCTCGCCCGCCCACGCGTCACTCTGGGGCTTCCCCCGAGGGCACGTGGCGAGGCACCGCGCAGCCTGGGGCATGCGGTGGCATGCAGCCGCCATCATGGCGAACGGTGGCGCACCTAACGGTCCGCCTCGGTGCTGTCCGGGCGACCGTGACGGGCATTTAATGCCCTTGTCCCCTACCGTCAGAAGTAGGTATGATAACACTATGCCGCACTGTAGCGCCACCGTTCCCGCACTATTACAACTACCACCCCTTTTACACTTTTACCCCTTTCTCTTATGTTGACACCTGTCGGTGACCCCTTTGCGCTATAAAAGGAGGCCCGTGTGCAACGTAGAGGGGGCTCGGGTTCCGCGGGCTCCGGTCCCGGGTTCCGGGTTGCGGGGTTCGGAGATTCGGCATCCAGACAGCCATACGCTCGGTGCAGCTAGCTCCCCAAGCTCCCGAGCTCCCCAGTTCAATACAACCAAGCAGGAGTAGGGTTTTACGCGTCCATCGCGGCCCGAACCTGGGTAAACCGCTCGTGTGCCCGCCTCGATCTGCTCTCTGCGCTCCCTCCGCCCCCCTCGCCGGACAACGAAAGGGGCTCCGGCCCCATAGGTGCTCGCGGGGGGACGCCCGTCCGCCCCGACATCTTTGGCGCGCCAGGTAGGGGGCGCGTCGAGGTTGTGCGGATCAGATCCGGCGTTGCGCCGGGGGACAGCCCGCTCCTGCGGATCCCAGGATCCGTCCAGTCGAAGCAGGTGTCCCCGATAAGCCTTGCCCCGGCAAGCAGATCAGCAGTCTGAACGCTGAGGAACGGCCCGCTCCTGCGGATCCGAGGATCTGTCCAGTTGAAGCGGAGGTTCCCGACAAGCAGACTGCTGAGGAACGGCCCGCTCCTGCGGATCCGAGGATCCGTCCAGTTGAAGCGGGGGTTCCCGACAGGCAGACTGCTGAGGAACAGTCCGCTCCTGCGGATCCGAGGATCTGTCCAGTTGAAGCGGAGGTTCCCGACAAGCAGACTGCTGAGGAACGGCCCGCTCCTGCGGATCCGAGGATCTGTCCAGTTGAAGCGGAGGTTCCCGACAAGCAGACTGCTGAGGAACGGCCCGCTCCTGCGGATCCGAGGATCTGTCCAGTTGAAGCGGGGGTTCCCGACAAGCAGACTGCTGAGGAACGGCCCGCTCCTGCGGATCCGAGGATCTGTCCAGTTGAAGCGGAGGTTCCCGACAAGCAGACTGCTGAGGAACGGCCCGCTCCTGCGGATCCGAGGATCCGTCCAGTTGAAGCGGGGGTTCCCGACAGGCAGACTGCTGAGGAACAGTCCGCTCCTGCGGATCCGAGGATCTGTCCAGTTGAAGCGGGGGTTCCCGACAAGCTTTGGCATTCTTTCCCACGAGCTCGTGTGCGGCCCTCCTCGAGTATCCACTCGCGCAGAGACTGGGCAAGAAGCAGCTGCTCCTTGAGGAGGACCGCCTTCTGGCCGCTGGGCGAACGATTCGCCTCCAGCGAACTCTGCGCCGCTCCCGTAGCCGCAGAAGTTAGCGCCAGAAGTCACGAGAAAGGCGACCTCGTTCCCCGACGCGCCTCGTCCGCCGGGGTGCCGAACGAGTTGACGCCGATCGTGGGAGGAATCTTGCCAGCGTGGTTGCCGGAACCCGTTCCGCCAACCATCCTCTCTGCCCAAGTCTTGCCGCAGTTGCATGTGATCCTTGGCGCAGAGAGGGGCGCAGATCCCCAAGCATAGCTACGCCTAGCTCCGGAGGGTCGTGAGGCCCTGCGCCTTTGCCTACCCCCAGGATGGGCCGGATGCTGCCCAAGGAGGTTTTACCCTACCGGGCGGCAAGCGATAAGAAAAGATAAGTTGCCGGAGCTCGAGCAATTGCCCCATTAATTTTTAAGAGTTATCTCCCTCGAACGACCGAGCCTTGGTTGAGAGGCCTGAGCGCGGAGGGACCGGCACGAGACTGGTTGCGCCCTCATTTCGTTTCGAGTCCGCTCAACGACTTGAGTGTGCTACACCCCGAGTAGCGTCCTCACTTTGTTTCGAGCTCGCCCGGCACCCTAAGCGTGCTGCGACCGCAGTCGCACCGCTTACTTTGCCTTGAGCCTGCTCAACAATCTGAGTGAGCGGCAACCAGCCGCGGCAAGGTTTCTTGCCGGTGGTAGCCCCGCCAGCGGGTCGCTGACGTCCCGCACTCGGCGCCCGTGGGAAGGCGGAGGCCTACGCCGGCAAGTCCCCGAAAACGTAGGGCGGAAACAAACAAGGCGCCGGTCAAGTAGAGGAGATAACAGTGCGATGCATTGCCTAAGATAAAAAGTTATATTACAAAAAGCCTTACTGCTGCTCTAACCAGCCGTTTCCATGGCATATTTAACAGCGGCAGGGAAAGGAGATAAAAGAAAGGGGCGGGCGGCCTAGTTCACGCGGTCGCCATCTTCGCCTCTCCGAAAAAAAGATCGTGCGCGACGCGACGCGCGCCAGCGCGGTTCAGTCCCGCGCACGCCACCCACGTCACGCTCACCCCGCACGCCCCGCCCCCACGACGCCGCGGTAAGCGCGCGCCGCCTGGGGAAGGCGCGGCGGATGCGGAGTTAAGGAGCAGCGCGACCAAGGCCATGCGTGCCCGTGCACCGTTAGGGCCTGGCCCAACAACGCTCGGCACCATGTGTGGCCCAGGCCCGGGGGCTCCTGTCGGTGTACTAAAGTAGGGGTACCTTAGTACCCCAGACTTGTGCACGGGCAGTCGTAGCACCCTGCGGCAAGGCCCGCCCCGGAAGCGCCAAGAGAAGACCAAGCATTCAAGACAAGGCCCCCGGCAAGAGGAGCTTGCCGGGCCAAGAAGACAAGGCCCCCGGCAAGAGGAGCTTGCCGGGCCAGGAAGACAAGACCCCGGCAAGAGGAGCTTGCTGGGACGACTGAGCCCATGTAAGGCCATCCAAGAACAAAGTATACGAGACAGAAGATCGAGCCCCCGACAAGAGGAGCTTGTCGGGAAGGCCGAACCCAGGCACCACAAGAGAAGCCCGCCGTGGCGCGCCAAGCGCCCCGGCAAGGCCTGATAGCTGGCACGCTATCAGGCACAGGAAGACGACCCCCGCGGCAAGCCACTTGCCGCGGCAAGATCGCCACCTCAAGACTGCGCTCCAGCTCGCCCGCCCACGCGTCACTCTGGGGCTTCCCCCGAGGGCACGTGGCAAGGCACCGCGCAGCCTGGGGCATGCGGTGGCATGCAGCCGCCATCGTGGCGAACGGTGGCGCACCTAACGGTCCGCCTCGGTGCTGTCCGGGCGACCGTGACGGGCATTTAATGCCCTTGTTCCCTACCGTCAGAAGTAGGTATGATAACACTGTGCCACACTGTAGCGCCACCGTTCCCGCACTATTACAACTACCACCCCTTTTACACTTTTACCCCTTTCTCTTACGTTGACACCTGTCGGTGACCCCTTTGCGCTATAAAAGGAGGCCCGTGTGCAACGTAGAGGGGGCTCGGGTTCCGCGGGCTCCGGTCCCGGGTTCCGGGTTGCGGGGTTCAGAGATTCGGCATCCAGACAGCCATACGCTCGGTGCAGCTAGCTCCCCAAGCTCCCGAGCTCCCCAGTTCAATACAACCAAGCAGGAGTAGGGTTTTACGCGTCCATCGCGGCCCGAACCTGGGTAAACCGCTCGTGTGCCCGCCTCGATCTGCTCTCTGCGCTCCCTCCGCCCCCCTCGCCGGACAACGAAAGGGGCTCCGGCCCCATAGGTGCTCGCGGGGGGACGCCCGTCCGCCCCGACACAGAGCCAGGCTGACCATTGGCTAATCCTATCCTAGACAGGTCAATAAACTTAGGCATGCCAAACCACCGAGCCATAACCAAACCCACAGCCAAGCTTCTCCTGCAAGATAGCCCCACAGTGACCCGACACCTTTTGGCAGTCGGTGCCCAACCTACCAGCCTAGCCGTCGATCACGCGCCAGTGACCGGCCCCCCTAAATAGTCCTTTCTCGCAAGCGTGCGAAGGAAGACTCCGACCCCTTTTTTCCTATAAAAAGGGCACGCTAGTCTCAACCCAGCACAGCCCGGCCGCTATCCTAAACCAAGCCACAATGCCTGGTCCTATTGTGCACCATGAGACCACAGCGACCAACCTTGGAGGTTTTGTGACCATACTCGCAAACCTCACCCGTCGTGCCTATGCATTAGAAGAACCCCCAGAATATGTTGTGTACCAAGGGCCCGTAAGCGGTGAAAGCCGTCAATTCTGGGCCACTGTACACATCTACGGTAGGGGTCTCGCACCCGAACGCCCCTACAGGTTCACCGGAAGAACAACTTCCTTTGAGCCACAAGCCATCCAACTAGCTGCTCGAGAAGCTATAGTTCATCTCCGGCACTTGTCACCAAGAGTTGACTGTCGCTCGTTCCACTACTACCCCAGGCGTGAAGGGTATGGTAGACCACCCCAAGTTGCCAACGGAGATCACGAGACAGATCCTGCATTGTTGCACTTGGTGCGCTATGTAAGTGCACTAGAAGAACTGTGCGATCAGGTCACAATTGATCTTATCGCAGCTCATGGAGAGCTGGTTCGTCGAGCGCCGGCAAGAGAAGAGGACGAGCCCAATGCCGACAACCCAGTCGTGCTGTTTGGACAACCGATCGAGCCCCTGAGGTCTACCCCAGCCATCGGCCAAGGTGTTGCGATAACCCCAGAAGTGCTACGTCGCATTTTGGGAACACACTCCAACGGAGTTGTGGCCAGCAATCCCCGAGATGGCCACCATCGCTACCCCGAGCCTGCAGCCCCTCAACCCACTCCAGTCAATTCCGACGGCGAGACCCGTGGAGAAGCCTCGACATCCACAAGGCACGCCCGCATGGATGTAAACGAGGTAGACTAAGTAACCCGAGTTGTATCGAGTCCCAGTGTACCCTCGCTTTGTAATCGTGTGGCCTGGTATTTAAACGCTGCTTGTTGTCATGCCTTTGCTTTCATGATAACCTTGACTAAACACCCAGTACGCAGTGTGAGATTGCTACCCCTGGCGCAGCTACCAAAAACCTTCCCGACAGCCCCCACAGTAACATGTCACCTCGGTGGAATAAGTGTATCTATGGCATTGACTTCGAATCCCGGATCAGAGCTGGAAATTTCATTACCCTTCACCACGGTAAAAATGATCCAGCTCCAGTGCTATAAAAGGGCCACCGCGTGACCTTCCCAAGCACCTCTCACCATGTGCATCACCCTCACAACCATTTCTTGCCATGCCGAGCCCCAGCATTCATCTGAGAACCCCAGATGCAACCCCGGGTAGTTTTGTCAAGATATTGTGGGATTTTACCTGCAGTACCATGGGCGCTACCCAGCCACCCCAGTACGAGCTGTTCAAATCGAGGATCACCTCTTTCCCCTCGAGATACTGGGCAGCAGTGCACATTCCTCCCGTAAACTCAGCCCAAGACCCAACAAAGGTCTCCTTCGTGGGGAAATCTATGCCAACCCCACAGATGGCCGTGGAAGCTGCGGCTTGCGAAGCACTTGCTCGCCTTCAATTCGCGGTACCCTATGCCAGCGAACGTGGGTATTATTACTTCCCGAGCCGTGCAGCACCCGGAGGAGTAACATCGTTTCCCGGTGTGCGAATCGAAAGAGACCCCGTCCAGGCCAACCTTGTCCAGTATGTCATCGCTCAAGAGAGTTTGATCCAACGCGTGATGGGTTATCTCCAGAGCCTCGCAGACTTAAATCCTCAGATCGCCATCGGCAGATCACTGAGGCCCGACCAGGAGAGACACATGCATCGACTAGTCAATCCGCTTTCTCCGATAAAGGAAGAATGTGTCTCAGTACCATAAAAATTTTCTCGGGACCCCATCCAGTTACCGTTTGCATTATAGACGTCGCTGCTACGTTATTTATTGCAACCTTTATTTGCGTGTTGTAACTTGTGCGTGGAGCTTAGTATGTGCTTTAAGTGTGTTATTTTGTTAATTTCGATTAATATGAGTGATTCTGTTGCATTACTGTTTTCTTCCGCGAATAATCCTGGAGTGAGACATCTTTTTCTGAGTCGATACTTCGGCACTTTCTCATGACGTGGATTTCACGCAAGCACAACGACAACAGCTGACCCACAACCGCAAACACTCGGACACACACACGTACACCGTTTACAAAACTTTGCAACAGTGTTGCAGCTGGCTAACCCCTCTCCTAACCACGGATAGCACCCGGCATCCCACCTACTCCTCGTGATCACCACCGCCGTGGAGAGCCAACACCCGAGCAGCAGCATCGCGACGATCATCGAGGATCATCGCACACAGGAGCACGGAGAGCCCCATCAGTGTCGCCAGCCCTCCGCATATCAAGATCGCGTACCAGTCCGGCATCGGCTCCGCCATTAGAGCCTCGCCCGAGCTTCTGTAAGCAGTAATGGAGGAGGAAGTAGGGGAAGAAGCAAGGCCAGAGGTGAGGAGAAGAGAGAAACACCTCGGCCGTTTTATAGCTCGAGCTCGGTGCACGGTGGGCGAAGTCCACCAACGCCGCTCGTCGCCCGATCGCCGGTGTTCGGAGTCGAATCCGGGAGCAGTGCCGACAGCGCGCTGGCCCGCGAAGTGAGTGCATGCTGCTCCGGCAGCTAGCACGCCGCGCACTACCGCGGTACGGCCTAGATGCCCTACGCGCTAGGCGTCGCCGGTGGAGAAAGCACGGGAAAGCGCGCAGGAGAGAGGAAGAAGAAGAGCCAGAGGGAGAAGAAGAGGCTGACTGTGGGCCCCGGGTCCACCTGTCGGCCAGAGAGAGCACTGTGCTCCCGGGTACGACAAGCATATATTTAAATTTAGACTTTATTCTAAATTTATACCCAGCATAGAAATCTCATGTTTTTGTCTCAGACCGTAGATTTTTCCATGCAGCACCAGTATTTCACACTGTGGTTTTCATCACTTATTGCCCTCTTACTGTAGCCACATTTTCGTTGCATGCAATTTTTCTTATACAACTTTTAACAAATCTCGAGGACGAGATTTTTCTTAAGGGGGGTAGTATTGTGACACCCAAAAAAAAAATTGGCCTTGTTTTATTAATTAAAATTTTTGCCAGGACTTAAAACCTTTATTTTTTGAGCTCCCTTTTGATCTTTAACCTTGTCATTATGGAGTTTTTCCCCTAAGTGTGAACTTTTCAATTATGTTATTGGACTTGTTTAACCTCTCTAGAAAAACTTTACTTTTATCAGTACAACTAATTGCACAATTAATTTGCTTGATCTTCACTTTCTTGAAGATGGTTTTTCAAGGTTAAATGGCCATTTTTGAACTACAACCCATTTAAATATTTTCTTCTAGCCTCTACCAAAATTATGGGATGTTAGTAATATCATATGATTCAACTTTATGCAAAAAACCAGTGATGTTATTTGCAAATTTTGAGTGAATCAGCATCATCTTCATTCTGGACCAGACTGGTGTTTTCTACTGCAACCCTATTATTTGTTGCTCCAGTGACCTTGTGTTTTCTCATGCTCATAGTCCTCCCTACCAAACCCCTAAGTCCAGGAGCATGCACCCTTTGGGGCAATTTTGGTTCATGAAATGATGCCATTTATTTCCTGTCCAGAATTGTAGTTTTGTAAAATTTGCACTAGCAAGTTCCTCTTTTTATCCCAATGACCTCACCACCCTCTTGTACATCCAAGGAGACACTGATCTGGAGAAATTGACCACTCCAAGTATTGCCTAAGTGCCCTTGGCATTGTGTCAAACACCTTATGGGCATGATCTGTTTTGGCATGAATCTTTGGTTGCACTGTGAACCAGATCCCCTGACCAAACCAGCGTGTCCACTGATCTCCTTGCAAGCCCAAACCTAGACCTGCTAAGTCCCAGCCTCACCCGAGACCTCTATCACGCCCTGGCTTTTCGTCGAGCAGGTCCCGTGCGTGCTCCGGACGCGCCCAGAGCGCGCCTATTGCAGCCGCGTGCACCCGAGCCGCCGCGTCTCACCCGCACCCGTTCCGGCTCGTGACTACCTGCAGCTAGCTGCCACACGCTAGCCGCCTCACCACTACACGCCAGCCAACCCTGACGCCCTACAGCGCCACCGCCAGAGCGTTTTGGCGGCACGCCGGCGTCGGCCGACAGCTTCTGCTCCGTGCAGCGCCGCCCAAGCCACCCCGGCTTGCTACCTGGCCCCTGGCACAGCCCGAGCTCATCCGTGAGCGTGTCCGCTAGCGTTCGTCGCCGCCACGACGCACTGCACGCTACAGAGAGGCGGTTCGCCGGCGTCCTCATCCACCGCCGCGGAACCGACCTCGTCGCCCTATAAAAGTACGCCCTGAACCTCCCAAGCACGCAGGCGACTCCAAGCCATCCCCCTAGGACCCCCTTTGGGCAGCCAATCGACCCGGGAAGGTCATCTTCCCCATCTCCGGCATCTTCGGCCGCCGCCATGGCTCGAGCTCTCACAACTCCACCAGGGCCTCCCCCACCCATTTCTCTCCACCAGGAACCCCCTCACACTCCCGCAAACCTTTCCCATTACTCGATTTCGATCGGGGCTCACTACGGGAGAACTTTCACTTTACCCGATGGCCGCCGTCCGCCGCGAAGCTCGCCGCCGGCGACTCACTCAACCCCCGCCAACAAAGCAACCACCGGAGTGACCGCCTTGGTCTCGCGGATCCATCCAGACCCTCTGGAACCCGCGGGGAGCCGCCGTTCGCCGGCGACGACCACCGTTACCCCGCCTCCGTTCGGGCACAGGAAGGGGAGGGAGGGATAGACCGGTCAAACCTGACCAGTGGGCCAGGCGGGCCCACTGTCAGTGACTCGCGAGCCGTCCGCGCTGTAATAAGTGAAAGCGGAAAATGACCAGTATGTATCTCCTACTTAGAAAGCGTATTTTCCCCGAAACGTTTTCTTTTCTGTTGTGTTTTAAAACAGATTTTGACCACAACTTTGACTGCCTATAACTTTTAAAATACAACTCCAAATGAGTTGATTCTTTTTCCTACCTTCCTCAAATTTGATCTAGTTTATTTTAAGATTTATTTGAAAAAATTTCCAAAACCACTTTTTGTACTGTTTAGAGATGTGTGTTAATTCAAATATATTTTAAATAGGATTTTGGAAAGAGGGAAGAAACTTTCAAAAGTTTTGGAGAGCACCTCACCCTTCCACAACTTAAAGGCAAGCATCTTGAACCCTGGCATAATATTTTTGATGTGTTGGTTGACACGTTTATAATACCACCTTATTTCGGAGGACTTGATATTTCATGTGACATGATCATTTGCATGGAAGCATATCAACGATTTCCTTCCTATTGGAAATGAAAATGATTGTGATGGTAATCATCCTCATGTGCCTTGCATGCATACCGGAAAGGAATCCGGGAAAGCCTCGGCCTTGGGTAGGCGTGAGCTTGTTGCCGGTCCTCGTCGGGACGGTTATGTCCGGTATGGCATGGTAAGGTACATTGAGTGGTAATTTCTTCAATTGTATTATATTTGATATACATGTCATGCAGGAACTTATAACCTCCTGAGTCGACCGCAGATCGAGTCTTGTTCCAGTAACCCCCATACTTGCCTCGTACTACCACTCGTCCCTGCCGCAGGTAGGGTACGGTTCAGTAAGTTGTCAACCCCTTTCCAGCACACACCATACAGAGAGGCCATGGTGGAAGATATCGGTTGTAGCCGGTAGGCATGCCACCTGGTCAGGGGGCATGGGTGTTTCCGTTTGGGACCGAGAGGGGAGGCCACCCCTTAGAGCGCGCGATATAAATTTGATCCCATGCTATGCGAGGTTGTAGCCTCCCCACTTAGAGTTTTGCTTGACAAGTGTCATGGGTGATTCCAGACACCGATGAGTTAAGCTGGTGTGTGCAAGTTAGGCGTGTTCTCAACAAAAAGGCCGTAGACGGAATTAGTCCCGATGGACTAAAGGAATCCGTTACTCGTGGGTAAAGAGTACACCCTCTGCAGAGATTAAACCTATTCGAATAGCCGTGTCCATGGTTAAGGACTACAGTCTGGGATGGGTCAAGCGTCGGTCTTAGTGTCGGACGTCGGAGGTGAAACGGTTAAACCAGAACGGGAATTACTACTTGAGACTAGTGATGATTATGATTATCACTATTGTTGACTAACCCGTGATATTATTGTTATCATCGAATATCTCTGGGATGGTTCTACCTCCGGGATATTTCACTATGATTATTTAATTTTTAGCCCTTTATGTGGTGTCGCTCAGACGCCCGACTGTGGCATTTCTTTTAAAGCCCTTTATGTGGTGTCGCTCAGACGCTCGACTGTGGCATTTCTTTTAAGCCCTTTATGTGGTGTCGCTCAGACGCCCGACTGTGGCATTTCTTTTAAAGCCCTTTATGTGGTGTCGCTCAGACGCCCGACTGTGGCATTTCTTTTAAAGCCCTTTATGTGGTGTCGCTCAGACGCCCAACTGTGGCATTTCTTTTAAGCCCTTTATGTGGTGTCGCTCAGACGCCTGACTGTGGCATTTCTTTAAAAGCCCTTTATGTGGTGTTGCTCAGACGCCCGACTGTGGCATTTCTTTTAAAGCCCCTTATGTGGTGTCGCTCAGACGCCCGACTGTGGCATTTCTTTTAAGCCCTTTATGTGGTGTCGCTCAGACGCCCGACTGTGGCATTTCTTTTTAGCCCTTTATGTGGTGTCGCTCAGACGCCCGACTGTGGCATTTCTTTTAAGCCCTATATGTGGTGTTGCTCAGACGCCCGACGTGGTATTATTATTATTCTGCATTTTTCCGCTCGAGGAGTCATTCAGACCCTCGCTTGGCACCCAGTATTTATTACCTCTATGTGGCCATAGCATAAATTTCCGGTTGCATATGAATAACCTGTTTACACGCATCAAGATATTTATTTATGACTAACTAAGTGAGTATAAGGATATTGCAAAGCATGAGCATCAACGGTTATATTATACCTGTGTTCTTAATGTTTGCGAGTACATTCAAAGTACTCACTGGCTTGTCCCTGGCTATTGTCTTGGCCAGATTTATTGCTTGGGGAGGAGCGTTGCGACGACCGCCTCGGAACCTGAGCAACGGTGATAGAAGCCTCGTGAAGATAGGAGTTAACCTGGTCAGCTGTTCTCTTGGGAAATGGAGTCCCATAGCCGTGGTGATCCACAACCCGCTTCCGCCCTCAACCACTAGAAACCATTTGTTGTACTCATAGGCCACAATGGTCTTGTACTGCATATTTTGTACCTTTGCTTGGAATTTCTGTAACAAGTTGGTGCCTCATCAGCTAACAGAAATCCTGGGGCTGATGAGCTCGACGGCCATTTTCTGGAATTTAATGTCTGGAAAACCGGTCGCGACAGCTGCCAACTGATGAAACCTTGGCTCGGCAAGTACAACGTCGGGCGGCAGCATACACCATAGTCAATAGAGAGCTAGTCAGGCGCAGCATCACTGGTGTTTACCAGCGCTGCGTCGAGTTGGAGCAAGGCCAAGCAATTCTCAGAAACATCCATCAAGGCGAGTGCGGCCACCATGCGGCCTCAAGAGCACTCGTTGCCAAAGCTTTCTGGCACGGTTTCTTCTGGCGGACTGCCCTAGAAGAGGCCAAAGAGTTGGTCCAGAAATGCAAGGGGTGCCAGAAGTTCTGCTCCAAGCCGCATCAGCCAGCTTCTGCGCTCAAGACCATCCCAATCGCCTGGCCCTTTGCAGTTTGGGGCCTGGATATGGTGGGACCATTCAAGACGGCACGAGGTGGCCTAACTCACCTACTTGTCGTAGTGGACAAGTTCACCAAGTGGATAGAAGTGAAACCCATCAAGAAGTTGAATGGTCCGACTGCCGTGACTTTCATCTCCGACATCACAATTCGATACGGCATACCGCACAGCATCATCACCGACAACGGCACCAACTTTGCCAAGGGCGCTTTGGCCCATTTCTGCGCGACGCAGGGCATCCGACTGGACTTAGCGTCCGTTGCCCATCCGCAGTCAAACGGCCAGGTGGAGCGGGCGAATGGCCTCATCTTGTCCGGCATCAAGCCTCGGCTGATCGAACCACTAGAGCGGTCGGTCGGTTGTTGGCTTGACGAGTTGCCAGCCGTCCTCTGGAGTCTGTGCACGACTCCGAACAAGTCAACCGGCTTCACGCCCTTCTTCCTCATCTACGGTGCTGAAGTCGTCATCCCAACGGATATAGAGTTCGACTCCCCGCGAGTCACGATGTACACCAAGGAGGAAGCAGAAGAAGCACGACAAGATGGTGTCGATCTGCTGGAAGAGGGCCGGCTGTTGGCACTCAGCCGGTCCAGCATCTACCAGCAGAGCCTGCGCCGATACTACAACAGGAAGGTCAGGCCGAGATCCTTCCAAGAGGGCGACCTTGTGCTCCGACTAATCCAGCGAACAGCCGGCCAGCACAAGTTGTCGGCGCCTTGGGAAGGCCCCTTCATCATCAGCAAAGTGTTGGGCAATGACTCCTACTACCTAATCGACGCTCAGAAGCCCCGAGCACGCAAGAGGGACGACTCCGGCAAAGAGACAGAACGACCATGGAACGCAAATCTTCTTTGGAGATTTTTGCAGTTGATGCAGTATGTACCATGCTACCCTTTTGTATTGAAGTACCAAGACTTCGGGCCCCCCGAGACGAGCTCGGGGACTGCCCTTTTTGTTATCTGTATGATAAGTATTATGCCTCCGAGTATTCTACTCTTTGCTGTGACGCTTGGCACCGGGCTCGACTATTCAGCCCGGGGACTCGCCGTCTTGCGCTATGAAAACGCTTCCTGCAGTCGGACAAGTAGTGTGTGGCGCCTAAGCCGTCTCCTGTCAGAAGCCGCAGCTCGCAGAGCGACCGTCTGGTAGGCAAGAGTAAGGAAGAAGGAGCGCCCACATGAAAAATGGCTAAGGACTCAAAGCGTAAACATAGCTTAAGACGGCTTTCCAGCCGTTCCTCGCAAAACTGACTCTTGAGTAGTCGGCTTGCCGTTTTCTATCCGACTTGCTAAGAAAACTCTAGAATGGCTAAGTACTTGCCTTCCCAAAGTAGCCAAGTATTTGATCCAGCGGCAGTCCGCAGAGCGGCTGTCCGACTGGCAAAGACGACATCTAAGGGAAGGCGGCAAAGAAAATGCCAAAAGAGCAATAAGCAAGAAATGATAGAACCCAGATAAATATTTACATAACATAGGCCCTTGGCCGAATCCTCGAACGGAAGTTCAAAATACACCCCGCGGGTGGAATTGTGCGAATTAACAAAGTTCTTCGAGAAACTACTAAAACAGAGACAAGGTTGCAGCCTATGAAGCAGCAGACGGATTTGGAGGCTCGGAGGAAATGGCGGTGTCGGACGTTGGGGCGGCCGGCTGAGCAGTCTCAGCTTGACCGCCTCTAGCGGTAGTCGGCTCGGTTGGGCGCGGCTCGTTGCTGGAGGCGCGGTCGAGCTGAGGCTGATCGCCCGCTACGTCTTCTGGCGCCTCCATCTCGCCTCCGACCTCCGCCTTGCCTCCCTCCTCGGCACTGGAGCCGATCACCTCCGCCGAGTCCTCATCGTAGTTCGGGTTCATCCCAAACCACTCCGGCGGTGCCTCCTCGCCATTGTCAGCTCGCTCAGGAATGAAGATGTTGGTATCGCCGTACTCGGCGATCTCCGTGGCACGCTTGACAAGGGCGTCCTCCACGACTGCCAGCTCCGGCTGGGCCTCGGCCCGGAGCGTGGCCAGCTGGTCCAGGTCCAGGTCTGGATACCATGCCTTGACAAACTCCAAGGCCTAACGCGCTTCAGCCCGTGCCGAGGAGCCTTTCCAAGCCCCCAGATGGCCAGCTGCGACCTCCAGCCAGTCGGCGGTCCGGCTGGGGGTGCGCAGAATCGGCATGTCTGGCCACAAGGTAGCAATCGCCTGGGCGCCGACACGTTGAAGCCGGCGCAGCATCCGGTGAGCCGGCCGCAGGCGAGCCTCGATGCTTAGAAGCTGCTCGTCAAGGGTCCCGGGGGCATTGGCGGCAACCTCCTCGCCAGCTGCCCTCCGCGCCTCGCGATCGGCCTCGATGGCCTGAGTGGCAGCTTGCGTGTGGCCCAGGAAGAAGTCTGCCAAGGCGAAAAAAGAGTCAAGTCAGAAAAGTTAGAGTCGGCCCGACCTACAGTCGGCTGCTCAAAGAAAGAGAGTAAAAGAAAACTCACCATCAACGATATCCTCAATCTCATGGAAGCCGGAGGTCAGCATCGCCTCCTTGTCGGTCCAGGAGGAGCGCTCGGTCTCGAACTCGGCCAGGAGTTTAGTCTCTTTCTTCTCCGCCTCCTCCTGCGCCTTCTTGAGCAGCTCCTTCTGCTCCACCAACTGCGCAGACAGCAGGTCGCGTTCCATGACAAGCTTGCTGCATTCCACCTCCTTGGTGCGCAAGGCGGTGTTCGCTTCTAGAGACGACTACGACATGAGCCGACTCCCAGCTGGCGACTTCCAGAGAAGCCGACTATGGGGAGTCGGCCCGCGACTTCACCACCTCATGCCTTCGTGAGGAGGGACGGGACGGGGCGTGGCCTCAGTACGGGCCACACCCTTCCCTTACCGAGGGCAGGCATGGCCACAGTGCATCGTACTAACGGAGATCGCCGTCCGGCACGACACTGTTGCCATGCCAGCTCTGACATCAGCCCCAGGGGGCGGAACCCTGTGCCCACGTCGGCCTGCCTGTACGGTCTAGAGGCGGCGGGTCCCGCTAGTCAGCGGGGGGACAGAAGATGGCGAGAGCGCCACAAGACGGACCCCGTGGGAGTCGTCCTCCGGAGTCGGCCGGCTCCTCCCACGGGCCCCGCACGCCATTAACCAGGTGAGATGGGGAGTGGCAACAGCGATCGCCCGTCAGGCGGCGGCACTGTTGCCACGACCCCACGACCAAGCCAACGTCACCCGAAGCACGGCTACAGTGGTCAAGTCAGTCGGCGGGGCCCACAGGCAGTGGACCCCAGAAGTCAGCGGAGAAGACGGCGGCCTGAGAGACAGACGGCTGGGACCCGCGCCCAGCCGGATTACCATTGTACCCCCGGGGGTAGGCCTATATAAACCCCCCGGAGCACCCATGCAAAGGGTTTGATTCTTTAGACACTAGACCAGAGACACAAGAGGGAGAGAGGTAGCCTTGCCCTATCCTACCTCCAGGAAATAGCTCAAGGAGCAACTTTGTACACACATTGCTATAGTGATCATGCAGAGACCCCGCAGAGCAGCAGTAGGGGTGTTATCTCCTCGGATAGCCCCGAAGCTGGGTAAGATTTGTCGGCGTTCATGTCTTCGCCTCATCCCGCTTCCAGGCACCGGCGACGTTCTACTCGCCCCCACCATGATAAGCCATCCTTTGGCATATGTCGCATCCAACCCCCGACACCAACAACGCAAGATTAATAATGTCTTACCCGAGTATCAGGACCCATTGCTAGTGAGTAAAGGGCATCATCAACTGCCTGCCCATCCTCCCGCATCTTCTTAACCTATGGTTAGAAAATAGACAAGCTGATCATCTTATGTACTCAATATATTAAAAAAACTGACAGTGCACTTCAAAAGCTTACATGGTTCTTGAACCATTTCGCAAATCCTACCATAACCAGTTTGACAAAGTTTCTTGGATTTTGCGGCAGTAACTCCTCTTTGTATATGTTGCACAACATAATGATCACATCAAACATCTAAATATATAAGAATGTGTTGCAAGTTTAGTAGATTACAATGTATAAACTCTAGTACTGCACTTACTTGATATAAGGTAGTATCTCAGGACAGTTATTCAACACATACCAACCCATTTTGTCCAAATCTTTAGGTTTGTCCTCTTGTCAACTCTTCCCTGTAACTCGAACAGAATAATCGAAAACATTGAGCCCGGGATTGTCTTCACCCACCTCTTTGCTAAGCTAATCAGCTGTTTCAATGTATTTTGAGCAGAATGTCAACGCTTCTGTAGCAATGTAGGCCTGTGCAATGGAAACCTCGGGTCTAGCTCTGTTCCTAACATAGCCATTGAAAGTGCCTAGCCGCCTTTCAATAGGGTGCATCTAGCCATACTGTACTGAACCTCTAAGTAGTGCCTCATCAGGTAGATGAACAGCCAAATGCACCATCACATCAAAGAAGGCTGGAGGATATATCTTCTCAAGGTCACATAGGATAGTTGGTATCTTGTCTCTAAGACGCTCCAAAGCATCTATCCTGATATTCCTACTGCAGAGTTCCCTGAAGAATTGTCCCAACTCTGCAACTGCTCTGTATAAGTCAGGGCGGCCCAATCCTCTAAGGATAACAGGTAAAACCCTTTGAAGTAGGACGTGGCAGTCATGAGTTTTCAACCCTTGTACCTTGTTTCCATATGCACTAACTCTCCTTTCAGGGTTGGAAGCAAATCCATGTGGGAATCTCACACATGACAAGACCTCGCAGAATTCTTTTCTTTTTCCCTTGTCCAAGACGTACACAGCTGGTGACATATCCCGTGGTTTACCTTCATCTTGCACCTGCAAATCCTTTCTGATACCCAGGTGTGTCAAATCAATCCTATACTTTAAGGTATCTTTCTTCTTGCCTTCAATATTAAGAAGTGTGCCGATAATGGTGTCACATATATTTTTCTCGATGTGCATCACATCAAGATTATGCCGCAGATCCAAATCTTTCCAATACTCCAAGTCCCACAAAGTGTACCTGCGGGTAAACAATAATCTCTCTTCTACCCTGCCACTCTTCCTTTTCCTGCTACCATTACCAGGATTGTTTCCTTGTGTAATATGCCTGACCTTCTCTAATTCCACTTGCAACTCATCGGAGGTGAGCCTCTTTGGCGCATCACGGTTTTCATGCTTTGCATTGAACACATGTCTTTGGTATTTTCTAGGATGCGGCTTGTCCTTGGCAAGGAAACGGCGGTGTCCAATGTAACAGATCTTGCTAAGTATTGCGTATGACAGCGGATTACTATCATAGCGAACACATGCATTGTAACCATGTGTCGTTCGCCCTGACATAGTGCCCAAAGCCGGATAATCATGGATGCACCAAATTATAACAGCACGCAGAAAGAAATGAGCTAGTGGGCTGCTATATAGGTCTCGAGTGAGAACACCCTTCCATAGCTGTTGAAGTTCCTCCACAAGAGGCTCCATGAACAAATCAAAATCCTTTCGAGGACTTTTTAGACCTGTGATGCTATATGTGGCGCTCTGGTGGCCAAATGGGTTAAATCCATCTGAAGCTAGGCCAAGTCTAATGTTTCTCGGGTCAGCAGCAAACTCTTTGTGTTTATCACTGAAGCTTTTCCACTCACTACCATGAGATGGATGGCTCATTACATTCTGATCTCTGTACTCCTGGTTCCTAGAATGCCACGGTACATCCTCTCTTATTTCAGCATCATGAAACAACCTCTACAATCTTGGTGTAATTGGAAAATGTCTCAGAACATTATGAGGAATCCTCTTCACATCATCGCCATCTTTCCATCTTGATGATTTGCATTTCGGGCATTCACTTAAGTTGGCACAATCCTTCCGGAATAGAACACAATTATTCTTACAAACATGGATCATATCATATCCAATTCCAACTGCACGAAGGAAATTCTTCATTTTACTATAGGTGTGTGGCAGCTCAGACGCATCTGGGAAAGATTCGCGGAAAGCAGCCAACATCGCATTGAATGATTTGTTGGTCATCCGCTCAGATGTCTTCACCTGAAGAAAGGTGACCATAGCTGAGAATACTGACAGCTTATTTCCTGGGGTGACAGCAACATTGCATTGTTCCAACATGCGGGCCCACCGTTTTTCTTCTGCAGGTGAAAGTTCACGAAATGCACGAGCATTTCGTAGCATTGTTTCAATGTTGGTCAAACTCACTGGCTCCGCCACCACCACCTCCTCCTCCTCTTCCACCTGAGCATCAGGCAGATCAACATGGTGATCTGCTACTTCCACGTAGTCAATAACATTGACGTTCACAGCTTCACCATGATGAACCCACCTAGTATATGTGACCGACATCCCATACAAGTGCAGATGATTTTGCACAGTTGACTAGGGTCTTGTAACTGAATTCATACAACTGCTACACGGGCAGAGCACATCTGATTTCGGACCACCGTACTCAGCTCTGATAAAGTTCATGAAGTTTTCAACCCCCTCGACATATGCAGCGGAGAATCTTCAAGCAGAAGTTATCCAAGTCCTGTCCATCTGTTAGACATACAAATTAGTTCTTCTACTAGATATTACAGGAAAAACATATATGCTTTTTTATGAATTCCAGAAAAAATACCTAGGTCGATGTCTAAAGCTATGGCAAGATATTTGGACGAGCAGATCTAAGTAACAAAATATATGTAAAGCTAATTCAGCAAACAGATTTGAGTGCCAAATTATGGCAAGCTCTTTCAGTAGTCAATGAGGCCGAGCACACAGCCATCTAACTATCGAAGGCCATCTCAGCAACAAAGATCAAGTATAAAACGATGTAGAGCTATTTCACCTAACAGATTGGCTACTAGACCATGGCAATCTACGTCACAATAAATTGTTGGGGATCGTAGCAGAAATTCAAAATTTTCTACGCATCACCAAGATCAATCTATGGAGTAATCTAGCAACAAGCGGAAGGAGAGTGCATCTACATACCCTTGTAGATCGCTAAGCGGAAGTGTTCAAGTGAACGGGGTTGATGGAGTCGTATTCGTCATGATCCAAATCACCGATGATCCTAGTGCCAAACGGACGGCTCCTCCGCGTCAACACACGTATAGCCCGGGGACGTCTCCTCCTTCTTGATCTAGCAAGGGGAGATGAGAAATTGAGGGAAAACTCCGATAGCACGACGGCATGGTGGTGATGGAGCTCGTGGTTCTCCAGCAGGGCTTCGCCAAGCACTACGGAGGAGGACGAAGTGTTGGAGGAGGGAGAAGGCTGCGCCAGAGGAAGGGGTGCCGCTGCCCTCTCTCTCCCTCACTATATATAGGGGGAAGGGAGGAGGGGAAGGCGCCCTAGGGTTCCCTAGGGGAGGGGCGGCGGCCACAAGGGTAACCCAAGATGGGTTTGGGCGCCCCCACCCCCTAGGAAACTTGCCCCCCAAGCCGGGAGGGGCGGCTGCCCTAGGGGTGGCGCCCCCACCTCTCATGGTTACGTGAGATGGGGTGGGAGGGGCGCTCAGCCCCTTAGTGGGCTGATGTGCCCTCTCCCCTTGGCCCATAAGCCCCCCCAACGCTTGCCGGGGCCTCCGAAACCCCTTTCGGACACGCTGGTCATCACCTGGTACCCCCAGAACAATTCCGGACTCCAATACCCTTCGTCCAATATACCGATCTTCACCTCCGGACCATTCCGGAGCTCCTCATCATGTCCGGGATCTCATCCGGGACTCCGAACAACCTTCGGTAACCACATACAATTTCCCATAACAACTCTAGCGTCACCGAACCTTAAGTGTGTAGACCCTACGGGTTCGGGAACCATGCAGACATGACCGAGACAACTCTCCGGCCAATAACCAACAGCGGGATCAAGATAGACATGTTGGCTCCCACATGTTCCACGATGATCTCATCGGGTGAACCACGATGTCAAGGATTCAATCAATCCCGTATACAATTCCCTTTGTCCAGCGGTATTGTACTTGCCCGAGATTCGATCGTCGGTATCCGATACCTTGTTCAATATCGTTACCGGCAAGTCTCTTTACTCGTTCCGTAACACATCATCCCGTGATCAACTCCTTGGTCACATTGCGCATATGATGATGTCCTACCAAGTGGGCCCAGAGATACCTCTCCGTAATACGGAGTGACAAATCCCAGTCTTGATTCGTGCCAACCCAACAGACACTTTCGGAGATACCCTTAGTGTACCTTTATAGCCACCCAGTTACGTTGTGACATTTGATACACCCAAAGCATTCCTACGGTATCCGGGAGTTGCACAATCTCATGGTTTAAGGAAATGATACTTGACATTAGAAAAGCTTTAGCATACAAACTACACGATCTTTGTGCTAGGCTTAGGATTGGGTCTTGTCCATCACATGATTCTCCTAATGATGTGATCCCGTTATCAACCGACATCCAATGTCCATGGTCAGGAAACCGTAACCATATATTGATCAACGAGCTAGTCAACTAGAGGCTTACTAGGGACATGGTGTTGTCTATGTATCCACACATGTATCTGAGTTTCCTATCAATACAATTATAGCATGGATAATAAACGATTATCATGAACAAGGAAATGTAATAATAACCAATTTATTATTGCCTCTAGGGCATATTTCCAACAGTCTCCCACTTGCACTAGAGTCAATAATCCAGTTCACATCACCATGTGATTAACACTCACAGGTCACATCGCCATGTGACCAACATCCAAAGAGTTTACTAGAGTCAATAATCTAGTTCACATCACTATGTGATTAACACTCAATGAGTTCTGGGTTTGATCATGTTGCTTGTGAGAGAGGTTTTAGTCAACGGGTCTGCAACATTCAGATACGTATGTACTTCGCAAATCTCTATGCTATATTTGGAGCCATTTCAAATAACTGTTCTACTTGGAGCTATTCCAAATTGTTGCTCCATTATACGTATCCGGTATCTCTACTCAGAGCTATCCGAATAGGTGTTAAGCTTGCATCGACGTAACTCTTTATGTCGAACTCTTTATCACCTCCATAACCGAGAAACATATCCTTATTCCTCTAAGGATAATTTTGACCGCTGTCAGGTGATCTACTCCTTGATCACCTTTGTACCCTCTTGCCAGACATGTGGCAAGGCACACATCAGGTGCGGTACTCAGCATGGCATACCGTATAGAGCCTATGACAAAAGAATAGGGACCGACCTTCGTCCTTCCTCTTTCTCCTGCCGTGGTCGAGCTTTAAGTCTTAACTTCATACCTTACAACTCAGGCAAGAACTCCTTCTTTGGCTGATCCATCTTGAACACCTTCAAGATCATGTCAAGGTATGTGCTCATTTGAAAGTACCATTAAGCATTTTTGATCTATCCTTATAGATCTTGATGCTCAATGTTCAGGTAGCTTAATCCAGGTTTTCCATTGAAAAACACCTTTCAAATAACCCTATATGCTTTCCAGAAATTCCACATCATTTCGGATCAACAATATGTTATCCACATATACTTATCAGAAATGTTGTAGTGCTCCCACTCACTTTATTGTAAATACAAGTTTCTAACAAACTTTGTATAAACCCATAAACTTTGATTACTCTATCAAAGTGTATATTCCGACTCCGAGATGCTAGCTCTAGTCCATGGAAGGATCGCTGGAGCTTGCATACCTTTTAGCATCCTTAGGATCGACAAAACCTTTCTGATTGTATCACATACAACCTTTCCTTACGAAAACTGGTAAGGAAACTTGTTTTGACATCCATCTGCTAGATTTCATAAATGCAGCTTATACTAACATGATTCCGACGGACTTAAGCATCGCTACGGGTGAGATAATCTCATCGTAGTCAACTACTTGAACTTGTGAAAAAACTCTTCGCCACAAGTCGAGCTTCATAGATGGTGACATTACCGTCCACGTCCGTCTTCTTCTTAAAATCCACATGTACCTAACAGCCTTACGACCATCAAGTAGTTCTTCAAAAGTCTGCACTTTGTTTTCATACATGGATCCTCTCTCGGATTTTATGGCCTCAAGCCAATTTTTCGGAATCCGGGCCCACCATCGCTTCTCCATAGCTCACAGGTTCATCGTTGTCCAACAACGTGACCTTTAAGACAGGGTTACCACTTAGAAGTTGTACACACCCTTGTCAACCTATGAGGTTCAATAGTAACTCGATCTGAAGCTCCATGATCATCATCATTAGCTTTCTCTTCAACTGACGCGGGTGCCACAGAAACATTTTTCCTGTGCTGCGCTACTCTCTGGTTGAAGTAAAGGTTCAACAACCTTATCAAGTTCTATCTTCCTCCCACTCAATTCTTCGAGAGAAACTTTTCCTCGAGAAAGGACTCGATCCGAGAAACAATCCCTATTTCTTTCGGATCTAAGACAGGAGGTATACCCAACTGTTTTTGGGTGTCCTATGAAGATGCATTTATCCGCTTTGGGTTCGAGCTTATCAGCCTGAAACTTTTTCACATAAGCGTCGCAGCCCCAAACTTTTAAGAAATGACAGCTTAGGTTTCTCTGAACCATAGTTCAAACGGTGTCGACTCAAACGGAATTGCGTGGTGCCCTATTTAAAGTGAATGTGGTTGTCTCTAATGCCTAAACCCATAAACTATTGTGGTAATTCGATAAGAGACATCATGGTATGCATCATATCCAATAGGGTGCAGTTATGATGTTCGGACACACCATCACACTATGGTGTTCCAGGCTGTATTAGTTGTGAAACAATTTCCACAATGTCTTAATTCTGTGCCAAACTCGTAATTCAGATATTCATCTCTATGATCATATCATAGATATTTTATCCTCTTGTCACGACGATCTTCAACTTCACCCTAAAATTAGTTGAACCTTTCAATAATTCAGACTCGTGATTCATCAAGTAAATATACTTAGCATCTACTCAAATCATCTGTGAAGTAAGAATATAACGATATCCACTACATGCCTCAGCACTCATTGGACTGCACACATCAAGATGTATTACTTCCAACAAGTTGCTTTCTTGTTCCATCTTAGTGAAAACGAGGCCTTTCAGTCATCTTGCTCATGTGGTATGATTTGCATGTCTCAAGTGATTCAAAATCAAGCGAGCCCAAAGATCCATCAACATGGAGCTTCTTCATGCGTTTTATACCATTGTGACTCAAATTGCAGTGCCACAAGTATGTGGTAATATCATTACTATCTTATATCTTTTGTCATGAACATATGTATCACTATGATCGGGATTCAATAAACCATTCATTTTAGGTGTAAGACCATTGAAGGTATTATTCAAATAAACAGAGTAACCATTATTCTCCTTAAATGAATAACCGTGTTGCGATAAACATAATCCAATCATGTCTACGCTCAACGTAAACACCAAACAACAATTATTTAGGTTTAACACCAATCCCGATGGTAGACGGAGCGTGCGATGTTTGATCACATCAGCCTTGGAAACTCTTCCAACACACATCATCGTCTCACCTTTGGCTAGACTCCGTTTATTCTGTAGCCTTTTATTTCGAGTTACTAACACTTAGCAACCGACCCGGTATCTAATACCCTGCTGCTACTAGGAGCACTAGTAAAGTGCACATTTAATATAATGTATGTCCAATACATACTTCTGTCAACCTTGCCAGCCTTCTCATCTACCAAGTATCTAGGGTGGTTCTGCTTTAGTGACCGTTCCCCTTATTACATAAGCACTTAGTATCGGGATTGGGTTTGGGTTTCTTCACTAGAGCAGCAACTGATTTGTCGTTTCATGAAGTATCCCTTCCTTGCCCTTGCCCTTCTTGAAACTAGTGGTTTTACTAACCATCAACAATTGATGCTTCTATTTGATTTCTACTTTCGCGGTGTCGCGAATGGCTCAAGGATCATATCTATCCCTGATATGTTATAGTTCATCACGAAGCTCCAGTAGCTTGGTGACAGTGACTTTGGAGAACCATCACTATCTCATCTGGAAGATTAACTCCCACTCGATTCAAGCGATTGATGTACTCATACAATCTGAGCACATGCTCAACGATTGAGTTTTTCTCCTTAGTTTGCAGGCTTAGGAAACTTGTCAAAGGTCTCATACCTCTTGATGTGGGCACTATCCTGAAATCCCAATTTCAGTCCTTGGAACATCTCATATGTTCTGCGATGTTTCAAAAACGTCTTTGGTGCCTCAATTCTAAACCATTTAGCATTACGCATTGAACTATCATGTAGTCATCAAAATGTGTATGTCAGATGTTCGCAACATCCATAACCGACGTTCGAGGTTCAGCTCACTGAGCGGTGCATTAAGGACATAATCCTTCTGCGCAGCAATGAGGACAATCCTCAGTATACGGACCCAGTCCGCATAATTGCTACCATTAACTTTCAACTAAATTTTCTCTAGGAACATATCTAAAACAGTAGAACTAACGCGTGAGCTACGACATAATTTGCAAAGTCCTTTTGACTATGTTCATGATAATTGAGTTCATCTGATTATTTCATGAACTCCCACTTAGATAGACATCCCTCTAGTCATCTAAGTGATACATGATCCGAATCGACTAGGCCGTGTCCGATCATCACGTGAGACGGACTAGTCATAATCGGTGAACATCTCATGTTGATCGCATCTTCTATATGACTCATGTTCGACCTTTCGAACCTCCGTGTTCCGAGGCCATGTCTGTACATGCTAGGCTCGTCAAGTTAACCTAAGTGTTTCGCATGTGTTCCGAGGCCATGTCTGTACATGCTAGGCTCGTCAACACCCGTTGTATTCAAACGTAAGAATCTATCACACCCGATCATCACGTGGTGCTTCGAAACGACAAACCTTCGCAATGGTGCACAGTTAGGGAGAACACTTTTCTTGAAATTTTAGTGAGGGATCATCTTATTTAAGCTATCGTCGTTCTAAGCAAATAAGATGTAAAAACATGATAAACATCACATGCAATCAAATAGTGAAATGATATGGCCATCATCACTTTGCTCCTTTTGATCTCCATCTTTGGGGCTCCATGATCATCATCGTCACCGTCATGACACCATGATCTCCATCATCATGATCTCCATCATTGTGTCTTCATGAAGTTTTCTCGCCAACTATTACTTCTACTACTACAGCTAACGGTTAGCAATAAAGTAAAATAATTACATGACGTTTATGTTGACACGCAGGTCATAAATAAATTAAGACAACTCCTATGGCTCCTATCGGTTGTCATACTCATCGACATGCAAGTCGTGATTCCTATTACAAGAACATGATCATCTCATACATCACATATATCATTCATCACATCCTTTGGCCATATCATATCACAAAACACTTGCTGCAAAAACAAGTTAGACGTCCTCTAATTGTTGTTGCAAGTTTTTACGTGGCTGCTATAGGTTGCTAGCAAGAACGTTTCTTACCTACGCCAAAACCACAACGTGAATTGCCAATTTCTATTTACCCTTCATAAGGACCCTGTTCATCGAATCCGATCCGACTAAAGTGGGAGAGACAGACACCCGCCAGCCACCTTATGCAACTAGTGCATGTCAGTCGGTGGAACCAGTCTCACGTAAGCGTACGTGTAAGGTCGGTCCGGGCCGCTTCATCCCACGATGCCGCTGAATCAAGATAAGACTAGTAACGGCAAGTAAATTGACAAAATCGACGCCCACAACTATTATGTGTTCTACTCGTGCATAGAAACTACACATAAACTTGGCTCTAATACCACTATTGGGGATCATAGCAGAAATTCAAAATTTTCAACGCATCACCAAGATCAATATATGGAGTAATCTAGCAATGAGGGGAAGGAGAGTGCATCTACATACCCTTGTAGATCGCTAAGCGGAAGCATTCAAGTGAACGGGGTTGATGGAGTCGTACTCGTCGTGATCCAAATCACCGATGAACCTAGTGCCGAACGGACGGCACCTCCGCGTTCAACACACGTACAGCCCGAGGACGTCTCCTCCTTCTTGATCCTGCAAGGGGAGAGGAGAAGTTGAGGGAAAACTCCGACAGCACAACGGCATGGTGGTGATGGAGCTCATGGTTCTCCAGCAGGGCTTCGCCAAGCACTACGGAGGAGGACGAGGTGTTGGAGGAGGGAGAAGGCTACGCCAGGGGAAGGGGTGCCGCTGCCCTCTCTCTCCCTCACTATATATAGGGGGAAGGGAGGAGGGGAAGGCGCCCTAGGGTTCCCTAGGGGTGGGCGGCGGCCACAGGGGAAACCCTAGATGGGTTTGGGCGCCCCCACCCCCTAGGAAACTTGCCCCCCAAGCCGGGAGGGGCGGCTGCCCAAGGGGTGGCGCCCCCACCTCTCCTGGTTACGTGAGATGGGGTGGGAGGGGCGCTCAGCCCCTTAGTGGGCTGATGTGCCCTCTCCCCTTGGCCCATCAGGCCCCCCAACACTTGCCGGGGCCTCCGAAACCCCTTTCGGACACGCTGGTCATCACCTGGTACCCCCAGAACAATTCCGGACTCCAATTCCCTTCGTCCAATATACCGATCTTCTCCTCCGGACCATTCCGGAGCTCCTCGTCATGTTCGGGATCTCAGCCGGGACTCCGAGCAACCTTCGGTAACCACATACTATTTCCCATAACAACTCTAGCGTCACCGAACCTTAAGTGTGTAGACCCTACGGGTTCGGGAACCATGCAGACATGACCGAGACAACTCTCCGGCCAATAACCAACAACGGGATCTGGATACCCATGTTGGCTCCCACATGTTCCACGATGATCTCATCGGATGAACCACGATGTCGAGGATTCAATCAATCCCGTATACAATTCCCTTTGTCCAGCGGTATTGTACTTGCCTGAGATTCGATCGTCGGTATCCGATACCTTGTTCAATCTCGTTACCGGCAAGTCTCTTTACTCGTTCCGTAACACATCATCCCGTGATCAACTCCTTGGTCACATTGCGCATATGATGATGTCCTACCGAGTGGGCCCAGAGATACCTCTCCGTAACACAGAGTGACAAATCCTAGTCTCGATTCGTGCCAACCCAACGGACACTTTCGGAGATATCCGTAGTGTACCTTTATAGCCACCCAGTTATGTTGTGACGTTTGATACACCCAAAGCATTCCTACGGTATCCGGGAGTTGCACAATCTCATGGTCTAAGGAAATTATACTTGACATTAGAAAAGCTTTAGCATACGAACTACACAATCTTTGTGCTAGGCTTAGGATTGGGTCTTGTCCATCACATGATTCTCCTAATGATGTGATCCCGTTATCAACCGACATCCAATGTCCATGGTCAGGAAACCGGAACCATCTATTGATCAACGAGCTAGTCAACTAGAGGCTTACTAGGGACATGGTGTTGTCTATGTATCCACACATGTATCTGAGTTTCCTATCAATACAATTATAGCATGGATAATAAACGATTATCATGAACAAGGAAATATAATAATAACCAATTTGTTATTGCCTCTAGGGCATATTTCCAACATAAATATATGGCAGGATATTTTAGCAACTAATCGGCCATGGCATGCCATCTCAGCTAAGCAGATTGAGTGTAGAACAGGGCAAGGAAGCTTCTTAAGCAGAGCATATTGACAGTAAACTACTTCGGCAAACAGTGAGATTAACAGCATCTGTCAGCTAACATTCAGCGCTACACCGACATGAACGGGGCCTCAGTCTAGAATGCACATACCGTGGGAGAAGCTGACCGTCGTGCGTCTCCACACAAACGTCGCCAGCGGTGGCGGCCCTGACCGCCATGCGCCTCCACAAGAACGTAGCCAGAGGTGGCGGCGCGGCTAGAGGACGGCAGTCTACGAGAGTGTACTGTGGGAGCGAGAGGATCACCGAACCGCGGCGCCTACGTATCGGCGTGGCGGGGAGGGCGGCTTTGGCGGAGCGAATGGAGTGGAGGTGGACAGGGGGGACGGGGGTTTGGGGAATATTATTGGCTAGTTGGCCGAAGGGCGGTTGAATCGGATTTGGGAGGAATTTTTGGGTGTGGGGGGAGGATTTTCGCGCGGTGGGCGGGGGGAGTTTGGCACATGGTCGGTTTCTCCAAGTGCAGTCCCACGTGTTAGTGAAGAAGCAAGCCAAAGCGCGTTCCGTTTGCGTGAGCCGTGTGCAGGACCGAACGTGTGTGGGGTGCAATGCGACCGCGACAGGAGTGTTGTGAGTGTACCGCATTTTTTCCTTTTAAACTAAGTGCTTCGCCCCCTCAAAAAAAATATGTTGCTTCGCGCGATCCATCGATACTACTAGTAGTAATCCGGTAATCCCGACTAAAATGGCGCGGCCGGGTCTTTTCCCGCGCGATATGCTGGGAGGTTGGCTTAGTTGGGTTTTTTAGGATGAGTAATGCTACACCTACGTAATCCGAGTTACGTAATTAACGTAATGTGAAACGTGTGAGCTGTTGATTGTAGATTGGGGGTGGGAGGGGCCCACCACCATGAAAATCAGGGGAGGAGAGAGAGGCAATTTACGTTAACCCTTTCATAGGTTTCCGTAGATGTAGAAAGATGTGTCCGATCCTGCAATATAGGCCGTCCGATCTATATCTAACGGATAGAAAGGAAACTATGACAATTTACCCGCACTCCTCTCCACATTTGCAGATAAGTCTTTCCCTCGTTCATCCTTTTCTCCCACAAGATCTTGATCTTCCGTGCAACGCACGGGCATCTTGCTAGTACTCCTACAATATGTATATTATTGTGAAAGTTCATATACACCGGCCGAGACTGATGCAAACATGGTAGATTTTCATTACATTTCGAACTTTTATAGGACAAAAAATAAAAGAAACCCGACCCTACACCCATTCTACGGCGGCGGCCGACGTCCTCCATCTGTGATCTCCATGTACGGAGGCGGGGTTCAAGACCCGTGAAGTGAAGGTGCGGTGTCCGGCGAGGAAAAGTAGAACATGGGAGAAGGACCGGCCAGTTGGCACACCATGCCCTGCCGCCTCCCATGCCCTACTCATCCTCGGAGGAGTCCCCGACCTCGTCGGTGCCGGACGTTGGACGGCGGCAAGTAGGACGCGTGGCTGACGGTGCTCCCGTCGTCGGCCGCCAGCGTGGCCACCGCTTGTGCGGCGACTTGAGCGAGGGCGGCGACCTCGAGCTCCATCCCCGAAGACAAGCTCTCCCGCAGAACGTTCGCGCTTGCGGTCATGGCGGATGTGGTTCCAGGTAGGAGGACGATGTGCTATGGTGTGGAGGTTAGCTGGGCGTTGCTGCTTTAAGTAGCGCATTCCGGTGAGGCCAGGCGTCCGGGTGCGTCATTAAGTCGCCGGAGTTGATTCCTCGGGCACCGAGCCTCTTAACGACGACATATGAACGGACGGCATGAATGCGGGCAGCTGGCGCCGGCTGGGAATGCATCGCGCGACGGCGCGAGGGACGAGGGTTTTGGTGCGCTAGGGTAGTCAGCTGCGGTCGTGGCAACGTTGGAGATGCCCTTTGCTCACATGCGATCCCCGCATGTCATTGAAAAAGCAAGACGACCCGGCATGGTCTCAGGTCCAGAGGATGTAGTTGGTCGCGCTACACCACTCCGCGGACGTGTCGTGGCGCCCCGTGCATCCTCGACGAGCCGGGTGTTGGGGTTTGTTTGGATTGTGGCCAAAGTGCACCTTGCCAAAATTTTGGTCATGACCAAAAGATTGGTATTTGTTTGGATGGTTGCCACTTTTTTGGCATGCCAATGAACTCTAGCCAACACTAGTTCATTTTTCTTGCCAATATCGGCCAAATCATGGGCAACCAATACATCAACCAAAATTTTGGTCATGACCCAAAGATTGGTCTTTGTTTGGATGGTTGCCATTTCTTTGGCATGCCAATGAACTCCAGCCAACTCAAGTTCATTTTTCTTGCCAATGTCAGCCAAATCATGGGCAACCAATACCTCAACCAAAATTTTGGCTACCCAATGCTTTGATGGGGCAACCTCGGGAACAAACCAAACATACCGTTGGTCATGCCACAGCACTAACGCCACCCTCGGCAAACTGAAACCGACCGTGTCTAGCGACGATATGAGCGTGTCGCTCACCGCGGTCGCCGTATCCAGAGGCGGTGCTGGAGCTGCACCCCGTTGTTGGCCCCAACGACCCACATGAACGATTGTCGGTGGCGAGGAGGTCGTGGGCCTGCTCCTCCATTGGACTAGTCTGCGCTACGTCATCCAGACGGGTGTGCCCCACATGTCTGTTTCCCTGTTTCCCGGCCATATTTGAGCGTCAGTGCTTCGCGTTGCGCATTAGGACTTTCACTATGTAGGCCAAGCGAGACAACTTATTGTTTATTTGAGTCGTTCAAGTATAATCATGTGGCGTTTGCTTATTTCTCATTCCTCTCCAGCCCTCTTCTCCATCAATCAGGTCGCCCTCCAGTCGAGTCCATCCTCCCGCATGCCTCATTTGAACATTCTGCCGAGTATTATTCGCATGTACCCACCCTAGTCCTCTTTCAATAGATCTCCGGACCCCGAGATGAAATCGAGAGGGAACGAGTGGGGGCACGTGATACCTAAGGCGGATTCAAAATTTTGAACCGGTGATCATAACATCCGCAAATCATATATAAAGGGTATTCAATGTTCGTTTCGTTTTTGAACGTACAATATAGTCCCTCCTATCCTTTCTAGTTTACATATAAGTTTTATGTGTAGTCAAAGTATATCTACTTTGATCAAAAAGGTATCAACATTCAACAACGCCCAATCAATATTGTTAGATTCGTACGTACTCCTAAATTTGTACTCGAGATGGTTTCTAATTTGACTATTGACAAGATTAATAGTACATGAAATGTATAATGTGAAAATTATATCATTGGAAACTCCTTTCACATACGAATTTGACCGTATGCTTTGTGTAAGTTGCATGTCATATATTATTACTCTAACATTTGGTCAAAGTTAGCCTCGAAAAACGCATTAGACCCTGTATGCTTTGTGTAAGTTGCATGTCATATATTATTACTCTAACATTTGTGTAAGTTGCATGTCATATATTATTACTCTAATATTTGGTCAAAGTAGTATAGTGGAAGTGGATCCTCTGACATAGGTATCCCTGCCTTACCCTCCCTTTCGGTCACTTAATGGCGGACCCCATGCTTGCTAGGCCCCGCATGTCAGTTACTCAATGGGTTCGGCCACGTCAGGGGATCCTCATCCGTAGTATACTCCCTCTGTTTTTATTTACTCCGCATAAAATGGAGGGAGTGGTGGTATAATAAATGACACGGGCGGGGGAGGGGGAGGGACGTCGGTTTGCTCTCAATTGTGGTCCCACAAGTGAGCGAAAACGCAAGACGAAGCACGTTCCATTCGGTGAGCGACGTGGAGGGTCCAGCGTGCCGAGCTGCAACGCGAACGCGACAAGAGCGATGTACAGTCAAAACCGATTGACCGGTCATCACTGGAACCACTATTCACACCAGAACCTTCGCTGCTCGGCCTACGCCAGCCACTGCCCTAAAACCACACCAAATCTCCAGCCCATTCCCCCACCTTTCGATCCCATAGCCCGCATCAAGCGTCCCCTAGTTCGCCGGAAAGCCATGGTGCGCCGCAAGATCACTTACTACAAGATGCTGACGCCGGAGCGCCACGCAGAAATCACGGCGGCGGTCGGCGCCACAAACCTCCATACCCAAGCTCGCTTTGCGGCGGGCCAATCCCCGAGTTCTCTGGAGCCAAGCTACGAGGAGGAGGAAGCCGATCCAATGTTCATGGCGGAGGTCGCGGCGCAGAAGGCCCCCGATGGGTATGAGACGATGGGCGTCGACTTCGTGCCGGCGTCCGAGTCCCCCATGGTGCAGGCGGACCAGCAGTTCAACATGGCGATACTAAAGGAGGACCGGGAGGCAGAGGCTCAACTCGACGCGGAGCGCGCGCATGCCGCTGCCATCAAGGCTCTCCTGCAGGCGGAACCGGATGTCGTGGATGTGAACCGGGCGGCGGAGGCTCAACTTGAGGCGGAGCGCGCGGATGCCGCTGCCATCGAGGCCCTCCTACAGGCGGAACCGGACGTTCTGGACTTGAACCGGGCGGCAGAGGCTCGACTCGACGCAGAGCGCGCGGATGCCTCTCTCATCGACGCCCTCCTGCAGGAGGAACCGGACGTTCTGGACTTGAATCGGACGGCGGAGGCTCGACTCGACGCGGAGTGCACGGATGCCGCTGCCATCGAGGCCCTCCTGTAGGCGGAACCGGACGTCCTCGACTTGAACCGGGCTGTGCCCTCGTCCGTGCAGAGCGCCCGCACGCTCCTCTTGAACGAGTAGCTGGAGACTGAGGACAACCACGGTGCGGAGACACACGTCGGCAGCCAAAGACGACGAGGCCGTCTCTTTCTGCGAGCAGTGATAGTTTTTCTTTATGTTGTTGTTTTCATGGATCTTTTGCTGTGTAAAAACATATATTTGTTATGCAAGTCGCCTGGCTTGGGTCAGTCTACCATTTCAGGCGGCTGGATGAATAGCCTACGTCTCCTAACCCTTCTTTCCTTCTTCGTCACCTCTTCTTCTTCCCCAACAGACCACCGCACGGGCCGTATGGATACTCCCCAACATGCGGTTGGATAAACATACTCTATGAACGAAAATTATGTGTCAACGATAGGATGGCTGAGTTTGGTGTGTTCACATACGATAGCACGTGTCAGTGAGGGTGCGTTCCCTTGGTTGGGTTTGCGGCGTGCAGGAGTGACTATGTGAGGGTGCGGTGCAACCGCGGCGTGCAGGAGCGACCGTGTGAGGGTGCGGTGCGACCGTGATAGCCGTGCGCAAGTGTACCTCCTTCTCATTTTGAAAACTTTAGGCAAGCTTGGCAAAAATGTGTGGCGAAGTTTGGCAATGCAAAGCCTAGACCCAAACAGGATAAGTACGTACATACTAGGAGTACTAGTGTTAAAAAAGAAAGGCTGGGTTTTGCTTCGCAGGATTTAATCGATACAAATCCTCGTTTCACGTGTCAATTAATGCATATTTTTTTCTCCAAAGACCAAAGAGCTAACCATCTCACTCCTCATCGCTTGATTAATGCAGCGCCATGCAAACCAACCTTCTCACTTCCGCATGCATGCAGGGGATATTAATGTCCTTGGTTGCTAACCCCATCAATTTTGCCTCGATTAGTGTTAGTGGCCCTTTGCAAATTGTAATTTTGATATACTGGCCTTGTGTACCAAAAATGGAGGTAGTAACTATATTTGACTTCCTTCCCCATTGCGGTGACGTCGATGATATTTTTTTGGTGGTTTGGCGAAGTGCGTTCGACGGAGAACACCATTGAGGGAGACCACGGTAAGTCGTTCGCAAGTGCCGCCTGCAAGCCGAGACAATCGCCTTATTTGCATCCAGGAAGTCCTTTACTAGTACTACTAGGAGTAACTAATGCGGTGAGATGGCTTCTCGGAGAAGATAATGGAGAAGCGGAGTCAGCGAAGAGTGAAATGATGGTTGCTTCGTCCGTGCTTTTGTGATTTGATGCCTCACTGCTTTGTGATTTGTTATAGAAGGGACAGGGGAGTAGACTCTGTGCTCTATACTCTACTACATGCGTCCAAGCATGGGAGAAAGAGGAGAGACGTTGCATTTTTCTATTCCTTCCATCAATCAATCAGGGAGCTTCGGTTCCATGTTCTTGTCTTTGGCAACACCGTCCACAATGGTTCCCACGATGCCAAAAGCTATTTTCACATTTGGCTACACATTGTGGATGCCCTTAACCGTACCACTTGGTTTTGCTCCACGATGCCAAAATCTATACAAATCTCAATTATATTGATCTAAAAAATTATACCTATGATTGGTTCATTGTTATACCTATGTGCCTCACGTCCCGATATTATGCTAAGTGTGTGCATGTGTGCACGATATCAAGCTGCTCCTAAAGAATGTCATCTTAAGGCTGTAAAAAGGATAGTGAGATACCTAATTCATACACCAAATTTTGGCATTTGGTATCCTAAGAGGTCCTCTTTTGATCTTGTTGGCTATTCCGACTCGGATTATGCCGGAGACAAGGTTGATAGAAAGTCCACTTCGGGTACTTGTAAATTTCTTGGTAGATCTCTTGTGTCTTGGTCCTCCAAGAAACAAATCTCAGTATCCTTATCTACCGCCGAAGCGGAGTACATTGCCGCTGGTTCATGTTGTGCTCAATTACTTTGGATGACCCAAACTCTTAAAGATTATGGGGTCTATGTGAAACATGTTCCATTGCTTTGTGACAATGAAAGTGCTATCAAAATTTGTCATAATCCTGTGCAACATTCTCGAACTAAGCACATTGAAGTTCGTCATCATTTCATTCGAGATCATGTTGCTAAGGGTGACATTGATCTTAAGCATGTTCGCACCGATAAGAAATTAGTGGATATATTCACTAAACCACTTGATGAGAAAGTGTTTTGCAGGTTGAGAGGAGAATTGAACATCATTGATGCTTCGAACTTGGAGTAGAAACTCCATTGGATACATGCAAGACATGAGCTTATGGCCAATCCATGATATATCTCTTATGATGACTATCTTATGTCTTGGATATATTTGTATCTTGCATGTTATCTAACCCATGTAGGTACTTGGTTGAATCCAATTCTATGAGATTGCAACTCACTCACATCTTGAGCAATCTATACATCACCAAGTCTCTACACAATGGTGGTTGACGACAAGGAAGCACGAAACCATTTGAACATATCCTTTGACAAATTCTATGTTGAGCTTCATGATTGTCATCTTTGGATATACAAGTGCTTTTCCTTGCAAAAACTAATCCATGTAGGTAGATGAACTCAAACTCCAAGTGGTGCTCCCAACTCATGATGAGCTACATCACCCTTGAGCACCCACACAAGTTCAACTACATGAGCAATATCCACACCACCACCCAAGGTATGTTGTTCCATCTTAGAGAAGCTTTACTCCAAGTCATGAGTTAAAGCAACTCCACAAGATGTGAATACATCAAGATGCTTAAACGAAAAATGGTAACCCCATTTTGAGCTTAAACGATGAGTATGACCTATGATCAAGTGTTCTCACTTGACTCCTAAGTCAATATACTCTAACATAGGTGACTATGTCACCGCCCAATTCTAGATGAAGTTCTCTTGTGTTCTTTTCTGTGTTATTGCATTTGTCCCTTGCATATTTGTTTCCCTCTTTTTCTAAACAAAAAAACTTCATCTAGAACCTTTCATTCTTTTCTTTTTGATTCTTATTCTGCATATTTCTGCATCAAATTCCTTGCAAATCTTTCAACTAATTCATTGAAAATCTTTGTGAGATCTTATTTGACTAGTAAGCTGAGGTGACAAGTGTTTTCTCTGTAATGAACTCGGTTTCACCGAATTTAATTTTCTGTCCAACCGAATCCCTTCGGTACCACCGAAACATACCACTCGGTGCCACCGCTTTCGTAACAGGAAAAACAGTTTGCCACATATTCTATATTTCTTCTGATCCAGCTTCACTCAATGAATCTTGTCCTCTACAAGCATCACAGTTTTATCCACTGCTTTGTGCTGAATCTCAAGGACCAAACTATTCGACGGATTCCAGGAAAAACCTTCTTGGAAATTGATGTCAAAGGGGGAGAGAGAGATCACATCAAAGCTTATCATCGGGGAGAGAGAGATCACATCAAAGCTTATCTACTACAAAGGAGAAAGCACTAAGGGGGAGAGAACACTCAAGGATCCTAAATATTAAGGGGGAGAAAGAAATCTCCAGGGGGAGAGAATACTCAAGGATCCCAGATGCTTGATGTTCAAGAGGAAGATGTCACATGTCTTTTTGGGGGAAAGACATGTTTGACATGTTCATATGTACTCATTTGAATTAAGTTCTATTCATATCTTTCAGCCTTCAGCTCTGATTTTCTGTTCCCTATCTTCTCCCAATATCCCATGTCAGATTCAAGGGGAGCAAGATATCTAAGGGAAAGAAATCATTCAAATTCATTGCATATCTTTACTCTTGGGGACATGTCTAATCCAATGTGGTACCTTGTACTCACTCTTTACATGTCATCCCAGTCTTGGTATTCTTGTGGTTTCTTTTGGTTTGCTCCGGCCATTGGATATACCTGTATTATCTAACCTTGTTTGTGCAGGTTCATTCCATCCTAAGCCAACTTAAGACTACAAGGTAAGTATATGCATCAGAATCAAGAGTACTTAAGACTACAAGGTAAGTATATGCATGAGAATCATGAGTATGAGGAATTCTTGCTTTTTGTACATACTGTTTGCAAGAAGGACTCATAAGCATGAAGGTATTTCTCTTAATAATCTTTTGCTCTGATGCACATGGCCAAGATACATGTAACACATTGCCTGCTCTGTCATGATTATGCTCTCACATGCTTCTATATTCTGTATTCACATGATTGCATACATATAGGGGGAGCCTATGTTTGTTACATGTTCTTCCAAAGCTTTACTTGCTATTATTTGTATCTTTATCTAAAGCTTTGATGTATGTTGCCATCAATTACCAAAAAGGGGGAGATTGAAAGCACAAGTGCTCTCCAGGTGGTTTTGGTAATTAATGTCAACATATCTCTTGTTGGACTAATACTTTTATCTAGTATATTTCAGATAAGTTCAACAATGGAGTGGCATGAACTAAAGGTTGTGGGAACTCCTCCAAGATGCTAAGGACAAAGGATTGGCTAAAGCTTCAAGCTCAGGACTCTTCATTTTACACTTTTAGTGATCCAAGATAACATTGAGTCCATAGGAAAAGCCAATACTATTAAGAAGGGATGAGGTGTTGCTTAATGAGCCTTTTGCTCCATGTGCTTGATGATATGCTCCAAAACCCTCAGCTACTTTCCCACTTCCACATATGACCTAAACCCAAAGTCAAACTCGGTCCTACCGATTCTTTCTATCCGGCGCCACCGAGTTTCACATGTCATAAGCCACTGCCAAACCCTAGCAAATCGGTTCTACCGATAGGGATCTCGGTCTCACCGAGATGGGGTTGCAATCTCACTATGTATGACCATTGTCAAAATCGGTCCCACCGAGTTTAGGCAATCGGTACTACCGAGATTACAATGCAAACTCTCTGGTTAACTCATTACCAAAATCGGTCCAACCAAGTTTAGTAATCGGTCCCACCGAGTTTGCCTGACCAACTCTCTGGTTAGCCAATTACCAAATCGGTCTCATCGAGTTTGTGTAATCGGTCTCACCGAGATTACGTTATGCCCTAACCCTAACCATATCGGTCCTACCGAGTTGCATGTCAGTCCCACCGAAAATCTCTAACGGTCACTAGGTTTACCTTTTCGGTCCGACCGAGTTTGTTGATTCGGTCCCTCCGAGATTGGTAAATTGTGTGTAATGGTTGGATTTTGTGTGGAGGCTATATATACCCCTCCACCTCCTCTTCATTCGAGTAGAGAGCCATCAGAACACATCTACACTTCCAACTCATATGTTCTGAGAGAGAACCACCTACTCATGTGTTGAGACCAAGATATTCCATTCCTACCATATGAATCTTGATCTCTAGCCTTCCCCAAGTTGCTTTCCACTCAAATCTTCTTTCCACCAAATCCAAATCCTATGAGAGAGAGTTGAGTGTTGGGGAGACTATCATTTGAAGCACAAGAGCAAGGAGTTCATCATCAACACACCATTTGTTACTTCTTGGAGAGTGGTGTCTCCTAGATTGGCTAGGTGTCACTTGGGAGCCTCCGACAAGATTGTGGAGTTGAACCAAGGAGTTTGTAAGGGCAAGGAGATCGCCTACTTCATGAAGATCTACCGCTAGTGAGGCAAGTCCTTCGTGGGCGATGGCCATGGTGGGATAGACAAGGTTGCTTCTTCGTGGACCCTTCGTGGGTGGAGCCCTCCGTGGACTCGCGCAACCGTTACCCTTCGTGGGTTGAAGTCTCCACCAACGTGGATGTAGGATAGCACCACCTATCCGAACCACGGGAAAAACATCCGTGTCTCCAATTGCGTTTGAATTCTCCAAACCCTTCCCTTTACATTCTTGCAAGTTGCATGCTTTACATTCCGCTGCTCATATACTCTTTGCATGCTTGCTTGATATGTGTTGTGTATGTTGAAATTGTGCCTAAAACTCCACTCAAACCGAAAAGCTTAAAAATTGCAACTTTGGTACTAAGTGTCTAATCACCCCCCCTCTAGACACACCTACTTCTAGATCCTATAAGTGGTATCAGAGCCTTGGTCTCCATTGCCTTGGTTTAATCACCATTGGAGGAAGATGGATGTGTCTACTTTAGGGAGTCTTAGACATAGAGTGCATATTCTTGATGGGGAGTATTTTCATGAGTGGAAAAATGAGATGCTTGTGATTTTCAATCAATATCATTTGAACAAGTATATTGCTAGTCCTTGTGCACCTTATGTTGATCCTATGCACCCCACACTAGACGAAGATATTGACATGATCCGAAATCTTAGAACTGTTGAGATCATCATTAGAGGATTGCCCAAAAACTTGATTGCTAGTTTACCTACTCTCAAGTGTGCCTAGACTATATGGAAATTTCTTGAGGAACTATTCCCATATTATTCCTTGAAAAATTTGGATGAAATTCTCCATAAATCTATTGCCTTGAGTAAAATGAACTCTAGTAATCCTAGTTTTGGTAATTGTCTATTTGAGCTTACCAATCTCATGCGTGCTAAAGGAAATGTTGGAATCATTGGTGATATCATAACCGAATCTATAAGAATTCATAAAAGTGACCACTTTGATGATCATTTATCTAATGAATCACTCTCTCTAGGAAATAATGAATCACAAGATCATGTTGAACATGGATACTACGATGAGAATGATGATAGTGACTTCGATCTTGATGATGCAATGAGACACCTTGGTCTTATGGCTAACCTTAGAGGATATGCGTCAGGAGGAAAGGAATGGGTTCTCGACAGTGGATGTACTGATCATATGACCGGAGATGAAGAGATGATCCGTGAGCTTGCTGAAAATGATGGCCCTCGAAAATATGTCACCTTTGGTGATAATTCAAAGGGTAAGGTGGTTGGCCTTGGTAAGGTGGCCATCTCACACGATAGTCCATTAAAAATGTCATGCTCGTTGAATCTCTTGGCTACAACTTACTTTCAGTATCTAGACTTGTTGATTTCGGTTTGAATGTCCTATTTACTGAGGTAGATTGCCAAGTGTTTCGTCGAGACAATCATAAAATGGTCTTTACCGGTATACGTAGAGGTGACCTTTACATTGTCAATTTCTCTAAAAAGGCACAACCTAAAACTTGCTTTATTGCTAAATCCTCAAAAGGTTGGTTGTGGCATAGACGACTAGGTCACGTTGGCATGAGAAACCTTGACAAGCTTATTAAAGGAAATCATATCCTTGGAGTTAACAATGTCATATTTGATAAGGATAGAATTTGTAGTGCTTGTCAAGCAGGTAAACAGGTTGGAGGAAGACATCCCATGAAGAACATCATGACCACAAGGAGGCCACTCGAGCTACTTCATATGGATCTTTTTGGTCCCAATGCCTACAAGAGTCTCGGTGGAAATTCTTTTGGTCTAATTATAGTTGATGATTTTTCAAGATTTACGTGGGTGTTCTTTCTTGATGATAAATCGCAGGTCCAAAAGATCTTCAAAAACTTCGCTAGAAAGGCCCAAAATCAGTTTGACGTGAAGATCAAGAAGGTTCGGAGTGACAACAGAACGGAGTTCAAGAACGCAAATGTGGACACCTTTCTCGACGAAGAAGGGATTTCACACGAGTTCTCGGCTACGTACACACCTCAACAAAATGGAGTTGTTGAGAGAAAGAATCGGACGCTCATCGAAATGGCGAGAACGATGCTTGATGAGTACAAGACGCCGAAGCACTTTTGGGCAAAAGCGGTTGAGACGGCTTGTCATGCAACAAATCTCTTGTATCTTCACAAGCTACTCGGCAAGACGGCATACGAGCTCCTCACCGGTAACAAACCCCAAGTTGGATACTTTCGAGTATTCGGCTCAAAGTGCTAGAAAGGTTGAAGAGACGGTAGATGTGAAGTTTGATGAATCTAACGGCTCGCAAGTAGAGCAATTGCCAATTGATGTAGGAGACAAAGACCCTTCAGAAGCAATTCAAGACTTGCCTATTGGCAAAATTCGTCCAACGGAGGTGAAGGAGAGTACCTCGTCTGTCCAAGTGGAAGCTTCTACTTCACGGCAAGGTGAACCAAGAATTGACACGGAAGCATCCACAAGTGGGACACACCAAGATGAAGAAAACGAGGAAATGCATCAAGACGAACATCAACAACCTCCTTCTCCACCACGACAAGAGAACGACAACGTCAACAATGGAGAAGACCAAGAAGAAGAACAAGATGAAGAAGATGTTCAACGAAGACCCAAGCAAAAGCTTTCACGAGTTCGAGCAAGAATTGCCAAAGATCATCCCGTCGAGCAAATCTACAATGATATCCAAACCGAGAGAATTACTCGCTCAAAAACTCGTTTAGCTAACTTTTGTGAAAACTATTCATTCATCTCTAGCATTGAACCTATGAAGGTTGAAGAAGCATTGGAAGATCCGGATTGGATAAACGCTATGCATGAAGAGCTACACAACTTTGAGAGAAACCAAGTTTGGACATTGGTTGAGAAGCCCGACAACAACCACAACATCATTGGTACCAAATGGGTGTTTCGCAACAAGCAAGATGAAGATGGACAAGTGGTTTGCAACAAAGCGCGTCTCTTCGCCCAAGGGTACACACAAGTCGAAGGTATGGACTATGGTGAGACATATGCTCCCGTTGCTAGAGTCGAGTCCATTCGCATCTTGCTTGCCTATGCTAATCACCATAATATCACCTTGTACCAAATGGACATTAAAAGTGCTTTTCTAAATGGTGAAATAGAGGAGGAAGTTTATGTCAAACAACCTCCCGGCTTTGTCAATCCTAAGAAACCTAATCATGTTTACAAACTTCACAAAGCTCTTTATGGTCTTAACAAGCTCCTAAGCATGGTATAAATGCTTGACCAAGCTCCTTATTGCAAGTGGTTTTGAAATTGGAAAAATTGATTCTACACTCTTTACTAGAAGGGTTAATGGAGAACTATTTGTATGCCAAATTTATGTTGATGATATCATATTTGGTTCATCTAACCCTCTTTTTAGTGAAAAGTTTGGAAAGCTAATGTCGGAGAAGTTTGAGATGTCAATGATGAGTGAACTCAAATTCTTTCTCGGTTTGCAAATCAAGCAAACTAAGGAAGGTACTTTTGTCTCTCAAACAAAGTACACCAAAGACTTATTTAAGAAGTTCAATATGCAAGAATGCAAAGGTATGCCTACACCCATGCCTACTAGTGGACATAATGACTTGACCAAAGATGGTGAACCGGTTGATCAAAAGGTCTATTGCTCTATGATTGGTTCATTGTTATACCTATGTGCCTCACGTCCCGATATTATGCTAAGTGTGTGCATGTGTGCACGATATCAAGCTGCTCCTAAAGAATGTCATCTTAAGGCCGTAAAGGATAGTGAGATACCTAATTCATACACCAAATTTTGGCATTTGGTATCCTAAGAGGTCCTCTTTTGATCTTGTTGGCTATTCCAACTCGGATTATGCCGGAGACAAGGTTGATAGAAAGTCCACTTCGGGTACTTGTAAATTTCTTGCTAGATCTCTTGTGTCTTGGTCCTCCAAGAAACAAAACTCGGTATCCTTATCTACTACCGAAGCGGAGTACATTGCCGCTGGTTCATGTTGTGCTCAATTACTTTGGATGACCCAAACTCTTAAAGATTATGGGGTCTATGTGAAACATGTTCCATTGCTTTGTGACAATGAAAGTGCTATCAAAATTGGTCATAATCCTGTGCAACATTCTCGAACTAAGCACATTGAAGTTTGTCATCATTTCATTCGAGATCATGTTGCTAAGGGTGACATTGATCTTAAGCATGTTCGCACCGATAAGAAATTAGTGGATATATTCACTAAACCACTTGATGAGAAAGTGTTTTGCAGGTTGAGAGGAGAATTGAACATCATTGATGCTTTGAACTTGGAGTAGAAACTCCATTGGATACATGCAAGACATGAGCTTATGGCCAATCCATGATATATCTCTTATGATGACTATCTTATGTCTTGGATATATTTGTATCTTGCATGTTATCTAACCCATGTAGGTACTTGGTTGAATCCAATTCTATGAGATTGCAACTCACTCACATCTTGAGCAATCTATACATCACCAAGTCTCTACACAATGGTGGTTGACGACAAGGAAGCACGAAACCATTTGAACATATCCTTTGACAAATTCTATGTTGAGCTTCATGATTGTCATCTTTGGATATACAAGTGCTTTTCCTTGCAAAAACTAATCCATGTAGGTAGATGAACTCAAACTCCAAGTGGTGCTCCCAACTCATGATGAGCTACATCACCCTTGAGCACCCACACAAGTTCAACTACATGAGCAATATCCACACCACCACCCAAGGTATGTTGTTCCATCTTAGAGAAGCTTTACTCCAAGTCATGAGTTAAAGCAACTCCACAAGATGTGAATACATCAAGATGCTTAAACGAAAAATGGTAACCCCATTTTGAGCTTAAACGATGAGTATGACCTATGATCAAGTGTTCTCACTTGACTCCTAAGTCAATATACTCTAACATAGGTGACTATGTCACCGCCCAATTCTAGATGAAGTTCTCTTGTGTTCTTTTCTGTGTTATTGCATTTGTCCCTTGCATATTTGTTTCCCTCTTTTTCTAAACAAAAAAACTTCATCTAGAACCTTTCATTCTTTTCTTTTTGATTCTTATTCTGCATATTTCTGCATCAAATTCCTTGCAAATCTTTCAACTAATTCATTGAAAATCTTTGTGAGATCTTATTTGACTAGTAAGCTGAGGTGACAAGTGTTTTCTCTGTAATGAACTCGGTTTCACCGAATTTAATTTTCTGTCCAACCGAATCCCTTCGGTACCACCGAAACATACCACTCGGTGCCACCACTTTCGTAACAGGAAAAACAGTTTGCCACATATTCTATATTTCTTCTGATCCAGCTTCACTCAATGAATCTTGTCCTCTACAAGCATCACAGTTTTATCCACTGCTTTGTGCTGAATCTCAAGGACCAAACTATTCGACGGATTCCAGGAAAAACCTTCTTGGAAATTGATGTCAAAGGGGGAGAGAGAGATCACATCAAAGCTTATCATCGGGGAGAGAGAGATCACATCAAAGCTTATCTACTACAAAGGAGAAAGCACTAAGGGGGAGAGAACACTCAAGGATCCTAAATATTAAGGGGGAGAAAGAAATCTCCAGGGGGAGAGAATACTCAAGGATCCCAGATGCTTGATGTTCAAGAGGAAGATGTCACATGTCTTTTTGGGGGAAAGACATGTTTGACATGTTCATATGTACTCATTTGAATTAAGTTCTATTCATATCTTTCAGCCTTCAGCTCTGATTTTCTGTTCCCTATCTTCTCCCAATATCCCATGTCAGATTCAAGGGGAGCAAGATATCTAAGGGAAAGAAATCATTCAAATTCATTGCATATCTTTACTCTTGGGGACATGTCTAATCCAATGTGGTACCTTGTACTCACTCTTTACATGTCATCCCAGTCTTGGTATTCTTGTGGTTTCTTTTGGTTTGCTCTGGCCATTGGATATACCTGTATTATCTAACCTTGTTTGTGCAGGTTCATTCCATCCTAAGCCAACTTAAGACTACAAGGTAAGTATATGCATCAGAATCATGAGTACTTAAGACTACAAGGTAAGTATATGCATGAGAATCATGAGTATGAGGAATTCTTGCTTTTTGTACATACTGTTTGCAAGAAGGACTCATAAGCATGAAGGTATTTCTCTTAATAATCTTTTGCTCTGATGCACATGGCCAAGATACATGTAACACATTGCCTGCTCTGTCATGATTATGCTCTCACATGCTTCTATATTCTGTATTCACATGATTGCATACATATAGGGGGAGCCTATGTTTGTTACATGTTCTTCCAAAGCTTTACTTGCTATTATTTGTATCTTTATCTAAAGCTTTGATGTATGTTGCCATCAATTACCAAAAAGGGGGAGATTGAAAGCATAAGTGCTCTCCAGGTGGTTTTGGTAATTAATGTCAACATATCTCTTGTTGGACTAATACTTTTATCTAGTATATTTCAGATAAGTCCAACAATGGAGTGGCATGAACTAAAGGTTGTGGAAACTCCTTCAAGATGCTAAGGACAAAGGATTGGCTAAAGCTTCAAGCTCAGGACTCTTCATTTTACACTTTTAGTGATCCAAGATCACATTGAGTCCATAGGAAAAGCCAATACTATTAAGAAGGGATGAGGTGTTGCTTAATGAGCCTTTTGCTCCATGTGCTTGACGATCTACTCCAAAACCCTCAGCTACTTTCCCACTTCCACATATGACCTAAACCCAAAATCAAACTCGGTCCTACCGATTCTTTCTATCCGGCGCCACCGAGTTTCACATGTCATAAGCCACTGCCAAACCCTAGCAAATCGGTTCTACCGATAGGGATCTCGGTCTCACCGAGATGGGGTTGCAATCTCACTGTGTATGACCATTGTCAAAATCGGTCCCACCGAGTTTAGGCAATCGGTACTACCGAGATTACAATGCAAACTCTCTCGTTAACTCATTACCAAAATCGGTCCAACCGAGTTTAGTAATCGGTCCAACCGAGTTTAGTAATCGGTCCCACCGAGTTTGCCTGACCAACTCTCTGGTTAGCCAATTACCAAATCGGTCTCACCGAGTTTGTGTAATCGGTCTCACCGAGATTATGTTATGCCCTAACCCTAACCATATCGGTCCTACCGAGTTGCATGTCAGTCCCACCGAAAATCTCTAACGGTCACTAGGTTTACCTTTTCGGTCCGACCGAGTTTGTTGATTCGGTCCCACCGAGATTGGTAAATTGTGTGTAACGGTTGGATTTTGTGTGGAGGCTATATATACCCCTCCACCTCCTCTTCATTCGAGTAGAGAGCCATCAAAACACATCTACACTTCCAACTCATATGTTCTGAGAGAGAACCACCTACTCATGTGTTGAGACCAAGATATTCCATTCCTACCATATGAATCTTGATCTCTAGCCTTCCCCAAGTTGCTTTCCACTCAAATCTTCTTTCCACCAAATCCAAATCCTATGAGAGAGAGTTGAGTGTTGGGGAGACTATCATTTGAAGCACAAGAGCAAGGAGTTCATCATCAACACACCATTTGTTACTTCTTGGAGAGTGGTGTCTCCTAGATTGGCTAGGTGTCACTTGGGAGCCTCCGACAAGATTGTGGAGTTGAACCAAGGAGTTTGTAAGGGCAAGGAGATCGCCTACTTCATGAAGATCTACCGCTAGTGAGGCAAGTCCTTCGTGGGCGATGGCCATGGTGGGATAGACAAGGTTGCTTCTTCGTGGACCCTTCGTGGGTGGAGCCCTCCGTGGACTCGCGCAACCGTTACCCTTCGTGGGTTGAAGTCTCCACCAACGTGGATGTAGGATAGCACCACCTATCCGAACCACGGGAAAAACATCCGTGTCTCCAATTGCGTTTGAATTCTCCAAACCCTTCCCTTTACATTCTTGCAAGTTGCATGCTTTACATTCCGCTGCTCATATACTCTTTGCATGCTTGCTTGATATGTGTTGTGTATGTTGAAATTGTGCCTAAAACTCCACTCAAACCGAAAAGCTTAAAAATTGCAACTTTGGTACGAAGTGTCTAATCACCCCCCCCCCCTCTAGACACACCTACTTGTAGATCCTACAGTGAGTGTTGCGTGCGTGCGTGGCTGCGTGTGTACGTGTGAGTGTTGCGTGCGTGCGTGGGTGCATGTGTTTGTGTGAGTGTTGCATGGATGCAGTTCGTGTGCATGCGTGCGTGTGTGTATAATCACCACACCAGCTCCTATGTGTTAAAAGAGACGGCTCAGCATACCAATACAAGGCCACCTTGTCCGTTGTGCCCACGGTCATGACTTCAAACCATCGTCCAAATATTTTTTTTGTCGTTTGTTTTCATTCTTACTAGCAAGATGCCCGTGCGTTGCATGTAACATCAAAATGCATTTGTATGACTTGTTTATCTTGTGAGACAAAAGGATGAACGAGGGAAGGCCTTATTTGCAAATGTGGAGAGGTGTGTGGGTACCTTTTTGCAAAATTGCCATAGTTTCTTTCCTATCCGTCAGATATAAATCGGACGGCCTATATTGCAGGATGGCAGGCACAACATCATCACCAATTCTGTTTTTAATAAGAGTGTATTTTATGTATTTTATAAGAGTGTAGATGTAGACTAGATACAAGTCGACAGGTGGGCACGATGGTAGTGAGATAATGTGATGCAACACTAGAGGTGCCATGTGGAGCGTTTAACTGGTCAACTAGTCATGTCATGAGCAAATACAGAGTTGTATGGTGAGCCCGTGACTGCATAATAACCACTAAACGTAAATGGTGTCCGTAATGAGTGGATTCTGAAGTCCAATGTACGTATCATGCTTTCGCTTCAAATACAATGATCGTCATTGCATATATCGTGAGAGAAAGATGAAACATGCGTGAATTTTCTAGGGGCTTACTTTTAGAGGACCTGGAGATAGTTTTGTGTGCATACGTGAAAGAGGCGTACAGGGGGTTATGCGATGGAGAGAGAGAGATGCTCTTCATTTCTATTTATAATGACTAACTTTGTATATAGTATAAAAATATACAAATTCACGGTGCGGAATAAATATCATTGTGGGCACCATGCAATGCAAATTAGCGTTCGTACTCCTCCATATAACTTTGTAATGTTGTATATATGTAGAAACTCTAAAATAATTTTTTGGCCACACTTTATTCAAAAGGAATGTTGTATGTGAAATAAACGTGAAGAGAGGGCTTTTTAGATCAATGGGGTACGTGATGTAACGTGTGTGAATGTGTAGTTGATGCATTTGGCGGGGCCTAGAGATGTATGTGTGTGTATTATGTATTCGAGAGAGGCATGGATAGAGGGGCCGACGGGGGGCGTGGGAGAGACAACACGAGAAATGAGAGTGGTCTAGAGAGAGAGACGAATATGACGTCACAACAAGAGATTCCATTCCCCTGAGTGTGTATATGCAAGGGGGGAGGGAATAGAGGCACCAGGAGACATTTTCTGTGTGTGTGGTCTTTGTGTTGGTATGTGTGGGTGTGAGAAGATAATGAGACGTGGGGGCAGAGGGTGTGTCACCGTGTGAGGTCCGGTGGGTCGAGGTGAGGCCCTTCGTTCTGTTCCGTCCTGCGCCACATTGGTCGGCCCGTGACGCATTTAGGAAGACCCATGGATGACTAGTCGTACAAAACAAAGATAGTAGAATTGTGAAGGACTCTGTGTCCATTGACAAAGCCGGCTAGGATTTGTAACCCTACATTCTCGGACTAAGGTAACCCCTTTATCTCTGATATTACTATTCATGCAACCTAACTTTAAGGGGCATCCTACAGAATGCTCTGCTAGAATCATACTCGTCGATTAGGAAGAGAGGTGTGAGACAATGTGTGAGGGACAGGCGTAAAGATAATGTGCGTAGATGAGACACGTAGGCAGGTCCATGTATATAGAAAGGGTCGATGAGGATTGTGCGTGTGTATCTTTGCGAGATGAAGAGTGCTTGTTGTAAGTGCATCTAGTGCCCCTTAGTGATTTTGGTGTATTGAAGAATTATAGGTTAAGGATCTAATGTGTTTATGAGTGTACACAGGTCTATAAGTCCATGAGGAGTTTGATATTTACAGAGAAAGTCGACCCATAAAAATGAAGTTCTTCGACTGAAGACTTTGGTATTCTGAAGACTTTCTGAAGACTTTGAAAGTGAAGAAATTGGTGTAACCCTGAAGACTTGGTATTCATTCAAGGAACATGAAGCATGAAGACTTTTGTTTTCGTAGTTTCATTTTCTCTTTCTTGAGTCATAGGAAACACCGTACTGTTAAAGGGGGTCGAGGAAATACTAAGGAAAAATTTCCATGTGATGCTCAACTCAAATCCTACACCTACCAATCCCTTCGAGTGAAGCCATTGGAAATCTCATACAGTTCAGTCAATTTCTTCAGTGACAGAGACGCAGTTCTTCTAGTCACTTAGGACTTTTTTCTGACTGAGGAGTTAGGAATTCGCTAGTGCGGATTGCCTACACAGTGCGGAACATGATAGCCCTGAGGAATTTGTACCTCAAATTTCCGACCGTTGTTGTGCTACGCGCCAGCTGTCCCAAAATATCTTAACCATCCAACGGTCATATCATTGAAGGGCATTTATGTCTTATCATGTCGGGCTGCTCCCTAGGCTATAAATAGTCGCCCCCTACAACCACTAGCTGGTTGGCTGCTCCGAGAGAAACGGACACTTGTCATTTGAGAGAAACCCATCCTCTGAGGACTTTGAGTGAAAATCATCAAGTGAGGAAAATCCAAAACTCAAACCCAAACACCTACAAACCCAAAGTGATTGAGCATCACTGAAGAGATTGATCTTGCGTGGATCCGACGCTTGTTACCTTTGAAGACTGTGCTTCTTCCAGACGGTTAGGCGTCAAGGTCTAGAGCATCCAAGAGGAATTGTGGATCACCGAGTGACCAAGTTTGTCAAGGTTCGGAAGTCACCTGAAGACTTGCCACGAGTGATCGGACGAGGTCTGTGTGACCTTACTTCAAGGAGAATACGGTGAGGACTTGGTGTCCCGAGCTGCGTGCTCAGAACTGGGTGTCCGGGACTGTGTGTCCTCGAGTTTAAATACTCAGCCGCTCCAACCAGATGTACAACTGAGACAGCAGTTGGAACTGGTCTACCAAATCATTGTCTTCACCAAGCCAACTGGTTATATTTCCTCAACACTTTCATTTCCTCATTACTGTGTTGTGTGTTTGTTCATATCTGTGTTTGAAGACTTTGAATGAAGACTTTCTCAATTTCCTCAGTTCAATTTCTTCAGTCTGTTTGTCTTCATCTAGTGTTATCCTGTGACTACGCTTTCTGTACTCTATGTTTGTCTTCATTTCATCATGATGACTATGCTTGTATTCTGTTATGTTTACTTCTGAGTACTTATTCCGCTGCAAGTAGTTCTTCGCTAAGGAATTTCCTCACTAGCAAATTCCTCAGTGAAGAATTCATAAAAATCGCCTATTCACCCCCCCTCTAGTCGATATAATGCACTTTTCACTTGTGATAAAGGTTAGTGAAAACAGTTGTAAATGGTTACAAGAGGGAGGGAGGGTTATATCTAGAGCATGTGTGCGAGAAAGACACCTCGGGAGAGAGTGTGTGAGCATGTGTGAGAGAACACCGATGGAGAGTGAAACTACACGTAAAAGACTGCTCTACACATTGATTAAAGATATAAATTGTATCCAAATATTAGGATGGGATCATGATATTTGCAATTCGTGTAAGGAGCGGTCATTGATCCATCAGACATCTAGATACTATCGAATTTGAGCATGTCTATGTTATTATTCGACACAATTGATCCACATAGTTAGTATTTTGAACTCCAGACAATGCATCGCTTTAGCAATCGAATATAAACATGAGTATAGTTCTTGTTGTGTGTGTAAAGCACATTATACATACGAAAGTTACACAATGGAAATTATAAATAGCTACTACCTATGAACTAGCATACATTTGAATTCAACTTAAGGTGGTTTAAAAAAATTGAATTCAACATGAAGTCCATTCAATTATTTGAATTTGATATCATGGCATTTGTAAACCATACCTAAATTATGGGGGCACCAATCTTTGCTCTGATTTTGTACATAATAGCATATGTAGTCGTGTACAAAATAGATTCAAATTTAGCTCCTACATTCCAAAATAATCGTAGTTATAGGATTTTCAAGTGTCAAAAATTCAAAAAGAAGCGGATAATTTAATGAGGTTTTCAAACATACAAGGTCAAATATAACGTTGTATATTTAGGTCAATCCTCATAGTTCAAGAGTACTCTAAACATGAATGCTTGTGTTTCAAAATTTCGAACGAAGAGCCAAAAGAGCCTCTACTCGCCCGAAACCTCGTGAGACCAATGTTTGGTAGTCCAAGGAAATTACTTTTCTAATAACTCCGACCCATGAAACCTACCGGCCCAACGTCCAAAGGTCTAAACCGGGGTAGGTTTGTAGCTTCATCTAGACGCCACGCAACCGCATCCGAAAAACATTCATACACAATGGCCGCCTAAGCACATATGCACGCGGCCGAAATCGCTCCCGCCCACTATTTGGGACACCTGGGATTACCATCCTACCCCCGACCCCCAGTAGGTCCGAAATTTAAGAGGGGGCAAAGTTTGTACTTTCCCCAAATTTCAAACAAGCGCGTCCCATCTTCTGTTCAAAAAAGCCAAAAACAAGCGCGTCCCAGACCGAAACATGGTTCCCCCCCCCCACCCATCTGATTCCCCATTCGTACTCCGTGGGTGCCAAAACTACCTCTCCACCAGCCGCGAAACCCCGGCGTCCTCCGTCCGCCACCCCATCCCACCCATCAACCGCCGCCCTCCTCCATCATGCCGGAGCCGATACCCCGACGTCGTCGTCCACCGCAACCTCAACCGCAACGCCCTCCATGGCTAGTAGTTGAAGCCGAGGACGAGACGTCCGTACCCGAGCCAGTTCAACCACGCCGTCTTACGCCTCGCCGCTGCCGCTCCAACTTCGCCACCCTCCACCGCACCGGAGTTGTTCCTGCTACGTCGTCCTTCGCCGCCTCGGATCTGCTTCCCCTCCGCCGACATACGGCCACGGCAACACAGTCAACAATTTGGCCATGGGTTTGTCCAAGCCTGCACCCTCCAGAACATCTCTTTCCCTGGTAAAAACAAGAAAATCGGCGCGACATGCGGAGGTGACCACACCGGCAACCAAAAAAGGTACTCCTCTTCCCTTATTCATGCAAATCTTACGTTCTTCTTGCACGGTATTCATCCCACAGAAGACACTAGTTGACCGCTTCTTCTTGATACTAGATGTTCCTAGTAACTTGTGATGCACAAGGTTTCTCCTCATATACTATTTCACCTTAGCTAGAGGTCCGTCGCCCCCCTGAATTTCAATTTCTGGCCACTTGATTCCAAATTAACGGAAGCATTCCCCGGCATAATAGGCGCTAGTACGCCTATTACATCGGGGAAGCAGCGCCTTGGTGTTTATCTTAGGGGCGTGTGCGGCCTAGAGCTACTGGCGCCCGATCTGGAGGTCGGACGGGATTAAAGGGATGGCCTGGGGGCGCTGCCAAGCACGACGGTGGTGTGAGGTCGATGGGAGGGCGGGGCGGCGGAGGCAGGGGTCTGGGCCGGTGGTCGCTGGCGGTTCGAGAAAGATCGTCAACAGTGACTGGCGGGAGTTAGACGAAGGCCATCTGCCTGTTCCTTATAGATCGGATGGTTCATTAAAAAAATCGACTGACCTATTTATTTTCAATCGACTGTTATCTTAGATATGACCACATGTGGTGGTGTGCTGGAGGAGTACCTGCATTTCCTGTGCTCATATATTACAAAATCATATAGAGTAGAATCTAATTTTGTTTGCCATGCAATGTTGTAGAGCTATCATATGTCTCCTGTCATTTATTTTTCAGCCACCTGCTATCTGCTACTTTTATAGTGCACTAGTTCTGCACACACTTCACCCTTACTCTCACTATTGTGTTTTTATGCAAGGGTATTTCAGACTCTGCTGCCATGAGAGAAGCCAAAAAGAAAAGAGAGAAGTCGCTCCAGTTTGGTGTGCGGCTAGGCAAGACACATTTCAACGCTTTAAAGGATGTAGTGTCAGCAGATGGATACGGGGAACGTAGCTCTGGAGTTGATGACCTCGCTCGCAATGAACCACCATCCCAGGTGCTTGCTTTAACTTCGCGGTGTCATATGTGGTTGCATGTTCCATATGGTGTCTAGCTTGTATTCGAAAGGCCGAAGTCGGTAAGATAAGGAAATATTTTTTTTACATGAACCACCATCCCGTGAGCACCAGAAGACAAATAGCTAGTCAGGGCACTGGCCGAGCCAGTGACAAGCCCAGCAAAGATAGGCATCACCTGGAAGCCAACTAAAAAGCTGCGATGGTGGCGAAGCAGCCCGCCTCCCACCAGCCTCTCAGGTCCTAGATGATCATGCTCACCACTCCAGCCGGATGTCTAGCTTGTATTGCTTCCAATTTGGTTAAATTGCATCTGCTTAGCTTACACATTATACCTTTGAACATGACGTGCCTTTCTGTTTTTGGTACATACTAGTACATCTGTGTATTAACCATGTTCTTACATCAAACTAATGTTCTTTTGTATCCCTCATCAATCACTTATGACGAGGCAGGCAGGCAAGGGGACTACTCCTCATTTAAAGAATGCAGCGTCAGCCTCCCGACATGATTCTCAAGAAACAGAAATGCTAGATGAAGATAGTGAAAGTAGCTCTGTAGTTGATTACAGCATTTCCCCTACACTAGCATCGCAGGTGCTTGCTCTAACTTGGCAGTGTGATATGTGGTTGCATGTTGCATATGGTGTCTAGATTGTAATTCTTCCAATCTGGTTAAACTGCATGTGCTAGTCTGCTTAGCTTATACATTATACCTATTAATGTGACATGCCTTCCTGTATTTAGTACATAGTACATATGTCTATTAAGCATGTCCTTACATAAAACTATTGTTTTTTTGTATCCCATCAATCAACATGACGAGACACCTTTAGTATATGCAGTGCGATATTAGTTGCATCTTTCATATGATTTATAGCATGCGCTGCTTCTAATTTGTTGAAATTCCATTTATGATGGGACGCTTTTAACTTGGCAGATTCATATTGGTTGCATCTTTCATGTGGTGTCTAGCTTGCATTGCTTCTTATTTGTTGGAATGGTTTTTGCTTAGTTTACACAACCAGTTGTGAACATGCCATGCCGTCTTGTTTTTCGTACATATTCCATCCTGGTATCATGTGTTTGCCTTACATCAAAGTAGTGATTGTCAGTATCATGCATGAATGAGTTCTGAAGAGAGAATTTTATTGCTTTTTCTTGTCGGTTTTACTTGACAATTCAAAATCAATAAACGGAAGGAAGTTAGCAAGGCAGCGGATAAAGGTGCTCCGTCCGAATGGAGGGCCTCTACAGTTTTTACTCCTCCACACCCCCAAGATGGTTTCCAAGACAACACATGCATAGACACTCAACAAAGTTGTGTCTATGTTGAGCACGTCTCCCCTAGTGCAGCATCACCGGTGCTCCCTCTAACTTGGCACTGTTATATGTGGTTGCATGTTATGTGTGATGTCTAGATTGTATTGCTTCTAATTTTGTTGAATTCCATCTGCTTACTTTACACATTATACTTGAATAAGACACGTGTTCCTGTCTCTAGAACATACAATATCTTTCTATCACACCATGTTCTTACATCAAATTACTACTATTGTGTAACCTGCTACAATCACTTACCATAAGACACGTTTGACTTTGGAGTGTGATATAGGTTACATCTCACATTCTTTTCTAGCTTGTACTACTAATTTGTTGAAATGGCACTTATGACGAGACAGATTTAACTTGGTAGAGTGATATTCGTTGCATCTTTCATATGGTGTCTAGCTTTCATTGCTTCTAATTTGTTGAAATGCCTTCTCCTTAGTTTACACATCATAAGCTGTGAATATGCAATGCTGTGAATATGCAATGGCACTAATGACGAGAGACCTCTAACATGGTAGTGTGATGTTGTTTGCATCTTGCATATGATTTATTTCTTGTACTGCTTCACATTTGTTTAAACGCCATTTATGATTAGACACTGTTAACTTGGCTGAGCGATATTTGTAGCATCTTTCATATGGTGTCTACCTTCCATTGCATTGCTTCTAATTTGGTGAAATGTCTTCTTCTTAGTTTACACATCATAGTTCTGGTTATCTCTTCCGTCTTGTTTTCCATTCATATTACATCCTCCTATCATGTGGTTGTCTAACATCAAAGTTCAGTTCGTCTGCATCACGCATCAATTTGTTCTGAAGAACTAACTTGTTATTCGTTTTTCTTGTCAGCTTGACTTAACATAGCATAGAGAAAGAGGAAGAAACAGAGAATGGCAGGGAATGAGAAGCGGATGAATCCTGCAGATTCTGCTGGTACTGATGGTGTAATAGAAGGTCAAAGTCCAGCAGAAAATTCTACAAACACGGCATCCCATGCTACACGAGTTGCAAAAAAAGACAAATAGAAACAAATAGCTGCCACCAAACAAGCAGAGACAGCCCTAGTTCTTGCAACACCTACCACAGTACTACCAGTTGCACGACGTACTCGTGCGACAACTGAGCTAGCAGCACGTTCCCAAGCTCCCTTGCCACCTGACACTACTTCCCAAGCACTCTTGACACAAGACGAGTTGGCAATATCAGATGAACCTTGTGAGCTTCAACAGCAAGAAGGTAGTTGCTGGAGTCAAGTTACAGTTGCATGCTTCTTTATATGTAGTCTCACAGTTTGATGTACACTAACACTTCCTATGTTTGTTGGTGGACTAGCACCTAGGCGCAAGAGGAAACAAACATCAGGGATAAGGCTCGATAGGTTAACTAAATCTAGAGGAGGAAGAATGGAGATCCGTTTTGAGGCAGGTTTAAAAAGGCCACGTGATGCTACAGATTCAGCCAAGTTAGTATCAGAGGCAGCGGTTGCTGTTAGGTGTCATGTACGTATCCTCCCAACATGGATTCAGTATAGGAATGACAAAGACGAAACCCAGTTCAACATATTCCTCGACCATTTATCTGTAAGTATGGTTATGTATGGAAACTAGTAATATCGTCTTGCTCTGTCCAATACTTTCTAGGTTGCTGATAATGAGACTCCCATAATTTTCAACAGATGAGGTTCAAGTTGGATAGCCAAGATGATGCAACCAGACAAGCTTGCACCCATGTTTTCAAGTCTGCTCTACGACAGTATCGGTATAACTTGAGGAAAACTCACTTTGAAGGCAAGGCTAACAGTGAACTTGCCCAAACATCTCCAGCGGAAAATATATCTGATGAAGACTGGAGAGGCCTCGTTAAACACTGGTCCGATCCGAAGTATCAGGTACATTATATATATGTCATCATATCACATGTTGAAGTCCTATTTACGCATGTGCCACACAAATCTATCTTCTTGTAGGTGAACTATTCAAAGAACAAGGCCAACCATACGAAAGTGAAATTCCAACAGATGACAGGATCTCGTAGCTATATTGCACACTACGAGGCTCTTGTAATTAGCTTCTGTTTCACTCTTTTCGCTGTACCATATTATCAGATCTATATTGACTTGTTCCAAATGGAGAGGAAAGCCCGCAAGGACCAAAAAGTACCTGAACCAAATGCTGTGCAAATCTTCAAGGACTGTCACACCAGCAAGAAGAAGGGCATGACTACACCAGTCAAAGCCGTTGTTGTAAGTCCTTCATCCTCATGCCTTTTAACTACTACTTACTCTGACTTGTGCCTTGAACTGCATGGTTTGCAGCCAATGTCTATTACTCTTTTCAATTATATACACAATTGTCTTAGCGTATCATTGCACCTTACAAGGTTTAAAAGAGAGGAGTGATGTTCCTTCGATCTTGACCCGTAATCTAGTTCCGTGCTGGACTTGCCCACACAAAGTTACAATTGCCTGTTTGTCTGTTCTCAGTTGTTTTGTGATATGAATGACGTCATACTATGCTTACCGTATTATAAACTTCGCCTGTTTATCCTTAGCCCTCAATACAATGTGAAGAAATAGACAATACATTAGCGATGGTACATGGTCATATGTTTGGAACCTGGTTTTATTATGTACTTTGCAATAAAATACAACTAATATTTTACATGGGTTCACCAGAATAAGTTCTGTATATAGACCAAAGCTATTTTGTTTGGTTTTGCTGCCTCCTTAATATCTTTTGTTCTGGTACTACTAATGTAAAACCTCAACTTTTCAGCGAGCTATGGAAAAAATGGTGGAACCGCCACCTTCTGAAGGTGGCGAGGCAACTATAACCGCAATGTCAGCTCTTGCTGCAGTGGGTCAGTACTTGTCCACTAACAGTGCCAAAAGCACGTTCCTGCGTAATACTGGGTTGGTTGTTAAGGCAATATCGTCCAAACTGCCTCATGAGCAAGATATGCAAGCTCAAAGCAATGTTGTATCTGCGCTCCAGACACAAGTCCATTCCCTAACAGAGACCCTTTGTGAAACAAGGAGAAACATTGCTCAATGTCGTCAAGATATGCATGGTTTTGAAACCAGACTATCAGACATTTTCTATGTTGTTCAGGAGCCTAGGGGAGATGAAGGCGAGGGTTATGGTGCTCCATCGGACAATACAGCATGAAAACGTAACAGTCGGGTCAAATGAACTGAGCTTCTGAACTTCTGGTGGTGCATTTATCTGCTAGACTGTTAAGTTTTATGCCAACCTTCCTTTTGTTATATAGTTGTAATTTGTTTTGGTGCGACACAAAATTTATTCTTAACGTGCAGCCACCACCTGAAGAAAACAGCAAGCCATTTTTGTATAGTGTAGGGTGTTCCCTATATTTGCACTGGTGGCGATCTTTGATGCCGAGTGGATGTAATCTGTGCAATCGCCTTAATAGCCTAGCATTAGTTTCGGCCTTATTTATTTCCTAGTCTTCTTTTTCCCTGGTTTGCTAGTGGCAGCAACTACCATGGGCCATATACGGGCCGTAGGATCCATGGGTCTCCTACGGGCTGTCGATAAATGGGCCTGCAATCGGTGGGCCTCGGGTCATCGGATAAATGGGTCTACATGGGCCATAATCGGGCGTAATTGGTCGGCCCAGCACGGTAACATGCCTTTAGCAGGCCGTAGGACAGCAAAGGCTTAATTCTGTCACAGGCATAACGGGTCGTTAATGGGCCAGAATATAGGACGGGCTGGAAACGGCGCAACGGGTTAACAGGCCAGAAATGGGCCAACTCTTGCCATGGGCCGAATTTGGCCCATTAGGGTAACAGGCCAGTAACAGGCCGACTCTTGCCATGGGCCGAATTTGGCCCGTTAGTGGAACAGGCCAGTAACGGGCCGACTCTTGCCATGGGCCGAACTTGGCCCATTAGGTGAACAGACCAGTAACGGGCCGGAAGTAATCGAGGGCCGAAAAGGAGCCCAAGAACGTATGGGCCGTCAATAGGCCGAAAGCTAACACGGGCTGGAAACGGCCCATGTAAATCACGGGCCATTAACGGGTATAAAGAAAATTACTGTTCATTATGGGCTAGAGTCACCATGGGCCTGTAATGGGCCGAAAGATACGATGGCCTCATATGGGCCGAAAGACGTCGTGGGCCATACATGGGCCAAAAGTGAAATGGGATGGTATTATATTCGACAGCCCACATGACGTTGTTGGGCCAATTTCCTTTAGGGCCTAACGGGTGGTGAGTTAACGGGCTATAAAATGGGCTATTTGCGAAGAGACCGTTAACAGGCTTTTCATGGGCCAGCCCATTAACTTTTGACCAAGTCAAATGGGCCGGCTTTGTAAGCTAAATGGGCCACTGTTGGGCCGTGCCACGTGTCGACATATCATAGGCGCCTATCTGACCCACTGACGAGCTGACACGTGTTTCGTCCGGCCAATAAGAATTTTACATGTGGAAATTTCCCATTGGTCGGGGCTGTTAACGGGTTATCGGATCCAAAACCCGACCCGATAGCTTAACAGCGTTCCGTTACGGTGGATGCCACGTGTCGGTCACCCTTGACGAAAGCACTTCTGTGACGCGCGATTTATCGTCATGGAAGTGGACACTTCCGTGATGATAATTTTGGTAATGTCATGGAACACTTCTACGACAGCACAGGTATGACTATCTTGATTCTGTCATAAATTTGTCATGGATGTACATGCATGACAAATAACGCGACCTACTGTGACAAAAACGTATCATCACGTAAGTGTATTTTTTGTAGTGGAAGAGGATAGAAGGAAGGAGGGGGCGCCGCCCCCACCCCTTTTCCAATTTGGATTACCAAGGGGGGCGCGTGCCACTTCTTGGCCGGCCCTCTCTTTTCTCCACTAAGGCCCATGGTGGCCTATTAACCTCCCGGGGGGTTCCGGTAACCCCCGGTAATCCGAAACTTATCCGAAATGACCCGAACCATTCTGGCGTCTGAATGTAACCTTCCAATATATGAACCTCTACCTCTCGACCATTTCAAGACTCCTCGTCATGTCTGTGATCTCATCCGGGACTCCAAACAAACTTCAGTCATCAAATCACATAACTCATAATATAAATCGTCATCAAACGTTAAGCGTGCGGACCCAACGGATTCGAGAACTATGTAGACATGACTGAGACACATCTTCGGTCAATAACCAATAGGGGAACCTGAATGCTCATATTGGTTCCTACATATTCTACGAAGATCTTTATCGGTCAAACCGCATAACAACATACATTGTTCCCTTTGTCATCGGTATGTTACTTGCTCGAGATTCGATCGTCGGTATCTTCATACCTAGTTCAATCTCGTTACCGGCAAGTCCCTTTACTCGTTCCATAATGCACCATCCCGTAACTAACTCATTAGTCACATTGCTTGCAAGGCTTATAGTGATGTGCATTACCGTGAGGGCCCAGAGATACCTCTCCAATACATGGAGTGACAAATCCTAATCTAGATCTATGCCAACTCAACAAACACTATCGGAGACACCTGTAGAGCATCTTTATGATCACCCAGTTACGTTGTGACGTTTGATAGCACGCAAGGTGTTTCTCCGGTATTCGGGAGTTGCATAATCTCATAGTCAGATGTGACGCTTGGATAACTAAGCTACAGTAATCCCTTGCTAATGATGCCACACCATCATGATTACTGTTGTTAAACTCGGTTGGTTCGAAACCGGTTCAAATTTCAAATTCAAATCAAAATCGAAATTCAAAATTTCCCAACATGAAATCTAAAATGTTCAAAGTGTGAAAAATAATCCCTGGATACATGTCATATTGTGACCAACCTCTTTTTGAATTCCCAAAGTGCCCCTCGAGATTTATTTAGTGGTCCAGCAACAATTGTTTTTGCCTTTTCAATTTTCCCAAAATAGTTAAACACTCCCAAATGCTTCAAACTTTTTGGTCCAACTTAAACTATTGCCTAGTATTTATGTACCAAGTGGCTCTTCTAACAAAAATCATATGGAGGCTCTATTTAATGCAAAACAGTGACTAAAATTGAATAGCTGAAAATAATAATAGTAGAAATAAAACAAAACAAAACAAAGCCCCCTACCCCCGGGCCTTAGCCACCCAGGCTGGCCCACGTCATCGTGGGGATAAGACCGAGTTACTCCTCCCTCTCCTCGTCAGCTCCCTGGGATATTTTCCCCCCTCCTCTCTCTCCCTCGTATCCTCCCTCCCCCCCCCCCCCCCCGCCACCTCGACCGAACCCGCTAAGGTTGCTCTCCGGTGGGACTCGTGGCTGCTGGCCTCCCCGCCAAGGGGCCTAGAAGGCCCGCCGCAGACGTCCACCTCACCTACAAGAGCTGGAGCAAGCGGAGCCACCTCGCAGCCGACTCCACAACCCCGTCCTCGCCGTCTCTGCTCGTAGCCGAGCTCATGCCCACCGCCGCGCCTCACCGTCGACGCGGCCACCAGCCTCCCCTCTCCATGCTGACGGGCCCAGGAGGACCGTCGCCGTCCACTCCGTCATCCACGCCCGCACGCAGGAGCCGAAAGCCCTCCTTCGTCGGCCCAGCATTCTTCTTCCTCCTCGGACCACCACCGCCTCGCTAACAACTCCGGCAGTCGCGCGTCTTCCCCAGGCCTTCTCAGCAACGGTGGTGAGCTTCCGCTTCCCCTCTCCCTCGCCGTTCGCTTGCCAGCGCCCCGGAGCTAGTCCCGCCACCGCGTCCGAGAGCTCGCGGATGCAGTTCGCCTCGCCGTCGCGGCCTCGGTCCCCTGAGCTCGAAAGCGAGCTCGTCCCCGTGCTCCTGGGGCTCCAAGGGCCCCGTAGAATAGACCCGTGCCGCTCGCCGTACCCCCTTCCCGCGCACCACCCGCTCGCCTGCGCTGGCCCTGCTCGCTACGGCCGCCGCCGCTGCTCCTCCCTTCCCCTGCTCCCCTCGCTACACGTGCCTGCCGTCCGCCTCTGCTCGCTACTTCCGAGCGCCCCCGCTTTCGTCCGCCACTGCCGGCGGTCCCTGTGCCGCGCCCGCCTACATCCGTCGTCGCCACCTTCGCGCGCCTCCCCAGCGCCCCGACCTGCTGCTCCTGGCCGCAGTTGACAAGCGCCGGCGCTTGTGCCTCTGTACTGTCCGGCCTCGTTTAGATTAGGAACTAATCCCAATTAGTGCTAACCCTCCCTCCTAATTAGTGTATGACACCTGGGTCCCATCTACTAACTTCCCCTTCAAATCAATTTGTTAAAAATAAAAGTGTTTCTATGACAGGTGGGACCCCCTGTACTATTTGTGTGGATAAGATCAAATAAGGCCCCTCTATGACATCTGGGCCCCATATGTCAGTTGGACCAGTCAACTCTGTCAGCTTTGACTGTTGACTGGTGACTGGGCAGTCAGCACGACCCACATGTCATACACTTACACACATTGTTGGGTACACTCCTGTGTACCCAAAGCAATTTATCTATTTATTATTTTCGAATTAAAATAAATCCAGTAATTCCAAAGTGGTTTAAATCTTTGAAAAATCATATAAAATTATCCGTAGCTCGGATGAAATGGTTTTATACCTGAAAGTTGCTCAGAATTTCGAGACGAATCCGGATACGTAGCCCGTTCGTCCGCCACACATCCCTAGCATAGTGAACACACAACTTTCCCCCTCCGATTCATCTGTCCGAAAACGCGAAACACCGGCGATATTTTCCCGGATGTTTCCCCCTTTCGCCGGTACCACCTACTGCCGCGTTAGGGCACACCTAGCACTGTGTATTGCCATGTTACACTTTGTGATGCTTTGATTGATCTGTTATTTATTGTGTTCCCCCTCTGTTACTTCTTTCTGGTAGACCCCGAGACTGGCGGCGACTCCCAGTTCGACTACGGAGTTGACGACCCCTCTCTCTTGCCAGAGCAATCAGGCAAGCCCCCCCCCCTTGATCAGCAGATATCGCCTACTCTCTTCTGTACTGCTTGCATTAGAGTAGTATAGCATCTTACTGCTTTCCGTTATCCTATCCTGATGCATAGCCTGTCCTTGTTACTCTTGTTGTTACCTTTACCTGCTATCCTACATGCTTAGTATAGGATGCTAGTTTACCATCAGTGGCCCTACATTCTTGTCCGTCTGCTGTGCTATATTATCGGGCCGTGATCACTCGGGAGTTGATCACGGGTATATACTACTTTATACATGATACATGTGGTAACTAAAGTCGGGTCGGCTCGAGGAGCACCCGCGAGTGATTCACGGATTGGGGGCTGAAAGGACCTTTGTCCCAACGGCCCTCTGTGTGGATCTTTGTGGCGGAGCGACAGGGCAGGTTGAGGTCACCTAGGAGAGAGGTGGGCTTGGCCCTGTCGGCGTTCGCAGATACTTAACATGCTTAACAAGATCTGGGTATTTGATCTGAGTGTGGCTAGTGGCCTATACGCACTAACCAACTACGCGGGAAAGATATGGGCACTCGACGTCGTGGTATCAGCCGAAGCACTTCGTGACGTCAGCAAATGAGCGGCGCCCGCCGGATTGGACTGGAACGCCACTAGGCTAGGTCTGCTTCCGGCCGCCCACGCAACGTGAAGGTGTGCTCAGGGCGATGGGCCCAGACCCCTGCGCGCTTAGGTTTAGACCGGCGTGCTGACTTCTCTGTTGTGCCTAGGTGGGGCTGCGACGTGTTGATCTTCCGAGGCCGGGCATGACCCAGGAAAGTGTGTCCGGCCAAATGGGATCAAGCGTGTTGGGTTATGTGGTGCACCCCTGTAGGGAAGTTAATCTATTCGAATTGCCGTGTCCCTCGGTAAAAGGACGACCCGGAGTTGTACCTTGACCTTATGACAACTAGAACCGGATACTTAATAAAACACACCCTTCCAAGTGCCAGATATAACCCGGTGATCGCTCTCTAACAGGGCATCGAGGAGGGGATCGCCGGGTAGGATTATGCTATGCGATGCTACATGGAGGACTTCAGTCTACTCTCTTCCATATGCTGCAAGACGAAGGCTGCCAGAAGCGTAGTCTTCGACAGGATTAGCTATCCCCCTCTTATTCTGGCATTCTGTAGTTCAGTCCACTAATATGGCCCCTTACACATATATCCATGCATATGTAGTGTAGCTCCTTGCTTGCGAGTACTTTGGATGAGTACTCACGGTTGCATTGTTTCCCCTTTTCCCCATCTCTCTACCCGATTGCCGCGACCAGGCGATGGAGCCCCGGATCCAGACGCCACCGTCGACGACGACTCCTACTACACTGGAGGTGCCTACTACTACGTCCAGCCCGCTGACGACGACCAGGAGTAGTTAGGAGGATCCCAGGCAGGGGGCCTGCGCCTCTTTCGATTGTATCCCAGTTTGTGCTAGCCTTCTTAAGGCAAACTTGTTTAATTTATGTCTGTACTCAGATATTGTTGCTTCCGCTGACTCGTCTATGATCGAGCACTTGTATTCGAGCCCTCGAGGCCCCTGGCTTGCATTATGATGCTTGTATGACTTATTTTATTTGTAGAGTTGTGTTGTGATATCTTCCCGTGAGTCCCTGATCTTGATCGTACACATTTGCGTGCATGATTAGTGTATGATTGAATCGGGGGCGTCACAAGTTGGTATTAGAGCCGACTGCCTGTAGGAATCCCCCTTCCAAACTCCTTGGCCGAAGTTGAGTCTAGACTTTACAAAACTTTTACTATCATGGTTGTGCGGCCCATGGGCCCACGTCGCCATTGGGTGGTAGTAGGATCTTTTTATTCCTCGACCTTTACTCTGGGACTCTGAACTCTCTTCTATTCGGGATAAATGATTTTACTAAATCTAACTCTAGGTTCTCGAAACTACTTCCTCCCGAAGAGCCCCTTATTACAATGATCGCCTGCTGCACCAGAAGGTTCCGAAGATGCTATTCGTTGTTTTCCCGAGACGCTTGTGCCGACCGCTTTTGCAAATCCCTACCACTATTATCTGTATGCATAACTGAACACACTTGCCTACATTCAATCCCATTGATCTTGTTATTACAAGATGCACTGTACTGCTCTCCGTGGTTCCGATAATCCTTTGAGCTTACTGCCCTAAAGTTCTTACCTAATGAATGCCCCCTACGGATAATTCCTCGCACTTATCGAGTACCCGCTCATCCCCAGTTGTTCAGGTGTTTCACAAAAGTCTTCGAAGTGCCATTCGACCTTCCGAAAACCCTGAGTAGCCTGTTGCTCTTGAAATTCTTGCTTGCTCGCATTCTAGTTAATGCCATAAGTCTGGTAGTCTTATTGGCATCTTTTGTCACTATCATTTTGCATCCATTGATTCAATATGTGCGAATACTCACAATCCTCAATCAGATCCTAGGATCCATCCTTTCGGCTCAAACATCATTTTAAACATGAGTTGGATCTCGACCAATTAAATTGTCGTGGATTGTACCCCTAAGCTTACCCGACTTATCCATCCTTAATCATAGCATTTGCTTATGATCCCTTGAATTGGAAATCATAATTCTTTTGCATTTGAGCTTTGAATTAGTCAGTCGTTCCTATGACCTGATGCCTTTGCATTCTTTCTCCTTCTGGTTGAGTAACGATACTCACATTGGATTCCTTGTGGTCCGCGAGACCAATTGCTTGGTTAGTATCCGACAGTGTCCTTCATATACAAAAACCTCAAGAAGTTCTTTCCCATATACATAATACGTTCGGTAAATTGTATCCTCTGCCTTGTCGAGCATGCTCTGCTTTCGAGCTTGTGTTATTTACTCCTGAAGTTTGTGGCATATGTTCCTAAGAGAGCCTGATGGGTTGAACAAATGCCTTACCTAATCTATGTGAGCTCGAAAGATTTCACGGGCCATACTCATCTGGTATTTCACCAGGTAAAACTTTCAACACTAATGTCATTATTGACAACTAGAAGTGAATGTAAGGTTGTGCTTTGGAGAAGTGGGAGTCGACCTTGAACTTAGTGTTCATGCCCATGGACCCGATGTGCAACTTATCATGGAAGCTTCTTGCAAAACTTTTAATCAGTTGGATAATTCTTTCGGTGTCTTTGAATTGGATCCCTTGCAACTATGGTTTCGACTGTATTGATATTCCTTGATTCCTTTTCTCGGACAAGTTAAAGTACTTGTCTTTTGCAAGATCAATACACTTGTCAACCCTCTATGTTGCTCTACATCCGAGTATTACCCTCGGGTACCTCGATATTATCATTGAACCATGTTGCTTAATTATGAGCCTTCATCAAGTATTATTCCTCACTGATTCCAATGTTTCCTATTTCCGAGTTGTTAGTCACTCGAGGACATCGATAACTAAATCGGGTCCGCACCATGATTAAACAACTCTTAGTAATCTCCTTTACTCATGAGGTTGTATTCGAGCATGTCGATCCTAGCCTGATCGGCTATCATCATAGTGGTAATTTTCACTATGCTACCTGGCCCCTCTCCCCGTAGCAAAATTTTCGAGGATGAGCTAAGCTTACGTCCATCTTCCTCGTCATATCATTTCTCCTTGAACAGACTTGATTTTGAGTCTGTGTCGTACCCATGGTTCCAATAACCTTTTGCTTCATCATTCCTTTGACTCGATGTCGTCACTGATTGATTACATCTTCATGAAATCTCTCGACAAATGTGTCGTGATCATCATCAACCTTATGATCTCTTCCAAGATATCTATCAAATTCTTGATGAGAAATACCATCCTTTGCCCTCGATGATTCGGGTTATCATCGACAACATTATTGCATTCCCTCCAACACAAAACTTGTTCGTGTTTTGTGTTATACCTTGAGTTCGTTGCTACCCAGCATTGTTCTTCTTTACCTTGGAGTATTACCATCTTTTATGTCGAGAATGTCGTGAGAATTTCACCACCTCTTAAGAATTCTTAATACAGGTGATACTTCTCGCCATATCCGTTCAGTTCTAGCAACCCTATTGCTTTGAAGATTAATGCTCGATGTTTCATTCTAAGTCTATTGATTATTGAATCATCATTCAAACATTGATCGTGCTACCTAGTTCAGATTTCCGGGTGCACCTTTCTATCATTGTTAAATTGTGTATGTTTTCCTCGAGCATACATCATTATATCATTTGATCGACAAATGTTATCTCCTTGTTCACATAATTGTGGAAATCCATCCTTTGGAAATCGCGATGATTTGTCGTTGAGTCCATCAGCCACCTCCTCATCCTCTTCTCGGTTTACTAATGAACTCTTGTTTCGGAACTCGCTTCCATAGTTCAATTCCCGAGAATCTTACGATGTCATCTCGACAATTTGTGTTGCACCTTTCTTCTCGGGCATCCTGAGTCCGAGTTATCCTGACACCAATCAGATCTGAATCTCGGTCAGATATGATGGTTGGAACGTATTTCCAAGATTTATAACGATGGTCTTTGTATGACCCGGTAAGGTGGTGTCATACCTAGCCCACCTGGCCGGAGGCCCTATTATTATAGCTCCCTTTAGCAATGTTATCCATTCTTCCTTGAGGAAACTGCAATACTTATTCTACAAGTTGTTCCTGATGAATCCTTCGTGTATCCAAAGTACGACCTTTGCTTGAAGACCATGTCAATGCTATCTCGAAGCATGTCTATGGTACTCTAATTTTCAACAAGAACCTTTGGAGCCCAATGCTAAATGTTTCTTGCTCAATTATCCAAACACCGTTGTATGGGTAATGTCATGAAATTTCTCTCCCCTTACTTAAAGGGTTTTCTACATTATATCGTGTCACGGATATCATGCTCTATTTGTCCTTGGGAAGGATATACCCCTAAAATATGTGTTTAAACACATTTTCCTTTCCATTGTTTTGTTTAATCTGATAATCATATTTTCCTTTCCATTGTTTGGTTTAACCACTCTTGTCCTCTGTATGATCTAAGCAATAATGATTCACTGCTTATGTAAACACCCTGGTGTATCACCTTGTCAGTAAGATCGTGTTACTATTGTTGATGACATTTCGGTAACAACCGATGGACGAGAACTTTGCCTACTAGTCCGCCTCGTTCAACGAGTAGATAAATGGTTCTCTTCGTCCCTCGCCCTTGGTACCTATGTTGTTGCAGACATGACCGTCAAACTATCCTCTGACATGCCTTGCTTACCTGATCATGCAAGATGTCACCAACCTTCCTACTTTTAACCACATGGTGGGCCCATAACCCAAGTTCCACAGGATCGAAACCTGACTCTTCTGTACACCCCCCTGTTCGAATGGTTGTTCCTCACGCGTGGCCTCATGTGTAATTCATGGACCACCTTCCTAGTGATCTATTCTGGTATCAAACACAAAATTTACCCCATTGCTCTGGACCCCCCTTTTACATTTTGTTTCAGGCATCAAACGATTGCCTGCCCACTCAAAACTTCCCATGATACCTTCTTACTTTACTCTCGATATTTTCCTAAGTATCTATTCGAGAGCTACTTTCTACCACATTCCCTGAGTTATCTGCCAGATAGTCAACCTTGTAAGGTCCATAGTTTCGAAGTTACCCCTTGTCCTTTCGTAAGTACGATGAAATTTCCGAAGAAAGGATGATGACTTCATCATGATGACCTGAAGCAGAGAAATGGAGAAATCAAGGAAATGGATCAACCTCTTCGAGAAGAGCGACCAAGAACGAGAAGATTCATTACAATTTCGTAACCAAATCCCTTCCCCCTTACTCCCGCTCCTAAATCTCGAGACGAGATTTCTTGTAGTGGAGGGGAATTGTGATGCCCGGATAACTAAGCTACAGTAATCCCTTGCTAATGATGCCACATCATCATGATTACTGTTGTTAAACTCGGTTGGTTTGAAACCGGTTCAAATTTCAAATTCAAATCAAAATCGAAATTCAAAATTTCCAAACATGAAATCTAAAATGTTCAAAGTGTGACAAATAATCCCTGGATACATATCATATTGGGACCAACCTCTTTTTGAATTCCCAAAGTGCCCCTCGAGATTTATTTAGTGGTCCAGCAACAATTGTTTTTGCCTTTTCAATTTTCCCAAAATAGTTAAACACTCCCAAATGCTTCAAACTTTTTGGTCCAACTTAAACTATTGCCTAGTATTTATGTACCAAGTGGCTCTTCTAACAAAAATCATTTGGAGGCTCTATTTAACGCAAAACAGTGACTAAAATTGCATAGCTGAAAATAATAATAGTAGAAATAAAACAAAACAAAACAAAGCCCCCTACCCCCGGGCCTTAGCCACCCAGGCTGGCCCACGTCGTCGTGGGGATAAGACCGAGTTACTCCTCCCTCTCCTCGTCAGCTCCCTGGGATATTCCCCCCCCCCCCCTCCTCTCTCTCTCCCTCGTATCCTCCCTCCTGTTGGGGACCGTAGTAATTTCAAAAAAATTCCTACGCACACGCAAGATCATGGTGATGCATAGCAACGAGAGGGGAGAGTGTTGTCTACGTACCCTCGTAGACCGAAGCGGAAGCATTGACGCAACGTAGAGGAAGTAGTCGTACGTCTTCCCGATCCGACCGATCCAAGTACCGTTACTCTGGCACCTCCGAGTTCTTAGCACACGTTCAGCTCGATGACGCTCCCCGGGCTCCGATCCAGCAAAGCTTCGGGGATGAGTTTCGTCAGCACGACGGCGTGATGACGATGATGATGTTCTACCGACGCAGGGCTTCGCCTAAGCACTGCAACGATATGACTGAGGTGGAATATGGTGGAGGGGGCAGCGCACACGGCTGAGGAACGATCACGAAGATCAACTTGTGTGTTCTAGGGTGCCCCCCTGCCCCCGTATATAAAGGAGCAAGGGGGAGGGGCGGCCGGTCTAGAGGGGGCGCGCCAAGGAGGGGGAAACCTACTCCAAGTAGGTTTGCCCCTCCCTTTCCTATTCCAACTAGGACAAGAGGGGAAGGAGGAGGAAGGGAGAAGGAAGGAGAGGGGGGCCGCGCCCCCTTCCCTTGTCCAATTCGGACTAGGGCAAGGAGGGCTGCGCGCCACCTCCTGGCTGCCCTCTCTCTTCTCCACTAAAGCCCATTAAGGCCCAATAACTCCCCGGGGGGTTCCGGTAACCCCTCGGTACTCCGGTAAAATGCCGATTTCACCTGGAACGATTCCGATGTCCAAATATAGGCTTCCAATATATCGATCTTTATGTCTCGACCATTTCGAGACTCCTCGTCATGTCTGTGATCATATCCGGGACTCTGAACAACCTTCGGTACATCAAAATGCATAAACTCATAATAACTGTCATCGTAACGTTAAGCGTGCGGACCCTACGGTTCGAGAACAACGTAGACATGACCGAGACACGTCTCCGGTCAATAACCAATAGCGGGACCTGGATGCCCATATAGGCTCCTACATATTCTACGAAGATCTTTATCGGTCAGACCGCATAACAACATATGTTGTTCCCTTTGTCTTCGGTATGTTACTTGCCCGGGATTCGATCGTCGATATCTCAATACCTAGTTCAATCTCGTTACCGGCAAGTCTCTTTACTCGTTCCGTAATACATCATCTCGCAACTAACTCATTAGTTGCAATGCTTGCAAGGCTTAAGTGATGTGCATTACCGAGAGGGCCCAGAGATACCTCTCCGACATTCGGAGTGACAAATCCTAATCTCGAAATACGCCAACCCAACAAGTACCTTTGGAGACACCTGTAGAGCAACTTTATAATCACCCAGTTACGTTGTGACGTTTGGTAGCACACAAAGTGTTCCTCCGGTAAACGGGAGTTGCATAATCTCATAGTCACAGGAACATGTATAAGTCATGAAGAAAGCAATAGCAACATACTAAACGATCGAGTGCTAAGCTAACGGAATGGGTCAAGTCAATCACATCATTCTCCTAATGATGTGATCCCGTTAATCAAATGCCAACTCATGTCTATGGCTAGGAAACTTAACCATCTTTGATCAACGAGCTAGTCAAGTAGAGGCATACTAGTGGCACTCTGTTTGTCTATGTATTCACACATGTATAATGTTTCCGGTTAATACAATTCTAGCATGAATAATAAACATTTATCATGAAATAAGGAAATAAATAATAACTTTATTATTGCCTCTAGGGCATATTTCCTTCAGTCTCCCACTTGCACTAGAGTCAATAATCTAGTTCACATCGCCATGTGATTTAACAGCAATAGTTTACATCACCATGTGTTTAACACCCATAGTTCACATCGATATGTGATCAACACCCAAAGGGTTTACTAGAGTCAGTAATCTAGTTCACATCGCTATGTGATTAACACCCAAAGAGTACTAAGGTGTGATCATGTTTTGCTTGTGAGAGAAGCTTAGTCAACGGGTCTGCCAAAATTCAGATCCGTATGTATTTTGCAAATTTCTATGTCTACAATGCTCTGCACGGAGCTACTTTAGCTAATTGCTCCCACTTTCAATATGTATCTAGATTGAGACTTAGAGTCATCTAGATTAGTGTCAAAACTTGTATCGACGTAACCTTTTACGACGAACCTTTTTGTCACGTCCATAATCGAGAAACATATCCTTATTTCACTAAGGATAATTTTGACCGTTGTCCAGTGATCTACATCTAGATCACTATTGTACTCCCTTGCTAAACACAGTGTAGGATATACAATAGATCTGGTACACAGCATGGCATACTTTATAGAACCTATGGCCAAGGCATAGGGAATGACTTTCATTCTCTTTCTATCTTCTGCCGTGGTCGGGTTTTGAGTCTTACTCAATTTCACACCTTGTAACACAGGCAAGAACTTCTTTCTTTGACTGTTCCATATTGAACTACTTCAAAATCTTGTCAAGGTATGTATTCGTTGAAAATTTATCAAGCGTCTTGATCTATCTCTATAGATCTTGATGCTTAATATGTAAGCAGCTTCACTAAGGTCCTTCTTCGAAAAACTCCTTTCAAATACTCCTTTATGCTTTGCAGAATAATTCTACATTATTTCCGATCAACAATATGTCATTTACACATACTTATCAGAAATGTTGTAGTGTTCCCACTCACTTTCTTGTAAATACAGGCTTCACTGTAAGTCTGTATAAAACTATATGCTTTGATCAATTTATCAAAGCGTGTATTCCAACTCCGAGATGCTTGCACCAGTCCATAGATGGATCGCTGGAGTTTGCATATTTTGTTAACACCTTTAGGATCGACAAAACCTTCTAGTTGCATCGTATACAACTCTTCTTTAATAAATCCATTAAGGAATGCAGTTTTGTTTATCCATTTGCCGGATTTCATAAAATGCGGTAATTGCTAACATGATTCGGACAGACTTAAGTATAGATACGAGTGAGAAACTCTCATCGTAGTCAACACCTTGAACTTGTCGAAAACCTTTTGCGACAATTCTAGCTTTGTAGATAGTAATACTACTATCAGCGTCCGTCTTCCTCTTGAAGATCCATTTATTTTCTATGGCTTGCCGATCATCGGGCAAATCCATCAAAGTCCATACTTTGTTCTCATACATGGATCATATCTCAGATTTCATGGCCTCAAACCATTTCGCGGAATCTGGGCTCATCATCGCTTCCTCATAGTTCGCAAGTTCGCCATGGTCTAGTAACATGACTTCCAGAACAGGATTACCGTACTACTATGGTGCGGATCTCACTCTCGTTTACCTACGAGATTCGGTAGTAACTTGATCTGAAGTTACATGATCATCATCATTAGCTTCCTCACTAATTGGTGTAGAAGTCACAAGAACAGATTTTGTGATGAACTACTTTCCAATAAGGGAGAAGGTACAATTACCTTATCAAGTTTTCTACTTTCCTCCCACTCACTTCTTTCGAGAGAAACTCCTTCTCTAGAAAGGATCCATTCTTAGCAACAAATGTCTTGCCTTTGGATCTGTGATAGAAGGTGTACCCAACAGTTTCCTTTGGGTATCCTATGAAGACATATTTCTCCGATTTGGGTTTGAGCTTATCAGGATGAAACTTTTTCATATAAGCATCACAACCCCAAACTTTAAGAAACGACAACTTTGGTTTCTTGTTAAACCACAGTTCATATAGTGTCGTCTCAACGGATTTAGATGGTGCCCTTTTTAACGTGAATGCAGCTGTCTCTAATGCATAACCCCAAAACGATAGTGGTAAATCGGTAAGAAACATCATAGATTGCACTATATCCAATAAAGTACGGTTATGACGTTTAGACACACCATTATGCTGTGGTGTTCCAGGTGGCATGAGTTTGTGAAACTATTCCAGATTGTTTTAATTGAAGGCCAAACTCGTAACTCAAATATTTTACCTCTGCGATCATATCGTAGAAACTTTTATTTTTGTTACGATGATTCTCTACTTCACTCTGAAATTCTTTGAACTTTTCAAATGTTTCAGACTAGTGTTTCATTAAGTAGATATACTCATATCTGCTCAAATCATCTGTGAAGGTCAGAAAATAATGATACCCGCCGCGAGACTTAACACTCATCGGATCGCATACATCAGTATGTATTATTTCCAACAAGTCAGTTTCTCGCTCCATTGTTCCGTAGAACGGAGTTTTAGTCATCTTGCCCATAAGGCATGGTATGTAAGCATCAAGTGATTCATAATCAAGTGATTCCAAAATCCCATCAACATGGAGTTTGTTCATGCGCTTTACACCAATATGACCTAAACAGCAGTGCCACAAATAAGTTGCAGTATCATTATTAACTTTGCATCTTTTGGCTTCAATATTATGAATATGTGTATCACTACGATCGAGATCCAACAAAACCATTTTGTTGGTGTGTATGACCATAGAAGGTTTTATTCATGTAAACAGGACAACAATTTATTCTCTTACTTAAATGAATAACCGTATTGCAATAAACATGATCAAATCATATTCATGCTCAACACCAAATAACACTTATTTAGGTTCCACACTAATCCCGAAAGTATAGGGAGTGTGCGATGATGATCATATCAATCTTGGAACTACTTCCAACTTTCATCGTCACTTCACCCTTAACTAGTCTCTGTTCATTCTGGAACTCCCGTTTCGAGTTACTAATCATAGCAACAGAACTAGTACCAAATACTGAGGGGTTGCTATGAACACTAGTAAATACACATCAATAATCTGTATATCAAATATACCTTTGTTCACTTTGCCATCCTTCTTATCCGCCAAATACTTGGGGCAGTTCCGCTTCCAGTGACCAGTCCCTTTGCAGTAAAACGCACGCAGTCTCAGGCTTAGGTCCAGACTTGGGCTTCTTCACTTGAGAAGCAACTTGCTTGCCGTTCTTCTTGAAGTTCCCCTTCTTCCCTTTGCCCTTTTCTTGAAACTAGTGGTCTTGTTAACCATCAACACTTGATGTTTTTCTTGATTTCTACCTTCGTCGATTTCAGCATCATGAAGAGTTTGGGAATTGTTTCTGTTATCCCTTGCATATTATAGTTCATCACGAAGTTCTACTAACTTGGTGATGGTGACTAGAGAATTATGTTAATCACTATTTTATCTGGAAGATTAACTCCCACTTGATTCAAGCGATTGTAGTACCCAGACAATCTGAGCACATGCTCACTAGTTGAGCGATTCTCCTCCATCTTTTAGCTATAGAACTTGTTGGAGACTTCATATCTCTCAACTCGGGTATTTGCTTGAAATATTAACTTCAACTCCTGGAACATCTCATATGGTCCATGACGTTCAAAACGTCTTTGAAGTCCCGATTCTAAGCCGTTAAGCATGGTGCACTTAAACTATCAAGTAGTCATCATATTGAGCTAGCCGAACGTTCATAACGTCTGCATCTGCTCCTGCAATAGGTCCGTCACCTAGCGGTGCATCAAGGACATAATTCTTCTGTGCAGCAATGAGGATAAACCTCAGATCACGGATCCAATCCGCATCATTGCTACTAACATCTTTCAACACAATTTTCTCTAGGAACATATCAATATAAACATATGAAAGCAACAATGCGAGCTATTGATCTACAACATAGATATGCTAATACTACCAGGACTAAGTTCATGATAAATTAAAGTTCAATTAATCATATTACTTAAGAACTCCCACTTAGATAGACATCCCTCTAATCTTCTAAGTGATCACATGATCCACATCAACTAAACCATGTCTGATCATCACGTGAGATGGAGTAGTTTCAATGGTGAACATCATTATGTTGATCATGTCTACTATATGATTCACGCTCGACCTTTCGGTCTCCGTGTTCCGAGGCCATATCTGTATATGCTTGGATCGTCAAGTATAACCTGAGTATTCCGCGTGTGCAACTGTTTTGCACCCGTTGTATTTGAACGTAGAGCCTATCACACCCGATCATCACGTGGTGTCTCAGCACGAAGAACTTTCGCAACGGTGCATACTCAGGGAGAACACTTCTTGATAATTAGTGAGAGATCATCTTAAAATGCTACCGACAAACTAAGCAAAATAAGATGTATAAAATATAAACATCACATGGAATCAATATATGTGACATGCTATGGCCATGATCATCTTGCGCCTTTGATCTCCATCTCCAAAGTACCGTCATGATCTCTATCATCACCGACACGACACCTTGATCTCCATCGTAGCATCGTTGTCGTCTCGCCTATCTTATGCTTCTACGACTATCGCTACCGCTTAGTGATAAAGTAAAGCATTACAGGGCGATTGCATTGCATACAATAAAGCGACAACCATATGCCTCCTGCCAGTTGCCGATAACTCGGTTACAAAACATGATCATCTCATACAATAAAATTTAGCATCATGTCTTGACCATATCACATCACAACATGCCCTGCAAAAACAAGTTAGACGACCTCTACTTTGTTTGTTGCAAGTTTTACGTGGCTGCTACGGGCTTAAGCAAGAACCAATCTCACCTATGCATCAAAAACCACAATGATAGTTTGTCAAATAGACTCCGTTTTAACCTTCGCAAGGACCGGGCGTAGCCATACTCGGTTCAACTAAAGTTGGAGAAACTGACACCCGCCAGCCACCTGTGTGCAAAGCACGGCGGTAGAACCAGTCTCGCGTAAGCGTACGCGTAATGTAGGTCCGGGCCGCTTCATCCAACAATACCGCCAAACCAAAGTATGACATGCTGGTAGGCAGTATGACTTATATCGTCCACAACTCACTTGTGTTCTACTCGTGCATATAACATCAAACCATAAAAACCTAGGCTCTGATACCACTGTTGGGGAACGTAGTAATTTCAAAAAAATTCCTACGCACACGCAAGATCATGGTGATGCATAGCAACGAGAGGGGAGAGTGTTGTCTACGTACCCTCGTAGACCGAAGCGGAAGCGTTGACGCAACGTAGAGGAAGTAGTCGTACGTCTTCCCGATCCGACCGATCCAAGTACCGTTACTCCGGCACCTCCGAGTTCTTAGCACACGTTCAGCTCGATGACGCTCCCCGGGCTCCGATCCAGCAAAGCTTCGGGGATGAGTTTCGTCAGTACGACGGCGTGATGACGATGATGATGTTCTACCGACGCAGGGCTTCGCCTAAGCACTGCAACGATATGACTGAGGTGGAATATGGTGGAGGGGGGCACCGCACACGGCTGAGGAACGATCACGAAGATCAACTTGTGTGTTCTAGGGTGCCCCCCTGCCCCCCTATATAAAGGAGCAAGGGGGAGGGGCGACCGGTCTAGAGGGGGCGCGCCAAGGAGGGGAAACCTACTTTGCCCCTCCCTTTCCTATTCCAACTAGGACAAGAGGGGAAGGAGGAGGAAGGGAGAAGGAAGGAGAGGGGGGCCGCGCCCCCTTCCCTTGTCCAATTCGGACTAGGGCAAGGAGGGCTGCGCGCCACCTCCTGGCTGCCCTCTCTCTTCTCCACTAAAGCCCATTAAGGCCCAATAACTCCCCGGGGGGTTCCGGTAAACCCTCGGTACTCCGGTAAAATGCCGATTTCACCTGGAACGATTCCGATGTCCAAATATAGGCTTCCAATATATCGATCTTTATGTCTCGACCATTTCGAGACTCCTCGTCATGTCCGTGATCACATCCGGGACTCCGAACAACCTTCGGTACATCAAAATGCATAAACTCATAATAACTGTCATCGTAACGTTAAGCGTGCGGACCCTACGGTTCGAGAACAACGTAGACATGACCGAGACACGTCTCCGGTCAATAACCAATAGCGGGACCTAGATGCCCATATTGGCTCCTACATATTCTACGAAGATCTTTATCGGTCAGACCGCATAACAACATACGTTGTTCCCTTTGTCATCGGTATGTTACTTGCCCGAGATTCAATCGTCGGTATCTCAATACCTGGTTCAATCTCGTTACCGGCAAGTCTCTTTACTCGTTCCGTAATACATCATCTTGCAACTAACTCATTAGTTGCAATACTTGCAAGGCTTAAGTGATGTGCATTACCGAGAGGGCCCAGAGATACCTCTCCGACATTCAGAGTGACAAATCCTAATCTCGAAATATGCCAACCCAACAAGTACCTTTGGAGACACCTATAGAGCACCTTTATAATCACCCAGTTATGTTGTGACGTTTGGTAGCACACAAAGTGTTCCTCCGGTAAACGGGAGTTGCATAATCTCATAGTCATAGGAACATGTATAAGTCATGAAGAAAGCAATAGCAACATACTAAACGATCGAGTGCTAAGCTAACGGAATGGGTCAAGTCAATCACATCATTGTCCTAATGATGTGATCCCGTTAATCAAATGCCAACTCATGTCTATGGCTAGGAAACTTAACCATCTTTGATCAACGAGCTAGTCAAGTAGAGGCATACTGGTGACACTCTGTTTGTCTATGTATTCACACATGTATTATGTTTCCGGTTAATACAATTCTAGCATGAATAATAAACATTTATCATGAAATAAGGAAATAAATAATAACTTTATTATTGCCCCTAGGGCATATTTCCTTCACCTCCCCTCCTCCCACCTCGACCGAACCCGCTAAGGTTGCTCTCCGGTGGGACTCGTGGCCGCCGGCCTCCCCATGGCCAGCCAAGGGGCCTAGAAGGCCCGCCGCAGCCGTCCACCTTACCTACAAGAGCTGGAGCAAGTGGAGCCACCTCGCAGCCGACTCCACAACCCCGTCCTCGCCGTCTCTGCTCGCAGCCGAGCTCCCGCCCGCCGTCGCGCATCACCGTCGACGCGGCCACCAGCCTCCCCTCTCCATGCTGACGGGCCCAGGAGGACCGTCGCCGTCCACTCCGTCGTCCACGCCCGCACGCAGGAGCCGAAAGCCCTCCTTCGTCGGCCCAGCCTTCTTCTTCCTCCTCGGACCACCGCCGCCTCGCCAACAACTCCGGCAGTCGCGCGTCTTCCCCGGGCCTTCTCAGCAACGGTGGTGAGCTTCCGCTTCCCCTATCCCTCGCCGTTCGCTTGCCAGCGCCCCGGAGCTAGTCCCGCCACCGCGTCCGAGAGCTCGCGGATGCAGTTCGCCTCGCCGTCGCGGCCTCTGTCCCCTGAGCTCGAAAGCGAGCTCGTCCCCGTGCTCCTGGGGCTCCAAGGGCCCCGTAAAATAGACTCACGCCACTCGCCGTACCCCCTCCCCGCGCACCACCCGCTCGCCTGCACTGGCCCTGCTCGCTACGGCCGCCGCCGCTGCTCCTTCCTTCTCCTCCTCCCCTCGCTGCTCGTGCCTGCCGCCCGGCTCTGCTCGCTACTTCCGAGCGCCCCCGCTTTCGCCCGCCACTGCCGGCGGTCCCTGTGTCGCGCCCGCCTACAGCCGTCGTCACCACCTTCGCGCGCCTCCCCAGCGCCCCGACCTGCTGCTCCTGGCCGCAGTTGACAAGCGCCGGCGCCTGTGCCTCTGTACTGTCCGGCCTCGTTTAGTTTAGGAACTAATCCCAATTAGTGCTAACCCTCCCTCCTAATTAGTGTATGACACCTGGGTCCCATCTACTAACTTCCCCTTTAAATCAATCTGTTAAAAATAAAAGTGTTTCTATGACAGGTGGGACCCCCCCTGTACTATTTGTGTGGATAAGATCAAATAAGGCCCCTCTATGACATCTCGGCCCCATATGTCAGTTGGACCAGTCAACTCTGTCAGCTTTGACTGTTGACTGGTGACTGGGCAGTTAGCACGACCCACATGTCATACACTTACACACATTGCTGGGTACACTCCTGTGTACCCAAAGCAATTTATCTATTTATTATTTTCTAATTAAAATAAATCCAGTAATTCCAAAGTGGTTTAAATCTTTGAAAAATCATATAAAATTATCCGTAGCTCGGATGAAAAGGTTTTATACATGAAAGTTGCTCAGAATTTCGAGACGAATCCGGATACGAAGACCGTTCATCCGCCACGCATCCCTAGCATAGCAAACACACAACTTTCCCCCTCCGATTCATCTGTCCGAAAACGCGAAACACCGGCGATATTTTCCCGGATGTTTCCCCCTTTCGCCGGTACCACCTACTGCCGCGTTAGGGCACACCTAGCACCGCGTATTGCCATGTTACGCTTTGTGATGCTTTGATTGCTGTATTATTTATTGTGTTCCCCCTCTGTTACTTCTTTCTGGTAGACCCCGAGACTGCCGGCGACCCCCAGTTCGACTACGGAGTTGACGACCCCTCTCTCTTGCCAGAGCAATCAGGTAAGCCCCCCTCCCCTTCATAACCTGATATCGCCTACTCTCTTCTATACTACTTGCATTAGAGTAGTATAGCATGTTACTGCTTTCCGTTATCCTATCCTGATGCATAGCCTGTCCTTGTTACTCATGTTGTTACCTTTACCTGCTATCCTACATGCTTAGTATAGGATGCTAGTTTTCCATCAGTAGCCCTACATTCTTGTCCGTCTGCTGTGCTATATTATCGGGCCGTGATCACTCGGGAGTTGATCACGGGTATATACTACTTTATACATGATACATGTGGTAACTAAAGTCGGGTCGGCTCGACGAGCACCTGCGAGTGATTCATGGATTGGGGGCTGAAAGGACCTTTGTCCCAACGGCCCTCTGTGTGGATCTTTGTGGCCGAGCGACGGGGCATGTTGAGGTCAACTAGGAGAGAGGTGGGCTTGGCCCTGTCGGCGTTCGTGGATACTTAACAAGCTTAACGAGATCTGGGTATTTGATCTGAGTCTGGCTACTGGTCTATACGCACTACCAACTACGCGGGAAAGATATGGGCACTCGACGTCGTGGTATCAGCCGAAGCACTTCGTGACGTCAGCGACTGAGCGGCGCGCGCCGGATTGGACTGGAACGCCACTAGGCTAGGTCTACTTCCGGCCGCCCACGCAACGTGCATGTGTGCTCAGGGCGATGGGCCCAGACCCCTGCGCGCTTAGGTTTAGACCGGCGTGCTGACCTCTCTGTTGTTCCTAGGTGGGGCTGCGATGTGTTGATCTTCCGAGGCCAGGCATGACCCAGGAAAGTGTGTCCGGCCAAATGGGATCAAGTGTGTTGGGTTATGTGGTGCACCCCTGCAGGGAAGTTAATCTATTCGAATAGACGTGTCCCTCGGTAAAAGGATGACCCGGAGTTGTACCTTGACCTTATGACAACTAGAATCAGATACTTAATAAAACACACCCTTCCAAGTGCCAGATACAACCCGGCAATCGTTCTCTAACAGGGCATCAAGGAGGGGATCGCCGGGTAGGATTATGCTATGCGATGCTACATGGAGGACTTCAGTCTACTCTCTTCCATATGCTGCAAGACGGAGGCTGCCAGAAGCGTAGTCTTTGACAGGATTAGTTATCCCCCTCTTATTCTGGCATTCTGCAGTTCAGTCCACTGATATGGCCCCTTACACATATATCCATGCATATGTAGTGTAGCTCCTTGCTTGCGAGTACTTTGGATGAGTACTCACGGTTGCATTGTTTCCCCTTTTCCCCATCTCTCTACCCGATTGCTGCGACCAGGCGATGGAGCCCCGGATCCAGACGCCACCGTCGACGACGACTCCTACTACACTGGAGGTGCCTACTACTACATGCAGCCCGCTGACGACGACCAGGAGTAGTTAGGAGGATCCCAGGCAGGGGGCCTGCGCCTCTTTCGATTGTATCCTAGTTTGTGCTAGCCTTCTTAAGGCAAACTTGTTTAATTTATGTCTGTACTCAGATATTGTTGCTTCCGCTGACTCGTCTATGATCGAGCACTTGTATTCGAGCCCTCGAGGCCCCTTGCTTGCATTATGATGCTTGTATGACTTATTTTATTTGTAGAGTTGTGTTGTGATATCTTCCCGTGAGTCCCTGATCTTGATCGTACACATTTGCGTGCATGATTAGTGTACGATTGAATCGGGGGCATCACATCAGAGGAGCATGTATAAGTCATGAAGAAAGCAATAGCAATAAAACTAAATGATCATTATGCTAAGCTAACAGATGGGTCTTGTCCACCACATCATTTCCCGTTCCTCAAATGACAACACATGTCTATGGTTAGGAAACTTAATCATCTTTGATTAACGAGCTAGTCAAGTAGATGCATACTAGGGACACTCTGTTTTGTCTATGTATTCACACATGTACTAAGTTTTTGGTTAATACAATTATAGCATGAATAATAAACATTCATCATGATATAAGGAAATATAAATAACAACTTTATTATTGCCTCTTGGGCATATTTCCTTCAATTTGGGCCTAAGGGAAATGCATTGTGTAGTAGCAATTAGATGATGGGTTGCGAGAGTGACAGAATCTTAAACCCTATGCACAATTTCGTATGGGACCGATTGGATCCAAAAGTTTAATGCTATGGTTAGAACTTATTTTTAATACTTTTCTCGTAGTTGCGGATGCTTGCGGGAGGGTTAACCATAAGTAGGAGGTTTGTTCAAGTAAAAATATCACCTAAGTATCGGTCCACCCACATATCAAATTATCAAAGTAGCGAACAAAAATCGAACCGACATGATGAAAGTGACTAGATGAAATTCCCGTGTACCCTCAAGAACGCTTTGCTTATCATAAGAGACCTTTTGGCATGTCCTTTACCTTAAAAGGATTGGGCTACCTTGCTGCACTTTTGTTACTACTACCGTTACTTGCTCGTTACAAATTATTTTGCTATCAAACTACTCCGCTACTTATAATTTCAGCACTTGCAGACATTACCTTGTTGAAACCCACTTGTCATTTCCTTCCGCTCCTCGTTGGATTCGACACTCTTACTTATCGAAAAGAGCTACAATCAATCTCCTATACTTGTGGGTCATCAGTATACCCAGTTATGCAAGCAATAATAATAAAAAGACAAGATTCAGTATCTTCTACATATATTGCAGGTTCACCAACATAATTAATACAGGAAACAACGACACAATTTGCACACAAACATAAGCATGGATGTTCATTAGAAACAGATGCTTAGATTACAGGTTGCAAGATTTACACTGATGTTGCATGGAAGTACACTATGGACTCCAACAATGACTCAAGCAGAACAGGAATAGGAATGAATGAACATGTATCTTAATCTCTGCAGCTCGCGGAAGTGTCGAATCTCCTATAAAGGCGGAGGCTATAACTCTACATGTTGCCATAAAATTTTCTTCTCACATCACTAACAACCAAATTAATTTCCTAGTGGACAATCTGACACTAGCCCACGCAGCGGTATTAAGGAATCTTCTTCAAGTCCCTGGGCACTGGCAGATTAGAAGCCAACTAACAAACATTTTTGCTGCAACCAACATTCAAGCTCAAGTCTCCCATATTCCAAGGGAACTTAATGTAAAAGCTCACAATTCTGCAACTTCTTCCTATATAGATGATCATCATTTGAGCAAAAACAATTGCTTGTTGTAGAGTAGACATGCAAGTAAAGCTAGGCAACTTATGTGTTAAGGATTGCCAAATCCTTTCTGTAACCTGTTTCTGAAATGAATACAAGGTGCCTTGGGCGCCACCACTTGTCCCAAAAACCTTGATACATACCAAAATAAATATTTGTGTTGGTACCTTTCCAGCATTGACTACTAACTCTAGATTTAGCACTTATGGTATTTTCCCCTGATATAGAGCCATCGGTTTTCACATGTGTGCAATATACGATCGTCTTTGAGTTTTTAGCATACAACATAAACATCCTAGCAACAGAAGTGATCACAATCAAACATATATACTTTAAACATCATCCCGCTCTCATTCTTATGAGGCACAGGATTTGTTAACCTCCACCTTAGGTCGTATGATTATCCAACCAACTAGACCGAAGCTAGATAAAAAGTATCGGTCATACCAAAAACCAAAGACACCGACTTGAATATAATATCGTATCTTTTAGCTGGCCCTTCCAAACCATGATTTGCAATCAAGCTAGAAAAAGAGGATGAAACATGAATACCACTTCTGCAGCCTTTACCTACCCACAGAGTAGGATCCCTCGATTCCATCCATGATTTGGATAACTATAGGAAAAGGAGGTAATTGGTCTGGAGAACTACGCTTGCACTTTGGTTGGCTTTCTCTTCTTTGTGTTTTTTTATTTTCTCTGCTTGACTCAGTTTGACCTACTTGACTCATCGGTTAAATTACTTCTTTCATATAGCTAGAGTCGGTTCAAATCCAATAGTAGGTAAAACCGCCCAAAACCCCTGCTTTTTGACTCAAGCTCACAAATCAATCAAGGACCCCCCCCCCCCCCCCAGGAGGCTTTTCCTTACTAAAAATCATCCAGATAGTAAAAATGTATAGAAGATAACAATAGTGGTACATAGGTTGCCAAGATAAAATATGTATTTGCATGAGATTTAATAAGCCATTTTTTGTTGGATCCCATCCGATGGGCTACGTCCAGTGATGTAGGGTCCATGGAGATAGTTATTTTGTGAACAAAATATGATCTACAGCAAGCCAAATTTTATCAAGAGTGGCGTAGCTGAAGCGGGAGGTTGGAAAGCTAAAAATAGTTGGAAAAAAGTTGCCAATTTGCATTTGAACTTTTAATTGTATTTAAACTTTTATTTTTTTTATTTTACTACTGATATTTTTAGAAAAAATAAATAAATGGAAAATTGTACTCGTAATTAGCAACCCAAAATTAATTCTTTTTAGAAAGCCAACAAAAGGAAACGTGATTTCTTGAGTGGGCCGATCCACTTCAGCGATTCATCCATTTGTTGGGCCGCCTGCTCTGCTTCGACTCCACCGCATCCACAGCATGCACAGTGAGGAGGGGGAGATGAGTTGCCTCCGCCGCCACCCCCGCTTTCCGGCGACGGCGCCCCTGGATGATGAGAACCTGCTCTCCGAGATCCCCCTCCGCCTCCCCCCGCTGCCGTCCTCCCTCCCCCGCGCCTCCGCCGTCTGCAGGCGCTGGCGCCTCCTCGTCTCCGACCCAGGATTCTTCCGCCGCTTCCTCATCCACCACCGCCGCAACCCTCCCCTCCTCGGTTTCTTTGATGACTTCTTATCCTTCGTACCTACTCTGGAGGCCCCTAATCGTGTCCCTCCCGAGCGATTCTCCTTCGAGGACGACGGCGACCGTCGCTCCTTGATCCTCGGATGCCGCCATGGCCTAGTACTTCTCTTCCTCCCATCTTCAAACCAGATCCTGGTGTGGGATTCTGCCACCTCCGAACAGCACCGCGTTGCCGTTCCTCCAGAGTTCGAGAGAGATGAATTGCAGATCATAATCCAGGGGGCGGTGCTTCGGGTGGCTGCCGGAGAGCTTCACTTCCGAGTGGTCTTGACAGTGGTAGACTTGGAGGACAAACAAGCCTTTGCCCGTGTTTACTCCTCAGAGACCGGCATTTGGGGTGACCTCGCCTCAGCACTGCTTCCATCCGAGCCTTCTGGGGGCAGGCTGTGTGTTGCATATAGGCCTGCTGTGCTGGTTGGGAATTCTTTTTGCTGGTTTCTTGCTTCGCGTACGGCTGGAATACTCGAGTTTGATTTGGAAAAGCAGAGCCTAGCTGTGATATTGGGGCCGTTGGATTTTCTTACCAAGGTCAACTGTGATACCTGCCTGATCCGGGCAGAGGATGGTGGTCTTGGTTTCCTCTTTCTGTTAGAGTCAGACTACAGTGCCCAGTTATGGAACTGGAAGACCGATAGTCATGGTGTTGCTTCATGGGTGCTAGGAAAAACTTTTGAAGTGGACAAGTTGCTTTCTTTCAATTCAGAGAAGAAACGACCCTTAGTGATAATGGAGTTTGCTGAGGAGAATAATGTGGTGTTCCTGTGGACACCGGTCGGCCTCTTCATGATCCGTCTTGAGTCATTTCAGTTCAAGAAACTTGTTCAGCCCAAAATTTATCCTTATTATTATCCATTCGAAAGCGTCTACATTGCAGGTAATAACATGTCTTCACATATCAGTTGCAAACCAAATCAATTTTCTATAATTTGTTGATGGTAATACGGTTGACACCCTTTCGTGTTACATTAACACTTTTAAGTAGCATATCACTTGTTTTGTTTGCTGCTTGATGTCTTCTTCAACATATAGCGATTTTATTTCTGTACTATTTCTGTTCCGATTCTTGCATGGTGGCGTTTTATCTAATGATTATGATTTGTTGAAAAAATATCTGTTGGTGGCATATAAATTTTATATGTTCTGCAGCCAGGCGGTGGGCTGCGATTCATCTATTCCTAGCTTCATTTCTGTAATTTTTGTTTCAAGTCAGAGCTAGCAAACTGTCTTTATTAAGTTTATTATATGAATACTTGTAGAATAAAACAATGAACGCCAAGATTGGCAAATGGTTTCTTTAGAAGTATGTTTTGCTGTTCTATGCCTATTAACACATGCAAGAATTGTATAATGGTAGTTTTAGTGCATAGCTGCAGATTTTTTTTCTCAAGATAAGTATATGCCACTTGAGAAACTTGCTTGTGAACTGAAATAACTCAGCGGTACAGTTGGAAGCTTAAAGGTCATTCTATTTCGTTCTTTCAATGTTTAGGATTTCTGTAGGAAGATATCTCCTTCTTTTAATACTCCCTCCATTCCTTTATACAAGACCACTATAAAAAATACATTTTGCATCTATACAAGGCCACTAACAGTAATCGAGGCAACATTTAATGATGTTTTCTTGTAGTAACAACTTGTTTAAACTTGCATGCATATAGTCATAATGACATTGTGCTACTTCCTTCTCATTTCTCGCATACATGCATGCGGGCATATTAATAATCTCGATTAACGAAAAGAAAAGTTGACTTGCAAAGCAATCATTAAATTTTGCCTTGGTACCTTATTTTGAGTTTGTGGCCTTGTATAAGGGAATGGAGGGAGTATTTAGTATACTCCCTCCTTCCATGTATATAGGGCCTAATACGTCTTTCGAGGTAGTCTTTGACCAATGATAAAATTATTAGTATATGAGATATATGATATAAAATTATATCATTAGAAACTTCTTTGACATACGAATTCAATGCTATGCTTTGTGTAACATGCATGTCATATATCATTGTGCTAACCCGTGGTCAAAGGTAACCTCAAAAAATGTATTAGGCCTTATATAAGTGGAAGGAGGGAGTATCTGTTTGAAGATAATCCAAATCTGAGCTTAAAGCTCATTCTATTTCCTTCCTTCATTTTGTGAACTGATTATATTTTTCAGGCTAAATTAGTTTGAAGATAATCCAAATCTGAATATTCCCGATCATTTTTGTTGTTAAGAATTATTAGTATGATTACATTTTATTTATTCTGATGTAGCGTGGACTTGAGCTTAATAATTCTGGATAGTCTTTTCTGACCATCTAATGTTTGAGTACATCTTCATTTTTAAGATAGTACAACAATAACAACAAAGCCTTTAGTCCCAAACAAGTTGGGATATGCTTATAATCTTTAAGGTAGTAATCAGCTTATAATTTTTTTCCGAATATTCAGTTTTAAGGGGTGCATGGGGGCTTTGGCTATGGCATCAGAAATCAAGAAGAAGAGGATGTCTTAAGCTTTGCTCTAGCCTACGACATGATCGTAGCTAACACCCTCTTTCAAAAGAGAGAATCACATCTAGTGACTTTTAGCAGTGGCCAATACTCTAGCCAGATTGATTTCATCCTCTTGAGAAGAGAAGACAGACGTGTGTGCCTAGATTGTAAGGTGATACCTGGAGAGAATGTTGTCCCTCAGCATAAGTTCGTGGTGGCTGACTTCCGCTTTCAGATTCATGTCCAGCGGGATAAGCGTGCCAAAGTCGCTAGAACGAAGTGGTGGAAGCTCAAGGGGGAGGTAGCTCAGGCGTTCAAGAAGAGGGTCATTAAGGAGGGCCCTTGGGAGGAAAGAGGTGATGCAAACAGTATGTGGATGAAGATGTCGACTTGCAAACAATTATTTGCTTAGCTGTTTCCCACCTGGCCACCTCCTATCACACTTTCGTGGCAGGCTGCATCTTCACTCTTCTCTTCAGTCCTTGCTTCCTCATCCCTTGATACCTACATCAGATCTACCTTTTCCTCATGCCTTCGCGGCTTCGCCCACTTACCTTCTCTATTATTTGCAGATGTTCTACTCCCTCAACTATTGGATGTGCTCTTTCTCTTGCCTTTGCCGTACATTTAGCTGTCTTGCATTGAGTTACCTCCTCCTTAATACTCACCTGGTTCCTTCTGTTAGCGCAGCTTCTTTTCCCTCCCGCTAAGATGTTCAGTTTCTCCTTATAATAGAGTTATTTTGAGTTATTAATATTTTAGCGTCTAGTTAGGCCAGAATACTAGATAATCATCTTATCCTAAGAATAAGAGTTGAAGGTGTAGTAGTACAAATATAAAATTATATGTTCTCCTGTAGCTGTTCTCTGTTTCCAATGTTGATTTTTTCCAACAGTGCCGAGACAATCCAGTTTTTGAAATTCTAGCACAATTTCCACAGTAGTAGTGAAGTTGATGTTTACTGTTTGAGCCATCCTGATGCATAAATTTAACGGCTTTTCCAGGAATAAATTGTGCAAATTGGTTTGACTGATGAATTTGTTGCTCCGCAGGTACCTAGGATTAAGTTCTCGTTGGCTAAGATGCAGAAATGGGTTGTGTGCTGTACACTAGTAGAAAACAGGCCTTTTGTCCCGGTTCGTAAGGGCCTTTAGTCCCGGTTCTTGAACCGGGATTAAAGGGTCGTTACTAATACCCTCACCGTTTAGTCCCGGTTCAAACCAGAACCGGGACAGATGGGCCTCCACGTGGCCTGTGCGCCGAGCCCAGGCAGGAGGACCTTTGGTCCCGGTTGGTGGCACCAATCGGGACCAATAGACCTTCACGCGTCAGCATTTCTGTCGCTGGGGTTTTTGGTTTTTTCTGAAAGGGGGGGGGGGTTGGGGGTTTTGGGGGGTTAATTTAGGTATTTCATATATTGAGTTAGATAGCTAATTAATATAGAGAAGTGTCCTCTCTTATGTCCGTGCTTGGTCAACGCTATGTACTATACATACATATAGAGAGGACTAGGCACGCTAACTAGCTAGTAAGCAAACGAAGGAAATAGAAGATCGCCATGAACATATATGCATACAGAGAGAAGTGATATCGACCACCTCTCCTTCTCCGAGAGATTGGTCGAACAACAAGTTCTCGTATATCTATCGTCCGACACTACCGGCTACATATATACAACAATTATCCCTTACAAATATAATCTCCTACATTATGGACGCCTCCGTCTTCGGCGATCACGTGGTCAAGAAAGAATGCCGCCAATTTCTCTTGAATTTCTCGCATGCGATCTGGTTCTAGGAGTTCATCCCGATGTCGAAACATCTAATTTGAAGAAGGGGGTCAATACATATATATATGAATGAATGAAACTCAACACAAATGATGGTAATAAACAAAAATTGTGAATATTATTTCTTACGCACTTCATATTGTTCGTCAGAGTACCCGCCCCGCTCACAGGTCGTGTGGCGGATGGACTCGCAAATGTAGTATCCATAGAAATCATTCCCTTGTTCCTGCCACAACCACTTTCCAAGAAATAGAGGTCAATCAAACAGATAAGCAAGAATGCCAAATGGTATTGATGAAACTAGCGCTTGAATCAATAGCTAGGAGACGCGCGGAACATGCTACTATAGTACTTACTTTTGGGTATCTAAATTGCAGCATCTTCGGCAGTCCCGGGGATTTTGTGGTGAATTTTCTCCAAACCCTGCCAGACAAAAGAAAACAATTACTTGATATCAGGAAATGAACAAAGTTACTGTATGGTGGATAATGATCGATTTAACTTACTTCTCGAGGATTTCAGTCATGTCCGCATACTCCTGGGGATCTTTTCATTTAGAGTCCAAAACAGTTACTACTCCCTGCTCAAGCCTAATCTCTAGGAGAATATAGTGGTACCTCCGCACGCATGCATAACTCATTAATTACATTACTATAATCTGGACTAATATATAAGGGAAACCGAATATGCACAAGACAGTAAAACTCACTTGAAGTTGTAAGGAAAGAGTATTATATCTTTGTTTTCATTTATTTTGAATGATCGTAGCAAGTTGGCCTCGGTTTCTGCGGCATGATCTTTAACCTGAACTGCATCTATGAGATTTCTGTTAATGAACCCAATATCACCGATTTGTCTTTTCTTCAATTCGGCGATCTTCAATCTGCATAATATAGTGAGGATAATTATAAATACATGCAATGAAAGAGCTGAGCTATATAGAGAGACTTAATGACAGAAGTAGTAGTACTTACAGACAGTAGCGGGTGACCGTTGCTTTATCGAGAGCCAATTGATTGAAAAACTGATAGAACTCCTCAAATGAAATAGGCAACAGATCAATTCCAACAAGGTCATGCTCCGGTTTAACTCTCGCATACAAAGTACTCCTCCCCCCAGACTCTCTGCACATTTTCAAGTACCAATCATGCAATCTTCGCATCATCGTTGTTAGAGATTTTTCATCTTTGACGAGAGGCTTCCCGTACTCGTATCTGTGTATCTGCACGTCCAGGAAATCGTAATGTACTTCGTCGGGCAGGTAATCGTCAAGATTGTTATAACCGGGCACCATCCTCGGATCGACGCTAGGCACCTTGAGTGGGGGGCACGATTGATTCCCTTGTTCGCCGAGCTGGGCAATTTGTTTCCCATCTGCTCGTCGTTCTTTCAACCTTTGATCACTGACTGTATTTCCCGACCGCTCCGCTTCAGCCCATGTCTTTGCAATAATGCGCTCATAGTTTCCTTTCGGCGGAGACTTGGGTGGTTTTGCCAGGGCAGCCAGAGTGCGCTTCGCTTTCACCGGATCTACCTTTTTCTCCGGAGGTGGATGTCTCTTTGCTTTCAACCCTTGAAACCATTCATTCGCTTCGGTTCGCGCGATCTTCGCGTTCTCCTCCGGGCTCATCTCGTATGGTAACTTCTCTGGAGTCTTCAGAGAAGGACCGAATCTGTATGTCCTCCCGCCTCTGGCTGTACTGCTAGACGCCGGCAGAGCAGACGGAGCGGCAGTCTTCTTTACTTGCTTACGAGGCGGAGGAGAAGGACTACGACGCGCAGGAGCAGCTGTCGGAGCGGCGGTGGGTCTCTTCCGCCCTTGCTGACGAGGCGGAGAAGGAGTAGGCTGGCTGCTCGGGCACGCCGACGTAGGCGGAGAAGGAGGCGGAGTGCCGCCACGCACCGGAGAAGGAGCCCGCCGAGGGCCCTGATTGTCACTCACCGGAGGAGGAGGCGGTGGAGGAGGCGGAGTTCCCTGACTCACCGGATGAGGAGGAGGAGGCGGAGGCGTCTAGTTCGGAAGGTTGATGAGATCCTTCCGCCATAGGCATGGAGTCTTCAGAGCAGAACCCAGCCGAGTCTCCCCTTCTCCGGTAGGGTGGTCAAGCGGGAGGTCCTCAAATCCCTCTATTATTTCATCCACCATCACCTTAGCATATCCTTCTGGAATCGGCCGGCAGTGAAAAGTTGCGCCGGGTTCAGTAGGAAAAACAGAGCCAACAGCCGCCTTGACCTTCATATTCATCCATTGCGTCATAAGGTGGCAATTTTGAGCCTCCGTGATAGCATCCACGGGATAGCTGGCAGGAGCCGTCAAGACAAGCTCTGGCTGAAGCAGCTCGGTGGAAGCCACGCTGCTTCTCCGCTGGGATGGCGGGGTAGCTTCAGGGGAAGCTTTGGCAGTTCGTTTGCTGCGATTTGCTTCTCGTTCCTCTATCCCGAGTACCCTTGCTTTAAGCGCCTGCAGTTCGGACTGCTGCACTTTCTTCCTCCTCTCCTGGCTTTTGTAACCGCCTGCGTCCGGAAACCCACCCTTCCACGGAATGGAGCCTGGCGTGCCTCGTGTCCGTCCAGGGTGCTCAGGATTCCCGAGGGCCTTTATGAGCTCGTTGTTCTCTCTGTCTGGAAGGAACGTCCCTTGCTGCGCTGCATTGATATAGTACCGAAGCTTCTTCAAGGGTATGTCAAGTTGCTCGTCCGTCCAAATGCACTTCCCTGTTACAGGGTCCAAGGTTCCGCCAGCCCCGAAGAACCAAGTCCGGCAACGGTCTGGCCAGCTCATTGTCTCTGGTTCGATCCCTTTTTCAACCAGATTATTCTCAGCCTTGGCCCACTTAGGCCGGGCTACGAGGTAGCCACCTGACCCCGTGCGATGGTGAAGCTTCTTCTTCGCAGCATTTTTCTTGTTTGTCTCCGACATCTTCTTACTCTTTTACGATGTCTTGTGGGCCACAAATGCAGGCCAGTCATCTCTGATCTTCTCATATATGCCCTTGAATTCTGGTGTCTCATTTTTCTCGACAAACCTATTCAGGTCTTTCTTCCACCTCCTGAATAGGTCTGCCATCCTATTAAGAGCAAAAGACTTGATTAATTGCTCTTTAACTGGCTTCTCCGGATCATCCTCTGGCGGTAGGGTGAAATTTGTCTTCAGCTCAGTCCAAAGATCATTTTTCTGCATATCATTGACGTAAGACACCTCAGGATCTTCTGTAGCCGGCTTCAACCATTGCTGGATGCTGATCGGGATCTTGTCCCTAACCAGAACCCCGCACTGAGCAACAAATGCCTTCTTTGTTCGGATGGGTTCAATAGGTTGGCCGTCGGGCGCGATTGCCATGATCTCAAACCTTTCATCCGAGCTCAACTTTTTCTTCGGGCCTCGTCTCTTTACCTCAGTTGTGCTCGATCCGGATGGCTAGAAAAAAGAGCAAAGACTTAATTAATATGTGTACATACCAAAACAATGAATGCATCAATTAGCTAGTCAGCACAGGCTTAACTAATATATATATATATACATGGCCGGACTCGGTTCGGTCACCGGAGCCGTCATCACGTTCTTCTTCCTGTACCGGCATTAGGTCACAAGAGCCTGCTTCTTCACCCTCTCCTTCCAGACCATCGGTGTCGTTGAGAAACAACGAGACGGCATCACTTCCTTGTGCGATTATGTCCCTCAACATCGCTTCGTTTGCTTCGTCTCGGGCGGTGTCCATAGTTTCTACAAATATTTACAACATGGCAATTATTATTCAAACATGACAAATGGATATATTAGTGGCAAACGTAGAACTAGCTAGCTAATCATAGTAAGGAATCATATATATTAATTAGTGGCCTCGACGCTGCTTCTCTAGGGTTTGGGGTGGCCTCCACAACGCTTCAAGGGTTTGGGGTGGCCTCGAGAACGCTTCAAGGAGGGGGTAATATCGACCCCCCCCCACGTGTTGAAGCTATCGGGACGGGGTATATCGACAACGGCGACACTACATCTATGTCCCTCGACGACCCTCGTTTCCGACAAAAAAAAAGAGGAAGAAGAAGAAAAAAAGAGGAGAAGAAAGAATAGAGGAGATCTCCTCTATTCTTTCTTCTCCTCGTTTTTTTTCTTCTTCCTCTTCTTTTTTATCCTCTTCGTCCTCTCATGTTCGAGAGGATCGCCGAGGGGTCGGGAGGTTGCCTAGTGCCGAGCGATCCTCGACCCCTCGAACCCTCGACGACCCTGGTACCCTCGACCCCTAGACAACCCTACAACCCTCGACCCCTAGACGACCCTGGAACCCTCGACCCTCGATCCCTAGACCCTATAGAACCCTCGAACCCTCGACCCTGAAACCCTCGACCCTTTACCCCTTAACGACCCTCGACCCTAGTTCCCGACCCTCGACCCCTCGGCGATCCTCGACACCCTCGTTCCCGATAAAAATTAAGAAGAAGAAGAAGAAGAAGAAGAAAAAGAAGAAGAAAAGAGGAGAAGATCGAAGAAAAAAAAGAAGAAAAAAAGAGGAGAAGAAGAAAGGAATAGTGGAGAAGAAGAGAAAATAGAAAATTCTATTTTCTCTTCCTCTCCACTATTCATTTCTTCTTCTCCTCTTCTTTTTATTCTTTTTTCTTCTTCTTATTTATTTCTCCTCTTCTTTTCCTCTCCTCTTCTTCTTTCTTTCCTCTTCTTATTTTCTTCTTTCATATTCTTCTTTTTCTAAAATTGTAACTTTTGCATATATAAAACTTATCTAAAATTGTAACTTCCTATATATGAACAAAAAAACATTTTTAACATATATATTTAGCAAATTCTAGCCACATACATCACATACACATATACATTATAGCCACATACACATATACATCACATATGAACAAAAAAATAAACTAATAAAAATAAAAAAATATATTGCAACATATGAACAGAAACATATAGCCACATACATACACATACATTATATATATATATATATGAAAAAAAATTGTTGGCGCCGGCGGGGCAGAGGGGCATGGCGGCAGCGGTGGCGCCGGCGTGGCAGGGCAGGGGTGGCTGGGCAGCACGCGACGCCAGCGCAGGGCAGGGGCTGCAGCGCGACGGCCGCGCCAGGAGAGGGGCGCAGGGGCGCGGGACGGGAGGGGGTTGTGCTCACAGGGGGCGGCGGCGACGGCGAAGGCGATCAGCCTGACGGCGTCGGTGGCGGCAGCAACGGCAAAGGCGAGCAGCCTGACGGCGTCGGTGGCGATGGCGACGAGGAGGAGCAGGGGCGTCGGGCGGCGACGGCGACGAGGAGGAGCAGGGGCGTTGGGGGAGAAGTGCGTGATTTGGTCGAAAACTGCTAACTGTTTGCTTATATAGAAAAGGCTTTGGTCCTGGTTTGTGGCACAAACCGGGACTAATGCCCCCTTTAGTCCCGGTTGGTGCTACCAACCGGGACCAAAGGCCTCTTTTCAGCAGCCCAAAGGGCGGGAAGCGGCGGCCTTTGGTCCCGGTTGGTGGCACCAACCGGGACTAAAGGGGGGCATTGGTACCGGTTCGTGGCACCAACCGGGACCAAAGCACCCCTTTAGTCCCGGTTGGTGCCACCAACCGGGACCAAAGGCGTTGTGCTGCCCCGCGCCCAAATATTTAGTCCCACCTCGCTAGTTGAGAGGGAGCCGCACATGTTTATAAGGTGCGGTGCGCCTTCCCTCTTGAGCTCCTCTCTAAAGCAGGCTTTCGGGCCTAACCGTGCAATCTGTGCCTGTGGGCCTACTGGGCCTCCCGCGGGCCTGAATTCTGGCTCATGGTAGGGTTTCTAGTCGTATTCAGGCCGTGGGTGCCCAGTTGGTGGCACTTTTTTGTTTTTTTGTTTTTTTTGTTTCTACTTACAACAAAATACTTATTGTCGCTATATTTAATTTTTTTTCCAGTTTTTTGTTTTGTTTTCTGCATTATTTATTTTCTTTTGTTTCTTGCTTTATTTTTTAATTCTTTTAGCTTTTAGTTTTAGAAAAATTATAAACTTTCTGTTAGTGCCATTAGTTTTCAAATTTGAAAACACTTTTTTAGTTTTTTGTTTTCTTTGTTGCTTTATTTATTTTATTTTGTTTTTGCTATATTTTTTAATTCTTTTTGCTTTTAGGTCAGCAAAATTATAAACTTTCTGTTTGTGCCATTAGTTTTCAAATTTGAATAGTTAAAATTTGAATTCTTTGAAATTTGTGTGAATCACAAGTTTGTGATTAACTTTACTAAAAAAATGAACATAGATGCACCTATAGAGAAAATTCGACCTAAATTCATAGTTTTCAAATGAACTCTGAAAAAGTTGGCATAGCATACTCGTCTGTTACAAATTTGACATGGTATCATCATAATAGTTGCGGGAGAAAGTCTTCATTTTTTCTTCGCTTGTGTCATTTGCTTATTGCGCCGTAACCATGGATAATCTTCATCGTTTATCAGGATGCTTGGGTCAGCCTTGACATTGAAGGGAGGAATTTCATGAAACCTTTCATAATCTTCAGACATGTCTGTCTTGCCCTCCACTCCCAGGATGTCCCTTTTTCCTAAAAGAACTATGTGGCGCTTTGGCTCATCGTATGATGTATTCGTTTCCTTATCTTTTCTTTTTCTCGGTCTGGTAGACATGTCCTTTACATAGATAACCTGTGCCACATCATTGGCTAGGACGAACGGTTCGTCAGTGTACCCAAGATTTTTCAGTTCGACTGTTGTCATTCCGTACAGTGGGTCTACATGTACCCCGCCTCCTGACAGATTGACCCATTTGCACTTAAACAAAGGGACCTTAAAATCTTGTCCGTAGTCAAGTTCCCATATGTCCACTATGTAACCATAATATGTGTCCTTTCCCTTCTCGGTTGTTGCATCAAAGCGGACACAGCTGCTTTGGTTGGTGCTCTTTTGATCTTGGTCAATCGTGTAAAATGTATTCCCATTTATCTCGTATTCTTTGTAAATCAATACAGTCAAAGATGGTCCCCTGGACAACAAGTACAAGTCATCATAAACAGTGTTGTCACCTCTAAGACGTGCTTCCAACCAACTGCTGAAAGTCCTAATGTGTTCACATGTAATCCAGTCGTCGCACTGCTCCGGGTGTTTGGAGCGCAGACTGTTCTTGTGTTCACCGAGGGCGAGATGACGGCCAGCCGCCGCCGCCACGCCCGCTCGCCGGCTGTCGCGCGGCTGTACGACGACGACCTACTCTCCGAGATTCTCGTCCGCCTTCCCCCGCAGCCCTCCTCCCTCCCGCGCGCCTCCCTCGTCTGCAAGCGCTGGCGCCGCCTCGTCTCCGACCCCACCTTCTGCCGCCGCTTCCGCCTCCGCCACCGCCGCAGCGCTCCTCTCCTCGGGTTCTTCGACATATTCTGTAACATCTCCTTCATACCTACTCTGGAGGCCCCCAACCGTATCCCTCCCGGCCGCTTCTCCTTGCAGCTCGACCACGGGGACGGCGACTTCATGTCCCTTGGATGCCGCCATGGTCTCATGCTCATCTACCTTACGAAGCGCCTCCAGATCCTGGTGTGGGACCCCGTCACCGCCGACCAGCACCGCCTCGCCATTCCCCCGGGGGTTGCGGCATGTGGGGGGAGACTCCGATCAACGGGGCGGTGCTTCGCGATGCTGGAGACGTCCAACACTTCCAGGTGGTCTTGGTAGTGGCATACGATGACGACCAACAACACAGACGAGCGCTGGCCTGTGTTTACTCGTCGAAGACCAGCTTATGGGGAGATCCCATTTCAACACTCCTTCCACACCAGGCAGTCCAGGCCGATGTATTCAGTTTTCCCACCCTCATCTCTACAGATGTCGCTCTGCTGGCTGGAGATTCCCTTCACTGGGTGCTTGCTGGGAATTTCAATGGCATTCTCGAGTTTGATTTGGAGAAAAAGAGGCTAGCTGTGATACGGCTGCCAGACGAGGTCAACTGCTGGAAGCTTATGCGGGCAGAGGGCGGTGGGCTTGGTCTCCTCGGGATGTCAGACTCAAACTGCAACACCCAGTTATGGAAGAGGAAGACCACTTGTGGTGGTCTTGCTTCATGGGTGCTTGGAAAGGCTATTGATCTGGAGAATATACTTCCTCTGAAACCAGAGGAGAAAGGGACCATTGCGATACTAGGACATGCTGAAGACAATAATGTGTTGTTGATGTGGACAATTATTGGTCTCTTTGTGGTTGATCTTGAGTCATTAAAGTTCAAGAAGCTTTTCCAAACTATGATAATTTCTCAGTACTATCCATTTGAAAGTGTCTACGCTGCAGGTAATACCATCTCTTATGTCGCGGCTGATGAAATTATGTTCACATCATTCTGTGTTAAGCCGACAATTTTAAGTAGTGTCGTATCATTGACCATAGCAAGTACGTGATCACCGGTACGCATGGCGGGCTTCTTCCGGTGATCTGCCTCGCCTTTGAAATGCTTGCCTTTCTTTCGACATTGATGGTTGGTCGGAAGAAATCGACGATGGCCCAGGTACACATTCTTCCTGCATTTGTCCAGGTATATACTTTCAGTGTCATCTAAACAGTGTGTGCATGCGTGGTATCCTTTGTTTGTCTGTCCTGAAAGGTTACTGAGAGTGGGCCAATCGTTGATGGTCACGAACAGCAACGCCTTTAGGTTAAATTCCTCTTGTCTGTGCTCATCCCACGTACGTACACCGTTTCCATTCCACAGCTGTAAAAGTTCTTCAACTAATGGCCTTAGGTACACATCAATGTCGTTGCCGGGTTGCTTAGGGCCTTGGATGAGAACTGGCATCATAATGAACTTCCGCTTCATGCACATCCAAGGAGGAAGGTTATACATACATAGAGTCACAGGCCAGGTGATGTGATTGCTGCTCTGCTCCCCGAAAGGATTAATGTCATCCGCGCTTAAAGCAAACCATACGTTCCTTGGGTCCTTTGCAAACTCATCCAGTACTTTCTCACGATTTTTCTCCACTGCGACTCGTCAGCGGGTGCTCTCAACTTCCCATCTTTCTTACGGTCCTCACTGTGCCATCGCATCGACTTGGCATGCTTTCCGTTTCTGAACAGACGTTTCAACCGTGGTATTATAGGAGCATACCACATCACCTTCGCAGGAACCCTCTTCCTGCGGGGCTCGCCGTGAACATCACCAGGGTCATCTTGTCTGATCTTATACCGCAATGCACCGCATACCGGGCATGCGTTCAGATCCTTGTATGCACCGCGGTATAGGATGCAGTCATTAGGGCATGCATGTATCTTCTCCACCTCCAATCCTAGAGGGCATACGACCTTCTTTGCTGCGTATGTACTGTCGGGCAATTCGTTATCCTTTGGAAGCTTCTTCTTCAATATTTTCAGTAGCTTCTCAAATCCTTTGTCAGGCACAGCATTCTCTGCCTTCCACTGCAGCAATTCCAGTACGGTACCGAGCTTTGTGTTGCCATCTTCGCAATTGGGGTACAACCCTTTTTTGTGATCCTCTAACATGCGATCGAACTTCAGCTTCTCCTTTTGACTTTCGCATTGCGTCCTTGCATCGACAATGACCCGGCGGAGATCATCATCATCGGGCACATCGTCTGGTTCCTCTTGATCTTCAGCAGCTTCACCCGTTGCAGCATCATTGGGCACATCGTCTGGTTCCTCTTGATCTTCACCAGCTCCCCCCGTTGCAGCATCACGGTATTTAGGGGGCACGTAGTTGTCATCGTACTCTTCTTCTTCGTCGTCTTCCATCATAACCCCTATTTCTCTGTGCCTCGTCCAAACATTATAGTGTGGCATGAAACCCTTGTAAAGCAGGTGGGTGTGAAGGATTTTTCGGTCAGAGTAAGACTTCGTATTCCCACAATCAGGGCATGGACAACACATAAAACCATTCTGCTTGTTTGCCTCAGCCGCATCGAGAAACTCATGCACGCCCTTAATGTACTCGGAGGTGTGTCTGTCACCGTACATCCATTGCCGGTTCATCTGCGTGCATTATATATAATTAAGTGTCCAAATTAATAGAAGTTCATCATCACATTAAAACCAAAGTACATACATAGTTCTCATCTAACAACATATAGCTCTCCAGAGCATCTAATTAATTAAACCATACATTGATACTATGTAAAACATTTAAATGCGAAAACAAAGGCGATCATAATCGCAACCAAGGTAACAATTGATCCAACGGCATAATGATACCAAGCCTTGGTATGAATGGCATATTTTGTAATCTTTCTAATCTTCAAGCGCATTGCATCCATCTTGATCTTGTGATCATTGACGACATCCGCAACATGCAACTCCAATATCATCTTCTCCTCCTCAATTTTTTTTTATTTTTTCCTTCAAGAAATTTTTTTCTTCTTCAACTAAATTTAACCTCTCGAGGATAGGGTCGGTTGGAATTTCCGGTTCACATACATCCTAGATAAATAAAATCTATGTCACGTTGGTCCGCATAATTTTCATAAACAATAAATGAACCAATAGTTATAAATATTAATATATATACCACATCCGAATCATAGACAGGACGGGGGCCGACGGGGGCGGATACCAAAACCATCGCACTATATAAGATGCAATAATAAAAGTAAGAAAATGATACAATTATCTATCTAAACATACAAGTAAGAATATTTTTTTCATTTCAGAAAGAAGATAAGAACAAGAGGCTCACCACGGTGGTGTCGGTGATGAGATCGGCGCAGGTGATCGACGGCGGTGAAGACGTGTCACGACCGGTTTTCCAATAAAAATATTTATGGAAAGACTGGTCTTTTGAGTCCAGTAAGGGGGAAAATCCACCCCACTGATAGACAAACTCTTGATACAATAAGCCAGTAGCATTGAATATAATACAGGGTCGAGCTGAGAGTGCTCAACAAGTTATTACAAGCGCGCCAATAATTATACATAATGGCGGATATAGCACAATGGTGTAGTGGCATACTACTGACTCGAGAATAAAGTGATGGTGGAATAACATAGTGGGGAGTGGATAACGTGACTCTCAAACTAGCATCTCATCGAGCGTCGGGATGAGGCTCGATGAATTTATTCGAGTTGCGGAAGTGAATATAATACAGTGACTAACTCCAAGGTCGCACGAGACTGACTGGGACTCCTCTAGGCGTCGGACTCGCTATCGAACTCTTCATCCATGAGATCGCCTTCGTCAGCATCTGGCCAAATCAACAAGCCAGTGAGTACTTTGAAAGTACTCGCAAGACAGTTCGGACGTAAGATATAACAAATGCATGCATGAATGCGTCATGATTTCTTTACCAATGCACATTTAGAATTTAGCAGGCAAGGTAAGTAAAAGGGAATCGGCAGTAGTCCGCTTGAAATCCCAACAAAAATAAAGGAAAGACCGATCGGGTGTCTGAAGCGACGCCTCGAAAGGTGAACAAGTAAATAAAGATCATGCCACAGTCGGGCGTCTAAGCGACACCACGTAAAGGGCTTAAACTGAAAATAAATGACATGCGTGCCATAGACGGACGTCGGGGCGACATCACGGAAAGGGCTTGCATTGAAAGGAAATAACAGTACTGCCGCAGTCGGACGTCTGAGCGACATCGCAGAAAGGGCTTTTACTGAAAGTAAATAATAACAATGCCACAGTCGGACGTCTGAGCGACATCGCAGAAAGGGCTTATAATGAAAGTAAATAATAACAATGCCACAGTCGGACGTCTGAGCGACATCGCAGAGAGGGCTTTTACTGAAAGTAAACAATGACAAAGCCACAATCGGACGTCTGAGCGACTTCGCAGAAAGTGCTTATAATGAAAGTAAATAATAACAGAGCCACAGTCGGACGTCTGAGCGACATCGCGGAAAGGGCTTATAATGAAAGTAAATAATAACAAAGCCACAGTCGGACGTCTGAGCGACATCGCAGAAAGGGCTTACTTATAAGGAAAGATAATACTCATAATAAATAATCAACTCATGATAATACACGGGTTAGTCCATCCGCAGAAATAAACATTTAACCGGACTTAGCACCCATGTGATTCACCGGAGTATCTGTCACCAGAAACTGACACTTGTCAGGATAAGATAATGTAGGACTTGAACATGGATAAGAGGATTCGAGGATTAATGACTCTGCAGAGTTGTACTAAAATTACCCACAGCTGACGGATTTCCATAGTCCCGATGGACTAGTTCCGTTTACGGTATTTCAGAAGAAAACACAGCGATCCAGTACACACCCATCACACCTTACGATGTCAGGAATCACCCTAGACAACGTACAAGAAAAACTTTGAGACGGGGAGATCACAATCTCCAATAGCATGGGATCAAATTTATATACGCGCGCTCTAAGGGGTGCCCCCCTCTCGGTCCCAACCAGAAACACCCATGCCCCCTGACCGGATGACTGGCTTTAATCCAGGGCCATGGAACCATCATCCCGGCCTCTCCTTTTGGTGTATACCAGGAAAGCGGTTTGCAACCTACTAAGCCATATCCCTTGCGGGAAACTTGTGGTAGTACGGGAAGGGAAATGGATTGAAACCGAACCGATACGGGCTGATACTGAAGTCAAATAGTATGGCATAAGACTGGCATGCCACAACACTGCCATCTTGCCCATCCTCATGCCAACACATGGCCATGCAAACTCACATCTATCCACTTATGGATTTTCGAAACTCACTTGCCTCAACGATGCATGTAATATGACATTAATCGGTATGTTCATAAGCATGCCATGAAACTACTTAATGCAAACATGCCAAACACTCATCATATCAAAATTTCAAACATGCTTCCCTGGTTCAGAGTAGTCGGAGCCTAGCTCGGTGAAGTTCGCGGCCCCGTCACCTCATTCGGTATCTACGGTAATAAGAAAACATATGCGCTAACGTGAATACCGAGAGGTGCATAAAAATTATTCCAAATATTTTTCAAATAAATCTGATAAAAAACTAGACAAAATTTCAAAGATAACAGAAAAAGAATCATTCAAAAATACTCTTCTGGTTAAAAGTTATTAGTGTTTTTGTCCAGGGACCTTTCTGTAATGAAACAGAAACTTTCCAGGGTCCTCTTTATAAAAACAGAAAACGTTTCAGTCCCGAATACGCCAGTTCAGTGGAGAAGGCGTATTTTGCCCGGAGGCATTTCCAGAAAATGATTCAAAAATAATAAAAAGCTGACGGGGTGGACCCACCCGTCAGGTTTGAAAACGGAGGCAGAGTTTTGGCGCCAGAGGGCCGCGGCGATCGCCGGCGGCGATCCACGGTGGGGCAGGAGGATCGGAGGGTACCTCCGTGTTCAGGGCGCCATTCCGCGTTGGTTGGTGGTGGTGGTGGTCGCCAGCGAGCTCCACGTCGACGGCGGCCTCGACTCCGGCGGGTGGTGGTTCGGGCGTTGATGGATTTCGCCGGAGAGGGCTGCAAGCATCGAATTGAGGTGGGGGTTAGAGCACTAGGTGTAAGAGAAGGCTACAGACGAGGTTTGGGCACCGGAGGTGGCCTCACCGCAGTGAATCAAGCTGGAGGCCGAGGCGGGACGGGGCGGCCGGAGTTGGGGAAGAAGGGCCCCTTGAGGCTCTTCTCGTGGCTTAGCAGGGTCTGATGAGGTGGTGGAGTTGTGCGGGGGCGAGAGCAAGCTCGGGGGGGCTATATATATTCGGCCTGAGGCGGTTGCCGTGAATGGATAAGTCCGGCCGGCGATTACGGCGGCGCTGTGGGTGGACGGTCGGCTTAGGGGCTTGAGCATCAACTAGGAGGAGCACTGGTGCCATCCCAGTGTCCAACTCAGCACGGGAGGGAGGATTACGGCCTGCCCTCGACGGAACGGCCGCGCGGCATGTCGGCGGCAGAGAACGCGCTCTGCGCGTGCCAGGCCACGGCGACGGTGCTGCATGCGTGCGCTGGCAAGGAGGTGGCCACGCGGAGCTCTCAGGATGTTTGGGCGGTGCTGAACGGCGTTATGCCGCGGTTTTGCCTCCTGTCGGCCGTTACGGTGGCTCTGCCGCCGCGGGACACGCCGGCGCAGGCGGGCCAGGGCGCCACCGACGCCAGGAAGGCGCCAAGCGCGCGTGTGGTGCTCTGGACAAGAAGGTGAGGCTGCGAGCTTGTGCCAAAAGCACAGTTTCCGCGTGACTGAAACTCTGACGAAGAAACGACACTGAAATTCTGTATTTCACTGAACATGAACAACAACAGTGCATGCCAGGTGTTCGACAGAATGATTTTGGCATGTAGGGATTTTTCCTTGAGATGGTTTTTGGTGGAGTGGTCTCTCATTGCACCAGGAGGCTGTCTGAATTTTTGTGGAATTTTTAGAGAAGAGGAGATATGGATTTCACCAAATTTGGCAAATCTAGTCCAAACTGGCAGAGGCTGCAATTTGAAAATTTTGAAAAGAGAAGGAGTGGATCAAGATGATTCTGGGTTGTGAGTACCAAAGACTATCCAGGAGAGTTGGTTTGAGGTCAAAACTCAAATGCAATGGGGTACTTGCTTTGAAAATCATTCAGGCTCAAAATAATTTATAGAAAAGATTTGAAAGATAAAATAATTTAAATAAAATCCAAAAATGGTTTGGACTTGATGGTACAGAGAACTTAGATTGTTCCAAGGAGGAGGGAAGGGTTTTGGAGGGGTTTTACCACATGGGGCAAAACAAAAATCATGGGTGGTTCTCAAGATATGAAAAACCTCAAATTTCATAGAGTTCTCTTTTTAAAAGAAAATAATTAATTTCCAAAAATATGTTTTGAGCAGGGGGCCAACAGAGAAAAAGTTTTAAATGATCAAACACCATAGTTTGCAGAAGATATAGAAATAAAAATCCTTGTCAAAGAAAAGGAAGTTTTTAAGAGGAAGGTTTTCTGGCAAAAATTTTAAATGGCCTCTCTTTAAAAACAAACAAAGTTTTTGCTGAAAACCAAATAAAAATTTTGGAATGTCACAAGACGGGGGTGGGGCGTGACGGACCGCTAAATCTAGACAAATCTCGAGGAAAATGGAGCTTTGAGGTCGAGCTTCGAGAGGAGAAAGCTTAACTAGTGTGGCTCGGGCATTTCATCGAACACCTCATGTGCATAGGAGGTGAGCTAGAGCACCACAAACCTCTCCCCTCGCCGGCCCAGAAAAACAGAGCACTGGAGTGCTCTGCTCGCGGGCGAGGGGTATATATAGGCAGCACTATTGGTCCCGGTTGGTGGCATGAATCGGGACTAAATGGGAGCCTTTGGTCCTGGTTCATGCCACGAACCGGGACCAATGGTGGTGGGCCAGGAGCCAGGCCCATTGGTCCCGGTTCGTCCCACCAACCGGGACCAAAAGGTCCAGACGAACCGGGACCAATGGCCCACGTGGCCCGGCCGGCCCCCTGGGCTCACGAACCGGGTCCAATGCCCTTATTGGTCCCGGTTCTAGATTGAACCGGGACTAATGGGCTGACCCGGCCTGGACCGTTGCCCCCTTTTCTACTAGTGGTAGGTTCTTCCATTTTGTATGATGTGCATGGGGTGTGGGATTGTGCTCCACTCAGAAATTGGCCCTCTGTACTGGTCAGTTGTGAAGTATGATTTGTAGGAACTAATCGCTTAGTTTGCAAACGCACCATCCGTTATCCAAGCTCGGTATGAGGACACAATGAACTGCTTGGATTAATGACTAGTGTTGGCCATGTCGGTCACTCTTGCGGGTTTTTTATGCCTTCCAAGCAAGCACGTTGATGCAATGCAAGCTCACCTGTCAGTTGTGTGCGCGCCTCTTTCCAGTACTGTGTGTTTATGTCCCATGTCGTGCCAGGTTAAGTTTTCAAGCTTCTATGTCTCTGCTGATGTTATGTCCCATGGTGCATCTCAAAAAGACTTCTAAATCCAGGAGAAGAGTCATCCCATGTTTGTCACTAGAATGACCAGTATGCGAGTTCTGCTGATCTGTTTGTATGTATACGTAAAGTTCTGTCATCTTGTAAAGTATGTCTATGTTTGTAATTTGTTATGACATGAATTATTTCGGTGGTTACATTGAGAAGGTTGTATATGTAGGTTGCTTGGAAGTATTTGCTCTCCCTCTTCTGACTTTTCAATCTGCATCTCTATAGCTGAAGCTTTGATAATTGCTTTTAGGAACCTTTGTTGACAGGTACCATCTGCTAGTCATAAAACTGGTTGCACTGGGATGATTCTGGTAATGGAGCATTGACAATTGCAGTTAGGAACCGTCGATGAAATTGGCGCTAGTGATCTTGATGTTTGTACTGTGATAGTCAACATGGGCGGAGGCACGATAGAAAACGGGTGTACATATGTACATGCACACCCACTAATTTTGGCTCTCATTCTAGAACACATAGCTACAAAACTAATGTCAGTACTTAGTATATGTTAGTCCATTATAATCAACCGGGATAATGCTAATCTTGAACTTTGTACACCCATATCCACTGGTAGGCGGGCGAGGGGTCAATTACGATTTCATCATCGAGATGTGATATGTGCCTCTATGTTTCTATGTTTATTACTCATTGTTAGTTAGAAAGAGAAAAACTAAACGTCGGCGTTCCTTTGGTAGATGATTATTGTGAAGGGGAATAAATTGGTTAGGGTTGCCAAGGATGAGTGAGGTAGGGCTTGAATGTTGGAGAAGCCACTTCGATATGTTACCTTTTATCCAAACAACGAGAATCCACCTCCACTTCCATCACGTAGCTATCTTAGCTTCCTATCCCAAAAAAAGTACCCTTAGCTTCCTACTTTGTGAAAAGAGGAATAATAGAAAGGGAGAAATGTTTTTTTCCTTGTTTCCTAGCTTACATGATGATTGCAAGCTTTAATTACATGGTGAAGTGAAGAAGGGTTTCCTGATGTGCTAGCTGATTCAACAAACATCCTGGTTGATGCAGTACCAAGAAAGCAACCATACACTTCATCATAACACATCTATAACTAAAAAAGATGTTCACAAGTATGTCAAGTTTGTCAGTGGTTGCATCAACTACTAACTAACCTTTCAACTAGGAAGGGACACCAGTGTAGCGGGGTCTCGACTACATTTTGTCCTTCGGCCTCACCAACGACACATGGGTGTTGTCGCACGGTCTCGGGCAACAATCCTCGACTTGTTGGTGCTTGGTTAGTGTGTGGAAAGTTTCGGAATGCCTCTGTTGTGTGTTGCCCTTCGGCCTTGTGGCGGCACGTCTGTGTCGCCAGGGGCGTAGACGAGGTCATGGCCAGGGGAGTGGTAATCATTGACATGACCCATTTTACACTATTTTACATTGTTTAGCATTTGTTTTAAATGTTTAGCACTGTGTGACCTTAGAGCATCTTCAGCCGTGCCCCCAACAGGCCCCCCAGGCCACTTTTTCAGCGCTGGCGCCAAAAAAACGCCCCAGTCGCGCCCCCAGGACGACGAAAAGCGCCGGTTCGGCCCTTTTTTCCGCCCGACGACCGCAGGCCGAACCCGGTGCACTTGGGGGCGATCGGGGGCTCCGGCGCAAGGAAAAAGCGCGGCTGGCCCACACCCTGAGGTGAAAAATGAAGATTTTCTTCCCCGACTCGCCTTCCAGCCCCCGCACCCTCGGCCGCCACTAGCTATATCCCGGCGTCGGACGCCGCCTTTCACCGCTAGATAGACATTCCCCGCCGGAAAAATAGCAGAGGTTCGCCGAGGCAGCCCCTCCACCAGCAGCTGGGCGTTTCCGGCCGCGGAGGGGCAGTTTAGCGGCGGGTGCACGCCCACCGGGCGCAAGGTGTTCGGCGATTTGCCTGCCTCGGCGATGGACTCGGATGACGAGGAAGCGCTCGCCGTGCTGCTTGAGGAGGAAGCCGAGGCCGACGTCCAGGATGAAGAGCATCTGATGGTGCTCTGATGGCGAACACTGAAAAGCCGCGGCGAGGTGGCTCGACTTTTGGGCGGGTGAAAGTAAAAAGCCGGCATCGTCTCGAAGGCTACTGCATGCTCTACTCCGACTACTTCGCCGATGCTCCACTTCACGGCGACAAAACATTTCGGCGCCGTTATCGGATGAGCCGAAAGCTCTTCCTCAGAATTGTGAATTCCATCCGGGAGTTCGACAACTACTTCAAGTGCAAGACGGATTGCACCGGTAAATTTGGATTCACCTCGATTCAGAAGTGCACGACGGCGATGAAGATGCTTGCATACGGAGCTCCCGGTGATTCACTCGACGACTATGGGCGCATGGCCGAGTCCACCAGCATAGAGTGCTTCTACAAGTTCTGTCGGGCAGTGGTGGCAGTGTTTGGACCGCAATACTTGAGAACACCCAATGCGGAAGACACTGCTCGGATCCTAGCACAGAATGCAGCAAGAGGATTTTCTGGGATGCTTGGAAGCATCGACTGCATGCATTGAAAATGGAAGAATTGCCCATTTGCTTGGCAGGGGATGTACAAAGGCGCCAAAGGCAGTTGTAGTGTGGTACTTGAGGCGGTGGCCACACAGGACCTCTGGATTTGGCACTCCTTCTTTGGTATGACAGGAACTCACAATGACATCAACGTGATGTAGTGCTCTCCTGTCTTTGCCAAGCTTGTTGAAGGTCACTCTCCTCCGGTGAACTTCGAGATAATGGGCGGCACTACAACAAGGGGTACTATCTAGCTGATGGCATCTATCTGAGATGGTCGACATTTGTGAAGACGATCTCAAACCCTGTGCCAGGAGGCAAGAACGCCTGGTTTGCGAAGATTCAGGAGGCTTGCAGGAAGGATGTCGAGCGGGCATTTGGTGTGCTCTAATCTCGATTTGCTGTTGTCCGGTACCCCGCTCAGACCTGGTCCAAAGATCAGATGTGGGATATTATGACTTGTTGTGTCATCTTGCACAACATGATCATCGAGAGCGAGCAAGAAGACCCAGTGTTTGACACTGAACCATACTACAGGCAGGGTCCTCTAGCCGAAGTTGATCACCAGCTACCGGCAACCTGGACTGCCTATCTCAGTATGCGTCAGGAGATCCGAGACCCACAGGTGCATCATCAACTGCAGAAAGATCTGATTGAGCACCTATGGAGGCTCAAGGGGGACGTCGGGCGCGACATGTGATGAAATATGAGTTTTTATTTGTTGAACTATATAATTTGTATTGAACTATTTGTTGTTGTACTATTTTGTTGAAGTATTTGATTTGTCTATGATAAATATGTGATAAGAAAAAAAAATGTGTTGATAATTGAACGCCAAGACATGGTGAACCACGCCGAATATGGGCCTATTCTCGCTCATATGGGCCCTTTATTCAACGAAATGGGGTTGGAAAATGGGCCAATTTCGACGTCTGGGGGCGAGCTGGGGGCGACAACTAGGCGCAAAACCGCCCCAGTGCCGATTATATCGCCGGCTCGCCCTCAGGGGGTGATTTTTATGCGTCCTGGCAGGGCCAACGGCTGGAGATGCTCTTAGTTGACCCGGGGCTTGGCCCAATCCTAGCTACGCTACTGGGTATCATGGGGTCTCGGTTGCGCTCTATTCTTCATGAGTCTCACCGATGGCACACTGGTACTTCGCACGATCTCGATTATCTGATGCCTTTTGACCGCGTCGATCGTCGACTTGTCTCACCGATTCCTCACTACTAGTTCATTCTATATTGGTGTGGTGAGATTCTCTGTGGAGCTCCTCCTCATGCTTGTACTTGAGGTTGATGGCTCCCGGGTGCAGTTCATTTCCTTCTCGCTAGCCTCCACTCTTTTAGTTTTCCTCTTTGAGATTTGTGGTGCTTCACTCTGGGCTTTTGCTTCCGTAATCTCTGTGCCTCGTGTGTGTTTTCCTTGTATACTTGAACTATCTTTTACCATGTGCACCATGGTTCATTGAAATGTTTAGATTACTGATAGTACCACTCACAGAATCTTATCTCATGCAGCTCACACACACTGTCTCTCACCTTTGTGCTCTGCTCTCTTGCACTAGCTAAGAACCTCAGCCTTCGTTGATCAAGTACTTCCCGTGCTCCTGATCATTGAGCCTTCTCGTATCCGGGTCAAAATTTGATCATGAATTCAACTAACAAAATATAAACTATATATCACAAAAGATATACCATGAGAAACCTCTTTCGAGTAGAAATCCAATAGTACACTTCATGTAACATATACGTCATATTCTAATTATAGATGGTCAAACCTTCGCCCAAAATACAAAGAGGCATAATAAACCCAAACGGAGGGAGTAACTACTTGGTACCAGCTGTGGGTAATTAGCATCTGATTGGTATATAAGCGGCACACTTCATTATACTGTAGCATGTGCGTACTAATTACAACTAGGAGAAGAAAAAATTGTTTATTATACCATTATATATTAAATGAAACAGCTACTACGATCACTTTTTAGGCTTTAATGTACTCCCTTTGGTCTTTTTTAGTCTGCATATAAGTTTTGCTCGAAGTTAAAGTATCTCTACTTTGACTAAATTTATAGAAAAAAGTATCAACATTCGCAATGCCAAATCAATATTTTTAGATTTATTACGCAATATAGTTTCATTTAAAAGATCCGCCGCCTCGCGAGCCGTGGGATCAGGCAAATTTAGTGAGCGTCATCCTCTATTATTGCAACACAGGTCGTGTTGCGGAAAATTTTGTGACACAGGTCATGTTACGAATTTTTTTGCAACACAGTTCAAGTTGCGGAATTTTTTTTTTGCAACAGAGGTCTTGTTGCAAAATAATTGTTTTTGCAACAAAAGTTTTGTTACAGTGTTTTCCGGCAACAGAGGCCTTGTTTCAAAAAAAAATTGCAACAAGTGTTTTGTTGCAAATTTCTTTTGCAACATTGAGCCTGTTGTAGGATTATTTCTACAAAAACAGCACTCGCACAGCAGTCAAATCATGCCAAGATTTGCAACAAACCCATTGTTGCAGAAACATGTGCCTGCAAATGCCTTCTTGCTGCTGGAGCAGCTGCTGCGACGCTAGGCCTCGGGCCCCACAAGTGAGAAGTTTGGGAGCGGGGGTAAGGGGGCGGAAAGAGCTGCTCGTCGGCCGACGAGAGGCGGCAACGAGCGCTCTCACTACTACTAGCAGCGCGGGTAAAATGGCTACTAGCAGCGCGGGTACCCGCGCTACTAGTATCGCGCTACATCTAATAGTTAGTAGTAGCGTTGGTGAAACCTGCGCTACTACTAACTTTGTTAGTAGTAGCGTGTGCCACCCACGCTACTGCTATTACAGACTCGCGCTACTACCAATCCTATATATCTAAGAAGTTCATCCCCACTAACCTATTTATCTTAACATGCAGCACGTCCACATCAGCTAGCCACGTCACCCATACTTTGATCCCATCTGACGCAAGACCAGACCACCTTCTGACCCAGGTCACCCAAACGACCAATTACCCATCCTCCTCGGCTTCTGTAACAGACGAGGCGTTAGCCTCCTATAGATGCATCTTCTTTTACCTCCCCCGCACATCTCATCTTCCCAAATCATCTCAGGAAGGTAGATCAGGCTCGATTCTCCTCCACCGCGGCGCGCCTCCGCGAAAACATCATTCGCCCGCAGCACACCCCGGGAGCCCCGCATCTGCTTCGATCCGCCGTCCGCCGTCTGCATGGGCTTTACCCGCCCACGGCTGCCTGCCACAGCCCACCCCGAGTCAGCGTGGCAGTTGCACCACCAGCAACCTTGCAGCTGCCCGTCGTACAGCTCTCAGCCCGTACAGATTCGCAGCACTGGATTCTTTGTTAGATCCGCTGGCCCAAGGTATGGGGGCTCCACCATGCGGAAAACACTAGGGCGATAGTTGGGGCGATTGCTTGGCGATCGCGCGACTGCGCTAGGGTTAGGGTTTTCGCCGGCGGGGGTGGTGAGAATACGGTGGTGGCTGGAGCGGCGACGGCGCACCTCTGGCCACGGACCGGTGGTGTCTCTTCTCCGCTAGAGGCGACGCTGATGGCGGAGCGGGAGGACGGGAAAGCGACGAGGATTCCGGAGAACAAGATGGCATCTGGGACTAAGGCGGCGGCTACGCCAACACAGAAGGGTGACCCCGCGGCTTCGGCTAGAGGTGGATCCAACCCAAGAACGGAGGCGAACGCGGCCATGGCTACTCCGGCGAGGCCGACGACTGGCGACAAGAGAACTCCGGTGAACATGGCAGATGGGCGAAACGCAACGAAGGGATCAATCAACAAAAATGCGACCACGGCGGCTGCAGCGGCGACGAGTACTCCTCTCCGCAGTCGTGGAGATCCTACGAGTCGAGGGAGTTCTAAATCGCCAACAGAATGCAAAACTCCGGATCCAACGTCAAGCCTCTCTGCGAGGCTGGGTGGGATAGTTCTAATGGATAAAGAGGCGAAGGGGATGGTTTTTGCTGAGCCAGAGCAAGTGGTACCGAAAAGTTCTCGATGGTCGGCAGTAGGCAAAGTCTGTTCACCGAAGCCAATGATGAGAAGTGTTTTGGAGAAAACAATGCATCGAGCGTGGGGTTTGCACCGTGAAGCCCAGTTCAGGGATTTAGGAGGGAATAAATTTGTGGTGCATTTTGGTAGCGAGGGGGATTGGAGACATGCTCTGAACAATGGGGCTTGGCAGTATGATTTTAATGTTCTGATTTTGAAGGATTACGAAGGTAACACTAGGCCATCAGAGATGGTGTTTGAGACCATAGATGTCTGGGTTCGAGTGGTTGACCTCCCACCGGACCGAAGGACTAAAGCGTTTGGGGAGGCTCTTGGAAACTGGTTGGGCCAGACAGTTAAAGTGGATGTAGACAAGGAGGGGTTAGCAAGAGGAAATCAGCTATGGGTCCGCACTAAAATCTCAATCTATGAACCGTTAATTAGAGGATTTCGCCTTAAATCCTCATCGGAGGATAAGGATGGTACATGGTATGACTTCTTTTACGAGAAGGTACCTCATTTTTTCTTTGATTGCGGCAGACTTGTTCATGTAGATGGAGTATGCGAGCCCCCTCTGGACTCTTCGTCTCAATGGGGGGAATGGCTGAGGGCGTCACCTGGGCGCAATGGCAAAGGGAAGGATGGCATGTTTGGTTTTGCGTCTAATAGTAATAACAATGAAGGAAGCAATTAGACGGGGGAAAGTGATAATGCAAGGAAGAGTGGCCAAACTAAACGTAATCTACAAGCTGAGTTTGCTAAATCAGGGGATGCCCGCACTGGCGGGGGTTCCAGGTCACGTGATGGAAATACACAGGCGGAGAACCATCGCACTGGTGATGGCACCCGAGTATACAGGGAGGAGGTCAATAGTCCCAGGAAAGGGAAGAACATGAATGAGCAACTGCATCATAATGATCTGAGGCATGGGTTAGAACAACGGAGGGAGGATGAATACAGAAACAGGCTGTTTGAGATGCAGAATCAGAGGGGGAATCAAAGAGATGGTCGCTGGGACAGAAAGGGCAAGGAAGATGTGAAATATTCACCTCGCAGCCGAGGGTATAGTGATCAGCGTGGGGATGTTGAGGGGCATACAGAGGCACACAACATGTTTAATACATGGAGGGCGGCTGTGTGGGAACAAGGGAGTGGCCAGGGTAATCAATGGCGGCATGGCTCAGATAGAAGGCAGCAGGGCAGATACGTGAGGAAGCCATGGCCGGACTATATACCCCGACAGCATGGGTATGACCAGAGAGGAATGGAGCAAGGAACGAGGAAGAGGGGACCGAAACAGGTGTGGATGGCCAAGGATGATCCAGACAGGCAGATGACAGGTGATGCTTTCATTAGCGATATGAGACGCAAGACGTCTACAGTGTTTGAACGCATCTCAACTAACGACGAGACATCGGCGGACCCTGAGCTTCAGGGCCGCCGGGAGCAATGAATATTCTGGCCTGGAACTGTCGAGGATTGGGGTTGGACTCGACAGTTGGCAAGCTACGAGACCTGATACAGTCCCACAACCCAGCGGTGGTTTTTTATGTGAAACGAAGAAGAAGGCAAGGGCAATCGAAAGGCTCAAGTGGAGTTTGGGGTTTACTAGTGGTATTGCAGTCGATTGCGTGGGTCGAAGTGGTGGGCTGGCATTGTGGTGGAGAGAGCATATCCAGGTAAATGTGAGGTCCTGGAGCCAATATTTTATCGATGCGGAGGTAACATATGAAGGGAAAGTCTGTAGAATCACTGGATTTTACGGAGAACCCCTGACGGAATTACGGAAAAAATCATGGGATGCTATTCGATACCTAAGGGGGCAGGATAATCTGCCATGGATGTGTTTGGGTGACTTCAATGAGGCGTTGTTCCAGACGGACCAGATTGGTGGTAACATTAGAAGCTTCACACGGATGGAAGATTTCCGGGACTGCCTCGATGACTGCGGGTTGGCAGATTTGGGCTTCTCAGGCTACCCGTATACGTGGGACAATAAGCGGGATGGTGAGGATAATATTCAGGTTAGACTAGACTGTGCCACTTGCAATGATGGCTTTTTACAAATGTTCCCAGAAACTAAGGTCGAGCACATCTTGACGGAGGAATCGGACCACCAGGCCATCTTAGTGCGTGCGCAGGAGACAACTCCGAGGCGGTGCAATGAGAGGCTGCGGCCGTTTCGGTTTGAAGAAGCTTGGACTAGGCATGAACAATACGACACAATGATTGAGCAGGCCTGGAATGCGGTGGGAACGGAAGGTGAGGGGTTATCGGCTGCATGTGGCAGATTCAATGCGATGGTGGGATCCATGCAAAGGTGGGCGCGGGAGGTGTTTGGATCCATCAGACGACAGATAAAGACACTCAAGGTGCAACTCCTAGATGCAAAGAACAGAGCCCTCTCTACTGGGTCTTCACTGGAAGTCCGCGAAGTAGAAGAGCAGCTCCGAGAGATCTATGCTCGTGAAGAGATTATGTACCGTCAGCGGTCTCCTGTGGACTGGTTACGGGCGGGAGATCGAAATACTCAATATTTCCAGCAGCGAGCCTCACATCGGAAGCGGAAAAATACGGTCAAGGCACTAAGGCGTGATGATGGCTCCAAGTGTATGGTTGATGATGAGATGCGTGATATGGCTGCGGCATTTTACGAGAATCTGTTTAAGTCAGATGGTTCGCGGGAGGCTAACACCATTCTTCAGCATATCGACCGACTAGTTACAAACGATATGCACGAGAAACTACTGACTCCCATTGCGGACGAAGAAATAGAAAAGGCTCTATTCCAGATGGGGCCGACCAAGGCACCGGGGCCGGATGGGCTGCTGGCTCTTTTTTATCAGCGACACTAGTCGCTTGTCCGCAATGATGTTTGCAGGGCGGTAAAGGACTTTCTAAATGGCGTGGCTGCGCCGGAAGCTTTTAATGCTACGATCATTGTCATGATTCCGAAGTGTAACTCACCGGAGTTACTCTCTCAGTTTAGGCCCATAAGTCTCTGCAACGTTCTTTACAAGATTGCGACAAAGGTTCTTGCAAACAGACTAAAAGGTATCTTGTCGGTCCTTATCTCAGAGGAGCAAAGTGCTTTCGTCCCAGGTCATTTGATCACGGACAATGTTCTTGTTGTCTATGAATGTGTTCATGCGATACGGAAGAGGAAGAGAAAGAAACCGTTGCGTGCGGTGAAACTGTATATGATGAAGGCATATGACCGGGTAGAGTGGTTTTTTTTTTGCAACAAATGATGGAGCAGATTGGCTTTGCGAATGACTGGATCTCGATGATCATGAGGTGTGTGAAGTCTGCTTCTTTCTCGGTAAAGCTCAATGGAGGTTTTTCACGAGGCTTCTTCCCATCTAGAGGGCTCAGGCAGGGGGATCCTCTCTCCCCCTATATCTTCCTCTTTTGCGTCGAAGGCTTCTCTGCGTTGCTCAAACATGCACAACAGGAGAGGGAAGTAAAGGGCGTGACATTTGGGAGCACTGGCCCCCACGTTACGCACCTACTCTTTGCGGATGATAGTATCGTTTTTCTAGAAGGAACAAGAAGTAACATGGAGAAGCTGAAAGAAATTTTGAGGAAATACGAGGAGGCATCGGGCCAACGCGTTAACTTGCAGAAGTCATCAATCTTCTTTGGGAAGGGTCAGAACGAGGAGGATAAACAGGAGTTGAAGGATTCTTTGGGTGTCCAATCGGAGGAGTTAAGTGAGAGATATCTCCTCCCAACACTGGTTGGGAAATCCAAAGATGGAACCTTTAAATATGTGGTAGAGAGTGCAAAAGGCAAAGTAAATGGTGTTAAGGGGCAAGGACTGTCAAAGGCTGCAAGGGAAGTGTTGATCAAATCGGGGCTTCAAGCTGTACCTACATTCACTATGAGTTGTTTCCAGCTCTCGAAGAAGATATGCCGGAACCTGACCTCAATCTCTTCTAAATTCTGGTGGGCGGAAACACGTGGTGAACTTAAGGTACATTGGATTTCATGGAAGAAAATGTGTGCATCGAAGAGGGACGGAGGCATGGGTTTTCGTGATCCAGAGGCCTTCAACCAAGCGCTGTTAGCAAAGCAAGCATGGAGGATTCTTCAGCAGCCTACCTCCATGTGCGCTCGTGTGCTCAAGGCACGTTACTTTAGCGCAGACTCGATTTTGACAGCAACAGCACCGGCATCTGCATCGTACACCTTCCGCAGCATTCTTTGGGGAAGGGACCTGCTACGGGAGGGCCTCGTTTGGCACATTGGAAGTGTAGCTGCGGTGAACATCCATCACGATAACTGGATTCCACGGGCAGGTAGTATGAAACCTCTCGGACAAATCTTTGTTTCGGGTCTCACCAAGGTAGCTCACTTGATAACAACAGATGGAGGCAGCTGGGATATGGACAAAGTAAATCTGATGTTCTCAGAGGATGACACGAAGGATATCCAGCAAATAGCAATTGGGGGCCCGAGCTGTGAGGACTATCTTGCTTGGAACTATGCGCATAACTGAGTTTATTCTGTAAGATCGGGATATCATTTGCGGGAAGCATTGGATAACGCGAGGATCGGACAGCAGGAGTCCTCGAGTTCAGTTGCAAAGCATAGAGGATACATGGCGCTTTGGGACACTAATGCTCCACCCAAGGCCAAAATTCACATGTGGAGGTTGATACGTAACGGACTGGTGGGGGGGGGCTGAGCTGCACCGGCGGAGGATCAAACCAGGGATTTTTTGTGTGGTGTGCGGGCGGGAAGAAACGGTGCTGCACCGGTTCTGGTCGTGCTAGCATTCCAACTTGTTCTGGCAGCTTCTGTGCTCGGAGAAGGGAGTTATGGTGGCCAAACCATCGAGTCCAATCGACTCCCAGAGCGCGTTGGCTCACTGGCTCCTTGGTTGGTTCGCCGACGCGTCTGATGAGGAAAGGGGAGCAATGATTCAAGCAACATACAAGCTCTGGTTAGCGAGGAATGAAGCTAGAGATGGTAAAAGAATAGCCCAGCCACATGAAATCATAGAAGCCGTGGTGTCCCACATGACCGAATGGAGAGCTGACCATGCTGACAACCAGGCTCCGCGAGAGCAGCATATTAAGCAGAAGTGGAATCCTCCCGAGGAGGGATGGCTAAAAGTGAATTCGGATGGGGCAGTTTCAAGGTCCGGTGGCAAGGGGGGAGCTGGTGCTGTGATCCGGGATGAGCAGGGTGCTTTTCGAGCGGGACTATGCCATTTTTTCCGGGGCATTAGCGACCCCGAGATGCTTGAGACTCTCGCCTGTAAGCACGGACTTGAACTGGCGCGGGAAATAAACACACAGAAGATACACGTCGAACTGGACTCGCAGAGGGTGGTCAAGATGCTCAATAATCAGCAGAAGGAGATGTCAAGTGCTGGCCCATTGATTCAGGAGTTGAAGACGCTGTTGTATTTGTTTGAGAGTTTCAAAGTCTCTTGGGTTCGTCGTTCTTCAAACGTTGCCATGCATAGGTTAGCGAAAATAGGTGTAGGTGATGAACTTTGCAAGATTTGGTTAGGGGTCACCCCGGATTGTGTGCTAGATGTAATCTCGGATGACATTCCGGACACTTTTGATTAAATAAATGCGGCAATGTTTACCCCTCAAAAAAAACTCTCAGCCCGTACTCCAAACGCTGCGATCTGGAGTGCGGCCAGCCGCTCGACGGCTTGCTGTTAGAGATAAAGAAGAGGGGCTATTTGCACCAGGGATCTGCTCGCCTCTACCAAATTTAATTTCTTACCAATTTCTCGTCTGTTCTCTGAACATCACTAGCGCCACCGGAGGTTTTTGTTGGATTTTATTGCAATATGCAAACCAAACTCTATCATGGGTATTATGTGTTAGAATATAAACGTATTTAGAGCTAGTTTGGTTGGATGCCTGGGCTCCATGCCTGGGTAAAACTAGAGCCTGGTGTGCACCTGAAAACTCGAAAGAAATTGCCTGGTCAGGCTAGCCTGCATGTGACTTGTTTGGTACCCTGGCTTGCTATTATCAGCCAATAAACAACTACTAGTCTGTGGCCCCACTGAACTGCATGCAAGAGAAGGTGAGATTAGCATCCAGGCACGTCCCAGGCTACTGATTCCCAACGCCTGGTGATTCAACCAGGCTAATGGCTATGCAAGACGCTCCAGGCCAGGCTAGCAGTTGAATTCCAACCAAACATACTCCAGGCTAGTCTCAGGCACGCTCCAGGCCAGGTAAATTTTAGCCAGGTCTCCAACCAAACTAGCCCTTACTTAGAGATAAGGAGAGATGAAGATAGAATTAGTTTTACGGAAAAGCTAATTTCCTGCCGGCAGGAACTTTGCAACAAATCCGCATGATATGGATTCCGTTTATTCTGGATAGAACGGCGCTAAGAAGAAAAAAAAACGAATTCATGGGATTTGAACCCAAGCCATAAAAGACAAGTCATTGCCCTTCTACCAACTGAGCTAGGCCAGCTTCTACGTAGTATATAATAAGAACGACAGTTTTTTAACATGGAGTTTCTGCTCCTAGGTGCCAAACGAACTGTAAAATTAAATCCAGGCAAGTTTTTTGCCAACCAAGTGGTTCAAACCGTGCATGATGTAGTGGTTAATTTAACTCACTGATGTCTCTCTTTTCTGAAGAACTAAAAAGCAATGTGTTTTTCATATCTACACGAACTTTGACTCGGGTTTTTTTTACTAAAAAACGGTAATTTCTGTGTAAATAGTATAATTATTTAAGCACCATATACCTGATAACTTAGGTATAAGCACCGTGGTAACTTTGAGTACATGAAAAAAAATATTAAAAACATATACCCGATAACTTATGTGTAAATATCATGATAATATACACATCCAAATCTCATAATTTAAATGCAAACACCGTGGTAACCTCGACCAAATGAAATTTTTTGTTGTCAAAACATACCCCCGATAAATTCTGTGTGAATAACATGATCATTCAAGCACAGTAGACTTGATAACTTAGGTACAAAACACCGCGATAACTTCGACCAGGTAAAATTATTGAAAACATACACCCGATAACTTATGCGAAAATATCATGATAATATATGCATCCACACATGATAACTTACCATGCTAACCTTACCAGTCGTTTTTTTTTTGTTATTGAAACCATCCCGATAACTTCTGTGTAAATAACATGATTATTTAAGCACTGTAGATCTGATAATAGGTACGAATACCAAGGTAGCTTTCAACCAGGTGAAAAAATTATTGAAGACATACACCTTATAATTTTTATGTAAATAGCATGATAATATACGCATCCACATATGATAACTTACATACAAACACCCCGGTAACCTTGACCATACGCTTTTTATTGTTGAAAATATACCCCGGTTATTTCTGTGTAGATAGCATGATCATTTAAGCACTATAGATCTGATAACTTAGGTACGAACACCACAATAACTTTGAACCAGGTGAAAAAATTGTTGAAAACATACGCCCGATAATTTCTGTGTAAATAACATGATCATTTAAGCACTATAGATCTGATAACTTAGGTACGAACATCACAATAACTTTGAACCAGGTGAAAATTTTGTTGAAAACATACGCTCAATAATTTTTGTGTAAATAATATAATAATATACACATCCACACCTGATAATTTACATACAAACACCGCGGTAACCTTGACCAGACGATTTTTCATTGTTGAAAATATACCCGGTAACCAAAATGCATAACTTATGTGCAAAAAGAGTGGTATTTTTCGTAGCTAATAACTTAGGCTCAAACACCATAGTAAATTTTCACCGGGGGAAAAGTTGTTGAAATTTATCCCAATAATCTTCGTGTAAAGTTGTTGAAATATGATAGAAAGAAGAAGGGTTCAAATACCCTATATATGTACTGTGGACAATAAAAAAAGATGGGTGAGTTGGTTAGTGGCTGTAGTAGCTACTCAGAAGAAGACCAAAGTTCAAATCCCCTTTTAAGCACTTTATCTGTTTTTCTCCGCTATCTACACTAATTAATATAAAACCAGACGAGTAAAATCAGTGGGAAGAAAATCTGGAAGAAAAGAAAATCGGGGAAGCTGGAGGATCGAAGGAACGACCCATCGGGAAGAGCAAGAGGATCGATCGAAGGTCGTCCGGATCTGTGGCTAACGAGCGACCAGTCGGCCGTTAGTCACGTCCTTAGTTTTAATATACCATGACTTGTCTTATACTTTATATATACCCCTACGAGGGTCAATCAATAACACAACACAATATCCATCCATCCTATAATTTCCACATAGTATTAGAGCGGTTAGTCTCACGACGTCGATCCTAGGTTTTCTTCACCACTTCCGCAGCGCGCCGCCCCGGGGAGATTAATCGCCTCTCCCTGGGGGCGCGGCACCCGATCGATCAAAAGATCAGGTCGGTTCCATAGTTTAGACCAAATCAATTAGATCAATTCCAATTCTGGAAATCCAGTAGATTAGCTCTTTTAGCCACCAAATAAACTCGATCGGGGGTTGTCTCGACTGGTTTCTTTGTTCAACTTTTCCCCTACACTTGGCGGCTAGGGTTTCTTTCCTCTTAGGCGATTCCCCTCGTCTCTGAGTCCTACCCGGAAACTCCAGCATCGATCAGTCCTGGTTCACGTCCGCCCTCGCCCCTGCTCTCGTTGTCTCTGCACCGTGACAGCAACGGTGATGGCGTCCCCCTCCGACGCCCACTCCGCCACGGGCGACAGCGGCGCCACCGCGGCTGCACGTTCGGATCTAGGTGACTTTCTGGAACAATTGGATCTGAACGACGATGATTTTGCCGATATGGAGATCGATGAGGATGATCCCGAGATTCAAGAGAGCGTCCGCTGGCTTGCCCTGGCTAGGGTTCATACTTGCAGGAACTTTAGCCCATCAGCCTTCTACAAGGATATGAGGGCGGCATGGAACCCTGCTCAGGAAATAAGATTTCGGCCAGTTGGCCCTAATCGATTCGTTGTCCAAGCATCTTGCTTGGGGGACTGGGAGCGCATGATGAAGCAAGGTCCTTGGCTCTTTCGCAACATGGCGGTGCTCTTATGCCCGTATGATGGCTTCAGCAAGGCGGAGGAGGTGGAATTCTTCCACATCCCCATCTGGTTGCAGATTCACAAGCTTCCAGACCCTTATTGCAAACAAAACATCGTGGAGAAGCTGCTGAAAGATGCTGGAGAAATCATGGAGATGCATTTTAACGGAAACACCCGTGGTGATTATGTTAGGGTTCGGGTGCGGCATGACATCCGTAAGCCCCTCACAAAGTACGTCAGCATTGTTCGCGCTAAGGAGCGCCAGGTGTATTTGGTTCGATATGAGAAACTTGCTAGGTTTTGTAAGTTTTGTGGACTGATTGGTCATGATCACAAAGAGTGCGGTCTGGGCATCCATGAGGAGAAGGATCTCAAGTTTGGAGACTGGATCTATGCAGATGCTCCCAATAAGCTCAGACAAGAGGATCGGGCTACTAAAGCTACTGGATACGAGCCTACGAGCCTATGAGGATCGGGCTACTAAAGCTACTAAAGCCAGGTAGATCAGAACCTCAATATGCTCCATATGATGCCGAAGTGTTGGACACAGCAACGAGCCCGGTCAAGAAAACAAGTGACAGAACGGATGGCGTCCTTCTTCCAAAAAGGAGGCTGAACTTGGAGGAGGCCGGGAAGCTACTGGGAGATGTTCCTGGCGTCCCAAAGATGGTGCTGGCCATAACTGATGGTAAGGAGATTGATCCGGTGGGGGTTGCCTCACCCACCGGTAGTAACTCAAACAGCAAGAGGTTGAAAGTGAATACGGACAGTGATAACAATGAGATATCGGCGGCCTCCCTCGAGGAGGACCGCCAGACGCAATGAATATTCTATCATGGAACTGCCGGGGGGGAACCGCCGGACAGTTCGTGAGGTTTTGGCCCTCTCAAAATCCAATAACCCCAAGCTAGTCTTCCTTTGTGAGACTAGGCAAGAAGCAGCTAAAGTGGAGAAGTTGAAGTGGAGATTAGGCCTAAAAGGCTTTCACGGTGTTAGCAGTGATGGACGAAGTGGTGGTCTTGCTTTGTTCTGGGAGGAGACGCTGTCAGTGACAGTGCTCGAATCATGTAACAGATTTATTGATATTCGAGTTTATGATGCGGGTTCCGGTGCTACTTGGAGAGGAACCTTTGTCTATGGTGAACCACGTGTGGAAAATCGTCAGCGTATGTGGGATCATCTTTGTCGTTTGAGGGCAATCTCACAAGAACCTTGGGTGGTGTGTGGCGACTTCAATGAAGCCTTATGGCAGCATGAACATCTCTCAAGAACAACTAGATCGGAGTCTCAAATGGAATTGTTTAGAGATTGCTTGGTAACTTGTGAGCTACAGAACCTAGGGTTCTCGGGGCTTCCCTATACATACAATAATGGCCAGGGAGGCCATCACAATGTCCAGGTGCATCTTGACAGGGCTTGTGCTGATGAGGCATTGCGGGGTCTTTTTCCAGTGGCTCGAGTTGTGCACTTAGCCACCTCGTGCTCGGACCATAGCCCGCTCTTGATAAATCTCGACGGGGTGCAGGAGCAGGGGCGTAAGCCGACGATATCGAGGTATGAGATCATGTGGGAGCGCAATGTCAAGCTCCCTTCGATCATCTCTGAGGCATGGGCTAGGCATCGGCCAGCTGGTGACTTGGGATCAATTGCCATCTCACTGAAACAGGTCATGGGAGATTTGAAGCAATGGAGCAAAGCTACTTTCGGGAATGTTTTGAAAGAGATCGAACGGTTGCGGGGCCAACTTTCTGACCTGCAGCTATCAAGCTATCAGGGGCGGACCGAGCTCAACTTCGATCTAAAATGAATGAACTAGATGAATTGCTGTACCGGGAGGAGATGTTGTGGCTTCAACGGTCTCGTATCACGTGGTTGAAGGAGGGGGAACGTAACACCAAATATCTTCACCGCCGGGCAGTATGGCGGGCGAGGCGAAACCTTATACAGAGACTTAGGAAAGCTGATGGTTCATGGTGTGTGGCGCCGTCGGAGATGGAAAGAATGGCAAGCTCATACTTCAAAGAGGTTTTTACTAAGGATCCGACATTGGATCCGATCGAGGTACTGGATACTATCACCCCTAAAGTCTCGATGGAGATGAATGAGGCTTTATGCAGAGCGTATACGGAGGAGGAGATATCCAATGCGCTGTTTCAGATTGGCACGTTGAAAGCTCCGGGATGTGATGGTTTTTTGCCAAGGTTTTACCAACGGAACTGGGCTACTCTTAAGGTGGAAATCGTGGCAGCGGTGCAGGAGTTCTTTACCAGTGGTGTCATGCCTCTGTTGTGTGTTGCCCTTCGGCCTTGTGGCGGCACGTCTGTGTCGCCAGGGGCGTAGACGAGGTCATGGCCAGGGGAGTGGTAATCATTGACATGACCCATTTTACACTATTTTACATTGTTTAGCATTTGTTTTAAATGTTTAGCACTGTGTGACCTTAGAGCATCTCCAGCCGTGCCCCCAACAGGCCCCCCAGGCCACTTTTTCAGCGCTGGCGCCAAAAAAACGCCCCAGTCGCGCCCCCAGGACGACGAAAAGCGCCGGTTCGGCCCTTTTTTCCGCCCGACGACCGCAGGCCGAACCCGGTGCACTTGGGGGCGATCGGGGGCTCCGGCGCAAGGAAAAAGCGCGGCTGGCCCACACCCTGAGGTGAAAAATGAAGATTTTCTTCCCCGACTCGCCTTCCAGCCCCCGCACCCTCGGCCGCCACTAGCTATATCCCGGCGTCGGACGCCGCCTTTCACCGCTAGATAGACATTCCCCGCCGGAAAAATAGCAGAGGTTCGCCGAGGCAGCCCCTCCACCAGCAGCTGGGCGTTTCCGGCCGCGGAGGGGCAGTTTAGCGGCGGGTGCACGCCCACCGGGCGCAAGGTGTTCGGCGATTTGCCTGCCTCGGCGATGGACTCGGATGACGAGGAAGCGCTCGCCGTGCTGCTTGAGGAGGAAGCCGAGGCCGACGTCCAGGATGAAGAGCATCTGATGGTGCTCTGATGGCGAACACTGAAAAGCCGCGGCGAGGTGGCTCGACTTTTGGGCGGGTGAAAGTAAAAAGCCGGCATCGTCTCGAAGGCTACTGCATGCTCTACTCCGACTACTTCGCCGATGCTCCACTTCACGGCGACAAAACATTTCGGCGCCGTTATCGGATGAGCCGAAAGCTCTTCCTCAGAATTGTGAATTCCATCCGGGAGTTCGACAACTACTTCAAGTGCAAGACGGATTGCACCGGTAAATTTGGATTCACCTCGATTCAGAAGTGCACGACGGCGATGAAGATGCTTGCATACGGAGCTCCCAGTGATTCACTCGACGACTATGGGCGCATGGCCGAGTCCACCAGCATAGAGTGCTTCTACAAGTTCTGTCGGGCAGTGGTGGCAGTGTTTGGACCGCAATACTTGAGAACACCCAATGCGGAAGACACTGCTCGGATCCTAGCATAGAATGCAGCAAGAGGATTTTCTGGGATGCTTGGAAGCATCGACTGCATGCATTGAAAATGGAAGAATTGCCCATTTGCTTGGCAGGGGATGTACAAAGGCGCCAAAGGCAGTTGTAGTGTGGTACTTGAGGCGGTGGCCACACAGGACCTCTGGATTTGGCACTCCTTCTTTGGTATGACAGGAACTCACAATGACATCAACGTGATGTAGTGCTCTCCTGTCTTTGCCAAGCTTGTTGAAGGTCACTCTCCTCCGGTGAACTTCGAGATAATGGGCGGCACTACAACAAGGGGTACTATCTAGCTGATGGCATCTATCTGAGATGGTCGACATTTGTGAAGACGATCTCAAACCCTGTGCCAGGAGGCAAGAACGCCTGGTTTGCGAAGATTCAGGAGGCTTGCAGGAAGGATGTCGAGCGGGCATTTGGTGTGCTCTAATCTCGATTTGCTGTTGTCCGGTACCCCGCTCAGACCTGGTCCAAAGATCAAATGTGGGAGATTATGACTTGTTGTGTCATCTTGCACAACATGATCATCGAGAGCGAGCAAGAAGACCCAGTGTTTGACACTGAACCATACTACAGGCAGGGTCCTCTAGCCGAAGTTGATCACCAGCTACCGGCAACCTGGACTGCCTATCTCAGTATGCGTCAGGAGATCCGAGACCCACAGGTGCATCATCAACTGCAGAAAGATCTGATTGAGCACCTATGGAGGCTCAAGGGGGACGTCGGGCGCGACATGTGATGAAATATGAGTTTTTATTTGTTGAACTATATAATTTGTATTGAACTATTTGTTGTTGTACTATTTTGTTGAAGTATTTGATTTGTCTATGATAAATATGTGATAAGAAAAAAAAATGTGTTGATAATTGAACGCCGAGACATGGCGAACCACGCCGAATATGGGCCTATTCTCGCTCATATGGGCCCTTTATTCAACGAAATGGGGTTGGAAAATGGGCCAATTTCGACGTCTGGGGGCGAGCTGGGGGCGACAACTAGGCGCAAAACCGCCCCAGTGCCGATTATATCGCCGGCTCGCCCTCAGGGGGTGATTTTTATGCGTCCTGGCAGGGCCAACGGCTGGAGATGCTCTTAGTTGACCCGGGGCTTGGCCCAATCCTAGCTACGCTACTGGGTATCATGGGGTCTCGGTTGCGCTCTATTCTTCATGAGTCTCACCGATGGCACACTGGTACTTCGCACGATCTCGATTATCTGATGCCTTTTGACCGCGTCGATCGTCGACTTGTCTCACCGATTCCTCACTACTAGTTCATTCTATATTGGTGTGGTGAGATTCTCTGTGGAGCTCCTCCTCATGCTTGTACTTGAGGTTGATGGCTCCCGGGTGCAGTTCATTTCCTTCTCGCTAGCCTCCACTCTTTTAGTTTTCCTCTTTGAGATTTGTGGTGCTTCACTCTGGGCTTTTGCTTCCGTAATCTCTGTGCCTCGTGTGTGTTTTCCTTGTATACTTGAACTATCTTTTACCATGTGCACCATGGTTCATTGAAATGTTTAGATTACTGATAGTACCACTCACAGAATCTTATCTCATGCAGCTCACACACACTGTCTCTCACCTTTGTGCTCTGCTCTCTTGCACTAGCTAAGAACCTCAGCCTTCGTTGATCAAGTACTTCCCGTGCTCCTGATCATTGAGCCTTCTCGTATCCGGGTCAAAATTTGATCATGAATTCAACTAACAAAATATAAACTATATATCACAAAAGATATACCATGAGAAACCTCTTTCGAGTAGAAATCCAATAGTACACTTCATGTAACATATACGTCATATTCTAATTATAGATGGTCAAACCTTCGCCCAAAATACAAAGAGGCATAATAAACCCAAACGGAGGGAGTAACTACTTGGTACCAGCTGTGGGTAATTAGCATCTGATTGGTATATAAGCGGCACACTTCATTATACTGTAGCATGTGCGTACTAATTACAACTAGGAGAAGAAAAAATTGTTTATTATACCATTATATATTAAATGAAACAGCTACTACGATCACTTTTTAGGCTTTAATGTACTCCCTTTGGTCTTTTTTAGTCTGCATATAAGTTTTGCTCGAAGTTAAAGTATCTCTACTTTGACTAAATTTATAGAAAAAAGTATCAACATTCGCAATGCCAAATCAATATTTTTAGATTTATTACGCAATATAGTTTCATTTAAAAGATCCGCCGCCTCGCGAGCCGTGGGATCAGGCAAATTTAGTGAGCGTCATCCTCTATTATTGCAACACAGGTCGTGTTGCGGAAAATTTTGTGACACAGGTCATGTTACGAATTTTTTTGCAACACAGTTCAAGTTGCGGAATTTTTTTTTGCAACAGAGGTCTTGTTGCAAAATAATTGTTTTTGCAACAAAAGTTTTGTTACAGTGTTTTCCGGCAACAGAGGCCTTGTTTCAAAAAAAAATTGCAACAAGTGTTTTGTTGCAAATTTCTTTTGCAACATTGAGCCTGTTGTAGGATTATTTCTACAAAAACAGCACTCGCACAACAGTCAAATCATGCCAAGATTTGCAACAAACCCATTGTTGCAGAAACATGTGCCTGCAAATGCCTTCTTGCTGCTGGAGCAGCTGCTGCGACGCTAGGCCTCGGGCCCCACAAGTGAGAAGTTTGGGAGCGGGGGTAAGGGGGCGGAAAGAGCTGCTCGTCGGCCGACGAGAGGCGGCAACGAGCGCTCTCACTACTACTAGCAGCGCGGGTAAAATGGCTACTAGCAGCGCGGGTACCCGCGCTACTAGTATCGCGCTACATCTAATAGTTAGTAGTAGCGTTGGTGAAACCTGCGCTACTACTAACTTTGTTAGTAGTAGCGTGTGCCACCCACGCTACTGCTATTACAGACTCGCGCTACTACCAATCCTATATATCTAAGAAGTTCATCCCCACTAACCTATTTATCTTAACATGCAGCACGTCCACATCAGCTAGCCACGTCACCCATACTTTGATCCCATCTGACGCAAGACCAGACCACCTTCTGACCCAGGTCACCCAAACGACCAATTACCCATCCTCCTCGGCTTCTGTAACAGACGAGGCGTTAGCCTCCTATAGATGCATCTTCTTTTACCTCCCCCGCACATCTCATCTTCCCAAATCATCTCAGGAAGGTAGATCAGGCTCGATTCTCCTCCACCGCGGCGCGCCTCCGCGAAAACATCATTCGCCCGCAGCACACCCCGGGAGCCCCGCATCTGCTTCGATCCGCCGTCCGCCGTCTGCATGGGCTTTACCCGCCCACGGCTGCCTGCCACAGCCCACCCCGAGTCAGCGTGGCAGTTGCACCACCAGCAACCTTGCAGCTGCCCGTCGTACAGCTCTCAGCCCGTACAGATTCGCAGCACTGGATTCTTTGTTAGATCCGCTGGCCCAAGGTATGGGGGCTCCACCATGCGGAAAACACTAGGGCGATAGTTGGGGCGATTGCTTGGCGATCGCGCGACTGCGCTAGGGTTAGGGTTTTCGCCGGCGGGGGTGGTGAGAATACGGTGGTGGCTGGAGCGGCGACGGCGCACCTCTGGCCACGGACCGGTGGTGTCTCTTCTCTGCTAGAGGCGACGCTGATGGCGGAGCGGGAGGACGGGAAAGCGACGAGGATTCCGGAGAACAAGATGGCATCTGGGACTAAGGCGGCGGCTACGCCAACACAGAAGGGTGACCCCGCGGCTTCGGCTAGAGGTGGATCCAACCCAAGAACGGAGGCGAACGCGGCCATGGCTACTCCGGCGAGGCCGACGACTGGCGACAAGAGAACTCCGGTGAACATGGCAGATGGGCGAAACGCAACGAAGGGATCAATCAACAAAAATGCGACCACGGCGGCTGCAGCGGCGACGAGTACTCCTCTCCGCAGTCGTGGAGATCCTACGAGTCGAGGGAGTTCTAAATCGCCAACAGAATGCAAAACTCCGGATCCAACGTCAAGCCTCTCTGCGAGGCTGGGTGGGATAGTTCTAATGGATAAAGAGGCGAAGGGGATGGTTTTTGCTGAGCCAGAGCAAGTGGTACCGAAAAGTTCTCGATGGTCGGCAGTAGGCAAAGTCTGTTCACCGAAGCCAATGATGAGAAGTGTTTTGGAGAAAACAATGCATCGAGCGTGGGGTTTGCACCGTGAAGCCCAGTTCAGGGATTTAGGAGGGAATAAATTTGTGGTGCATTTTGGTAGCGAGGGGGATTGGAGACATGCTCTGAACAATGGGGCTTGGCAGTATGATTTTAATGTTCTGATTTTGAAGGATTACGAAGGTAACACTAGGCCATCAGAGATGGTGTTTGAGACCATAGATGTCTGGGTTCGAGTGGTTGACCTCCCACCGGACCGAAGGACTAAAGCGTTTGGGGAGGCTCTTGGAAACTGGTTGGGCCAGACAGTTAAAGTGGATGTAGACAAGGAGGGGTTAGCAAGAGGAAATCAGCTATGGGTCCGCACTAAAATCTCAATCTATGAACCGTTAATTAGAGGATTTCGCCTTAAATCCTCATCGGAGGATAAGGATGGTACATGGTATGACTTCTTTTACGAGAAGGTACCTCATTTTTTCTTTGATTGCGGCAGACTTGTTCATGTAGATGGAGTATGCGAGCCCCCTCTGGACTCTTCGTCTCAATGGGGGGAATGGCTGAGGGCGTCACCTGGGCGCAATGGCAAAGGGAAGGATGGCATGTTTGGTTTTGCGTCTAATAGTAATAACAATGAAGGAAGCAATTAGACGGGGGAAAGTGATAATGCAAGGAAGAGTGGCCAAACTAAACGTAATCTACAAGCTGAGTTTGCTAAATCAGGGGATGCCCGCACTGGCGGGGGTTCCAGGTCACGTGATGGAAATACACAGGCGGAGAACCATCGCACTGGTGATGGCACCCGAGTATACAGGGAGGAGGTCAATAGTCCCAGGAAAGGGAAGAACATGAATGAGCAACTGCATCATAATGATCTGAGGCATGGGTTAGAACAACGGAGGGAGGATGAATACAGAAACAGGCTGTTTGAGATGCAGAATCAGAGGGGGAATCAAAGAGATGGTCGCTGGGACAGAAAGGGCAAGGAAGATGTGAAATATTCACCTCGCAGCCGAGGGTATAGTGATCAGCGTGGGGATGTTGAGGGGCATACAGAGGCACACAACATGTTTAATACATGGAGGGCGGCTGTGTGGGAACAAGGGAGTGGCCAGGGTAATCAATGGCGGCATGGCTCAGATAGAAGGCAGCAGGGCAGATACGTGAGGAAGCCATGGCCGGACTATATACCCCGACAGCATGGGTATGACCAGAGAGGAATGGAGCAAGGAACGAGGAAGAGGGGACCGAAACAGGTGTGGATGGCCAAGGATGATCCAGACAGGCAGATGACAGGTGATGCTTTCATTAGCGATATGAGACGCAAGACGTCTACAGTGTTTGAACGCATCTCAACTAACGACGAGACATCGGCGGACCCTGAGCTTCAGGGCCGCCGGGAGCAATGAATATTCTGGTCTGGAACTGTCGAGGATTGGGGTTGGACTCGACAGTTGGCAAGCTACGAGACCTGATACAGTCCCACAACCCAGCGGTGGTTTTTTATGTGAAACGAAGAAGAAGGCAAGGGCAATCGAAAGGCTCAAGTGGAGTTTGGGGTTTACTAGTGGTATTGCAGTCGATTGCGTGGGTCGAAGTGGTGGGCTGGCATTGTGGTGGAGAGAGCATATCCAGGTAAATGTGAGGTCCTGGAGCCAATATTTTATCGATGCGGAGGTAACATATGAAGGGAAAGTCTGTAGAATCACTGGATTTTACGGAGAACCCCTGACGGAATTACGGAAAAAATCATGGGATGCTATTCGATACCTAAGGGGGCAGGATAATCTGCCATGGATGTGTTTGGGTGACTTCAATGAGGCGTTGTTCCAGACGGACCAGATTGGTGGTAACATTAGAAGCTTCACACGGATGGAAGATTTCCGGGACTGCCTCGATGACTGCGGGTTGGCAGATTTGGGCTTCTCAGGCTACCCGTATACGTGGGACAATAAGCGGGATGGTGAGGATAATATTCAGGTTAGACTAGACTGTGCCACTTGCAATGATGGCTTTTTACAAATGTTCCCAGAAACTAAGGTCGAGCACATCTTGACGGAGGAATCGGACCACCAGGCCATCTTAGTGCGTGCGCAGGAGACAACTCCGAGGCGGTGCAATGAGAGGCTGCGGCCGTTTCGGTTTGAAGAAGCTTGGACTAGGCATGAACAATACGACACAATGATTGAGCAGGCCTGGAATGCGGTGGGAACGGAAGGTGAGGGGTTATCGGCTGCATGTGGCAGATTCAATGCGATGGTGGGATCCATGCAAAGGTGGGCGCGGGAGGTGTTTGGATCCATCAGACGACAGATAAAGACACTCAAGGTGCAACTCCTAGATGCAAAGAACAGAGCCCTCTCTACTGGGTCTTCACTGGAAGTCCGCGAAGTAGAAGAGCAGCTCCGAGAGATCTATGCTCGTGAAGAGATTATGTACCGTCAGCGGTCTCCTGTGGACTGGTTACGGGCGGGAGATCGAAATACTCAATATTTCCAGCAGCGAGCCTCACATCGGAAGCGGAAAAATACGGTCAAGGCACTAAGGCGTGATGATGGCTCCAAGTGTATGGTTGATGATGAGATGCGTGATATGGCTGCGGCATTTTACGAGAATCTGTTTAAGTCAGATGGTTCGCGGGAGGCTAACACCATTCTTCAGCATATCGACCGACTAGTTACAAACGATATGCACGAGAAACTACTGACTCCCATTGCGGACGAAGAAATAGAAAAGGCTCTATTCCAGATGGGGCCGACCAAGGCACCGGGGCCGGATGGGCTGCTGGCTCTTTTTTATCAGCGACACTAGTCGCTTGTCCGCAATGATGTTTGCAGGGCGGTAAAGGACTTTCTAAATGGCGTGGCTGCGCCGGAAGCTTTTAATGCTACGATCATTGTCATGATTCCGAAGTGTAACTCACCGGAGTTACTCTCTCAGTTTAGGCCCATAAGTCTCTGCAACGTTCTTTACAAGATTGCGACAAAGGTTCTTGCAAACAGACTAAAAGGTATCTTGTCGGTCCTTATCTCAGAGGAGCAAAGTGCTTTCGTCCCAGGTCATTTGATCACGGACAATGTTCTTGTTGTCTATGAATGTGTTCATGCGATACGGAAGAGGAAGAGAAAGAAACCGTTGCGTGCGGTGAAACTGTATATGATGAAGGCATATGACCGGGTAGAGTGGTTTTTTTTTTGCAACAAATGATGGAGCAGATTGGCTTTGCGAATGACTGGATCTCGATGATCATGAGGTGTGTGAAGTCTGCTTCTTTCTCGGTAAAGCTCAATGGAGGTTTTTCACGAGGCTTCTTCCCATCTAGAGGGCTCAGGCAGGGGGATCCTCTCTCCCCCTATATCTTCCTCTTTTGCGTCGAAGGCTTCTCTGCGTTGCTCAAACATGCACAACAGGAGAGGGAAGTAAAGGGCGTGACATTTGGGAGCACTGGCCCCCACGTTACGCACCTACTCTTTGCGGATGATAGTATCGTTTTTCTAGAAGGAACAAGAAGTAACATGGAGAAGCTGAAAGAAATTTTGAGGAAATACGAGGAGGCATCGGGCCAACGCGTTAACTTGCAGAAGTCATCAATCTTCTTTGGGAAGGGTCAGAACGAGGAGGATAAACAGGAGTTGAAGGATTCTTTGGGTGTCCAATCGGAGGAGTTAAGTGAGAGATATCTCCTCCCAACACTGGTTGGGAAATCCAAAGATGGAACCTTTAAATATGTGGTAGAGAGTGCAAAAGGCAAAGTAAATGGTGTTAAGGGGCAAGGACTGTCAAAGGCTGCAAGGGAAGTGTTGATCAAATCGGGGCTTCAAGCTGTACCTACATTCACTATGAGTTGTTTCCAGCTCTCGAAGAAGATATGCCGGAACCTGACCTCAATCTCTTCTAAATTCTGGTGGGCGGAAACACGTGGTGAACTTAAGGTACATTGGATTTCATGGAAGAAAATGTGTGCATCGAAGAGGGACGGAGGCATGGGTTTTCGTGATCCAGAGGCCTTCAACCAAGCGCTGTTAGCAAAGCAAGCATGGAGGATTCTTCAGCAGCCTACCTCCATGTGCGCTCGTGTGCTCAAGGCACGTTACTTTAGCGCAGACTCGATTTTGACAGCAACAGCACCGGCATCTGCATCGTACACCTTCCGCAGCATTCTTTGGGGAAGGGACCTGCTACGGGAGGGCCTCGTTTGGCACATTGGAAGTGTAGCTGCGGTGAACATCCATCACGATAACTGGATTCCACGGGCAGGTAGTATGAAACCTCTCGGACAAATCTTTGTTTCGGGTCTCACCAAGGTAGCTCACTTGATAACAACAGATGGAGGCAGCTGGGATATGGACAAAGTAAATCTGATGTTCTCAGAGGATGACACGAAGGATATCCAGCAAATAGCAATTGGGGGCCCGAGCTGTGAGGACTATCTTGCTTGGAACTATGCGCATAACTGAGTTTATTCTGTAAGATCGGGATATCATTTGCGGGAAGCATTGGATAACGCGAGGATCGGACAGCAGGAGTCCTCGAGTTCAGTTGCAAAGCATAGAGGATACATGGCGCTTTGGGACACTAATGCTCCACCCAAGGCCAAAATTCACATGTGGAGGTTGATACGTAACGGACTGGTGGCTGAGCTGCACCGGCGGAGGATCAAACCAGGGATTTTTTGTGTGGTGTGCGGGCGGGAAGAAACGGTGCTGCACCGGTTCTGGTCGTGCTAGCATTCCAACTTGTTCTGGCAGCTTCTGTGCTCGGAGAAGGGAGTTATGGTGGCCAAACCATCGAGTCCAATCGACTCCCAGAGCGCGTTGGCTCACTGGCTCCTTGGTTGGTTCGCCGACGCGTCTGATGAGGAAAGGGGAGCAATGATTCAAGCAACATACAAGCTCTGGTTAGCGAGGAATGAAGCTAGAGATGGTAAAAGAATAGCCCAGCCACATGAAATCATAGAAGCCGTGGTGTCCCACATGACCGAATGGAGAGCTGACCATGCTGACAACCAGGCTCCGCGAGAGCAGCATATTAAGCAGAAGTGGAATCCTCCCGAGGAGGGATGGCTAAAAGTGAATTCGGATGGGGCAGTTTCAAGGTCCGGTGGCAAGGGGGGAGCTGGTGCTGTGATCCGGGATGAGCAGGGTGCTTTTCGAGCGGGACTATGCCATTTTTTCCGGGGCATTAGCGACCCCGAGATGCTTGAGACTCTCGCCTGTAAGCACGGACTTGAACTGGCGCGGGAAATAAACACACAGAAGATACACGTCGAACTGGACTCGCAGAGGGTGGTCAAGATGCTCAATAATCAGCAGAAGGAGATGTCAAGTGCTGGCCCATTGATTCAGGAGTTGAAGACGCTGTTGTATTTGTTTGAGAGTTTCAAAGTCTCTTGGGTTCGTCGTTCTTCAAACGTTGCCATGCATAGGTTAGCGAAAATAGGTGTAGGTGATGAACTTTGCAAGATTTGGTTAGGGGTCACCCCGGATTGTGTGCTAGATGTAATCTCGGATGACATTCCGGACACTTTTGATTAAATAAATGCGGCAATGTTTACCCCTCAAAAAAAAACTCTCAGCCCGTACTCCAAACGCTGCGATCTGGAGTGCGGCCAGCCGCTCGACGGCTTGCTGTTAGAGATAAAGAAGAGGGGCTATTTGCACCAGGGATCTGCTCGCCTCTACCAAATTTAATTTCTTACCAATTTCTCGTCTGTTCTCTGAACATCACTAGCGCCACCGGAGGTTTTTGTTGGATTTTATTGCAATATGCAAACCAAACTCTATCATGGGTATTATGTGTTAGAATATAAACGTATTTAGAGCTAGTTTGGTTGGATGCCTGGGCTCCATGCCTGGGTAAAACTAGAGCCTGGTGTGCACCTGAAAACTCGAAAGAAATTGCCTGGTCAGGCTAGCCTGCATGTGACTTGTTTGGTACCCTGGCTTGCTATTATCAGCCAATAAACAACTACTAGTCTGTGGCCCCACTGAACTGCATGCAAGAGAAGGTGAGATTAGCATCCAGGCACGTCCCAGGCTACTGATTCCCAACGCCTGGTGATTCAACCAGGCTAATGGCTATGCAAGACGCTCCAGGCCAGGCTAGCAGTTGAATTCCAACCAAACATACTCCAGGCTAGTCTCAGGCACGCTCCAGGCCAGGTAAATTTTAGCCAGGTCTCCAACCAAACTAGCCCTTACTTAGAGATAAGGAGAGATGAAGATAGAATTAGTTTTACGGAAAAGCTAATTTCCTGCCGGCAGGAACTTTGCAACAAATCCGCATGATATGGATTCCGTTTATTCTGGATAGAACGGCGCTAAGAAGAAAAAAAAACGAATTCATGGGATTTGAACCCAAGCCATAAAAGACAAGTCATTGCCCTTCTACCAACTGAGCTAGGCCAGCTTCTACGTAGTATATAATAAGAACGACAGTTTTTTAACATGGAGTTTCTGCTCCTAGGTGCCAAACGAACTGTAAAATTAAATCCAGGCAAGTTTTTTGCCAACCAAGTGGTTCAAACCGTGCATGATGTAGTGGTTAATTTAACTCACTGATGTCTCTCTTTTCTGAAGAACTAAAAAGCAATGTGTTTTTCATATCTACACGAACTTTGACTCGGGTTTTTTTTACTAAAAAACGGTAATTTCTGTGTAAATAGTATAATTATTTAAGCACCATATACCTGATAACTTAGGTATAAGCACCGTGGTAACTTTGAGTACATGAAAAAAAATATTAAAAACATATACCCGATAACTTATGTGTAAATATCATGATAATATACACATCCAAATCTCATAATTTAAATGCAAACACCGTGGTAACCTCGACCAAATGAAATTTTTTGTTGTCAAAACATACCCCCGATAAATTCTGTGTGAATAACATGATCATTCAAGCACAGTAGACTTGATAACTTAGGTACAAAACACCGCGATAACTTCGACCAGGTAAAATTATTGAAAACATACACCCGATAACTTATGCGAAAATATCATGATAATATATGCATCCACACATGATAACTTACCATGCTAACCTTACCAGTCGTTTTTTTTTTTGTTATTGAAACCATCCCGATAACTTCTGTGTAAATAACATGATTATTTAAGCACTGTAGATCTGATAATAGGTACGAATACCAAGGTAGCTTTCAACCAGGTGAAAAAATTATTGAAGACATACACCTTATAATTTTTATGTAAATAGCATGATAATATACGCATCCACATATGATAACTTACATACAAACACCCCGGTAACCTTGACCATACGCTTTTTATTGTTGAAAATATACCCCGGTTATTTCTGTGTAGATAGCATGATCATTTAAGCACTATAGATCTGATAACTTAGGTACGAACACCACAATAACTTTGAACCAGGTGAAAAAATTGTTGAAAACATACGCCCGATAATTTCTGTGTAAATAACATGATCATTTAAGCACTATAGATCTGATAACTTAGGTACGAACATCACAATAACTTTGAACCAGGTGAAAATTTTGTTGAAAACATACGCTCAATAATTTTTGTGTAAATAATATAATAATATACACATCCACACCTGATAATTTACATACAAACACCGCGGTAACCTTGACCAGACGATTTTTCATTGTTGAAAATATACCCGGTAACCAAAATGCATAACTTATGTGCAAAAAGAGTGGTATTTTTCGTAGCTAATAACTTAGGCTCAAACACCATAGTAAATTTTCACCGGGGGAAAAGTTGTTGAAATTTATCCCAATAATCTTCGTGTAAAGTTGTTGAAATATGATAGAAAGAAGAAGGGTTCAAATACCCTATATATGTACTGTGGACAATAAAAAAAGATGGGTGAGTTGGTTAGTGGCTGTAGTAGCTACTCAGAAGAAGACCAAAGTTCAAATCCCCTTTTAAGCACTTTATCTGTTTTTCTCCGCTATCTACACTAATTAATATAAAACCAGACGAGTAAAATCAGTGGGAAGAAAATCTGGAAGAAAAGAAAATCGGGGAAGCTGGAGGATCGAAGGAACGACCCATCGGGAAGAGCAAGAGGATCGATCGAAGGTCGTCCGGATCTGTGGCTAACGAGCGACCAGTCGGCCGTTAGTCACGTCCTTAGTTTTAATATACCATGACTTGTCTTATACTTTATATATACCCCTACGAGGGTCAATCAATAACACAACACAATATCCATCCATCCTATAATTTCCACATAGTATTAGAGCGGTTAGTCTCACGACGCCGATCCTAGGTTTTCTTCACCACTTCCGCAGCGCGCCGCCCCGGGGAGATTAATCGCCTCTCCCTGGGGGCGCGGCACCCGATCGATCAAAAGATCAGGTCGGTTCCATAGTTTAGACCAAATCAATTAGATCAATTCCAATTCTGGAAATCCAGTAGATTAGCTCTTTTAGCCACCAAATAAACTCGATCGGGGGTTGTCTCGACTGGTTTCTTTGTTCAACTTTTCCCCTACACTTGGCGGCTAGGGTTTCTTTCCTCTTAGGCGATTCCCCTCGTCTCTGAGTCCTACCCGGAAACTCCAGCATCGATCAGTCCTGGTTCACGTCCGCCCTCGCCCCTGCTCTCGTTGTCTCTGCACCGTGACAGCAACGGTGATGGCGTCCCCCTCCGACGCCCACTCCGCCACGGGCGACAGCGGCGCCGCCGCGGCTGCACGTTCGGATCTAGGTGACTTTCTGGAACAATTGGATCTGAACGACGATGATTTTGCCGATATGGAGATCGATGAGGATGATCCCGAGATTCAAGAGAGCGTCCGCTGGCTTGCCCTGGCTAGGGTTCATACTTGCAGGAACTTTAGCCCATCAGCCTTCTACAAGGATATGAGGGCGGCATGGAACCCTGCTCAGGAAATAAGATTTCGGCCAGTTGGCCCTAATCGATTCGTTGTCCAAGCATCTTGCTTGGGGGACTGGGAGCGCATGATGAAGCAAGGTCCTTGGCTCTTTCGCAACATGGCGGTGCTCTTATGCCCGTATGATGGCTTCAGCAAGGCGGAGGAGGTGGAATTCTTCCACATCCCCATCTGGTTGCAGATTCACAAGCTTCCAGACCCTTATTGCAAACAAAACATCGTGGAGAAGCTGCTGAAAGATGCTGGAGAAATCATGGAGATGCATTTTAACGGAAACACCCGTGGTGATTATGTTAGGGTTCGGGTGCGGCATGACATCCGTAAGCCCCTCACAAAGTACGTCAGCATTGTTCGCGCTAAGGAGCGCCAGGTGTATTTGGTTCGATATGAGAAACTTGCTAGGTTTTGTAAGTTTTGTGGACTGATTGGTCATGATCACAAAGAGTGCGGTCTGGGCATCCATGAGGAGAAGGATCTCAAGTTTGGAGACTGGATCTATGCAGATGCTCCCAATAAGCTCAGACAAGAGGATCGGGCTACTAAAGCTACTGGATACGAGCCTACGAGCCTATGAGGATCGGGCTACTAAAGCTACTAAAGCCAGGTAGATCAGAACCTCAATATGCTCCATATGATGCCGAAGTGTTGGACACAGCAACGAGCCCGGTCAAGAAAACAAGTGACAGAACGGATGGCGTCCTTCTTCCAAAAAGGAGGCTGAACTTGGAGGAGGCCGGGAAGCTACTGGGAGATGTTCCTGGCGTCCCAAAGATGGTGCTGGCCATAACTGATGGTAAGGAGATTGATCCGGTGGGGGTTGCCTCACCCACCGGTAGTAACTCAAACAGCAAGAGGTTGAAAGTGAATACGGACAGTGATAACAATGAGATATCGGCGGCCTCCCTCGAGGAGGACCGCCAGACGCAATGAATATTCTATCATGGAACTGCCGGGGGGGAACCGCCGGACAGTTCGTGAGGTTTTGGCCCTCTCAAAATCCAATAACCCCAAGCTAGTCTTCCTTTGTGAGACTAGGCAAGAAGCAGCTAAAGTGGAGAAGTTGAAGTGGAGATTAGGCCTAAAAGGCTTTCACGGTGTTAGCAGTGATGGACGAAGTGGTGGTCTTGCTTTGTTCTGGGAGGAGACGCTGTCAGTGACAGTGCTCGAATCATGTAACAGATTTATTGATATTCGAGTTTATGATGCGGGTTCCGGTGCTACTTGGAGAGGAACCTTTGTCTATGGTGAACCACGTGTGGAAAATCGTCAGCGTATGTGGGATCATCTTTGTCGTTTGAGGGCAATCTCACAAGAACCTTGGGTGGTGTGTGGCGACTTCAATGAAGCCTTATGGCAGCATGAACATCTCTCAAGAACAACTAGATCGGAGTCTCAAATGGAATTGTTTAGAGATTGCTTGGTAACTTGTGAGCTACAGAACCTAGGGTTCTCGGGGCTTCCCTATACATACAATAATGGCCAGGGAGGCCATCACAATGTCCAGGTGCATCTTGACAGGGCTTGTGCTGATGAGGCATTGCGGGGTCTTTTTCCAGTGGCTCGAGTTGTGCACTTAGCCACCTCGTGCTCGGACCATAGCCCGCTCTTGATAAATCTCGACGGGGTGCAGGAGCAGGGGCGTAAGCCGACGATATCGAGGTATGAGATCATGTGGGAGCGCAATGTCAAGCTCCCTTCGATCATCTCTGAGGCATGGGCTAGGCATCGGCCAGCTGGTGACTTGGGATCAATTGCCATCTCACTGAAACAGGTCATGGGAGATTTGAAGCAATGGAGCAAAGCTACTTTCGGGAATGTTTTGAAAGAGATCGAACGGTTGCGGGGCCAACTTTCTGACCTGCAGCTATCAAGCTATCAGGGGCGGACCGAGCTCAACTTCGATCTAAAATGAATGAACTAGATGAATTGCTGTACCGGGAGGAGATGTTGTGGCTTCAACGGTCTCGTATCACGTGGTTGAAGGAGGGGGAACGTAACACCAAATATCTTCACCGCCGGGCAGTATGGCGGGCGAGGCGAAACCTTATACAGAGACTTAGGAAAGCTGATGGTTCATGGTGTGTGGCGCCGTCGGAGATGGAAAGAATGGCAAGCTCATACTTCAAAGAGGTTTTTACTAAGGATCCGACATTGGATCCGATCGAGGTACTGGATACTATCACCCCTAAAGTCTCGATGGAGATGAATGAGGCTTTATGCAGAGCGTATACGGAGGAGGAGATATCCAATGCGCTGTTTCAGATTGGCACGTTGAAAGCTCCGGGATGTGATGGTTTTTTGCCAAGGTTTTACCAACGGAACTGGGCTACTCTTAAGGTGGAAATCGTGGCAGCGGTGCAGGAGTTCTTTACCAGTGGTGTCATGCCTCTGTTGTGTGTTGCCCTTCGGCCTTGTGGCGGCACGTCTGTGTCGCCAGGGGCGTAGACGAGGTCATGGCCAGGGGAGTGGTAATCATTGACATGACCCATTTTACACTATTTTACATTGTTTAGCATTTGTTTTAAATGTTTAGCACTGTGTGACCTTAGAGCATCTTCAGCCGTGCCCCCAACAGGCCCCCCAGGCCACTTTTTCAGCGCTGGCGCCAAAAAAACGCCCCAGTCGCGCCCCCAGGACGACGAAAAGCGCCGGTTCGGCCCTTTTTTCCGCCCGACGACCGCAGGCCGAACCCGGTGCACTTGGGGGCGATCGGGGGCTCCGGCGCAAGGAAAAAGCGCGGCTGGCCCACACCCTGAGGTGAAAAATGAAGATTTTCTTCCCCGACTCGCCTTCCAGCCCCCGCACCCTCGGCCGCCACTAGCTATATCCCGGCGTCGGACGCCGCCTTTCACCGCTAGATAGACATTCCCCGCCGGAAAAATAGCAGAGGTTCGCCGAGGCAGCCCCTCCACCAGCAGCTGGGCGTTTCCGGCCGCGGAGGGGCAGTTTAGCGGCGGGTGCACGCCCACCGGGCGCAAGGTGTTCGGCGATTTGCCTGCCTCGGCGATGGACTCGGATGACGAGGAAGCGCTCGCCGTGCTGCTTGAGGAGGAAGCCGAGGCCGACGTCCAGGATGAAGAGCATCTGATGGTGCTCTGATGGCGAACACTGAAAAGCCGCGGCGAGGTGGCTCGACTTTTGGGCGGGTGAAAGTAAAAAGCCGGCATCGTCTCGAAGGCTACTGCATGCTCTACTCCGACTACTTCGCCGATGCTCCACTTCACGGCGACAAAACATTTCGGCGCCGTTATCGGATGAGCCGAAAGCTCTTCCTCAGAATTGTGAATTCCATCCGGGAGTTCGACAACTACTTCAAGTGCAAGACGGATTGCACCGGTAAATTTGGATTCACCTCGATTCAGAAGTGCACGACGGCGATGAAGATGCTTGCATACGGAGCTCCCAGTGATTCACTCGACGACTATGGGCGCATGGCCGAGTCCACCAGCATAGAGTGCTTCTACAAGTTCTGTCGGGCAGTGGTGGCAGTGTTTGGACCGCAATACTTGAGAACACCCAATGCGGAAGACACTGCTCGGATCCTAGCATAGAATGCAGCAAGAGGATTTTCTGGGATGCTTGGAAGCATCGACTGCATGCATTGAAAATGGAAGAATTGCCCATTTGCTTGGCAGGGGATGTACAAAGGCGCCAAAGGCAGTTGTAGTGTGGTACTTGAGGCGGTGGCCACACAGGACCTCTGGATTTGGCACTCCTTCTTTGGTATGACAGGAACTCACAATGACATCAACGTGATGTAGTGCTCTCCTGTCTTTGCCAAGCTTGTTGAAGGTCACTCTCCTCCGGTGAACTTCGAGATAATGGGCGGCACTACAACAAGGGGTACTATCTAGCTGATGGCATCTATCTGAGATGGTCGACATTTGTGAAGACGATCTCAAACCCTGTGCCAGGAGGCAAGAACGCCTGGTTTGCGAAGATTCAGGAGGCTTGCAGGAAGGATGTCGAGCGGGCATTTGGTGTGCTCTAATCTCGATTTGCTGTTGTCCGGTACCCCGCTCAGACCTGGTCCAAAGATCAAATGTGGGAGATTATGACTTGTTGTGTCATCTTGCACAACATGATCATCGAGAGCGAGCAAGAAGACCCAGTGTTTGACACTGAACCATACTACAGGCAGGGTCCTCTAGCCGAAGTTGATCACCAGCTACCGGCAACCTGGACTGCCTATCTCAGTATGCGTCAGGAGATCCGAGACCCACAGGTGCATCATCAACTGCAGAAAGATCTGATTGAGCACCTATGGAGGCTCAAGGGGGACGTCGGGCGCGACATGTGATGAAATATGAGTTTTTATTTGTTGAACTATATAATTTGTATTGAACTATTTGTTGTTGTACTATTTTGTTGAAGTATTTGATTTGTCTATGATAAATATGTGATAAGAAAAAAAAATGTGTTGATAATTGAACGCCGAGACATGGCGAACCACGCCGAATATGGGCCTATTCTCGCTCATATGGGCCCTTTATTCAACGAAATGGGGTTGGAAAATGGGCCAATTTCGACGTCTGGGGGCGAGCTGGGGGCGACAACTAGGCGCAAAACCGCCCCAGTGCCGATTATATCGCCGGCTCGCCCTCAGGGGGTGATTTTTATGCGTCCTGGCAGGGCCAACGGCTGGAGATGCTCTTAGTTGACCCGGGGCTTGGCCCAATCCTAGCTACGCTACTGGGTATCATGGGGTCTCGGTTGCGCTCTATTCTTCATGAGTCTCACCGATGGCACACTGGTACTTCGCACGATCTCGATTATCTGATGCCTTTTGACCGCGTCGATCGTCGACTTGTCTCACCGATTCCTCACTACTAGTTCATTCTATATTGGTGTGGTGAGATTCTCTGTGGAGCTCCTCCTCATGCTTGTACTTGAGGTTGATGGCTCCCGGGTGCAGTTCATTTCCTTCTCGCTAGCCTCCACTCTTTTAGTTTTCCTCTTTGAGATTTGTGGTGCTTCACTCTGGGCTTTTGCTTCCGTAATCTCTGTGCCTCGTGTGTGTTTTCCTTGTATACTTGAACTATCTTTTACCATGTGCACCATGGTTCATTGAAATGTTTAGATTACTGATAGTACCACTCACAGAATCTTATCTCATGCAGCTCACACACACTGTCTCTCACCTTTGTGCTCTGCTCTCTTGCACTAGCTAAGAACCTCAGCCTTCGTTGATCAAGTACTTCCCGTGCTCCTGATCATTGAGCCTTCTCGTATCCGGGTCAAAATTTGATCATGAATTCAACTAACAAAATATAAACTATATATCACAAAAGATATACCATGAGAAACCTCTTTCGAGTAGAAATCCAATAGTACACTTCATGTAACATATACGTCATATTCTAATTATAGATGGTCAAACCTTCGCCCAAAATACAAAGAGGCATAATAAACCCAAACGGAGGGAGTAACTACTTGGTACCAGCTGTGGGTAATTAGCATCTGATTGGTATACAAGCGGCACACTTCATTATACTGTAGCATGTGCGTACTAATTACAACTAGGAGAAGAAAAAATTGTTTATTATACCATTATATATTAAATGAAACAGCTACTACGATCACTTTTTAGGCTTTAATGTACTCCCTTTGGTCTTTTTTAGTCTGCATATAAGTTTTGCTCGAAGTTAAAGTATCTCTACTTTGACTAAATTTATAGAAAAAAGTATCAACATTCGCAATGCCAAATCAATATTTTTAGATTTATTACGCAATATAGTTTCATTTAAAAGATCCGCCGCCTCGCGAGCCGTGGGATCAGGCAAATTTAGTGAGCGTCATCCTCTATTATTGCAACACAGGTCGTGTTGCGGAAAATTTTGTGACACAGGTCATGTTACGAATTTTTTTGCAACACAGTTCAAGTTGCGGAATTTTTTTTTTGCAACAGAGGTCTTGTTGCAAAATAATTGTTTTTGCAACAAAAGTTTTGTTACAGTGTTTTCCGGCAACAGAGGCCTTGTTTCAAAAAAAAATTGCAACAAGTGTTTTGTTGCAAATTTCTTTTGCAACATTGAGCCTGTTGTAGGATTATTTCTACAAAAACAGCACTCGCACAGCAGTCAAATCATGCCAAGATTTGCAACAAACCCATTGTTGCAGAAACATGTGCCTGCAAATGCCTTCTTGCTGCTGGAGCAGCTGCTGCGACGCTAGGCCTCGGGCCCCACAAGTGAGAAGTTTGGGAGCGGGGGTAAGGGGGCGGAAAGAGCTGCTCGTCGGCCGACGAGAGGCGGCAACGAGCGCTCTCACTACTACTAGCAGCGCGGGTAAAATGGCTACTAGCAGCGCGGGTACCCGCGCTACTAGTATCGCGCTACATCTAATAGTTAGTAGTAGTGTTGGTGAAACCTGCGCTACTACTAACTTTGTTAGTAGTAGCGTGTGCCACCCACGCTACTGCTATTACAGACTCGCGCTACTACCAATCCTATATATCTAAGAAGTTCATCCCCACTAACCTATTTATCTTAACATGCAGCACGTCCACATCAGCTAGCCACGTCACCCATACTTTGATCCCATCTGACGCAAGACCAGACCACCTTCTGACCCAGGTCACCCAAACGACCAATTACCCATCCTCCTCGGCTTCTGTAACAGACGAGGCGTTAGCCTCCTATAGATGCATCTTCTTTTACCTCCCCCGCACATCTCATCTTCCCAAATCATCTCAGGAAGGTAGATCAGGCTCGATTCTCCTCCACCGCGGCGCGCCTCCGCGAAAACATCATTCGCCCGCAGCACACCCCGGGAGCCCCGCATCTGCTTCGATCCGCCGTCCGCCGTCTGCATGGGCTTTACCCGCCCACGGCTGCCTGCCACAGCCCACCCCGAGTCAGCGTGGCAGTTGCACCACCAGCAACCTTGCAGCTGCCCGTCGTACAGCTCTCAGCCCGTACAGATTCGCAGCACTGGATTCTTTGTTAGATCCGCTGGCCCAAGGTATGGGGGCTCCACCATGCGGAAAACACTAGGGCGATAGTTGGGGCGATTGCTTGGCGATCGCGCGACTGCGCTAGGGTTAGGGTTTTCGCCGGCGGGGGTGGTGAGAATACGGTGGTGGCTGGAGCGGCGACGGCGCACCTCTGGCCACGGACCGGTGGTGTCTCTTCTCCGCTAGAGGCGACGCTGATGGCGGAGCGGGAGGACGGGAAAGCGACGAGGATTCCGGAGAACAAGATGGCATCTGGGACTAAGGCGGCGGCTACGCCAACACAGAAGGGTGACCCCGCGGCTTCGGCTAGAGGTGGATCCAACCCAAGAACGGAGGCGAACGCGGCCATGGCTACTCCGGCGAGGCCGACGACTGGCGACAAGAGAACTCCGGTGAACATGGCAGATGGGCGAAACGCAACGAAGGGATCAATCAACAAAAATGCGACCACGGCGGCTGCAGCGGCGACGAGTACTCCTCTCCGCAGTCGTGGAGATCCTACGAGTCGAGGGAGTTCTAAATCGCCAACAGAATGCAAAACTCCGGATCCAACGTCAAGCCTCTCTGCGAGGCTGGGTGGGATAGTTCTAATGGATAAAGAGGCGAAGGGGATGGTTTTTGCTGAGCCAGAGCAAGTGGTACCGAAAAGTTCTCGATGGTCGGCAGTAGGCAAAGTCTGTTCACCGAAGCCAATGATGAGAAGTGTTTTGGAGAAAACAATGCATCGAGCGTGGGGTTTGCACCGTGAAGCCCAGTTCAGGGATTTAGGAGGGAATAAATTTGTGGTGCATTTTGGTAGCGAGGGGGATTGGAGACATGCTCTGAACAATGGGGCTTGGCAGTATGATTTTAATGTTCTGATTTTGAAGGATTACGAAGGTAACACTAGGCCATCAGAGATGGTGTTTGAGACCATAGATGTCTGGGTTCGAGTGGTTGACCTCCCACCGGACCGAAGGACTAAAGCGTTTGGGGAGGCTCTTGGAAACTGGTTGGGCCAGACAGTTAAAGTGGATGTAGACAAGGAGGGGTTAGCAAGAGGAAATCAGCTATGGGTCCGCACTAAAATCTCAATCTATGAACCGTTAATTAGAGGATTTCGCCTTAAATCCTCATCGGAGGATAAGGATGGTACATGGTATGACTTCTTTTACGAGAAGGTACCTCATTTTTTCTTTGATTGCGGCAGACTTGTTCATGTAGATGGAGTATGCGAGCCCCCTCTGGACTCTTCGTCTCAATGGGGGGAATGGCTGAGGGCGTCACCTGGGCGCAATGGCAAAGGGAAGGATGGCATGTTTGGTTTTGCGTCTAATAGTAATAACAATGAAGGAAGCAATTAGACGGGGGAAAGTGATAATGCAAGGAAGAGTGGCCAAACTAAACGTAATCTACAAGCTGAGTTTGCTAAATCAGGGGATGCCCGCACTGGCGGGGGTTCCAGGTCACGTGATGGAAATACACAGGCGGAGAACCATCGCACTGGTGATGGCACCCGAGTATACAGGGAGGAGGTCAATAGTCCCAGGAAAGGGAAGAACATGAATGAGCAACTGCATCATAATGATCTGAGGCATGGGTTAGAACAACGGAGGGAGGATGAATACAGAAACAGGCTGTTTGAGATGCAGAATCAGAGGGGGAATCAAAGAGATGGTCGCTGGGACAGAAAGGGCAAGGAAGATGTGAAATATTCACCTCGCAGCCGAGGGTATAGTGATCAGCGTGGGGATGTTGAGGGGCATACAGAGGCACACAACATGTTTAATACATGGAGGGCGGCTGTGTGGGAACAAGGGAGTGGCCAGGGTAATCAATGGCGGCATGGCTCAGATAGAAGGCAGCAGGGCAGATACGTGAGGAAGCCATGGCCGGACTATATACCCCGACAGCATGGGTATGACCAGAGAGGAATGGAGCAAGGAACGAGGAAGAGGGGACCGAAACAGGTGTGGATGGCCAAGGATGATCCAGACAGGCAGATGACAGGTGATGCTTTCATTAGCGATATGAGACGCAAGACGTCTACAGTGTTTGAACGCATCTCAACTAACGACGAGACATCGGCGGACCCTGAGCTTCAGGGCCGCCGGGAGCAATGAATATTCTGGTCTGGAACTGTCGAGGATTGGGGTTGGACTCGACAGTTGGCAAGCTACGAGACCTGATACAGTCCCACAACCCAGCGGTGGTTTTTTATGTGAAACGAAGAAGAAGGCAAGGGCAATCGAAAGGCTCAAGTGGAGTTTGGGGTTTACTAGTGGTATTGCAGTCGATTGCGTGGGTCGAAGTGGTGGGCTGGCATTGTGGTGGAGAGAGCATATCCAGGTAAATGTGAGGTCCTGGAGCCAATATTTTATCGATGCGGAGGTAACATATGAAGGGAAAGTCTGTAGAATCACTGGATTTTACGGAGAACCCCTGACGGAATTACGGAAAAAATCATGGGATGCTATTCGATACCTAAGGGGGCAGGATAATCTGCCATGGATGTGTTTGGGTGACTTCAATGAGGCGTTGTTCCAGACGGACCAGATTGGTGGTAACATTAGAAGCTTCACACGGATGGAAGATTTCCGGGACTGCCTCGATGACTGCGGGTTGGCAGATTTGGGCTTCTCAGGCTACCCGTATACGTGGGACAATAAGCGGGATGGTGAGGATAATATTCAGGTTAGACTAGACTGTGCCACTTGCAATGATGGCTTTTTACAAATGTTCCCAGAAACTAAGGTCGAGCACATCTTGACGGAGGAATCGGACCACCAGGCCATCTTAGTGCGTGCGCAGGAGACAACTCCGAGGCGGTGCAATGAGAGGCTGCGGCCGTTTCGGTTTGAAGAAGCTTGGACTAGGCATGAACAATACGACACAATGATTGAGCAGGCCTGGAATGCGGTGGGAACGGAAGGTGAGGGGTTATCGGCTGCATGTGGCAGATTCAATGCGATGGTGGGATCCATGCAAAGGTGGGCGCGGGAGGTGTTTGGATCCATCAGACGACAGATAAAGACACTCAAGGTGCAACTCCTAGATGCAAAGAACAGAGCCCTCTCTACTGGGTCTTCACTGGAAGTCCGCGAAGTAGAAGAGTAGCTCCGAGAGATCTATGCTCGTGAAGAGATTATGTACCGTCAGCGGTCTCCTGTGGACTGGTTACGGGCGGGAGATCGAAATACTCAATATTTCCAGCAGCGAGCCTCACATCGGAAGCGGAAAAATACGGTCAAGGCACTAAGGCGTGATGATGGCTCCAAGTGTATGGTTGATGATGAGATGCGTGATATGGCTGCGGCATTTTACGAGAATCTGTTTAAGTCAGATGGTTCGCGGGAGGCTAACACCATTCTTCAGCATATCGACCGACTAGTTACAAACGATATGCACGAGAAACTACTGACTCCCATTGCGGACGAAGAAATAGAAAAGGCTCTATTCCAGATGGGGCCGACCAAGGCACCGGGGCCGGATGGGCTGCTGGCTCTTTTTTATCAGCGACACTAGTCGCTTGTCCGCAATGATGTTTGCAGGGCGGTAAAGGACTTTCTAAATGGCGTGGCTGCGCCGGAAGCTTTTAATGCTACGATCATTGTCATGATTCCGAAGTGTAACTCACCGGAGTTACTCTCTCAGTTTAGGCCCATAAGTCTCTGCAACGTTCTTTACAAGATTGCGACAAAGGTTCTTGCAAACAGACTAAAAGGTATCTTGTCGGTCCTTATCTCAGAGGAGCAAAGTGCTTTCGTCCCAGGTCATTTGATCACGGACAATGTTCTTGTTGTCTATGAATGTGTTCATGCGATACGGAAGAGGAAGAGAAAGAAACCGTTGCGTGCGGTGAAACTGTATATGATGAAGGCATATGACCGGGTAGAGTGGTTTTTTTTTTTGCAACAAATGATGGAGCAGATTGGCTTTGCGAATGACTGGATCTCGATGATCATGAGGTGTGTGAAGTCTGCTTCTTTCTCGGTAAAGCTCAATGGAGGTTTTTCACGAGGCTTCTTCCCATCTAGAGGGCTCAGGCAGGGGGATCCTCTCTCCCCCTATATCTTCCTCTTTTGCGTCGAAGGCTTCTCTGCGTTGCTCAAACATGCACAACAGGAGAGGGAAGTAAAGGGCGTGACATTTGGGAGCACTGGCCCCCACGTTACGCACCTACTCTTTGCGGATGATAGTATCGTTTTTCTAGAAGGAACAAGAAGTAACATGGAGAAGCTGAAAGAAATTTTGAGGAAATACGAGGAGGCATCGGGCCAACGCGTTAACTTGCAGAAGTCATCAATCTTCTTTGGGAAGGGTCAGAACGAGGAGGATAAACAGGAGTTGAAGGATTCTTTGGGTGTCCAATCGGAGGAGTTAAGTGAGAGATATCTCCTCCCAACACTGGTTGGGAAATCCAAAGATGGAACCTTTAAATATGTGGTAGAGAGTGCAAAAGGCAAAGTAAATGGTGTTAAGGGGCAAGGACTGTCAAAGGCTGCAAGGGAAGTGTTGATCAAATCGGGGCTTCAAGCTGTACCTACATTCACTATGAGTTGTTTCCAGCTCTCGAAGAAGATATGCCGGAACCTGACCTCAATCTCTTCTAAATTCTGGTGGGCGGAAACACGTGGTGAACTTAAGGTACATTGGATTTCATGGAAGAAAATGTGTGCATCGAAGAGGGACGGAGGCATGGGTTTTCGTGATCCAGAGGCCTTCAACCAAGCGCTGTTAGCAAAGCAAGCATGGAGGATTCTTCAGCAGCCTACCTCCATGTGCGCTCGTGTGCTCAAGGCACGTTACTTTAGCGCAGACTCGATTTTGACAGCAACAGCACCGGCATCTGCATCGTACACCTTCCGCAGCATTCTTTGGGGAAGGGACCTGCTACGGGAGGGCCTCGTTTGGCACATTGGAAGTGTAGCTGCGGTGAACATCCATCACGATAACTGGATTCCACGGGCAGGTAGTATGAAACCTCTCGGACAAATCTTTGTTTCGGGTCTCACCAAGGTAGCTCACTTGATAACAACAGATGGAGGCAGCTGGGATATGGACAAAGTAAATCTGATGTTCTCAGAGGATGACACGAAGGATATCCAGCAAATAGCAATTGGGGGCCCGAGCTGTGAGGACTATCTTGCTTGGAACTATGCGCATAACTGAGTTTATTCTGTAAGATCGGGATATCATTTGCGGGAAGCATTGGATAACGCGAGGATCGGACAGCAGGAGTCCTCGAGTTCAGTTGCAAAGCATAGAGGATACATGGCGCTTTGGGACACTAATGCTCCACCCAAGGCCAAAATTCACATGTGGAGGTTGATACGTAACGGACTGGTGGGGGGGGCTGAGCTGCACCGGCGGAGGATCAAACCAGGGATTTTTTGTGTGGTGTGCGGGCGGGAAGAAACGGTGCTGCACCGGTTCTGGTCGTGCTAGCATTCCAACTTGTTCTGGCAGCTTCTGTGCTCGGAGAAGGGAGTTATGGTGGCCAAACCATCGAGTCCAATCGACTCCCAGAGCGCGTTGGCTCACTGGCTCCTTGGTTGGTTCGCCGACGCGTCTGATGAGGAAAGGGGAGCAATGATTCAAGCAACATACAAGCTCTGGTTAGCGAGGAATGAAGCTAGAGATGGTAAAAGAATAGCCCAGCCACATGAAATCATAGAAGCCGTGGTGTCCCACATGACCGAATGGAGAGCTGACCATGCTGACAACCAGGCTCCGCGAGAGCAGCATATTAAGCAGAAGTGGAATCCTCCCGAGGAGGGATGGCTAAAAGTGAATTCGGATGGGGCAGTTTCAAGGTCCGGTGGCAAGGGGGGAGCTGGTGCTGTGATCCGGGATGAGCAGGGTGCTTTTCGAGCGGGACTATGCCATTTTTTCCGGGGCATTAGCGACCCCGAGATGCTTGAGACTCTCGCCTGTAAGCACGGACTTGAACTGGCGCGGGAAATAAACACACAGAAGATACACGTCGAACTGGACTCGCAGAGGGTGGTCAAGATGCTCAATAATCAGCAGAAGGAGATGTCAAGTGCTGGCCCATTGATTCAGGAGTTGAAGACGCTGTTGTATTTGTTTGAGAGTTTCAAAGTCTCTTGGGTTCGTCGTTCTTCAAACGTTGCCATGCATAGGTTAGCGAAAATAGGTGTAGGTGATGAACTTTGCAAGATTTGGTTAGGGGTCACCCCGGATTGTGTGCTAGATGTAATCTCGGATGACATTCCGGACACTTTTGATTAAATAAATGCGGCAATGTTTACCCCTCAAAAAAAAACTCTCAGCCCGTACTCCAAACGCTGCGATCTGGAGTGCGGCCAGCCGCTCGACGGCTTGCTGTTAGAGATAAAGAAGAGGGGCTATTTGCACCAGGGATCTGCTCGCCTCTACCAAATTTAATTTCTTACCAATTTCTCGTCTGTTCTCTGAACATCACTAGCGCCACCGGAGGTTTTTGTTGGATTTTATTGCAATATGCAAACCAAACTCTATCATGGGTATTATGTGTTAGAATATAAACGTATTTAGAGCTAGTTTGGTTGGATGCCTGGGCTCCATGCCTGGGTAAAACTAGAGCCTGGTGTGCACCTGAAAACTCGAAAGAAATTGCCTGGTCAGGCTAGCCTGCATGTGACTTGTTTGGTACCCTGGCTTGCTATTATCAGCCAATAAACAACTACTAGTCTGTGGCCCCACTGAACTGCATGCAAGAGAAGGTGAGATTAGCATCCAGGCACGTCCCAGGCTACTGATTCCCAACGCCTGGTGATTCAACCAGGCTAATGGCTATGCAAGACGCTCCAGGCCAGGCTAGCAGTTGAATTCCAACCAAACATACTCCAGGCTAGTCTCAGGCACGCTCCAGGCCAGGTAAATTTTAGCCAGGTCTCCAACCAAACTAGCCCTTACTTAGAGATAAGGAGAGATGAAGATAGAATTAGTTTTACGGAAAAGCTAATTTCCTGCCGGCAGGAACTTTGCAACAAATCCGCATGATATGGATTCCGTTTATTCTGGATAGAACGGCGCTAAGAAGAAAAAAAAACGAATTCATGGGATTTGAACCCAAGCCATAAAAGACAAGTCATTGCCCTTCTACCAACTGAGCTAGGCCAGCTTCTACGTAGTATATAATAAGAACGACAGTTTTTTAACATGGAGTTTCTGCTCCTAGGTGCCAAACGAACTGTAAAATTAAATCCAGGCAAGTTTTTTGCCAACCAAGTGGTTCAAACCGTGCATGATGTAGTGGTTAATTTAACTCACTGATGTCTCTCTTTTCTGAAGAACTAAAAAGCAATGTGTTTTTCATATCTACACGAACTTTGACTCGGGTTTTTTTTACTAAAAAACGGTAATTTCTGTGTAAATAGTATAATTATTTAAGCACCATATACCTGATAACTTAGGTATAAGCACCGTGGTAACTTTGAGTACATGAAAAAAAATATTAAAAACATATACCCGATAACTTATGTGTAAATATCATGATAATATACACATCCAAATCTCATAATTTAAATGCAAACACCGTGGTAACCTCGACCAAATGAAATTTTTTGTTGTCAAAACATACCCCCGATAAATTCTGTGTGAATAACATGATCATTCAAGCACAGTAGACTTGATAACTTAGGTACAAAACACCGCGATAACTTCGACCAGGTAAAATTATTGAAAACATACACCCGATAACTTATGCGAAAATATCATGATAATATATGCATCCACACATGATAACTTACCATGCTAACCTTACCAGTCGTTTTTTTTTTGTTATTGAAACCATCCCGATAACTTCTGTGTAACTAACATGATTATTTAAGCACTGTAGATCTGATAATAGGTACGAATACCAAGGTAGCTTTCAACCAGGTGAAAAAATTATTGAAGACATACACCTTATAATTTTTATGTAAATAGCATGATAATATACGCATCCACATATGATAACTTACATACAAACACCCCGGTAACCTTGACCATACGCTTTTTATTGTTGAAAATATACCCCGGTTATTTCTGTGTAGATAGCATGATCATTTAAGCACTATAGATCTGATAACTTAGGTACGAACACCACAATAACTTTGAACCAGGTGAAAAAATTGTTGAAAACATACGCCCGATAATTTCTGTGTAAATAACATGATCATTTAAGCACTATAGATCTGATAACTTAGGTACGAACATCACAATAACTTTGAACCAGGTGAAAATTTTGTTGAAAACATACGCTCAATAATTTTTGTGTAAATAATATAATAATATACACATCCACACCTGATAATTTACATACAAACACCGCGGTAACCTTGACCAGACGATTTTTCATTGTTGAAAATATACCCGGTAACCAAAATGCATAACTTATGTGCAAAAAGAGTGGTATTTTTCGTAGCTAATAACTTAGGCTCAAACACCATAGTAAATTTTCACCGGGGGAAAAGTTGTTGAAATTTATCCCAATAATCTTCGTGTAAAGTTGTTGAAATATGATAGAAAGAAGAAGGGTTCAAATACCCTATATATGTACTGTGGACAATAAAAAAAGATGGGTGAGTTGGTTAGTGGCTGTAGTAGCTACTCAGAAGAAGACCAAAGTTCAAATCCCCTTTTAAGCACTTTATCTGTTTTTCTCCGCTATCTACACTAATTAATATAAAACCAGACGAGTAAAATCAGTGGGAAGAAAATCTGGAAGAAAAGAAAATCGGGGAAGCTGGAGGATCGAAGGAACGACCCATCGGGAAGAGCAAGAGGATCGATCGAAGGTCGTCCGGATCTGTGGCTAACGAGCGACCAGTCGGCCGTTAGTCACGTCCTTAGTTTTAATATACCATGACTTGTCTTATACTTTATATATACCCCTACGAGGGTCAATCAATAACACAACACAATATCCATCCATCCTATAATTTCCACATAGTATTAGAGCGGTTAGTCTCACGACGCCGATCCTAGGTTTTCTTCACCACTTCCGCAGTGCGCCGCCCCGGGGAGATTAATCGCCTCTCCCTGGGGGCGCGGCACCCGATCGATCAAAAGATCAGGTCGGTTCCATAGTTTAGACCAAATCAATTAGATCAATTCCAATTCTGGAAATCCAGTAGATTAGCTCTTTTAGCCACCAAATAAACTCGATCGGGGGTTGTCTCGACTGGTTTCTTTGTTCAACTTTTCCCCTACACTTGGCGGCTAGGGTTTCTTTCCTCTTAGGCGATTCCCCTCGTCTCTGAGTCCTACCCGGAAACTCCAGCATCGATCAGTCCTGGTTCACGTCCGCCCTCGCCCCTGCTCTCGTTGTCTCTGCACCGTGACAGCAACGGTGATGGCGTCCCCCTCCGACGCCCACTCCGCCACGGGCGACAGCGGCGCCGCCGCGGCTGCACGTTCGGATCTAGGTGACTTTCTGGAACAATTGGATCTGAACGACGATGATTTTGCCGATATGGAGATCGATGAGGATGATCCCGAGATTCAAGAGAGCGTCCGCTGGCTTGCCCTGGCTAGGGTTCATACTTGCAGGAACTTTAGCCCATCAGCCTTCTACAAGGATATGAGGGCGGCATGGAACCCTGCTCAGGAAATAAGATTTCGGCCAGTTGGCCCTAATCGATTCGTTGTCCAAGCATCTTGCTTGGGGGACTGGGAGCGCATGATGAAGCAAGGTCCTTGGCTCTTTCGCAACATGGCAGTGCTCTTATGCCCGTATGATGGCTTCAGCAAGGCGGAGGAGGTGGAATTCTTCCACATCCCCATCTGGTTGCAGATTCACAAGCTTCCAGACCCTTATTGCAAACAAAACATCGTGGAGAAGCTGCTGAAAGATGCTGGAGAAATCATGGAGATGCATTTTAACGGAAACACCCGTGGTGATTATGTTAGGGTTCGGGTGCGGCATGACATCCGTAAGCCCCTCACAAAGTACGTCAGCATTGTTCGCGCTAAGGAGCGCCAGGTGTATTTGGTTCGATATGAGAAACTTGCTAGGTTTTGTAAGTTTTGTGGACTGATTGGTCATGATCACAAAGAGTGCGGTCTGGGCATCCATGAGGAGAAGGATCTCAAGTTTGGAGACTGGATCTATGCAGATGCTCCCAATAAGCTCAGACAAGAGGATCGGGCTACTAAAGCTACTGGATACGAGCCTACGAGCCTATGAGGATCGGGCTACTAAAGCTACTAAAGCCAGGTAGATCAGAACCTCAATATGCTCCATATGATGCCGAAGTGTTGGACACAGCAACGAGCCCGGTCAAGAAAACAAGTGACAGAACGGATGGCGTCCTTCTTCCAAAAAGGAGGCTGAACTTGGAGGAGGCCGGGAAGCTACTGGGAGATGTTCCTGGCGTCCCAAAGATGGTGCTGGCCATAACTGATGGTAAGGAGATTGATCCGGTGGGGGTTGCCTCACCCACCGGTAGTAACTCAAACAGCAAGAGGTTGAAAGTGAATACGGACAGTGATAACAATGAGATATCGGCGGCCTCCCTCGAGGAGGACCGCCAGACGCAATGAATATTCTATCATGGAACTGCCGGGGGGGGACCGCCGGACAGTTCGTGAGGTTTTGGCCCTCTCAAAATCCAATAACCCCAAGCTAGTCTTCCTTTGTGAGACTAGGCAAGAAGCAGCTAAAGTGGAGAAGTTGAAGTGGAGATTAGGCCTAAAAGGCTTTCACGGTGTTAGCAGTGATGGACGAAGTGGTGGTCTTGCTTTGTTCTGGGAGGAGACGCTGTCAGTGACAGTGCTCGAATCATGTAACAGATTTATTGATATTCGAGTTTATGATGCGGGTTCCGGTGCTACTTGGAGAGGAACCTTTGTCTATGGTGAACCACGTGTGGAAAATCGTCAGCGTATGTGGGATCATCTTTGTCGTTTGAGGGCAATCTCACAAGAACCTTGGGTGGTGTGTGGCGACTTCAATGAAGCCTTATGGCAGCATGAACATCTCTCAAGAACAACTAGATCGGAGTCTCAAATGGAATTGTTTAGAGATTGCTTGGTAACTTGTGAGCTACAGGACCTAGGGTTCTCGGGGCTTCCCTATACATACAATAATGGCCAGGGAGGCCATCACAATGTCCAGGTGCATCTTGACAGGGCTTGTGCTGATGAGGCATTGCGGGGTCTTTTTCCAGTGGCTCGAGTTGTGCACTTAGCCACCTCGTGCTCGGACCATAGCCCGCTCTTGATAAATCTCGACGGGGTGCAGGAGCAGGGGCGTAAGCCGACGATATCGAGGTATGAGATCATGTGGGAGCGCAATGTCAAGCTCCCTTCGATCATCTCTGAGGCATGGGCTAGGCATCGGCCAGCTGGTGACTTGGGATCAATTGCCATCTCACTGAAACAGGTCATGGGAGATTTGAAGCAATGGAGCAAAGCTACTTTCGGGAATGTTTTGAAAGAGATCGAACGGTTGCGGGGCCAACTTTCTGACCTGCAGCTATCAGGGGCGGACCGAGCTCAACTTCGATCTAAAATGAATGAACTAGATGAATTGCTGTACCGGGAGGAGATGTTGTGGCTTCAACGGTCTCGTATCACGTGGTTGAAGGAGGGGGAACGTAACACCAAATATCTTCACCGCCGGGCAGTATGGCGGGCGAGGCGAAACCTTATACAGAGACTTAGGAAAGCTGATGGTTCATGGTGTGTGGCGCCGTCGGAGATGGAAAGAATGGCAAGCTCATACTTCAAAGAGGTTTTTACTAAGGATCCGACATTGGATCCGATCGAGGTACTGGATACTATCACCCCTAAAGTCTCGATGGAGATGAATGAGGCTTTATGCAGAGCGTATACGGAGGAGGAGATATCCAATGCGCTGTTTCAGATTGGCACGTTGAAAGCTCCGGGATGTGATGGTTTTTTGCCCAGGTTTTACCAACGGAACTGGGCTACTCTTAAGGTGGAAATCGTGGCAGCGGTGCAGGAGTTCTTTACCAGTGGTGTCATGCCGTATGGTGTTAATGACACGACCATTGTGCTAATTCCCAAAGTGCCACATCCACGAGAGCTAAATGATTTTAGACCCATTAGCTTATGCAATGTGGTGTATAAAATTGTCTCCAAGTGCATGGTAAATAGGCTTCGTCCGCTGTTGGATGAGCTCATTTCAGAGAATCAGAGTGCATTCATCCCCGGGAGGCTTATTTCTGATAACTCCATAATAGCATTTGAATGTATTCATCACATCCAAAACGTCAGACCTAATTCTCCGCCATTGTGTGCTTACAAACTGGATCTGTCAAAGGCATATGATCGTGTTGACTGGAACTTCTTGGAGAGGGCTCTGTCCAAGTGGGGTTTCTGTGATGATTGGATATCCCGTGTGATGGCGTGCGTTACATCTGTGAAGTACTCTGTGAAATTCAATGGCAAGTTATTGGAGCCCTTCTCCCCCTCAAGAGGGCTCCGCCAAGGTGACCCCTTATCACCCTTTCTCTTCCTCTTTGTGGCTGATACCCTGTCTGCCCTGCTACATAAATCAATGAGAGAAGATGGCATACAAGGGGTTAAGATATGCAGGTCTGCTCTGGTTATTTCACATCTTTTGTTTGCAGACGACTCACTCCTATTTTTTCAAGCCTCGGAACAGCAAGCTAACTTGGTTAAGAGTGTGTTGAACATGTATTCTTGGCGACTGGACAATTAATTAACCCGTCAAAGTGCTCCATCTTCTTTTCAGAAAATTGCTTGCCATCTGTGGTAAATGAGGTTAAGTCGGTCTTGGAGATAACCCAGGAAGTTTTTGAGCCTAAGTACTTGGGCCTCCTGGTCCCGGAAGGAAGATTACATAAAGGAAACTTTGAAACCATCCAGGATCAGTTACGCAGGAAACTTATTGATTGGAGCGAACAATACGTGTCCTCTGGAAATAAGGAGATTTTGATCAAGGCGGTCGCATAGGCTATACCTACTTATGTTATGAGTGTCTTTAAGTTACCTGCATCAGTATGTGATGAGCTGACTCGGATGATCCGCCAGTATTGGTGGGGCGTTGAGAACGGGAAGAAGAAGATGGCATGGATGAGTTGGGACAAGTTGCGACTACCGAAACCTATGGGTGGCATGGGGTATAAGGATATGAGGGCTTTCAATCAAGCTTTACTGGCCAAGCAAGCTTGGCGCTTGATAGATTCACCGGATAGCCTGTGTGCACGACTCATGAAAGCTCGATACTACCCGACTGGACAGCTATTGGATACTTCGTTCTCTGGCAATGGTTCTTCAGTTTGGAAGGGTATCCTACATGGTCTTGATCTGCTGAAGCAAGGTGTTATTTGGAGGGTCGGCAATGGAGCTAACATACGAACATGGAGGGACCCCTGGATTCCCCGGCCGTCGACGTTTCGCCCTGTCACCCCAAAGGGAAACTGTCGACTGAACCGGGTGGCCGATTTCATTGATGAGAACGGTGCTTGGCGTGTGGATCGTCTTCGGGAGTTTTTCTGGCCGATGGACGTGGACTACATATTAAAGATCAGGGCTTCACCGCGTAACCGCGACGATTTCGTATCCTGGTACCCAGAGAAGTTTGGACTATTCTCCGTAAGGAGCGCATATAAGCTGGCCACATGCGATCACAACATCGCTTTTGCCAATGGATCGTCGAGCGAAAACCCAGCTGGAGATCGTGTGATATGGAACTGTATCTGGGCGGCTAACGTACCCCGGAAAATGAAGATTAATGCTTGGAGTGCAAAAATCGGAGGCATTTGGCGACCAGATCCCTATGTCCTCTTTGTGGGGTTGAGGAGGAGTCTACATTTCATGCTTTGGTTGCTTGCACGCATGCAAGAACATTGTGGATCAACATGCGTCGGAGGTGGCCTTTGCCGGAGGATGGCGTTCTGGTTGATAACGGACAGGAATGGCGCAGACTAAGGCATAGCCTAGTGGTGGGAAGGGGCTGATGCCTTCCCACCCACCCAGGTTCAAGGCATGGTACTTGAAATTTGAGTTTGTTGCACCAATTATACTGTAGGGAACCCCTTGCAGTCTTTCTGTCAAAAAAAAACGGACAAGAATGGCTCATGTCACTTCTCAGCGTATGCTCAAAGGCAGTTGCAGACATGGTAATCTTGTTGATTTGAAGGATTTGGCAAGTTCGGAATGATATATATCATGGCAAGGAAGCACCCCCAGTGCTGGCCTCCGTTGAATTCTTGGACAGCTACTACAAATCTATCAACTTGGCAGGCAAATTTACTGCGGAGGAGATTGTCAAAGGTAAGATGCCCTCAGCAACCCTGGTGGCACCGCGCCAAAAAGGGGTGGCAACTGCCCTGCCATGGCCGGCACCACCGCGAGGGTCTGTGGCCCTGTCCGTCGATGGCTCCTTCCAGGCCGAAGACGGCTCTGCGGCGGTTAGGATGACACTTAGGAACCATGAGGGGGTCATCCTCTTTGCAGCTTACAGATATGTTTTTCACTGCAATGATCCCTTGGAGGCGGAACTACATGCGATGATGCAAGGTATGGCGTTGGCCATTGAGCACTCCGAGGCCCCGGTGGTTCTTCAATCGGATTCATCCAAAGCTTTATCATGTCTGGCTACGGATGCTCTCCAACAGTCAGCGTATGGCCAGCTAGTGATGGAGATCAAGCACTTATCTGGTATTAGGGAGTTTGTTCCTCAGAAACTTAGTCGTATTCAGAATAGAGTTGCCGATCGTCTGGCAAACTATAGTCGTACGGAGCGTGCCATTGCTGTGTGGCTAGGCTCGATTCCTCCTTGTATTGAGGATGTATGGCCTCTCGATTGTAACTCTATAAATTTTCAATAAAACACCCTTTACCCTCGCAAAAAAAAACTCGATCGGACCCTCCAATCTTTGTGAAAAATCAGTGCAGATCCATTGTTGTGTGCAAGATCGAAAGTTCTCCAAGCCCTCGGGCCGCGCTAACGCATGCAAGCAGCGGCTCCGGTTCCCTGCGTCTCTGCCCGTTCCCAACGCGATCCACGTCAACATCACGGGCGATGATCGGCGGTCACCACTCACCAGTCGGCCGCGTAGGATTACGTCGACACCAGGCGGGCAACAGGACCGCGGCCCAATCTACATCGACTCACGCCACCGGGACTCGCTGTTGTTGCCGTGGCTATGCCTTGCCCTAGCTCTACCTCTCTCTGTTGCATCTCTCTCTCGACTCGATCGGCAGAAGAAAAGAAGGAAGAACACAGCCAGGTTTTCAGCGCATGAATGCTGCCGCCGCTCGAACGGCCTGATATTCCACGAGCACGAACTCGTCCCAGCCCCAGTTACAAGGATCCCCTACTGGGCTTAAATACTTGGGCCACCGTAGGAGCACGTACTCCACGTCCCCGGCCCGCCCGCACGTCCGATCTGCCCGCTCTGGCTGCGTCCTCGTCACGCACGTATGCGAACGACGCGCCCCGAGCCCGCACGTACGATCCCCACGCGCGCCCCCCTCGGATCAACCTAAATGAGCGCCTACATCTACGGCATGGCTACCGCGCGCACACACGCGCACCCATGCACACACACACGCACGCACTAGCTACGGGCCCGACGCACCCGACACGGCCAGCGCGCGCCCGATCGTCGCCGCGGCTCACTACGGCCAACACTCGCGTCTAGACGGCTCCACGGAGCGCGGCTTCATCGATCCGCGTCTAGACAGCCCCAGCCTCCAAGCTACCTCGATCCGTGGTGTATGCATCCACCAATAGCCATGCATGTTCGTACATCCTGCAGCGGGCCCCTCGGCAGCAGCGGCCATGCGAGCCCCAGTCGTTCGTACACGCCATCTACACTCCATGCCGATGGGTTGACTCCGAGCTGTGCTCCCGGCGGGGCAAACGCAACATCAATGGGCAAAACTGGAGGTCAAGGCGTGCACTGGAGCCGATACGAGGACCACTTCTGCAAACCCAGACGCGTCGACATGATCATCGCGATCTGATCTGCCGCAGGTCCGAGCGTTCTCCAAGCCTGCTACGCCGACTCCAGCACCAGCCGAGGATCTTCAGGCATATGCGCCGAGGACATCTGCATCATCAACGTCTTCACCGAGCCACCTCGCAGCGCGGGACACCGGGAGGGTCTTGTTGACTTCCGGCACGCGCACGGACGCGATCTCCACCGAGCCGACTCCATTGACGTCATGCGCGCCGACATGTCATCTACATCAAGGCGAACGACCACACCGACCGATCTGCACTGCATCAAGCCGAACTACACGGGGCCGAACCACGACATTGAGCTGTATGACCACAACAGACTACTCCCTCCGTTCCGAATTACTTGTCTTGGATTTGTCTAGATATGGATGTATCTAGACTCATTTTAGTGCTAAATACATCCGTATCTAGACAAATCTAAGACAATTATTTGGAACGGAGAGAGTACAAGTCAAGATCATCGCCGAGCACACTACGAGAAGCAATATCGACATGCATTACCCACACGCCTTCTTGGGCGCAACACGGCATCGACACTTGGTCACCGCGAGGGACGCCTTCAAGCGACACATTATCGTCGACACGCCGCTGCGACGCCATCACCGACACTTTATCGTCAAGGTCTTCATCAACGTGGTTTTCACCAACATCTTCGTCAACACACCGCCGCTGCCTTGTCCACAAGATGGACACCTAGCGTCCTCTGACAGACTTTTCTGCAAGACGCGACCATGACGATGGCAATGATCGCGTCACAACGACGGCATCGACCGCGTCATCCATGACAACACGACTGCATCGACATGGCGTCACTACAGTGACGACCCTACACGGCCACACGGTTCTGGCAAAACCGATGTGTGCTCGATGGCTTCCTCCGGTCTTGGCAAAACCGGCGGACTCGTCGCCGACGGCACCCTCCGCAAGGTGCATCGTCCACGTCTGCAGCTCCGTCATAGCGCTTTTTTTTTTGCGCCTCCAGGCTTTGTGCGGCTTCATCACCCATGATAACCACACCGTCGACCACGACTACCTCGACCACGGCTACATCACCATGATCGGCTACCTCAACATTGACATTAATGGCTACGTCTACAACAACATATCGGCAACAACTCCAGTCAACAGCATCCGCGTCGTCACCAGCGTTCACGCCACGCCTGCTGTGTCTGCAGGAGGGAAGAGAGGAGAGACAAGGAAGGCACCAGAAGGGGACGCAGTCACCGCCCTAGGTGCCAACCCATTAGAGAAGCAGTTGATGATGGCGCAGCGGAGACGACGACGAAAGCACAAGACTTCAAATTCAGTCGTACTCGTCCGCATCATTCCCGCTACGACTGAGGGGGAATGTTAGAATATAAACATGTTTAGTTAGAGATAAGGAGAGATGAAGATAGAATTAGTTTTAATATACCATGACTTGTCTTGTACTCCAAGTCTCATCGCACGTTGTACTCTATATATACCCCTACGAGGGTCAGATCAATAACACAGCACAATATCCATCCATCCTATAATTTCCACATTATGTTCGTTGATGTTTCAGATCTGCTCTGTACTTTGCTGATTATACTTTGATCACTCTTGCGTTTGCTTTCTTAGTTTTATCTGGTTTTCAGGTACCCAGAATAAGGGCATGCATGGGAGGGAGTACTTCACCACCCCACATACGTAGAGAATTTCACTTATGAGAGGTCAACTAATCCCTGATTAAATCCCCTAATTAACCTTGATGTACTGTTATTTTCTTCTTCTTCAGTGATCTTTTTCCGCTCTTGTAGAAGTTACATGCTACATATTGTGCCCAACCGCGATCTTGCATCTCTGTGCCTTTCCTCCTCTCACAGACTCACACAGGTTAGTTCAGTACGGTTGAAGTATTTTTATTGCTCTCCTCTGATTATTTTGTAGAATCACAGCGCATGGCATATTTGAGTTTATTTTCAGGTGTTTTCTTCCGGGAGTAGTATTCCATTGTGAATTTTATGGGGTTCACATTGTTGTTCTTCCCCCACTGCAGGGTTCTACTGTTGTCACAACAATCATATACCTACATAAATGAAAGGAAATATGGAGCCACTCTTACGAACATCCTTGCATTCTCTCTGAAATTCGAGATATATGGTGCCTATACAACACTACTATGCGAAATTCGAGATATATGGTGCCTATACGCACTACTATGCTTGCTAACAAATATTTGGTTGATACATAACACCTTGGATTAATTTACAATAGAACATCCATAATTTCAGATGGATGATAGCATAGTCCATAATCAAATAATGTACATCCTGATTTTTAAAGATCTGTTTTTGTTCCCTAAATTTGTTTGTCTACATTGCAATTTACAGGTGCCTTATGGTGCCAGTATTTCTTCAGCTGAATTCCTGGCCTGGCTGCCGTTTGAGTTTGCATTCATGCCCTATTGCAGTGGAGAATGTAGTTTTCATGCACCTGCTTCCCTGGGATGTACAAGTGAGATGGATGTTATCATTTTATTTTTAATTTATGCTAGAATAGGAACAGGTTCAGTTTTCAAACAAGCACGTGTAAGTTACAATCAAACATTCTTCTATAAGGTTAAGCACTTCATTATTATCTCTTCAAACCTGCATGTTTACTTTGCAAAAGTAAGCTTTTAATTGAACAGTACCTTACCAAATGTTCTATTGAAGTACTAAATTTAGTTGTCACTACCGAACAATAATTTCTGTAGTTAGAATATATCAGTATTTTGATTGTTATGTTGCTAATAAAAATCCTAGCCTAAAAGGTTTTTCCTCGCTGAGAGGATCAGGTAGGGGTTGTTCTCATTGTCCTTCAAGTTAATTGCTCTATGCTTGCTAGTAGGGTGTTAAATAAGTTGTCATAACTCAGGAACGACCATGACATTCTGTATACCTTTTGATTATGTTTCGCTGAATAAGTGGATCAAGTTGGAGAATGCAAGCTAACTTCTATTCGGATGCATTAACACCGCGAGGATCGCAAATGAGTATGAAATCTCTCTTTCTTGCTCCAGCGCACTTCTAATAGACAACCAATGATATTATCCTCAATTATTATGAGGAAAATCTCATTGGATTATATGTTACTTCTCTTCATGTTGGCGGTGTATGTATTATAATTACACAACAATGGAGATACTCTAAAAAATATTGTCTAACTTTTTGTATCATTCAAACATTCAAAATGGACATATTTCTTTTCATACGTCCTACTATTTCACACTCCACAAAACCTCCTCCTAAAATTCCTGCAGCAACGCACGGGGTATCATCTAGTGAAGTAGTAGTAGCGTGCCTATAATACCAGCGCCACTAGTATCCTAAATACTAGTAGGGCACTTTTTTCCCAACGCTACTAGTAACAAATTAGGAATTAAAAAAATAAAAATATATGCAGTATTCATGAATGGAGATCAGAGACACGTCCAGTGCAAAATAAATTTCACAGAACCATCTTAACACTTCCAGTGTTCATGGATGCAACATTGAACATCTCAACTCGAAGAGATCACGAGGACGCACACAACCATCATCAAAAGGTTGGTACCTTCCCTAGTGTTTCACCACCAACCTAACCAGACCACTTCTCTAGATGTATGTACAAAGCGTCGAGGTCCTCCACCTTGAGGAACTCCGGACGGTGGCGTCGTCCTCCACCTCGGTGACCTCCGGACGGTGGCGTCGAGGTCCTCCACCCCGGGGACCTCCTGCGTCGCAATCACCTGGACGATAATCTGTATGACGCGGTCGCGGGGCTTCACGGTGAAGTCTGACTCCGAGTAGTTAAAGAGCACGACTCCCATCGGGCCGCAGTAGTCCTCGTCGATCACCCTGCACCCAATCGAGAAAGTGAAAACTTGTTAGTTCACGCCCTCGTGCAGATCCAGTAGGGTATTTTCTTCAATTATCCGTCTCTTTTAGTCTATTATGAATCTTCAAAACAGAAAAACACCTACTAAATGCATACCCTAGCTGTACGTGTTCATGCTATTTCTTGTTTTGGTGCATTCAAGAAATACTAGTGTATTTGAGCTATATATGCTTGAAATATTTGACAGTTAACATCTGTTCAAAATTTATCATTTCATGGATAGGGAAATCACCAACAAAGGACATCAGAAAATTGATTCCCACTGCTCTTCAAAACAGGGAATAGGCGAAGTCTATTTTTAGTTTTGATATTCCATGCCAACTTCAAGTATATATGCTAGCATGTAATCTTTGAACGTGGATCAAAATGAGATTTCAGGCTTTGTCGGCCTTACCATGATCAGTACTAAATTCTCTAGGCTGCTCAACCTTTCCTTGTAGGGACTAGGGAGCATTTGTTTCACCAGGTATCTCATTCTTAAGTTTGGGAAGAAACCTGCATCCCTTCAAATAGTCATCCATATCCTGAAGAAAAAACAGTATACATTTTCAGTGACTCACAATATATCATCAAATACTGCTCAGGTTTACTTCTAAGAATAATTGTTAAATATCATCCAATTTTTTCTTACGATCTTCCACTCTGTGAAGTAGAAGCAAAAACTGAAAGCTAAACACACACTAAAATTACCTTCATAAAATTCTTCAGATAGCGAATGAGCGACAGACAAAAAATATATACTTCAGATAGCAAGGAGCAGGCCAACAGGCAACAACATAAGTTTTTTAGCAACAGCGACAAGTAACTACGGAGACATTGCAGGTGAAGAGATGAAATATGGATACCCTTCGTCCCCGTCGAGCAGACTTTGTTGACAGTCGTGCAGGGTACAGTGTTGGGCAGGCGACGCGGAGAGAGGCCTGCCTGGCAGGGGCCTAGCCGAGCTTTGCGCTGAGGACATTGCCCATGGACACCTCCTGCAACAGCGCCGGGGGCGACGTTGACTCTCCAAAGATTTAAAAATGCAAGTGTGGTTCAGATGAAGGTAAGGATAATGAGATACTTGCTTGCAGGAAAAACTCCCATGCTCGCTTGATGATGATGATGTCTCGCTTGATACTCCCTTGTCCGCTGAGACGGCACTCTGTCGCCGCTGGCCACCAGCAGCATTCTGCTCAATGGCGGCCAAGGCATGCCTTGTGGCTGTCCAGGAAGCTCGAATCAGGCTGGACCTGAGAAGAAACAGAGCACGGTCGTGTGATGTCCTGGCTGAATCAGAGTACATTGCCTAAGAAAACAAAATGGGCAAAAGGAGGAGTGTACAATAAGCAAAAGTGCAGAACAGCATTCTTAATTAAATTTAACCCTGGCAGAATACTTGGTTATCGAGTGCAAAATGGTTGCCTTTTAAACTATGGAACACAAAGAATCATCATTAGCCGTCAATGCAAATTAGCTTCTCTCCACAGAGAAGAGAAGACGTCTTTGGTCTCTTGGATGCATGAAGCACACTGTATATGCTAATCTTATCAGAGGATTTTCTTTTCAATTTAATCGCTTGGACAACCTGACACTACACTGAAACAAAACGTCCCGACTCCGAAGTCTCTATCCTAATCATGACAGAAATGACTTGGAAAAATGTATCAGTTCTCCCTAATACACGATAACTGATGTAGATAAAACTACTCTGTATAAAGTCTCTCATTAGCCTTTTGTTAGGTACTCGAATATATTTGGCAAACACAAATCTCAGAGCCAATTAACACATAGCCGGCGTGTATTTCAGGATACAGAGCAGATAGGGTAATCAAAAAATGTATCCCCATGTTCATCAATTTACTAGCAAAGAAACTAGAGCAGAAGGTTCAGAGCAGAGCACCTGCATGAAGGATTCAGAAGGGAGGATTCCCGAAGTGAGATTCACCCCACGACGAAGGGGCCAATCTCCCCGGCCCGCATGCCGTGGGCGATCTCGTTGGCGACCAGCAGGCACGCCGACACCCACCCGGCGAGCACCGCCCACACCATGTCCACCATGTAGGCCGCCAGCCCCCATGGCATGGTCATCCTTCCCCTTCCTTGCTCTGCCTAGCCTTAGCGTTCCTTACTTTGCTGGCGTTGCCGTTGCAGTTGCAAAGGAGGCAGGCAATTCCACAAACACCTAGCCTGCAGTTTTGAAGAGACGAAATGATGTCGCGGGCGGGGACGTCCTGCACGGACTGGCAGCCCGGGCAGCGCCACGAGTCGGAGGCCGGGGAGCGGGCCCACCTGCGGATGCAGGGGAGGTGGAAGATGGCGAAGCAGCTGCCGCAGGACCAGACGGGGGCGGAGCGGTGCACCATGTCGTAGCAGATCATGCACTCCACCACCCCCCGCGCCAGCTTGTCCTGGATCTCCTGCACCAGCTGCGGCACCGCCCCGCCCCCCGCCGCCGCCGGCGCGGGCGGGGGCGCGGCTGCAGGAGCCCTCTAATAACCCACAAGTATAGGGGATCGCAATAGCTTTCGAGGGTAGAGTATTCAACCCAAATTTATTGATTCGACACAAGGGGAGCCAAAGAATATTCTCAAGTATTAGCAGTTGACTTGTCAATTCAACCACACCTGGAAACTTAGTATCTGCAACAAAGTGTTTAGTAGCAAAGTAATATGATAGTGGTGGTAACGGCAACAAAAGTAAGGACGCAAAAATAATATTTTTGGTATTTTGTAGTGATTGTAACAGTAGCAACGGGAAAGTAAATAAGCGAGAACCGATATATGGAAAGCTCGTAGGCATCGGATCAGTAATGTATAATTATGTCGGATGTGGTTCATCATGTAACAGTCATAACATAGGATGACACAGAACTAGCTCCAATTCATCAATGTAATGTAGGCATGTATTCCGTATATAGTCACACATGCTTGTGGAAAAGAACTTGCATGACATCTTTTGTCCTACCCTCCCGTGGCAGCGGGGTCCTATAGGAAACTAAGGGATATTAAGGCCTCCTTTTAATAGAGAACTGGAACAAAGCATTAGCACATAGTGAATACATGAACTCCTCAAACTATGGTCATCACCGGGAGTGGTCCCGATTATTGTCACTTCGGGGTTGCCGGATCATAACACATAGTAGGTGACTATAGACTTGCAAGATAGGATCAAGAACTCACATATATTCATGAAAACATAATAGGTTCAGATCTGAAATCATGGCACTCGGGCCCTAGTGACAAGAATTAAGCATAGCAAAGTCATAGCAACATCAATCTCAGAACATAGTGGATACTAGGGATCAAACACTAACAAAACTAACTCGATTACATGATAAATCTCATCCAACCCATCACCGTCCAGCAAGCCTACGATGGAATTACTCACGCACGGCGGTGAGCATCATGAAATTGGTGATGGAGGATGGTTGATGATGACGACGGTGACGAATCCCCCTCTCTGGAGCCCTGAACGGACTCTAGATCAGCCATCCCGAGAGGTTTTAGGGCTTGGCGGCGGCTCCGTATCGTAAAACGTGATGATTTCTTCTCTGTGATTTTTTTCTCCCCGAAAGCCAATATATAGAGTTGGAGTTGGCGTCGGAGGGTTTCCAGGGGCCCACGAGGTAGGGGGCGCGCCCTAGGAGGGGGCGAGCCCCCCACTCTCGTGGACAGGGTGTGGGTCCCCTGGTCTTCATCTTCTGCGAAGATTTTTTATTATTTTTTATAAGACATCCTGTGGAGTTTCAGGTCGTTCCGAGAACTTTTGTTTTCTGCACATAAAACAACATCATGGCAATTCTGCTGAAAACAGCGTCAGTCCGGTTAGTTCCATTCAAATCATACAAATTAGAGTCCAAAACAAGGGCAAAAGTGTTTGCAAAAGTAGATACGACGGAGACGTATCAACTCCCCCAAGCTTAAACCCTTGCTTGTCCTCAAGCAATTCAGTTGACAAACTGAAAGAGAAAAAGAAAAACTTTTACAAACTCTGTTTGCTCTTGTTGTAGTAAATATGTCAAGCCAGCATTCAACTTTTCAGCATATATCATAACTAACCACGTTTGCAATAATTCTCAGGTCTCACAATTACTCATATCAATAGCATAATCAACTAGCGAGCCATAATAATAAATCTCGGATGACAACACTTTCTCAAAATAACCATAATATGATATAACAAGATGGTATCTCTTTAGCCCTTTCTGAGACCGCAAAACATAAATACGGAGCACCTTTAAAGATCAAGGACTGACTAGACATTGTAATTCATGGTAAAAGAGATCCAATCATAGTCACACCCAATATAAATTAATAGTGATGAATGCAAATGACAGCTGTGCTCTCCACACTAGTGTAGAACCGGGCAATAGCACCGGTTCGTAAGGCCTTTTAGTGCCGGTTCGGTAACCGGCACTAAAGTGTGGGCACTAAAGGCCCCCCCTTTAGTACCGGTTCAACACGAACCGGTGCTAAAGGGCAACCACGTGGCACGATCCAGCTCCGGGGGCAGGGAGCCCTTTAGTACCGGTTGGTGACACCAACCGGTATTAAAAGGTTGGGGGCTTTTGGGTTTATGATTTCTTTTTCATTTAATTTTGTGTTTTCCATTTAATTATTTTTCGTTTGCTGGTATTTTACGATACTACACATTGTACACGTTATATATATATATATATATATATATATATATATATATATATATATATATATATATATATATATATATATATATAGAACCGATGATATATATATATCATCAAATGTCTCACAAACCACCATATTAGTTCACACATACACACATGTATATATATACAATTAGCTAGCTATATACAATTTCTCCTACATGTTGCCTTCGGAGCCAGTGGCATTAGCCTAATTGGTGCCTTCGGAGCACGATGACAATTAGAAGTGGTTCATGGGGGCGGTAGCAGGTAATGGTATTCTCTGTTCGGATCTATGACCTGGTCGAGCAAAAATCCCGCTATTTCCTCTTGATGTGCTTGTACGCGCTCCGTTTGTAGGAGCTTCTCCCGCACCTCTGTGAACTGTTAAGAAGAAGATCAATATGCATGTGTATTAGTTGTGTGACTAGATATCGATAATGGTGTAAAAATTGTGAATAGTGTTCTGACAAACGTACCCATTCCTGTCTTTGAGATCTGCTCCTTTCGGACGCCATCATGCGAATGTTCTCGCAAACGCAGTATGCACACAGATCAGTCCCCTGCGCCTGCTCAAGGGCCTTTACGAGAATGGAATTTGATCAGATAATAATTAATCAAGCATGATAATTAAAGAGATGGCAGCTAGCTAGCTAGTACTACTTAATTACTTACCTTGGGTCGAAACCATTTCAGCTTTCGTTTCCATTGGCCTGGAGTGACGCTGATGAACCTTGCCCAAGCCCTGCCCGTCGACAAAGAAAATGAATAAAGGGGTTATTAAATAGTTCATATCAGGAAATGACGAACTAAATAGGCCGAGATATATAGTTAATAATAATTGAAATTACCTGTTGACTATCCCATACAAGATGCAGTTTTTTTTTAGTAGTGAGTCCAGTATTTCAACTGTTCCGGCGTCAACTTTAATGATACACAAGATCCAGTGAAATCTGCATGCATGCACGTTTTCATGTCTTAATTAAGCGGGCATATGTAAGCAATAACATGTAGCTAGCTAGTAGGCAAAAATAGAGAAATTGTAGTACAAGACAGTGTGACTCACTGGAAGTTGTAAGGAAGTAGTATATCTTCATTGGTATTGAGACGCTTGAAGAACTCTAGCATGCTGTCCTGTACACTTTTTTCATGATATGCATCTAATTTCCATGTGTATTCATTAACGGTGTTTGGGTCAATGAACCCAATGCCATAGCGTCCACCTTTTTTCATTTCATACATCTTCATCCTGCATAATACCACAGAAAAGAATATAGTGAGGATAATTACAGGTAATGATTGATCAAAAGGATCACTACAGCTAGCTTGAGACTTAAATTACAGAAAGAAATCACTTACAGACAAATAGCAACTGACGATAAATTTGTCGAGTGCGTCTTGATTGTATAACTGAAACAGTTCAGAATACTCAACGGCCACAACTTTCTCATGGTAGTAATGATCCTTCTTGACATCCACCATGAGGGACTCTCGATTGGAAATCTTGGTAATGTTCATGTACCATTGATGCAATTCATACATTCTCATTGGGAGCTTCTTGACCTCATCTGGCTCGACCAAAGGTTGGCCCCGGACATATTTCCGTTTTATTTCCTCCTTTGTAAGCAGAGGCATGGGCTCGATCTCGAGGAGTTGTCCAACAGTGATCTTGAGGATTTTAGTCTGCCTTATATGCTCCTCGGTTATTACCACATCGCCCAGCTGGGGAACGTTAATGGTTTGCCCACAATAATATTGGGCGCGTGTACTCTTATGTGTTGTTGGCACAACAAGCGGGGGGATTGATTGCGCCGCCTGTTCTCCCAGCTGGGGAACGGTTTTACCGCATTTTTTGCCAGCTGATTTGCTCGAGCTCGAGCTCGCCTCTTTCTGTAGACGTGCTCGATTTAACTTCCTGAGGTGGCGCTCATAGTCTGTGTCAACAGGCTTGGGAGCTGGTGGTGTAGCCATATGAATGAAGTGGTCAATCTTTTCCTCAGGCACTTTCTCCCTTGGCGGCGGTGGCGATTTCGGTGCAAAATGGGCTTCCACCTCGGCCTTCGATATGGCTGCGTTTTCCTCCTCGGACTTGTTGTAAGGCCTCTGCGGAAGAGGCGCGAGGCTGCTTGGACCATATTGAAATCGCTTGCCTCCGCCTGTTCCTCCCGTACTACCTCGACTTGTACCGCTACGCACCATAGCTGTGGCGGCTCTCTTCCATGATTGCTGAGGCGGTGGAGACGGCTGACGTGGCTGAGTTGGACGAGGAGGAGTGGCCTGAAGCTGTGTCGGACTTGGAGGAGGAGTGGCCTGAAGTTGTGCCGGACTTGGAGGAGGAGTGGACGTCTGACGATGTGTCGGACTTGGAGGAGGAGTGGCCTGACACTTTGCCGGACTTGGAGGAGGAGGAGTGGCCTCACACGTTGGTGGACTTGGAGAAGCGGGAGTCTGCTGACTCGGTGGCGGACTTCGACGAGGAGTCGGGTGACGCGGTGTCGGTGGCCTTAGAAAGACGATGCAATCCTTTCTCCATAGGATGATACGATGTATGGCCTCTCCCAATGTGTGCTCATTGTCACCTCCAGGAATGTCAAGCTGTAGCCCCGAATATGGGTCCACCACCTCATCAACCAAGACACGAGCATAGCCCGCTGGAATTGGGTTACAATGGAAGGTTGCCTCGGGTGGATTTGTAAAAGCAACGGCGTCCGCCACCTTCATGGATATGTTCTTCATTTTGAAGTGTAGCTCGCAGTTAGTGTTCTCCATGATGTCATCCACGGGGTATCTATCCAGCATTGCGTCGCCCGGGGCGGAACCCATGCTGCTTCTCGGCATGGATGGGGCGGTGCTATCCAATGCTGGATCATCCGCTGGCTGCTATAGCTGCTGAGACCCCCTTTGCTGGCTAAGTGAGTTGATCTGCTCCTGCTGCCCCTGGAATTTGACTGCCAAGTCCGCGTGCGCTGATTCTAGGCCTTGAAGGCGTTCATAGTCCAGCTTCCTCTGCTCCTCCTCCATCTTCCTCTTCTTCTCCTCCACAATCTTCTTTCTCGCACGGGTTCTGTAGTCGGCGTTCCAGTCCGAAAACCCCTCATACCACGAAATAGCGTCCTTGCCTCGTGTTCTTCCCGGGTGTTCAGGATTTCCCAGGGCACGCGTAAGCTCGTCGTTCTCTCTGTTGGGTTGGAACACCCCCGATCGAGCCTCTTCTATTGCAACAAGTAGCTTATTGTCGGCTCCGTTCAGACATGCCTTCGTCGAAACTTTGCCTGTCTTCGGGTCCAACTCCCCCCCATGCACATAGAACCAAGTCCTGCACCTGGGGGGGCAGCTCCTAGTAACCGGAGTGACACCTGCATCCTCCATCTCTTTCTCAGACTTATCCCACTTAGGCATTGCCACCGCGTAGCCACCTGGCCTCAGCTTATGGAACTTATCCTTTTTTTCAGCATTCTTCTTGTTTATTCTCGACCGTTCCTTAGCTAATTCCGAATCCTTGAATTTCACGAAATCGTCCCAATGAGCACTTTGCTTCTCTAGTGTTCCCTCGAATACTGGAGTCTTCCTTCCTCCCTTGACGTACTTGTCCCATACATGATTCTTGTGGTTGTTGAATGCAACCGCCATCTTCCTAAGAGCAGCGTCCTTGACTTTCTCCACATCTGCATATGTGAAATGATCTGGAAGGGTGAAATGTTCCATGAGAGTTTCCCAAAGCAGACCTTTTAGTCCGTCGTCGACAAAAGTAACATCTGGACGTGGCTTTCTGGCTCTCTCCATGCTTGAAGGGAGATCGGGAGTTGGTCCTTCACAAGAACTCCGCACTGACGAATGAACATGTTCGTAATCTTCTTATGCGCTAATGGTTCGCCATTAGGTTTGATGGTCTTGATATTGTACTTTACGCCCTCCTTCAACTTTTTGTTCGGGCCTCGTTTCTTGTTGCCTGAAGATTTGCTCGATCTGGATGGCTGAAAGAAGAAAGATCAATTCGTTAATATATCTTCAAGTCATTTAAAACATGTGATGATCACCAGATGCCTGCTTATATAAATATATATACCTCGTCGGTCTTTGTTGTTTCAAGATCAACATTTTCTTCGTCATCATCATAATCATAGTTCATGACTTCATCAATTCGGTCGTCGCGATCGAATATCATATCACCCTCCCCGGTGTTGTTTAGAAATTCGGAGCCATCATAATCTTCTTCATTCTGATCATCATATGGCCCGCGAGGATGGCGTATGATATCGAACAGGGTCTCTTCTCCCTCTCTGCCGGTATTGTCCGTCGTAGCTTTTATTTAACTAATCCAAAAGAAATGTAAAACAATTTAGTATTCAAATTACATCGTCTTGAATAATAGATATAATCTCGAATACATCGTCTCGAATAATAGATATAATCTCGAATACATCGTCTCGAATAATATATAATCTCAAATACACCGTCTCGAATATTATATATCGAATACATCACTGGCTAGGTAGCTAATAAAGATCGAATACTACAGAAGAATCTAGGCCACTCGCGGTTCCTGCGGCGCGGGCGGTGGACACCCAAAGAGAAGGAACCCTCACAGGATCATAGCTCAAGTGAGATCCCTGAAGAACCTGCCAGGTATTGGAGAACCTGTCGCCCTCTATCGCAACCATGTAGCGATGGACGTGCTCGTCCTCCTCCCTAACACGGCGACGTACCACCTCCGGCGGGTCCGGCTCCCTCCGCACCGAAAGTGGCCCACGCGAACGCCACCAAAGGAGATCAGGGTCGACGACGAGACCCGGGGCTGGGTTCCTCATCAAGCGGCGCGCCCCTCCAGGCAGCACCTCCTAGTGCCAGCCCAGCGGAGCCCAGTCCCGGACATGGGTCAGCCGGACGTCGTCGCGAAAGGGTCGACGACGAGGATGCGGGCCGGGCATCGTCGAGAACAAATACTATATGCCCGCAAAAAGTATTTTTTTTAATGATTGGACTTTGATAACTAAAATTTCTAACATTTCTATATAACTAACATTTCTATAACATTTCTAACAATGCTATATAACTAACATTTCTATAATATTTCTAATATTTCTATAACTAAAAAACAGAAAAAAATATATAACATTCTATATAACTAACATTTGTATAACATTTCTAATATTTCTATAACTAAAAAAAATCTAACTTTTTTATAACTATTTCTATAACTAAAAAACAGAAAAATTTCTAACATTTCTATAAATATTTCTATAACTAAAAAACAGAAGAAAAAATATATAACTAAAAAACAGAAAACCAAAGTGTATGTGTGTGTGTGTGTGCTCACCGGCGAGGCGAGAGGCGACGGGGAGCGGCGACGGGGACGGCGACGGGCGGTGACGACGGGGAAGGCGACGACGTGGGCAGGGACGGGGCGGCGACGACGGGGACGGGGACGGGGCGGCGACGACGGGGACGAGGACGACGCGGGATGGGCCGGGACGGGGCGGCGGTGACGACGGGGACGACGGGGACGGGGCGGCGACGGGGGCGGCAATGAGGGATATGGAGACGGGGGCGGCGACGAGGGATATGGAGACGGGGGCGGCGGGCGACGGGGCAAAGGAGAAGAAGCAGATGAGAAACTGAATTTTTTGAAGTGTTTTCTTATATAGGATGGACCTTTAGTACCGGTTGGAGCCACCAACCGGTACTAAAGGCTTGTTTTGGCCAGGCCAAGCGGCGGGAAGCACGCCCCCTTTAGTACCGGGTGGTGGCTCCAACCGGTACTAAAGCCCCCCCCCCTTTAGTACAGGTTGGTGCCACGACCCGGTACTAAAGGGGGTGCGCTGGCGCAGGTGCGGTGCGGCAAGTTTAGTCCCACCTCTATAGCCGAGGGGCGTCCGCACTGGTTTATAAGCCCCGTGCGGTAGCTCTATCGAGCTCCTCCCCAAAGCAGGCCTACTGGGCCTAGATGTTCTGTGCTGCGCTGTGGGCCTACTGGGCCTTTGCGGGCCTGCATCCTGGCCCAACAACACGTTGGGTTTCTAGTCGTATGCAGGCCGCTCTGGCCCAGTAGGCGGGCTTTTTATTTTCTTATTTTTTTTGCTTTATTTATTTTTGTTTTGTTTATTTTTGAGTTGTTTCTCTTTCTGTATTTAGAGTTTCTTTGTGAATATTTTTGCTTTAGGTACAAAAAATTACAAACTTTCTGTTAGTGCCCGTAGTTTTCAAATTTGAATAGTTTAAATTTTGAATTATTTGAAATTAGTGTGAATCACTAGTTTGTGAATAACTTAACTTTAAAAATCAGTAAAGGCATGAAAGAATTTGTTTGCACATAAAATTTCTTCGCGTTTCAAATGCCAAAACACATAACTACCCTAACTATTACAGTGATTCCCTCCTGGGTGTGAAACACAGAAGAAAATGATGATAGTGAAGCCGATCACATCCCAGATCTTTGGGTGTGAAACTTTTTCTTCGCGTGTGTCCCTTTGCACCATAACCATGGGAAATCTTCATCATTTAACGGGATGCTCAGGTCAATATTCACTGTGAATGGAGCAATTTCATCAAACTTTTCATAATCTTCTGACATGTCTGTCTTGTCATCCACTCCCACGATGTTTCTCTTCCCAGAAAGAACTATGTGCCGCTTTGGCTCATCGTACGATGCATTCGCTTCCTTATCTTTTCTTTTTCTCGACTTGGTAGACATGTCCTTTACATAGAAAACCTGTGCCACATCATTGGCTAGGACGAATGGTTCGTCTACATACGCAAGATTGTTGAGATCCACTGTTGTCATTCCATACTGTGGGTCTTCCGTTACCCCGCCTCGTGTCATATTGACCCATTTGCACCAAAACAAAGGGACCTTCAAACCACGTCGATAGTCAAGTTCCCATATGTCCTGTATATAACCATAATATGTTTCCTTTCCCGTCTTAGTTTGTGCATCAAAGCGGACACCACTATTTTGGTTGGTGCTCTTCTTATCTTGGGCGATCGTGTAAAATGTATTACCATTTATCTCGTACCCTTTGAAAGTCATTATATTCGAAGATGGTAACTAGGACAGCAAGTACAGGTCATCTTCAATAGAGGCATCATGCATGGTACGTGTCTGCAACCAGCTGGCGAAACTCCTGGTTTGTTCACGTGTAATCCAGTCATCAGACCGCTCCGGGTGTTTGGAGCATAGCAAATTCTTGTGTTCATCCATATACGGAGCCACGAAGGCAGAATTCTGTAGAACTGTGTAGTGTGCTTCAGTGAGATAATGTCCGTCCATACATATTATTTGTTCCCCTCCTAGCGTGCCTTTTTCATCCAGTCTGCCCTTATGCCGCGATTCAGGAACACCAATCGGCTTTAGGTCAGGAATAAAGTCAATACAAAACTCAATGACCTCCTCATTTTCATGGCCCTTGGAGATGCTTCCTTCTGGCCTAGCATGGTTATGAAGATATTTCTTTAAGACTCCCATGAACCTCTCAAAGGGGAACATATTGTGTAGAAATACAGGACCCAAAACGTTAATCTCTTCGCATAGGTGAACTAGGACGTGTGTCATGATGTTGAAGAAGGATGGTGGGAACACCAACTCGAAACTGACAAGACATTGCACCAAATCATTCTCTAACCTTGGTATGATTTCTGGGTCGATTACCTTCTGAGAGATTGCATTGAGAAATGCACATAGCTTCACAATGGCTAATCGAACGTTTTCCAGTAGAAGCCCCCTCAATGCAACCGGAAACAGTTGCATCATAATCACGTGGCAGTCATGAGACTTTAGGTTCTGGAACTTTTTCTCTGCCATGTTTATTATTACCTTTATATTCGACGAGAAGCCAGACAGTACCTTAATACTGAGCAGGCATTCAAAGAAGGTTTCCTTCTCTTCTTTGGTAAGAGCGTAGCTTGCATGATCCTGATGTATGTCGTCTTTTCCGTGCATACGTTGCTGGTCCTCCCGTGCCTCAGGTGTATCTTTTGTCTTCCCATACACGCCCAAAAAGCCAAGCAGGGTCACACAAAGATTCTTCGTCACGTGCATCACATCGATTGCGGAGCGGACCTCTAGGTCTTTCCAATAGGGCAGGTCCCAAAATATAGATTTCTTCTTCCACATGGGTGCGCGTCCGTCAGCGTCATTCGGAACAGGTTGTCCACCAGGACCCTTTCCAAAGACCACCTTCAAATCCTTGACCATATCATGTACATCAGCACCAGTACGATGGCGAGGCTTCGTCCGATGATCCGTCTCACCTTTGAAATGCTTGCCTTTCTTTCTTACGGGATGCCTTCTCGGAAGAAATCGACGATGTCCTAGGTACACATTCTTCTTACAATTAGCCAAATATATACTATCGGTATCGTCCAAACAGTGCGTGCATGCTCGGTATCCCTTGTTTGTCTGTCCTGAAAGGTTACTGAGAGTAGGCCAATCATTGATGGTCACGAGAAGCAACACCTTTAGGTCAAATTCTTCCCCCATGTGCTCATCCCATGCACGTACACCTGTTCCATTCCACAGTTGTAAGAGTTCTTCAACTAATGGCCTTAGGTACACATCAATGTCGTTGTCGGGTTGCTTAGGGCCTTGGATGAGCACTGGCATCATAATGAACTTCCGCTTCATGCACAACCAAGGAGGAAGGTTATACAAACATAGAGTCACAGGCCAGGTGCTATGGTTGCTGCTCTGCTCCCCAAAAGGATTAATGCCATCTGCGCTTAGACCAAACCATACATTCCTTGCGTCATCTGCAAACTCCTTCCCGTACTTTCTTTCGATTTTTCTCCACTGCGACCCGTCAGCGGGTACTCTCAACTTTCTATCTTTCTTACGGTCTTCTCTGTGCCATCGCATCGCCTTGGCATGCTCTTTGTTTTGGAACAAACGTTTCAACCGTGGTATTATAGGAGCATACCACATCACCTTGGCAGGAATCTTCTTCCTGGGGCGCTCGCCCTCGGCATCACCAGGGTCATCGCGGCTGTTCTTATAGCGCAATGCACCGCATACCGGGCAAGCGTTCAAATCCTCGTACTCACCGCGGTAGAGGATGCAATCATTAGGGCATGCATGTATCTTCTGCACCTCTAACCCTAGAGGGCAGACAGCCTTCTTTGCTTCGTACGTACTCTCGGGAAATTCGTTGTCCTTTGGAAGCATATTCTTTATCATTACCAGCAACTTTCCAAATCCCTTGTCAGATACACCATTCTCTGCCTTCCATTGCAGCAATTCCAGTGTGGTGCCCAGCTTTTTCTTGTCACCTACGCAATTCGGGTACAACAATTTTTTGTGATCCTCTAACATGCGCTGCAACTTCTTCTTCTCCAAATCACTTTCGCAGTTTCTCTTTGCAGCAATGGCCCGACCTAGATCATCAACGGGCTCATCTGATGCCTCTTCTTCAGCTTCTTCCTGCATTGTCGGCTCAGCTTCTTCCCGCATTACCGGCTCAGCTTCTTCCCCCATCGTTGTATCATCGTATTCTGGGAACCCATGGCCAGGATAGCTGTCATCGTCCTCTTCTTCATTGCCTTCCATCATAACCCCTCTTTCTCCGTGCTTGGTCCAAACATTATAGTGGGGCATGAAACCGGACTCAAACAGGTGGACGTGAATGGTTCTTGACGTAGAGTAGTTGTGACCATTCTTACAGCCAGCACATGGACAAGGCATAAAACCATCCGCCCGCTTGTTTACCTCAGCCGCAAGCAGAAAAGTATGCACGCCATTAATGAACTCGGGAGAGCATCAGTCATCGTACATCCATTGCCGGCTCATCTTCAATACACAGCACCGAAAACACCAAATTAATACAATACATAAAGTTCATACAACACTTAAATGCAACAAACAAATAACTCTCTAGCTAAAGCATTTAAATGCAACAACAAATGCGATCAAGATCGCAACTAAGGTAACAATTGATCCAACAGCATAATGATACCAAGCCTCACTATCAATGGCATATTTTCTAATCTTTCTAATCTTCAAGCGCATTTTCTCCATCTTGATCTTGTGATCATCGACGACATCGGCAACATGCAACTCCAATTCCATCTTCTCCCCCTCAATTCTTTTCAATTTTTCTTTCAAATACTCGTTTTCTCTTTCAACTAAATTTAACCTCTCGACAATAGGGTCGGTTGGAATTTCCGGTTCACATACCTCCTAGATAAAAATATCTATGTCAACTTGATGGGCATAATTTGTCATAAACACGAAATGCAACAAATAGTTTTAAAAAAGAATATACACATCCGAATCATAACAAGGACGAGGCCCGACGGGGACGGATATCAAAACCATGGCACTATGTATAACAAACAACGTACGGGTAAGATAATTATACGAGTAACTATATATCCAAATCACACAAACATCAATTTTTTATATAAAATTTCATGAACAAGAGGCTCACCACAAGGTGGTGCCGGCGACAGGACGGTGCGGGCGGTCGACGGTGGTTACGACGGAGATTTAGAAGGCACTAAGTAAACCACGCCTACATATGCAAACTAAGTGTTATTTTGACCTCAATTTGCACATAAATCAAATACTACCACATATAATTCCTCCCCTATTACTAAAACCCACAATTAATCACTATATAAACTAATGCAAGAGCTAATCTAGCAATGAGAGATGAAAGGACAAAGTTGCTAACCTTTGTGATCATTTGAATGGATGGGGGCTGCAAATCTTGACAAATTTGGGGCAAATTTTGTGATGAACTCGAGAGGAAGAAGGAAAGAACAGAGGAGAGGGAGAGGGGAAAGGGGGAAGAACAGAGTGCTGGTGGACGAAGGGTTTATATAGGATGACCTTTAGTACCGGTTCGTGCCACGAACCGGTACTAAAGGTGTTGGAGGGGCCCCACTCTGACAACATCCTGCCACCACTTTCATTAGTACCGGTTCGTGGCACGAACCGGTGCTAAAGGTTCGCCACGAACCGGTACTAAAGAGCTCCTCCCGCCTAGCCATTGGAACCGACACTAATGGACACATTAGTGCCGGTTCTGTTACAAACCGGGAATAATGTGTCTCACATTTGACCCTTTTTCTACTAGTGCCAGCTAGTGCTTTTTTTAATAAGAGGGTGATGACTCAACATAAAAGTAAATGGATAGGCCCTTTGCAGAGGGAAGCTCGGTTTTGAAATAGAGATAAATTATATTTTGAGCGGTATACTTTCATTGTCAACATAGCAACTAAGAGATGGCGATATCTACCATGTCACACACATTATAGGCGGTTCCCAAACAGAATGGTAAAGTTTATACTCCCCCTCCACCAACAAGCATCAATCCATGGCTTGCTCGAAACAACGAGTGCCTCCAACATACATCAGGTCCCAGGGGGAGTTTTGTTTGTAATTAATTTGATTTAGTTTGCATAAAGCATGGGACTGGGCATCCCGGTGACCAGCCATTTTCTCGTGAGTGAGGAGCGGAGTCCACTCCTCTTGAGAATAAACCGCCTAACATGGAAGATAAGGGCAACCTTGGTTGATATATGAGCTATGTGAGCATACAAAACAGAATGTTTATTTGAAGGTTTAGAGTTTGGCACATACAAATTTACTTGGAACGGCAGGTAGATACCGCATATAGGAAGGTATAGTGGACTCATCTGAAATAACTTTGGGGTTTAAGGGATTGGATGCACAAGCAGTATTCCTGGTTAGTACAGGTGAAGGCTAGCAAAAGACCGGGAAGCGACCAACTAGAGAGCGACAACAGCCATGTACATGCATTAAAATTAATAAACATTGGATGCAAGCATGAGTAGGATATAATCCACCATGAACATAAATATCGTGAAGGCTATGTTGATTTGTTTCAACTACATGCATGAACATGTGCCAAGTCAAGTCACTTAAATCATTCAAAGGAGGATACCACCCTATCATACCACATCATAACCATTTCAATAGCATGTTGGCATGCAAGGTAAACCATTATAACTCATAGCTAATCAAGCATGGCATAACCAACTATGATCTCTAATTGTCATTGCAAACATGTTTATTCATAATAAGCTTAATCAAGAACGATGAACTCATCATATTTACAAAAACAAAAGAGGTCAAGTTCATACCAGCTTTTCCCATCTCAGTCAGTCCATCATATATCATCATAATTGCCTTTCACTTGCACGACCGAACGATGTGAATAATAATAAGAGTGTACGTGCATTGGACTAAGCTGGAATTTGCGAGCATTCAATAAACAGGAAAAGTCAAGGCAATATGGGCTCTTGGTTAAATCAATCAATAATGCATAAAAGAGCCATTTCAATAGTTTAATCATGGTCTTCTCCTACTGACCCCCAAAGAAAATAAAAGAAATAAAACTATTTACACGGGAAAGCTCCCAACAAGCAAAAGAATAACGGGAGATATTTTTTTTGGGTTTTTCTTTTTAATTACTACTACTACAGCAGGAAAGTAAACTACTACCATTTTTTTGGTTTTTCTTAAGGTTTATTAAACACACAAGATGAAAGCGGGAAAAAGAGAATAAACTAGCATGGATATTACACTGAAAGAGTATGAGCACCGACATCTAGCAATGAGTGTGTGTGAACATAAATGTAATGTCGGTGGGAAATACGTACTCCCCCAAGCTTAGGCTTTTGGCCTAAGTTGGTCTATTGTCAGGGATAGCCTGGCGGATACCCGTAGGTGTAGCTGGGTCGTACTGCGATAATGAATAGTTTGGATCATATTGTGATCAGAAAGACTCTGACTGCCATTGACTGACAGTCACCTCTGGATCCCAAGAATAAACAGATTGTCGTGGAGGCTCATCTTGTGGTTCCGGTTTCGGGGCTGGTGCAGGATTTTTGTAAGCTTGAACGGCAGCCCACGTAACGAGATAGGGTCCTACAAAATTAAACAAAGAAGGAGCAGGCAGCGTAATAGTTTCAGGATGATGTTTATCGAAGAATAATTTATATTTGAGCCTTCCTCCTATGTTCTTAACAAGAAAATAATGTGCTATCATACTCTTATAATCTAGATAAGCATTAGGCAGTAATTTTTCTTCTTTCTCATAATGCCTAATAGTTATGTTAAAATGTGCAGCAAGGCGAGAAGCATAAATGCCTCCAAAGATGGGGCCCTCAGTACGGTTCAGACTCAACCGTCTAGCAACAATGCCGCCCATACTAATAGTGTTGTCGCGGTATAAACTATGGAACAAAATAATAATGTCAGGAACACTAAGGTTCCCACAGTTCCCGCGACCAATCAAGCAACGACTAGCAAATAAGGCAAAATAGTGTAATACAGGAAAATGTATGCTAGTAATTCTTGCATTAGAAACCTTCCTGGTTTCTCCCACAGAGATAAGTTTAACAAATGGTTCCACCTCTTTACGGGGTGGTTCCTCTAAGATACCCTCAGGGGGTATGTTGCATACTGCGCAAAATTCAGACAATGGCATTTTCTTCACAACGTCATATAAATGAAACTCTACTGAAGGAGGTGATTCCTTAGGGTAAAAGTAGAAGTTTTGCACAAAAGTATTTGTGAGTAAGAGATATTGTGGACGTTGGTCGCGGACAAGTCGGTGAGGCCAGCATTTTCGATCAATGAATAGAAATCCTCATAAATCTCGGCCTGTGTCAAGAAATTATTAGAAGGCCATTCACACGGCCGTATCTCCGCGGTACGAGGCAAATTATATTTGGGCCTCTGAGCTTCTTCATTTTGTTTCTCCTTTGAGCTTCGGCTCGATGAGCCCCTCAAAAGTCTCTTCATTATTTTCTGAAATAATGTGGAATTTTTAGTAACTTCAAACAAAAGTGAACCAACTTCAATAAAACTGATAACAACTACTCCTACAAGTGCCTAGAGCCTATATCAAGCATTAGAACTACTTGGAACCATATAAATTTGACATGCAAGCTCAAGAACATGGTCATCTATGCAGCACAAATTTGCAAAAAATAAAGCACTAGAACAAAAACTAATTGGACCAATGGAGGAGTCACATACCAAGGAACAATCTCCCCAAGCAGTTTTGCGAGAGGTGCTTTGAGCAAGGAGATCGAAAATCACCGCAAAAGTGGATGGAACTCGTGCTTGAGTTGGTTTTTCGGGTTTGTGTGAGGCAGAGGAAGAAGATGGGTGCTGCGATAAGTGGAGGAGGGCCACCATGGGCCCACGAGGCAGGGGGCACGCCTTCCACCCTCGTGGCCAGGTGGCAGCTCCCCCCGCGGTAATTTTTGCACAATAAATCCTCAAATATTCCCGAAAAAATCATATTAAATTGGCATGTCATTCTGAGGACTTTTATTTTCGGGATATTTTTATATTGCACGGATAAGCCAGGAAACAGACAGAAAAAGTACTATTTTTACTTTATTTCTTCTAAAGAATAGAGGATATAGAGAGGGTACAGAAGGTTGTGCTTCTAGTTTCATCCATATCATGCTCATCAAAAGGAATCCACTAACAAGGTTGATCAAGTCTTGTTAACAAACTCATTTCGATAATCATGAAACCGGAGAAATTTCGAATAACACTAAGTTACCTCAACGGGGATATGCACATCCCCAATAATAAGTATATCATATTTCTTTTTGACAGTAGGAAGAGGGAATTCAAAACCTCCAAATATAATCGATGGAATTTTTCCAATAAAGTTGATACTGTGGACTTGAGGTTGTTTCCTCAGAAAGTGTACCGTATGCTCATTACCATTAACTTGAAAAGTGATATTGCCTTTATTGCAACCAATAACAGCCCCTGCAGTATTAAGGAAAGGTCTTCCAAGAATAATAGACATACTATCATCCTCGGGAATATCAAGAATAACAAAGTCCGTTAAAATAATAACGTTTGCAACCACAACAGGCACATCCTCACAAATACCGACATGTATAGCAGTTGATTTATCAGCCATTTGCAAAGATATTTCAGTAGGTGTCAACTTATTCAAGTCAAGTCTAAGATATAAAGAGAGAGGCATAACACTAACACCGGCTCCAAGATCACATAAAGCAGTTTTAATATAATTTCTTTTAATGGAGCAAGGTATAGTAGGTACTCCGGGATCTCCAAGTTTCTTTGGTATTCCACCCTTAAAAGTATAATTAGCAAGCATGGTGGAAATTTCAGCTTCCGGTATCTTTCTTTTATTAGTAATGATATCTTTCATATATTTAGCATAAGGATCCGTTTTCAGCACATCAGTCAATCGCATACGCAAAAAGATAGGTCTAATCATTTCAGCAAAGCGATCAAAATCCTCATCATCCTTCTTCTTGGATGGTTTGGGAGGAAAAGGCATGAGTTTCTGAACCCAAGGTTCTCTTTCTTTACCATGTTTCGTAGCAAAAAAGTCTCTTTTATCATAACGTTGATTCTTTGATTGTGGGTTATCAAGATCAACAGCAGGTTCAATTTCTACATCATTATCATTACTAGGTTGAGCATCATCATGAACATCATCATTAACATTTTCATTAGGTTCATGTTCATTACCAAATTGTGTTTCAGCATCAGACATAGATATATCATTTGGATTATCAGGTGGTTCAGCAATAGGTTCACTAGAAGTTTGCACAGTTCTATCATTTTTTTCTTCTTTTTCGAAGAACTAGGTGCATCAATATTATTTCTTTGAGAATCTTGCTCGATTCTCTTAGGGTGGCCTTCAGGATACAAAGGTTCCTTAGTCATTCTACCAGTTCTAGTAGCCATTCTAACAGCATAATCATTTTTCTTACTATTCATTTCATCAAGCACTTCTTTTTGAGCTTTAAGTACTTGTTCTACTTGAGTGGTAACCATATAAGCATGTTTGGTAACAAGTTTATGTTCTCCTTTAATATTAGCCATATAATCACCCAAGCGTCTAATCATATAAGCATTTTGTTTTAATTGTCTACCAAAATAAGTATTGAAGTCATCTTGCTTAAACATAAATTCATCAAACTCATCCAAGCACTGACTAGCAATTTTAGTAGGAGGGACTTCAGCCTTATCATATCTATAGAGAGAATTTACCTTTACTACCTATGTCGGGATATCGGGATCAGGAGGTTCTTCAATAAATAAAGGATTAAGATCATATGTTTCTTCAACAGGAGGTAAATTAAGACCATGTATTTCTTCAATAGGAGGTAAATTCTTAACATCTTCAGCTTTAATACCTTTTTCTTTCATAGATTTCTTTGCCTCTTGCATATCTTCGGGACTGAGAAATAGAACATCTCTCTTCTTCGGAAGTGGTTTAGGAATAGGATCATTAATTGGAGCAGGAGCTGGCTCAGGAGGTGCCCAATTATTTTCATTTGTCAACATATTATTCAATAAAATTTCAGCTTCATCCGGTGTTCTTTCCCTGAAAAGAGAACCAACACAACTATCCAGGTAATCTCTGGAAGCATCGGTTAGTCCATTATAAAAGATATCAAGTACTTCAGGTTTCTTAAGCGGATGATCAGGCAAAGCATTAAGTAACTTGAGAAGCCTCCCCCAAGCTTGTGGGAGACTCTCTTCTTCAATTTGCACAAAATTGTATATTTCCTTTAAAGCAGCTTGTTTCTTATGAGCAGGGAAATATTTAGCAGAGAAGTAATAAATCATATCCTGGGGACTACGCACACAACCAGGATCAAGAGAATTAAACCATATCTTAGCATCACCCTTTAATGAGAACGGAAATATTTTGAGGATATAAAAGTAGCGAGATCTCTCATCATTAGTAAACAGGGTGGCTATATCATTTAATTTAGTAAGATGTGCCACTACAGTTTTAGATTTATAACCATGGAAAGGATCAGATTCAACCAAAGTAATTATATCAGGATCAACAGAGAATTCATAATCCTTATCAGAAACATAGATAGGTGAAGTAGCAAAAGCAGGGTCAGGTTTCATTTTATCTCTAAGTGATTCTTTGTTCCATTTAACTAATAACCTCTTGAGCTCATATCTATCCTTGCAAGCTAAAATAGCGGCAGAAGATTCCATATCAAAAACATAACCCTCAGGAATAACAGGCATATCTTCATCATCACTTTCATCATTATAATCAGATTCAATAATTTCTTTCTCTCTAGCCCTAGCAATTTGTTCATCAAGAAATTCACTAAGGGGCACAGTAGTATCAGGCATAGAAGCAGTTTCATCATAAGTATCATGTATAGTAGAAGTGGCATCATCAATATCATGCGACATATCAGAACGAATAGCAGAAGCAGGCTTAGGTGCTGCAAGCTTACTCATAACAGAAGGTGAATCAAGTGCGGAGCTAGATGGCAGTTCCTTACCTCGCCTCGTAGTTGAGGGATAAATTGTTGTCTTAGCGTCTTTCAAGTTCTTCATAGTGTCCAGCAGATATAAATCTCAAGTGACTCAAAAAATAGAGCTATGCTCCCCGGCAACGGCGCCAGAAATTAGTCTTGATAACCCACAAGTATAGGGGATCGCAACAGCTTTCGAGGGTAGAGTATTCAACCCAAATTTATTGATTCAACACAAGGGGAGCCAAAGAATATTCTCAAGTATTAGCAGCTGAGTTGTCAATTCAACCACACCTGGAAACTTAGTATCTGCAGCAAAGTGTTTAGTAGCAAAGTAATATGATAGTGGTGGTAATGGCAACAAAAGTAAATGACGCAAAAGTAATATTTTTGGTATTTTGTAGTGATTGTAACAGTAGCAACGGGAAAGTAAATAAGCGAGAACCAGTATATGGAAAGCTCGTAGGCATCGGATCAGTAATGGATAATTATGTCGGATGTGGTTCATCATGTAATAGTCATAACATAGGGTGACACAGAACTAGCTCCAATTCATCAATTTAATGTAGGCATGTATTCCGTATATAGTCATACGTGCTTATGGAAAAGAACTTGCATGACATCTTTTGTCCTACCCTCCCGTGCCAGCGGGGTCCTATTGAAAACTAAGGGATATTAAGGCCTCCTTTTAATAGAGAACCGGAACAAAGCATTAGCACATAGTGAATACATGAACTCCTCAAACTATGGTCATCACCGGGAGTGGTCCCGATTATTATCACTTCGGGGTTGCCGGATCATAACACATAGTAGGTGACTATAGACTTGCAAGATAGGATCAAGAACTCACATATATTCATGAAAACATAATAGGTTCAGATCTGAAATCATGGCACTCGGGCCCTAGTGACAAGAATTAAGCATAGCAAAGTCATAGCAACATCAATCTCAGAACATAGTGGATACTAGGGATCAAACCCTAACAAAACTAACTCGATTACATGATAAATCTCATCCAACCCATCACCGTCCAGCAAGCCTACGATGGAATTACTCACGCACGGCGATGAGCATCATGAAATTGGTGATGGAGGATGGTTGATGATGACGACAGCGACGAATCCCCCTCTCAGGAGCCCCGAACGGACTCCTGATCAGCCCTCCCTAGAGGTTTTAGGGCTTGACGGCGGCTCCGTATCGTAAAACGCGATGATTTCTTCTCTGTGATTTTTTTCTCCCCGAAAGCCAATATATAGAGTTGGAGTTGGCGTCGGAGGGTTTCCAGGGGCCCACGAGGTAGGGGGCGCGCCCTAGGAGGGGGCGAGCCCCCCACCCTCGTGGACAGGGTGTGGGTCCCCTGGTCTTCATCTTCGGCGAGGATTTTTTATTATTTTTTATAAGACATCCCGTGGAGTTTCAGGTCGTTTCGAGAACTTTTGTTTTTTGCACATAAAACAGCATCATGGCAATTCTGCTGAAAACAGCGTCATTCCGGGTTAGTTCCATTCAAATCATACAAGTTAGAGTCCAAAACAAGGGCAAAAGTGTTTGGAAAAGTAGATACGACGGAGACGTATCACCCTCTCATGTCGCGGCGCGTAGGCGGGCGCGTTCGCCCGCATCTGCCGCGGCGCGGGCGCGGACGATGGAGCCCTCTCGTGCGGCGGCGGGGCGCGGCCATCGTTGTGGTTCGGGCGGCGCTGGCGGCTGTCCGGGGCAGGGTTTGGGTTGGGGTTGGGGACGGGCAGGAGCGGGGCGGTGTTGTCGCGGTGGTGGGGAGGCGCGTAGGCGGCGGGGTTGAGGCGGGGGCCGGGAGCGGGAGCGGGAGTGGAGGCAGGGGCCTCCGCAGCGGGTGCGGCAACAGGGTGACCCGGCCGGCGTGGGTGGTGGAGGCGGCGAGGAGATCGTGGGGAGAGGAGCCGGGCTGGGGTGGACCGAGGAACACGTGAGTTCGTGAGAGAGTGGTGGGGTGGGAGTGTGGATCGGGCCGGGGTGGACACGCTTAGTAGTAGCGTGGGGGTCTTACCTGCGCTAAGCGCCTGTTTTATACCCCTTGCTACTATTATGGCCTATCCAGGGGACATTGTTGGAGACCACTTAGTAGCAGCGCGGGTTTATACCCATCGCTACTGCTATCAATTTAGTAGTAGCGCGGTTTTTATACCCATCGCTACTATTAATTAGCAGTAGCGTCAATTTTTAAACCGCGCTACTGATTAACTTCGGTGTATAAGGTTTTTCCTATTAGTGTCTCCCTGTCTGTACGAGCTCGGACATATGAATACATCATTATGCGACCTGGAAAGGGACATAGAGGCTGCGAGGTTAGAAGAGAGGGAGAGGGAGGAGAGAGGAAGAGGAGGAGATGTAGAAGAAGAGGAGACGGGTGCGTAGCTTCTCACTGGTGTGGCAGCAGCAAGAGCATGGCGGCCGCTCGGGATCCAGCCGCGGAGAATAACAAGTACAGGGAGAAGATAAAGTTATGATGTTATGGACTTTTCTAGAGACCAGGAGATAAGGTTTGGACCCAAAGGACACGTGAACAAAGTAGAAGGCGGCGGACGGAACACACTGATCCATCGGTTGAACACAAGTTTTTCTCTTTTTTAATATAATATAGTTGGTTATAAAGTTTGTAAAGTTTGACTTGACACGAATTTAATATGCGGAGTAGTAAAAAGGACAGGAGGGAGTACTTTCATTCCTTCTACATCAACGAAAATCAGCAGCTGCTTTTTCGTCAAAATAATAATAAAAATCTCTTTACTGCAGTTCAGCATCATTTTATTCATTTTTTTAGCATCCACCGTGGGCTTTAATGTGTCCAGCCCACGACACCTAACCCTAGCCCTAGGTGTTGGGCTCTGGATCGATATCTTCATCGTCGCTCTACGGTCTGCGCTGCAGTACTTCACTTTCACTCCAGCCTCCGCCGCCGCATCAGTAGTGAGGGCGAGATGACGGCCAGCCGCCGCCGCCACGCCCGCTCGCCGGCTGTCGCGCCGCTGTACGACGACGACCTACTCTCCGAGATTCTCGTCCGCCTTCCCCCGCAGCCCTCATCCCTCCCGCGCGCCTCCCTCGTCTGCAAGCGCTGGCGCCGCCTCGTCTCCGACCCCGCCTTCTGCCGCCGCTTCCGCCTCCGCCACGCCGCAGCGCTACTCTCCTCGGGTTCTTCGACATATTCTGTAACATCTCCTTCATACCTACTCTGGAGGCCCCCAACCGTATCCCTCCCGGCCGCTTCTCCTTGCAGCTCGACCACGGGGACGGCGACTTCATGTCCCTTGGATGCCGCCATGGTCTCGTGCTCATCTACCTTACGAAGCGCCTCCAGATCCTGGTGTGGGACCCCGTCACCGCCGACCAGCACCGCCTCGCCATTCCCCCGGGGGTTGCGGCATGTGGGGGGAAGACTCCGATCAACGGGGCGGTGCTTCGCGATGCTGGAGACGTCCAACACTTCCAGGTGGTCTTGGTAGTGGCATATGATGACAACCAACAACACAGACAAGCGCTCGCCTGTGTTTACTCGTCGAAGACCGGCTTATGGGGAGATCCCATCTCAACAATCCTTCCACACCAGGCAGTCCAAGCCGATGTAATCAGTTTTCCCACCGTCGTTTCTTCGGATGTTGCTGTGCTGGCTGGAGATTCCCTTTACTGGCTGCTTGTTGGGAATTGCAGTGGCATTCTTGAGTTTGATTTGGGGAAGCAGAGGCTAGCTGTGATACGACTGCCAGAGGAGGTCAGCTGCTGGAAGCTTATGCGGGCAGAGGGTGGTGGGCTTGGTCTCCTCGGGATGTCAGACTCAAACTGCAACACCCAGTTATGGAAGAGGAAGACCAATTGTGATGGTGTTGCTTCATGGGTGCTTGGAAGGGCTATTGATCTGGAGAATATACTTCCTCTGAAACCAGAGGAGAAAGGGACCATTGCGATACTAGGACATGCTGAAGACAATAATGTGTTGTTGCTGTGGACAATTATCGGCCTCTTCGTGGTCGATCTTGAGTCATTAAAGTTCAAGAAGCTTTTCAAAACTATGATAGTTTCTCAGTATTATCCATTTGAAGGTGTCTACACTGCAGGTAATACCATGTCTTACGCCGTGGTTAGAACAAAACTAAGTTATGTTTTGATAAGTGGCTGATGAAATTATGTTCACATCATTTTGTGTTAAGCCGACAGTTTTAAGTAGTGTCGTACCATTTGTTTATTTTGCTGCTTCATGATGTACTTATGTCCTGATGCTTGTGTGGTACTCCCTCCGTTCATTATTATAAGAGATGTTTTGGATATTTCAATATGGACTACATACGGACTGAAATGAGCGAACAAAACACTAAAATGCATCTATATACACCCCTGATTCAGAAAAAAATAGAACATCTTATAATAGTGAACGGAGGGAGTAGCTTTTAATGTAATGATTATGTTCTAGAAAAAAATCTATTAGTGGTATCTAATTTACTTTATGTTCTTTAGCCTGGCAGTTCCTATCATATGAATATCCATACAATAAAACATTCATTACCTGTGTTTGAGAAAATAAACAATGATAAGCATTTTTTTGTACAATAACTTCACTAAGTGTTATCTTACCCGCCTATTGATAGATGCAAGAATTGTCTACTGGTACTGTTTGTGCATAGCTGCAGCCCCTTTTTTTTGACTGATGCACAACAGTTGGAAATTAACTACATAAAAAACCAGCTTGAACCAACTAGGTAGCTCAATAGGTACATTTGGAAGCTTAGTTAGCCCTAGCTATATTTGTTTCATTCAGTTATCTCATATCTGCTGATATCGTTTATGGTCTTAAATCCATAATAACTACTTGATTTTAAATTTTGGTGCATGTTTGAGAAAAAAAACAATGGACACCAAGATTGGCAAAAAGAGAAGTGATAGCTGAACTAAATTTCGCTGTTGCTGCGTTTTGATATCTGCAACATGTTGCAGCTATACATGCCTTAGCTACTAATCAAGTCAGGATGTTCACTTGTGACAATTGCCGACGTTCTGTTGGTCTCAAACCAGTGATAAATAGCATGTTTACTGGTGGTGAAACTGAAAGAGAAACGAGTCTGGCCTTTTTGGTTGGTACAATTTCAATGAAGATTATTGTTCTACCTGCAGACGAGGTGGATCCTACCTTCTGGTCACCTTGCCGATAGATCCTGGTAGGAGAAGTGCCGTCCGATCGTGTCATTCCAGTTGGAGAGTCCCAGCTGTTTTTCTTTTTTTTTGTGTTCGAACCTGTTTCATGCCAGGACATACAGCTGACCGGATCACCTTTTTTTTTGGTCGATTAGTACTAGTTGCTTGCTGCAGGATCTAGGTGATCAACGTTGCTGGGTCTTTAGTTGGTTATTGAAGGATCTAGATGATCAGCGTTCCTGTATCATTGATTAGGTTATGGTCAGCTTGTTTTTAGATGAGAGTTGAATTTCGAGTTGAAAAGCAGAAGGGTCTCACCAAATCCGTTGCTTGTTAGTTATGTTCCCGAGAGGGTATCTGAGAGTTGCTAGTGTGAACATTGATCTAATCAATCTGGGCGCCAGTTTTGGCTTCAGTTTCTTGCATCTTGCTTGATTCGAAGTGTATGCTACCACTATAGTTCATTGTTGCTTCGTCGAGCACTGTGAAAGATTGGGTGCCAACACCCTCGCTTTAGCGTCTTGCTAGTTTGTGCATCATCACAAAATAAGTACTCCCTCCGTTTCTAAATATAAGACCTTTTAGAGATTTCAATATAGACTACATATGGATGTATAGCTGCATGTTTTTCCTCAAGATAAAATAATACAACAGTTTGAAGTTGAAAACAACTACATGAAAACTAGCTTGCACCAACTGAAATATGAAATGGGTAGCTCACTAGGTGTGTTTGAAGCTAAAAGATAGTTCTATTTGTTTCATTCAATATTAGTATCTCTACTTATCTCGCTCCTAATCTTAAATCCATGATGACAAATTTTCTCAAAATTTACTAGATAATTGTTCCTTTTACCACTTTTAGGAGAGTCCTGCTATGAGCGAGTAGCAAGTCCATTTGTACTAGGGAAAACTAATACATTGAGTTCATTTTTTTTGGGTCTAAATTTGTTTGAAGATAATCTAAATCTGAACTTGCTAGAATTTATTATGTGATCTTTTTCAGGCTAAATTTATTTGAATATAATCTAAATATTAATAGCCTTGATCTATATTTTCCAATATGGCATGGAATGAGCTTAAAAGTTATGTCTCTTCTGAGTTGTGACCAGCTAATGGTCTGAGTGTGCATCTTCATTTATTAAAAAAAAAGACTGTAGCATCTTCATTTTTATGATAGTAATCAGTTTATACTGTTTTTTGAATATTCATTAACTTTGATAGTGGGTATGTTTTTTGTAATATGTTCCTAATGTTGTTTCAAAATTGGTTCCTTTTTTTATTTGAACTACAGCTGTGAGTTCATCTAAACATCTTTTTGATGCCTCTCGTATCTATTTGGCTTTTCATTGGCTTGTTATTGGTTATTTGACGTCTTATGCTTGCAGAAACAGACATTGGTGGTGGACATGATGGAGCTGATCTTTTGCACAAGACATAAGATGATTGTCCAGTTATATATGCTATGTGATGTACCGGTTGAGCAGGTAAGCATATCTTCTGCATGTATGTTGTGTTATCTGAACCGTTCTTAAAAAACGTACTGCTTTGCCTTTTGTTGTCATTTCTCAAGTACCAAATTGCAAGAGAGGGCTCTTCAGATTTTCTCTACAACTCTTTGCTTAGCTATAGCCCACCTCCTATCATGCTTTGATGCCAGGCTAAATCTTTAATCTTTTCTCCATACTCCCTTAGTTCCTGCTGGGTAATGAGTGGGTTCTTCTCCCTCTAGCCCCTCCAGTGATTGGTGATACAGGACCGTTCCTCATTCCCTGTTTATGCATATGTTTTGTGCCTGCTCAGAGATCAGAATGATTTCATGGAGGCAGTAGCAAATGAACTACAAACCCTCTCCTGTGCTTCTGTGATTTATTTCTGCTTTACTTTTACTCGTTGCTGCACTACCTTTAACTTCTGTTTTCTGTGGCCATGGTTCTATCATATCCTAGTTTGCTTCGAATGTTGTCCCGTCTACACAAGTGATTTATAACTAACACTACCTGAGAATTTGGTTTCAAAATTCTTTTTTTATATGGACTTATAGAATTGCCATTTCATGTTGCTGCTTATTTTGGATCATTGTGATACCTACTGAACTACGATTGTCGCAATATTTGAAGAGTATACCTTCGTTAAATCTTATACTGCTGCTTATAGAAGAGTTTTATGGATGACTACTCTAGTTTTAGGTTGTTTTGTTAAACATTTTCCCAGCATGTCATTTGGTGTCTGCCAAACTTGCGTAAATATGTAATTGGCTATTAGCCACTATTATAATTTGGCAGCTCTAAACTGTACGTAGTATGCTTTGTGTGGAGTTTTTTTTTTCAGTTTTGGCCACTATTGATGTTTAATACTTCATACAAAACACATGATCAAAATAAAAATGACTCGATTCACTATAAAAACTGTCTTTTCTCAATAATGCCATATTTTTATTTTTACTAGCATGTTACCATTAAAATAGTGGTGAAAGTATTGCTTGATACTTATAGAGTACTCCCTCCGTCCGGAAATACTTGTCATCAAAATGGATAAAAGGGGATGTATCTAGACGTATTTTAGTTCTAGATACATCTCTTGTTACCCATTTTGATGACAACTATTTTCGGACGGAGGGAGTAGTATAAAAGACATTTTGGACCAAAAGAAGTTTCTGGTATAGTAAGAAGACGCCTGACCCATTGCTTGAGCCTTGTATTGCAAGTTGATGAAATTCGATTTGCTAGTGACTAGCTAGCTCATTCATTTCTAAAAAGCATGCCATGAGCTAGAAAACAGACATCTATGCTATCTTACTCCATGAGCCTTTACGCAGACCAAATGTAGCCAAAAACCAGACATCTATGCTATCTCATCTCACATCTAAGGTGTGCTACTGCACTAGAGATTACCTGTTCTCTTGTTCAATTGTTGGTTCTATCTAATAATGCTGAGGGTTCTACTTTGGGGCTTTTTGACATGATCTCCAAAATTCTGAAGCTGATGTTTTTCTGTTTCTAGCCATAGAAAATTATGAGATCAACTCCAATAGCTTTTTCCTGATTGAATAATACATTTTGTTTGACTGATGACATTGCTTGCTCTGCAGGAATCTACAGTTACATTTTGTTGGCCGAGATGCAGAAGTTGGTTGTCAAGTGTAGTTTCTTCCATCTGTATGCTTGACACCGAGATTGAGCCTCTATGTAGCATGCACTCTTACAGCTCTGGAGTGAACCTGTAGGAATTAATCGCTTGTGATTTGCTAATTTCCGTAGACATTCGTCGACTGTTACTTGCCTCGTGGTTTGCTTAATTTGCCTTGTGAGGCAAGCATGTTGTCGTGAGCTTAACTATCAACTGATCTTGCTTGCATTTTATTATCTTCTGCGTTGTATCAGCAGGGAGAGATTTCAATGTCCGATTTATCTGTTTTTTTTTAATTTTACCTAATCTCTACCTGGTTCCGAGCTCAGTATCTAGAAGCTTAATTAGTACCGAGCTCCTGTATGTTGAAACGCAGCTGGTGCTGGCGATGCTGGGAAGGGCTTGTTTGCTAACGGAAACAGAAATGGCTACCATTTTTTTTTGAAGAAACAGCTCTTCAAAAGTGAGTAGAGGCCTAAAAAACTCAAGATGTTTTAAAGCATTCATGGGTGAGCTCCCATGTACTCCCTCCGTTCCAAATTACTCGTCGCAGAAATGGATGTATCTAAAACTAAAATGCATCTAGATACATCCATACCTGCGACAAGTAATTCAGAACGGAGGAAGAAATGGATGTATCTAAAACTAAAATACATCTAGATACATCCGTACCTGCGACAAGTAATTCAGAACGGAGGGAGTAACTTCGCTCTGTTATCTAATTTCTGGCACGATTAGCCAACTTGCTTCAATTAAATATGATAAAAAAAACTTGCTTCAATTAAATAGTGCGGCGGTGTTATATGGACCCTCATCCCTTATAGCGACACAAATTTGAACATCGATCGTTAGCTCAGTTTGATTCAGACTACATTGCAAACACGATAGCTCAGTTTGATTCAGACTACATTGCAAACACGCGTATGACTATAGATAGCATAACTAAGTTCAAAATACATTGCACATTACGAATTTAAACTAGTCCAACGAAGTATGATTCAGACTACATTGCAAACACGCATATGACTATAGATAGCATAATTAAGTTCAAAATACATTGCACATTATGAATTTAAACTAGTCCGATGAAAGCTCGATCATTTCCGCCTTGGGCCCCCTTCTGGTACAGCTTGATCCACCAGTGTTCCTCGCTCACGAGCTCCGGATGCATCCGATGGTGGTCGGTCATGTACTCTTCATCGGCATGCGCTACCTCGAGCTGCTCGAACGCCTGCAAGTTCTCCCGTACTTGGCGGCTGCAGACCACTCGGGGGGCGATTTGGATGGACGCCGGGACGTTGCGTGTGTCGAGGGGGAAGTTGAGCTTCGCTTTGCAGCCATAGAGTGCTACTAGTAGGAGCCAAGCTAGTACCGGACGACGGTGTCAATGTATTTGATTCGGGCACCCATGTCCCACATGGCCGCTGCCGCACGCTGTGGTACTTCTTCTTTGGCGGTGGCAGCATCGAGAGGTCGACTCCGAAGGAACAGAATTGGGGGGAGGGGCGCTGTGATGGCCTCGGGTCGGCTGTGTTGCACGGCGTAGGTATGTGCTTTGAATCAGCCACGACGACCTATGATTGTTCGATCCCGCCATTTCGGGGTGGCGCTGGGCCGATTGGAAGCATTGTCGGAGGTGGGGGTAGATTTGGGCAACAACGGAGAGGAAGTGGTGCAGGGGGTGGATTTGAGTACCAGCGGAGAGGACGTGGTGTGGGGGAGGGGAAGGGTTGCCGACACGTGGAGTAAAAAATATACTCCAATATAGCCCTGAAAGCATAGGAAAGGTCCGGTTTATTCCTTTAAACTAGAATTTTATCCCCCTAGAGCGTTTTAAGAGATAAACAACATGCAAACAAATCAAAAACACACTTCATTTTTTATTTCCCCACTTCATTTGACAAACCCAGATACTTATCTGCCAAAGCTTCACCAAAGAGATTCAATACGTGCTTAACTTGTCCTTTCAACTCATTCGGACATCCCTTGCTGAAATAAACTGAGGACTTGTCTTTTTTCTTTTTTGCCTTGAGGCTCTGTAATAATATATTACCTCCGTCCCATATTATTTGTTTTAAATTTATCTAGATACAGATGTACGTGTGTGAGACGAAGTGAGTAATTCCAATGCTGAAACTATTTTCCAGGCTGCCTGTACATTAGCTTTCATAAAAACTAAGCTATGATCTGCAAATAACAAATGACTTACTTTTGTCGCTGTTGAGAGAGAATCACTATAGTTTCAGCATCATTTTTATTTAGCACCCAGCGTGGGCTTTGAATCGTCCAGCCCACGACACCTAACCCTAACTATTTGGGCTCTCGATCCATATCTTCATTGTCACGCTACGGTCTGCACCTGTAGTTCACTTTCACTCGCGAGCGACTACAATAGAAGAAGGGCCACAGGTGCAAAAATAGAAAAAGGAACCTGGTCCGTCGGATTATAGATCGATGGTACAGATTATGAAGTGTGGGATCTGTACTCACAGTTACCTAACTTTTGTAAAAAGGCCCCGGCAATTCTGATTGATTTTTGCGGACGGGTCACCTCTCTCCCCCATCCCCTATCTCTTGCGATATGTATGCTTGCGATATGCTCAATCTGGGATTGTCCGGTCTGATGATTTGTTATGCTTCAAAGGGTGGCTTAATTTGATCTATGTACTCACATATTTGTGATCCCTATTGTCATACTTTGCACTGACAATTGTATTCAGCTTCTTTTTGCATAATTAGCGATGTAGTGGGTAGTACAAGCCACGAATAATGCACTGAAATATGCATGGTTTTGATGAAGTAGATACGAGCAAAGATTTAAATCAGTATAACTAAAAGGATATGGGGCTTCATAACTGCAGACTCCATAAGGGTCGTTGGACAAAATGAATAGAGAGGGAGATGAAATACTTGAGGTGGTTGTTGCAAATGTTCTGTTTTATAAGTAGTTGCTAGTAGGGAGGTTTTCATAAAATGTACATTAAGTGGTTGAGATCCATCCACCTGAATCTGTGCCATCCACGTACGATCCAATGGCCCAGGTTCCTTTTTCTATTTTTGCACCTGTAGTCCTTCTTCTATTGTAGTCGCTCCCCTTTCACTCCAGCCTCCGCCGCCGCATCAGTGAGTGAGGAGGGCGAGATGACGGACCGTCCCCGCCGCTCGCCGGCGGCGTCCCCGCTGGACGACGACGACCTGCTCTGCGAGATCCTCCTACGCCTCCCCCCGCAGCCCTCCTCCCTCCCGCGCGCCTCCCTCGTCTGCAAGCGCTGGCGCCGCCTCGTCTCCGGCACCGTATTCTCCCGCCGCTTCCGCCTCCGCCACCGCCGCAACCCTCCTCTCCTCGGGTTCTTCGACAGGGACCTCTCCTTCGCACCTACTCTGGAGGCCCCCAACCGTGTCCCTCCCGGCCGCTTCTCCTTGCAGCGCGACGACGACGACGACGACCGCTTTGTGCCCCTTGGATGCCGCCATGGCCTCGTGCTCATCTACATTCCGGCGCGTCTTCAGATCCTGGTGTGGGACCCCGTCACCGCCGACCAGCACTACATCGCCATTCCCCCTGCGGTTGCGGCATGCCCGGGGAAGGCTCGGATCAACGGGGCGGTGTTTCGCGCTGCGGGAGACGTCCAGCACTTCCAGGTGGTCTCGGTAATGGCATACGGTGACGACCATCAGCATAGACGAGCGCTCGCCTGCGTTTACTCGTCGAAGACCGGCTTATGGGGAGATCCCATCTCAACGCCCCTTCCATACCGGGCAGTCCAGGCTGATGCAATCAGTGTTCCCACTCTCGTTTTTGCGGATGACGCTGTGCTGGCTGGAGATTCCCTTCACTGGCTGCTTGTTGGGAACTTCAATGGCATTCTCGAGTTCGATTTGGAGAAGCAGAGGCTAGGTGTGATACGGCTGCCAGCGGAGGTCAACTGCTTGAAGCTTGTGCGGGCAGAGGGCGGTGGGCTTGGTCTCCTCGGGAGGTCAGTCACAAACTGCATGACCCAGTTATGGAAGAGGGAGTCCAATTGTGATGGTGTTGCTCCATGGGTGCTAGGAAGGACTATTGATGTGGAGAAGATACTTTCCATGCAACCAGAGCTGAAAGGGACCTTTGCAGGGGCCACTGCAATGTTAGGGCTTGCAGAAGACAATAATTTGTTGTTGCTGTGGACAATTACCGGCCTCGTCGTGATCCATCTTGAGTCGTTGAAGTTCAAGAAGCTTTTCAAATCTAATACGTTTTTTCAGTATCATGCGTTCGAAAGTGTCTACACTGCTGCAGGTAATACCGTGTCTTAAGTTGCGGTTAGAACAAAACCAAGTTGTGTTTCGATAAGTGGCTGATGAAATTATGTTCACATCATTTTGTGTTAAGCCGACAATTTTAAGTAATGTCATGCCATTTGTTTATTTTGCTGATTCATGACCTGCAGTGTTATGTTCTCATGCTTCCGTGGTGGTTTTTAATGTAATGATTATGATCCAGAAAATCTATTATAGTGGTATCTAATTTAATTTATGTTCTGTCACCTGGCAGTTCCTATCATATGAATATGAGAATATCCATACAATAAAACAATCATTACCTGTGTTTGAGAAAATGAACAATGATTGGCAATTTTTGGTAGAATAACTGAACTAAGTGATATTGACATATCGTTAACTGTGTTTGTGCATAGCTGCAGTCCCATTTTTTAGACTGATATGTGATGCACAACAGTTGGAACTTGGAAGTCGACTACATGAAAAACCACCTATATTTCTTTCATTCAGTTTGAACCAGCCAGGTAGCTCAAAATGTACATTTGGAAGCTTAATTAGGCTTAGCTATATTTCTTTCATTCAGTATTATTATCTCCGCTGGTGTTGTTTATGGTCTTAAATCGATAATAACTACTTGATTTTATATTTGGTGCGTGTTCGAGATAAAAAATGGACACCTGGTAAATAAAATCCATAATAAGTACTTGATTGGAAAGAATCTGTGATAATTTAACTACATTCGCTGTTGCTTCATTTTGATATCTGCAACATGATGCAGCTAGACATGCCTTAGCTACTAATCAAGTCAGGATGTTCGCTTTTGACAATTGCCAATGTTCTATTGTTCTGAAACCAGTGATAAATAGCATGTTTACTGATACTCGAACTGAAAGAGAAACGAGTCTAACTTTTTTGGTAGGTACAACTCTAATCAAGATTATAGTTCTACCTGCAAAAGAGGTGGATCCTACCTTCCGGGCACCTTGCCGCTAGATCCTGGTAGGAGAAGTGTCATCCGGATTGTGCCATTGTAGTTGGAGAGTCCCAGCTGTTTTTCTTTTCTTTTTGTTCGAACATGTTCCGTGCCAGGACATACAGCAGCTGGATCACCTTTTTTTTTGTTCGATTAGTCCTAGTTGCTTGCTGCAGGATCTAGATGATCAACGTTGCTGGATCACGTTTTTTTGTTCGATGAGTCTTAGTTGGTTATTGAAGTATCTAAATGATCAAAGTTCCCAAATCATTGATTGATTAAGTTATGGCCATCTTGTGTTTTGATGAGCGTCCGTTTGGGGATTTTGATTTCTGGTAGGTCTCCGATGTTGTTACGTGGACAAGGCTTTGAGAACAAGTTGGCAGGGTGTCGTAAGGCCTATATCAAGTGCAGGCTTTGGCCACATCTAAGAAGTTGAATATCGAGTTGAAAAGCAGAAAACACCTAATCCGTTGCTCGTTACGTTCCTGGGAGGGTATCTGGGAGTTGCTAGTGCGAACATTGATCTAATCAATTTGGGTGCCAGTTTCGGCTTCAGTTTCTCGCATCTTGCTTGATCTGAAGTGTCTGTTGCCAGCCTGCCACTCTAGTTCACTGTTGCTTTGTCGAGCACCGCAAAAGATTGGGCACCAACACTCTTGCATTAGCGTCTTGCTAGTTTGTGTCTCATCACAAAAATTGTATAAGGTAGCTGCTGTTTTTCCTCAAAATAAGATAATATAACAGTTGGAAGTTGAAGACAACTACATGAAAACTAGTTTGAACCAACTGAAATAACAAACAGGTAGCTCAGTAGGTGCGTTGGTAGCTAAAAGATAGTTCTATTTCTTTCATTCAATATTAGTATCTCTGGTTATCTCTCTACTAATCTTAAATCCAAAAGGACGGATTTGCTTGAAATTTACTCCCTCCATTCCATATTAGTTCTCGCTGATATAGTACAAAGTTGTTATGGAACGGAGGGAGTACTAGATAATTGTTCCTTTTACCACTTTTAGGAGAGTCCTGCTACGAGCCAGTAGCAAGTCCATTTGTACTAGGGAAAACTAATACGTTGATTTAATTTCTTTTTTTGGGCTGAATTTGTTTGAAGATAATCTAAATCCGAATAGTCTAGATCACTTTTGTTGCTAGGATTTATTAGTGTGATCTTTTTCAGGCTAAATTTATGCAAATATTAATCTAAATCTGAATAGTTTTGATCACCTCTGTTGTATATTTTTATGATTTTTTCCAATATGGCATGGAATGAGCTTTAAATTATGTCTCTTCTGAGCAGCTAATGGTCTAAGTGTGCATCTTCATTTTTATGGTAGTAATCAGTTTATACCTTTTTTTAATATTCATTAATTTTGACAGCAGATGTGTTTTTTTAATGTATTCCTAATGTTGTTTTGAAATTGATTCCTTTTTTATTTGAACTACATGGCATGTTATTGCTTGTTTGACTTCTTATGCTTGCAGGAACTGACGTCGGTGGTGGACATGATGGAGCTAATCTTTCGCACAGTACATAAGACGATTCACCTGTTATATGTGATATGTGATGTAATGATTGAGTGGGTAAGCATATCTTCTGCATGTATGTTAACCTATTGAGGTATCTGAATGGTTCTTAAAAAAGTGCTGCTTTGTCTTTTACTGTCATTTCTTAAGTACTCCCTCCGTCCCATAATGTAAGACGTTTTTTGACACTAGTGTAGTGTTGAAAAACGTCTTACATTATGGGACGGAGGGAGTACCAAATTGCATCAGAGGACACTTAAGATTTTCTCTACAACTATCAGGCCCGTATGGGGCACATGTGCAGGATGTGCAATTGCACAGGGCCCCCCAATAAAATGAGGCCCCCAAATTAGTTTTTTACTTCAGCCATTCATTAATGAAGAAATGAATCAAATTCATTCTGAACACATTGCACTAGCTACAGAGAGTATTTACTCCTGGAGAATCGGGCCATGACTTCTGTCGTAGGAACGCAGGCATTTTCACTCTTTGCCTTCGATCTTCCTGATTCTATTTAAAACGTAGTGATTCTATATAAAACTAGTGATTTCCATGGTTGTGGAAGAATTGAGGAGTACAACCGAAATACTACCAATTCTATTTAAACTATTGATTTCCGTGGCGGCGGAGAGATAGGATTAATTGTAGGTAAATTATGTATAAAGAAAACATCTAAATCAAAACTAGTATTTTTAATGTAAAAATATTCTGTACTTGCATTGTTTATGAACCAAAAGTATACATGTACATCGGACCATAGTCGTTGCAACAATTAAATAAGAACATATCCCATCCTTTAGAAAGTAAACAAATTAAACAATTTCCAATTTAGCATAAATGTCTAGTAACAAAAAATGAGCATGCTGGTGTGGATTTTTTTTCCTGATTTTTTACAATAGCACTTCAACTACCAAAGGATCGCGTTCCTTTTTTGTGGTTTCATTTTAACTAAATTGGAATAGACGGGAACTGTTTTCTACAAAGATAGCACTTCAAAATAGTGCTTGAAAATATTTAATGGAGATAAACTTGAAGATTTTTTGAAAGGAAGTTCTAGAAAGATTGCTCATTGAACCTAAAATACAGATTAGATATTTATTAATTCATAACTTCACATTTTCGCAATACATGTTTTTTGCAACTTTCTTGGAAAAAATGTGTTGTGCATATTTTATATTTTAAAAGCTTCTTTCCCTATATATTTTTCTTAATTTAATTACCATGCATGAACTTTAATTTTGCACCGGCCCCCCAAATTCTTAGGTACGGCCCTGACAACTATGCCTGCCCAGAGATTAGAATTCTTTCATGCAGGTAGTAGCAAATGAACTACTAACCCTCTGCTGTGCTTCGGCAAGATATTTCTGCTTGTTTTTACTCGTTGCTGCATTACCTTCAACTTCTCTTTCTGAGGCCATGGTTCTGTCATGTCCTAGTTTGATTTGAATGTTGTCTAGTCTACACAAGTGATTTATACCAACAATACCGGAGCATCTGGTTTCAACTTTTTCTTATATGGACTTATAGAATTGCCATTTCATGTTGCTGCTTATTTTGGATCATTGTGATACCAACAGAACTATGATTGTCAGTTGTCACAATACTTGAAGAGTATACCTTCATTAAATCTTATACTGCTGCTTATAGAGGAGTTTTATCGATGACCATTCTAGTTTTGGTCTGTTTCGTTAAACATTTTCTCAGCATGCCACTTGGTGTCTGCCAAACTTGCGTAAACATGTAACTGGCCATTAGCTACTAGTATTATAATTTGGCAGCTTTAAACTATACCACTATAGGTAGTGCGCTTTGTGTGGAGTATTTTTTTTTTCCAATTTTGGCCACTACTGATGTTTAATAATTAATACTTCAAGTATTGTGAGTACTTCATAAGAAACACATGATCAAAATAAAATGACTAATTCACCCTAAAAACTGCCTTTTATCAATAATACCATTTTTTACTAGCATGTTATCATTAAAATAGCGGTGAAAGTATTGATTGATACTGTATAGTGTAAAAAAAGTCATTTTGGATCGAAAGAAGTTTCTCGTATAGTAAAAAGAAGGCTTGTACTGCAGGAATTTGATGAAATTTGATTTGTTAGTAACCAGACGGCTAGAGCTAGAAACCAGACGGCTATGCTATCTTACTCCATGAGCCTCTAGGCAGACCAAATGTAGCCAAAAACTCATAATGTCATAAATGTTAGTTCTGTCTAATAATGCCGAGATGCTTCAACTTTGGAGTTTTTTGACAGTTTCCACAATTCTGTAGCTCATGTTTTCTGTTTCTGTAATAGAAAATTATGAGAGCAACTCCAATAGCATTTCCTGATTGAATAGTAGTAGAAGTTTGTTGACTGATGATATTGCTTGCTCTGCAGGAATCTACAGTTACAATCTGTTGGCTTGGATGCAGAAATGGGTTGTCAAGTGCAGTTTATTCCACATTTATGCTTGGCGCCGAGATTGAACCCATATGTAGCATGCACACTCTTCAGCTCTGAAGTGAACATGTAGGAATCCGTCGCTTGATTTTATAATTCCCGTAGACATTCATCGACTGGCATGAAGGTGCATTGGCCTGCTTCGATTAACTTATGGTTCGCTTAATTTGCCTTGTGAGGCAAGCATGGCGTCGCATTTTGTGTGTGTTTTGCTGAATTTCTACCTGCTGGTTCCGAGCTCAGTATTTAGAAACTCATTTTGTGTGTGTTTTGCTGAATTTCTGCCTGCTGGTTCCGAGCTCAGTACGCTTAGTTCTGGCTACTGAATGTTGAACATCATCAGTTTGACCTGGGATTTGGAAGATGTTCCTATATGTTGAAACGCAGCTGCGTACCTGGTGCTGGCGATGGTCGGAAGGTCTTCGATGAGTTGGCAAGAGCATCTACAGCCGGACATCTCCAAACCTCCCTCATGTGTCCCAGACGGGCGCCTCCAACGGGTCTCAAACGCCCGAACTGACTGTCACCCCTCATATCCAGCCCAAATGTAGAGCGGATATGGGGTCCTCTGACCGGCACCCCTCATATCTAGCCCAAATATAGGGCGGACATGGGGTCCTCTGGGGACGTCTGCCATGTCGGATTGACGACCGGGTCCCACACGAGAACACTTTGAAACATGGTGGTCCAAAGCTTGTTCCCTCATATCCAGCCCAAATGTAGGACGGATATGGCACTAGTAGAAAACAGGGCTTTGGTTGGGGCCTGGCCAGCCCATTAGTCCTGGTTCTGTCACGAAACGGGACCCATGGGGGGCATACGTCCCGGTTCGTGCGCCCAGGGGGCCGGCCGGGCCTCGGGAGGCATTTGTCTCGGTTCGTGTGGACACATTTGTCCCGATTCTAGGCACGAACTGGGACCAATGGTCTTTGCTCCTGGCTCACAGCCATTGGTCCCGGTTCGTGCCTAGAACCGGGACAAAGGGGGGCCTTTAGTCCCGGTTCCTGCCACGAACCGGGACCAATGAGGTGGCTATATATATATCCCATCGCCGCGGCAGAGCACTCCACAGTGCTCTATTTTTTCTGGCCGGCGAGGGAAGAGCTTTGTGGTGGTCTAGCTCACCTCCTATGCACACGAGGTGTTCGATGAAATGCTCGAGCCACACTAGTTAAGCTTTCTCCTCTCGAAACTCGACCTCCGAGCTCCATTTTCCCCGAGATGTCACGTCCCGTCCCCGTCTTCACCGCCGTCGATCGGCCGCGCCGATCTCGTCACCGGCACCACCATGGTGAGCCTCTTGTTCTTATCTTCTTTCTGAAAGAAAAATTTCTTACTTTAGATAGATACTTGTCTAATTTTCTTATTTCTATTATTGCTTGTTATTATATAGTGCGATGGTTTTGGTATCCGCCCCCATCGGCCCTCGTCCTTTCTATGATTCGGATGTGGTATATATTATTTTTTATAACAATTTGGTTCATTTATTGTTTATGACAATTATGCCGACCAACGTGACATAGATTTTATTTATCTAGGAGGTATGTGAATCGGAAATTCCAACCGACCCTATTATCGAGAGGTTAAATTTAGTTGAAGAAGAAAACAATTACTTGAAGGAAAAAATAAAAAAAATTGAGGAGGACAAGATGATATTGGAGTTGCATGTTGCGGATGTCGTCGATGATCACAAGATCAAGATGGATGCAATGATCGCATTTGTTGTTACATTGAAAGGTTTTACATAGTTTTAATGTATGGTTTAATTACATGCTCTGGAGAGCTATATGTTGTTCAATGAGATCTATGTATGTACTTTGGTTTTAATGTGATGATGAACTTCTATTAATTTGGTCACTTATCTATCCATGTGAATCTGTAATGGTTTTTGACACACATAATTATATATAATGCATGCAGATGAACCGACAATGGATGTACGGTGACAGACACACCTCCGAGTACATTAAGGACCTGCATAATTTTCTCGAAGTGGCTGAGGCAAACAAGCATAATGGTTTTATGTGTTGTCCATGCCCTAATTGTGGGAATACAAAGTCTTACTCTGACAGGAAAAATCCTTCACACCCACCTGCTTTATAAGGGTTTCATGCCATACTATAATGTTTGGACGAAGCACGGAGAAATAGGGGTTATGATGAAAGACAACGAAGAAGAAGAGGATGATGACAACTCTGTGCCCCCTGAATACGGTGATGCTGCAACGGGGGAAGCTGCTGAAGATTAAGAGGAACGAGACGATGTGCCCGATGATGATGATCTCCGTCGGGTCATTGTTGATGCAAGGACACAGTGTGAAAGTCAAAAGGAGAAGCTGAAGTTCAATCGCATGTTAGAGGATCACAAATAAGGGTTGTACCCCAATTGCGAAGATGGCAACACAAAGCTCGGTACTGTACTGGAAGTGCTACAATGGAAGGCAGAGAATGCTGTGCCTGACAAAGGATTTGAGAAGCTACTGAAAATATTGAAGAAGAAGCTTCCAAACGATGACGAATTGCCCGACAGTACGTACGCAACAAAGAAGGTCGTATGCCCTCTAGGATTGGAGGTGCAGAAGATACATGCATGCCCTAATGACTGCATCCTCTATCGAGGTGCGTACGAGGATTTGAACGCATGCCCGGTATGCGGTGCAGCGGTATAAGATAAGACGAGATGACCCTGGTGATGTTTACGGCGAGCCCCCTAGGAAGAGGGTTCCTGCGAAGGTGATGTGGTATGCTCCTATAACACCACGGTTGAAACGTCTATTCAGAAACGAAGAGCATGCCAAGTTGATGCGGTGGCACAGAGAGGACCGTAAGAAATACGGAAGTTGAGAGCACCCGCTGATGGGTCGTAGTGGAGAAAAATCGAGAGAAAGTGCTGGGCTGAGTTTGCAGGTGACCCAAGGAATGTATGGGTTGGTTTAAGCGCGGATGGCATTAATCCTTTCGGGGAGCAGAGCAACAATCATAGCACCTGGCCCGTGACTCTATGTATGTATAACCTTCCTCCTTGGATGTGCATGAAGCGGAAGTTCATTATGATGCCAGTTCTCATCCAAGGCCCTAAGCAACCCTGCAATGACATTGATGTGTACCTAAGGCCATTAGTTGAAGAACTTTTACAGCTGTGGAATGGACACGGTGTACGTGTGTGGGAAGAGCACAAACAGGAGGAATTTAACCTGCACGCATTGCTGTTTGTAACCATCAACGACTGGCCAGCTCTCAGTAACCTTTCAGGACAGACAAAAAAGGGATACCACGCATGCATGCACTGTTTAGCTGACACCGAAAGTATATACCTAGACAAATGTAGGAAGAATGTGTACCTGGGCCATCGTCGATTTCTTCCGACCAACCATCAATGTCTAAAGAAAGGCAAGCATTTTAAAGGCGAGGCAGATCACCGAAAGAAGCCCGCCATGCGTACCAGTGATCACATACTTGCTATGGTCAATGATTTACACGTAATCTTTGGAAAGGGTCCCAGCGGACTATCTGTTCCGAATGACGCTGAGGGACACGCACCCATGTGGAAGAAAAAATCTATATTTTGGGACCTACCCTACTGGAAAGACCTAGAGGTCCGCTCTTCAATGGACATGATGCGCGCGACGAAGAACCTTTGCGTGAACCTGCTAGGCTTCTTGGGCGTGTATGGGAAGACAAAAGATACACTGGAGGCACGGGAGGACCTGCAACGTTTGCACGAAAAAGATGGCATGCCTCCAAAGCAGTATGAAGGTCCTGCCAGCTACGCTCTTACCAAAGAAGAGAAAGAAATCTTATTTGAACGCCTGCTCAGTATGAAGGTCCCGTCTAGCTTCTCGTCGAATATAAAGGGAATAATAAATATGCCAGAGAAAAAGTTCCAGAACCTAAAGTCTCATGACTGCCACGTGATTATGACGCAACTGCTTCCGGTTGCATTGAGGGGGCTTCTACCAGAAAACGTCCGATTAGCCATTGTGAAGCTATGTGCATTCCTCAATGCAATCTCTCAGAAGGTGATCGATCCAGAAATCATACCAAGGCTAAGGAGTGATGTGGCGCAATGTCTTGTCAGTTTTGATCTGGTGTTCCCACCATCCTTCTTCAATATCATGACGCACGTCCTAGTTCATCTAGTCAACGAGATTGTCATTTTGGGCCCCGTATTTCTACACAATATGTTCCCCTTTGTGAGGTTCATTAGAGTCCTAAAGAAATATGTCCGTAACCATGCTAGGCCAGAAGGAAGCATCTCCATGGGCCATCAAACAAAGGATGTCATTGGGTTTTGTGTTGACTTCATTCCTGGCCTTAAGAAGATAGGTCTCCCTAAATCGCGGTATGAGGGAAGACTGACTGGAAAAGGCACGCTTGGAGGGGACACAATAATATGGAGGGACGGGCATTCTTGGTCTCAAGCACACTACATAGTTCTACAGAACTCTACCTTGGTGACCCCGTAAGTCGATGAACACAAGAACAGTCTGCGCTCCAAACACTCGGAGCAGTGTGACGACTGGATTACATGTGAACACATCAGGACTTTCAGCAGTTGGTTGGAAACACGTCTCAGAGGTGACAACACTGTTTGTGATGAGCTGTACTCATTGTCCAGGGGACCATGTTCGACTGTATTGAATTACAAAGGATACGAGATAAATGGGAATACATTTTACACGATCGCCCAAGATCAAAAGAGCACCAACCAAAACAGCGGTGTCTGCTTTGATGCAGCAGCCAAGAGGGGAAATGACACATATTATGGTTACATAGTGGACATATGGGAACTTGACCGTGGACATGATTTTAAGGTCCCTTTGTTTAAGTGCAAATGGGTCAATCTGTCAGGAGGCGGGGTACATGTAGACCCACAATACGGAATGACAATAGTGGATCTGCACAATCTTGGGTACTGACAAACCGTTCGTCCTAGCCAATGATGTGGCGCATGTTTTCTATGTGAAGGACATGTCTACCAAACCGAGAAAAAGAAAAGATAAGAAAGCGAATACATCATACTATGAGCCAAAGCGCCACATAGTTCTTTCAGGAAAAAGAGACATCGTGGGAGTGGAGGACAAGACATACATGTCTCAAGATTATGAGAAGTTTCATGAAATTCCTCCCTTCAAAGTCAAGGCTGACCCAAGCACCCTGTTAAACGATGAAGATTATCCATGCTTACGACGCAATAAGCAAAGGACACAAGCGAAGAAAAAGTGAAGAATTTCTCTCCACAACTATTATGATGATGCCTTTGATCTAGAATATCATCGCAGTTACATGTGAAGAAATAAAATGCCTTTTGTAACAGATCAGTTTTTGTCTGAAACCCTGATGCTTCGAAAGAGATTGTCCGTTTTGTACACGAAGTGCATCCATTTTTTGCCGTAACCCTCTCAACTTTTTAGCACATGCTATGTGGGTGAAATGCTGATACCATGCCAACTTTCAACCTTTTCAGAGTTCATTTGAAATGCTTTTGAATTTCAGGGTCTTATAGCTCAAAACAAATCTGTAAATGCATGAAAAATAACAAGTGAAGTCAGAAAGGGTTGAAACTTGATGATGTGACTTTGAATGGTGCATTTTGAACACACAAAAAGTCTGGAGTTCAAATAAGTTTTAAAAAAATGAAATCCCTTTGTAACAGATGAGTTTTTGTGTGAAACCCCGATACTTCGAAAGAGATTGTCCGTTTTGTACACGAAGTGCATCTAGTTTTTGCCGTAACCCTCATAACTTTTTTGCACATGCTATGTGGGTGAAATGATGACACTATGCCAACTTTCAACCTTTACAGAGTTCATTTGAAATGATTTTGAATTTCAGGGTCTTATAGCTCAAAAAAACCAGTAAATGCATGAAAAATAACAAATGAAGTCAGAAAGGGTTGAAAATTGATGATGCGACTTTGAATTGTGCATTTTGAACACACAAAAAGTCTGGAGTTAAAATAAGTTAAAAAAAATGAAATCCCTTTGTAACAGATGAGTTTCCGTATGAAACCCTGATACTTTGAAAGAGATTGTCCGTTTTGTACACGAAGTGCATCTAGTTTTTGCCACAACCCTCTTAAATTTTTTGCACATGCTATATGGGTGAAATGATGATACCATGCCAACTTTCAACCTTTTCAGAGTTCATTTGAAATGCTTTTGAATTTCAGGGTCTTATAGCTCAAAAAAATCAGTAAATGCATGAAAAATAACAAATGAAGTCAGAAAGGGTTGAAAATTGATGATGTGGCTTTGAATGATGCAATGCTCAAAATAAAATAGAGGCGCAATGCTCACCTGCACGTTGCTTAGCTTCAGGCCTTGAGGAAATAGTGTAGAATGCACAGAGCTATGTGTAGTTTTCGTCCAAAACCCTGATAGCTCCGTGCAGTCTACACCACTTCCTCAAGGCCTGAAGCTAAGTAACGTGCAGGTGAGCATTGCGCCTCTCCTTCATATCGTCTCTGCACTCAGGGCTTATAAACCGCTGCGAGTGCCTCTCGCTTGGCGAGGTGGGACTAAAAAACAGCTGCAGAAAGAATCAATTAAAAAACTCTATTACCGGTTCATGCCACGAACCGGTACTAAAGGTGCTTGTGGGGAGCCTTAGAACCGGTACTAAATGAAATGCCTTTGTAACAGCCTTAGAACCGGTACTAAAGGAATCAACTAAAAAGCTTTTATAAACCTCTAGTATTATTGAAACTAAAATTATATAAAATTTATGCAACTAAAATTATCAAAGTATTTTCTGTTCAAAACATTAAAAGCAAAAAATAGTTTTCATAAATCAATAAAAAAGCAAGAAATAAAATAAAATAAATAAGTATAAACAAAATAAACTTTAATGAAACTCTAATAGAAAAAAGAATGAACTAGAAAACTTTAATGAAACTCTAATAGCAAAAGGAAACAACTAAAAAGTTTTATAAACCTCTAGTATTATTGAAACTAAAATTATATAAAATTTATGCAACTAAAATTATCAAAGTATTTTCTGTTCAAAACATTAAAAGCAAAAAATAGTTTTCATAAATCAATAAAAAAGCAAGAAATAAAATAAAATAAATAAGTATAAACAAAATAAACTTTAATGAAACTCTAATAGAAAAAAGAATGAACTAGAAAACTTTAATGAAACTCTAATAGCAAAAGGAAACAACTAAAAAGTTTTATAAACCTCTAGTATTATTGAAACTAAAATTATATAAAATTTATGCAACTAAAATTATCAAAGTATTTTCTGTTCAAAACATTATAAGCAAAAAGAAAAGAAAATAAATAATTAGAAAAAATAAAAAATAAGTAGAAACAAAATAAAATAAATAAGTAGAAACAAAATAAAATAAATAAAAAGAAACAAAATAAACTTTTATAAATAAGTAGAAACAAAATAAAATAAAATAGCAATAGTAAGTATTTTGTTGTAAGTAGAAACAAAATAAAATAAATAAAGCAACAAAGAAAACAAAAAAAGTGCCACCTACTCGGCCACCATGGCCTGAATACGACTAGAAACCCAATCATGGGCCAGGATTCAGGCCCGCAACAGGCCATGTAGGCCCACAGGCACACAGTGACAGGTTAGGCCCAAAAGCCTGCAATTGAGAGGAGCTCGAGAGGGTGCCCGCAGCAGCGCTTATAAACCACTCTCGAGCTCTCTCAGCTAGAGAGGTGGGACTAAACTTTTGGCCGCGACGCGGGCAGCATAAGGACTTTGGTCCTGGTTGGTGGCACAAACCGGGACTAAAGGGGTGCATTGGTCCCGGTTCGTGGCACCAACCGGGACCAATGCCCCCCTTTAGTCCCGGTTGGTGCCACCAACCGGGACCAAAGGCCTCTGCTTCCCGCCCTTTGGGCTGCTGAAAAGGGCGGGAAGCAGAGGCCTTTGGTCCCGGTTAGTGGCACCAACCGGGACTAAAGGGGGGCATTGGTCCCGGTTGGTGCCACGAACCGGGACCAATGCTTTGTGTATATAAGCAAGACTTGTGAAAATTTTCACTTCTCATCTCGCAGTTGCCGGCCCGACGAAGCCGACGACATCGATGCCGCCATGTTGCCGCCCCCGTCCGCGGTCTTCGTCTTCGTCGTCGCCCCTGCCCCGGCCTCGCCGCACCCTACCCCGACCTCACCATCACCGAGCCCTGCCCCGACCTTGCCGCGCGCTGCCCCGACCTCGCCGTCGTGCACGTCGAGCGCCCTGCCCCGACCTCACCGCCGCTCTATGAGCCTCACCGCGCCGTTCCCCCTCCTCTCCCCCTCCCCCCCCCCGCGCCACAACGCCGCCGCCCGCCCCGATGCCAATGACGAAGGCCCTGTTCACATATATAGATATTTTTGTTCATATTGTAGTAGTAGATGATGATGATGATGTATGTATGTTCATATGCAAAAGTTAGGATTTTTTCTGTTCATAGATTTTTTTGGTGATATTATTGTAGAATATGCAGATGTTTGTATGTTCATATGCAAAGAATATGACATCTTTTATAGATTTTTTATGATTTTTTTCTGTTGTAATTTTGTTCATAGAATTTTTATTGTTTTTTCTATTGTAATTTTGTTCATAAAGTTTTAGGATGAAAAAAAAGAAGAAGAAGAAAAAAAAGGGAGGACGAGAAGTTTCGTTTAGTTTTAGGATTATTTTAGTTTATGTTTAGTTTAGGAAGAAGGAAAATAAAAAGGAGAAGAAGAGGAGAGGAAGAAGAGGAGAAATAAATAAGAAGAGGAAAAAAGGAAAAAAAAAGAGGAGAAGAAGAAAAAATAGAATATTTTTTCTTCTTCTCCTCTATTCCATTCGTCTTCTCCTCTTTTTTTTCTTCTTCTTCCTTTTCTTATTTTTAATCGGGTATGTCGTTATCGATATACCCCCTCCCCTATAACGTCAACATGAGGGGGAGGGTTCGAGGGGCGAGGGTCGGGAACTAGCTAGGATAGAGGGTCGAGGGTCACCGAGGGGTCGAGGGTCGCCGAGGGTTCGAGCGAGGGGTCGAGGTTCGAGGGTTCAAGGGTCGTCGAGGGACCAAGGGTTCGAGGGTCGAGGGTCGTTGAGGGGTCGAGGGTCGAGGATCGCCGAGCAGTCGAGGGTCGAGGGTCTCGCAATGTGCACAAGTTGATCCAAACCCTAGAAGCGCTGCCGAGGCCACCCAAATTTACCAAGTTAAAAGAGCGTTGTCGTCGAGGCCACCCCAAACCCTTGAAGCGTTGCCAAGGCCACCCCAAACCCTAGAGAAGCGTCGAGGCCACTAATATGATTCCTTGTTGTGATTAGCTAGCTAGGTCTACGTTTGCCACTAATATATCCATCTGTCATGTTTGTATAATAATTGCCATGTTGTAATATTTGCAGAAACTATGGAGCACGTCCGAGACGAGGAAGCAGAATAGGTGTTGGGGGACATAATCGCAGCCGAAGGTGATGTCATGTCGTATCTCAACGAAACCGATGGTCTGGAAGAAGAGGGTGAAGCATACGGTTTTCGAACAATGGAGGAGGAAGGACATGGTTATGATGGCTCCAGTGACCGAATGCCGGTGCAAGAAGGAGACCGTGATGACGGCTCCGGTGACCGAACAGAGTCCGGCCAGGTATATATATTAATTAAGCCTGTGCTGACTAGCTAATTGATGCATTCATTGTTTTGGTATGTACACATATTAACTCTTGTCTTTCTTCTTTTTTCTAGCCCTCCGGATCAAGCACAGCTTTGATAAAGAGACGAGGCCTGAAGAAAAACTTGTGCTCGGATGAAAGGTTCACGATCACAGCAATTGCACGCGATGGCCAACCGATTGAACCCATTCGGACGAAGTAAGCATTTTCTGCTCAGTGCGGGGTTCTTGTTAGGGACATGATCCCGATCAGCATCCACCAATGGTATAAGCCTAAGAAGGAAGACCCTGAGGTGTCTTATGTCAATGATAGGCACAAAGATGATCTTTGGGACGCGCTGAAGGCAAATTTCACCCTACCGCTAGAGGAGGATCCGGAGAAGCCAGTTAGAGAGCCATTGATCAAGTCTCATGCTCTTAAGAAGATGGCAAATCTATTCAGGAGGTGGAAGAATGAGATGAAAACAATATTTGTCGACAAAGAAAAGACACCAGAATTCACCGGCTGGTATGAGAAGATCAGAGAATACTGGGACGCATTTGTGGTCCACAAGACATCGGACAAGAGTAAGAAGATGTCAACGACAAATAAGATAAATGCTGCGAAGAAGGAGCATCACCATCGCATGGGGTCAGGTGGCTACCTCAAAGCCCGGCCGTTGTGGGCCAAGGCTGAGAATGACCTGCTTGATAAAGGGGTCGAACCAGAGACATTGAACTGGCCAGACCGTTGCCGGACTTGGTTCTTCGGGGTTGGCGGAACCTTGGAACCTGTAATAGGGAAGTGCGTTTGGATGAACGAGCAACTGCGAATACCCGTCACGAAGCTTCAGGACTATATCACCACAGCGTAGGAAGGGACGTTCGTTCCAGACAGAGAGAACGGCGAGCTCACAATGGCCCTCGGGAATGCTGAGCACCCTGGACGGACACGAGGCACGCCAGGCTCCGTTCCGTGGAAGGCTGGATTTCCGGACGCAGGCGGTTACAAATGCCAGGAGAGGAGGAGGAAAGTGGAGCATACCCAACTGCAGAAGCTGCACGCAAGGGTACAAGCGCTAGAGGAACGAGAAGCAGTTCACAGCAAGCGACCTGCCGAAGCTACCCCGCCATCTCAGTGGAGAAGCAGTGTGGCTTCCACCGAGCTGCTTCAGCTGGAGCCTGTCTTCACGGATCCTCCTAGCTGTCCCATGGATGCTATCATGGAGTCTCAACATTGCCACCTTATGACACAATGGTAGAACTTCACAATCAAGGCGGCTGTCAGCTCTGTTCAACCTCCTGAACCCGACGCAACTTTTCACTGCCGTCCAATTCTAGAAGGATATGCTAGGGTGACAGTGGACAAAATAACGGAGGGACTTGAGGAGCTCGAGCTTGACCACCCTACCGGTGAAGGGGAGACTCGGCTGGGTTCTTCTCTGAAGACTCCATGCCTATGGCGGAAGGAGCTCATCAACCTTCATAACTGCATGCCTCCGTGATAACCCACAAGTATAGGGGATCGCAACAGTTTTTGAGGGTAGAGTATTCAACCCAAATTTATTGATTCGACACAAAGGGAGCCAAAGAATATTCTCAAGTATTAGCAGTTGAGTTGTCAATTCAACCACACCTGGATAACTTAGTATTTGCAACAAAGTGTTTAATAGCAAAGTAATATGGAAGTAACGGTAACGGTAGCAAAGTAATATTTTTGGGTTTCGTAGCGATGGTAACAGTAGCAACGGAAAAGTAAATAAGCGAAGAACAATATGTGAAAAGCTCGTAGGCATTGGATCGGTGATGGAGAATTATGCCGGATGCGGTTCATCATGTAACAGTCATATCTAGGGTGACATAGAACTAGCTCCAATTCATCAATGTAATGTAGGCATGTATTCCGAATATAGTCATACGTGCTTATGGAAAAGAACTTGCATGACATCATTTGTCCTACCCTCCCGTGGCAGCGGGGTCCTAGCGGAAACTAAGGGATATTAAGGCCTCCTTTTAATAGAGTACCGAAACAAAGCATTAACACATAGTGAATACATGAACTCCTCAAACTATGATCATCACCGGGAGTGGTCCCGATTATTGTCAGTTCGGGGTTGCCGGATCATAACACATAGTAGGTCACTATAGACTTGCAAGATAGGATCAAGAACTCACATATATTCATGAAAACATAATAGGTTCAGATCTGAAATCATGGCACTCGGGCCCTAGTGACAAGCATTAAGCATAGCAAAGTCATAGCAACATCAATCTTAGAACATAGTGGATACTAGGGATCAAACCCTAACAGAACTAACTCGATTACATGATAGATCTCACCCAACCCATCACCGTCCAGCAAGCCTACGATGGAATTACTCACGCACGGCGGTGAGCATCATGAAATTGGTGATGGAGGATGGCGACGGATTCCCCTCTCCGGAGCCCCGAACGGACTCTATATCAGCCCTCCCGAGAGGTTTTAGGGCTTGGTGGCGGCTCCGTATCGTAAAACGCGATGAATCCTTCTCTCTGATTTTTTGTCCCCGAACACGAATATATGGAGTTGGAGTTGACGTCGGTGGAGCGTTAGGGGGCCTACGAGGCAGGGGGCGCACCCCTCACCCTCGTGGACTGGCGGAGGCCCCCCTGACGTGGATTCTTCTTCCAGTATTTTTAATATTTTCCAAAAATATGTTCCGTGGAGTTTCGGGTCATTCTGAGAACTTCTATTTTTGCACATAAATAACGCCATGGAAAGTCTGCTGAAAACAGCGTCAGTCCGGGTTAGTTCCATTCAAATCATGCAAGTTAGAGTCCAAAACAAGGGCAAAAGTGTTTGGAAAAGTAGATACGACGGAGACGTATCAACTCCCCCAAGCTTTGCTTGTCCTCAAGCAATTCAGTTGATAAACTGAAAGTGATAAAGAAAAACTTTTACAAACTCTGTTTGCTCTTGTTGTTGCAAATATGTAAAGCCAGCATTCAAGTTTTCAGCAAAGATTATGACTAACCACATTCACAATAACTCTTAGGTCTCATGTTTACTCATATCAATGGCATAATCAACTAGCGAGCAGTAATAATAAATCTCGGATAACAACACTTTCTCAAAACAATCATAATATGATATAACATGATGGTATCTCGCTCGCCCTTTCTGAGACCGCAAAACATAAATGCAGAGAACCTTTAAAGATCAAGTACTGACTAGACATTGTAATTCATGGTAAAAGAGATCCAGTCATAGTCATACCCAATATAAATCAATAGTAATGAATGCAAATGACAACAGTGATCTCCAACTGGTGATTTTTAATAAGAGGGTGATGACTCAACATGAAAGTAAATAGATAGTCCCTTCGCAGAGGGAAGCAAGGATTTGTAGAGGTGCCAGAGCTCGGTTTTAAAGCAGAGATAAATAATATTTTGAGCGGCATACTTTCATTGTCAACATAACAACCAAGAGATGGCGATATCTTCCATGCTACACACATTATAGGCGGTTCCCAAATAGAATGGTAAAGTTTATACTCCCCCTCCACCAACAAGCATCAATCCATGCCTTGCTCGAAACAACGAGTGCCTCCAACTAGCAACAGCCCTGGGGGGAGTTTTGTTTGCAATTATTTTGATTTAGTTTGCATAAAGCATGGGACTGGGCATCCCGGTGACCAGCCATTTTCTCGTGAGTGAGGAGCGGAGTCCACTCCTCTTGAGAATAACCCGCCTAGCAAGGAAGATACAGAAAGCCCTAGTTGATACATGAGCTATTCGAGCATACAAAACAGAATTTCATTTGAAGGTTTAGAGTTTGGCACATACAAATTTACTTGGAACGGCAGGTAGATACCGCATATAGGAAGGTATGGTGGACTCATATGGCAGAACTTTGGGGTTTAAGGGATTGGATGCACAAGCAGTATTCCCTCTTAGTACAAGTGAAGTCTAGAAAAAGACTGGGTAGCGACCAACTAGAGAGCGACAACAGTCATGAACATGCATTAAAATTAGTAGACATTGAGTACGAGCATGAGTAGGATATAATCGACCATGAACATAAATATCGTGAAGGCTATGTTGATTTGTTTCAACTACATGTGTGAACATGTGCCAAATCGAGTCACTTAAATCATTCAAAGGAGGATACCACCCCACTATACCACATCACAACCATTCTAATAGCATGTTGGCACACAAGGTAAACTATTATAACTCATAGCTAATCAAGCATGGCACGAGCAACTATAATCTCTAATTGTCGTTGCAAACATGTTCATTCATAATAGGCTGGATCAGGAACAAATGAACTAATCATATTTACAAAAACAAGAGAGGTCGAGTTCATACCAGCTTCTCTCATCTCAATCAGTCCATCATATATCGTCATAATTGCCTTTCACTTGCACGACCGAATGATGTGAAAATAATAAGAGTGCACGTGCATTGGACTAAGCTGGAATCTGCGAGCATTCAATAAACAAGAGAAGACAAGGCAGTATGGGCTCTTGGTTAAATCAACAATAATGCATATAAGGGCCACTTCAACAATTTAATCATGGTCTTCTCCTATCGACCCCCAAAGAAAAGAAAAGAAATAAAACTATTTACACGGGAAATCTCCCAACAAGCAAAAGAAGAACGGGAAATATTTTTGGGTTTTCTTTTTAATTATTACTACTACAGCAAGAAAGTAAACTAACTTAAAGCTACATTAATTTTTTTGTTTTGTTTTTTTCTTAATGTTTATTAAACACACAAGAAGAAAGCAAGAAAAAGGAAAAAAAATAAACTAGCATGGATATTACAGTGAAAGAGTATGAGCACCGACACCTAGCAATGAGTGTGTGAACATGAATGTAATGTCGGTGGGAAATACGTACCCCCCCAAGCTTAGGCTTTTGGCCTAAGTTGGTTTATTGCCACGGATGGCCTGGCGGATACCCATAGTTGTAGCCGGGGTCGTACTGAGATGCAGCGGCTATTGCCTCCTGAGCTGCAGCGTGACGGCGAGCTGCCTCCGCCCTCCTCTCGTACTCATTTGCTTCCTCTCTGGTAATAAAATGTCTTAATTTTGCCTGATAATCAAAGAAGGCAGGAGCAGGGAGTGTAATATGGACAGCACGGCATGTGTCAAAGATTAAGCGATACTGGAGAGGCGATTCATTCCTCTCGACAAACTGGTGGTGAACCATAGCATTAAAGTCTAGATAAGTAGGAGGCAATTCAATATCATCATCATGTATGGTTACACCAAGAAAATCAGCTAAGCGGGTTGCATAAATTCCACCCAAAAAATCTCCATTAAATCTATTATGATGCAACCTACGTGCAACAATGGCTCCCAAATTATAAGATTTGTCTCCTAACACAACACTCCTAAGAATACTGAGGTCAGGGACACACATATGACATGCTTCATCTTCACCATTTATGCACCTACCTATGAAGAGAACCAAATAATGTATAGCAGGAAAATGAATGCTCCCTATGGTAGCTTGTGCTATATCTCTAGATTTCCCCATAGTTATACTAGCAAGAAAATCCCTAAATTCAGATTTGCGAGGTTCACTAGCACTACCCCATTGTGGAAGTTTGCAAGCAGTGGTAAAATCCTCTAAGTCCATCGTATAAGATTTCTCATAAAGATCAAACAGGACAGTCGGAGATTGCGTGAAGATGAAAATTCAAACCTCCTCACAAAGGAACTAGTGAGATAGTGGTACTGGCGGCACTTTTCCTCCTCGAAGCTCACAAGATCGGTGTTACGCAAATATGCATTAAATTCTTCCTTGATTCCCGCTCGATCCATAAAGCCCTCTGAAGGCCATTCACATGGCCGCACTGGAGCGTTTCTTGGTGGCTTATCGTCAGCATCACGCATTGCAAGCCTGGATCCTTGCTTCCTTGAAGAACCACCTTGGTACATTTTCCTAAGCATATTTCTTCCTCTGAAAAATTTCTGAAATTTTTAGTAATTTCAAATAAAAGTGAACCAAGCTCAACAAAATTGATAGCAACTACTCCTACAAGTGCCTAGAGCCTATATCATGCATTAGAACTACTTAGAACCATATAAATTTGACATGCAAGCTCAAGAACATGGTCACCTAGGAAGCACAAATTTGCAATGAATAAAGCACTAGAACAAAAACTAATTGGACCAATGGAGGAGACACATACCAAGGAACAATCTCCCCAAGCAGTTTTGTGAGAGGTGCTTTGAGCAAGGAGATCGAAAATCGCAGCAAAATGAGCTAGAACTCGTGCTTGAGATGGATGGTGATTTTTTGGGAGGAAGAAGTGTGTGGGTGCAGGAATAAGTGGAGGGGAGCCACCATGGGCCCACGAGGCAGGGGGCGCACCCTATAGAGGTGGGCGGGCCCTGGACCCTCGTGGCTAAGTGCTTGATCCCCCTGCTATGTTCTCAGTGCCAGATATTCTCAAATATTCCAGAAAAAATCATATTCCATTTTCAGGGCCTTTGGAGTACTTTTATTTTCGGGGTATTTTTATATTGCACGGATAATTCAGGAAACAGACGGAAAAATCATATTTTTACTTTATTTCAACTAAATAGCAGAAAATAAAAGGAGGGTACAGAAGGTTGTGCCTTCTAATTTCATCCATCTCATGCTCATCAAAAGGAATCCACTAACAAGGTTGATCAGGTCTTGTTAACAAACTCATTCCGACTAACATGGAACCGGAGAAATTTCGAGTGACTCTATGTTACCTCAACGGGGATATGCACATCCCCAATAATAAGAATATCATATTTCTTCTTGACAGTAGGAAGAGGAAATTCAAAACCTCCAAAAATAATCGATGGAATTTTTCCAATAGAATTGATACTGTGGACTTGAGGTTGTTTCCTCGGAAAGTGTACCGTATGCTCATTGCCATTAACATGAAAAGTGACATTGCCTTTGTTGCAATCAATAACAGCCCCTGCAGTATTAAAAAAGGGTCTTCCAAGAATAATAGACATACTATCGTCCTCGGGAATATCAAGAATAACAAAGTCCGTTAAAATAGTAACGTTTGCAACCACAACAGGCACATCCACGACAGGTATAGGAGTTGATTTATCAGCCATTTGCAAATATATTTCAGTAGGTGTCAACTTATTCAAATCAAGTCTACGATATAAAGAGAGAGGCATAACACTAACACCTGCTCCAAGATCACATAAAGCAGTTCTAACATAGTTTCTTTTAATGGAGCATGGTATAGTAGGTACTCCTGGGTCTCCAAGTTTCTTTTCTATTCCACCCTTAAAAGTATAATTAGCAAGCATGGTGGAAATTTCAGCTTCCAGTATCTTTATTTTATTTGTAACAATCTCTTTCATGTACTTAGCATAAGGATTCATTTTGAGCATATCAGTTAATCGCATACGCAAAAAGATAGGTCTAATCATTTCAGCAAAGCGCTCAAAATCCTCATCATCCTTTTTCTTGGATGGTTTGGGAGGAAAAGGCATGGGTTTCTGAACCCATGGTTCTCTTTCTTTATCGTGTTTCCTAGCAACAAAGTTTCTCTTATCATAACGTTGATTCTTTGATTGTGGGTTATCAAGATCAACAGCAGGTTCAATTTCTACATCATTATCATTACTAGGTTGAGCATCATCATGAACATCTTCATTAATATTTTCACTTGGTTCATGTTCATTACCAGATTGTGTTTCAGCATCAGAATAGAAATATCATTTGGATTCTTAGGTGGTTCAGCAATAGGTTCACTAGAAGCATGCAAAGTCCTATCATTTTTCTTGTTCTTCTTTTTAGAAGAACTAGGCGTGTCGATATTATTTCTCTGAGAATCTTTCTCAATTCTCTTAGGATGGCCTTCAGGATACAAAGGTTCCTGAGTCATTTTACCGGTTCTAGTAGCCACTCTAACAACATAGTCATTACTTTTACTATTCAATTCATTGAGCAAATCATTCTGAGCTTTAAGTACTTGTTCTACTTGAGTGGTAACCATAGAAGCATGTTTACTAATGAGTTTAAGTTCACCTTTAACTCTAGACATATAATCACCCAAGTGTTCAAGCGTATCGGAATTATATTTCAATTGTCTACCAATATAAGCATTGAAGTTTTCTTGTTTAACAATAAAGTTGTCAAACTCATCTAAGCATTGTCTAGCAGACTTATAACAAGGGATAGCACCTTCACCAAATCTATAGAAAGAATTTACCTTTACTACCTATGTCGGGTTATCAAGACCATGAGTTTCTTCAATAGGTGATGGATTAAGATCATATGTTTCTTCAACTGGCGGTAAATTAAGACCATGTATTTCTTTAATAGGAGGTTAATTCTTAACATCTTCAGCTTTAATACTTTTTTCTTTCATAGATTTCTTTGCCTCTTGCATATCTTCAGGACTGAGAAATAGAACACCCCTCTTCTCACTACTAGAAAAAGGGCTACTAATGGCGCACCTAATTTGGCCATTAATGGCGCATTAGTGGTGCGCCATTAGTAGCACGCCATTAGTAATACTTACTAATGGCGCACCACCACTGGTGCGCCATTAGTATCTGGTATACTAATGGCGCACCACCACAGGTGCGCCATTAGTATAGGAAATGGTGCGCCATTAGTATGCCTCCCAGGGCCATGTATAGCCAGGTGCTTTGGTATACTAATGGCGCACCACAGGGCGATGCGCCATTAGTAACCTCGGCATACTAATGGCGCACTGCATAAGGATGCGCCATTAGTATCCTCTGGAATACTAATGGCGCACTGTTATGTGATGCGCCATTAGTATGAATATTAGTTTTTTTTTAATTTTCTGTTTTTTTGCACAGGTTACAAAATGTATAATTGGACAAAATATAGACAGCACACATCAACAACAGATTCATCGAATACAATAGAAGATTAGTCTCTGAATACATTTCATCATATTAGTCTCCAAATACAATTCATCACATTAGTCTCCGAATTGAAAAGACCGAACAAAGATAGAACATTATATTACAAGTCTCGAGACCGCGAGTAGCGAGTTTGTCTTCACATTACAAGTCGATATCGATCATCTAAACTACCATCACATAGAAGAGAGCTGCGGTCATCACGATGAGCATCATCACGATGAAACTCGTCTTCATCCGGTTCCTCCAACGCTCCCTCCCCTCTCGTGCTAGATAGCGGGCGTATCTAGATTCGGCCTCGGCCCTAGTGGTGTACCCTTTGTAACTGTTTCCGCTGAATCGGTGAACCTGTCTCCGACACTCCTCCCAGTCGTCGTAGACTCCGGGAACCTTACCCTTGTACACGACATACGACGGCATCGCTATGCACTAGCGAAACGAAACGTTAGTACCAATTCACAGACCGCCTTCTTGAGTGTGTTGGGGCTGAGAATATTTCGCACCTCGCCTATCTGAGGCTCGGTGAAGTCGGCAGCTGGAGGCGTCTCCTGAGAGCTGAACGGCAGACGACGCCTGTTGCAACTTGGCTTCTCCGTGGTACCAGCTAGATCGCGCACGTCTTTTGTTGGGTTGGGTTCTTGAGAAGGAGGCCCCATGAAGTCGCCATCGTACCCATGATCGGCAAAGTACCGATCGACGTTGGCAAATGTTTCGTCCTCATCGTCGTTCTGATCCTGTGCCATATGCATGTTTGGATCCAGTGGCATATGGATGTCCGGCACCGTTGCGGCGGTCTTGCCATGGGGCCGACTTGGCGCCGGCACGACTGGCGGTGTTGTCTTTGGGGTGGTGTCCCCCGCCCCCAAACGAATCTGGCTCTTCGGCCAAAGCAGGGGCCAGCTCAGGCAGGCGCTGAGGGTCATCACGTCATCATCGTCGGCCCCGACGGGTCGAATCGGAGGTAACAACTCGTCGCAGCCTGGCAGCACCCGAACCAGTTGAACCCTAAACACGTTGGGTGGCATCTGGGTACCGTGGAACAAGGGGTTGCCCGGTTGAACGATTTTGCCCTTGGCGACATCGACCAACTCATTGTTCACGAAGTGCAGGAGAGTGCACGGAACGTCGGCGGCGCCCTGCGAAAACATGTAGGGCGTCAGGGATGCCCAGTCAAAGGCAAGGAGATGAAATCCTCGGCCGAGAGAGGCTTAATTAGTTACCTTGATGATGGCGTCGAGCTCGGCTGATGTCGAGGCACCGCCAACGGCGGGCGTGCAGTTGACGGAGGGGCCGCTTGCTGTAGAGGTGCCGGCCGGCGTACACCCGGGTGCATTAAGCTCCCGTGCCGGCGTCGGAGACACCAATGGCCCCGCCATCGCGTTCTGCGAGTTGCTGGCCGTGAAGCTAGGAATCGGGGGCGGCCCCTGTTGGTCGCCCGCAATCCACGCACTCAACCCCTGGATCAAGGTAGGCACAATGGCGGTGATCGTCGCTCCGAGTTGTTGTTGCACTTGCTCTTGGACAATCTCTAGAATCCGCGCCACCTGTGCCTTGAGTTCTTGAACCTCGCGCGCCTGGCTTTCCGAGCTGGTCTTTTTCTCCTTTCGCCCACCAGTGTTATAGTATGACCCCCATTTTGTCGACAAGCCTTTGCCGGCCACACGACCAGCTGACGTCGGCTTACTGAGCTTATCCTTGTTCTTCATTACATTCAACGCCCTATTTAGAGTGGTGTCCCAAGGGTTGCTCTTAGTCGACCCCGCGCTACTGCTTTCTGTCGCCTGCGGAAGGAATGTGAACCATTTAGAAATTTGGCTTCATTAAGTAGAATGCAACCATATGGAGCTAATTACGCGGGGGTGTATTCCTTACCAGAACAAGCTCAAGCACCCTGGTCTTCGGATCCGTGGTAAGCTCCTTTGTTTTCGGGTCCTTCTTGTACCGGGCCCTGACATAGTTCCTGGTCTGCTTGTCACCGTATTTATCGAAGAGGGGCGGTAGGCCTTGCTCAGCACGGTCCGCCTCCTCCTTGTCCCATATAGGCTCCGCCACTCTATAACCGCCGGGACCGAGTGTGTGTTCCCCTAAGTTCAGCTCCCGCATTTCTTTCCCCCACTGACTTGATTGGGAGTGTGCGGTGCTCGAGCAATTGATCTTGAAGTCGTTGTAGTCATCTTCGGTGATCAAAGGATTTTTCTCCTTGATCTTCTCATAACTCTCACCTTTCTCGATCATTCTCTTCACATTGCTTTTCCAAGTAGACAGGGCCTTGCTCATCTTCGTGAGGGCAGCATTGTTCACTTTATTCCCTTTGAGGCTTGTGTTTTCAAATTCAGCGGGGAACTTGTATCGTTCGTGCAGCTTCGTGAAGAGGAGGTTGCGCAAATTCCCTCGGTCAGGATGCCTCAGGTTCTCGGTGTTGATCGAGACGGTGCTTCGGAGAATGCACCCGAGCTGAAGCGAGTACCCCTTGACTATTCGTGCGGGCGCCGTTGGATTCCCGTCGGAGTCCACTTCAGTAACTTCCTCCTTGAGGGTGCGGAGCACGGTCGGGCGCCGGTCCTTCCGTTGCCTCTTCTGGCTGCCATCTGTGCGTGCGCCGCCATCATCAGTGGTGGCATCCTCGGCGGCACCATCAGTGGTGGCATCAGTGGGGTCATCCTCGGCGGCACCATTAGTGGTCTCAGGATCGGTGGGGAAGGCGGTGTCCTCATACAAGTGAGGTTGTTCCTCCATCTCCTGGGACAGCTCCCAGAATGCCTTGCCGCCCGAACCCTCGGCCTCATCGTTGTGGGCAATGTTTCTCTCTAAATAGAAACAAAGTTTGGTCAAAAAGTTGGTTATTATCAAGGAACAAGATCATGGTCTCATCATTTAGGGTTTGTCGACACCGAGGCATCCTAAAATCTAAGCTTTTATCATTGAGGGTTTTTCGACGCCGAGGCACCCTAAAAGCCTAAGCATTAGTCACAAGTACGCCGGGGCACTTGATCCTACTTAATTAACTACTAAGATACCCCGGCCCATGCATTAGTCACAAGTACCCCATATGTCCTATTTTTAGCAAAGTCATGCTAAAATTCACGGAAAATTTCAGCATGACCTTTGCTGAAAATAGGACATATGGAGTACCCGAATTTGCCGGAACGGAAGTTAATCGACATTCCGGCAAACTCAAGGGCCTCTCGGGGTACCTGCAAATTCATCACGATACACTGGTCGGAGACAAAACCCAGCAAACTAGCAAAATCATCACAAATTGTTTTCTGTAAAAGATGATCATCATCTTTACAAGTCTTTCTCAATGTGATCACAAGTAATTCAGAGGCATCACAAGTAATTCAGAGCAAAGAAACAGCTTAATACATGCCTCAGCTTATCAACAGTCATTACTTGTCAAATACAGAAGAAGGAACAATTTATTTGTGACATAGTTACAAATGATGACAGAATAAAGCAAACACCATACACTAGCCTCAAGATGAGAAGGCGGGTAAACATAGCTATCCATATGCAAAAATGAAAAAGGGTAAACAGAGTATTATCTTTCCAGCTTCAAGATGTGAGAAAATACTAAGTAGCATCAGCACAAGATATAAGGAAATGACATTCCTCCAAAAGCAAAGAAGGAAGAGTATGTACATTACAAGGAACTGTTGTCTGCATTGACGACAGAAGGTATGCTCATACATTTATATTATATTGTGAGTACAGCAAATATGCCGTAAAGCATATAAGCATACACCAAAGGTTACTAACCGACTTCCAAAGCTAATTACAAACCATTTCTACTCTAGCAATCACCAAAGGTGGATGCTTTCATCTATGCTTGCTCAAAATTCGTTTCAGATTTGTACCCATAATAGAAAGCAGTAGCATTTTCAGAGATATGACAAACTGAATTTTAAACAAGGATATGGCACTATACTTAAGTCCATTTATGGATAGCCTGTTAGGGAACATATTTTCTCTCAATACTTTCACAATTAAAACAAGAATACCAACTTATTTTTTGTTTTTCCTTTCTCAATTGGTAATATGTGTTTCGTGTGTATTATTATATTTGAAAGATGGACAGGTAGAGTGACACTCAAGAACTGGGCAATTAGCATACGAGGCATAAGCTTCAAGTCAGAGACTACAACAACGGCCAAGGTGAACTCCAATCAAGCATATCAGGAGAGAAGATAAATTGGTTGAAATTGAACTGCAGCGAAGTTGCAACACAAGACCAAATTAGTACCAGCACACAGGCAGTGTGCTGACAAGAAAGGGACAACCTCAAATCTGATCCTAATCTATCCCTTGAGAAATATTATCACCTCAGATGTTATTTATTCTAAGCATGCAACCAATCCTAACCCTAGCATGGCTTCGGGTCCCACCGGACCCATGTTGACAACAAAGTTTTGTGAATAGGTACATGACAGAGTTAAGTTTTATGCAAGGATGTGGCATATTGAAACTGAAAGTCTAATTAAAAGTCATCAAGAGCAAAAAAAAGGTGGCAACATATGAGAACAATAATGGAGCTAAACTACACAGCACATGACCACAACATAGCATGTATACTGACAAAAATAGCAATTCATAAGCAATAGGGGCAAAGGAAACTGAAAGTTACAGTTACCAAGCTGCTGAAATTACATACTAAAAAAATTGTGCTCATCAAAATTTATTACCAAGGGTAGAATTACACTGCAAGAACCTACTAAGCTAGACACAAGTAGGATGATCAACTGATGGCAACTTGACTTTTTTGTTTTATGTTCAATGCACCTTCAGTTCAAAAGGTAAGCGGTGAAATATACTACCTTACTACAAACACAGCAGGAGTCTCGTAGAAAAGGGAGAATAATAGGATTGTCGAAATAAAGCAATCCTCCTTCCAGCACATATAAAACTAGTATAATGCCGTTCCTTCTAATAATTGGAAATAACAGTAATATACCAGACTTTTTTTCCTAAATCTATAAAAACAAAAACAATGTTCTTATATGCAGCTAACAAGGTGAAGATCTTCATTAGAACCTAGGGCAAGCAGAAAGTAGCATATACATTGATGTTTAGTCACTATAACAGATAAAACAGTAAGCAAACAACCATCTTGCCGTACAGGTTTGAACACCAGAAAAAGGAAGGGAGAGGCTTTATGTCCTTCTATGCAGTACATCAAATAGTTATGCCGATTGCCGATTATATAAATAGAAGTAATATATGGGCTTATCAATCAGCACAGAAGATGCGTCCTTTCAACAATCAACTAGCACTAGTGTGTGCAATAGTTATCAGAGAGAAGAAATTAAGCCTCTACTCTTTCGCAAAAAAAAAGAAAGAAATTAAGCCTCCAATCAAGAACTATGGACTGCAAATAAGACATAGGTAAAGTATAGTGGCACTGACACTGCAAGAACCTTGAAATTACACTGTAATAACCATGAAATTGTGATGTTAAATGTCCTGGGAAATATAGTGGCACTGACAATGAAATGCCCTAAATTAACTACATTGAAATTACACTATAATTTCACTGGAACTTACACTTAAATTACACTGAAAAATGCACAAAATTTTACCTAAACTAACAGTATAATTCTTTAAACTTGCACTGCACTAACCTTGAACTTGAAATTTACCTAAACTAACAGTATAATTCTTTAAATTTTACACTACACTAAACTTGCACTTGCACTGCACTAACAACATGTAGCAGTAAAGTAAGAAGCTCACGGGGGAGGGAGAGAGGGGGAGAGGAGGAGTGGGAGCTCACGGGGGCGGTGGTGTGGACGAGGTCCGGGTGGTGGTGGTGCGAGGAGGTCCGGGAGGCAACGAGGTCCGGGTGGTGGTGGTGCTCCGGCAACGGTGGTGTGGACGGGGCGGCGTCCGGGCCACCGGCGACGAGGGCGGCGGGGCGACGGGGAGAGCGGCGCCAAGGAGACGAGGACGACGGGGCGGCGGGGCGGCGGCATCGGGAGAGGAGAGGGCGGCGTCGCGGCATCGGGGCGTCGGGGCGGAGACGAGGACGACGGGGCGGCGTCGAGGCGGCGGGGCGGCGTCGAGGCGGCGGGGCAGCGGCGTCGGGAAAGGAGAGGGGAAGGGGATCGAGGGCGAGGGCGAGGGAGAGAGAGGGGATAGTTGTGGGCCCGGGAGGCAGTATGGATGGGGGCCTAACAATACTAATGGCGCACCACACCTCGGTGCGCCATAAGTACATCCATACTAATGGCGCACCTCACCCTGGTGCGCCATTAGTATTTTTTTTATTTCAGCTCGAGCCAACAGGTTTATCTCCCACCTAACCTAATCCACATCAAGTCTTCTCTACTAGCTCGACTGGTCAGCAGCTAGTTCTCACACCAAGAGGTCCTGGGTTCGATTCCCAGGCTCCACAATTTTTTTTATGCATTTAAAATGTTGTTTGATACTTATTTGTGTTTAAATATGTTCAAACTTGTTTAAATCATAACAGTAATATTTTTTTATAAGACAATAATAATTTTTTAAAAAATATCATCAAACAGTAATGCCGGTGGAGCGGGGGAGGGTGCAGGGGGTCGGCGGCGGCGGTTGAGTAGGGGAGGGGTGCGGGGGGTCGGCGGCGGCAGTTGAGTAGGGGAATCGAGGGTGCGGGGGGTCGGTGGCGGCGGCCGGTGGACCGGGGGGTGCTCGGCGGTGAGTGGGACCGGATCTGGCGAGGTGGGATAGCGATCGAGATGGAGGGGAATCGAGATCGAGTGTCCATGAAATTTAAAAATATTCATGATAGTTCAAAAAGTGCCCATGAAATACAATCGAGAAATGAAGGCTACGATTTAATTAAATACAATCTTCTTGCCCTTCTTTTTCGCAAATGGAGTTCTTCTGTGGAACGGACGTCCGGTGGTCCTGCTTCTTCTTGTGGTGTATGCTGCTACTTCATCATCGTCGTCATGTTCGATCCTCGGGTCGCCGTACTTGTCGAAGTCTTGCTCATTGGCTACTCCATACATTCCGATGATCTTCCTTTTGCCTCTCCTCACGACAACACGACTGGTCTTTGACGGGTCGGTAATGAAGAAGCATTGGTCCACTTGGGAAGCCAGTACCCATGGCTCATTTTTCGCGGTGACGTTTGCGCCCGCGGTCTTGGATTTGGCTTCGGGTATAACCATGCTGGTGAAATACCGGTCTTCTTTTAGGACGCTCTTGGCCCATCTGACACGGAACATCGGGACCTTCTCTCCAGCGTAGCTCAGCTCCCAGATCTCCTCGATCCTTCCGTAGTATCTGTCCTTGTCGTTACCGGTGTAGGATTCCATCGTTTCCCCGGAGTTCTGATAACCATCGCTCTTCATGTCCTTGGCCTCGGTGTAGAATGTGTAGCCGTTGATATCGTACGCCTCATAGGTCATCAGGTTGTGCTCGGCACCCTGTGACAAGGCGAATATGAGTTGTTCTTCCGCGGAAGAATCCTCATGTAAAGGGTACGACAGAAGCTTCTGCTTGAACCAACGCGTGAAACATGATTTGTGCTCTTTGAGTATATCTCCGTCCGTCCTCTATTGGCCTCGGTCATTGTACGTCTTCTTAATAAAGGTTTTGTGCTCTACCACCCAAGGATCGACCACGTCTATGTGTTGTAGCGCGACTAGGTTTGCTCTTTCAAAGTCGGTGAGTCGACCCTCGAAGTCGACATGCATTTCGCGGCGACCCTCACGGTGACCCCATCCAGCGAGCCTGCCGAGGTGCCTGTTGACGGGCAGACCAACGGGGTTCTCGATGCCTAGATAATTCGTGCAGTACGAGATGCACTCTTCGGTCAGAAAGCCCCTGGCTATGCTTCCCTCTGGACGTGACATGTTGCGAACGTATCCTTTGATGACACCATTCATCCTTTCGAACGGCATCATGCTGTGCAGGAACGTCGGCCCGAGTTGGATGATATCCTCCACTATATGGACCAGCAGATGCACCATAACGTCGAAGAATGCGGGCGGGAAGTACATCTCAAGCTCGCATAGTATCACCACGATCTCTTCCTGTAGCCTTCTGAGTTGCCTCACGCCAATCGACTTCCGAGAGATGACGTCGAAGAAGTTGCATAGGCCAAATAGCGTTTCACGGACATGCGCGTCCATGATCCCACGGATTGCAACTGGAAGTATCTGCATCATCAGCACGTGACAGTCGTGAGACTTCATCCCGCTGAACTTCTGCTTCGCTGGGTCTAGGTATCTTCTTATCTTCCCCGCGTAACCGTAAGGAAGTTTTACTCCTAGGAGGCAGGTGAAAAACTGCTCGATCTCCTCCAGACTTAGAGTGAAGCACGCGGGAGGGTAGTCATTTCCGGTCTTCTTGGCCTTTTTGCCTTTGAGACGACTTTCTGTGTCCTGCTTCGCCTCATCATCATCATCATCATCATAATCATATATATCGTGAAGCTCCTGCCTGATGCCCATTGATTTCAAGTCTGCCCTTGCTTTCGGCCCATCTTTGGTCCTCTCTGGCATGTTGAGCAGGGTACCAAGCAGACTCTCGCACACGTTCTTCGTGATATGCATGACATCAAGGCTGTGAGGCACACGGTGGATCTTCCCGTACGGCAAGTCCCAGAAAACAGACCTCGTTTTCCATACCTTCAGCAGCGGCTCTGGCGCCTTTCGCTTTTTTCCCGGCTCTGGCGCCTTTTGCTTCTTTCCCGGCAGTGGGCAGTCTTTCCAATTTTTCAACAACTTGTCTATTTCCTCGCCGCTCCTTGTACACGGGCGTTTTCGGGGTTCGGTTTCACCATCGAACAGATCCTTGCGTTTCCTCCACGGGTCATCGTCGCGAAGCCACCTTCGATGTCCCATGAACACGTTTTTCGAAGACCCGGGATCTCTATCTAGCCGGGATCTCTATCTAGCTGGCGATACGTTGTGTCATCCATGCACCGTACGCATCCAGAAAATCCGTGGACTACCTGCCCCGCGAGATATCCGTAACCGAGATAGTCGTGCACCGTCGTGAGCAGTGCGGCTCTCATAGGGAAATATTCTTTCTCTGCGGCGTCCCACGTATTGGCTGGCGTTTTCCACAGCGTGTCTAGCTCCTCCTTCAGCAGCCCCAGATACAGATTGATGTCGTTCCCTGGTTGTTTTGGCCCTTCAATTAGCATACTCATGTGAATGTACTTCCTCTTCATGCACAACCAGGGGGGAAGGTTGTACATCCACACAAACACAGGCCAGGTGCTATGTGTGCTTCTCTGGCTGCCAAACGGATTGACTCCATCGGTGCTCGCGCCCAGCACGATGTTCCTTGGATCCTTCCCAAATTCTGGGTATTCAAAATTGAACGCTTGCCACTGGCTCGCATCCTTAGGGTGACTCAGCATCTTGTCTTTTTTATCTATCTCCGGATCATTTGCGTCATCTTCTCGCTTCTTCTCCTCCCTATCCGCGTGCCAACGCAGGAGCTTTGCTACCTTAGGATCCGCGAAATACCGCTGCAGAGGAGGAGTGATCGGAAAGTACCACACCACTTTTCGAGGAGCTTTCTTCCTCTTCTTGTATCGAGTGACGCCGCACACCGGACATATGGTAGACTCCGTGTGCTCGTCCCGATAAATGATGCAATTGTTCATGCAGACATGGTATTTCATGTGCGGTAAATCCAGAGGACACACGATTTTCTTCGCCTCCTCCAAACTGGTCGGGCACTTGTTCCCCTTTGGAAGACGTTCGTGCCAGAATGACATGTTATCGTCGAAGCATGCGTCGGTCATTTTGTGTTTTACCTTCATCTCCAGAGCCATGAGCGTTACTTTCAGGCGGGTATCCTCGGGCCTTCATCCTTCATACAAAGGAGTAACTGCGTCTAACTCAAGTTGATCCACCTTGGCTTTCTCTTGGGCGGCGGCTCTTGCGTTATCCATCTGCTTGAGAAGCAGCTCTTGAATATAAGGGTCCTGCACCCAGCCCATCGATGGTCCACCATCGTATGCTCCGCCGGCATCATCATCTTCATGATCATGCCCGTCGTCTGCTCCGGCGCCATCTTCCTCATCATCATGTCCTGCATCTTCTACATGATGACTGTGTACAACATCACCGTCGTGATCATCTCCTGGGGATTCTTCGCCTTCTCGCCCGCCCGAGCCACGGTGGTTGCCTTGCTGCCCTTCCTCATTTCTTGCCCGGCCCCCATGGACGACTTCGTAGTCATCTTCATCACCTTGCCACCGATAGCCATCCATGAAACCACGCAAAAGCAGGTGGTCCCGCACCTGCCCAGAATCCGGGTCCGCAATAAGGCTCTCCAGCTTGCATCTTCGACACGGACATCTTATCTCCGTCTCATTCTTTTGAAGCATCTCGGCCTTCGCGGACCGCAAAAACCTATTCACGATGCCTTCGGTCATCGTGCGGACCATGGTTGCCTGCGGGGTAGAGCAAAACGATATTTTAGAACCAAGAAAAAATTTGGCATGACTTTCCCTAAAAATAGGACCAAAAAGAATGCTTAATGCCAAAATTATCGCCGAAACGGAAATGAATCAACATTCCGGCAAAATATTGGCAACTATCGCATTTCAAATACCGGTACACCTCCAAACACAAACACATATGCAACACCACAAACATATGCAACACCACGAACATACATAGATCTAGCTAGGCCATAAAAACTGCATGTGCAAATTGTTGTAGGGAGAACAACATAAATATAGCTTCCCCCCTTACTTACCTATCAAAACAAGGTAATTTAACCACTTAATTTCAATGAATCTATGGTGGAAATGAGGTGAAAAAGAGGAGGCACCCGGGACAAGGAGAAGGTGGAGAGAATGGAGTGGGGAGAAAGTGAGTGTGGGTAGGAGAGGCTGCCCAAAATATCTTGTTACTAATGGCTCACCAGCAGTAAATGCGCCATTAGTAATCCAGGTTACTAATGGCGCACCTCTATCTGATGCGCCATTAGTAGTTTTGCGAAAAAAAGAAAAAAAATCATACTAATGGCGCACCCTCCAACGGTGCGCCATTAGTAGTTTGAACTAGTAATGGCGCACGGTGGGACACTGCGCCATTAGTAGTTTTCCAACAAAAGGAATAAAAAATATAATTAAAAAAACAGCATTAGTGGCGCACTCTGGTACTAGTGCGCCATTACTAGTTACAACTAGTAATGGCGCACCGTGCCAGGATGCGCCATTAGTGTGTTTGGACAGACGCGCTAGTTCAAAAAAAAATTAGGATACTAATGGCGCACCCTAGGCAAGGTGCGCCATTAGTACTTTCAACACTAATGGCATACCAGATTGTGGTGCGCCATTAGTATATACTAATGGCGCACCACCTATCTGGTGCGCCATTAGTGTCAATCCCACCTATAGCCCTTTTTCTAGTAGTGTCTTTGGAGTTGGTTTAGGAATAGGCTCAAGAGTTGGCCCAGGAAGTGTCCAATTATTTTCATTTGTCAACATATTATTCAATAGAATTTCAGCTTCATCCGGTGTTCTTTCCCTGAAAACAGAATCAGTACAACTATCCAGGTAATCTCTGGAAGCATCGGTTAGTCCATTATAAAAGATATCAAGTATTTCATTTTTCTTAAGGGGATGATCACGCAAAGCATTAAATAATTGGAGAAGCCTCCCCCAAGCTTGTGGGAGACTCTCTTCTTCAATTTGCACAAAATTGTATATATCCCTTAAAGTAGCTTGTTTCTTATGAGCAGGGAAATATTTAGCAGAGAAGTAATAAATCATATCCTGGGGACTACGCACACAACTAGGATCAAGAGAATTAAACCACATCTTAGCATCACCCTTTAATGAGAACGGGAATATTTTAAGGATATAAAGGTAGCGAGATTTCTCATCATTAGTGAACAGGGTGACTGTATCATTTAATTTAGTAAGATGTGCCACAACGGTTTCAGATTCATAGCCATAAAAAGGATCAGATTCAACCAAAGTAATTATATCAGGATCAACAGAGAATTCATAATCCTTATCAGTAACACAGATAGGTGAAGTCGCAAAAGCAGGGTCAGGTTTCATTCTAGCATTAAGAGATTGTTGCTTCCATTTAGCTAATAATTTCTTAAGATCACTTCTATTATTGCAAGCAAGAATAGCTCTAGCAGATTCTTCATCTAGAACATAACCCTCGGGCACATCAGGCAATTCATATCTATTAGGGGGAGAGTCTTCATCATCACTATCTTCAATATTATCAGTTTCAATAATTTCATTATCGCTAACCCTAGCAAGTTGTTCATCAAGAAATTCACCAAGTGGCATAGTAGTATCAAGCATAGAAGTAGTTTCATCATAAGTATCATGCATAGCAGAAGTGGCATCATCAATAACATGCGACATATCAGAATGAATAACAGAAGCAAGGTTGGGTGTCGCAAGCTTACTCAAAACAGAAGGTGAATCAAGTGCAAAGCTAGATGGCAGTTCCTTACCTCCCCTCGTAGTTGAGGGATAAATTTTTGTTTTCTCGTCTTTCAAGTTCTTCATAGTGACCAGTAGATATAAATCCTAAGTGACTCAAAGAATAGAGCTATGCTCCCCGACAACGGCGCCAGAAAATAGTCTTGATAACCCACAAGTATAGGGGATCGCAACTGTTTTCGAGGGTAGAGTATTCAACCCAAATTTATTGATTCGACACAAGGGGAGCCAAAGAATATTCTCAAATATTAGCAGTTGAGTTGTCAATTAAACCACACCTGGTTAACTTAGTATCTGCAACAAAGTGTTTAGTAGCAAAGTAATATGGAAGTAACGGTAACGGTAGCAAAGTAATATTTTTGGGTTTTGTAGTGATGGTAACAGTAGCAACGGAAAAGTAACTAAGCGAAGAACAATATGTGAAAAGCTCGTAGGCATTGGATCGGTGATGGAGAATTATGCCGGATGCAGTTCATCATGTAACAGTCATAGCATAGGGTGACACAGAACTAGCTCCAACTCATCAATGTAATGTAGGCATGTATTCCGAATATAGTCATACGTGCTTATGGAAAAGAACTTGCATGACATCTTTTGTCCTCCCATCCCGTGGCAGCGGGGTCCTAGCGGAAACTAAGGGATATTAAGGCCTCCTTTTAATAGAGTACCGGAACAAAGCATTAACACATAATGAATACATGAACTCAAACTATGGTCATCACCGGGAGTGGTCCCGATTATTGTCACTTGGGGGTTGCCGGATCATAACACATAGTAGGTGACTATAGACTTGCAAGATAGGATCAAGAACTCACATATATTCATGAAAACATAATAGGTTCAGATCTGAAATCATGGCACTCGGGCCCTAGTGACAAGCATTAAGCATAGCAAATTCATACCAACATCAATCTTAGAACATAGTGGCTACTAGGGATCAAACCCTAACAAAACTAACTCGATTACATGATAGATCTCATCCAACCCATCACCGTCCAACAAGCCTACGATGGAATTACTCACGCACGTCGGTGAGCATCATGAAATTGGTGATGGAGGATGGCGATGGATTCCCCTCTTCGGAACCCCGAACGGACTCCAGATCAGCCCTCCCGAGAGGTTTTAGGGCTTGGCGGCGGCTCCGTATCGTAAAACGTGATGAATCCTTCTCTCTGATTTTTTTCTCCCCGAACACGAATATATGGAGTTGGAGTTGACGTCGGTGGAGCGTTAGGGGGCCCACAAGGCAGGGGGGCACGCCCCCCACCCTCGTGGACAGGTGGAGGCCCCCCTGACGTGGATTCTTCTTCCAGTATTTTTAATACTTTCCAAAAATATGTTCCGTGGAGTTTCGGGTCATTCTGAGAACTTTTGTTTCTACACATAAATTACACCATGGAAAGTTTGCTGAAAACAGCGTCAGTCCGGGTTAGTTCCATTCAAATCATGCAAGTTAGAGTCCAAAACAAGGGCAATAGTGTTTGGAAAAGTAGATACGATAGAGACGTATCAACTCCCCCAAGCTTTGCTTGTCCTCAAGCAATTCAGTTGATAAACTGAAAGTGATAAAGAAAAAAATTTACAAACTCTATTTGCTCTTGTTGTTGCAAATATGTAAAGCCAGCATTCAAGTTTTCAGTAAAGATTATGACTAACCACATTCAAAATAACTCTGAGGTCTCATGTTTACTCATATCAATGGCATAATCAACTAGCGAGCAATAATAATAAATCTTGGATAACAACACTTTCTCAAAACAATCATAATATGATATAATAGGATGGTATCTCGCTCGCCCTTTCTGAGACCGCAAAACATAAATGCAGAGCACCTTTAAAGATCAAGGACTGACTAGACATTGTAATTCATGGTAAAAGAGATCCAGTCATAGTCATACCCAATATAAATCAATAGTAATGAATGCAAATGACAACAGTGCTCTCCAACTGGTACTTTTTAATAAGAGGGTGATGACTCAACATGAAAGTAAATAGATAGGCCCTTCGCAGAGGGAAGCAGGGATTTGTAGAGGTGCCAGAGTTGGGTTTTAAAGCAGAGATAAATAATATTTTGAGCCGCATACTTTCATTGTCAACATAACAACCAAGAGATGGCGATATCTTCCATGCTACACACATTGTAGGTGGTTCCCAAACAGAATGGTAAAGTTTATACTCCCCCTCCACCAACAAGCATCAATCCATGGCTTGCTCGAAACAACGAGTGCCTCCAACTAGCAACAACCCTTGGGGGAGTTTTGTTTGCAATTATTTTGATTTAGTTTGCATAAAGCATGGGACATGGCTCCGTATCGTAAAACACGATGAATCCTTCTCTCTGATTTTTTTCTCCCCGAACACGAATATTTGGAGTTGGAGTTGAGGTCAGTGGAGCGTCAGGGGGCCCACGAGGCAGGGGGCACGCCCAGGGGGGGCAGGCGCGCCCCCACCCTTGTGGACAGGTGGAGGCCCCCCTGACGTGGATTCTTCTTCCAGTATTTTTAATATTTTACAAAAGTATGTTCCGTGGAGTTTCAGGTCATTCCGAGAACTTTTGTTTCTGCACATAAATAACACCATGGATTCTCCTTCAAATCATGCAAGTTAGAGTCCAAAACAAGGGAAAAAGTGTTTGGAAAAGTAGATACGACGGAGACGTAACACTCCACCTTCTCCTCCTTCCTCGGCGAGTCAGGGCACTCCGCCTCCTCCTCCGACGAGTGATCAGGGCACTCTGACTCCTTCTCCGGCACGTGGCGGCACTGCGCCTCCTTCTCTGCCTACGTCGGCGCGCCCGAGCAACCAACCTCCTCTTTCTCCACCTCGTCAGCAAGGGCGGAAGAGACCCGCCGCTGCTCCGGCTGCTCCGACGCGTCGTAGTCCTTCTCCTCCGCCTCGTACGCAAGGAAAGAAGACAGCCGCAGCCGCTCCGTCTGCTCCGGCGTCTAGCAGTACAGTCAGAGGCGGGAGGCAATACAGATTCGGTCCATCTCTCAAGCCTCTAGAGAAGTTACCATACGAGAGGACCGTGGAGGAAAACATGGAGATCATGGAAGCCGAAGTGAGGGACTTATTTGAAGCGGTGAAAGCAAAGAAACATCCACCTCCGGAGGAGAAGATAGATCTGATGAAAGCAAAGCGCACTATCGATGCCCTGAAGAAACCACCACCGTCTCCACCGAAAAACAACTATGAGCGCATTATTGAAAGGTCATATATTGAAGAGGAGCGGTCAGGAAGTACTATCAGTGATCGAAGGTTAGCAGAACGACGAGCTAGGAAAAATTGCCCAGCTCGGTGAACAAGCAAACCAATCGTGCCCCCCGCTCAAGGTGTCTAGCGATATTGTCGCTAATCATCCGAAGATTTTGCCCAATACCAATCTTGGAGATTACTTGCTCAGCGATGTACATTATGACACAATGGAGGTGAACGAACACAAATACCATTACGAGAAGCCTCTCGTCAAAGATGAAAGATCTCTAACAACGATGATGCGAAGATTCCATAATTGGTACATGAAAACCTGCAGAGAGTCTGGGGGAAAGGATACTTGGACGCTGAGAGTTAAAGAGGAGCACGACCTCGTTGGAATTGAACCTTTGACTCTTCCATTTGAGGAGTTCTTCCAGTTTTTCAATCAAAAGGCCCTCGATAAATTAACCGTCACTTGCTACTGTCTGTAAGTACTACTTCTATCATTAAATCTCTATATACAGCTCAGCTCTTTCATTGCATGTATATATAATTATCCTCGCTATATTATGTAGATTGAAGATCGTCGAATGCAGAAAAGCAGAAATCTATGATATTGGGTTCATTAACACAAATCTCATAGATGAATTTACGGTTAAATTTCATGCCAAAGACACCGAGTACAACTTGCTCAAACCGTTGCTAATAAATCAAAACAAAGATATAATACTCTTTCCTTACAACTTCAAGTGAGTGCTACTGTCTTGTGCATATTCGGTTTTCCTTATTACTCGAGGTTATAGTAATGTAATTGATGAGTTATGCATGCATGCGCAGGTTCCACTATATTCTCCTAGAGATTAAGCTTGAGCAGACACTACAAAAAAATACACTTCCGTGATGATACCTGTTTGTCACAGTAGGTCGCTTTTTTTGTCATGCATGTACATCCATGACAAATTTATGACAGAATCAAGATAGTCATACCTGTGCTGTCGTAGAAGTGTTCCATGACATTACCAAAATTATCATCACAGAAGTGTTCACTTCCATGACGATAAATCACGCGTCACAGAAGTGCTTTCGTCAAGGGTGACCGACAAGTGGCATCCACCATAACGGAACGCCGTTAAGCTATCGGGTCGGGTTTTGGTTCCGATAACCCGTTAACAGCCCCGACCAATGGGAAATTTCCACATGTAAAATTCTTATTGGTCGGACGAAACACGTGTGAGCTCGTCAGTGGGTCAGATAGGCGCCTATGATACGTCGACACATGGCATGGCCCAACAGAGGCCCATTCCTGTGTAAAGGCCAGCCCGTTTGACTTGGTCAAAAGCTGGCGGGCCGCCCCATGGAAAGCCTGTTAACGGCCTGTTCGAATATAGCCCATTTACCGCCCGCTAACCCAAGGCCCGTTACGCCCTATCCGAATTAGGACCAGTAGCGTCATCTGGGCCATCCAATATGATTCCAGCCCGTTTTCACTTCTGGCCCATGTATGGCCCATGACGTCTTTCGGCCCATATGAGGCCCTATGTAACTCTTGGCCTATTAACGGCCCGTGGTGAAACTGGACCGTAATGAACAGTGTATCACTTTACACCCATTAACGGCCCATGGTGAAACTGGCCCGTGATGAATAGTGTAACACTTTATACCCATTAATGGCCCGTTATTCCGTTGGGCCGCTTCCATCCCATGTTATCTTCCGGCCTTCTTCAGAGCCCATTTTGGGCTCATTTCCAGCATTCGTTTACTTACGGCCCGTTACTGTCATTTTCTGCTTGTGGGCCAAATTCAGCCCGTGGTTACAGTCGGCCCGTTTGCGGTCCCTTAATACGTTGGGCCGTTTTCATAGCATCATCAAATACGGCCTATTAACGATGGCCCGTTATGGTCGGACCATGAACGGACGATTCCAACTCTAGCCCGTTTACGGCCAGAATGCGGTCTGTTCGGCCCATGTTTGGCCGATCGATCATACGGCCCGTATAAGGCCCATTGATGATACGGCCCGTAGAAGGCCCATTGTTTGTACGGCCCGTAGAAGGCCCACTGCTTCTATGGCCCGTAGAAGGCCCACTCTTTATACGGCCCGTAGAAGGCCCACAGTTTCTACGGCCCGTAGGAGGCCCAGTGTCACTACAGTAAATATTAGCCCATGGTTATTGTGGCCTAGTTTTAAAAAATAGGTTATTGCAGCCACTAGCAAACCGCAGAAAAAGAACTGCACTGACTACAAGCAAACAAATAAACAAGACAACAAGGAAATAAATAAGCAAGCAACTTACACTAGGCTATCGCGGCTATTACACATATTACATCCACTGGGCATCAAAGTTCGCCACCAGTGCAAATATTGGGAACACAGCATCATATAAACGCTGCAGCAAAACAAGTCCAGAACTAAAACCACTTCAGAAGAGCTCAAGAAACAATATCCTGGGTACCCATAATGCTGGCAAGATGCTTAGCAAGCTTATTAACTTTCTCTTGTTTGGCGCTTAAGTCCTCCAACGCTTGCTGTTGCACCAGAAAGTATGCATCTGAATTCTGCAGGGACTTCCTTAGTCCTTCGGCTTCCTGTCGCATAACATCTGATCGATGTCTTTCAACTTGAAGTTGAGACTCAAGAAGCCGAACTGATTCAGGCAACGAGTTCGAAGAGCTGGTGCCAGCAGTGGTAGCCAGTAACTCGAACACTACATCAAGACAGGACTTTGGGGTTGTCTCAGTGTCTTCAGTATAGTTTTTATCAGCTTTCTTGGAGACCAACAGGGATGTCTCACTATCTTGAACCTTATCTTCATTACTTCCTTTACCATTGCATAACAGGGTACTCTTCTCCAATATTTTGTCCGTGTTCTAAAAGAGAAACAAACAAACACATCTCAGGTTTACCAGTTCAGTAGTAAGGTGGATAGGATAACAGCATTAAACAAACATATATCTATGTAGTATGGTCACTGTATGGTCTATATCATTCTAGTTTATGTTGCCAAATCAAGATAGATACAGTTCGAATCATATCTATTTAAGACAAAGCAGCATAGACAGAATATAAGTGTGGGAAACTACACAGCAATAACAACACTTGTAATGTGCATGGCATGAGAACATAAATGTTTATTCAATTGAAACTGAAATCAACATAGAGCAAGTTACAACAGCAAACAGCCAAACACATTGAAGAAACAGGTTTAAAACATACCTGTTGCGCCAATGGAGTTTCAATTGCATCCTTCAAATTTGAAATTAGTTGGTATCAGTAAATACAGTGATGCAAGAGCAAAGTAGTATGAACCATAACTACGGAACCTAACCCAAGAACAATTCTTCTTCTGCTTTAAGCGTTGACTTCGGGTTCGGAGTGGTGGTCCTCGTGATTTGGGCACTGTAGTTGCCTTACTAACTGCTCGTGTTTGGGTGCTCTGTGGTGGAGACGGTGCTGTGTCAACGGGAACTGGGTGTCTATCTGTTGGGGTTGGGGTTAGAAGGGGTGTAGCTGGTTCTCTGTCCAACTGGGTAGGGGTACAATCTGCATGAGTGTAGGTTATGTGTGGTGGGGCTGGTTCTTGGGCAAGTACAACCGTGGTTCTATCTGCATCGACAGGTAGCACGATCTTTTCTGAAGACCGTGTTTTTACTCCCACAGATACTGCCATCACTCCCTCCAATTGAAATCGCTGATAAACAATAAAAGTAATTGAATGTACAGACATTGTAAGATAGACAGGTGCAATGGATAGTAGGGAAGAAAACATGGCATGAAATAATTCACATTTATGTTGTCTAAGCAAATAGAATAGCAGGACATAATTTCACATATATGATGGCTAATTAAACATGATAGCATGACAAAATTTCACATGTATGATGGCTAACTAAATAGGATAGAATGACATACTTCAAAATATGATGACTATGTAAACAGGATGACATTATATAACTATACGATGTGTCCATTAAAGTGGTTGGCATGCCATAAATCACAAACATGCCGTCGATGGAAACATGATGGCATGATATAATTCACAGATAGAATGACATAATTTAAATATGATGACTATGTAAACAGGATGAGATGATATAACTATATTATGTCTTTAGAAAATGGGTTGGCATGTCATAATTCAGATACATGCTGTCTATGTAAACATCATAGCATGACATAATTCAAATATATGATTTATATACTAAGGAAGTGAGCAGAGGGCAATCGCATATATGATGTGTCAACTAAGGAGATGGCATTCAATATTGTGTATATGATGTAAAAACTAAGCATTGCAATACAACATATGCATTATATGAGTAATACAACCCTGCCAAGTTTGAGCATACACCTCAGGGGGATAATAGGACTGGTCATCTGCCTCTGAATCCTCCTCTGAAGAGCTATCTGTAACCAGCAAGATATCTGCTTCAGCAGGTAGCATTGTTTGCTCTGAAGACCTTGTTTTCACTGCAGATTTCTCCATCACCAATTCAAATGGCTGATGCACATGAAGAGCAGTTGAATATACAAACATTGTCGACAAAAGCAATGAGAAATACAAAAAAAGGACGACATGATATGATTCACATATATGATGCTTGCCTAAACAGCATGTCATTGCATAATTCACATACATAATGCCTTGCAACAAGATAACATTGCATAATTCACATATATAATGTCTTGCAACAAGATGGCATTGCATAATTCACATATATGGTAATTAGACACTAAACATGTGGCATTCACACAAAGCATGTCTAAACTAAGAAAATGACATAGCAATGCAAGATACCATACGCACGATATGAGCAACATAACCCTGCCAAGTTAGGGCATGCACCTCGGGGGGAAATATGACTGGTCATCTGTCTCTGAATCCTCCTCTGAGGAGCTATCGGTAACCAGCAAGACATGCGCTTCGTCAGATAGCATTGTCTGCTCTGAAGACCTTGTTTCCACTCCAGATTTTTCCATGACCGTGCCAAATGGCTGATGCACAGGAAGAGTAATTGAATGTACTAAAATTGTTGACAAATTTAACACGTAATAAAAAATGATGGCATGATATAATTCACATATAAGATGACTGGCTAACCAGGGTGGCATTGCAAAATTCACATATATGATGCCTGGCTAGACAAGATGTCATTGCATGATTCACATATACGATAAAGAAACTAAACAGATGGCATTGACACAAAGCATGTCTAAACTAAGCAGATGACATCTTTAATGTATACAGTAAGCAATGCAAGGCACCATATGCATGATATTACCAACATCAGCATGCCAAGTTAGAGCGAAGACCTCATGGGGTAAATAGGAGTGGTCTTCTCCTTCTGAATCCCCCTCATAACAGTTATCTTCCTCTTGATTACGATCCAAAATGGGTGGAGGGCGGCCTGCCTTTGCGCCCACCATGGAACGACGTCTGCATGAAATTTTATTGCCACGCAAGGCTCGTCTCTTTTGCTCTACATGATCAGTTCCATTGTGTACAATAACTGGCATGCATAGGAATAAAACATAGTGAGATTATGTAAGGAGTGCATGCACAAATCCAGAGTGATGGTAGCAAACTGTGGATAGACCCAAAACCAATGATAGCAGGCAGATAATAGCTTCAGTTAAAAAATACAGATAATGGCTGCTTTAATGTTTGTTTGCACCCAACATGAAACTCATAGTAGACACCGGAGATTAACCAGATAGTAGATAGATAGTACTGATTGCTACCCCAATATGTACCCCACAACCATTTAAAAACTCAAGTTTCAACATTAGTTTGGAACTAACTCGGAGTCTAATAGGTGAACAGGACGATAATGTAGCATGTCATCATATTAAGCGACGCATAACGTAAGTAGACACGGAAGAGTGCGACCTCTCTTGCGGACCCGTGTAGTCCTCAAGGTCATCTGCTCAGTTGATGATGGTAATGCAGTTGCCGTGGCTGCCGATGGCGAGGAAGAAGATCTGAGGCGGCGAAAGACAGTCTGGAGAGCGGATCCCTGCTGTGGCGAACCCTTCCGTCGTTGGAGCAGATGAGCTGGGGTGGAACACAGTGCCGCAGGAGCAGGACAAACCACACAAGGTTTTCTTTGACACATATCTGTAACATAAGTAATTGAGTAAGGGCTTGTTTGAATTTGAGGATTCTAACAATGCAGGGATAGGAAATAGACAGGAATAGGATAGGAATGCACGTGCAAAACAGAGAATTTAAAAACATAGGATTTCTGCCAATCTGGGTGTTTGATTCACAACAATTGGAAGATCACAGGATGCAAAAAAGCATGGTGAGATTAAGTCAAACCACAAGAAAATGTACGATTATAATGCTATTATGCTACTATCTCTTAGTCTTGTGCTTGATGAATAGGAATATGAAAAGGAGGAGAAGTGGAAATTAGAATTCCTACGGTTTTTCTTTCAAGGAGACACTAAAGGAACAAATCCTGCAGTTTTCCTTTGCTCCATTCCTTTCCACCAAATTCATGAAAAGTAGTACCATAGGAAACTTTCCAATTCCGATGTTTTTCATTGTTTTTCATTCACTTTTCCTTTCAAGCACTGGCGATTCTAGTAGGCAGGCTTGAGAAAGGAAAATCCTCTACTAAAAAATGTTTCTGTGCTACTTCTATTACTTTGGACCCATGCCACTGCCATACTAGCTCAACTCCCAAGCCCATCGACAAATGCACAGCTGAAACGCGCAGAGATAAATAATGATGGCGTTCAAGAGAGTCCATCATGGATAGCTAAGTTGCCTGGTACCTCACTGCTTGTCATATAGTAGGATAAAATAATCATATTTCCCGTTACCACGAGTGCTCAGTGGATAATATATATAACATGTAGAGTAAAAAAGAGATGCAACAAGTGTACAACCTCTTTGGCGAAGCCATGTCGATCTTAGCGTGATTGGGTTGGCCGGTGAGGATGCTCCGGCTGACTTGGCTGTCGGAGGAGGGGAAGAAGATCTTAGGCGTCTGGAGATGGAGCCCGAGGTACTGCTCCGCTGTGATGGAGGGTTTCGTCGTTGGAGCAGCTCCGGTGAGTTGTATGACGCAGAGGCTGAAGCAGGACAAGAGAGACAACGAACAACGTTAACCTGAGTGGAATTCTAATAGCATCTCCAATACATGACGTAAAATACATAACCACAAAGTGCTAGATGTAAAATACATCAGCCGCTCATCTCTAAACTTAACTGTCGAAACTAAACTTAACTGTCGAAACTGGAATTTGCTGTGGAAACTGAATTTTGCTGTCGAAACTGGAATTTGCTGTGGAAACTGAATTTTGCTGTCGAAACTGAACGCACTAGCAAGGTGAGGCTACACGTCGGTCGACTGACTTTTTCATCTCTTGTCAGTCCATTTGCAACCATTGGATACGAACTCAAGGGCCTGCGGTTCATCTCCAACCTCCACCCCCCTGAGCCGGCCAAACAGCACCCCCCCGCCGCCCGCGGCCGGCGGTGCGCCGCCCCGCCCGCCCCGAAAACACTCCCCACCACCGGTCTGCCGCCGACCCGGCCATCCCTCTAGCCCCCCCCCCCCGTGCCGAGCTTTTTCTCCGGCGATCCCCACGCCACCGCCCCGCCAACGCCCCGCCACCGCCGGCGACCACCGCCCCCATCCTGAACCCTAAGATAGATAGTAGGGTATCACTCCGGCGAGCCCCCTCCCCGCTGCGTCTGGTTCTTCCTTCACCCCGGCGATCCCCCCCACCACCTGAAAATCGACTGACCGAAAAGTCGATTCAGTCGACTGAAGTGTAGCTAAATCGGAGCAGCATCGCAAGCAAGGGCAAGAGCGAGAGCAGCAGCGCGACCAAGAGCAATAGCAAGAGCAGACCAGGCAGGGGACCGAGAGCAAGTTCAGAGCAGCAGCGCGAGCGAGAGCTAAAGCAGCAGCAGCTCCTACTGATGTGGACGTCGCCGACGAGGGAGCGACGCCGTGGAGGAAGTGGCCGGCGACGCCGCCGTGGATGGAGCCGCGTCGTGTCGGCTCGGGACCGAGCGCTGGCAGCACCGTGAGATCGAATCAAGAAGAAAATGCGGCGATTAGTGTACAACCTCTTTGGTGGCGCCGATTAGGCCGCAACTTCATCCGAGGAAACAGTGATGATGATGCTCTTCCGGTGGTGCAGGTGAAGACGGCGGTGTGGGAATGGAGGTGGCGCAAAAGACGAGGGGAACGTCGGGGCAGCTCCTTGGAGGTGGAGGAAGGGGTGGCTGAACCGGCGGGACGATGAGATCGACGACGGATCCTCATCCGGTACGGTGGATGAGGGACGTCATGGTGTTGCTGTGGACGACGTCGTCGGGGAAGAGGCTCCAGCTGGGTGGCGGACGGAGCAGGATGTGGGGTTTCGTCGCTGGTTTTCGCGGCCTCGGTGTATGAATGGGTGGGCGGATGGGATGGTAGTGGGGAACCATGGCTTAGAGACGCGCTAGTTCGAAATGTGGGGTAAGTTACAAAAGTACCCCCACCGATTTGAGGCGGTTCTTTCGGTTCAGGGGTACCACGGGCATTTCGCGTGTCTGGATTTCACAGGAGGTGGGAGTTTTCGCGCGCGTTGTAATTTCGGAATAGCAAGGCACGGGTTGAGATGGAGGGAGTTGTCGGAGCACAACGAGACAAAGATATATCTTAAATATTTCGGGCTAACAAGGCGCGGGTTGAAGAGGCGGGAGTTTTGCAGCACGATAGACAGAGACGCTAGCTTGAATTTTCGGCATAACAAGGCGCGACTTGAAATTTCGGAAGAACAAGCTTAACGTGTACCAAAAAAAGACAATTTGCACCTCAACACGCACAACACACACACAAACACCATTTAGACTAGAGTAAGGTACACGTGCATTGCACGCATGAGATTTGGCAACCAAATTATGAATAAATACCACATTATAGCATGCAAGCTTTGAGTCATATATGCATGATGTAGATGTCCGTTTAATTCTTATAGTTCATTTCATTCAAAATCATCTAGTTTTTATAAGAAAGCTAATCTATTTTAAGATTCATGGAATTGTGCGTCATAAGACATAAAGTAAAAACAAATAATGGCAAATCATGTAGAAAAACATTTGGGAAATTCTGATACGGAAGATTCTAGAACAAATAAGAAGTGCTTGTGTTTTGATGTTTGTGCATTATGCTTAAGTTCAACCATGGAGTCTTCTAGATTATACATGTGGCAAAATCTGGTGGAATCTAGATGATATCCAACAGCCAGTAGTGCTCAAATTTGAGCAGTGTAGTACTTGAAATTTATATTCCGCTAAACTCATCGGGAGCCGTTTCGGGCCTCGAAACCAAAACCATCAATTAATCTTTACCTTGTTCCCATCACATTCGAAAGCCTGCTCACACCTACTAGTAGTACGTACCAAACCTGAACGTGTTCCCACTATGCAGGTATTAGTACTAGTGCTAGTACTTAGGTTATAAAAAGGGGAACTACCTAACCGAAAATCACTCTACCTTTCCTCCTCATAAGTGCTTCTTCTTCGTCCGTCATTGCCATGGCCGGTGAGCGGAGCTCTAGGTCGAGAACTACTCGTAAGAAGGGAGCAGCAACCAAGGCTCTGGAAAAAAAAGAGGGCTCGCCGCCACGAAGAGACCTCGAAAGATCTCTCACGGGCAGGCGATGGCTCCCAGGAGCGCCCTAGCCGCGGAGGCAAACATGCCGAGCCAGCGGAGCTGGAGTCTTTATCCCTCGACGGCATGCCTGATCAGCTCAATAAGCAGAAGGAGTTCATCCAAGGCTTGATGGAGTTGCTGAAGGAGAGCCTCGACGACATGCCCGCTGAGCTCAATCAGTAGGGGGAGTTGACCGCCGGCTTGGTGATGCTGCTGAAGAAGAGCATTGCCTCGGAGAAGAAGGCGACCGGCGAAATCCTGCGACTTCGGGAGGACAATGCGAAGCTCTGCCACGAGATCGACCTGTTGAAGGAGAAGAACGCCGGCTGAAAGAAGCTGCATGAGAATAGTAGTTCCTCGATGAAGATGCTGCATGCCCTCGCCATGGAACAGAAGGAAGAGTTGGTGAAGCTTCGCATCGAGCACCCTGCTGCTGTCAAGGTACGTAATATGGCTGTGGAACAGATGATGAAGGCTCGCGTCAAGAAATGCCGCGTTATGGACACAATGATGAAGATGGCGGAGGAGACGCGCAAGGAGATGGAGGTCGTGGAGGCGATGAAGAAGTAGTTACAACTCCACGGCGAATTAGATCATTTGGGGTGATAATCTTCCTTCTTCTTTTGCTCCTGTGTTTCATCTTTTGCTTTGGGTGTTTCGCCGCACGTGTCACGTTCTCTGCGAGGCATGAATAGAACAATGTTTTTTTGAGGGAATGAATAGAACAATGCTAACAATGAGATGACTAGCAAATTAGATCATTTTTTATCGCCATATGGCACTGGGCTGCCGTGTTTTGTGCTCCTCCGTCGTAGTACTACTCCAGTGGAAAACTTGAGTATACCGCACGGTTCTTTGCTCCTCCTCGATCAGGTCGTCGGCGCATTTATACGAGCAGTCAAATCACAAGGCCCCGCCTTCCAGCAGTAATGAGCCGTCAAATCACAAAGGCCCTCGCCTCTCGTGAAACCGACCAAGCTAGACTGCCCCGCCCTCTAGCCTTTTAAAAAATGTATACTTTTGTACGACAGTAGTATCGATGGATTGCGCCATGGAGAAAAACTTGAAATTAAAAAAAAGGTGGTACATATAGAGAGCGTTCGTCGCCAAATTATGCATATAGTACTATTAAAAAGGCTAGTCACAATAATGGTGTCCAGCACAACCCACCCCTCAAATAAAACTAAGAGGGTGCTTGGATACGATTTAGTCCCATGACTAAAAGTAGTGGGACTAGAACATGCTAGCCTCTCCCATGCTTGGATCCAAATACTAAAAAGGCTAAAATCAAGTTAATGAGCATTTATTATCCTCTAAACCCTCCAATCCAGAAATCTCATGTGTTAAAGGAGAGGAGTTAAATGAGTAGAGAGAGGACTAATCCACATTTTAGTAGGGGTACCCCCGACTAAAAAAATTTAGTCTCAAGACTAGTTTTAGCCCCTCTTTAGTCAGGGGTGCTTGGAACTTTAGCCTCTTAGGGAGACTATTTTTAGTCAGACTAAAATAAGTCCCTTGGATCCAAGCACCCTCTAAGCATCCTGGAATTCTTTGACAAAACTAAGCACCCCGAAATTCTTTGACAACTAAACTGCTGGCTATATGATGTTGGCCATATATATTATACGTATATAATGTGAAGAAATGAGTGGTAGTACTATACCAACTGAAATATGAAATGTAAGAAATACTAGTATGTACGTACTGAAGAGTTAAAGTAACGAGAAGAAACATAACATAGTTCTGCTGGGGGCTCAGCACAACACACCCCTCAAATTAAATTAAGCACACCTGAAGTTAAACTTTGCAACTGTTCCAGTAGACACTACATTAGAACCACCATGAGCAACGACACTGCCACCTTACTCGGAGTCCTCGTCCACATCCTCGACTTCGTCCTTGTCCCTCTTCCTCTTGGCCGATACTTCTTTGCTTGAACCGCACACTTGGCTGTTGCTCTTCATCCAACCCTTGTAGATATTGAAGCAAAGGTAGCCATCCATTCCAGCGTACTGGATGTGGTCTATATCTAGTACATTCCGCTGCCATGCATGACGATGAAACGTGTATGGAGGTTTCACCAGTTTACTGTACGAAGGATGAACCATGGCTCTTGCCAGGGTCAGCATTGAAGGCTGACGAGAGGGCACCAGCCGATTCTTCTAGAGGTCGAAGGGGTTGCCTACAACAAGGCCTATCCGACCCCGGATTTCTTTGTTGTTACCAAAGTCTACAGTAACGAATTTGACTAGGTTGCTCCCGAGGAAGTCCTTAAAATCCTGGCACTCAAGGTCGGCATGACATATGTGGTAGACCAAGCATAAGTCATGCACGCAAACCTGGATCGCGGCGGGCTTCTTCCTCTCTTCGTCCTCTAGGGTGTGTTTGGTTGGGGAACCAACTGTCATGGAATGGAATGGTTCCATTCCAGAGCAATGGGTCCGTTCCATTCCTGTGTTTAGTAGGAGCAAAAGAGCGGAACGGGTTGGTTCCGTTCCGCTGTTTAGTTGGAAGAACGGAATGAAAAATAAAATGACATAAATTCAAAATTTCGGCAGCATTTCATTTGTATTTTCAAGAAAGACAACATAACAATATATATATGATGCATAGTATCAAAATATAGCAACGAATGATGCATGCATCAACAATATATATTGCAAAAATATACTGGACAACATGTATTTTTGTACAAATTAGGAAAATAGAGTACTGATTTTACCAACATAAAGTAACGAAAGTGAAACAAATACAACCATGAATCATCACAAGAACCACTCCATATCTCTGTATCACTCTCGTTTGGGCATATCCATGACCAGCAGCAGAATATACAAGGGGAAGGGATTGATGTTTGTACCTAGAGATTGGGATGGTGTGCTGGGCCTCTGCTGCCGCTGTCAGCCTGCCAGAAGCCGCCGCCCCGCTGCTATTCCTCTACAAGCCGCCGCAACTGAAGATCCAGATCGAGCTCCCTCTGTTCTGCAGCAAATCGTGAGAGGAATGAGAGGAGTTAGTGGGCATCGAGGAAAGGAGGGAGTCGGCCGGCGGGGAAGGGAAGATTTGTCCGGTGGGGAAGGAAGGAATCGGCCGGCGTGGCTAGACCCATGGACGGGGAGAGAGGAGGGAGAGGCGACGCACCTGGAGGGAGAGCGAGGCGATAGGGCTGCAAGGGCTGCGAGAGAGCGAGGGGTGAGCGGTTCCGCGTGGTCCGGCCGTTTTCGAGGTCTCACCACGTTCTGCATCTGGGCCCAATATTCGGTCCGCGGGAATGAGTGGGTTCCGATCCATAAGTCCAACTGAACGCGAAAACTAGGCCTAGGAATGGGTCGGACCCATGCCATTCCAGTCTGTGACATCAACCAAACACACCCTTAGATCCTTCTCTCGTCCCAGGACTGTGGTGTACTCAACATCTAGCCCAGCGACCCACTCATCATCTGAGTTTTCGAACATGCGTCTGAAGCGAGAAAGGCATCCTTTCACCGTAGCGAAAGAACGGGTGTGGATGACGTCGAACTCATCGCCGGTGATGGTTCTAACCTTGTACTCACCGCTGATCATGGAGATTTGGGGCGCCATGGATTTGGGAGGAGGGTTAGGATTTGTGGAACTGCCGTAATGTGAATGGACGGGACGACTAGGAGCGAACCGCGGTAGTATTGAAGGACGTGCGGGGACGAGTAGGAGCGAACTGCCAGCGTGCGAACGGCAGGGTAGTGGCTTTCCATTCTCCCATGATACGGGCTTCCGAGAGTCATTGGATCTAAGATCGAACGGTTGCATGGCGTGATTCTAGACCTATGGGTGAATATCCTATCCTAGAGGGTTATTCTGCAAATTATCAGCAACTTAGCATGCGACCGTTTGATCTCAGATCCAAGGGCTGCCAGCAGCCCGTATCGTGGTCGCGCCTACCATGGCCGTCGCGTCGCTCACGCGGTCGCGCCCTTGGAGATTTAACACGGTGCGTTAGGCTATCTGATGTTGGCATCTCATACATAGTCATCACTTAGTCACTCATACTACAACAAGGTTGGCTATAAGTGTATTTTTTGTTACTCCTCTCTATCTCTTTCTTCGTACTCAAGGAAGAAACGGTGCTAGTAAGCGTGTGTATTTATTGCATTTGCCAAGGAGTGACCTCTTCCAATGAAATGGTGTTGCTAAGTTTGCTTCATTTAATTAGCTATAGACTCAAAATTGTCTTTTCACCTAGGTACACGCGCTTAGCACCATTTCTTCCTTGGGTCACCAAACTAGTCTCTCTCTTCTAGATTAACTTGCCACATCAGACTTTATGCCTATGTGGCAAGCTTAAGCACCTGTAGGAGCAAGTAAAAGTAAGTACAATAGTGCGCTTTACATGGCATTTTTGCATATGTGGAGGAAAGAGAGGCAAGGAAAAAGTGGAGAAGTGGGCTCTCATGCAAGAGCCAGCCTCTACTACATGGTGGAGCATTGGGAGAGGCACCTGTATGGAGGTGGTCAGGAATCTGGGAGACTCACGCCGGTCGTAGCGCCGCAGTTAAAATGATAATGGAAAGTCAAATCACGGGGCCCCACCTGTCCAGCAGTAACTCGCTATCAAATCACATAGCCCTACGTTTGTAGCAGCCTACTCCCTCGTCTTCTCGCGTCTCTGTCAAACCGACTAGGCGGAACTGCCCCGCCGCCTACCGCGCAGGAAAAGCCCCGCCCTCGACTTTTAAATAGTATACAATATACTAATTTTGTATCCATGGATTGCGCCCGCGCCATGGAGCAAAGTGTCTAGAAAACGGAGGAGAGATGGTGGTCTTGCAATAGAGAAGAGGGAGAGACGAGACGGTGGTTTTGGAATGGAGATGATGGAGAGGAGAGGAGGTGGTTTTGGAATGGAGATGATGGAGGGAGAGGAGCGTGCGGCACCGATTTAGGATTGGACGAGAGGGCCGGCGCGCTCTGACTGGATCAAAATAAAAATCAATTTACCCTTCAATTAAGAAAGCGACCCCACATTAACTAGTCTCCCTTTTATTCTGGGTCATAATTGACCATGATTTTCGCACATAAAATATATGTTATATGTTGTATACAAGGCCACTATCAAAATTACAATTTGCAACTATACAAGGCCACTAACATTAATTGAGACAAAATTGATGGCGTTTGCCTCGTACTAGCACCCGAGGACATTAATATCCCTTGTGTGCATGCGGGAGTGAGAAGGTTAGCTTGCATTCCCAACATTAATCAACCAATGAGGAGTAAGAGGGTTGGCTTGTTGTGCTTGGGAGAGAAAAACCACATTAATTAACACGACAATCAAGGTGACAAGCTAGCTTGCAACATTGACTTAAACATAGCATTGATTTTTACCTTGGTACCTGTAATATGAGTTTGTGGCCTTGTATTAAAAAATGGAGGGAGTATAATTTGAAAGTACATCCAGATACGAACCAAATGGTATAATTTTTTGTGACATGCATTCGCATTTTGCTTGTCAAATACAGTACGTGGTCAAACTTTGACCCAAAATACGCGAAACAACAAAAAAATACTTCCAAGACCAGCGCCGCTCTTCCGCTCTTCTCCTCTTAAACCACCGCCGCTCCTCTCCTGTTCCAATCTAAATGCAGCGCTGCTCCTCTCCTGTTCCAATCTAAATGCAGCGCCGCTCCTCTCCTCTTCCATTTCAAAACCACCGCCCCTCCTCTCCTGTTCCAGTCCAAAACCAGCATCGCTCCTCTCCCGTTCTAATCCAAAACCAGCGCTGCTCCTCTCCTCTTCCATTCAAAAACCACCGCCGGCGAGTGAAGGTGCTGTGGAGAAGTAGATCGATGGAGGAGTACAACCGATAGGCGAGGATCGCAGACGGCGACCCTGTGAAGCTAGCTAGGATGTTGGAGATACAGTCTTGGTTTGACAACAAGGACCAACTAGCGGCGACGGCGACATCCATGGCCAAATATCTGCAACAGAGCGAAAAGGCGGCGATACTCCCGGAGGGAGTCGCGCCGGAGTACAAAGAGCTGCTCCTCTGGGCCATGGAGCAAATAGATTCACCGAATCCGATCGTGAGGGAGCGGTGGTGGGAGTATCGATCCCAGATGGAGCATCCACCAGAGATTGAAGGATCGAGCATCTACAGGGTGCCGTTTGTGAGGGTGTCCTGCCAGAGCAAGCCGGTGGAGTCTTCGTTGACCAAACCCAAGTGCAAGAGGAGAAAAGCAGTTGGCCCGACGACGCTTCCCCGCCATCATCTCCCTCGCCGTTCACATCGTCTCACGGGGCGGTTGTCTGCCGCCGAGGAATATGAGGGGGCTGCCCCCTAGCCCAATAGTCGGGCAGGTTGTGAATTGTCAGGAGGATCTTAGGGTTGTCAGTATTTGCAGGTTGTGAATTGTATTTTGTGTTGTGTATTTTGACAGTACTTTCAGATATGAATGTCTTTTGAATTTCAGATTTGCAGTATTGAGCATATAAAGTATTTTATGAATTCTAGAGATCTATTTTTAGCACTTAAAAAATGTAGTTTCATAGGAGTATAAAAGTGCAGACAATGTGATTCTCAGAGAAAAAACTGCAAGTTCAATTTCAGATAAGAAACTGCAAGTTCAGTTTCAGATAAGAAACTGCAACTTTCAGAGGCAGAGCATCTATATTAACACGGCCTTTTCAAACAGGGTTAACATCATGTTGGAAGTTTTATTCATGGTCGAAAACTACCGGCCAGTTAACATCATGCTGATCAGCATTCATGCATAGCACATCCTCATATGATGCACAGTCAAAATGCCCACACAATGTCGAGTGTGCGAAACACAGAGAAAACGAGGGACGATGTTTTGGCAAGTGTTGGACGTGGTTTTGGAGGTCCATAGGCATGTTTGTATTTTCTTAGGGCCGTCATGTATCGACCGACCTATGGACCTCCCATCCGAGGTTTTATTTTTGGCAGCCCAATTTATGTAAATTTTTGAAGAAAACGCAGAGGTCTGTTCTATTTTTCTATATAAGAATAGGAACGCCAGGTCCAACTTATGTTTCCCTTCTAACTATATTATATATATTTAAATTATTTTATATGTTGACTGTTTAGTTCACATACTCCCTCCTTTTCGGTTTATAGGGCTTATCTCATAATTTTAGTTTTTCCATTTTATAAGGCTCAATTTGGTTGTTTTCCATCACATGTTCAGATTCCAAGGTGCATTAAATCATTGCATGCAAGTATTAAGAGAAAATTGACCAATGCATGTACTTTATGCATGCATGCATTGCAATTTATGCATTGATAAACATAAATTTTTGAGGAAAACAAGTGCATTAATTAGGTGCTTTTGCAAACTACAAAAAGTATTCCACCATTCATCATCTACCTTGGTTGGTGAGATTTTTGAATTGAGCCCTATAAACCGAAAAGGAGGGAGTAATTGGCAAATATATCTCGCCGCAACCCCCCGCCTCCTGACTCCGGGCGCGCCTGCCCCCCTCAGCAAGTCCGCTCGCGCGCCCCATGGAGTCGCCGGCCATATCCACGGGGGAATGGCTGGAAGACAGGCAGATGTACAATATGCATCTCCCACATGTCTACAAAGCCTTCCCGCGGATGCTCCACCCGCTCGACTCCGTCGCGTCGGTGGTGCTGCGGGAGACTCGAGGGAGGAGATGGAGGGAGCAGGCGATGCGGATCCGCGATGATGCTCTCTCCTGGACCCAGTGCACGCGCGAATGGAGGGAAGCAGAGGAGGAAGCTGCGAGGGAGGAAGCCGAGGAGGGACCGAATCCGTTCTCTCACTCGCGCAGGTATGCTCGGATGTGCAAGGATCATGTGGATTGGGAGCTGCTGAATCTAGCCCTGCGGATCTACTTTGAAGGAGATTTCTCGGAGAAGCACAGGATGCCCCACCCCAATGAGCCGCCGATTGCGTTCGTTCGATGGGCGAAAGGAGAAGTGAATTCAGGAGATCCACGCCGTGCTGCGAGATGGGAATGCTTGACTAGACTCCTGCCGACCAGCACGCCACCGGAGCCGGAGTAGGTGGATCCCCTACCTTACCTCTACCCCAAACCTGCAGAAGATTGAAATTAGGCTTGCAATCTGCTTCAATTGAGCTGTCTGGAGGTTATTTCTGCTTCCCGAGAGACAACATCTGGCTGGAGGATGAGCAGGAACCAGGAACTCCGATGAATTTCCCCTATCACAATGGGGGGGAGTGCCGGTTGGGCAGTGGTACGGCCCACCTCCGCCCCAAATGGGGGCACAATCCGGGCAGGCTCCTGTAATTGCCCAAGATCAATCTGCTGGTGGTTCTGACTCTCAGATCAGTGGGAAATCTCAAGGCAAGAATCAGCAAAAGAAGAGATAGGACATCCAGAAAACTGCTCCTGCCCCTGCTTCGGGCCTTATGGCATACTCTGAGGTGATCTGCTACAACTGTGGGGAACCAGGGCATCATTTGGATAAATGTGTCAAGCCCAAGAGTTGTTTTATCTGCAAAATGGTTACCCATAAAGTTGAGAATTGCCCTGTCAGAAGGAAAACCCATAGTTCTGCTAGATATGTTGGAAGTGCTGCTCCAGGATTATGTCCACCATTGACAGAATTTTCTGTGACATAGAATTAGATAGTTTCTTTCCCCTTTCTAGTTGTAGAGCTCTGCCCAGATGTGGTAGTGACCACACTCCTTTGCTCTGGGACTCTGGTCTTAACCAAACTCCAAAGAGCAATAGTTTTAAATTTGAAAAGTGGTGGTTGCTTAGAGAAGATTTTATTGAGCTAGTCAGGAAAATCTGGAATGAGCCTACTGGGAGCAGTTGCCCCCTAGAAAGTTGGCAGATCAAAATCAGGAGATTTAGAAGAACTACCAAAGGGTGGAACTCCAATGAGGAAGCTAATCTTAGAAGATACAAAAGGCTTCTCCTCCTTGAGTTTGATTCTCTAGATATTAAGGCAGAAACCACTGACCTCTCTGAGGCTGAGACTAATAGATTAAACTTTGTCCATGGAGAGCTCAAGAAAATTTGGCTTCAAGAAGAAATCAAAGCCAAACAAAGGTCTAGAGATAGGAACATTAAGGAGGGTGATAGAAATATTGCTTACTTCCATGCAGTAGCTAACCAGAGGAGGAGGAAAACCCTCATTCACTCCCTTGATGGCCCTAATGGCCCTGTTACTGAGGTAGATGAGATGCAGAAAGTGTCTAGTGACTTCTACAAAGACCTGTTTAAGAAAGAAAACCCTTCTGGGTTCTCTCTACAAAACAATTTTTTCTCTGCTTCTGAAAAAGTCTCTCCTGCTGAAAATGAGCTGCTAGAAGCCCCTTTTTCAAAGACAGAGGTGAAGGAAGCCATTTTTATCTCTTATCCTGATGGGGCTCCTAGTCCTGATGTGATTCCCTTCTTGTTTTACCAGCATTTTCTGGACTTGGTGGAAAATGATCTCTTAGATCTTTTCCAAGCCTTTCATAGAGGAGAGTTGGATCCAGCAACTTACTCATGGGGGGTCTGTTGGGGTCAAGTTAAATAACTGTGAAAGTGATTTTTTCCTTGCTGGTAAAGGCCTTCGGCAAGGTGACCCCATATCCCCGCTTTTGTTTAATTTAGTAGTGGATGTTCTTACTAAAATGCTGAGCAAAGCTGCTGATCATAGTCTGATTGCAGGGCTCTGTCCCGAGGTCTGCCCTGGTGCCATCATCTGCCTTCAATATGCAGATGACACCATCCTTTTCTTAGACAATGACTCCACACATGCTAGCAATCTGAAAACTGTTCTAACCTAGTTTGAACAAGTCTCGGGCATGAGAATCAACTACTCTAAAAGTGAACTCATCCCTATCAACATGGATGATCAGGAGTTAGCTAGGTATCCCCATTAAGTACCTAGGTATCCCTCTCCACTATGATAAACTGAGGAGAGAGGATATCCAACCCCTTCTGGATAAAATCATTAAAAGGATTGCTGGGTGGAGGGGCAAACTTCTCTCTTACAGAGGTAGATTGATCCTCATACAAGCTTGTTTGGCTAGCATTCCAGTGTATCTCCTCTCCTTCTTCAAGTTCCCTAAATGGGCAGTGAACCTCATCAATTCTCAGATGTCTCATTGCTTGTGGAATGATTTTTAGGGAAATAGGAAGCTACACCTTGCTAATTGGGCCTTAGTCTCTATGAAAAAAGATTTTGGAGGCCTAGGCATACCTAACCTCCAAGAAATTAACATCTGTCTTCTAGGGTCTTGGGTTAAAAGATTTTATGAGGAAGACCTGAAACCCTGGAAGCTTCTTATTGCCCATAAATACCTAGGAAATAAACCTAATATTTTTGTCCCTTCCTCCAACCCTAAGACCTCTAGATTCTGGAAAGGATTAAAATCTATTATGCGTGCTGTGAAATTTGGCTACAGATGGAACATAGGGGATGGGAGCAGAACCAGGTTCTGGGAAGATAGTTGGTTTGGCACATCCCCCTAGCAGTCCAATTTTGGCCTATTTACTCTGTCCGCAATGAGCTTAACAAAAGCGTCAATGAAGTTTGGGACGGTCAATGCCTAAAACTCTCTTTAACAAAAGCATTACCTTTACTGCCGAGCCGGATGCCCTGATTTGGCAGCTGGACAATAAGGGGAAGTATTCCTCCAGCTCCCTCTATCATGTTATCAACTTTAGAGGGGTTCAACCCGTGTTTATCCCTGCTGTCTGGAAATTGAGAGTTCCCCCTAAAATTCATGTATTTCTCTGGCTTCTCTCCAAAAACAAATTGAAGACTAGGGATAACCTTAGGAAGAGACACATCATCAAACCCCTTGATTGTGTTTACTGCTTGGAACAAGAGTCTTGTTGTCACCTATTTTTTGAATGTATAGTTGCTAAACATCTCTGGGCCCACATTCAGGAATATTTCTCTAGTCATATAGGCTCATCCTTCGAATCTGTCGCCAGATTCTGGATTGCTACCAAAAAGTGCTCAGTTTTAAACACTGTTAGCTCAGCTGTCCTTTGGTGCCTCTAGAAATATAGAAATGCTATGATTTTCAGTAACACCTCCTGGATTTCCATTCCGCAAGTCTTGAGGTTGATCAGGAACATGATGAGGAACTGGGTGATTCTCTCCTCCGGATCGGACAAGGACAAGTTTATGAGCTTCGTGGAAACCCTAACAAGATCCCTCCAGAAACCGTTGGCGATCACTTGTGGCCGAATAAGGCTCGACCTGCTCTGGGGCTGGACCCGTGGGCTCGTCTCAAGATCTCTGATGAAGATGATGGGCACCTGGCGCCGAAAAAGAGGGACATCCACCATGCTACGCCTTCTAGCTCGGTGTCTCCGCTTGCTTACTGGTCGCCGCAGGCTGACACGACCCCTCGGCTAAAGACCATGAAGGCTTCGCTGGACCCTCCTTGTTTCATTTGAGTGCTCTATCCGCTCTGCCTTTGGCACCGCTTGGGTGATTTGTGTTATTCAGAGAACTTGTTCATCCACCCCCCCTAGTTTGTAGCTTTTCTACCTTTGCTTTCGAACTGCTCTTTGAGCTGCTGTATCAGAATATGTTGTGGTTTCATTCTCAGCAATGGAACCGGGGAGATGCTCCCTGTTTTTCTAAAAAAATATTTCATATGTTATTATATATTATTTTTATTATCATCGTATATTTAACAGATACTTACGTATGTAAGAAAACAATATCCCACATCTTATTAACTTATAAAAATAATTTCTTAACAAATAAAATCCTGGATTGTTTTGGCACGAAAATCCTAGTGATTGTGTACAAAAGCTTTGTAAGATTTAAGGACGAATGTAATAATATCACTTATTGTTAAAATATATTTATAACAAAATGCTCAGCCCCTTTTTATTTTTTCATAACATTGCTGGCCCAACCGAACATTATAATTAGAATCAGCCCAGCAAAATCATGTATTTCGAGAAAGTGCAAATGGCCTGTAATTTTTTAGGAAATAAAATAAACGGGCCGCATGGACGCTACATTATTTGTTCACCCAGCCCAGCTAATGGCTGTAATTCAAAAAAAAAGATCAAATTGACTGTAAATTCTACCGCGCAAAAAAGACTGTAAATTCTGAAAAAATGGGTTGAATACGTGCCACATTTTTGGAGGCTGAAATGTGGGCCAATAGGTCGAAGCCAATGCAAGTCGTTGTCAATTTAGTCAACAAATGATTCTGACATGTTAGCCGTTGGATTTACATCCAACGACAGGCATCCATCTTCAATCTCTCGTCTTCTTCCTCCAGCACTGCCGGGACCACCTCCCGCCTCCTGCTGCTAGCAGCTCCACTTCGCTATGAAGTGCTACTCCACCGTTGGCCAGGCCATCCCTCCACCCCTCCACACCTCCTATTCTTCTCCACCGACTGCCGAACCACACCGCACTAGAACCAGTTAACCCTCATACACCTCTCCATCTGCGACTCTACTCCCGCGTCTTCCCATCTCCGGCTCGTTGTTGTCCGGGGCCTCGCCGTCGTCCCCCACCTTGGATGCGCTCGGCGCGGCGTGGTCAACGTGGTCAACGAACGACACCATCGGAAGTAGATTGTGCGTGGAGAGGCTAACAGCTGGGTCCACGACCGCACACAAGGAAATGCCTCCTTATTACGCGCAAAATAATGATTCCTCCACCTGACATCTGGGACCCACCGGAAGGGCCTCTATATTTCGCGAAATAAAGTGCCCCCCGCTGACATGTCGGACCCACCAGCTATCTTCGCACGCAAGGAAGTGCCTCCTTATTATGCACAAAAAATGAATATTCTCCCTGCCAGCTGGAACCCAACATAGTGGGAGGCTGACTTGTGGGCTTACCAAGTTGACGGGGACGGAGGGCTTTGTCAACTTAGTCAATATGAACGATTCTAGCTCCTGTTACCGTACGATGTTCGTCCAACGGACGTAGTACTTCTCCAACCTCTGGTCTTCTTGCTGCAGCCGCCCAAACCAGCGCCGGTCCTGCCACGTGCTCCTGCCTCCCGTGGCCGACTGTGATGCCGCGGAGGACTCACCGCCCCCTACTACTCCCATCGCTTGCCAGGCCATACCTCTACTCACCCACACCCCCTATTAATCTGCGGCGATAGCAGCCTCACACCGCAGCCGAACCAGTGAACCCTCGTACTCCTCTTCGCGTGGGCATCCACTGCTGCGTCTTCCCCGGCTCCGAGTCGTCCCCTTCCTAGTCCTCGCGTCGCCCACCGCCCTGGTGCTCTCGGCGCAGTGTGGTCAACGTGGTCAATGACCGACTTCCATCGGAAGAGTACTGTACATGCAGAGGCTGACAGCTGGGTCCACGGCAGCCGCAAGGAAGTGCCTCCTTATTACGTGGAAAATAATTATTCCTCCACGTGACAGCAGGGACCCACCGGACGGGCCACCAGTATTTTGCGAAAAAATCGTTTCCCCCTGACTGCTGGGACCCACCGGACGGGCCACCGTATTTCGCGAAAAAACGTTCCCCCCGCTGTCAGCTCGGACCCACCGGAAGTGCCTCCTTATTACGCACAAAAAAATGAATACTCCCTCGGCTAGCTGGGACCCACCTTGCTGGGAGGCTGACTTGTGGGCCTACTAAGTTGACAGGGATGAAGGGCTTTGTCAACTTAGTCAATATGAAGATTCTAGCTCTAGTGACCGTACGATGTCCATCCAACGGCCGTAGTGCTTCTTCAACCTCTGGTCTTCTTGCTCCAGCCGCCCAGAGCAGCGCTGGTCGTGCCGCATGCTCCTGCCTCCCGTGGCCGGCTGTGCTGCCGCAGAGGCCTCAGCGCCCCTACTATTCCCACCGCTGGCCAGGCCCTGCGTCTACGGCAGCCTCACACCGCAGCCGAACCAGTGAACCCTCGTAGTCCTCTCCGCGCGGGCTTCCACTGCCGCGTCGTCCCTTTCCTAGGCCTCGCCATCGTCCACCGCCGTGGTGCTCTCCGCGCGGCATGGTCAACGTGGTCAAGGAACGACTTCCATCGGTAGAGTACTGTACGTGGAGAGGCTGACAGCTGGGTCCACGGCCACAACCCAGTTTTTTGTGATTTGCCAAGTAAGTCGCTTTGTCAGGCTGTTGGGCTACAAATCTTTCAAGACAAGGAGAGCTTTCATTCGGCTGGCCGAGAAAATGGCCCATCAGTAATGAGAAATGGGTTGTACATTTTTAAAACACATCAAACCGGCAATTAGTTTCAAATATCTTTTTTTTATTTCAAGATTTTAAATTACATTAATTTTTATGCGTGGAGAATTTGTTGGATTTTATATTGATATACATTTATTTTTAAAATCAGTTTGAATATGAGTCGAAATTTCAGGATTAAAAACAGTTCGGACCGCACCGAAATATGCAAAATTTCATATAATTTTTTAACCGTTGCCACAATATGGGCTGCAATGCTAACAAAAAGAATATGGGCTCCAAAAAAATCTTAAGAATTAGCAAATGGGCTGTAAATTATTAGAAATAATGGCAGATGGGTTGTATGCCATTTTCCACAGATTTGAGGCTTTCCTAAAAAAAGGTTGACGCACAAGCACTGACTGTTGGATGTCCATCCAACGGCCGTCGTGCTTCTTCAATCTCTGCTCTTCCTGCTCCAGCCGGTCAAACAAGCGTCGGCGGGACTGCCTGCTCCCTCCTCCCCGCGGCTGGCTGTGCTGCCCCGCAGGCCTCACCGCCCGACCGTACTCCCATCGCTGGCCTAGCCATACCTCTACTCACCCGCACCTGCTGTTATTCTCCGGCGACCGCAGACGAACCAGTAAACCCTCGTACAGTCGTACTCCCCTCCGCGTGGGAAACAACTGTCGAGTCTTCCCTGCCTCCGTGTCGTCCCCTTCTTAGGCCTCACCGTCGTCCACTGCCCTGGTGCTCTCGGCGCGGCATGGTCAACGTCGTCAAGGAACGACTTCCATCAGACGTGTACTGTACGTGGAGAGGCTGACAGCTGGGTCCACGGCCGCAACAAGGAAGTGTCTCCTTATTACGCGAAAAATAATGTTTCCTCCACCTGACAGCAGGGACCCACCGGACGGGCCACTGTATTTTGCGAAAAAAACGTTTCCCCCCTGACTGCTGGGACCCACCAGCTACACCTTCGCACACAAGGAAGTGCGTCCGGGCAAAAAAAAATGATTCGCCCCCTGACTGCTGGGACCCACCAGCTACATCTTCGCACGCAAGGAAGTGTGTCCGAAAAAAAAAACCAAAACGATTCGCCCCGCTGACTGCTGGGACCCACCAGCCCCCCGACTGCTGGGACCCACCAGCTACATCTTCGCACGCAAGGAAGTGCGTCCAGGAAAAAAACGATTCGCCCCCTGACTGCTGGGACCCACCAGCTACATCTTCGCAAGCAAGGAAGTGCCTGACAGTCGGGACCCACCTGGTCGAAGCGTACGTAGCATTGTCATTCTGGTCACGAACGTGTACGTACATACTGGTCGATGTAGAGGCGCACACGTGTCGTAGTAGAGGCGCGCACGTAGCATGTACACGTACGTACAGCGGCCAGGGTGCAAGAAAGAAAATACAGCCATGTATGTGTACATACGGGCGGGGTCTCAAACGCCTACTCGCGCATACGTACGGCGAGGGCTCGTTGACATGGCTGGGCTGGAACGGAGAAACAACGTCGTCGTCGTGTTCATGGGGAGGCAACGGAATGCGTCGTGTTCATCGGGAGGTGAGAGAGTCCTGGATTAGGGGGTGTTCGGGTAGCCGGAATATACCTTCGCCGGACTCCTGGACTATGAAGATACAAGATTGAAGACTTCGTCCCGTGTCCGGAAGAGACTTTCCTAAGCGTGGAAGGCAAGCTAGGCGATGCGGATATTCGAGATCTCCTGTCGATGTAACCGACTCTGTGTAACCCTAACCCTATCCGGTGTCTATATAAACCGGAGGGTTGTAGTCCGTAGGATAGAATCATCATCATACACATCATACCATAGGCTAGCTTCTAGGCTTTAGCCTCCTTGATCTCGTGGTAGATCTACTCTTGTACTACCCATATCATCAATATTAATCAAGCAGGAGTAGGGTTTTACCTCCATCGAGAGGGCCCGAACCTGGGTAAACTTCGTGTCCCTTGTCTCCTGTTACCATCCGGCCTTGACGCACAGTTCAGGACCCCCTACCCGAGATCCGCCGGTTTTGACACCGACATTGGTGCTTTCATTGAGAGTTCCTCTGTGTCATCGCCTTTAGGCCCGATGGATCCTCTGATCATCAACAACGATGAGGTCCAGGGTGAGACCTTTCTCCCCAGACAGATCTTCGTTTTCGGCGGTTTCGCTCTGCGGGCCAATTCGCTTGGTCATCTGGAGCAGATCGAAAGCTACGCCCCTGGCCGTCAAATCAGGTTTGGAAGCTCGAACTACACGGCTGATATCCGCGGAGACTTGATCTTCGATGGGTTCGAGCCACAGCCAAGCGCGCCGCACTATCTCGAGGGGCATGATCTAGCTCTGCCTCCGAACAGTGTCCTGGAGGCCGCATACGCACCGATTCCCACTCTTAACTCGGACCCGTTGCGCCAAGCGAGGATGAACGGTTGGACGTCACCTCGGGGGCGGCGATCGAGCCGAACGCCAGCCCCGCACTCCGCGTGACCCGTGACCCCGAGGGTCCGGACTCCTCCCCGGACTCCGAACCCCCCGCGCCCCTGCCGGTCGAATCCAATTGGGCGCCGATAATGGAGTTCACCGCCGCGGACATCTTTCAACACTTGCCTTTTGGCGACATCCTAAATTCTCTCAAGTCTCTCTCTTTATCAGAAGAGCCCTGGCCGGACTACGGTCAGCGAGGATGGGATACGGACGATGAAGAAATTCAAAGCCCAGCCACCACCCACTTGGTAGCCACTATCGACGATTTAACCAACATGCTTAACTTCGGCTCCGAAGACTTCAACGGTATGGACGACGAGGTAGGAGAAGAACAGGAACCAGCACCTTTAGGGCACTGGACAGCCACCTCGTCATATGACATATATATGGTGGATACTCCAAAAGATGGAGATGGCGAGGAAACAGCGGGGGATGACACCTCCAAGAGCTACCCAAAGAGCAGGCCGCTACCCCGATCAGAGGAGGAAGCGCCTACATCACCAGCGCACGACATGGCAGACCGGCCGCCTCGCGGCAGCGACAGAGAGGCCTGTCGGACCTCCAACCAAGCCATGCCCCGACGCCGCTCAACCAAGGCACGGGAAAATGCGCCAGACCTGCGAGATGTACTGGAGGATAAAGCAAGGCAAACAAGATCGATCTACGGATCGCGCAGGCGCCCTACGACACGTGACGATGATCTTCACTCCGGACACAATAAATCCGGCCGGGCCGAACACAACAGACATAGCTCTTCCGAGCTGCGTCGTGACATAGCCCAGTACAGGGGCGCCGCACACCCATTATGCTTCACAAATGAAGTAATGGATCATAAAATCCCAGAGGGTTTCAAACCCGTAAACATCGAATCATACGATGACACTACAGATCCGCCGGTATGGATTGAGGATTACCTCCTTCACATCCACATGGCACGTGGCGATGATCTACACGCCATCAAATACCTCTCGCTCAAACTCAAAGGACCGGCCCGGCATTGGCTTAACAGCCTGCCAGCGGACTCAGTCGGTTCTTGGGAGGTTCTGGAAGCCGCATTCCTCGACAACTTCCAGGGCACTTATGTGCGACCACCGGACGCCGACTACCTAAGCCACATAATTCAGCAGCCAGAAGAATCGGCCAGGCAATTCTGGACACGGTTCCTAACAAAGAAAAACCAGATAGTCGACTATCCAGACGCAGAGGCCCTAGCAGCCTTCAAGCATAACATCCGCGACGAGTGGCCTGCCCGGCACCTGGGACAGGAAAAGCCAAAATCTATGGCAGCCCTCACGACACTCATGACCTGCTTTTGCGCGGGCGAAGATAGCTGGCTAGCTCGCAGCAACAACTTATCAAAGAACCCTGGTAATTCGGATACCAAGGACAAAAGTGGCAGGACACGTCAAAATAAGAAAAAGCGTCGCGTTAGCAGCAACAGCAATGAAGATACGGCAGTCAACGCCGGATTGAGAGGCTATAAATCCGGTCAGCGGAAAAAGCCATTCAAAAAGAATACTCAGGGCCCGTCCAGTTTGGACCGAATACTCGACCGCTTGTGCCAGATCCATGGTGCCCCCGAAAGGCCAGCCAATCACACCAACAGGGACTGTTAGGTGTTCAAGCAGGCAGGCAAGTTAAGAGCCGAAAATAAAGACAAGGGGCTACATAGCGATGACGAAGAAGAGCCCAGACCACCGAACAACAATGGACAGAAGGGGTTTCCCCCACAAGTGTGGACGGTGAACATGATATACGCAACCCACATTCCCAAGAGGGAACGGAAGCGTGCGCTACGGGACGTATACGCGATGGAGCCAGTTGCCCCAAAGTTCAACCCATGGTCCTCCTGTCCGATCACCTTTGATCGAAGGGACCACCCCACTAGCATACGTCATGGCGGCTTTGCCGCATTGGTTCTCGACCCAATCATCGACGGCTTTCACCTCACAAGAGTCCTCATGGACGGCGGCAGTAGCCTGAACCTGCTTTACCAGGAGACAGTGCGGAAAATGGGCATAGATCCATCAAGGATTAAGCCCGCAAGGACGACCTTTAAAGGCGTTATACCAAGTGTAGAAGCCAACTGTACCGGCTCCGTAACACTTGATGTGGTCTTCGGATCTCCGGATAACTTCCGAAGCGAAGAGTTAATCTTCGACATAGTCCCGTTCCGCAGTGGCTATCACGCCCTGCTCGGACGAACCGCACTTGCCAAGTTCAATGCGGTGCCACACTACTCATATCTCAAGCTCAAGATGCCAGGCCCTCGAGGAGTAATCACGGTCAACGGAAACACCGAACGCTCCCTCCGTACGGACGAGCACACGGCGTCTCTCGCAGCGGAAGTACAAAGCAGCCTTTTTAGGCAACTCTCCAGTCCGGCCGTTAAAAAGCCAGACACTGTTAAGCGCGCCCGGAGTAACCTACAACAAGACCGCCTAGCACGATCTGAGCAGGCGTAGCAATGCGGCCCTAACCCCAGACCTCGCGACATAGCAAAGCTAGTACCTCGCGTACATAATTACGCCCTTGAAATACCATGGGCACAGGGGAAGGGGCACAGTAACGGCATGCCCGAAATACGGCCTAAAACGTACTAGGGGCTGCCGGATTCTTTTCTTTTACTTTCAGGACTCCACACTTTGGAAGACGTGTTCGGCAATTCGACTGCCGCACAAATGATGCAAGATCCAAGGAAGCAGACAAAGCTACGCCGCATTATGGAACTCTCAGGTGGTCTCTATTACGAGCGGTATATCTGTTTCGAATACAATTCCGCGGCCTGCCCCTAGTCAGGACATGTTAAATAGTCTAATATATCTTGCTTATCACACTACTTGTATCGTTCGGCTTTGATAAATAGCCTCTTTATAAACAATGCATAGCCTTTTGTCTATTTTTTGCATTATCCTCTTTTAATATATGTTTATTAAACAACATGATCGCACCCGTACACCATGGTACGGCAAACACGACAGGGGCTTCAGTACCCTTCGATCTGGTGTGAGAAGTCCGTACACTTTCACAAGTGCGGCACCCCGAACTTATAGCACTATATGCATCGGCTCCGAATCATGATTTGGGTCAATAGTTGGGTTTGCCCGGCTCCTAAGTTTTGGTGCCTTACGTTCCGTTATATCGGCTAAGGTAGCACTAGGAGAACCATTGCGATTGTGCCCCGGTTCAGCTGGGTTAAGCACCTCAGTGGAGAAAGCTAAAACTAACTGTCATGATAAGGCGAGAGACCGGTCGCTGTTCGAGAGATTTTTCGAGTCCCGAAAGACTTATGCTGCTTCGAGCGAGGAGCTGGCTTTGTCCAGCGAAAGGCGTGGATAGCGCCCCGAATTCGGTCTTCCGAACTAGGGGCTTCGCCGAAATTTAAAATTATAAAGTTCTATGGCTAAGTGAGAGTGTTCAAGCATTATAGTCCGATTGCCTGGTTCGTTGTGCTGAGCGCCTCCCTCGAAGGACCCAACCATGGGAAAAAGAGCGCTCAGGTTTATCCCAAACACCCCAGCACTAGTGGCATGGGGGCAGAAGCCGGCGACTGGCCATCTCTCAATTTTTGATAAAGGGCCGCACAGGAAATAATATTTTAAATTCAATAAGCATTGCTTAGCGCACATGAACAAGTTTTCAGCGCACAGGATAAACACGAGCGAGTTCATTCAAAAATTACATCTTTCGTACATTCATCCGCAATAAGGCGGGCACCAGCAAGAACATCCTTGTAGTAGTTCTCGGGCTTGCAATGCTCCTTCCCCTGCGGCGGCCCGTCCTTCACCAGCTTCTCACCGTCAAGCTTACCCTAGTGCACCTTTGCACGAGCAAGGGCCCTCCGGGCACCTTCGATGCAGGAAGAAACGCTTGATGACCTCAAGCCTTGGACAGGCCTCCACCAGCCGCCGCACCAGCCCGAAGTAGCTCCCAGGCAGGGCCTCTCTGGGCCACAGCCGAACTATGAAGCCCTTCATGGCTTGTTCGGCCGCCTTGTGGAGCTCGACCAGCTGTTTCAGCTGGTCGCTCAAGGGCACAGGGTGTCCGGCCTCAGAATACTGAGACCAGAACACACTCTCCGTCGAGCTGCCTTCTTCAGCTCGGTAGAATGCGGCGGCGTCGGATACGCTGCGGGGAAGATCTGCGAACGCCCCTGGAGAACTCCGGATTCGGGTAAGTGACAAGTAGTTTACTTTTATATTTCTACTTTGCATTAAGAATGCCTTCCCCGCTGCTATCTTTTTCATCTCCTCCAATTCTTGGAGGGCCTTTTGGTCTTCGGCCTTGGCACTCTTGGCGGTCTCAAGGGCCGATGCGAGCTCGGATGCTTGCGCCTTTGACTCAAGCTCCAAGCTCTCATGTTTCTTCATGAGAGCCTGCAGCTCTTGCTGCACCTCGCCAACCTGAGCCCCAAGTCTCTCTCGCTCGGTGCGCTCCTCGGCCGTTTTCTTTTCGGCCTCAGATAGCGCCTGCTTGAGGGTCACCACCTCAGTTGTGGCCCCTACAATAAGCAGTATGATCCTGTTATTCTTTGCAATCACGCCTCTCTATAGGCACCTTTTTTAGGGTATTTCTTACCTTATTTCTCCTCGAGCTGCCGTTTGGCCAGGCCGAGCTCTTGCTCGGTCCGCCCGAGGTCCTTTTTCAGGACATCCACCTGTGCAGTCAGTGCGGCAGTGGATAGCAGCGAAGCCTGCATACGCATATTGACTCTTTATTGTTAGACTCCTGCAAAAATTAATAGATCCTCTATTCGGCTTTTCTTTCCGAACGCCAAACAGAGCATCAGGGGCTACTGTCTATGCGGTACTATCTTGACATATTTTAACTTACCTCGAAGCCTGTCAGAAGGCTAGCGCAAGCTTCAGTCACTCCGCTCTTGGCGGACTGAACCTTTTGGATCACCGTACTCATAATAGTACGGTGCCCCTTGTCGATGGAGGCGCCGTCAAGCACCTCCAGCAGATGGTCCAGCGACTCCGGTTGGACTGAGGTCGCTGGCTTAGAAGGCTTGCTCCTTTTGGAAGGAGTTCGCCTACCGCGGCTCGGAACTGTTGATTCCGGCGCGGTGTCCGGCACAAAGCCGGACTTGGAGCCCTGGGGGGGTCTTGTCCCCTTCACTCCTGGAGTCCGGGAGGTTGCGTTGCGGCTCCTCCAGGACCACCTCTTCCTGCCCCCGAGCTTGTCGTGACGCCACTTCGGCGTCATCCGTGGTGCGGGGGAGACAGCGGGCGGAACGGAGTTCACGTCCGATGAGTCCAGGGAGGCGCCCGACGATTCGTTGTAGTCGGCCTGGGGCGGGCTGCATATTCACATTCGAGATTAAGGAAACCTGCGCAACAAAGGAACATCATGAGTTACTCTGATGTCCGAACTTACGATTTCTCCTGTAAGTGCATCTAGTGCCCCTTAGTGATTTTGGTGTATTGAAGACTTATAGGTTAAGTATCTAATGTGTTTATGAGTGTACACAGGTCTATAAGTCTATGAGGAGTTTCATATTTACAGAGAAAGTCGGCCCCTAAAAATGAAGTTCTTTGACTGAAGACTTTGATATTTTGAAGACTTTCTGAAGACTTTGAAAGTGAAGAAAATTGGTGTGACCTTGAAGACTTGGTATTCATTCGTGGAACATGAAGCGTGAAGACTTTTGTTTTCGTAGTTTCATTTTCTCTTTTTGAGTCATAGGAAACACCGTACTATTAAAGGGGGTCGAGGAAATACTAAGGAGAAAATTTCCATGTGATGCTCAACTCAAATCCTACACCTACCAATCCCTTCGAGTGAAGCCATTGGAAATCTCATACAGTTCAGTCAATTTCTTCAGTGACAGTGACGCAGTTCTTCTGATCACTGAGGACTTTGCTCTGACTGAGGAGTTAGGAATTCACCAGTGCGAATTGCCTACACAGTGAGGAACTTGATAGCCCTGAGGAATTTGTACCTCAAATTTCCGACCGTTGCTGTGCTGCGCGCCAGCTGTCCTAAAATATCTTGTCCACCTAACGGTCATATCATTGAAGGGCATTTATGTCTTATCATGTCGGGCTGCTCCCTAGGCTATAAATAGCCGCCCCCTACAACCACTAGCTGGTTGGCTGCTCCGAGAGAACTTGACACTTGTCATTTGAGAGCAACCCATCCTCCGAGGCCTTTGAGCGAAAATCATCAAGTGAGGAAATCCAAACCCAAACCCAAAACACCTATAGACCCAAAGTGATTGAGCATCACTGAAGAGATTGATCCTGCGTGGATCCGACGCTTGTTACCTTTGAAGACTGTGCTTCTTCCAGACGGTTAGGCGTCAAGGTCTAGAGCATCCAAGAGGAATTGTGGATCGCCGAGTGACCAAGTCTGTGAAGGTTTGGAAGTCACCTGAAGACTTACCACGAGTGATTGGGCGAGGACTGTGTGTCCTTAGCTCAAGGATAATATGGTGAGGGTTGTGTGTCCGGGACTAGGTGTCCTCGAGTTTAAATACTCAGCCGCTCCAACCAGATGTACAACTGAGACAGCAGTTGGAACTGGTCTACCAAATCATTGTCTTCACCAAGCTTACTGGTTCTATTTCCTCAACACTTTCATTTCCTCATTACTGTGTTGTGTGTTTGTTCATATCTGTGTTTGAAGGCTTTGACTGAAGACTTTCTCAATTTCCTCAGTTCAATTTCTTCAGTCTGTTTATCTTCATCTTGTGCTATACTGTGTTTACGCTTTCAGTACTCTGAGTTTGTCTTCATTTCATCATGATGACCATGCATGTATTCTGCTATGTTTACCTCTGAGTACTTATTCCGCTGCTAGTAGTTCTTCGCTAAGGAATTTCCTCACGAGCAAATTCCTCAGTGAAGAATTTCATAAAAATCGCCTATTCACCCCCCTCTAGTCGATATAACGCACTTTCAATTGGTATCAGAGCAAGGTACTCCCTTGTTCTGTGTGATTTTGGTTTAACCGCCTGGAGTTTTAGTTATGTCGACCGCAGGTATGATCAAGGTCTCTGCTGGGTGTCCTACCTTCGATGGGACGGACTACCCCTACTGGAAGAACAAGATGCGAATGCATCTTGAGGCAATTGATAACGATCTCAAGTACGTTGTGGAAAATGGTGTTCCCTCCGTCACTCCCTCACTGAATGGTACCGATGTGAAGAGATTCAAGCAACTCGATTCCCAAGCGAAGAATATCATATGTGGCCATCTGAGTAAGGGTCAGTATGGTAGAGTGAGTGCTTTGGAAACTGCTAAGCTTATCTGGGATATGCTGTCCAACGTTAATGAAGGAGTTTCAACTCAGCGTGACTCTCAAGTTGATGTTCTTCGCAATCTCTTCAACCGCTTCAAAAGACTCGACAATGAAAATGTGCAGCAAACCTTCGATCGCCTCACTGACATCTCAAACGAGCTTCAAGCACTTGGTGCCACTGACATCACCGACCATGAGGTGGTGAAGAAATTGCTGAGATCGCTTGATTCCTCATATGACACTCTGGCACTGATGATACAAGAGCGTGGTGATTACAAGTCACTTGACCCCGCTGATATCCTCGAGAGGCTAAACACTCATGAGTTCCAGCTTGCTGAGAAGAGAGATCTCTACGGTTCGAGCTATAGCAGATCACGTGCACTGAAGGCCAAGGTAGTATGTGAGTCCGAAGATGAAGACTCTGGCAGCAGCCTTGGTGATCCTGAAGAACTGAGTCATGATCTAGCACTGCTTGTGAAGAAATTCCAGAAGTTCTCAAGATGTGGTCGCTTTGGAAAACCCTCAAGGAGCAATGATTCCTCATCCAGTGACTATAAGAAGAGGCTTTATCACAAGTGCAAGAAACCAGGACATTACATTCAAGATTGTCCTCAGTGGGAAAAGGAATCAAAGAAGAAGAAATACAAGGATTATAGTTCTGATGATGCGAAGAAAAAGAAGAAGTCCTCAAAATCTTCATCATCAAAATCCTCAAAGTCTTCGTCTCACAAGAAGAGCAGCTCCAAGAAGGCTCGGGCATTCATTGGCAAGGAAATGGACTCTGAGGCTGAATCTGAAGAAAATGAGGAAGAGGAACAATCTGAAGATTCTGAGTCTGTTGTGGCAAGCCTAGCCCTCGCTACTGCATCCGCCAGCAAATCCATATTCAACACTGAAGAAAGTGATCTCACCAACAAGGCTGATGAAAGCAGTGATGACTACGCTCCCACCTATTGCTTCATGGCAAAGGGTGCCAAGGTACTCAAATACGCCTCCTCTGAATCTAGTGATGATGAATCTGATGAAAATCTTAAGCCTAGCTACTCTAAACTTGCTAAGATTGCTGTGCAACAACAAAAGGCTTTTGAAAAGGTTCAAAACATGCTAGACAAAAGTGATGATATGTTGGGTGAAGAATTGGATCGCACTAAGGCCTTAACTGAAAATCTTCAGAGACTTCAGACCAGGTTTGACAACCTTCAAAGTCATCATTACACTCTCTTATCCAATCATGAGAAGCTTTCTTATGAATATCTTCAAAAGAAGCAAGATCTTGAGAAGCTAAGAGTGAGTTATGAAGATCTTCAGAAGGAGCGCGATTCATTACTTGCTCAACAAATCAGCGCTGCTCAGGAAGAATTTATTCCTCCATGTTTAAAATGCATTGAACGAGAATCTGCTAATTCCTCACCTGAATGTTCAAATGCTTCAAATGTTACAAATTCTTCACCTGCCTCTGCTATCACTAATTCCTCATCTGAGGACATTGCTAGTATTACTGACGATGCAGGACTGAAGGAATTGTACGTGACAGGCATGTACAAAAGCCTCAAAGGGCATCAGACTCTTTGTGATGTGCTTAAAAAGCAGATCCTCAACAGGAACCCTAGGAAAGAGGGTATTGCCTTTGAGAGGAAACTCAATGCTGATGGTACATATTGGAAGCCTGAGCAGTACCCCAAAACCTCATGGGTTGCTGCAAAGGGACCTCCAGTTGATCCATCTAACCTATCTAGCTATACATGTGAATCTTCTCATTCTTCTGATGAGTCTTTTGACTCCAACTATAAACTGTTCAAAAATCAGAATGGTGAAGTATTTGCTAGATATGTTGGCACTAACTACAGGAACGGTTCCCCTCTGAAGAAAATCTGGGTTCCCAAAAGGCGCCTTGAAAGTCTTCAGGTGAATGTCCTCATGACACCACCTGTGAAGAAAAGGAACCTCAGATCAAATTCTTCATATGGACCAAATTCTTCGTATGGATCCAAGTCCTCATACGGACCAAATTCCTCAAGGGGATCAAACTCCTCACATGGATCAAAGTCCTCATATGAACATCATCGTGCTAACAACTCTGTTTCGCAGGGAAGAGCCAAGGGCTATGAATATGAGCATTATTCTTAAAATTATTATGTTCATAAGTCCTCGAAGAGTCTCTCTGCTTATGCATATGCTTACCCTAACCCCTCTTATGTGAAACGAAATGGTTTGGCTGCTTTGCCACCATTCTCATATGGAGCTCGCAGAGTGATGAACTCTTTGCCACCCCTTCAGATGTGGGTGGTGAAGAAAAAGAACTAATCCCTTCTGCAGGGTCAGGTCTCTAGACGTGCAATAACGTCTGAAGAATTTGCTGGGGACCTGACAAAAATGCCTGAAAGGACGCAGGCTAACCATGATGAAATGAACTTTCATTTCACACGTCCTCCCTCTGTTTTATCTGTCTTACTTCTTGATGAAATTGATCTGATGAATTGAGATATCATATTCTTCACTGCTGAAGTATATGAGGTCGTAAGTTGCACTAATTCATCTGCAGGATGATCAACCCAAAGCCACTGAATGGGTACTTGATAGTGGATGTACAAATCACATGACTGGTGACAAGAATCTGTTGATGGATGCTCCCTTATCAGCGTCACACATGAAGCATATCATCTTCGCTGATAAAAGCAAAAGTCAGGTATTGGGTCTAGGTAAGGTTGCTATCACAAAGGATCGACACATGGACAAAGTCATGCTTGTTGAGTCCTTAGGATATAATCTTATGTCTGTCTCAATGCTTTGTGATCTTGATATGGTTGTTGTCTTTGGCAAGTATCGTTGGGTTGTGTATGGAAGCTGACAATTCTAAAGTCTTCGAAGGATTTAGGAGAGGAGACTTGTATATTGTTGATTTCTCTACAGATTCACAACCAACCGTGTGCCTACTTGCAAAAGCTTCAGAAGGATGGCTATGGCATCGACGACTTGGTCATGCAGGCATGAGGAATTTGAACACGCTTGCAAAGAAGAAGCATGTCATTGGCATTGATAATGTCAAATTCCTCAAGGATCACTTGTGCGGTGCCTGTGAAACTGGAAAGATGACAAAGGCCAAGCATCCAGCGAAGACTATCATGACCACTACTCGTCCATTTGAATTGCTTCACATGGATCTCTTCGGTCCTAATCATTATTCCTCTGTTTCGAATGAAGCATCTCAATATGGCTTTGTTATTGTTGATGATTACTCTCGTTACACATGGGTACACCTTGTCTCTTACAAAACTGAAGTGCAGGAAGGCTTCAAACGATTTTCCTCGAGGGCTTCAACTAACTTTGGTGTGAAGATTAAGCACATCAGAAGTGACAATGGCACTGAGTTCAAGAATTCAGGTCTCGATGACTATCTTGATGAACTTGGTATTACTCATGAGTTATCTGCTCCTTATACTCCTCAATAGAATGGCGTCGTGGAGCGCAAGAACAGGACTCTTGCTGAGATGGCTCGCACTATGCTCGATGAGTACAAAACCCCTCGTCGTTTCTGGGTTGATGCAATTGATACTGCGTGCCATATCATCAACAGAGTATATCTTCACAAATTCTTCAAGAAGACTGCCTATGAACTCCTCACTGACAAGAAACCCAATGTGAGTTATTTCAAAGTCTTTGGTGCTAAATGCTGGATTAGAGATCCTCATCACAACTCTAAATTTGCACCGAAAGCACATGAAGGTTTTATGCTTGGTTACGGAAAGGACTCGCACACCTACAGAGTCTTCAACAATGTTCTTCACAAGATTGTTGAAACTGTAGATGTGCGGTTCGATGAAACTAATGGCTCGCAAAGAGAGCACCTACCTTCTGTGTTAGATGAACCTGCACCTGAGGATTCTATCAAGCACAAGGCTACTGAAGATGTCATTCCAACTGAAGAATCTGCTGAAGAATTCATTCCAGAACGTGAAGAACGTCGAGCTGATGTACCTGAAGAAAATGCTGAGGAAATTGATGGTGAAGAAAATGCGGATAAAATTCCTCAACGACAACCAGCTCACCCTCGCGTTGCAAAAGAAGTGTAAGTGGAGAAGATCATCGATGACATTAGAGCACCAGGTCCTCTCACACGCTCAAAAGCTTCACATCTATCTAACTTTTGTGGGCACTTTGCTTTTGTCTCTATCACAGAGCCCACTAAGGTAGATGAAGCATTTCTGGAGCCTGAGTGGATTCAGGCCATGCAAGAAGAATTACATCAGTTCAAGCTCAACAACGTATGGGAACTAGTCAATCGTCCCGATCCTCGCAAGCATAACATCATTGGCACAAAGTGGATCTACTGCAACAAGCAAGATGAAAATGGTCTTGTGGTGAGGAATAAGGCATGACTAGTAGCTCAAGGCTACTCACAGGTTGAAGGAATTGATTTCGATGAAACTTTTGCACCTGTTTCTAGACTTGAGGCTATTCGCATATTGCTTGCTTATGCTAACCATCACGATATCATCTTACACCAAATGGATGTGAAAAGTGCATTCCTCAATGGTAAGCTTGAGGAAGAAGTATATGTTGCTCAACCACCAGGTTTTGAAGATCCAAAGCATCCTGACAAAGTCTTCAGACTTAACAAGGCCCTCTATGGCCTCAAGCAGGCCCCACGGGCGTGGTATGATACATTGAAGAAATTCTTCATGAAGAAAGGCTTCACACCCGGTTCACTCGATCCCACTCTCTTTACTAAATCTTATGATGGTGAACTGTTTGTGTGCCAAATATATGTTGATGATATTATCTTTGGATGTACTGACCAACGTTATAGTGATGAATTTGCCCATATGATGAGAGAAGAATATCAAATGTCTATGATGGGAGAGTTGAAATTCTTCTTAGGTCTTCAAATTCGTCAACATCGAAATGGCATATTCATATCTCAGGAGAAATACCTCAAGGATGTCCTAAAGAAATCCGGCATGCAAGATTGCAAAGGCATCAAAATTCCTATGCCCACAAATGGTCATTTATGCACTGATGAAAATGGTACTGACTTCGATCATAAGGTATACCGCTCCATGATTGGTTCTTTATTGTACTTATGTGCATCTAGGCCAGATATAATGCTTAGTGTTTGCATGTGTGCACAATTTCAAGCTGCACCGAAGGAATCACACCATAAGGCTGTGAAACATATTCTTCGATATCTAGCTCACACACCAACACTAGGATTATGGTATCCCAAGGGCTCGGATTTTGATCTCATTGGATACTCAGACTCTGACTATGCTGGTGACTGTGTGGATCGCAAGTCAACATCTGGTACTTGTCATTTCCTCGGACGATCCTTGGTCTGTTGGTCCTCGAAGAAACAGAACTGCGTATCACTATCTACTGCTGAAGCTGAGTATATTGCTGCTGGTTCTTGCTGTGCTCAACTGCTATGGATGAAGCAAACGCTCAAGGACTATGGCATCAACGTGAAGAATGTGCCTCTCCTCTGTGACAATGAGAGTGCCATCAAGATTGCTCACAACCCAGTTCAGCACTCGAAGACAAAGCACATTCAAATTCGTCATCATTTTCTTCGTGATCATGTGTTGAAGGGCGACATTTCTATTGAGCATGTGAAGACTGAAGAACAGCTAGCCGATATCTTCACTAAGCCGTTGGATGAGAAGAGGTTTAGCAAGTTGCGGTGTGAGCTAAATATCTTAGAATCTTCGAATGTACTTTGAAAAGGCACTCATCCTAACACTTATGCAAAATTGATGACTTAGATGTGCAACACATGAAGAAACATTTTTCTTCAATCAATGAAGAATAACACTCTAAGTCTGAAGAAATTAATGAAGAATTTGATTCTAAGAACCCTACGACAATTGTACGCGGTGTCTGAAATCATCATTCTTACACGGTGGGTCACGCCACCACAAAAGTTGAAAATCTTCAATTTGAGTTTTTCCTCAACTTTTGAAATTCCTCAGTTTTTCAAATTCTTCAAACATTACAAAGTCTTCATTTGTGCCGTCGTTTTTCTTCATTGGCTATATATATATATATATATATATATATATATATATATATATATATATATATATATATATATATATATATATATATATATATGAGTTTATGTCCTCTACAGCATTCACTTATAGCTATTTCTTCAAGTTGGATCCTTTCTGCTAAGTGAATGTGATCGGACCCTTCCCCTCTATGCTATACTCAATCCAATCTATTCACAAATTCTTCATGTGCGTTCTATTTGAAACTCGTTCAAATTCTTCACTGTGTCCTTGTCAGCTAAAAAAATTGCGAACGGAACGTTAAAACTAATCTTATCCAAACTTTCGGTTTTGCCGCTCAAACCGTTCTGCATCCCACGATGCATTATTTTATCCACCCACGATCTTACACGATCTCCACTACACAGTACGTGGGTGACACATGTCGCAAGAAGGAGAACGGCCAGGGGCACGTTCGTCCTAAATCTTCGGACGAACAGTTTTTCACCGCGGCTATAAATACTCCTATCACCATCCTCACTTCTTCTACCCCGCTCGATCTCACTCCCTCGCTCGAGCTTTCCAAACCCTAGCGCCGTCGCTACTCCATCGTCGCCGGTGAGGAAGAGCTTCACTGCCTCGACCTCGTCGCCATCGTACTCGCGCCGACCACGGAAATCTTCACCTCCGCCGCCGCCGTGGACGTCTTCCTCCGCCAAGTTAGGGCGTGGAAGATCTGCATCGACGAACTTCACTGTTCCAACTCCCAGTTCGTCGTGTTCTTCGATCAGGGTAATTAAAAGCTAATTTTACTGCCCTCGTTGATTCAAAAATTTTCTACAAAATCTTCAAAGGTGTTTTATTCTTCAAATCCTCACACACAAAACACCTCACATATTATCTGCTCTTGATTCATTTCCCTAAGCCTCATTTTCTTCAAGATTCCTCAATTGTGTGGATCCTCGATCTATACAACTCTGGAACCTAAGACATAAAGCGCTTAGTGAAATTCCTCAAGACGAATCTGGTCAAATTCCTCAAACTTGTTCTTTATGAAAAACCCTCTGAGAACGCATATGACCTCTTAAATTCCTCGCAACTATACTCTGTTCACAGGTACACATGTCCGCTGCTGAATCATTAGGTTCTCATCAACTTAACTCATTTGCAGCGTTCCTCGAAGAAAAGTTGCATACTTCTTCAAAGAATTCAATTGTTCAAATTCCTCATCTGAAGAAAATGGCTGAAGGTAAAAGGCCACAGAAAGGAGGAAATAAGCCTGAGGTTATGACAGCTTTTGAAATACCTGAGGACATCTATGATGAGTACTGCACGCCTGATGAAGCCAAGTTTGGCAAACAAGATAAAAATCAGCGCAAGGTGCGAATCCAGAGGATTGAACGGAGATGGGCACGTGAATGGAGGGAGTACAGATATGTTACTCCAAAGTACATGAAGAAATTCGCAGTAAACCCTCCATGCCAAAGACCTCCATTGGCACCTGGTAAATTGGCTGATCCCACTAGCATCAAACGCGGTGAGGAATTTCCTAAAGAATGGGCCAAGCGCCAAGCTAAACTGGCAAGGCAAGCCAGAGAAGCAGTGAGGAAATTCAATGAAGACTCTGCTGCTGCTGCTACTGCCACTGAGGCCTCGGCCAAGCCGAAGAAAGCGATGCTCAAGAAGCCCGCTCGCAAGCCAAGTGCTTCAACATCAATGCCCTCACGGCCAAGTTCCTCAGCTGCGCCCTCACGGCCAGAATCTTCAAAATCTTCAAAGCAAAGTCCTCATGCTGCTCCTGCTCCACCAAAGTCCTCAGCTATCCCGACAAAGTCCTCAGCACCTGTGCATCTGGCCTCGTGCCAAAGGACGACTGGCATCTCTATTGCCTCTGGTGTCTCAGCTAGTTCTTCAGCTGCACCAAATTCCTTAGCAAGACCCTCACCAGTGAAGAAAAAGGCTACTGCTGGACGCGGAAATCGCCCAAGTCCCAACAAGAAGCAGGCAGTCTTCACTGTGCCATCTGATGATGATGAAGCTGATGAAGAAGAACTTACTGAAATCATCAGGGACCGACAAGAACGGGCTGCTAAAGCCAAAGGCACACCTGTGCCCCTGCTATTGGATCCAAGGGCGATCCTAGATTATATTGATCTCTGGCATAAGGATCCTAACACACCTATGCCTGATTTCAAGCTGACACCTGGTCAAAGTCACATGTTGACTCACTTCATCTAAGAGGAGAAGTGGAAATATGATAAGGCCAGAGAGATCAAGAAATCGCAGTACCGCAAAGAGAAGCTACTGAGGAAAAACGTTCTCACAATGAAGCCTGAGGAACTCGTCAAAATACAGGCTGAGATCAAAGCCCTCAGCGACAACTTTGACTCGTACTATGCTGATTGGCAAGGAGCCAAGGTCACATTTGTGAGGCTGACTGATACCTTCACCAAGGGTGCAGCCTCAACGCCACAAATTCCTCAAGCTGAAGCATCTGTTCAGCAAACTGAAGAACATGCCAGCACCGCTGATGAAGTTCAGGCTACTGAAGAACATGCCAGTTCTAGGGCTGATGAATCTGCTCCAGCCGCTGATGAAATTGCCAGGGCATCCACTAGTGGTGCGCCTGAAGAAATTGAAGAAACCAGGGCAACTGCATCAGTTGCGCCTGAGGAAAATCAACCAGATTCCTCAGCTCCACCTGCGCCTACGCCAACTCCAATTCTTCCATCTGCATTAGATGTGAAGAAAACCAAGGCTGAAGAGCGAGCTACTGTGAAGAAAAGGAAAGCATCAACTGCTTCAGAATCTTCAGCTCCCAAGAAGATGAAGCCAATGACCAGCTCGTTTGCTAATCCCATTGATGCCATTCCTATCTCCTCCGTGCCATCAAAGGACCTTGTTCCTTTTGGTGAAGATTATGAGATCCCAAGTGGATCAGATGAAGAAACTCAATCTGCTGCTTCGTCAAAGCAGATTGATGAAGAAATTTAAGCGGATGCAATCCCTTCAACCCCAATGGTCTCATCACCAATGCCTCAGTTTGATGCTGAAGAGGCTGGTGTTGAAGAAATTGATGAAGATGTGGATATTGGAAGCACCACTCCAGTAATGAATGACGACTTTTGGGAAAGTCAGCATCCCAATTCCCCACTCTTCACTCCCCTGCAGCAAATTCCTCACTCTACATCACCAACAGTAAAATTGGGCTCTGAAGAAACTCATCCCACTGCATCTGTGAATGAAGAAATACCAGCCACTAGTGCTGAAGAAACTGCTGCTGAAACAGACAAGGTGACTGCACCTGAGGAAAATCCTGAAATTCCTCAGCCTGAAGAGCCTAAGATCGTGATTCCTGAGGTCGTGATGCAACTCACAGACACTCCTCTGCCAAGGCCAAAGGATCCGTTCTCACGAAAACAGAAATTCAAGGCTGAAGACTTCTATGGCGAGCATGTGTTCTTCACTGAATACAACCCATATGACTCTGCTCGCATAAGGAAGAGGCGTTTCTGGACTGCCAGCCAAGCAAATTTCTATTCCTCAGTGCTTTACAACAAAGACAAAGTCTTCGACCATGCTCATATTCCTCACGTGGATATGGAGTCTTTGTCGTGCTTCACGCCAGTCCTCAGTGTTCTTCATGACGCTGGGCTGCTCAATTTCTGCACAAATATATGCGATTGGAATGAAGAACTTATTCTTCAATTCTATGCAACATTGCACATCACCGGCAACTCTGAAGATATCAATTCATGGGTTTTGGACTGGATGACTGAAAACACCCATTATAAGGCCCCAGCATCTGAATTGCTTCGGGTCCTTCCTATGAGTCCACCCACTGAAGATGCTTGCTGTGTGTACAACGAACCTGAGCTTTCAAATCACTATATGCAAGTGCTGATGAAGCCTTTGAAGCCAGGGCAAGCTCCTAGAACCAAATTCCTCGTCAAGGAATTGTTGTATGTGCCAAGGACTGTCTATCGCATTCTGACAAAGACAATGAGTCCCATCAAAGGCGACGACTCGACTGATGAAGAAGTTGTTGGCATCATGAAGAATCTGCTTTTCAACATCATTCATGGTGTTCCCGTCAACTTCCATGATTTCTTCATGAGGACTCTAGCCAACATTGCTATGTCACCATTTGAGCTGAAGCCTTATGCACCTTGGATAATGAAATTCATCAGGACAAGGTCTTCACTCAACTACAAAGCTGAAACTCTCAACCACTGCAGCTATTTGCCTCCCATTGAAGTCCTCAAACGGACATTTTCCTCAGCTGAAGAAAAGGGCAAGGCCACTGCTGTGATAGATGAAGGCATTCGTCCATTGGATGGTTAATTTCGCAAAGCTGCATCTTACTCCACCAATGATGACTCTGCCACACATGACTCTGCTGCTAACACTGCCAAGCCAAATCCTCAAGCCACAGCACCCAGGGTGATGACTGGTCGTGAGTTACTCCTCAGTCTTCATCAAAAGGTTGATCGCAATCACAAATGGGTCAAGCGTCAGTTTGGTTCAATTCTTCACAACATGACTTCCACACACAATGCAGTGAAGAAAAACCACTACTACCTTCATGAAACCCTCAACCGCACCTGGGCTGTGCTATCTCAAGTGTACAGTGCTGAAGACTTGGAGAAAATGGGTCTCAAAGAAGACTTTGACTGGTTTTCACCTCCTCTGAAGAAATACAAGAAGGTCAAGGTTCCTTCTTTGGTGGCCAGTTCATATTCTTCATCGCGTGCGACTGATGAAAATGAAGATTTGGATGACACTGCAGCAGGCCCTACTTCAACGACCGACCCCAACAATGCTGGCGCTCCTTCATCAACTTGAAAATCTTCAGGGGCGTTAGTCCTCAGTTTCGAGCCTTTTGGTCATTTGATGACAAAAGGGGGAGAAGTCTGAGTTAGTCTTCAAGCGGGTCTATAATAAGGGCATATTCGTTTTTTTTAAGTTACAACTCTCGTTCTTTCGAAACTTTTATTGGATCGAGTTGTAATCTTAAGTCCGATGGTGCGCTGATACTTTTGTTGCACTATGCTTTGATACCTTGATTTCTGCATGCTTATTCCTCGTTAATATTATCGCACACATGCTGAATTACATCAGGCACCATATTTCATCATGCATTTCAAATTCTTCATATTATATATCAAATGCGTGTATGAATTACAAGATATAGGGGGAGATCTCCATGATTCAACTCTTCAAGTGTGCATTGCTTCAAAAGCAAATTCCTCACTATGCACATCTTCAGGGGGAGTTCTTCTATATCTTGCAATCAAATTCCTCAATATCAGTATTTACACTTCATATATTTATCCCCGTTGAAAACTTAACCTATGTTGTCATCAATCACCAAAAGGGGGGAGATTGTAAGTGAATCTAGTGCCCCTTAGTGATTTTGGTGTATTGAAGACTTATAGGTTAAGTATCTAATGTGTTTATGAGTGTACACAGGTCTATAAGTCTATGAGTAGTTTGATATTTACAGAGAAAGTCGACCCCTAAAAATGAAGTTCTTCGACTGAAGACTTTGATATTTTGAAGACTTTGAAAGTGAAGAAATTGGTGTGACCTTAAAGACTTGGTATTCATTCGTGGAACATCAAGCGTGAAGACTTTTGTTTTCGTAGTTTCATTTTCTCTTTCTTGAGTCATAGGAAACACCGTACTGTTAAAGGGGGTCGAGGAAATACTAAGGAGAAAATTTCCATGTGATGCTCAACTCAAATCCTACACCTACCAATCCCTTCGAGTGAAGCCATTGGAAATCTCATACAGTTCAGTCAATTTCTTCAGTGACAGAGACGCAGTTCTTCTGGTCACTGAGGACTTTGCTCTGACTGAGGAGTTAGGAATTCGCCAGTGCGAATTGCCTACACAGTGAGGAACTTGATAGCCCTGAGGAATTTGTACCTCAAATTTCCGACCGTTGCTGTGCTGCGCGCCAGCTGTCCTAAAATATCTTGTCCACCTAACGGTCATATCATTGAAGGGCATTTATGTCTTATCATGTCGGGCTGCTCCCTAGGCTATAAGTAGCCGCCCCCTACAACCACTAGCTGGTTGTCTGCTCCGAGAGAACTTGACACTTGTCATTTGAGAGCAACCCATCCTCCGAGGCCTTTGAGCGAAAATCATCAAGTGAGGAAAATCCAAACCCAAACCCAAAACACCTACAAACCCAAAGTGATTGAGCATCACTGAAGAGATTGATCCTGCGTGGATCCGACGCTTATTACCTTTGAAGACTGTGCTTCTTCCAGACGGTTAGGCCTCAAGGTCTAGAGCATCTAAGAGGAATTGTGGATCGCCGAGTGACCAAGTCTGTGAAGGTTTGGAAGTCACCTGAAGACTTACCACGAGTGATTGGGCGAGGACTATGTGTCCTTAGCTCAAGGAGAATACGGTGAGGACTGTGTGTCCGGGACTAGGTGTCCTCGAGTTTAAATACTCAGCCGCTCCAACCAGATGTACCACTACTGGAATCAGCTAATTTGCCATCTGCCAGCTCTTTGCCATCTGCTAGCTGACGGCAAAGCAGCTCTTTGCCATCAGCTACCAAAAAGCCGACGGCAAAGAACTGGCAGACGGCAAATAAGCTCTTTGCCGTCCGCCAGATCTTTGCCGTCTGCTGGCGGATGGCAAAGAATCTTTGCCGTCCGCTGGCGGACGGCAAAGAGAGAGGTGGCCCCCACCCCCCGCCCGTTTGGGAAAAACTTAACGGGCCACCTCTTTGCCGTCCGCCAGCGGACGGCAAAGAGCCAAAGTGGCGGACGGCAAAGACAGGCGGACGGCAAAGAGGGCAGTATCTAACGGCCCGTGCCCCCCGCCCGCCTCTGTTCTCGCCCCATCCCGCCCCGCGCCCCTCCACGCACCCCCGCCGCCGCCGCCCGCCACCCGCCGCCGACTCTTGCCCCCGCCGCCGCCCGCCGCGCGCCGCCGCCCCGGCCCCCAGCGCCCCGTCGCCCCCCACCCGCCGCCCCGGTGCCCCAGCCCCCCGCCGCCCGGGCGCCCCAGCCCCCCGCCGCCCCGGCGCCCCGCCGCCCCGCGCCCCACCGCGCCGGGCCCGGCCCCCCGCCGCCCCAGGCCGCCCCGCGCCCCGGCCAGCTCCTCCACCGCCCCGCCCCCTCCTCCACCGGCGCTGGTAAAGGTGAGCCCGGCCTCCTTTTTCTGTTTTTTTCTGTTTTTTTTCTTTTTAGTTTTAGTTTAGATTTAGTGTTAGGTTTAGTTTTAGGTTTAGTTTTAGTTTAGATTTAGTTTTAGGTTTAGTTTTAGGTTTAGTTTAGATTTAGTTTTAGGTTTAGTTTTAGAGAAAAAGAGGAGAGGAGGAGAAGAAGAAGAGGAAGAAGAAGAAGAGGAGGAGGAGAAGAAAAAAGAAGAAGAGGAAAAAGAAGAAGAAAAAAGAGGAGAGGAGGAGCAGAAGAAGAGGAAAAAGGAAAGGAGGAAGAAGAAGAAGAAGAAGAAGAAGGAAAAAAAGGAAGAAAAGGAAGAAAAGGAAGAAGAAGAAAAGGAAAAACCCCCGACACGGCACCCCGACCCGACACGGCACCCCGACCCGACACCGCACCCCGACCCCGACCCGGCACCCCGACCCCTAGACCCCGACCCCGACACCCCGACCCCGACCCCGACCCCGACACCCCGACCCCGACCCTGACACCCCGACCCCGAGCCTGACCCGACACCCCGACCCCGACAAGGACACGGCACCCCGACCCCAACCCGACACCCCGACCCCGAGACCCCGACACCGACACGACAACCCGACACCGACACCCTGACACCACACCCACCTTTACCCCGACACCGACACGGCACCCCGACCCCGACCCGGCACCCCGACCAGACACCCCGACCCCGAGACCCCGACCCCGAGACCCCGGGCCTGACCCGACACCCCGACCCCGACACTGACACGGCACCCCGACCCCGACCCGGCACCCCGACCCGACACCCCGACCCCGAGACCCTGACCCCGACCGCGAGTCGGACCCGACACCCCGACCCCGACACCGACACGGCACCCCGACCCCGACCCGGCACCCCGACCCAACACCCCGACCCCGAGACCCCGACCCCGACACGGCACCCCGACACCGACAGGGCACCCCGACCACCGACACCTCCCGAAAATTAAGGTGTTCTTTGGCCTTCCAGAGGCCGACGGGGTCATATATTTGTGAATTATTAGTTAGGTCATATATTTTTCGATTTTGTTATGAAAAACATCATATATAATTGTGTTGATCGTGTAGTTTTAAATGTGCAGTTGTTTCATCGCTGCGAGGTTTGGTGTTCGACGACCTCGCCGTGCGTTTGACGAGCTCTGCCCCTTCGTTCGTGGGTGAGCACAAATGACAAGTCCTCCTCCCCCATTAATTATTTGATCTATTCCGATGAAACTTGATAGCTAGCTATATATGTGTCTGGAATCATCAGTATGCGTAACCAATATGTGTCTCCCGTTCGAAAGCGTCATAGTTATAAATATGCATGCATTTGCATATTTATAACCTTGATTCTTTCGAATTGTCCAACGCTATCCATGGACAGCCCGAGTATGTGTAGATTGGGTTCGTTTTCCCATATGCTTTGCTCTGGATCCGACGCATAAATTTCGTCAGTGCCTCCCCTGTTGTTCTCCGGGTACACATCCTGTCTGTTTATTGCAGAGACGTGTATCAGGAGAACAGCGGGGAGGTGCTGCCGAAATTTTGCGTCGGATCCAGAGCATAGCATGGGAAAATGAACCCAATCTACACATACACGGGTGGGATTAGGATCTATCATTACCTATTAGAGTGTAGGTTGCATGGACGTAATAAAATTGACAAAGTAGATCAACTGATGAATATATACATGGTGAATTACATATATAATTGTTGTGTGTCCAGTAGCTCTGAAAGTCAAGATGAGTGACCGTGCTTGGATGTATACCGGTCACACTGGTCAGAACAAATGGAGCGCTGAATGGTTCACAAAAACTAAGGGGTTTGTGCAAGCCGCATTTGCAAATGGCCAAAAGAAAACCTGGTGCCCCTGTTTCCGGTGCATCAGCACGGATGGGTTCAGTGTGTTTGGTATGACGGCAGCCCAATACAGTTGTTGGCCCGTATTTGTCTTTCCACTCAATCTCCCCCCCGGACAGATTATGCAAAGAAAGAACATTTTCCTGACGTTGATAATTCCAGGACCCAACTATCCGGGCAAAAATATGAATGTGTACATGCAGCCGCTTAAGGACGAATTGCAAGAAGCCTGGGATAATGGGTTCAAGACATACGACGCCTTTAGCAAACGGAACTTCATAATGCGTGTCTGGTACATGTACTCGACGCATGACTTGCCGGCGTATGCGCTATTCGTTGGCTGGTGTGTGCATGGAAGGTTCCCGTGCCCCACATGCAAGGGAGCTCTTGAGTTTCGTTGGCTTCAGGCCGGTCGCAAGTTTTCTTGCTTCGACATGCATAGACAGTTCCTGGATCCTCGCCATAAGTTCAGGAAAGACAAGAAGAACTTCATCAGGGGTAAAGTTGTCAAAAACTCTGCACCACCTGCATTGACAGGCCAACAGACCCTGGATCAGTTAAACGCTCTCGAGCCAGATCCACAACGTTCAGGGTACTTCAAGGGGTATAATACTAAGCACGCGTGGACTCACAAAACATGCTTATGGGATCTGCCTTACTTCAAAGACCTCCTTTGCCCACACAACATCGACGTGATGCACACTGAGAAGAATATCGCTGAGGCACTTTTTGGTACATTGTTCGGCATAGATGGGAAGTCAAAGGATAATACTAAGGCTAGAGTCGATCTGGAGGCGCTATGTGATAGGCCGTTACAAAACATGAAAGAACCGAAAGGAAAGCAGAACTGGACAAAGCCAAAGGCATGGTTCAATCTTGGAAGGCCAGCTATGAGGGAAATTCTCTTGTGGGTGCAACAACGGTTGATGTTCCCCGATGGGTATGCAGCGAATCTAAAGAGGGGAGCGAATCTTGATAAACTGAAGATATTTGGTCTCAAGAGTCATGATTGGCACATATGGATTGAGCGGGTAATGCCGGTGATGTTGCGTGGCTTCATCCCTGAGGATGAATGGCTAGTACTGGCAGAACTCAGCTATTTCTTCCGTGTTCTTTGTGCGAAAGAACTATCGCCTGGCGTGCTAGAAGAAATGGAAGAGTTGGCGCCGGAGTTGATCTGCAAGTTAGAGAAGATCTTTCCACCGGGCTTCTTTAATCCAATGCAGCATTTGATTTTGCATCTCCCGACCGAGGCAAGATTGGGCGGGCCCGTGCAAAATCGTTGGTGCTACCCAACTGAGAGGATGCAGAAGACGCTTCGAGAAAAATGTAAAAATAAACGTAGAATTGAAGCATCGATGGCTGAGGCATTCATCACAGAGGAGGCGGCAAACTTCGTAACAGCGCACTACGAAGCCAAAAATCGTCATTTGCATAATCCGAAGCCTCGGTACAATGCTGACGAGCCTAAAAAAGGTGGATCCAACCTCAGCCTATTCAAAGGGAATCTCGCAGCAGCTAGTGTTTCACATCCAGTATCTTTGGATAACGAAGAATGGCGGAGCATTTCGTTGTATATCTTCAACAACCTGATAGAAGTGCGGCCGTACATCGAGTAAGTTCTCGGTACATTGTTTCGCAACTTCTATTTCCTTTGAACTACTCTTATTCCTGGATATGTCATACAGTCGATACGTCACCATATTCTCGTATGGAGCGGAGATCCAAAAGGATTTCGTCCAAGAGTATGAGCTTCTCGCAAAGCAAGGAGGTGGCTATCCCGGTTTCATCTCTTGGTTCAAACAAACGGTAACTTCTATTAGACAGTTTCATTTCATTCGCTAATTTGTGCATAGTGCAACAATCCTTTCATATTAAACTTGTAGGCTAATTCAGAGTCTATGGACGCCGAATTGAGACAAGTCGCTAATGGTTTTGACTATAAGGTTCGTTCATTTGACAAGTACGACATCAACGGGTATCGCTTTCATACCTATGGCAAAGAGCTATCTATGGCCGACCGAAAGTCAACAAATTGTTGTGTATCTGCTATCGGCAAAGGAGGTACCGAGTATTATGGGAGAGTTGAAGCAATTTATGAACTTCTGTTCTATGGTGAAAATCCACCGAATGTCGTAGTCTTCAAATGTTATTGGTTTCAGCCGAAGGAGACTAGAAGGACTCATGAACATGTAGGGCTAGTTGAAATCAACCAAAGCACTCATTTAGATGTTCCAGATGTCTATATTATGGCTCAACAGGCGACCCAAGTATTCTATCTACCGTGGGCCTGCCAAACTAATCCAAATCTGAAAGGTTGGGATGTCGTTTATGAAGTGCCGCCACGTGCTAGACTTTCTCCCCCAAAGGAAGAAGATTATGAACCTCACATTAACCCAGACACATATGAAGGAGAATTCTTCCAAGAGACACGTCTTTCCAAAAAGCGTTTCAAGAACCGCTATTCTTCACCCCAAAACATTGAAGTAGACAGCGACAATGAATCCGACATCACCCCAGAGGAGGAAAAAGAAGAGCCGGAACAAGAAGAGGTTACTGCTGCGGATGACCTGTCAATGCTTGACCGATTACGTCAAGGTGGCCTTGCACATGTTGATGCCAATGAACCCTATGAGCCCGTCATTGATTATAGTGATGATGATGATTATGCATTTATTGATGATACTGATCGAGATTATTAGTAGTGTCAGGTATTACATTTTTTTATGTTGTACTTGATGATGATACACTTAAGTGATACAAATATTATTATTCATGTCGGTCTTTTTTTATGTTGTACTAATTTCGTTTACTGTTTGTCATGGCAGGTGTTGAAAGATGGTGGGCGCTGGTCGGGAGCGTGGTCTGAGGTCTTCCATTCCAGACGCACCTCTCCTCCGAGCGTTGCTTGACAGTATGGCCACACCGCCGGGCCCTTCTTCGTCGACCGCGGTGCCCAGCAGGGGACGAGGTAGGAAGAAAGGAGGTGGGGCACGTGGTCGTGGGAGAGGAAGTAGGGTGACTGCTACGGCACCTTCCTCGCCGCCACCCCCAGCCGTTTCACCCGAGCACGTGACTGCTAGGGTGGACTCGTCAGAGGAGGAGGCTACACGGACTCCGGTCCACGAGCCTCCGGTCCACGGGTCTTGGGCCCACGAGCCTCGGGTCGACTGGCCTTCGGCCCCCGAGAGTTCGGCCCACGTGACCCCGGAGGAGCACACGTCCGGATGGGGTACCTGGCCGGATCAGCCCGAGGAGCCGAGTGGCCATGCTGATGATGGCGGGGAGCCGACTGATCTTGAGGAGGAGGGGGGCACCGTCTACCAGCGTGGTGCTACACGGCTCCCGTCCGTGCCGGTGACCCGTGAGCAGAGGTGGTTGATTTTCCCTGATGGGGAGAGGTACGTAAGTGCATTTAATATTTTTGTACCTTGTGCATTCACGTTTTTTCAAATAACTAATGCGTTGGCCTTGTCATGCTGCAGGGGTTGGGACCACCATCATAGTGTCCGCCGGCCCAACTCCGTCCTTGGAGTTCTTTGCCGGCAAAACTTCCCGGGGTTTGTCACGTTGCCTGGTGAGGGTCGGCTTCCAGAGCTTGGATTGAGCTGGGAGCACTACGTGGCTGCCCCGGCCCCGCCGGATGAGATTATCGATGGTGTCGTGTGCGACACGAGGGCAGACATGGTGATCAGAAAGTTCTGGGTAATTTCTCCTTTACACATTTAAAAATCTTCAACTAGCTAGTTATTAATTGTACTAATCAATATTGTCTCATTTGATCGCAGACATTCTACAGGTGTGAGGAGGGATACGAGGAGGACGCGGCACATGTTATCGAGAACGTGTGCAAGCGCCTACTCCAGAACTTACGGCACGAGGCTCGGGTGCAGGCTGTTCGAGACTACTACGCCTTGCGTGGTATCAAGAAGACCAAGCCGGCGTGCCGCGATAAGTTTCTGAGTAAGGAGCAGTACATGAAGGTAATTCTTAAGGCCTTCTCTACTTAAGTTCCTTCATTTAGTAATTGTTAGCGGTAGCGCTCAAGTTTCTATTTGCTAACTTAGGCGCCTCCGAGATGGTGTGCGGATCGGATGGATTGTTGGGAGGTGTTGGTCGATGAGTGGTGCTCACAACGATGGCTAGCCCTCCACAAGGAGGCCAAGGACAAACGTGCCCAAATGGAAGGTGTGCCACACCATCAAGGCAGCTCCAACTTATATCAGTTCGGGCGCAACTGGGTATGTGGTTTGCTTCATGATTCATGCAATTCATTCATCATGCTAGTTTGAGCCCTTTAATTACTAATTTTCATTGTTTCTCTCTTTCAGGCACGCTACAATAAGGCGGATAAGGTGCCAGAGGTGTACGACCTGTATGCCATGGCCCACACTGCCTCTTTCAAGAAAGTCAAGGCTTTCTCTCAGTCTGACCTCGATGATGCAAACAACTTCACCAACATCTCCTCCCACAACAAGCTCGTGAGATATAGAGATGAGGGGAAGGCGAGGAAAGGGGAGGACTTTAACCCGAGCCAGGGTCCCATTGATCCAGAGCTGTTGATGATATCTGGTGGCGGGAGGTCCCATGGCTCCATAGCCATTGGAGATGGACTTATCCGTTGTCCTAGCACTCTCCCGGAGATCAAGGCGCGTCAGTCGAGCTCCGCTCCTGAGATAAGGCCTCGTGAACGGCCAGTGCAACTCGCCATCAAGGTTAGTGATACCTACTCAGTTATCTTTCTCCATTACATTGTGTGCGCTTCCATCAATGATTACAAATTGTCATGTGAGTGGTGTTGCAGGCTGCTATACAGAGTGAGAGAGATAGAACAGAGAAACTTCTGGCGGAGGCGGCGGAGAGGCAGCGGGAGTTGGAGGAGAGGACGGCAAAGATGATGGAGGAGGAGAGGGCACGGAATGACATGCAGGCAAGGGCCATGTACGAGCTCCTTGTGGTAAGTTTCTTCTGCAGATTAGCCAAAACATTCATGTAGTGTTTGTCTCATTACTAACTAGTATGACTGAGTCGTCAAAACCAAATGTGCAGTCTGTGTGCGAGAAGGCAGGTCAAACCGCTCCGCCGATGCCAGTGATTGCTCCTGGGACCACGGTGAGTTTTATTTGAAAGGACATTACTTGCTAGTCTTAACATTTGAGTGTCATCATGCTAACAAGACATTGGAAAAGATCTTTGGTGCAGCGTAACTCCAGACAAGCATCGCACGATCCTTCTCCAGCTACCGACACGAGCCACCACGCTCCTACACCTCCTGGATCTTGGTAAGTTTATCTAGTGTTTTGCTTAACACATGCATAAAGACCTAGACTTAGCTTTATTTCCTCCAATGCTTACCATAATGACCTAGACTTAGCTTCTTCTCCTCCAAAATGACTTAATAAGCTTACTGACCTCCAAAACCATCCATTTTACCTAAGTTAGCTCTAAAACGATCTGTACTTAGCTTACTTATGTCAAAAATTGCATAATTAGCTTAGTTAGCTCATAGACGATCCATTTTACCTAAGTTAGCTCTAAAATGACCCATTTCAACTAGGTTAACTCCAAAATGACCAATCTTACCTAGGTTATCTCATAAACGATCCATTTCAACTAATTTAGCTCATAAACGATCCATTTCACCTAGGTTACCTAAAAAACGATCCATTTCACCTAAATTAGCTCTTAAATGATCCATTTCACCCAAGTTAGCTCAAAAAGATCCATTTCAACTAAATTAGCTCATAAATGATCCATTTCACCTAAGTTAGCTCAAAAACGATCCATTTCAACTAAATTAGCTCAAAAATGATCCATTTCAACAAAGTTAGCTCAAAAACGATCCATTTCAACTAAGTTAGCTCAAAAACGATCCATTTCAACTAAGTTAGCTCAAAAACGATCCATTTGACCTAAGTGAGCTAAAAAACGATCCATTTCACCTTAGTTGCCTCAAAAACGATCCATTTCACCTAAGTGAGCTAAAAAAGATCCATTTCTAACTTTCTTATTTTGCCATTTTGCAGATTTCATTATGTGCTGGATGGAGTGCTTGTTCTACTCTTCTTGTTCTTGTCTTCTCATTCTAGTCACCTTAGCTATGGAGTGCTTGTTTATGTATGGATGGAACTTCTTTATGTATGAAATGATGGATGGAACTTGTTTATGTATGAAATGATGGATGGAACTTGCTTATGTAATATGTACGGATGGAACTTGCTTATGGACTTGCTTATGAATGCCTGTGAAATACATGAACTTGCTTATGAATGCCTGTGAAATATATCTATATGTCATATATATTTTCTGTGCAAATTGTGGGATTTAATAAAAAACAGAAAAAAAAACCAATATGCAGCCTCTTTGCCGTCCGCTGCTGACGGCAAAGAGCTCTTTGCCGTCGGTGGCAGACGGCAAAGAGCTCTTTGCCGTCAGCAGCGGACGGCAAAGAGGCCACGTGGCAGGCAGCTGTGCTTCCTGGGAGGCTGACCCATTTGGCCAGTTTGCCATCAGTGGCAGACGGCAAAGACTTTGCCATCAGTGGCGGACGGCAAAGACTTTGCCATCAGTGGCAGACGGCAAAGACTTTGCCATCAGTAGCAGACGGCAAAGACTTTGCCATCAGTGGCAGACGGCAAAGAGCTGCCGTTAGCCACTTAACGGACTGACAGCGCAATTATTGCCGTCCGCTCTCTTTGTCGTCAGCCCTGCTCTCTTTGCCGTCTGCGGCGGACGGCAAAGACTTTGCCATCAGTGGCAGACGGCAAAGTAGCTGTTTACCGTAGCCAACGTTGCCGGAGCCTTTTGCCGTCCGCAGCTGACGGCAAAGGCCTTTGCCGTCCGCTGTTCATGCCTTTGCCGTCCGCCATGGCAGACGGCAAAGTAGCTGATTCCTGTAGTGTACAACTGAGACAGCAGTTGGAACTAGTCTACCAAATCATTGTCTTCACCAAGCTTACTGGTTCTATTTCCTCAACACTTTCATTTCCTCATTACTGTGTTGTGTGTTTGTTCATATCTATGTTTGAAGACTTTGACTGAAGACTTTCTCAATTTCCTCAGTTCAATTTCTTCAGTTTGTTTGTCTTCATCTTGTGCTATCCTGTTTTTACGCTTTTAGTACTCTGAGTTTGTCTTCATTTCATCGTGATGACCATGCATGTATTCTGCTATGTTTACCTCTGAGTACTTATTCCTCTGCTAGTAGTTCTTCTCTAAGGAATTTCCTCACGAGCAAATTCCTCAGTGAAGAATTTCATAAAAATCGCCTATTCACCCCCCCCCCCCCCTCTAGTCGATATAACGCACTTTCATCTCCGGACGCTTGGCCCTGTTCGCCACTCCTCTTCGCTCTCTTCGGCGTCATGGGAGTCGTCCGGCGGAGGGGTCTTCCTTTTCCTAGACCCCTCGGCCTCCCCTGATGGGGCGGCCTTGTTCTTCCCTTCTCCCTCCGCTGGGGGGGGGGAGAGATTTCTTCTTCCTCCTCCTCGTTTTCACGAGAGGAGGGCGTCTCGGACTCGTCAGATGACGAGTCTGACACCACCAAGTTACGGGCACTCTTTCAAGTCCCGGTGGTCTTCTTCTTCTGGACCTTCCTCTCCGGCACCACATATGGTGCCGGAGTCAGCAGCTTCGCTAGGAGAGCTGGGGCTGGTTCTTCGGGCAGGGGAGCCGGACAGTTAATTGGTCCGGATATCGCCTGCCATGCTTGTCAAAGGTAAGGGAGTTTAGATCCCGCATAGAGTTAATCTATGAGAAAGAGCTTAATAATCCTATCAAAGGCATAGATAGCTTACCTCGCTAGCGGAAGAAGAAGCTGCCCCTTCTCCGCTGCGTGCTGTATCCGCGATCCTCGGAAGCGGATGCGGGGGCCTCGGCGCCTTTGATCAGCACCTTCCAGACGTCTTCATACGACGTGTCGAAGAGCCTGGTGAGGGTACGGTGCTGCGCCGGGTCGAACTCCCGCAAATTGAAATCCCGTTGTTGGCACGAGAGGATCAGACGAACGAGCATGACCTGGACTATATTAACAAGCCGGATTGGCTTGTTTGTCAGGGACTGGATGCAGGTCTTCAGTCCGGTCACCTCTTCCTCGTTGCCCCACGACAGGCCCGTCTCTTTCCAGGACATAAGCCGCGTGGGGGGTCCGGATCTGAACACGGGGGCTGCGACCCATTCCGGATCGCGTGTCTCGGTGATGTAAAACCACCCGGCTTGCCACCCCTTTAGGGTCTCCACAAAGGAGCCCTCGAACCAGAGGACGTTGGCTATCTTGCCAACCATTGCACCTCCGCACTGCACTTGGCTGCCGCGGACCACCTTGGGCTTGACGTTGAAGGTCTTGAGCCAAAGGCCGAAATGGGGGCGGACGCGGAGGAAGGCCTTGCACACGACGATGAACGCCGAGATGTTGAGGATGAAGTTCGGGGCCAGATCGTGGGAATCTAGGCCGTAGTAGAACATGAGTCCCCGGACAAATGGGTGAAGTGGAAAACCCAGTCCGCGGAGGAAGTGGGGAAGGAAAACTACCCTCTCATGGGGCCTTGGGGTGGGGAGAAGCTGCCCCTTCTCGGGAAGCCGGTGCGGGATGTCCTTGGATAGGTATCCGGCCTTCCTTAGCTTTTTTACTTGAACCTCCATGACGGAGGAGACCATCCACTTGCCTCCCGCTCCGGACATTGCTGGAGAAGGTTGAGGTGGGAAGAGCGGGCTTGGGCGCTGGAGCTTGAGTGTGCGAGAGATGGATTGGCAAAGGAGGAAGAAGGCGTAGGTAAAAAGGTGGATCCTTATCCCCTTATATGGGCGGATGCGGTTATGCGTCCCCACCTACCTAATAAAACTCGCTTGCCTCCCAAGCGCCGTGGTAAATGGCGCGGTTGGGTTACCCATGTCCGTATTGATGAGAATCCCGTAAAAGGGGCACACGATCTCTGCTTTGACAAGACGTGCCAAGGAAACCACCTCGCTAAACATGCTGAGGTGGAAAAGTGGAAGCAATTTGTATAAAGAGCTTGGTCGTGGTGTGATGACGCACTACGGAATACGTCAGCAGATTCGATTTGTGTTAATATTATTCTCTCTATGGCAATATGTGGAAACTTATTTTGCAAAGCTGGACACTATTTTTGGTGTTTACAATCTTCTATGAAGGGCTTGGAGGAGGAACCCACCTTGCAGTGTCGAAGAAAATCTGCGCGCCGGACTCGTCGTCATTGAAGCCTGGTTCAGGGGCTACTGAGGGAGTCCTGGATTAGGGGGTGTTCGGGTAGCCGGACTATACCTTCGCCGGACTCCTGGACTATGAAGATACAAGATTGAAGACTTCGTCCCGTGTCCGGAAGGGACTTTCCTTGGCGTGGAAGGCAAGCTAGGCGATGCGGATATTCGAGATCTCCTGCCGATGTAACCGACTCTGTGTAACCCTAACCCTATCCGGTGTCTATATAAACCGGAGGGTTGTAGTCCGTAGGACAGAATCATCATCATACACAATCATACCATAGGCTAGCTTCCAGGGTTTAGCCTCCTTGATCTCGTGGTAGATCTACTCTTGTACTACCCATATCATCAATATTAATCAAGAAGGAGTAGGGTTTTACCTCCACCGAGAGGTCCCGAACCTGGGTAAACTTCGTGTCCCTTGTCTCCTGTTACCATCCGGCCTTGACGCACAGTTCAAGACCCCCTACCCGAGATCCGTCGGTTTTGACACCGACAGGAGGCAACGCAGCTGGGTCGGAACGGAATGCATGGTCATGTTCATCGGGAGGGCTTGGACGGAAGAGGCGATGGAAACGAGGCTGGCGTACCGCACAATGGAGGAAACGGACCTCCTACGGTCGAAACAGGGGTCCTATTGATCGGGAGGGGTGTGGCGTACTGCAAAACGGAGGAAACGAACCTCCTACGGTCGAAACGGGGGTCCTGTTGATCGGGAGGGGTGTGGCGTACCGCAAAACAGAGGAAACGGACTTGTGTTGGAGCGCTACGGTCGAAATGGGGGTCCTGTTGATCGGGAGGGGTGTGGCGTACCGCAAAACGGAGGAAACGGACTTGTGTTGGAGTGCTACGGTCGAAACGGGGGTCCTGTTCATCGGGAGGGGTGTGGCATACCGCAAAACAGGACTCCACGGGATACTGTTCATCTCCACCGTCGACACCCTCCAGCCTCCACGAGCTACTGTTCATCCACCGTCGACCTCTTCTAGCCTCCACGGGCTCCTGTTCATCCAGCCTCCACCGCGCGCTACTCCACCGGCTACTGTTCAACCACCCCTCCACCGTCTACTGTTCATCCAACCCTCCACACCACGGGGTCATGTTCAACCACCCCTCCACCGTCTACTGTTCATCCTGCCCTCCATGGGGTGGTCCTGTTCACCCACCCCTCCACTGGGTCCTGTTCATCCAGCCCCAACCGGCTCGATCGATCGGGGTCCTGTTCATCCAGAGGCAACACCACGGGGTCCTGTTCATCCACCCCCACCGAGAACTGTTCATCCAACCCCCCCCCCCCCATGCTCACTGTTCATCCAGAGGCAGCATCGATCGGCTTCAGTTAGCAGCAGTAGCCAAGGAATCGCTCGATCGGGTTCAGTTAACAGCCATCGATCAATCACTCGGGTTCAGTAACGCATAGCCTGCAGCGCAATCGCTCGGGTTCAGTTAGAGCCCAACGCCTCGCTCGGGTTCAGTTAGAGCCAACGCCTCGCACACACGCGCGTACGTGTGATACGTCTCCAACGTATCTATAATTTTTTATTGCTCCATGCTACTTTATCTACTGTTTTAGGCAATATTGAGCTTTATTATCCACTTTTATATTATTTTTGGGACTAACCTATTAACCGGAGGCCTAGCCCAGATTTGTTGTTTTATGCCTATTTCAGTATTTCGAGGAAAAGGGATATCAGACGGAGTCAAAACGGAGCGAAATCAACTGGGGAAGTTATTTTTGGAAGGAAACCCACCTGATGGACTTGGACTCCACGTCAGAAGATACGGGAGGTTCTCACGAGGGTGGGGGCGCGCCCTCCCCCCTGGGCGCGCCCCCTGCCTCGTGGGGCCCCCGTAGCTCCACCAACGTACTCCTTTCACCCATATATACCTACGCACCCAAAAACTTCCAGAACAGAACCTAGATCGGGAGTTCCGCCGCCGCAAGCCTCCAGAGCCACGAAAAACCAATCGGGACCCCTTTCCGATACCCTGCTGGAGGGGGGATCCATCTCCGGTGGCCATCTTCATCATCCCGGCGCTATCCATGACGAGGAGGGAGTAGTTCACCCTCGGGGCTGAGGGTATGTACCAGTAGCTATGTGTTTGATCTCTCTTTCTCGTGTTCTCTCTCGTGTTCCCTCTATGGCACGATCTTGATGTATCCCGAGCTTTGCTATTGTAGTTGGATCTTATGATGTTTCTCCCCCTCTACTCTCTTGTGATGAATTGAGTTTCCCCTTTGAAGTTATCTTATCGGATTGAGTCTTTATGAGAACACTTGATGTATGTCTTGGTGATCAACTTGCGGGTTTCGTGACATTGGGAACCTATGCATAGGGGTTGGCACACGTTCTTGATTCTCCGGTAGAAACTTTGGGGCACTCTTTGAACTACTTTTTTGTTGGTTGGGTAAATCTGAGATTGTGTGATGCATATCGTATAATCATGCCCACGAATACTTGAGGTGACAATGGAGTATCTAGGTGACATTAGGGTTTTGGTTGATTTGTATCTTAAGGTGTTATTCTAGTACGAACTCTTTTATAGATTGATCCGAAAGAATAGCTTTGTGGTGGTTTCGTACCCGACCATAATCTCTACGTTTGTTCTCCGCTATTAGTGGCTTCGGAGTGACTCTTTGTCGCATGTTGAGGGCTTGCCATATGATCTATCTATGTTATTATTGTTGAGAGAACTTACACTAGTGAAAGTATGAACCCTAGGCCTTGTTTCCTACCATTGCCATACCATTTACGCTCACTTTTATCGCTCGCTACCTTGCTGCTTTTATATTTTCAGATTACAAAAACCCATATCTACCATCCATATTGCACTTGTATCACCATCTCTTCGCCGAACTAGTGCACCTATACAATTTACCGTTGTATTGGGTGTGTTGGGGACACAAGAGACTTTTTGTTATTTGGTTGCAGGGTTGTTTGAGAGAGACCATCTTCCTCCTACGCCTCTCGCGGATTGATAAACCTTAGGTCATCCACTTGTGGGAAATTTGCTACTGTCCTACAAACCTGTGCACTTGCAAGCCCAACAACGTCTACAAGAAGAAGGTTGTGTAGTAGACATCAAGCTCTTTTCTAGCGCCGTTGCCGGGGAGGCTAGGTAAGTGAAGGTATATCTTTAGATCTTGCAATCTAATCTTTTTGTTTCTTGTTTTAGCACTAGTCTAGTTTATAAAAGAAAACTACCAAAAAATGGAATTGAGTTTGTCTCATACGCTTCATCTTTTTAATATCTTTCGTGAGTATGATGGAAAGGATAATTGTGCTCAAGTGCTAGAACAAGAAATCTCTAAATTGTCTGGCACTAAATCTTTGAATGATGAGCATGATTGCAATGTTGTTAGTATGAACTCCTTGAATACCCATAGTACTAATGATGATTCCTCTAGTCATGATGAAAATATCTCTCATAAGCATGTCAACTTTTGTGGAGTGCATGTTTGCATGAACACACCAAATAAAGAAGATATATATTGCAAGAGGCATAAGTACTTAGAAACCAAATTGTTGCAAGAAGAGCTAGATGAATGTGCTGAAAGATTCAATATTTTTCGTTCCCCTTGTGAACTTTGCAATGAACATGGTCATTTAAAGCTCCGATGCTATTTGTTTCATGATCAAGTCGTGTCCAAATATTGTGATAATTTGATTACCCTTGAGCATCATAAAGAACTTAGCCTTCTTTTGGGTTATGAAGAAATGAAACATATAACTGAGGGTATTCCAAAATTTAATCTTGATAGATTTCTTGATTTTGATCTAGAAAAGATTTATATGTATTGTGCGGTGAATTGCATTGAAAATCCTTATATTGCCAATTACATTAAGAAAAGAAAACAAATAGAAGATGAAGAGAATACTAATGAAAGGGAAGAGACTTCCCAATCTCATCCTATTATTTCTTATGATGAATCAGGTAACGAGGAGGAGCTTTCTATTCAACCAATCTCATCAATAAGGAGCTCAAAGAGGAAGGTTGAACCTACGCATAATGTGAAGAAGAAAAAGAAAAGAAGGAGAAACAAAGGTAAAAAGGTATCCCTTCCAAAGGATGTTGCTCCTACTACTTGTGATAATGATAATTGCTATACTATTGGTGCTATCCATACTATTAATGATGAGAGGTATTATGCTTATGATATGAAAAGGCCCAAGCTTGGGGAAGCTATGTTTGATGAGAATGACATATTTGAGAATATATTTGCTGAAATTAATGTTCGTCCCAAGCTTGGGGATGCTACGTTTAGTGAAGAAGATATTTTTAGTCCCCCAAACTTTGATGAGCAAATTTATTATGATGAAAGCATGCCTCCTATCGATGATGATTATTGTGATGACACGTATGCTTTAAATAATAATGATAACCATGAAACTTATCATCTTGATCTTAATTTCAACCACATGATAGTTATTTTGTTGAGTTTGCTCCCACTATTATTCATGTGAAGAATTTTGCTTATGTGGAGAGTTGTAAATTTTCTATGCAAGTAGATCATGAAAGAATGCTTTAGGTGTTGATTATATTGTTGAATTCATTCATGATGCCACTGAAAATTATTATGAGGGAGGAACATATGCTTGTAGGAATTGCAATAATATCAAGTTTCCTCTCTATGTGCTTAAAATCTTGAAGTTATGCTTGTTTTATCTTCCTATGCTTGTTGATTATTGTTCCCATAAGTTGTTTGCTCACAAAATCCCTAGGACGAACTCTTTTATAGATTGATCCGAAAGAATAGCTTTGTGGTGGTTTCGTACCCGACCATAATCTCTACGTTTGTTCTCCGCTATTAGTGGCTTTGGAGTGACTCTTTGTCGCATGTTGAGGGCTTGTCATATGATCTATCTATGTTATTATTGGTGAGAGAACTTACACTAGTGAAAGTATGAACCCTAGGCCTTGTTTCCTATCATTGCAATACCGTTTATGCTCACTTTTACCGCTCGCTACCCTGCTGCTTTTATATTTTCAGATTACAAAAACCCATATCTACCATCCATATTGCACTTGTATCACCATCTCTTCGCCGAACTAGTGCACCTATACAATTTACCGTTGTATTGGGTGTGTTGGGGACACAAGAGACTTTTTGTTATTTGGTTACAGGGTTGTTTGAGAGAGACCATCTTCCTCCTATGTCACGTCCCTAGTTCTGGTATGATCTAGGCTTGCTTTGTGCATCATGTTTAAGTTTCAAATGAATTTGAAATGGGGAATGTTTCAAACCCTAGCACCAAAGCAAATTCAAATAGATTCAAATTAAAATTGGAATTTCAATTAACCCAAAATACTTTTCAAAAATGTTCATGGTCTTTGGAAAATGTTGCAAACAACAACCAGAGGTGATGCACATTTTTGCTAAACATTTTGGATTTTTGAATGAACCCATATGTATTTGAATTGGAGCTGTTTAAAATAATATAAATATTTTAAAGGCTCCAAAAATGTTGGAAATTGGTGAGGGCCTCTGGTATATTATAACTAGTGGTCACAAGGAATCTCAACATTTTTATAACTGTTCTAGTATTTATTCTAAGTCAAAAACAAATGTCAGAAAAATAGAAAACAGAAAACAACAGAAGGGAAATACTTACCTGGGCCACTTGCTGGCCTGGCACTATGCAGCCAACCGGCCCAGCTGTGCGGCCCAGCTGGCCCAGCTCGCCTCCTCCTCTGTCTTCTTCCTCGCGCCTACTGGCACTGTGCGTGTCGCGCGCGCGCTCGCCCGCTGCCACGTCTTCCGCCACCTCCTGCTTCCCCCTCTTGTCGCCCTGGACGCCAAATGACGCCACGCGCCGCCCCGCACCTCTCTCTCTCTCGTGGCCCGCTCCTCTCCCTCGTTCTCTCCCGAAACCGAAAGCCGTCGCCGCCACTCGCCATTGCCGTAGCCACCGCCTCCCCCCCGCCTCTCCGACACGCGCAGGAGCTCCGCCTCCTCGCTCTGAAGCTCTCGCCGAGCCACGCAAGCCGGAGCGCCCCGTGGAGCCGTCGTCGTCGCCTTCTTCACCTCCGGCCGCCGTGGATCTCCGTCGTCGCTCGCCGCCGTCACCGCGTCCCCGAGACCGCTGAGCTGCTCTTCCGGTCCACTATGAGCCTCGTGTCGGTTCCCCCTTCTTCCTGCCTTCCCGTGCACCGCAGCGCTGCGCCCGCTCGAGGCCGAACTCCGGCTGCCGCCGCGAGCCCTGCTCCGGCGAGCTCCGCCGTCCCCGCGACCTCCCCTATGCCCACGTGGATGCGGTCGAGCGTGGGCTGCCGATTGGTAGTCCCCGCGTGCTTTTCTGCCGCCTGTAGCGCGTTCCGGGGAAGCACCGCCGCGCGGTTTGGTCGCCGCCGGCCAACTCTGGCGGGCGCTGACGTGGCGGCTTAATTAGTGCTTAACCCCCTTCTAATTACCCCCCGTGAGACTGACCAGTGGGCCCAGGGCTTAGTCAAAGCTAATCAGCCTAGGTTTGACTCGGGGTTAACCCCAGTGTCACTGACGTGTGGCCCCCACACGTCAGGTTTGACCTGGTAAGCCCCGCTGACGCCTCTGTGACGTCACGCTGACGCAGTAATTGATTTTCTGGATTTTAAATAATTCAGAGAATTTCTGAAAATATTTAAAACTTCTAAAATTCCTAGAAATTAAACCGTAGCTCGGAATGAAATAAATTATATATGAAAAATCATCAGAAAAATGCAAGGAATCCATTTATGCCAGTTTCATGCATGAAAAACCAACTTATACATGCTGTATAAGTGAAAACGTAATAATGGCATGTTATATACTTAATTTGGGGTTTGCATATGAACCCTTGGTTCATATGGACTTCAACCAAATTGATGCTAGATGCATTAGGGAAAATCATAGCATCTTTGAAATGTCATCTTCATGCATCATATTGTTGCATATGGTTGTTTATTGATTGCCGGCACCGTCCCTTCTCGATAGGTTCTACTCCGGAAGGTGTCCCGGGTACCTGTCTGAGGAGCAGTGCTTCTTCGTGGATCTATCAGGCAAGCAACCCCCCCCCCTGAGGGAGTCCTGGATTAGGGGGTGTTCGGATAGCCGGACTATACCTTCAGCCGGACTCCAGGACTATGAAGATACAAGATTGAAGACTTCGTCCCGTGTCCGGAAGGATCTTTTCTTGGCGTCGAAGGCAAGCTAGGCGTGCGGATATTCGATATCTCCTACCATTGTAACCGACTCTGTGTAACCCTAACCCTATCTGGTGTCTATATAAACCGGAGGGTTGTAGTCCGTAGGACAACCATCATCATACACAATCATACCATAGGCTAGCTTCTAGGGTTTAGCCTCCTTGATCTCGTGGTAGATCCACTCTTGTACTACCCATATCATCAATATTAATCTAGCAGGAGTAGGATTTACCTCCACCGAGAGGGCCCGAACCTGGGTAAAATAAAGTGTCCCTTGTCTCCTGTTACCATCCGACCTTGACGCACAGTTCGGGACCCCCTACCCGAGATCCGCCGGTTTTGACACCGACATTGGTGCTTTCATTGAGAGTTCCTCTGTGTCGTCGCTTTTAGGCCCGATGGCTCCTTTGATCATCAACAACGATGAGGTCCAGGGTGAGACTTTCCTCCCCGGACAAATCTTCGTCTTCGGCGGCTTCACTCTGCAGGCCAATTCGCTTGGTCATCTGGAGCAGATCGAAAGCTACGCCCCTGGCCATCAAGTCAGGTTTGGAAGCTTAAACTACACGGCCGATATCCGCGGAGACTTGATCTTTGACGGGTTCGAGCCACAGCCAAGCGCGCCGCACTATTTCGAGGGGCATGATATAGCTCTGCCTCCGAATAGTACCCTGGAGGCCGCACAAGCTCCGGCCCCGATCCTTGACTCGGAGCCCGCTGCGTTCTCCGAGGATGAAAGGTTGGACATCACCTCAGGGGCTGCGATCTCAAAGGCAATCGAGCCGAACGCCAGCCCCGTACTCCGCACGGCCCAGGACTCCAAGGAGCCGGACTCTTCTCCGAACTCCGGGCCTTCCGTGCCCCCGCCGATCGAATCTGATTGGGCGCCTGTAATGGAGTTCACCGCCGCGGACATCTTTCAGTGCTCACCTTTCGGTGATATCCTGAATTCTCTCAAGTCTCTCTCTTTATCAGGAGAGCCCAGGCCGGATTATGGTCTGCGAGGTTGGGATTCGGACAACGAAGAAATTCACAGCCCACCCACCACCCACTTAATATCCACTGTCGACGATTTAACCGACATGCTTGACTTCGGCTCCGAAGACTTCGACGGTATGGACGATGAAGGAGGAGACGAACAAGAACTAGCACCTGTAGGGCGCTGGACCGCCACCTCGTCATACGACATATATATGGTGGATGCTCCAAAGGATGCGGATGGCGATGGAACAGCGGAAGACGACAACTCGAAAAAACCACCAAAACGCCGGCGCCAACGGCGCCGCTCTAAATCCCGCCACAGCAGAAACGGTGATTCTGGCACGGGAGATAACACTACCCCGGACAGCGCCGAAGAACACCAGAACCAGCAAGATTCGACATAGGAAGATGGAAAAGCCAGCCCTCAGGAGAGAGCGGCAGAGCAAGAGGTTGAGGATGATAACTACATGCCTCCCTCCGAAGACGAGGCAAGCCTCGACGACGACGAATTCGTCGTACCATCAGACCCCGCCGAACAAGAGCGTTTTCAACGCAGGCTTCTAGCCACGGCCAACAGCCTAAAGAAAAAGCAGCAACAGCTTAGAGCTGATCAAGATTTGCTAGCTGATAGATGGACTGAAGTCCTTGCGGCCGAAGAGTATGAACTCGGGCGCCCCTCCAAAAATTATCCTAAGCGCAGGCCGCTACCCCAATCAGAGGGGGAAGTATATGACATGGCAGACCGGCCACCCCGTGGCCGCGACAGAGAGGCCTGCCGAACCCTTAAGCAAGCCATGCCCCGGTGCCGTTCAAATAAGGCACGTGAAAACGAGCCAGACCTGCGAGACGTACTGGAGGATAAAGCAAAGCAAACAAGATCGATCTATGGATCGCGCGGACGCCCGACGACACGTGATGGTCTTCACTCCGGACACAATAAATCCGGCCGTGCCGAACACAGCAGGCACAGCTCTTCCGAGTTGCGTCGTGACATAGCCCAGTACAGGGGCGCCGCACACCCATTATGCTTCACAGACGGAGTAATGGATCATAAAATCCTAGAGGGTTTTAAACCCGTCAATATCGAGTCGTACGATGGTACGATAGATCCGGCAGTATGGATTGAGGATTATCTCCTTCACATCCACATGGCACGTGGCGATGATCTACACGCCATCAAATACCTACCCCTTAAGCTTAAAGGACCAGCCCGGCACTGGCTTAACAGCCTACCAGCGGACTCAATCAGTTCTTGGGAGGACCTGGAAGCCGCATTCCTCGACAACTTTCAGGGGACCTATGTGCGGCCACCGGACGCCGACGACCTAAGCCACATAATTCAGCAGCCAAAAGAATCGGCCAGGCAATTCTAGACACGATTCCTAACAAAGAAAAATCAGATAGTCGCTTGTCCGGACGCAGAGGCCCTAGCAGCCTTCAAACATAACATCCGCGACGAGTGGCTTGCCCGGCACCTGGGACAGGAAAAGCCGAAAACCATGGCAGCCCTCACGACACTCATGACCCACTTTTGCGCGGGCAAAGATAGCTGGCTAGCTCGCAGCAACAACTTATCAAAGAAGCCCGGTAATTCGGATACCAAAGACAAAAGTGGCAGGTCACGTCGAAATAATCAAAAGCGCTGCGTTAGCAGCGACAGCAATGAGGATATGGCAGTTAATGCCGGATTCAGAGGCTATAAATCCGGTCAGCGGAAAAAGCCATTTAAAAAGAATACCCAGGGCCCGTCCAGTTTGGACCGGATACTCGACCGCTCGTGCCAGATTCATGGCACCCCCGAAAGGCCAGCCAATCACACCAACAGGGATTGTTGGGTTTTCAAGCATGCAGGCAAGTTAAGAGCCGAACACAAGGACAAGGGGCTGAACAGCGACGAGGAGGAGGAGCCCAGGCCACCGAACAACAATGGACAGAAAGGGTTTCCCCCACAAGTGCGGACGGTGAACATGATATACGCGACCCACATTCCCAAGCGGGAGAGGAAGCGTGCGCTACGGGACGTATACGCGATGGAGCCAGTCGCCCCAAAGTTCAACCCATGGTCCTCCTGCCCGATCACTTTCGATCGAAGGGACCACCCCACTAGCATCCGTCATGGCGGTTTTTCTGCACTGGTCCTCGACCCAATCGTGGACGGATTTCATCTCACAAGAGTCCTCATGGACGGCGGCAGCAGCCTGAACCTGCTTTATCAGGATACAGTGCGGAAAATGGGCATAGATCCATCAAGGATCAAGCCCACAAGGACGACCTTTAAAGGCGTCATACCAGGTGTAGAGGCCAATTGCACAGGCTCGATAACACTTGATGTGGTCTTCGAATCTCCGGATAACTTCCGAAGCGAAGAGCTAATCTTCGATATAGTCTCGTTCCGCAGTGGCTATCATGCCCTGCTCGGACGAACCGCATTCGCTAAATTCAATGCGGTTCCGCACTACGCATATCTCAAGCTCAAGATGCCAGGCCCTCGAGGAGTAATTACGGTCAGCGGAAACACCGAGCGCTCCATCCGTACGGAGGAGCACACGGCGGCCCTCGCAGCAGAAGTACAAAGCAGCCTTTCAAGGCAACTCTCCAATCCGGCCATTAAAAAGCCGGACAATGCAAAGCGCGCCAGGAGTAACCTGCAACAAGACCGCCTGGCACGTTCCGAGCAAGCGTAGCAATACGGCCCCGACCCCAGCCATCGCAACATAGCGGAGCAAGTACCTCGAGTACACAATTACGCCCTTAAAATTCCATGGGCACAGGGGGAGGGGCACATTAACGGCATGCCTACAATACGGCGTCAAACGTACTAGGGGCTGCCGGATTTTTCCTTTTTACTTTCAGGACTCCATACTCTAGATAACCTGTTCGGCCTTGTTGCCGCACAGACGATGCAAGATCCAGGAAAGCAGACAAAGCTAACGCCGCACTACGGAACTCTCAGGTGGTCTCTATTTTGAGCGATATATCTGTTTTTAAATTCCGCGGCCTGCGCCTGGTCAGGACATGTTAAATAGTCTAATATCTTTTTTGCTTATCGCACTACTTGTATCGTTCGGCTTTGATAAATAGCCTCTTTATAAACAATGCATAGCTTTTTGTCTATTTTTTGCATTATCCCCTTTGAATATATGTGCTTATTACATAACATGATCGCACCCGTACACCATGGTACAGCAAACCACGCCAGGGGCTTCATTAGCCTTTTATCTGGTGTGAGAAGTCCGTACACTTTCACAAGTGCGGCACCCCGAACTTATAGCACTATATGCATTGGCTCCGAGTCATGATTTTGGTCACATGTTGGGTTTGCCCGGCTCCTATGTTTTGGTGCCTTACGTTCCGCTATATCAACTAAGGTAGCACTAGGAGAACCACTGCGATTGTGCCCCAGTTCAGGTGGGTTGAGCACCTCAGTGGAGAAAGCTAAAACAGACTGTCATGATAAGGCGTGAGACCGGTCGCTGTTCGAGAGGTTTTTCGAGTCCTTAAAGGCTTATGCCGCTTCGAGCGAGGAGCTGGCTATGTCCGGCCAAAGGCGTGGATAGCGCCCCGAATTCGGCCTTCCGAACTAGGGGCTTCGCCGAAATTTAAAATTATAACGTTCTATGGCTAAGTGAGAGTGTTCAAGCATTATAGTCCGATTGCCTGGTTCGTTGTGCTGAGCGCCTCCCTCGAAGGACCCAACTATGGGAACAAGAGCCCTCAGGTTTATCCCGAACACCCCAGCACTAGTGGCGTGGGGGCAAAAGCCGACGACTGGCCATCTCTCAATTTTTGATAAACGGCCGCACAGAAAATAATATTTTAAATTCAATAAGCATTGCTTAGCGCATATGAACAAGTTTTCAGCGCACAGGATACAAACGAGCGAGTTCATTCAAATATTACATCTTTAGTACATTCATCTGCGACAAGGCGGGCTCTGGCAAGAACATCCTTGTAGTAGTTCTCGGGCTTGCGATGCTCCTTCCCCTGCGGCGGCCCATCCTTCACCAGCTTCTCTCCGTCCAGCTTACCCCAGTGTACCCTTACACGGGCAAGGGCCCTCCGGGCACCTTCAATGCAGACGGAGCGCTTGACGACCTCAAGCCCTGGACAGGCCTCCACCAGCCGCCGCACTAGCCCGAAATAGCTCCCAGGCAGGGCCTCTCCAGGTCACAGCGGAATTAGTAAGCCCTTCATGGCCTGTTCGGCCGCCTTGTGGAGCTCGACCAGCTGTTTCAGCTGATCGCTTAAGGGCACAGGGTGTCTGGCCTCAGAATACTGAGACCAGAACACACTCTCTGTCAAGCTGCCCTCTTCAGCTCGGTAGAACGCGGCGGCATCGGATACGCTGCGGGGAAGATCAGCGAACGCCCCTGGAGAACTCCGGATTCGGGTAAGTAATAGGAAGTTTACTTTTATATTCCTACGTTGCATTGAGAATGCCTTACCCGTTGCTATCTTTTTCACCTCCACCAACTCTTGGAGGGCCTTTTGGGCTTCGGCCTTGGCACTCTTGGCGGTCTCGACGGCCGACGCGAGCTCGGATGCTTGCGTTTTTGACTCAAGCTCCAAACCCTCATGTTTTGTCATGAGAGCTTGCAGCTCTTGCTGCACCTCGTCGACCTGAACCCCAAGCCTTTCTCGCTCGGCGCGCTCCTCGGTCGTTTTCTTTTCGGCCTATGCCAGCGCCTGCTTCAGGGTTGCCACCTCGGTTGCGGCCCCTACAATAAGCAGTGCAATCCTGTTATTTCTTTCTGCAATCAAGCCTCTCTATAGGCACCTTTTTTTTCTTTTTTTTCTTTCTTTTTTTTAGGTATTTCTTACCTTCCCTCTCCTCGAGCTGCCATTTGGCAAGGCCGAGTTCTTGCTCGGTCCGCCCGAGGTCCTTTTTAAGGACATCCACCTGCGCAGTCAGTGCGGCGGTGGACAGCAGTGAAGCCTGCATACGCATATTTGACCTTTTTTGTTAGACTCCTGCGAAAATTACTAGATCCTCTATCCGGCTTTTCTTTCCGAACACCGAACAGAGCATCAGGGGCTACTGTCTATGCGGTAAATAATTTGACATATTTTTACTTACCTCGAAGCCTGTTAGAAGGCTAGTGCAAGCTTCATTCAGTCCGCTCTTGGCGGACTGAATCCTTTGGATCACCGTACTCATAACAGTACGGTGCTCCTCATCGATGGCGGCGCCCTTAAGCACCTCCATCAGATTGTCCAGCACCTCCGGTTGGACAGAGGCCGCCGGCTCAGACGGCTTACTCCTCTTGGAAGGAGTTCGCCCACCGCGGACCGGGACTGTCGAGTCCGGCGTGGTGTACGGCACAAAGCCGGACTTGGAGCCCTGGGGGGTTTCATCCCCTTTACTTCTGGGGTCCGGAGGATTGCCTTGTGGCTCCTCCAGGACCATCTCCTCCTGCCCCGAAGCTTGGCGGGGCGCCACTTCGGCGTCGTCCGCCCCGCGGGGGGAGACCGCGGGCGGAACAGAGTTCACGTCCGAGGAATCCAGGGAGCCGCTCGACGAATCGTCGAGTCCGGCCCGGGGTGGGCTGCATAAATTACGTTCGATATTAGGGAAAGCCGCGCATTAAAAGAATATCATGAGTCACTCTGGTATGTAAACACTTACGATGTCGCCGGACGCTTGGTTCGGTCCAGCCACTCCTTTCCGCCCTCTTCGGCGTCGTGGGAGTAGTCCGGCGGAGGGGTTTTCCTTTTCCTCGACCCCTCGGCCTCCCCTGTTGGGGCGGCCTTCTTCTTCTTTGCTCCCCTCGCTGGGGGGGAGAGCTTCCTTGTTCCTCCTCATTTTCACGAGAGGAGAGCGTTGCGGACTCGTCAGATGACGAGTCCGACACCACCATGTTGCTGGAACTTTTTCGAGTCCCGGTGGTTTTCTTCTTCTTGGCCTTCCTCTCCGGCACCACGTAAGGTGCCGGAGCCATCAGCTTCACCAAGAGAGCTGGGGCCGGGTCTTCGGGCAGAGGAGCCGGATAGTTAATTGGTCCGGATACCTCCTGCCAAGCCTGTCAAAGGTAAAGGGAGTTTAGATCCCGCATAGAGTTAATCTATGAAGAAGAGCTTAACGAACCTGTCAAAGGTATAGATAGCTTACCTCGCTAGCGTTACGCTGCGAGCTGTATCCGCGATCCTCGGAGGCGGATGTGGGGGACTCGGCGCCTTTGGTCAGCACCTTCGAGACGTCTTCATACGTCGTGTCGAAGAGCCTACTGAGGGTTTGGTGCTGCGCCGGGTCGAATTCCCACAAAGTAAAATCCCGCTCTTGGCACGGGAGGATCAGGCGAACGAGCATGACCTGGACTATATTGACAAGCCGGATTGGCTTGTTCACCAGGGACTGGATGCACGTTTGCAACCCAGTCACTTCTTCCTCGTTGCCCCACGACAGGCCTGTCTCTTTCCAGGACATGAGCCGCGTGGGGGGTCCGGATCTGAACTCGGGGGCCGCGACCCATTTCGGATCGCGGGGCTCGGTGATGTAAAACCACCTGGCCTGCCACCCCTTTAGGGACTCCACGAAGGAGCCATCGAACCAGAGGACGTTGGCTATCTTGCCAACCATAGCGCCTCCGCACTCCGCCTGGGTGCCGGACACCACCTTGGGCTTGACGTTGAAGGTCTTGAGCCAGAGGCCGAAGTGGGGGCGGACGCGGAGAAAGGCCTCACACACGACGATAAACGCCGAGATGTTCAGAACAAAGTTCGGGGCCAGATCGTGGAAATCCAGGCCGTAGTAGAACATGAGCCCCCGGACAAATGGGTGAAGTGGAAAGCCCAGTCCGCGGAGGAAGTGGGGAAGAAAAACTACCATCTCATGGGGCCTTGGGGTAGGAAGAAGCTGCCCCTTATCAGGAAGCCGATGCGGGATGTCCTTGGACAAGTACCCGGCTTTCCTTAACCTTTTTACTTGAGCCTCCGTAACGGAGGAGACCATCCACTTGCCTCCCGCTCCGGACATTGTTGGAGAAGGTTGAGGAAGGAAGAGCGGACTTGGGCGCTGGAGCTTGAGTTTGCAAGAGATGGATTGGCAAAGGAGGAAGAAGGCGTAGGTTAAAAAGGTGAATCCTTATCCCTTTATATAAGCAGGTACGGTTAGGCGTCCCCACCTACCTAATAAAACTCACTTGCCCCCCAAACGCCATGGTAAATGGCGTGGTTGGGTTACCCACGTCCGTATTAATGAGAATCCCGTTATAGGGGGCACATGATCTCTGCTTTGACAAGACGTGCCAAGGAAACCGCCTCGCTAAACGAGCTGAGGTGGAACAATGAAAGCAATTTATATAGAAGGCTTGGTCGCAGTGTTATGACGCACTGCGGGATACGTCAGCAGATTTGATTTGTGTTACTATTATTCTCTATATGGCAATATGTGGAAACTTATTTTGCAGAGTCGGACACTATTTTTTGGTGTTTATAATCTTCTTGAAGAACTTGGAGGAGGAACCCGCCTTGCAATGCCGAAGACAATCTGCGCGCCGGACTCGTCATCATTGAAGCCTGGTTCAGGGGCTACTGAGGGAGTCCTGGATTAGGGGGTGTTCGGATAGCCGGACTATACCTTCAGCCGGACTCCAGGACTATGAAGATACAAGATTGAAGACTTCGTCCCGTGTCCGGAAGGATCTTTTCTTGGCGTCAAAGGCAAGCTAGGCGTGCGGATATTCGAGATCTCCTACCATTGTAACCGACTCTGTGTAACCCTAACCCTATCCGGTGTCTATATAAACCGGAGGGTTGTAGTCCGTAGGACAACCATCATCATACACAATCATACCATAGGCTAGCTTCTAGGGTTTAGCCTCCTTGATCTCGTGGTAGATCCACTCTTGTACTACCCATATCATCAATATTAATCTAGCAGGAGTAGGGTTTTACCTCCACCGAGAGGGCCCGAACCTGGGTAAAATAAAGTGTCCCTTGTCTCCTGTTACCATCCGACCTTGACGCACAGTTCGGGACCCCCTACCCGAGATCCGCCGGTTTTGACACGGACACCCCCCCTTGAGCATTTCGATAAATCCCACTCTCTCGCTCTTGCTCCTTATACTGCATTAGAACAACAACGATTCAACTTCTACTTTTCTGCTGCGGTAGTTGAACCCATTCCTCTGCATGACCTGTCATTGCCACAGTAACTAGTTGAAACCCACTAGTATGAGTAGGAGTTGCTTGAGCCTTGATGTGCCTACTCATCCATGCTTGTTTTCTTTATGCCAGGTATGCTTAGAGTTGTGTTAGGTCTAATTCATCGGGAATGAATCGGAGTGGTGAACATGTCCTACCGATAAAGGCTAAGTGTGTGAACACGTTTTGGTAAAGGTAGCGATGAGAGGCCATGTAGGAGTACATGGTGGGTTGTCTCATTGAAACCGTCCCTAAGCACTGAGTTCTGTGTATGTTATCCAAGTCCAGTTACTACCACACATTGGGTTCCGGTTATCCGGCCCCTCTCAGCTTATTAATCCACTTGATCTCTGTCCAGGAGTTGCAACTAGTTTCCGGCGTTTGTAGGTAGTGCTACTGGTCTACCAGGTGGTGTCCGACGGGACGGGCTTGGGACAGATTAGGAACCGTGGCACGGTGTACCAAGTGGCACCCGGATGGTGGGCTTGGGAACCCTGCACACATCGTTTGGGGCCGTACTGGAGACTTCGGCCGGAACTCCTTGCGGATGGAACTCGAATAGGCGATAAACCTGGACGAGAGACTTGTGTGGTTAGTCAGGTCGTGGCCGACACCCTCGCCCGGCTTCCGCTTGAAGGTTGCCGAGGTACATGACGTGTACAGGGCGATAAGTGGCGAGAACGTGTGTGAAGAAGTACACCCCTGCAGGGTCAACATTATCTATTCGAATAGCCGTTTTCCTCGGATATGGAAACTTGGAGGACTTATGTAGTACATAGACAACTTGAAGTGGATACTCTAAAATCCGCAAGATAAGCGTGAGTGCTATGGATGGCCTTCTCGTAGGGAGACGGGATCGAATCCGTAGTGAAGTATTGATATGGTGAATATGTGGACTCGTGTGCGTCTTCTCACCTCAAAGAAGTTTCTGATACTCGTAGTATAGGTTAGCCACTGAGTCAAAGCTGGCTTGCTGCTGTTGAACTCCACCACCCTCTTTGTTGACAATGTTTCATATGTAGTTAGTTCTGATGTAAGTCTTGCTGGGTACATTTGTACTCACGTTTGCCTATTTTATGTTTTGCAGAGAGACGTCAGTCTCGCTAGTAGTTCCGCGTGGACTTCGACGTTTAGCTTGATACCTCAGCTACGATCTTGTGCCCCCGGCAGGGTCTTGTAGATAGTCAGGCTTCTCGGCCTTTTTCATTTGTAGTTGTCTGTACTCAGACAAGTTAAGCTTCCGCGTGTGCTTGTTGTTTGTATGCTCTGTATGTTGGGGTCATGAGAACCATGTTTGTAATACTTGGCTCCTCGGAGCCTATTGAATAAATACTTGAGTCGTAGAGTTATGTTGTGATGCCATGTTGTATTTACACATATCGAGCATATTGTGTGTATGATTGAAATGCTTGGTATGTGTGGGATCCGACAATCTAGTTGTTTATCCTTGGCAGCCTCTCTTATGGGGAAATGTAGTCTAGTGACTCCTTGAACCATAGTAGTCCGCTACAGCCCGGTTCACCGGAGTCCTGCTAGCCCTGCACTACTGCTCAGGACACTTGACTGGCCGGCATGTGTTTCACTTTGTTCCTGTGTCTGTCCCTTCGGGGAAATGTCATGCGGTGACATCCGGAGTCCTGCCTAGCCTGCTACAGCCCGGGTTACCGGAGTCCTGTTAGCCCAGTGCTACAGCCCGGATTCACACGCTGTTGACCGACATGCTCGAAGTTGATTCATGTATGCCTATCCCCATGGGTTAGTGCCGCTTTGGGTTCACGACTAGCCATGTCGGCCCGGGTTCTTTGTCATATGGATGCTAGCGACACTATCATATACGTGAGCCAAAAGGCGCAAACGGTCCCGGGCCAGGTAAGGTGGCACCCGTGGGAATACCGTGCGTGAGGCCGCAAAGTGATATGATGTGTTACATGCTAGATCGGTGTGACTTAGGATCGGGGTCCCGACAGCATTGGTATCAGAGCCTGACTGACTGTAGGATTACCAAGCCAAACTGGTCGAAGTTGAGTCTAGAAATGCTTTAGTTATATAAGGGAATTGATTGTGGAAGGGAACGTAAGGCTCTTTTTACTCCTTTACCTCATGTCATTCTTTCTGAGTCAGCCTCTTCTTTTCTACGAGGGTTAAGGCCTAGGCTTCTCCTCTATCTCTCAGGATGACGTGTTACTAAACCGTAAAGTCTTAGGATTGTTGGGTTTGTGTCTCCGTACAGTTCTACTACTTCCGTGTGTCATCAGTTTGACCCAGAACCTTGATATTATGATGTTGAGTGATTATGCTATTCCTTTGATGAATGTATCAAAATCCTTTTTGAGCGTTTACAGCCGTTATGCTGCCGGAATTGTCCTAGGATTTCAAGAGTTTCCAATGCTTTTGCATTACATTCCGCATCCTTATGTCGATGCTAATTCCATCCTTGTTTCCTTGGTTTCTGTGCTAGGATGTCGTCTGCTAACCGAGGTTCAGTTGCTCATAGCAAGAACCACGGAGATGGTAGGGATGAGGATCCTCCTGACCAGCCTTTGATGGCAGAGTTCTTGTTAGCATCCGAGAGGAACAAGCGTGAGACTAATCGCTTGCTGGCACAGATTGAGCAGAACACCGCACATCAGCGTAAGAAGTTGGTTTCCATCACCGACTTCATTGGTCTGAAACCACCCACCTTCCATCATTCCATTGAGCCACTCAATGTAGATGACTGGCTCCGTAGCATCACTATTTGTGTTCCGCGAACGTGGCTGAGGGTGACAAGGTCACCTATGCTACCTATCACCTGGAAGGTCCTGGTAGTATTTGGTGGCAGAGCTATGAGGCTATGCTTCCAGCTGACCAGATTCCTACCTGGAGGGATTTCACTGAGGCTTTTCATGAGCACCACATTCCTCAGGCTCTCATTGACCGCAAGAGGGAAGAGTTCTGTAGTTTTACCCAGGGTAAGCTACCTGTTGATGCTTACAGTAGAGAGTTTGGAAACCTCGCCCGCTATGCTACAGAAGAAGTGTCCACGGACGCCAAGAAGCAGGCTAGGTTCTGGAAGGGTCTCAACCCTAAGTTGCGTCGTGATCTCCACCTGCATCATTGTGATACTTTCCAGGCTCTTGTGAACAAGGCCATTAACGCAGAGACAGCTCAGCTCACTTACGAGGAGTCTCGTAAGCATAACCGTGATCTAGGTTCTTCCTCCCGCTCTGGCTCTCAGAAGTGACGGATTTGGATTCCGAACTCAGCTCTTCCACCTGGATATGTACCGAGGCCATCTGATGTGGCGCCTCACCCAGTTCAGCAACATGCTCCACCCAGGCCTATTAGTGGACCACTTGCCAATGTGGGTCCACGTCCTACCTCAGGAACTTGCTTCACCTGCGGAGAACCAGGACACTATGCACGTGACTGCCCTCAGTCCAGTTATACTCCACCCTAGTCTGAGAGGTCTATTGGCCGTGAAAAGCGATCAGGCAAGATGATCAGTACCAAGCCAGCCACCACTGAACGAGCATGTGTGCACCACGTCTCAGCTACAGAAGCTCAAGATGATCCCGATGTCGTATTGGGAACGCTTCTTGTCAATTGTCACCCAGCTTCAGTTCTGTTCGATACTGGAGCATCTCACTCCTTCATATCCGAAGGTTATGCTCGATTGCACGACATGTCATTTCGTGATATGCCAACTCCACTAATAATCCAGACTCCTGGTTCCAAATGGCAAACCTCTCAGGTAAGCCATGGTCATGAAATCCTTGTTGACAGACTGGTATTCCTTGCTTCTTTGATATCTCTCAAGTCTTCAGATATTAACATCATTTTGGGTATGGACTGGATGACAGCTCATCATGCCAAGATTGATTGTTACACTAGATCTGTTCAACTTACACATCCATCTGGCAAAATAGTCACTGTCTCCACTAGAGCTGCAAGGCGTCAACTCTATTCTCTTAATGACAGCCCTCTTCCAGACCTTGAAGATATTTCGGTAGTCCGTGACTTCCCGGATGTCTTTCCAGAAGAACTGCCAGGTGTCCCACCTGACAGAGATGTAGAGTTTGTCATAGATCTTATCCCAGGAACCGCCCCAATTTCTAGGAGACCTTACAAGATGGCACCCTTAGAGCTAGCCGAGCTTAAGAAACAACTTGATGAGTCCTTGGAAAAGGGTTTCATCCGTCCTAGTTCTTCTCCTTGGGCTTGCCCCGTCCTCTTTGTCAAGAAGAAGGATGGTACGGACCGGATGGTTGTAGATTATCGCCCAGTTAATTTGGTCACGATAAAGAACAAGTATCCGCTCCCCAGGATCAACGATCTGTATGATCAGCTCGCTGGATCCTCAGTCTTCTCCAAGATGGATTTGAGGTTAGGCTACCACCAAATCAAGATTAGAAATGGGGACATTCCTAAGACGGATTTTGTCACTCGTTATGGCCAGTACGAGTACACCGTCATGTCCTTTGGTCTAACCAATGCTCCAGCTACTTTCTCCCGCTTGATGAACTCGATCTTCATGGAGTACTTAGATAAGTTCGTCGTGGTTTACCTCGATGATATCCTTATTTACTCGAAGAACGAGGAAGAGCATGCCGAACATCTTAGACTTGTGTTAGAGAAACTGAGAGAGCACCGCCTTTATGCCAAGTTCTCCAAGTGCGAATTTTGGTTGCCAGAAGTGACCTACCTAGGCCACGTGATCTCTGGTAAGGGCATTGCTGTCAATCCCGAGAGAGTTCAGGCCGTTCTTGATTGGACTCCACCTGAAACAGTTAAACAAGTTAAGAGTTTCCTTGGTCTAGCCAGTTATTGCCGCCGCTTCGTTGAGAACTTCTCCAAAGTGGCCAAACCTCTCACGGAACTTCTCAAGAAAGATAAAAAGTTTGAGTGGTCCCCACAGTGTGAGTATAGTTTTCAGGAACTGAAAAGACGCCTGACTTCTGCTCCCATACTGGTGCCACCAGATTTCACTAAGGACTTTGTTATCTATTGTGATGCCTCACAACAGGGACTAGGTTGCATTCTCATGCAGGATCGCCATGTGATTGCCTATGCATCTCGACAGTTGCATCCACATGAGGATAATTATCCTACACATGATCTAGAGCTTGCAGCCGTAGTCTACGCACTTAAGACATGGCGACATTACCTTCTTGGTAAACGTTGCGAGATCTACACCGACCACCAGAGTCTCAAGTATATCTTCACCCAACCAGATTTGAACCTTAGGCAAAGACGTTGGTTGGAGTTGATCTCAGATTACGACTTAGGGATTACCTACACCCCAGGCAAGGGAAATGTCATGGCTGATGCGTTAAGTCGTAAGTCCTATTGCAACAATCTTATGTTGCAGCAGGGCCAACCACTTCTTCATGAGGAATTCTGTAAGCTTAACCTTCACATTGCTCCTCATGGATTCCTTTCTACCTTGGTGGCGAAACCTACCCTTACGGATCGGATCATAGAGGCTCAGAAACATGATACGGGAATCTCCCGGATCAAGAAAAATATTTCCAAGGGAGTTGCTAGCTGTTTCTCTATGGATGAACGAGGTGTTGTTTACTTTGGAAACCGTTTGGTGGTTCCCAAATGTCAACAGATGCAGCAACTGATCCTTAAGGAGGCCCATGAATCTCCTCTCACGATTCATCCCGGTAGTACCAAGATGTATCAGGACCTACGCCAGAGGTTCTGGTGGACTAGGATGAAGAGAGAAATCGCTCAGTATATTGCCAAATGTGACGTTTGTCGTCGCGTTAAGGCAGAGCATCAAAGACCTGCTGACACCCTTCAACCTTTAGCTATTCCCGAGTGGAAATGGGACAAAGTTGGTATGGACTTCATCACCGGCTTTCCCAGGACCAAGAAAGGAAATAATGCTATCTTTGTAGTCATTGACCGTCTCTCCAAAGTGGCTCACTTCCTACCTGTTCGAGAGAGTATCACTGCTAGTCAGCTTGCTGACTTATATATCTCCCGAATAGTGTCACTCCATGGTGTTCCACTAGAGATCAATTCAGATCGTAGCAGTCTTTTCACCTCTCATTTCTGGGAAAGTTTCCAGAATGCCATGGGAACTCATCTTTCTTTTAGTACTGCTTTACACCCTCAGTCAAGTGGTCAGGTGGAAAGGGTCAACCAAATTCTTGAAGACATGCTTAGAGCTTGCGTTATCTCATTCGGTATGGATTGGGAGAAATGTCCTCCCTTTGCCGAGTTTGCTTATAACAATAGCTACCAATCCAGTCTTAAGAAAGCACCCTTCAAGATTCTGTATGGATGAAGATGTCGAACACCTTTGAACTGGTCAGAAACTGGTGAAAGACCATTCTTTGGACCAGATATGATTCAGGAGGCAGAAGAGCAAGTTCACATCATTCGTGAGAATTTGAAAATAGCCCAATCTCGTCAAAAGAGCCAGTATGACCGTCATCATAAGGAAGTGGCTTATGAAGTTGGCGACAAGGCTTACCTTCGGGTTACTCCTTTGAAGGGTACCCATCGTTTCGGTATCAAGGGCAAGTTGGCTCCTCGTTACATCGGTCCTTTTCGCATTCTCGCTAAACGAGGAGAGGTTGCCTACCAGTTGGAACTACCCCCACCTCTTTCTTGAGTTCATGATGTCTTCCACGTCTCTCAACTCAGGCGTTGCTTCTCGGATCCCATCCGCGGAGTGGACCACGAAACGCTTGATCTCCAAGATAACCTCACTTATCGAGAGTACCCCGTTCGCATTCTGGATCAAGCAGAGCGTGTCACTCGACGTCATAACATCAAGTTTCTCAAGGTTCAGTGGTCTCATCATTCCGAGAGAGAAGCTACTTCGGAGCGAGAAGATCGTCTTCGACTTGAGTACCCCTCTTTCTTTCCGCCAACTCCTGAATCTCGGGACGAGATTCTTCCGAGTGGGGGCAAGTTGTCACGTTCCTAGTTCTGGTATGATCTAGGCTTGCTTTGTGCATCATGTTTAAGTTTCAAATGAATTTGAAATGGGGAATGTTTCAAACCCTAGCACCAAAGCAAATTCAAATAGATTCAAATTAAAATTGGAATTTCAATTAACCCAAAATGCTTTTCAAAAATGTTCATGGTCTTTGGAAAATGTTGCAAACAACAACCAGAGGTGATGCACATTTTTGCTAAACATTTTGGATTTTTGAATGAACCCATATGTATTTGAATTGGGGCTGTTTAAAATAATATAAATATTTTAAAGGCTCCAAAAATGTTGGAAATTGGTGAGGGCCTCTGGTATATTATAACTAGTGGTCACAAGGAATCTCAACATTTTTATAACTGTTCTAGTATTTATTCTAAGTCAAAAACAAATGTCAGAAAAATAGAAAACAGAAAACAACAGAAGGGAAATACTTACCTGGGCCACTTGCTGGCCTGGCACTATGCAGCCAACCGGCCCAGCTGTGCGGCCCAGCTGGCCCAGCTCGCCTCCTCCTCTGTCTTCTTCCTCGCGCCTACTGGCACTGTGCGTGTCGCGCACGCGCTCGCCCGCTGCCACGTCTTCCGCCACCTCCTGCTTCCCCCTCTTGTCGCCCTGGACGCCAGACGACGCCACGCGCCGCCCCGCACCTCTCTCTCTCTCTCTCGTGGCCCGCTCCTCTCCCTCGTTCTCTCCCGAAACCGAACGCCGTCGCCGCCACTCGCCATTGCCGTAGCCACCGCCTCCCCCTCGCCTCTCCGACACGCGCAGGAGCTCCGCCTCCTCGCTCTGAAGCTCTCCGCCGAGCCACGCAAGCCGGAGCGCCCCGTGGAGCCGTTGTCGTTGCCTTCTTCACCTCCGGCCGCCGTGGATCTCTGTCGCCGCTCGCCGCCGTCACCGCGTCCCCGAGCCCGCTGAGCTGCTCTTCCGGTCCACTGTGAGCCTCGCGTCGGTTCCCCCTTCTCCCTGCCTTCCCACGCACCGCAGCGCTGCACCCGCTCGAGGCCGAACTCCGGCCGCCGCCGCGAGCCCTGCTCTGGCGAGCTCCGTCGTCCCCGCGAACTCCCCTATGCCCACGTGGATGCGGTCGAGCGTGGGCTGCCGATTGGTAGTCCCCGCGCGCTTTTCCGCCGCCTGTAGCACGTTCTGGCGAAGCACCGCCGCGCGGTTTGGTCGCCGCCGGCCAACTCCGGCGGGTGCTGACGTGGCGGCTTAATTAGTGCTTAACTCCCTTCTAATTACCCCCCCTGAGACTAACCAGTGGGCCCCAGGGCTTAGTCAAAGCTAATCAGCCCAGGTTTGACTCGGGGTTAACCCCAGTGTCACTGACGTGTGGCCCCCACACGTCAGGTTTGACCTGGTCAGCCCTGCTGACGCCTCTGTGACGTCATGCTGACGCAGTAATTGATTTTCTGGATTTTAAATAATTCAGAGAATTTCCAAAAATATTTAAAACTTCTAAAATTCCTAGAAATTAAACCACAGCTCAGAATGAAATAAATTATATATGAAAAATCATCAGAAAAATGCAAGGAATCCATTTATGCCAGTTTCATGCATGAAAAACCAACTTATACTTGCTGTATAAGTGAAAACATAATAATGGCATGTTATATACTTAATTTGGGGTTTGCATATGAACCCTTGGTTCATATGGACTTCAACCAAATTGACGCTAGATGCATTAGGGCAAATCATAGCATCTTTGAAATGTCATCTTCATGCATCATATTGTTGCATATGGTTGTTTATTGATTTCCGGCACCGTCCCTTCTCGATAGGTTCTACTCCGGAAGGTGTCCCGGGTACCTGTCTGAGGAGCAGTGCTTCTTCGTGGATCTATCAGGCAAGCAACCCCCCCCTTGAGCATTTCGATAAATCCCACTCTCTCGCTCTTGCTCCTTATACTGCATTAGGAAAACAACGATTCAACGGCTACTTTTCTGCTGCGGTAGTTGAACCCATTCCTCTGCATGACCTGTCATTGCCACAATAACTAGTTGAAACCCACTAGTATGAGTAGGAGTTGCTTGAGCCTTGATGTGCCTACTCATCCATGCTTGTTTTCTTTATGCCAGCTATGCTTAGAGTTGTGTCAGGTCTGATTCATCGGGAATGAATCGGAGTGGTGAACATGTCCTACCGATAAAGGCTAAGTGTGTGAACACGTTTTGGTAAAGGTAGCGATGAGAGGCCATGTAGGAGTACATGGTGGGTTGTCTCATTGAAACCGTCCCTAAGCACTGAGTTCTGTGTATGTTATCCAAGTCCAGTTACTACCACACATTGGGTTCCGGTTATTCGGGCCCTCTCGGCTTATCAATCCACTTGATCTCTGTCCAGGAGTTGTAACTAGTTTCTGGCGTTTGTAGGTAGTGCTACTGGTCTACCAGGTGGTGTCCGACGGGACGGGCTTGGGACAGACTAGGCACCATGGCACGGTGTACCAAGTGGCACCCGGATGGTGGGCTTGGGAACCCTGCACACATCGTTTGGGGCCGTACTGGAGACTTCGGCCGGAACTCCTTGCGGATGGAACTCGAATAGGAGATAAACCTGGACGAGAGACTTGTGTGGTTAGTCAGGTCGTGGCCAACACCCTCGCCCGGCTTCCGCTTGAAGGTTGCCGAGGTACATGACGTGTATAGGACGATAAGTGGCGAGAGCGTGTGTGAAGAAGTACACCCCTGCAGGGTCAACATTATCTATTCGAATAGTTGTTTTCCTCGGATATGGAAACTTGGAGGACTAATGTAGTACATAGACAACTTGAAGTGGATACTGTAAAATCCGCAAGATAAGCGTGAGTGCTATGGATGGCCTTCTCGTAGGGAGACGGGATCGAATCCGTAGTGAAGTATTGATATGGTGAATATGTGGACTTGTGTGCATCTTCTCACCTCAAAGAAGTTTCTGATACTCGTAGTATAGGTTAGCCACTGAGTCAAAGCTGGCTTGCTGCTGTTGAACTCCACTACCCTCTTTGTTGACAATGTTGCATATGTAGTTAGTTCTGATGTAAGTCTTGTTGGGTACATTTGTACTCACGTTTGCCTATTTTATGTTTTGCAGAGAGACGTCAGTCTCGCTAGTAGTTCCGCGTGGACTTCGACGTTTAGCTTGATACCTCAGCTACGATCTTGTGCCCCCGGCAGGGTCTTGTAGATAGTCAAGCTTCTCGGCCTTTTTCATTTGTAGTTGTCTGTACTCAGACAAGTTAAGCTTCCGCATGTGCTTGTTGTTTGTATGCTCTGTATGTTGGGGTCATGAGACCCATGTTTGTAATACTTGGCTCCTCGGAGCCTATTGAATAAATACTTGAGTCGTAGAGTTATGTTGTGATGCCATGTTGTATTTACACATATCGAGCATATTGTGTGTATGATTGAAATGCTTGGTATGTGTGGGATCCGACAATCTAGTTGTTTATCCTTGGCAGCCTCTCTTATGGGGAAATGTAGTCTAGTGACTCCTTGAACCATAGTAGTCCGCTACAGCCCGGTTCACCGGAGTCCTGCTAGCCCAGCACTACTGCTCAGGACACTTGACTGGACGGCATGTGTTTCACTTTGTTCCTGTGTCTGTCCCTTCGGGGAAATGCCACGCGGTGACATCCGGAGTCCTGCCTAGCCTGCTACAGCCCGGGTTACCGGAGTCCTGTTAGCCCAGTGCTACAGCCCGGATTCACACGCTGTTGACCGACATGCTCGAAGTTGATTCATGTATGACTGTCCCCATGGGTTAGTGCCGCTTTGGGTTCACGACTAGCCATGTCGGCCCGGGTTCTTTGTCATATGGATGCTAGCGACACTATCATATACGTGAGCCAAAAGGCGCAAACGGTCCCGGGCCAGGTAAGGTGGCACCCGTGGGAATACCGTGCGTGAGGCCGCAAAGTGATATGATGTGTTACATGCTAGATCGGTGTGACTTAGGATGGGGGTCCCGACATCCTACGCCTCTCGCGGATTGGTAAACCTTAGGTCATCCACTTGAGGGAAATTTGCTACTGTCCTACAAACCTGTGCACTTGCAGGCCCAACAACGTCTACAAGAAGAAGGTTGTGTAGTAGACATCAACGTGTACAAGAGAAACGCGCATCGCTCGGCCCCCGACCTCCCACCGTAACCGGGAACTCCCCGAAATGTTCCTCCCCCTCGCTTCTACCATGGTTTTTTTCCGTCATGGACGGCCCAAAGAATGTCATGCAGCTGCGTCTCCGGCCCGCCCAGGACGAAAAGCCCATTTTCTGTCATGATTTTTTGTCATAGAAGTAGGATCCCACCACATCTATGATGATACCGGTTGTTGTCATAATTATCGTCATAGAAGTGCCATATTATGACAGGAAAAAAATTCGTTCGGCCCAAAATGTCACGGATGTGTGTTTTTTTTGTAGTGAGAGACTTGTAACCGTCTTAGACTCAAGACGAAAAGATCCCGGGGAATATGCGGACATGACTAATATGCTCAAGAAGTAAGTTCAATCGATCATTATCGCACCATATCGGCAACTTTGTTCATTTCCTGATATCAAGTAATTGTTTTCTTTGTCTCGCAGGGTTTGGAAAGTATTCACCGCACAAGCTCCGGGACTGCCGGGGGAGCTGCGATTTAAATATCCGAAAATAAGTACTACTAGCTAGCTAGTTCCGCGCATCTCCCGTTGATTCTAGCTACTTTCATCAATGCCATTTATAAGTTCTTGTGGCAGGAACCCGAGAATGATTACCGTGGATACTACGTGTGCGAGTTCATCTACAACGCGACTTGCAAAAATAAGCGGGGCTACTCTAAAAGACAATATGAAGTGCATAAGCAATAATATTCACAATTTCATTTTATTACACCATCATTTCTGTTGAGTTTCATTCATATATATGTATTAACCCCCTTCTTCAAATTAGACGTGGTAGATGCGGAATGAACTCCTACCACAAGATCGCATGAAAGCAATTCAAGAGGAATTGGCGGGATTCTTTCTTGATCACGTCATCAATAAAGCCGGAGAATACCATCTGGAAGTTGAGTTCAGATGTTAGGGGATTGTATATATTGTATATATGTAGCCAGTAGCGTCGGATAGATATACGAAAACTTGTTGTTCACCCAATCTCTCGGGGAAGGAGAGGTCGATATCACTTCTCTCTGTATGCATATGTTCATGACGAACTTCTGTACTTAATGGTTTCCTTCATTTGCTTACTAGCTAGCGTGTCGAGGGCCTCTCTATGCGTATAGTACGTAGTGTCGACCAAGCACGGAGATAAGAGAGGAAACTTCTCTCTGTTAATTAACTAGCTACCTAACACAATATATGAAACACCTAAATTAACCCTACAAAACACCCCAAAACCCCAAACCCCCCCCCCCCTCAGAAAAAAAACAAAAACCCTAGCCACTGAACTGCTGACGCGTGGTAGCATATTGGTCCCGGTTGGTGCTACCAACCGGGACAAAAGGCCCCTCTGCCAGGGCAAGCCGCAGCGGCCACGTGGAGCCCCATCTGTCCCGGTTGGTGTAAGAACCGGGACTAAAGGTATATGGCTTTAGTACCGACCCTTTAGTCCCGGTTCCCCAACCGGGACAAATGGGCCTTACGAACCGGGACAAATGACCCTTTTTCTACTAGTGTGGTGTGACGCCCCAAGATCGACACTTCAGATGCCTTCCATGTTTTTCGTTATCGTTGTGTGTTTGAACTGTTTGTTGCCATGATCGCGATGAGTGCCACTGTCATATTTTTCTTCTTGCATCATGTTCATCATTTGATTATACTGCATTGCCATGCCCATCTTTGTCATGTTGCATTTGTGCCTCTTGTCATTTTGCATTCTCATAATCATCATGTGCATTGTCATATTCATGCATGTTACATTGTTGCATGCTCCATGTATGATCATGCATCATCACCTCCTCCCTTCTTCTTTCCTTCATTTTGGCAAGTGACCTTTCTCCCTCCTCCATAAATGTTCATTCTTTTCCTGATGCTAGTTCACCATGCCTAAACCCTCTTTGTCAATTTTCAGCTCTTGTGGACTTGTTTTGGTTGGAATCAAAATTGCCTCAAGTTTGAATTTAGTTCAAACTTGTGATAATTTTCTATCTCTAAAAATGCCCAAACCAATTATTTCAAATAGTGCATAATTCCAGCATCGCGGGGATATTATTATATCTCTCCTACACCCCTCTTTTATCCCTGTGCTTTTCTGTTTATTTTCTGCCTGAGGAAAATGAAAAGGAAAAGAGACAGCAGCAAGAGCGGCCTACCTGGGCCTCCTTCTACCAGGCCGGTCTACCAGCAGTCTCAGCAGCAGCCTCAGTGCAGTCCCCTCGCTCTCTCCCGTGGTGAATCCACGCTGGACACCCATCCGGACCCACCTGCAGCGACCATTCCCTTCGCCTTTTTCTTCCTCCTCTCGCCACCTCCCCCTCACAGTAAAAGCAGAGGAGGAGCACACATGGCCACCGAGGCAGCCAGCCGAGCCGCGTCCCCTCCTATAAATCCCGCAGCCTCCACCCTAGGGTTCCTCCTCCTCCCTCCTTTCCCCTCCGCGCAGCCGCCACAGGTAAAGGGACACCCACGCACCTCACCCCGGGCATAAAAACCGAAGACCGAAGACCGAAACCAAAAAGACCGAGACCGAACCCGAAAAGACCGAACTAGAAAAGACCAAAGAAAATACGGTCTGCACAGATAGAAGACCGAATTAGTTACGGTCTGATCGGTCCTACTATCTTCAGGACCGAATAGACCATATAGACCGAATAGCTCATATGCAAGAGGCCCATCTGGCCAGCCCAATAGTCACACACAACATGAGTACACGTCCTGCTCCTCACCTCACGATTCACAGGAACGCATTCCTCTTTTTCTCTCCACTAGGAACCCTAGCCGCCGACCGCGGCCCGTCACCCACCGCTATGGCCTGACGCCCCATGCCCATGAGATGTGAGCCGGTGACGACCGCGCATCGAGGCGCGCGGTGCACCCCTGACCGACGAAGATCGGCGCCCCGAGCCCCGGCCCCGACCAGTGGAGACCGGCGCCCCGCGTCGCCATCCCCGACCCCTCATCAGTCGCTCCACTGCCCGCGACACGGCCGTCCGCCGTCAGTGATGACCGCCGCATCGAGGCGCGCGGCGCGATCCTGACTGATGTAGATCGGCGCCCCGAGCCAAGGCCCCGACCATTGGAGACTGGCGCCCCGCGCCGCCATCCCCGACCCCTCGTCAGTCGCTCCACTGCCCGCGACATGGCCGTCCGCCGTCGGTGCTCCGTGACCCGATGACTGGTTCAGGAGCTGCAGTCCATCACCACTCATCACCACCCGTCTTCTTCAACTCTATTCATCGGCTCGCTGCCTACTGCCCTCCTTCATTTCTCCACATCGCAGCTGAAGGTGAGCATCTACTTCATGTCTCTATTAACATCATCTGTGATTCCCATGAAAACAAATTAGGTACAATGTTAGCTGCAGCTAACTTGTTATATGTCATCATATCCCAGATATCCTTCCTGTTGTGAAACTAATCATGTGAGCACACCCAGAATAATAGCCATCTAAATGCATGTCCTATTATGTTTATGTGGCTAGTTATTTTTGGTTTTTATCATTGTCAAATTGTATTATTGCTATCTGCTATAATACCGAGTATCTTTTCTCTTTTGTACATAGAATCTGAATCTGAACATCATGATGCACACATAGTAATTTGTTTTTTTTGTTCCTCATCTCGTAGTAATCTTGAAAACTATACTAGGTACTGATTGCATTTGTCATCAACCAAATGCACTCCACTCTAGCACTCTCCATTTGTCATCGACCAAACACACTCCACTCCAGCACTCTTCCTTGCATGCTAGAAATCAGCCAACTTTTCCATGAACTAGCAGAAGATGTTACCAACACTAAGATTATGAAATTTTACTGAATACTTGACTTGTTGCAGAGATGATTGAAGAATTTGGGGACAAGGTGAAGGGAAAGCACAAGGTCCATGGTGGTGCTGAAATTGATATGTTTGATGTCAAGTACTATGTTATCAAGTACTAAGTGATGGTGGTCTGCTGTTTGCTGCTTGTCGATTCCAATATTCCATGTGTTGTTGCTTGTGATCTTCTTACTTTGTGTCAAATATAAATGGTGTTGCTTGTTATCTTCTCACTTTCTGTCAAATGTAATTGTTGTTGCTTTTTATCTTCTTACTTTCTGTCAAATATAAATGATATGCATACATGAATCTTGCTGCTGGACCATGAACCATGAATCTTCTTACTTCGTGTCAGATATGAATCTTGTTATTTCCTGTCAAATATAAATATAGAATTGTACTGGAAGCATCATGAATCTGAGTTGTAGCAATTAATTTGGTCTGTTTGGTCGGGACCGAAGACCGAATTGTAAAGACCGAAGACCGAATAGTTAAGAACCGAAAAGACCGAAATTATTTCGGTCTTCAATTATGAAAGACCGAATTATTAGAAGACCGAAAAGACCGGACCGAACAAACCGAAAAGACCGAACGCCCGGGCTTATGCGCACCTACTTCCACGCCTCCAGGAGTCATGGCCGTTGCGGCCACGAGCTCGTCGCCGGCCTCCCTTCTGTGTTCCCGAACACCTCCACGCTGCCCCAGATCCATTCTGACGCCGAGCCACGCCCAAGGATCGCCAAGTCCGGCTACCTCCCCGTCGTCGTCTTCCTCCCCTGCTTCCTGCTACTTCAGGGACAGCGCTGGTCAGCGCCTTCCTTCGTCGCATCTCCTCGTCCCCGGGCTCGATCGACTTCCCCAAGCCCCTCTACGTGAGCAGCCATGCTTCCCCATACCATTTCCTCGTCAATTGCATCATCCGTCGCCGATTGCTTGCATGCCCACCTAGTGCCTCCGCCGCACCTCGCCATGGCCCCGAGCCAAGGAAGCGCTTGAGCTCGAGGTCTCTGCTTCCGCCTCACTCCGCACGCCGCGCACCACACCTCCACCTATTTCCGCACCCCCGCCATCGGCCTGTGGTCGCGACGGTCGCCGTCTTGCTTGCCGGCATCGTCACCCAGTTCCTCTGTGATCCACGAAGAAGAAGGCCTGGCTTTGCTTCGGTTCAACTTCAGTCACGCCCTTGTTTTGCACAAATAAGCGCCGCACTGGTCCGCGCTTTGCTCCTCTATACAGGAGGTCGTGGGATCAAGTCCCAGCTGCCCCAATTTTTTGCTCTCTTTTTCCTGCACTGTTGCACGCGCACACCCACATCCGCTTCGGGCCAGATCTGCTGCTGGGTTTCCACAGTGCGCAGCATTCGGCCCACATCTTCTTTTTATGTTCGCTGCGATTTGTCTAATTCAAGTGCATGCATATTTACAGGAAATGCCATCATTTTAAACCGTTAATAACTAAAAATCCATGCATCCAAATAAAACATGTCATATATGTAACATGCTTAGAATTTCATGTACTTTCACAATATGCAACTTTTGTCCATGTTAAAAATGCCTAAACTTGCTGTTTGCATTAATTTGCTTAAATGCCATGCTAAAATGATTTATTTCATAACTAAATAACCGTAGCTCCGAATTTAATAAACTTTATAAGTAAATGGGGTGGAAAAATGCATAGATTAACACGGTAGCATTACTTTGCATGTTTAACAACTCTAAAATATGCTTTACAACAGACCAGTACCAAATCTAAAATATAGACATGAGGATTTTCCGGAATTGTTGTTTGTTGTTCCGGCCTCATTTAAACTTGCCTAGATAGGTAGTTTCTTATGCTTCACCTCTTGTCATGTTTAACAACGTTTAATATTGTTGGGTACATAACCAAGAGAGAGCTAAATGATTCATGTGGTGTTTCGTCAATATGCAAGTCATTGCATATTAAGCTCCACTTAATTTGTAGTGTTGTTTGTGCACTTTGCCATGTCATGCCTTTTTAAACCGGACATGCATCATACTTGATTGAGCATCATGCCTTGTTCATGTGTGGTGTGTTTACCGTGTTGTGTGCTTCTTCTCGATAGTTCCCGTTTCGTTGCGATCGTGAGGGTTCGTTCGTCTACGCTTGGTTCTTCTTCGTGGCTTCATCTTCTTCATGGACTCGTTCTTCTTCCTAGCGGGATTTCAGGCAAGATGACCGTCACCTTGGATCTCATTACTATCATTGCTATGCTAGTTGCTTCATTCTATCGCTATGTCGCGTTACCTACCACTTGCTTATCAAGCCTCCCAAATTGCCATGAACCTCTAACCTTTGTCACCCTTCCTACCAAACCGTTGTTTGGCTATGTTACCGCATTTGCTCAGCCCCTCTTATAGCGTTGCTAGTTGCAGGTGAAGATGAAGATTGCTCCATGTTGGATTATGTTTATGTTGGGATATCACAATATCTCTTATATTATTAATGCATCTATATACTTGGTAAAGGGTGGAAGGCTCGGCCTTATGCCTGGTGTTTTGTTCCACTCTTGCCGCCCTAGTTTCCGTCATATCGGTATTATGTTCCCGGATTTTGCGTCCCTAACGTGGTTGGGTGATTTATGGGACCCCCTTGACAGTTCGCCTTGAATAAGACTCTTCCAGCAAGGCCCAACCTTGGTTTTACATTTGCCTAACAACCTATCACCCCTTCCCTTGGGTCGGCCAACCCGAGGGTCATCTTTATTTAGCCCCCCCCCCCCTCGGGCCAGTGCTTCTCTAAGTGCTGGTCCGAACCGAGTAGACTGCGGGGCCACCTTGGGGAAACTTGAGGGTTGGTTTTACTCGTAGGATGTCTCATCCGGATGTGCCCTGAGAAAGAGATATGTGCAGCTCCTATCGGGATTTGTCGGCACATTCGGGCGGCTTTGCTGGACTTGTTTTACCATTGTCGAAATGTCTTGTAAACGGGATTCCGAGACTGATCGGGTCTTCCCGGGAGAAGGAATATCCTTTGTTGATCGCGAGAGCTTATCATGGGCTAAGTTGGGACACCCCTGCAGGGTTTGAACTTTCGAAAGCCGTGCCCGCGGTTATGTGGCAGATGGGAATTTGTTAATGTCCGGTTGTAGTAAACTTGAAGTAAACTCTTCTAAAACACACCAACCGTGTGCGTAACCGTGAGTGTCTCTTTTCGGGGTTGTTCGAGAGGAGAACACGGTTTCTGGGTTATGTTTGACGTAAGTAGGAGTTCAGGATCACTTCTTGATCATTACTAGTTGACGACCGCTTGCTAAGCTTCTCTTCTCGATCTTGTTTCGTAAGTTAGCCACCATACTTGCTTAGTCGTTGCTGCAACCTCACCACTTTACCCCTTCCTTACCCATTAAGCTTTGCTAGTCTTGATACCCCTGGTAATGGGATTGCTGAGTCCTCGTGGCTCATAGATTACTACACCACCAGTTGCAGGTACAGGTTATGCGATGATCATGACGTGAGAGCGATGTTTACTTGTGTTGGAGTTCTTCTTCGTCGTCGTCGATCTTGGGTTAGGTTCCTGGTCGGCAGCCTGGGCTAGCAGGGTGGATGTCGTTTGAGTTTCTGTTTATGTTTCATCCGTAGTCCGATGTTGATGTTGTATATGATGTGTTGTTGTATTCATGTGACATTGTATGTCTTGTTTGTATCCCCACTATTATGTAATGTTGATGTAATGATATCCACCTTGCAAAAGCGTCTTCAAGATGCGCTTCTATCCTTGGTGGGACCTTCGAGTTCCTTTAGGATAGGGTCGCATCTTGGGCGTGACATGTGGGGTCGTCCGGGCACGTTCATCATGTCGGATCGATGGCCAGGTCTCACAAGAAAACACTTCGAAACTCAACAGTCCGAAGCTCATTCCCTTCGTCCTTCGTCGTCGTGTGGTGCCGCTTTGGCAGGCTGCGTAGTGCCCTAGGGCGGCTATTTAAGGCGATCACGGGCATTGAAACCCTACCCATCCACATTCCCCTTCCCCCGCCGCCGAGTAAGGAACTATCTGTATCTAACGCCGGAGTGTTGAATGCAACTCCTTGAGCAGATCCAGGCAAGGCGGGAAGCCCAGATCTCCGTGAGGCTACCTTTGGATGCAGTGGATCCGAAGGAGCACTTGTAGGAGGTGGAGGAGGAGGAGGAGGAGGATGACTGGGAGGACACGGAGGAGGCGGATGATGTGGGGGGACGCTGGGGGCGAGGATATGTAGGCGGAGCAGTAGGCAATCCTCGATTCCCTCAGGTCGGAATCGGTGATGAAGGCCAAGCGCCGCCGTCTACAGGAGGCGGAGGCGGAGCACGCCGCTGACGTCGACGAGATGCTCGTGTTTATGGATGAGGGGGAGGAGGAGCCGAAGCCCTCCTACGCGCCCATCTACCCGGCAGCCGGCACGGACGTCGTGGACATCTTCAACAACGATGCTTAGTTTAGGCTAGCCTGGAGTACGTACTACTTAGCTAATCTTTTACATGGTTTGTATGGATCTAGATAATGAAATATGAGGTATTTGGATGCATAACACTAAATATAAGGTGTGACCAATTTCCACGGACGCACCTGTCCGAACGCGTCCGTGGGTATTTAAGTGGTCGGATTTGCTCCGCGACTGCAGATGCTTTAACGGAAACAGAAAAGGCTCCTGTATACATCTTTGTTTTTCGAGGAAACAGGTCCTTAAAATCTTAATAAACTCGAGAAGCAGCCTACAAAACTGCAGGTGTTTTTGATGCATTCACGGGACGCTGGTGGCTTCCTACCTTCGCTCTGTTATATTTTTTTTTTGTTACGATTAGCTAACTTTTTTTGGGACCAAAATCACCTCTTTATTCACTCGCTATCAAAGTTGCATCGTTTACAAGCATGGAAATCACCGCATCCCGTGCTGAATCCATCCAGACAGAAGGAGATGAAAATCTAGCTACCCCAGCTAGTTCATGAGCTACTTGGTTACTTTCCCTCTTACAATACCAGAATAATTGTTGCTGCCGACGGCTTTCCCTAGCTAGTTCATTGAAGTAATTACAATGAGCATAGTTACATGATTAAAATCAATAGACATAAAATACAGTCATCAAAAATTGCATTGGCCACCGATGGTAAACTACCGTCATTCAGAGCTTCAAAAACTTCCGTGCTATCCGGTTAGCTAACTTGCTTGAGTTATACTCGCAAAAGAGTGTGCGTCGCATGTTCATAACCCAATAACTATGAGTCAAGACCTTAATAGATAGACATCTTTTATTTTAACGTGACATCCCATCTATGTTTCTTCTTATCTCCTTCCCACCCTTCCCAACAATGACTTCAATGCTCTCGCAATTACACAACGTTTGAATATGTTTAATCCTAAAATGTATCTCTATCTCAGCATAAGATGAAAATCTGCATTCTTTTTCTCGTACGAGGTTTTGCTCAAGGCGTGCATGCGTGGCTATAGATGCGTTCTTCCATCTCCAATCTGGTTTTGTTGAGGTGTTTGTTTTCAATCTTGATTGACATCGGTACGAAAGAACGATGTATTATTCACTATTGATTGTTGCATCCTAAATACTAGCAATTTTTAAAAAAGGATAACAGGTAAAATAACATCATCAGATTTTACATATTTTTCTAATCAAATTTTATATATGACATGATAAAATTGAAGTTATGATATAAAAGTTATGGACTTAAGAGAAACATTGCTATGGACTGTGGGTTGATTAACCCAAATTTTAGTGGGATTTTTCACAAAATGTGAAATATTTTTCTAGAATTACTAAAACCTGTACTGCGCATTGATTTCAAGAAATATCAAAGGTTTTTCTGTAAAAATGTGCGGCGGATGGGCAAAAGTGCTTATCCCTTTATTAGTAGGTATTAGCACATACGGCCGTGCGTTGAAACGGAATAAAAATTAACATAAATTTTGTGGAAACATAACGTAGTTTATTGTAATACTCCCTCCGTTTCATAATGCAGTGCCTATAGATTTTTGTAAAAGTCAAATAATACAAACTCTAACCATACTTATAGAGAAAAGTATGTACATCTAGAATACCAAATGCACATCATTGAATACATCATGAGTTATATTTTTCAGAATGTACATGTTTAGTATTGTAGATGTAGATAGTTTTCTCTACACACATGGTCAAAGTTGGCAAAGTTTAACTTTTATAAAAATCTATAAACACTACATTGTGGAATGGAGGGAGTAAGAGGTAAAATGGTGACAATCTTAACAGGGGACGACAGAGGATTTTGACTTGGGACACCTCTTCAATTATGCACAGCCTAATGTGGATTCCAATTGAAGTTTACGCATGACGAGGGTTTGTTGTTCATGGGTAAGCACGATTGGAATCACATTAACCAATGGATTATGGGTTGTGATCTTAACCCACAATCCCTCCTTAATTTGAAAGCTCCCCCATTTCCTCCGTTTATAATATGCATGGCACCACAATCTCTGGGAACTCGTGTCATTTTTTAATCTGAGTTTACCATTGACCAGGGTGAAATGACTAAAATACTTATGAACCCACTATACAACTCAGTGTAATCTCTATGTCCTAGTTCTCAGCACACCGAAAATGAAATTGAAAGCAAAAATAGTTTCACATGCGGGTATATCCTCATAAAAACCGCCTCACTATTTGAGCATCTCCAACAGCCGTGCTAGATATCGTATGCATGGAAAAAAATAACTTTTAGCGCGCGTGGGGCGGTTTGGCGCGCTCCAGCAGGCGCGGGAAAATCCAGCGCAGGAAAAAGAAGCGCGCGCGAAAAAGCGGCCCGACGCGCGGCGTCTGAGGCGCTCTATAAAATGCGCGCGCGAGCCCGCCAACCGCCACTCCAGCGTCTTCTTCTTCCCCATCGTCCCCTTCTTCCTCGCCTCCAGCGCCCCGCCGCCGCCGCCGTGCCCTTCTCCCGACACCGTCGCGCCTTTTTCCCCGCTGCCGACATGCCACCGCGTGTCCAGAGCTGCTCCGCCTGCATCGGCGTTTGTGGCCGCCCCTCCGGCATGTATTACGTGGGGATCCGCTCCGATGATGTACGTCTTGGTCTCGGACGCTCGAGACCGCCCACGAGGCCACCCGCCCGTACGACGCGGCGGCGTGGCGCCTCAACCGGCCACGTTCGCAGATGAATTTCTCGGACGCCGGGCGCGCCAACAGGCGCAGGACCTCGCGCCTCCGCCGCAACTAATCACCGCCGAGGACCGCCGCATCCAGCGTAGGCGGGAGCACCAGCTCCTCATCGCCGAGGCAGACGAGTACGCCATGGCGGAGTGGCGCCAGCGCTTCCCGGAGGATGTTGCCGCCGAGAACGACTTCTGGGCGCAGAGGAGGGCGCAGCGAACCGCGGATCGGGCTGATAAGCGTGCGCGGAAGGCACTAGCGACAATGCAATGGGACAGGCGTCGGTCTTTAACGACAATGATCCTCGGTGGGATGACGCGTTTCCGTCCTCGAACTACACCACCGAGGAGGAGGACGACAACGAGGAGTAGTTTCTAGTATAATTGCATTTTAGTATCTTTTTTATCTATTTTTATTATTTGTATCGTATGGACTAGTTTGTGTTGGACTTGAACTATACTATTTGTATCGTATGAATTTTATCTATATATTAGAATTTTATCTATATGCTATTTTTATTATTTGTATCGTATGACGGTTGCTCACGCGTGCCTTTTTTTAGCGCCTGCTGGAGTTGCTTGTGCGCGTCATATTTTGTAGGGGCCGCTAAAGCCAGCGCCCTGCTGCGCGTAAAAAAAATATATTATTTCAACTATATCTTATTAATTATATCACAATTTGATCGTAATTAGAAACCTATTTCAGGGTTTAACCCTTTTGATGACGCTATTCAACATGGCGTTTGTGTTGCATAGAAGACGCCATGGTTTGAATTAGGGTCAAATCAGGCTAATCTTTAATTAAAGGGTTAAATAGTGATTTTGGACTTAAAAAAATACTAAGGGGAGAGGATAGTTTGGAGGTAATTAAAAAATATCATTGTACTCACCCCCAAGATTACTAACAACTCTTTTGTCGCAATTTAAACCCATTAGCTTGTGTGATGTGATTTATAAGGTGGTGCCGCAAAGGTGCTTGCTAATGGGCTTAAAGTCTTATTATTGGAGGTCAATTAGGGCATGAGCAATGGCATCACCTTGGTGGTGCTCCATTGCCTCCACGTAGATGTGGAGTACTCAAGCTACCATTTATATTTTCCTAACCCAACGGAAGGAGCCATATGTAGACCCCATCTTAGTGGACCACGCCTTAGTGATTTCCTCCCGATCTGCTTCTTCTTCCGTCATTCTCCATCCTCTCTCTCCACCTTTTTCTTTGCTTTTTCATGGAGCGGCCACCTCTTCTGCAAGAGACCGATGGCTCTGTGAGGCATCATCTAAACCTGATTTGCAGAGTTCGAGCCGAGATGGACCTGCGGGGCAGCACAATGAGGCAGTGCGTTGGCCATGCCCTTATGTGGAACAACTTGCTTTTGTCTCGGGCAGACTTATTAATATCATTATTAAGACTTTTGAGTGCTTGCACTTTATGAAGATAATAACACAAAGAAGAACATGAGTTATGCGTTGAAACTTGATATGATGAATGACCGTTTGGATTGGGATTATCTGGATGCTATCATGAGGAAACTGAATTTTTGTTCTGCTTGGATTTTGTCAGTGATGGCGTGTGTCTTTTCTAGTTCTCACTTCTCTTCAATGATGATCAGTTTGAGAATTTTAAACTGACTAGAGGAATCTGTCGGGATCCAATCTCTTCATATTTTTTCTTGCATTTGCTACTGAGGGGCTATTATATTTGTTGAATGACTATCTAATTGCAGGTAAAACACAACAGTTTTACTAAGTCCCAGTCGACTGAGACTTCGTTATGTCTCAGTCGAGTAACACCTAGCCACTCCCAAAACACAAATATTAAAATCTAGAGTTGATAGTTACTCCCGTACTGATCTAAACGCTCTTATATTTCTTTATTATAGATAGTTATTCCCATAGTGATCTAAACGCTCTTATATATTGTTTTATAGAGCGAGTAAACCGTAACTGTGCGACCAACTGTTCAGTTATTTATCCAAGTACAAGCCTCGCTTTATTCTCGCTTGCAAGTTTGCGACAACACATCAAAATCAAATCGACGGTGAGGTGATGCAAGCGTGGCTTGTGGAAGTATAGCTGCCTCCGATCAGGCGTAGTACTTGATGTAGCTACTGTAGTCGCTCTGCTTGTCGAAGTATCGGTCCCAGAGCATGACCCCGCCGTAGTTGTCCTTCTTCTGCACCACCGGCGTGATGCCGTAGTAGACGTTCTTGGGGTGTATCCACTGGTACGACTTCTCGTCGGCGGTGAGCCCGATGAAGAACCGGGTGGCCGGGTACGCCGCCGTCCACCTGTCCCACGCCTCCTCCCACGACCCGTACTGGTTGCACGCCTTGTCGCTCTCCTCGTAGATCCTCACGTGCACGCGCTCGAAGATCCCCGTCGCCAGCGCTCGCCCCACGTGTGCCGCCGGCGGGTACCCGCACCGGACCGTCGCCGTCAGGTGCAGCGGCTTCCCCGGGCCGCCGCGGATGTTGTGCTTCGCCAGCTCCAGCGCCAGCACGTCATAGCGGTCCGCCGGCGTGCCGTGCTCCAGGAAGAGGTCGATGCCGTCGAGCCACGCGTCGCCGAAGGGGCGGGGGACGTCCGGCTTGGACCCGCCGAAGTAGGAGTTCCAGAGGTGATCGAAGAGGTCGAGCGCGGAGCGGTTGGACGGGAGCGAGTAGCGGGCGCCGTAGCCGCCGATGGAGAGGGAGACGGGGACGCCCTTGAACTGGCAGTGCTTGATGTCGGCGCCGACGGCGGAGAGGTCGTGGCCGGAGAGGTCGAGGTGGTACTTTCCGTTGGCGCCGAAGACGTCGAGGAAAGACATGGTGACCATGGTGTACATGCCGGAGTCGCAGGCCTCGCGCAGGGACCCCTCGGCCTTGTTCCGTCCCCAGAACACCGTCACCTGGCCGGTCTTCCCCGCCGCCAAGTTCGGCGTGGCCAGGGATAGGGCCGCGACGGCGGAGAGAAGGGCCAGGAGGCAGGCTGCTGGCCTCCCGGGTGCGAGCGGCGCCATTGTTGGTTTATACTCGTAGCTAGCTTGGGTATTGCCTTTGCTTGTTTGGATGAAGGTTTGTTCAGCTAGAATGCGATATATATAGATGGATTTCAGAGGCAAATACAGAGAGACAGATCGAGACGGGGAACGGAGCTAGCTAGGCAGCTATGGCGGCTGACTGGAGCACCATTTTAGCTAGCTATGTTTGACTTGAGTTGGGCAAGCTAGAGTAACATTTCAGGTTGCTTTTGGTTGCTCGCTTCGGCGTGCCGCACGCAGGAGTGACTACTAAGAGCATCTCCCACACGCGCTAAAACTTTTTTATAGATTAAAAATAATCCGATTAATAAAGCGTTTAAACAGTGATTTTCGCCACCGTATCTTTTCGTATCTTTAAAAAAGTACGGCGCCGTGCGTAGGTCAACCAAGGCTGGTGCGCGCGGGTGGGCCGGTCCAAGCTGGTGGTGCGGGCAGGCTGGCTCAGGCGTGTGATGAACATGCAGCTCCGACTGAGCATACATGCAGGAGAACCTTCGAGGCGTCGGCAAGAAACATATGCATGTGTGTCATGTATGACGTGTGGGAAGATGATATTCGCATTACTTGCTAGCGAACACAAGAAAGCCTACACGGTTTGTTATGTGCTTGCTTGCTTGTACCTTGTTTTGTTGCAATAAAGTGATCTGATTTTTTTTTGAGACAATCTCACGAAGCTTTATTCAACCCGATAGAATGTTTACAGGGATGAAATGAATTCCACCGGTCTGGCCTAACCAAACATGGCGACCAGACCCTAAAGATAATGCATGCTTCGCTAGATCGTGGGTCTCAAAATTTAAGTCTCTAAATTCATGAACTATATTACATAAAATGAAAGAAGATAAAGTAACTCTAATCTCATGTATGATCGCCCTATAGGCTGCATCACTTCCTTGCTGGACTTCTCGGACCACCCCTTCGCAGTCTGATGCTAGATGAATTTGATACAAGTTCAAATTAGTAGCAAGGGCTAGCCCTTCCCTCACTGCTAGAGTCTCTAGTGTGGTTGGATCATCTATGTTTTTGAAGACCATTGATGCACCCAGAAAAGTACCATCACGATCCCTGCACACTGCTCCAACCGCCCCGAACCTGCCCATTCTGACAGCCGCGTCCACGTTCAGTTTTGAATATTGTTCAGGAGGGCGAATCCATCCCGTTTGTCGCTGATTTGCACTGCGCGCTGGAGCATTCTTCTGGAAAATCGAACTGATCTCCGGCAGGTGAGACATTATATGTCCATGGATCGCCTAGGGCCTCTTGAAGATATGCTCGTGGATGGCCTTTTTGCGAGCACTCCAGCACTCCAGATGACCCATAGTGTTACTGACAGTGTCACAAAATCGCCTGAAGATAGGACTGCGTTCATAGTGAAAACGCAAAGTTGTTCCGTAGGCCGAGCTCCATGGCACCTTTTATAATTTGGCTCGTGACATGTGCAGCTGGGACAGAAATTAGCAGGGGACATCCTGATCTGTCAAGTCGCGGGTAGACAAGAGCATGCATGTGGTCAGAAGTTGATAGGGGTAGGCTGACACGAGCATGCATCTTGGGAGCGAGAGAATCCACATGCAACTTTCTGTGATTGTGACGCTGAAATGTTCCTGTAGCAGCACGCTTTCTTGCTATTGGGCAAACTCATAGCTCCCTACATGCAAGGTGTAACTAGTATAAGAAAATAGAAAACATTTCTTCATGCTTTTGTATGTGTAGCTGGACTAGGTTATCATCTGAATATTTTGTTGCAAAATGAAATGGGAAAAAAGTTTCATGTTCACCATCGAATTTCTAACTACGAACATCACCTCCTGTGCTGATTTTATATGCTCTATAGATTATAAAACATAGGATATTGTTTTATTTGCATGTACACGCCAGCCTGATCATGCTCCTTTGTACTAGCATGCATGCTGCTGCTTGTACTGATCAAATGCAAAGAAAACAATACACGCTCGTTCTCTCTCCATTCTTCCTTCTCTCACGAGACAGTACAGCAACATGGGGAACATCCAAAGCAGCGCCCTGGAGGTCCACTGTTCTTGCAGAAGTAAAATAACAATAAACCAACAAAGTGAACTGTTATGCCCTGGCAACACTGTGCAGTACGCTCATATCCCCATGCAGCTGAGAAGAGAAGGAACGGACGGGATAGTGGGTGCCATGTAGCTCGAGCTTTAAAAAATTGTCTTAAAATCTGCTTCCTTATTTGACACTGAAAAATCTTTTCTTCCCTATTTGACACAAGTTCTAAATTTTATTCCCTATGACATTTCCGTCCATTTTGAGCCGAAATGACACCTGGAAAGACTCTTTTGCCCCTCATGTGGTATGTGTGTGGGAGGCAATAACGCACACACGCAGCATCAGTGCGAGGGCAGGAGCACACACGCAACAACACATACACATGCACCAACACACACGCACGCACACACACGCAACAACACGCACGTGCGTGCACACACACGCAACAACACGCACGCACACGCGCACGCACGCACACACACACACGCACGCATGCACGCGCGCACACACGCAGCAGCACACACACACATACACACACACGCAGCAGCAGCAGCACACACGCAGACAACACATAGGCACGCAACAACACACACACACGCGCATGTACACACGCAGTAGCACACATGCAGCAGCAGCACACATGTGCGCGTGCACCCACACACGCAACAGCATACACGCGCGCGCGCACACATACCGCTTGAGGGGCAAAATCGTCTTTTCAGGTGTCATTTAGGCTCAAAATGGACGGAAGTGTCGTATAGGGAATAAAATTTAGGACTAGTGTCAAATAGGGAAAAAAAACTTTTCCAGTGTCAAATAAGGAACCAGATTTTAAAACAATGTCAAATAAAGAATTTTCTCAAAATCCAGCCCTTGGCGCTTTCCTCCAAGTGTGCACTCATCTGGTCAAGAATCCCATCGGAAGATAGAGCCCAAGTACTCCTGGACATAGGGCAGTCCAACAGCGCATGCCTCCACGTATCATGCATGCCACAAAGGTAACACGATGGAGTTGTTGCCATGTTCCGGTGGTGGAGAACCTCCCCTGGCGGAATTGAATGTCTCGCCAAACGCCACATGAATACTCTGATTTTTGATGGAACCTCCCCTTTTCATAGCTTCTTCCACTCCTTACTTTCTGTCTCAACATGGGAGGAACCCTCACGATTTTCCAGCCAGTTCTCTCTATTATATTTGGTCCGGACTAGCATGCGATATGCGGAACGTACTGAGAAATTGCCGCGCTCCTCCTCAGACCAAGCCTTCTTGTGCACAAAGGAATCTTCAGAATAGCTTGTGCATCAAAAGGGGTAAAAACAGTTCGTATTACATCCTCTTTCCAAGTCGCCGTAGTTGGCTCAATGAGATCAGTGACCATCTGAGGGGGATTCTGCACTAACGAAGTTATTGGCCTCTTGTAGCTTTCCCGCATAATCCAGTTGTGACCCCATATGTGTGTAATCGCTCCATCCCCGATGCGTCTGATTATACCTTGCGCCATAATATCCTTTCCGTCAATAATGGCCCTCCATATTTGTGAAGGATGAAAACCCAGTTGAGCATCAAGTAGTGAACAGGTCAGGAAATAAACAACTTTAAGAATTCGTGCACTTATAGAATCTGGTTCCTTCATCATCCTCCATGCTTGCCTGGACAAGAGGGAAAGATCTGGTGGCAGAGCAGGTGCGTATGTGGCTGATTCTGCACATGGCCAGTACCAGCTGACTTTGGGCTTTTTTTCCCCGGATAGCATGCTTCTGGGTGACGGAGTGAGTTTTGCAAAATTTGGACCAAACCATCATAGGCCGGATATGCATTTACCTCTCAGCAAATCATTGAAGTGTTCAAGAAAAGAAGCAAATCATTGAATGATCGATCAATTAGTTTTTTCTTATTATTTCATATTCTCAGAAAAAAAATATTATTTCATATGAATCCCAGCTCACACTACTTAAAAACCTTTGGAATAACCAATCCATACAAATCACCCTCTACGCGAGTACTCTAGGACCTAATTCGTACTCTTTTTTTTTTCAGGTGTGTGTGCGCGCGCCTGAGCGTGTGTGTGTGTGCAGGGACAATTTTTCTGGCCGGGTATCTACAACATATACGTATGTGCCTGAACCCAGTAAAATATCAGGATTGAACCCATCAACTTGAAAGCACACTTGATGGGAAGCCCAAAACCTCACAAAGTAAAACCCTCCGTGCAGCTTCCTAGGGAGTATTTTCAGAGAATGTTGATTATAAATAGGTCGATGAACCGCCTAGCTTTGTTGTTCGGTAAAACCAGACATAACTGTTACTTGATGGTAATGAAGTAACAAAGGATTGTTTGGAATAGACTTTCTGATATGCCGTAAAAAAAATTACTACAATAGTACTACATGGCACTGACAATCTCACCCTGAAAAGGGGCAACTGATGATCCATACCGTAGGACAGATGGCAACTGATGATCAATAGAATATGTGTTGTTTATGGGCATAACCTGTGAATATCCGCACACATCAAAATCAAAGGCTTTGATCTGGCGAGCAACTGAGTAACCACTCAGTTAATTATCACAGCTATATGCTCAAATGTGTGACTCTGCTGGTGCAGAGGCAACTGGTGTCGCAGCTTGTGTAGATACATCGATGTATAAATGCTGTTCTGGCTTTGATTTACCTATCCCTGTCCTGATCACAGCAAACAGACATTTTATGACTAAACTCATAAAAACCCAAAATTTACAAAATTCATCCTAGCCTCCACAGCATCTCAACGAGAGCCAAGTAGCACCGATTGACCTCTTTATGCGTTAGCAAATACTAGTAGTGCCAGATAAGCAGGTGGAATTCAACGAACATGAGCCTCTCCAAGCATCTCATTAGCCAGAACTAAGATTATAAATACTCAACTTCAAACCAGATAGAAATTAAACAAATACACACACAGAATGGGACATCATGGAACATGAGCAGATACCGGAGGTAGAACATCCACCTGCCTGATACTATATACGTAAGATAGCCAAACGCTTGCACGCATGGGTACACACTGAAATGCAAGCAAGATCGATTGGCAAGGGGGCCTGCCACAACATGCTTGCGTGAAAAATAAAGCAAAACAAATTGAATGAAACACAAGTCAAGTACTCATTAACCAAAGCAAGTCAATGTACCTTTCACCATTCATGCCAGTTGACATATGTCCACAAGAATCAGAAAATAGACAGGAGTTACCAAATTAAGAGATTAATTCTTACAAGTCCATTTCACAGCTGATCAGTGCATATGCTACATAGATGGTCAATCTCATTGGTTGGACACGCAAAATGCAAATACCTACACCCGACAAGCCCTTTCAGCGTTTCAGTCGCCAGAATAATGTAAAGAGACCTGTGGAGCAAGCAATACCATCAGCCAAACAATTTTCTACTGGTCATTCTGGAGAATCCGTTGGGAATTATTCTCATGACTTCTGTATGACTAGAATAAAAAACATTAGCTTCACCATTGTGGAAGTTAAATCATCTCAGAGTTGTTAGGAAAAAACAACATAAGAAAAAGAAAACACTACGTAATTTGTAGCGTAGTATCACAAATTCGACCTTAAATTTAGCAGTTTTTTGCTACATTTGATCTAAGTAGAAGCTAAAAGAACAATGGGCATATGAGGGGCTCATGGTCTTATTGTTCGCTATCAATTACTTATTTACTTGTGTAGACAGGACAACATGCAAATCACACTAGGACTTGATAGACCCATTAGCACAGGAAAAAAATGTAGAAGGCAGCCGCGACAAGTAAAACAAAAACAAAAATATGAACCTAAAGCACAATAAGGGTTAGTGCTTCATCTGCTATTACTTAGTATGACAACATTCTCATTTCCAAGCAGGCACAAACATAAGCACAATATAGAAAGAGGAAGGTCCTAAGCCATTAGTCATCGGAGGGGCTAGAGGGAGAAGAACCCACACTACCAGAAGAAACTTGGGAGTACTAAGGAGGAGGTAAACTGAAAGCATGGAAGCTGGATGGAAGGGATGGCAATCAAAGGAGCATATCCAGTAGAGGAGGTAGAAACTAGAACATCAGTTGGAGATAAGCTTACCTGCTCAACCAGATCTAATAGCATGTCCAACCGGACAATCATCTTACATATCAACCAAAAGCTCAGCCCCATCGTGTCCAACATCAACACGTTTTCCTACAAACATAAAAGGTCAAACAACGTGTCATGTGGGCAGAGAATATCGCCGCCACAACAAGGATAAGGTGAAGGAGCTCAAAGCTTGATCCTCAAGTAAGTCCCCCTGATTTCCATATCAAGTATATTAGATTGTTACTGCACCATATCCATATGATACATCTGAAGCTTTCGCATTTACTAACTCACTATATAATGGGAGCCCTACTCTGTAACCAATATCAGTGATAAATAAACCAGAAATGTTAGTTTAGGCTCAAAACCCTAAGCACACGACGCCACGACATTCCAACAAAAGATAAAAAGAAACGAGGACGTGTCAACTAGGTATTAGACAAATCCATTGCTGTAAATTCAAGAAAAGCAACTCAATTTTGCTACAGTAGTACCCTACTTTCTCTAACAGATAAACATTAACACACCTATGTCAAATATTTTATTCTTCCTCTATCTCTTCTACTTACAAAGGTTGGAGTGAGTTCACATGTAGGACCAGCAAACTTCACTGATAAGCAAATGGACTTCTACCCACAGGCTGGACCAGCAAACTTCAGAAATAAACAAATGCACTGCTAGCTACCCCCATGCAGGACGAGCGGCCTTCCAAGAAAAAATGCACTTTTACTCGCATGTGGGGCCTAACACAAATAAACAAATACACTACTACTTTCATGTGAGACCAACACTTGTAAAAGGTACAAATAACAAATACCGGAATAAGACTCCAACTCAAAACCGTGCTCTTGGTTCTTCACCATAGCATGAGAGAGAGTGAACAAACTGTAAATTGTAATTCCAACGCAATGATAGACCTCTATTGCTACCAGATCCACGACCTTGTGCAGTCTCCTTACTAATGTCTATCCTCTTCTGTTTCACAATTCGAAATGTTGTATCACTTTCCTTAAGATTATCCAAGGCTTGCCACATGCAAAACTCTCTTTTTAATATTGTATTTTCTCTATGATTTTAACCATGAACGGCCCAACAGCCACATGACACCAACGCCTATAAACGATATCCTAAACCAATGGCTTAAGTCCTCATACTTTTTTGATGGCTTCGTAGCAATGCATGGGCATTGTGCTAGTTTACTGAATATTCCCATAACAGCGTATATTCATTAATATCATAAAAATGAAGAACATGGACAATCATACTGTTAACTGGTCAGAATGGACAAGTTATCTAGAGCTATCCTGAAGCTCATTCTACGCCATATCGGAAAATAAATCTTGGTAACATGTTGGATCATGATTTAAATCATCTTTAAGTAAATTTTAGGATGAAATGATGAAAATGAATTCCGCTTATTAGTGTTTCCTGGTACAAATAGACTTGCCACATGGAGGGCAATCCTACAGATGATAAATGAATAATCACTCATAATTTCAGACGAAGTGGTTATTTTTTATTTGAACTCTGTTAGAAATATCAGCACAGGTAACATACAGAACAAAATAAACATAACTAAGCTTAAGCTTCAAAAGGGTTCAAGCCAGTTTTCATGTAGTCGACTTCCAGCTGTTGTGTATCTCCTCTTCAGAGAAAAATGGCACGTCAGATATGCACAAACATTACCATTTGAGAATTATATCATCCTTCAATAGGTAGGAAACAATAAATTCTATAAAGGGATTTGCCAATCTTGTTAATCATTGTATATTTCTGGAACACATACACAGGTAAGCATTGTTTTATTGTATGGATATTCATATAATAAGCCGATGATGACAGTTTGCTAGTTCTGACTTAAACCACAAAAATAACTAGAAGAAGCTAAGCAATTGCAGCCTAGTGCCTGGCTACAGAACATAAAGAAAATGAAATACCAGAATATATTTTTGTTAGTCAATCATAATCATTACATAGAAGAGACCACACACAAATCAGAACAAAACACTGCAGAACATCATCGATGTACATTGAAGAGGCCATGAAGCAGCAAAAGAAACAAATGATATGATAGTAATTCAAATTGTTGGCTTAACACGGAATGACGTGAGCATAATTTCATCAGCCAATTGTTGAATAATAATTTGTTTTTTTGTATCGACAATGTAATCCATGGTATTACCTGCAGTGTGGACACTTTCGAATGGATGATAGTGAGGACGCCTTGCGGTGGTTTCGGCAAGCTTCTTGAAATTCAATGACTCAAGGTGGATCATGAAGATGCCATTAACTGTCCAAATTAACACCACATTATTCTGCTCAGCAAACCCTAGTATCGATAGGGCTATGGGGTTTTTATCCTCCGACTTCAGAGAAAGTAGCTTGTCCAGTTGAATAGTTCTTCCAAGCTCCCATGAAGCAACACCATCACAATCTGTCTTCCTCTTCCATAACTGGGCAGTGTAGTCTGACACTGACATGAAGAGGAAACCCGCCCGCCGCCCTTGGCCCTCATAACCTGGAAGTAGTTGCCCTGGCCATACATATCCACTGGCACTCGTATCACAGCTAGGCTCTGCTTGTCCAAATCAAACTTGAGAATTCCATCAAAATTCCTAGAAAGCATCCAGTAAAGTGAGTCTCCAACCAGCACAGCATCAAGCTCATAAAGCTTGGTGGGAGAACCGCTCCCATCAGGCTGGTATGGAAGCGGTGTTGAGATAGGATCTCCCCATAAGCCGGTCTTTGACGAGTAAACACAGGCAATCGCACGTGTATGTTGCTCGTCATCCCAATGTCTCACCACCAAGACCACCTGAAAGTGTTCGTCTCCGGTGGTGCGAAGCACCGCCCCGTGTGTCCCGTCGAACCCCGGGGGAACGGCAATGCGGTGCTGGTCGCCGGTGACGGGGTCCCACACCACGACCTGGAAACGCTTCATATGCCAGACGAGTACGAGGCCATGGCGGCACCCAAGGGAAAAGCGGTAATCGCCGACGTCGTCGGACGGCAAGGAGAAGCGCCCGGGAGGGACGCAATTGGGGGCATCCAGAGTAGGTAGGAAGAACAGATCATCGTACTTGCTGAAGAAACCGAGGAGAGGAGCGTTGCGGCGGTGGCGGAGGCGGAAGCGGCAGCAGAAGCCGGGGTCGGAGACGAGGCTGCGCCAGCGCTTGCAGACGAGGGACGCGCGCGGGAGGGAGGAGGGCTGCGGGGAGAGGCGGAGCAGGATCTCGGGGAGCAGGTCGCCGTCGTCCAGCGGCGCGGCCGCCGGCGAGCGGACGTGGCGGCGGCGGCTGCGCATCTCGCGCGGGGAATGGGCTAATGGCAGTGGACTGAACCAGCACGCAAGATGTGTGGCAGTGAAGAGAAGGGGAAATTGTCGCTGGCAGTGAGGCCCCGTGGGTTCATTTCGTTCTGATGGTTCCAGAGCCCATGGCCCATGGCTACACAAACATTGAAGCCCATGACTTGCCTTTTGTTTTTAATTTTTGCAAAGGCAAATTCTACCAGAAGTTCAGAACACGACAGGCAAAAAAATAGTACTGTACTGTATTCCATTTGCTTTCGCCGTTTCGCGGGTACTGCACACATGTACACACATCATTTGCTTCCCTCAAAGACTGATAGCTTTGCCAATCCACAAAACTGTATATGTGTATGTAGGTGTAACCAGAAACTATCACGTGTAATACGTATAATTTTTCAGTTTCCTCTACATCTGCGTAGCTGCTGCTGATTGTTTGCGGTTTGCTATATATTTTGAGATGTCACAAAACGCACCAATATTGCCTATCACTGTCCTGATCACAGCTGCAATATTATTCATCTCTTTTGAGAAGTGAGGCTTTATTTCTTAAACACTCCCCAAAGAATCCAAATGTTAGATCGCTCATCCAAACTTTCCCCAAAATCAAAATATGGCAATGGAACCGGACCCTGGTTGAATCACCGGCTATTTATGCAGGCAGCGGCAAAAAGAGCAATGCTACAATGCAGGCGCAATTCAACACACGGGAGCTTCTTCACAACTCCCAGGCCCGACCGATGCGACGGAATCAGACACAAATTCAACCAAAACACACAAAATGGCACATATTGGAACATAGGCAGAAACCCAGCGCCAAAATCTCCGCGCCTGATGCAACACGGAAGATAAATCAAAGCGCGAACACATGCGAACACTAAAATGCAATGAAAGATAATTTGACAGGTGAACCCGCCAAAACGTGCTTGCTTGGAAAGCATAGAGCAGGTTAAATAAACCACATGGTGAGTACTCATTTAACGAAGCCACCTGACAAATGTCTACAGAAATTAGACGACAGATAGATGGAATTGAGCAAAACAAGGATTAATTCCTACAAGTGCACTTCACAGCTAATCAGTGCATGCTGCATAGAGGGTCGATCTCCACTTCGAGCATACAAAATGGAAGATTCTACATCCAACCACCCATTTCTGCATCTCAGACAGCAGAATGTAGCTCTAGATAGATACCTGCAAAGCAACAAATATCATCAGTCAAACAATGCTTTGCTATTAATACGGGAAAATTCGTTGGGAGTTATTCTCACAACTATTGAAACAGTGAACATTAGTTTCACCATCACTGTGAAAATTGTGCCAAAAGTTCCAAAGGTGAACCATCTCAGCAATATTTTTATATTAGACAACATTAGAAACAGAGAACAATAATAGGTAATTTGTAACATAATGGCACACCTTCAACTTCTAACATTAGAAGTATTTGGGGTACTGCTGGTCTGGAGTAGAGCCTAAAAGAACAACGGGTATATGACGGGCTCATGGAGTTGGAAAGCTCCTATCTCATATACATACTTTTTGGAAATGTATGAGCTCAACTAGTCACTAGCAAATAGAATTTCAACAAAATTATGTGGTACAAGCCAGAAGCAAGGGATCATTTATATCATCTTACTAATTGATACTTCTTTCTTTACCCTGCACAACATCAAGCATGTCACAGGCTAAGATAGGTACGGGTCCTAATACCGATGAATGTGACAGTGTTGAGGGTATAGCTCCAAGGAGCAAGGGTTGGCCCACCAGGGTGCAAGGATTAGATGTTACTAGTTTTCCTAACATCTACAGGGAAGGCTAAACTTGATGCTATCAATAGAATCCTAACTCTCCTAACAAAACACATCTCTATCTTCCTATCTAAAAAGATCTTTTATCTAACCATATAGATATCCTTAAGTAATCTGTGACAAAGCAATAATTTCACCGCTACTTACATTAATAATGCTAGTAAAAAATCATAAATATTATTAATGACTAAAGCAGTTTTTAAGATGAATCTAGCCATATAATTTTGATATTGAGTATTAAACGATAAATGTTCAGGTGGCCAAATTTGAAAAAAATTGCACTGCACACAAAGCATAACTACATATAGTGCCTACTGGCCAATTACAATATATTCAAATTGGCAGACAGCAAGTGGCATGCTAATAAAATGTTTAACAAAGCAACCTAACACTGGAATAATCGTCCATGAAACTAGAATAACTGCAAGCAAAACAATAAACAACAGTATAAGATTTAATGAAGACACACTCGTCAAAGTATTGTCGCAATCAATTGTTCACCAGGTATCACAATAATCCAAAGTAACCAGCAATGTGAAATGGCATGACAATATATCCATATAAATAAAGGAACTCTGAAACCATATGCTCATGTGTTTTTAGCTATCAACTACTTGTATAGACAAGCCAACATGCAAATCACACTAGTACTTGATAGACCCATAACCACAGGAAAAAATAGTTGAAGCAATTCCATGAGTAAACAAAAGCAGAAATATATCCCCAAGCACAGTAAGGGGCTAGTGCTTCATTTATTACTACTTAGCATTACAGCATTCCAATATCCAGGGGGCACAAATAGGGAATGGGGATGGGTCCAAAGTCATAAGTCATTGGAGGAGCTAGAGGAAGAAGGGCCCATGGTACCAAAAGGAACTTGGAGAGTAGTAAAGAGGTATAACAGAAGCAAAGGAGCCGGATAGAATGGAGGGCAAACAAAAGAGCACAACCAGTACATAGGAGGCAGAATGCTAGTATAAGATAAGCTTACCTGCTCAATTAGTAGATCGACAATCATCTTACGCATTGAGCATAAGCTCAGCCCTGTCGTTTTCCACCAGCAATACATGCTCCTACAGCATAAGAAGTCGAACAATGTGTCATGTGGCACCAAGTATTAGTGGCTTAGTGCTTCCCCTATTCTTGTCATATGATATCAAGCTTTGCTATTTCCTAACTCATATGATGAGAGCCCTACTTTGTAACCAATAACAGCTATCAGTAAACCGAAAAGAGTGATTAGGCTCCAACCCAAAACAAACGACACAAAGAAATTCCCAGGAAAGACAAACAGAAACGAGGAGGCACCAACTACGTATTCAGATAAATCCATAGTTGTACTTCGAGAAATAACTCAGTTTAATAAATTTAGCACAAAATGATAAAAATGAACTCTGGTTATTATTATTTTCCTGGTACAAATGGACTTGCCACAGTGAGGACAATCCTAGAAGTGATAAATGAACAATTATTCATAATTTTCAAACAAAGTGGTTATTAAGACTGTTGGCATTATCAGCAGATATAGTCTACAGAATGAAGTCAATATAACTAGGCTGAAGCCTCCAGAGGGTTCAAGGCAGTTTTTTCATGTAGTCAACTTCCGGGAAAAATTGTGTATCTCCTCTTGAGGAAAAATGACACTGCAGGAATGCACTAACACTGACATTCTACAATTCTTGCACCTATCAATGGGCAGACAATGATGAAATTTAGTTTGATTATTATACAAAGATTTTGCCAATCTTGTATTCAGAACAGAGTACCACAGAACATCATCGCTAGCTATACAGAGATCATCAAGCAGCAAACGAACCAAATGATACGACACTACCTAAAATTGTTGGCCTAACAAGAAATGATGTGAACATAATTTCATCAGCCGACTATCAAAAAATAACCTCGTTTTGTTGTACCCACAATGTAAGGCATGCTATTACCTGCACTGTAGACACTTTTGAATGGATGATAGTGAGAGAAGGTCATTGTTTTAAAAAGCTTCTCGAACTTCAGTGACTCAAGCTGGATCATTAAGACCCCGATAGCTGTCCACAGAAACACCACATTATTCTGTTCAGCATACCCTAGTATCACTAGGGGGCCTTTCTCCTCTGATTCCAGGGAAAGCAGCTTGTCCAGGCCAATAGTTCTTGCAAGCTCCCATGAAGCAACACCATGACGATTGGTCTTCCTCTTCCATAACCGGGCGGTGTAGTCCGAGTCCGACACGAAGAGGAAACCAAGCCCACCACCCTCAGCCCGCATAACCTGAAAGCTGTTACCTTCGAGGATGTCCACTGGCACCTGTATCACAGCTAAGGTCTGCTTCTTCAAATCAAACTCAAGAATCCCAATCAAATTCCCCACAAGCTTCCAGTAAAGGGAATCTCCATCCAGAACAGCATCATCGGTATAAACCAATGTGGGAATACGGTCCCCATCGGCCTGGTATGGAATGGGTGCTGAGACGAGGTTCCCCCATAAGCCGGTCTTCGACGAGTAAATACAGGCGAGTGCTCGTCCATGATGTTCGGCGTCGGTGCCTGCCACTGCCAAGACCACCTGGAAGTGCTGGACGTCTCCCGCATCGCGAAGCACCGCCGCGTTGACCAGGGCCGTCGCTGTATCAAACGGCGGGGGAAAGGGAATGCGGTGCTGGTCGCCGGCGACGGGGTCCCAGACCAGGATCTGGTGACGCTTCAGAAGGGAGATAAGCACGAGACCATGGCGGCATCCATGGGAAAAGGAGTGCATTTCATCCTCGTGGTGCTGCAAGGAGAAGCGCTCGGGAGGAACACGATTGGGGGCCTCCAGGGTAGGTCGGAACGTCTGACCTAGAAATCTGTCGAAGAAACCGAGGAGAGGAGGGTTGCGGCGGTGGCGGAGGCGGAAGCGGCGGAAGAAGCCGGGATCGGAGACGAGGCCGCGCCACCGCTTGCAGACGAGGGATGCGCGCGGAAGGGAGGACGGCTGCGGGGGGAGGCGGAGCAGGATCTCGGAGAGGAGGTCGTCGTCGTCCAGCGGCGCGGCCGGTGGCGAGCGAGCGTGGCGGCGGCGGCGGCTGCTCATCTCGCCCTAGAGCTCGCTTGTGGGGAGTGGCGGTGGGCTCGAACCAGTAGGCAAGATGCGAAGTGGAGTGATACGCTGGCAGTGCGAGCCCATTTTGTTCTGATGCTTCGACAGCCCATGGCCCATGGCTGGACAAACATCGAAGCCCACGATTCGATTTTTGTTTTTATATTTGCGAAGGCAGAAGTTCAAAACAGAAAACGCAGAAAAAAAAAGTACTCCCTCTGTAAAGAAATATAAAAATATTTAGATTACTAGAAATACCACTATTGCGGAGTAGTACTTTCGACAGTACTGCACACATCATTTTCTTAACCCAAATTCTTAATCGTGCAGCTGCACGATTTGGTCGTGCTGAGCGCACGCGCTACCCGACGAGGCCGCTAGAGTCGAAGCATGTCGCTATCTTCCACTTCAGAAAAAAGCCTTATCCCGATCCCCTTTTCCTCGTTTCCATTTAGTCCGAGCAGGTGCTCAGGGTAGCGGAGCTCGCTCGTGGGGAGTGGCGGTGGGCTCGAACGCAAGACGCGAAGTGGAGACGCTGGCAGTGCGAGCCCCCCTGAGTCCATTTTGTTCTGATGCTTCGACGGCCCATGGCCCATGGCTAGACAAACTTCGAAGCCCATGATTTGATTTTTGTTTTTATATTTGCAAAGGCAGAAGTTCAAAACAGAAAATGCAAAAAAAGAAGTGCTTCCCATGTAAAGAAATATAAGAGTGTTTAGATCAGTAGTACTTTCAACTTTCAACAGTACTGCACATATCATTTTCTTAATCTGCAAACAAATTTGTGGGGGGGTGCATACATCTTTATATGCGTCCTTTTAGAAATAAATACCACCATTGTTTTAGAATACCGCCACTGTTGTAGGAGTAGTGTACATGCGCGGCCGAATTCTCTTTTTGACCCTTTTTAAAAACTTTAGCTTGATCTAATCCTGGTTCGAGAAAAAAATTACCATCTGAGCCTTTTCCTACCGCCATCGTCCTTGATGGTAGGGTAATACAGCCTACCATCAAGGACTATGGCAGTAGGACTTGACTGTCCTGTCACGTTCGTTCGATATTGAAAATACCCTACTGTCATATTCTTTGGCGGTAGGGTTTAGAAGGTATGACTTACGTGTGTCGTCTAGTACTATTTGAACCTCTCTACTAGAAAGTTGACTAGTTCGTGCAAGTTTGCTTTGGTTGGTCTTGGGTTTAAGCCTTCCTAAGGCTAGTCTTTTGTTTATTTTTATTTTGCCCAATAAAAAATAAACAATTTGTCCAATTAATGTTAGGATATGAATTATTGGTAAGAATATATTTTTACTTATCTATAACTGTTTTATCAAAGATATAAACAATATGCACATATGGGTTCTCCAACGGGTGGAACCCGAACCCGGGGGGGGGGGGGCTAGGCGGTGCTGGACGCCGGTGACAGGGTACCACACGACGACTTGGAGCTAGATCGGGAGGAAGAAGAACGTGAGGCCGTGGCGCCATCCGGGAGGTCATGTAGCGGTGTCGAGCTTGAGGGAGAAGTGGCCACGGGGGAGGTTCGGGGGCGTCCAGGGCTGGCCGGAAGGTGATGCCCTGGTTCGCGTCGATGAAGTCGAGGAGCGCAGGGATGTGGTGGTGGTGGTGGATGCGGAAGCGGCAGCGGAAGATGGGGTCGGAGAGGAGGCTGCGCCACTGCTTGCAGACGGGAGAGCGCGCGGGAGGAAGGAGGCCTGCAGGAGGAGGCAGAGGAGTATCTCCGAGAGTATGTTGTCGTCATCGAGCGGCAACGCCAGACATCATGATGCTGGTCAGAGCCCATTTAGGCCCATTGTTTGCCCTTCTTGTCTTTTAAAGGCAAAAGCCCACGATTCTTTGGGAGTATGATTCCTTGGGAGATTGATTGAAACATGGCCAGGGCAAAATCCATGCATCCTATACTGGCAGCAACGACACCCACGGGTGTCATTCTCTTCTTGGAGACGTTGCCATGGTTGTTACCTATGCCCGCCTTCGAGCATCAGGGGGGAACCCTGTTGGGGAACGTAGTAATTTCAAAAAAATTCCTACGCACACACAGGATCATGGTGATGCATAGCAACGAGAGGGGAGAGTGTGTCCACGTACCCTCGTAGACCGAAAACGGAAGCGTTAGCACAACGCGGTTGATGTAGTCGTACGTCTTCAGGATCCGACCGATCCGAGTACCGAACGTACGGCATCTCTGAGTTCAGCACACGTTCAGCTCGATGATGTCCCTCAAACTCTAATCCAGCCGAGCTTTGAGGGGGAGTTCCGTCAGCACGACGGCATGGTGACGGTGATGATGATTCTACCAACACAGGGCTTCGCCTAAGCACCGCTACGATATTATCGAGGTGGAATATGGTGGAGGGGGCACCGCACACGGCTAAGAGATCAAGAGATCAATTGTTGTGTCTAGAGGTGCCCCCTGCCCCCGTATATAAAGGAGCAAGGGAGGGAGAGGCGGCCGGCCAGGGAGAGCGCGCCAAGGGGGGAGTGCTACTCCCACCGGGAGTAGGACTCCTCCTTTCCTAGTAGGAGTAGGAGAAGGGGGAAGGAGGAGGTGGAGAGAAGGAAGGAGAGGGGGGCTGCCTCCCCCTTCCCTTGTCCAATTCGGACTGGGGCAAGGGGGCCGCGCGCCACCTCCTGGCTGCCCTCTCTCTTCTCCACTAAGGCCCAATAGGCCCATTGCTTCCCCGGGGGGGGGGGGGGGGGTTCTGGTAACCCCCGGTACTCCCGTAAAATTCCAATTTCACCCAGAGCACTTCCGATATCCAAATATAGGCTTCCAATATATCAATCTTTATGTCTCGACCATTTCGAGACTCCTCGTCATGTCCGTGATCATATCCGGGACTCCGAACTACCTTCGGTACATCAAAACACAAAACTCATAATACCGATCGTCATCTAACTTTAAGCGTGCGGAACCTACGGGTTCGAGAATTATGTAGACATGACCGAGACACGTCTCCGGTCAATAACCAATAGCGGAACCTGGATGCATATTGGCTCCTACATATTCTACGAAGATCTTTATCGGTCAAACCGCATAACAACATATGTTGTTTCCTTTGTAATCGGTATGTTACTTGCCCGAGATTCGATCGTCGGTATCTCAATACCTAGTTCAATCTCGTTACCAGCAAGTTTCTTTACTCATTTCGTAATACATCGTCTTGCAACTAACTCATTAGTCACAATGCTTGCAAGGCTTATAGTGATGTGCATTACCGAGAGGGCCCAGAGATACCTCTCTGATAATCGGAGTGACAAATCCTAATCTCGAAATACGCCAACCCAACAAGTACCTTTGAAGACACCTGTAGAGCACCTTTATAATCACCCAGTTATGTTGTGACGTTTGGTAGCACACAAAGTGTTCCTCCAGTAAACGGGAGTTGCATAATGGGAAAACTTTGTTTTTGCCACTCTAGTTTTTGCCAACTTCGCTTATGCCACTCTAGAATTTGACATCTCACTTTTGCCACTCTTAGCTTTTGACAATACATCACAAGTGCCATTCCATGGCAAAAACGATAATTTTTCATAAGTCATGAAGAAAGCAATAGCAACATACTAAACGATCAAGTGCTAAGCTAACGGCATGGGTCAAGTCAATCACATCATTCTCCTAATGATGTGATCCCGTTAATCAAATGACAACTCATGTCCATGGCTAGGAAATTTAACCATCTTCGATTAACGAGCTAGTCAAGTAGAGGCATACTGGTGACACTATGTTTGTCTATGTATTCACACATGTATTATGTTTCCGGTTAATACAATTCTAGCATGAATAATAAACATTTATCATGATATGAGGAAATAAATAATAACTTTATTATTGCCTCTAGGGCATATTTCCTTCAGTCTCCCACTTGCACTAGAGTCAATAATCTAGATTACACAGTAATGGTTCTAACACCCATGGAGTTTTGGTGCTGAGCATGTTTTGCTCGTGGAAGAGGCTTAGTCAACGGGTCTGCAACATTCAGATCCGTATGTATCTTGCAAATCTCTATGTCTCCCACCTGCACTTGGTCCCGGATGGAATTGAAGCGTCTTTTGATGTGCTTGGTCCTCTTGTGAAATCTGGATTCCTTTGCCAAGGCAATTGCACCAGTATTGTCACATAAGATTTTCATTGGATCCGATGCACTAGGTATGACACCTAGATCGGATATGAACTCCTTCGTCCAGACTCCTTCATTTGCTGCTTCCGAAGCAGCTATGTACTCCACTTCACACGTAGATCCCGCCACGACGCTTTGTTTAGAACTGCACCAACTGACAGCTCCACCGTTCAATATAAACACGTATCCGGTTTGCGATTTAGAATCGTCCGGATCAGTGTCAAAGCTTGCATCAACGTAACCATTTACGATGAGCTCTTTGGCACCTCCATAAACGAGAAACATATCCTTAGTCCTTTTCAGGTATTTCAGGATGTTCTTGACCGCTGTCCAGTGATCCACTCCTGGATTACTTTGGTACCTCCCTGCTAGGCTAATAGCAAGACACACATCAGGTTTGGTACACTGCATTGCATACATGATAGAGCCTATGGCTGAAGCATAGGGAACATCTTTCATTTTCTCTCTATCTTCTGCAGTGGTCGGGCATTGAGTCTGACTCAACTTCACACCTTGTAATACAGGCAAGAACCCTTTCTTTGCTTGATCCATTTTGAACTTCTTCAAAACTTTGTCAAGGCATGTGCTTTGTGGAAGTCCTATCAAGCGTCTTGATCTATCTCTATAGATCTTGATGCCTAATATGTAAGCAGCTTCACCGAGGTCTTTCATTGAAAAACTTTTATTCAAGTATCCTTTTATGCTATCCAGAAATTATATATCATTTCCAATCAGCAATATGTCATCCACATATAATATCAGAAATGCTACAAAGCTCCCACCCACTTTCTTGTAAATACAGGCTTCTCCAAAAGTCTGTATAAAACCATATGCTTTGATCACACTATCAAAACATTTATTCCAACTCCGAGAAGCTTGCACCAGTCCATAAATGGATCGCTGGAGCTTGCACACTTTATTAGCTCCCTTTGGATCGAGAAAACCTTTGAACCTAGATGCTCATATTAACTCCTACATATTCTACGAAGATCTTTATCGGTCAAACTGCATAACAACATACGTTGTTCCGTTTGTCATCTGTATGTTACTTGCCCGAGATTCGATCGTCGGTATGTCAATACCTAGTTCAATCTCATTACCGGCAAGTCTATTTACTCATTATGTAATACATCATCTCGCAACTAACTCATTAGTCACAATGCTTGCAAGGCTTATAGTGATGTGCATTACCGAGAGGGCCCAAAGATACCTCTCCGATAATCGTAGTGACAAATCCTAATCTCGAAATACGCTAACCCAACAAGTACCTTCGGAGACACCTATAGAGCACCTTTATAATCACCCATTTACGTTGTGACGTTTGGCAGCACACAAAGTGTTCCTCCGGTAAACGGGAGTTGCATAATCTCATAGTCATAGGAACATGTATAAGTCATGAAGAAAGCAATAACAACATACTAAACGATCAAGTGCTAAGCTAACGGCATGGGTCAAGTCAATCACATCATTCTCCTAATGATGTGATCCCGTTAATCAAATGACAACTCATGTCCATGGCTAGGAAACTTAACCATCTTCGATTAACGAGCTAGTCAAGTAGAGGCATACTAGTGACACTATGTTTGTCTATGTATTCACACATGTATTATGTTTCCAGTTAATACAATTCTAGCATGAATAATACACATTTATCATGATATGAGGAAATAAATAATAACTTTATTATTGCCTCTAGGGCATATTTCCTTCAAACCCTAGGTCCGATTATTCGTATCGGATGGCGATCGTCTCAGCATTGTTCTCCTTTGTGAAGGCATTGTCTTGTTTGCTCACGGATTCCTCAGTTCTGAATCTGGAGATGTTGGTCGTCTAGTGGTTGGTTTGGGTTGCTTCTCAAGACAACGAGTTTACCTATGTTTTTCTCTATTTGGGTTGAGCACACGCCTCTTGTGTCCGTGTCATGTGTTGTACCATTTCTTGTAATCACTATAACTTTTTCTATCAATAGAGTGATACCTAAGCTTTACATATTCGCGAAAATATACAGCCAGAAGAAAATCGTGGATAACCCAAAAGGCCCAATCCAAGTTGGTGGGGAAAGACTCGATCCATACAACACAACAACAACCAAAAAAACATGAGGATGGGGAAACATGAATGATGTCATTTTAGATGTGACTTAATTATTAAGTCTCATTTAGATAGTTAAGCCACATTTAGATGTGCCCTAGATGGGCCCTATTTTCAACGTTGCAATGTTGTGCAGAGCTAGATAGTGAGTATTCAAGTGTTAACAATAAATAAAAAGAGGTTATAACAGAAAGTGTTTTTCTTAGCTTGAGTGAATAGTAAAATAAAAAAATGAAGGAAAAAATCTGAATACTTTTTCTAGCAAACATTGACAAATGTTTACATTGGTTGCAAAGTTTCATCACTGAATGACATCTTTGAAAGACATGACAAAAAAACAATGATCCAACATTTTTGGAGCATCATTTTTTTGTCGTGTAAACACGAAAGTCATCCGATGTTGAAACTTTGCAAGCAATCAAAAATATTTGTCGATGTTTTCTAAAAAAATAGAATTTTATTTTTACTTTTTCAATTTTATTGTTCATCTCAGCTCGAGCTGCAGGGGGAGGCGGAGGAGTATCAAACTACAATCTATAAAAGTATCATCAAGCAAGTCTTTTAGTCTCCTATACCAACGTTCAAATTTCTGGAAACTAAGTTATTTATTAATCTGACAACTAAGTGGCTAATAACATGACAAGTAGGTGGCGAAAATCTGACAAGTACTGACAAAAAAATAAGTTATCAAAACATACCAACATGGAATCTAGTTTCAAAGATCTTGTTACAAGAAAGCTAACAGTGGAAGCAGATCGTCAACCGGGTTAAAGGTTTGGGAGATAAGAGGTCTAACTTCAAATTTGAAAGTCTCTAGAAAAGAAACCACACCATTTAATAAGCTACTTTTCCTCACCTAACAGCTAGGCCAAACTGTTGGGGATATTACTACTGAGTATAAACCGGCCATGAGTGGCCGGGTTATGCTCATAATGAGTTAGTTATATTTGAAGCCCATGAAGACAAGGAGTATGGCGCTTTACGGTAAAGATCAAATACAGAGGCCCAGGGCCCAAAGGCGGTTTAGGGCCTGAAGGTGTAAACCGCCATATAATATGTAACTTGTGTTGTAAGATACAAAGGGTACAAACCAAGCTGGACACGTTTATGAACCGGCCTCGGGATTCTGTAAACCGCCGGGCGTCAACCTGTGTATACAAAAGGACGACCTGGCGGCGGTTTAGGGACAACAAACAACAACTCGAGAGCTAGGCATAGCGGATTCGCTCCCTGGTCATCGAAACCCTAGCAATTCCACATCAACTGGATTAGGCCTTTACCTTCACCGCAAGGGGCCGAACCAGTATAAACTCGTTGTGTCCTTTTCCCCGCTTTAACCCCTTTAAGATAACCCATCCCGATGGCTCCACGACTAAGTCCTTTCGCTAGGACATCTGCCGTGACAAAACCACGACAGTTGGCGCCCACCGTGGGGCTATCGCACGATGGTTTCGAGTTCTTAGAGGGCAGCTTCGAAGGGCTCAAGGGATACGCTGTGGGCCGGATGACCAAGAGTCATTGTGGCAAGCTCTACATCGACGATGCAGGCTGGGGCCCCGAGGCCGGCTCAATTGAGTACGGATACCGGGTCCCCTTTGGCGGCATCCACATCTTCATTGGCAAGATCGGCGAATCAGGCCCTGAGCCGGACATCTGCACCGGCATCGTCGAAACGGCTCAGTGTGCGAGACCCACCCGGTTTCAGCTTGCCATGAAGCGTGCCTTCATGGGAGTCATCCACGGAGCGGAATCTGAGGTTAGATCGGCATCTGGTGGTGAGACCGTCGTTTACTCTGATGACGAGTCATCGACCGGAGAGACTGAGTCATTGTACCAGTTGCAAGATGGCCGGATTGGGGGTTGTTCCGATGGTGACAGTATTCTTCACCCCTTTGATCCACCGAGTCGGGTTGCGATCTTCATGGCCGGTACACTTTTGGGAAACGTTGCAGAAAACAAAAAATTTCCTACGGTTTCACCAAGATCCATCTATGAGTTCATCTAGCAACGAGTGATCAGATGCATCTACATACCTTTGTAGATCGTGAGCGGAAGCGTTCAGAGAACGGGGATGAGGTAGTCGTACACGACGTGATCCAAATCACCGGAGATCCTAGCACCGAACGGACGGCACCTCCGCGTTCAACACACGTACGGAGCGGATGACGTCTCCTCCTTCTTGATCTAGCAAGGGGGAAGGAGAGGTTGATGGAGATCCAGCAGCACGACGGCGTGGTGGTGGATGCAGTTGTCACGTGCAGCAGGGCTTCGCCAAGCGTCTGCGCGAGAGGGAGAGATGTGACAGGGGAGAGGGAGGCGCCAGGGGTCAAGGGTCCGGCTGCCCCTCCCTCCCCCCTTTATATAGGCCCCCTGGGGGGGGCGCCGGCCCTTGGGAGATCCAATCTCCAAGGGGGCGGCGGCCAAGGGGGGTGGAGTGCCCCCCAAGGCAAGTGGGCGCACCCCACCCTAGGGTTCCAATCCTAGGCGCAGGGGGTGGGCCTTGGGGGGCGCACCAGCCCACTAAGGGCTGGTCCCCCTCCCACTTCAGCCCATGGAGCCCTCCAGTATGGGTGGCCCCACCCGGTGGACCCCCCGGGACCCATCTGGTGGTCCCGGTACAATACCGGTGACCCCCAGATCACTCCCGATGGCCGAAACAGCACTTCCTATATATAATTCTTTACCTCCGGACTATTCCGTAACTCCTCGTGACGTCCGGGATCTCATCCGGGACTCCGAACAACATTCGTGTTACTGCATATACATATATTCACAACCCTAGCGTCACCGAACCTTAAGTGTGTAGACCCTACGGGTTCGGGAGACAGGCAGACATGACCGAGACGGCTCTCGGGCAATAACCAACAGCGGGATCTGGATACCCATGTTGGCTCCCACATGCTCCACGATGATCTCATCGGATGAACCACGATGTCGAGGATTCAATTAATCCCGTATGCAATTCCCTTTGTCAATCGGTATTTTACTTGCCCGAGATTCGATCGTCGGTATCCCAATACCTTGTTCAATCTCGTTACCGGCAAGTCACTTTACTCGTACCGTAATGCATGATCCCGTGATCAAACACTTGGATCACATTGACCTCATTATGATGATGCATTACCGAGTGGTCCCGGTGATACCTCTCCGTCATGCGGAGTGACAAATCCCAGTCTTGATCCGTGTCAACCCAACAGACACTTTCGGAGATACCCGCAGTATACCTTTATAGTCACCCAGTTACGTTGTGACGTTTGGCACACCCAAAGCACTCCTACGGTATCCGGGAGTTACAAGATCTCATGGTCTAAGGAAATGATACTTGACATTGGAAAACTCTAGCAAGCGAACTATACGATCTTGTGCTATGTTTAGGATTGGGTCTTGTCCATCACATCATTCTCCTAATGATGTGATCTCGTTATCAATGACATCCAATGTCCATAGTCAGGAAACCATGACTATCTGTTGATCAACGAGCTAGTTAACTAGAGGCTTACTAGGGACATGTTGGTGTCTATTATTCACACGTGTATTACGATTTCCAGATAACACAATTTTAGCATGAATAAAGACAATTATCATGAACAAGGAAATATAATAATAATGCTTTTATTATTGCCTCTAGGGCATATTTCCAACAGTCTCCCACTTGCACTAGAGTCAATAATCTAGTTACATTGTGATGAATCGAACACCCATGGAATTCTGGTGTTGATCATGTTTCGCTCTAGGGAGAGGTTTAGTCAATGAATCTGCTACATTCAGGTCCGTATGTACTTTACAAATATCTATGTCTCCATCTTGAACATTTTCACGAATGGAGTTGAAGCGACGCTTGATGTGCCTCGTCTTCTTGTGAAACCTGGGCTCCTTGGCAAGTGCAATAGCTCCAGTGTTGTCACAGAAGAGTTTGATTGGCCCCGACGCATTGGGTATGACTCCGAGGTCGGTGATGAACTCCTTCACCCAAATTGCTTCATGTGATGCCTCCGAGGCTGCCATGTACTCCGCTTCACATGTAGATCCCGCCACGACGCTCTGCTTGTAACTGCACCAGCTTACTGCCCCACCATTCAAAATATACACGTATCCGGTTTGTGACTTAGAGTCATCCAGATCTGTGTCGAAGCTAGCGTCGACGTAACCCTTTACGATGAGCTCTTCGTCACCTCCATAAACGAGAAACATTTCCTTAGTCCTTTTCAGGTACTTCAGGATATTCTTGACCGCTGTCCAGTGTTCCTTGCTGGGATTACTTTGGTACCTTCTTACCAAACTTACGGCAAGGTTTACATCAGGTCTGGTACACAGCATGGCATACATAATAGAACCTATGGCTGAGGCATAGGGGATGACACTCATCTCTTCTATATCTTCTGCCGTGGTCGGACATTGAGCTGAGCTCAATTTCACACCTTGTAACACAGGTAAGAACCCCTTCTTAGATTGATCCATATTGAACTTCTTCAATATCTTATCAAGGTATGTGCTTTGTGAAAGACCTATGAGGCGTCTTGATCTATCTCTATAGATCTTGATGCCTAATATATAAGCAACTTCTCCAAGGTCCTTCATTGAAAAACTCTTATTCAAGTAGGCCTTAATGTTGTCCAAGAGTTCTATATCATTTCCCATCAAAAGTATGTCATCTACATATAATATGAGAAATGCTACAGAGCTCCCACTCACTTTCTTGTAAACACAGGCTTCTCCATAAGTCTGCGTAAATCCAAACGCTTTGATCATCTCATCAAAGCGAATGTTCCAACTCCGAGATGCTTGCACCAGCCCATAAATCGAGCGTTGGAGCTTGCACACCTTGTCAGCATTCTTAGGATCGACAAAACCTTCCGTCTGCATCATATACAATTCTTCCTTAAGGAATGCCGTTTTGACGTCCATTTGCCATATTTCATAATCGTAGAATGAGGCAATTGCTAACATGATTCGGACGGACTTCAGCTTCGCTACCGGTGAGAAAGTCTCATCATAGTCAACCCCTTGAACTTGTCGATAACCCTTAGCGACAAGCCGAGCTTTATAGATGGTCACATTACCATCCGCGTCTGTCTTCTTCTTAAAGATCCATTTATTTTCTATGGCTCGCCGCTCAACGGGCAAGTCAGTCAAAGTCCATACTTCGTTTTCATACATGGATCCTATCTCGGATTTCAGGCTTCCAGCCATTTGTCGGAATCTGGGCCCGCCATTGCTTCTTCATAGTTCGAAGGTTCACCGTTGTCTAACAACATGATTTCCAAGACAGGGTTGCCGTACCACCCTGGTGCGGAACGTGTCCTTGTGGACCTACGAATTTCAGTAGGAGCTTGATCAGAAGCATCTTGATCATCATCATTAATTTCCTCTCCTGTCGGTGCAGGCACCTCAGAAACATTTTCTTGAGTTGCGCCATTTTCCGGTTCAAGAGGTAACACTTCATCAAGTTCTACTTTCCTCCCACTTACTTCTTTCGAGAGAAACTCCTTCTCTAGAAAGGATCCATTCTTGGCAACAAAGATCTTGCCTTCGGATCTGAGGTAGAAGGTATACCCAATAGTTTCTTTAGGGTATCCTATGAAGACGCATTTTTCCGACTTGGGTTCGAGCTTTTCAGGTTGAAGTTTCTTGACATAAGCATCGCATCCCCAAACTTTTAGAAACGACAGCTTAGGTTTCTTCCCAAACCATAATTCATACGGTGTCGTCTCAACGGATTTCGACGGAGCCCTATTTAAAGTGAATGCGGCAGTCTCTAAAGCATAGCCCCAAAAGGATAGCGGTAAATCGGTAAGAGACATCATAGATCGCACCATATCTAATAGAGTGCGATTACGACGTTCGGACACACCATTACGTTGAGGTGTTCCAGGCGGCGTGAGTTGTGAAACTATTCCACATTTTCTTAAGTGTGTGCCAAATTCGTGACTCAAGTATTCTCCTCCACGATCTGATCGTAGAAACTTGATCTTTCTGTCACATTGATTTTCAACCTCACTCTGAAATTCCTTGAACTTTTCAAAGGTCTCAGACTTGTGTTTCATTAAGTAGATATATCCATATCTACTCAGGTCATCAGTGAGGGTGAGAACATAACGATAGCCACCGCGAGCCTCAACACTCATTGGACCGCACACATCAGTATGTATGATTTCCAATAAGTTGGTTGCTTGCTCCATTGTTCCTGAGAACGGAGTCTTGGTCATTTTACCCATGAGGCATGGTTCGCACGTGTCAAATGATTCATAATCAAGAGACTCTAAAAGTCCATCTGCATGGAGCTTCTTCATGCGTTTGACACCTATGTGACTAAGGCGGCAGTGCCACAAGTATGTGGGACTATTGTTATCAACTTTAACTCTTTTGGTATTCACACTATGAATATGTGTATCATCACGTACGAGATTCATTAAGAATAAACCATTAACCATCGGAGCATGACCATAAAACATATCACTCATATAAATAGAACAACCATTATTCTCGGATTTAAATGAGTAGCCATCTCGAATTAAACGAGATCCAGACACAATGTTCATGCTCAAACTTGGCACTAAATAACAATTATTGAGGTTTAAAACTAATCCCGTAGGTAAATGTAGAGGTAGCGTGCCGACGGCGATCACATCGACCTTGGAACCATTCCCGACGCGCATTGTCACCTCGTCCTTCACCAGTTTCCGTTTATTCCGCAGCTCCTGCTTTGAGTTACAAATGTGAGCAACTGCATCGGTATCAAATACCCAAGAGCTACTACGAGTACTGGTAAGGTACACATAAATTACATGTATATCACATATACCTTTTGTTTTGCCGGCCTTCTTGTCCGCTAAGTATTTGGGGCAGTTCCGCTTCCAGTGACCACTTCCCTTGCAATAAAAGCACTCAGTCTCGGGCTTGGGTCCATTCTTTGGCTTCTTCCTGGCAGCTTGCTTGCCGGGCGCGGCAACTTCCTTGTCTTCCTTCTTGAAGTTCTTTTTACCCTTGCCCTTCTTGAACTTAGTGGTTTTATTCACCATCAACACTTGATGTTCCTTCTTGACTTCTACCTCTGCTGATTTCAGCATAGCAAATACCTCAGGAATGGTCTTTTCCATCCCCTGCATATTGAAGTTCATCACAAAGCTCTTGTAGCTTGGTGGAAGCGACTGGAGGATTCTGTCAATGACCGCATTGTCCGGGAGATTAACTCCCAGCTGAGTCAAGCGGTTATGTAACCCTGACATAGTGAGTATGTGCTCACTGACAGAACTATTTTCCTCCATCTTACAGCTGAAGAATTTGTCGGAGACTTCATATCTCTCGACCCGGGCATGAGCTTGGAAAACCATTTTCAGCTCTTCGAACATCTCATATGCTCCTTGTCTCTCAAAACGCTTTTGGAGCCCCGGCTCTAAACTGTAAAGCATGCTGCACTGAACAAGGGAGTAGTCATCGGTACGTGCCTGCCAAGCGTTCATAACGTCTTGTTCTGCAGGGAGAACAGGTGCGTCACCCAGCGGTGCTCGTAGGACGTAATCTTTCTTGGCAGCTATGAGGATGATCCTCAGGTTCCGGACCCAGTCCGTATAGTTGCTGCCATCGTCTTTCAGCTTGGTTTTCTCTAGGAACGCGTTGAAGTTGAGGACTACGTTGGCCATTTGATCTACAAGACATATTGTAAATATTTTAGACTAAGTTCATGATAATAAAGTTCATCTAATCAAATTATTTAATGAACTCCCACTTAGATAGACATCCCTCTTCTAGTCATCTAAGTATAACATGATCCGAGTCAACTAGGCCGTGTCCGATCATCACGTGATACGGACTAGTCAACATCGGTGAACATCTTCATGTTGATCGTATCTTCTATACGACTCATGCTCGACCTTTCGGTCTTCTGTGTTCCGAGGCCATGTCTGTACATGCTAGGCTCGTCAAGTCAACCTAAGTGTTTGCATGTGTAAATCTGTCTTACACCCGTTGTATGTGAACGTTAGAATCTATCACACCCGATCATCACGTGGTGCTTCGAAACAACGAACTGTCGCAACGGTGCTCAGTTAGGGGGAACACTTCTTGAAATTATTATGAGGGATCATCTTATTTACTACCGTCGTTCTAAGTAAACAAGATGCAAAACATGATAAACATCACATGCAATCAAATAATAAACGTGACATGATATGGCCAATATCACATAGCTCCTTTGATCTCCATCTTGGGGCTCCATGATCATCTTTGTCACCGGCTTGACACCATGATCTCCATCATCATGATCTCCATCATCGTGTCTCCATGAAGTTGCTCGCTAACTATTACTTCTACTACTATGGCTAACGCGTTTAGCAATAAAGTAAAGTAATTTACATGGCGTTTCTCAATGACACACAGGTCATACAAAAATAAAGACAACTCCTATGGCTCCTGCCGGTTGTCATACTCATCGACATGCAAGTCGTGATTCTTATTACAATAGCATGAACATCTCATACATCACATATAGATCATTCATCATTCATCACAACTTTGGCCATATCATATCATAAAGCTCTTGCTGCAAAAACAAGTTAGACGTCCTCTAATTGTTGTTGCAAGTTTTACGTGGCTAAATTAGGGTTCTAGCAAGAACGTTTTCTTACCTACGTGAAACCCACAACGTGATTTGTCAACTTCTATTTACCCTTCATAAGGACCCTTTTCATCGAATCCGCTCCAACTAAAGTGGGAGAGACAGACACCCGCCAGCCACCTTATGCAACTAGTGCATGTTAGTCGGTGGAACCGGTCTCACGTAAGCGTACGTGTAAGGTTGGTCCGGGCCGCTTCATCCCACAATACCGCTGAAGCAAGATAAGACTAGAGTGGCAAGAAAGTTGACAAATCTACGCCCACAACAAATTGTGTTCTACTCGCGCAAGAAGAACTACGCATAGACCTAGCTCATGATGCCGCTGTTGGGGAACGTTGCAGAAAACAAAAATTTTCCTACGGTTTCACCAAGATCCATCTATGAGTTCATCTAGCAACGAGTGATCAGATGCATCTACATACCTTTGTAGATCGCGAGCGGAAGCGTTCAGAGAACGGGGATGAGGTAGTCGTACACGACGTGATCCAAATCACCGGAGATCCTAGCACCGAACGGACGGCACCTCCGCATTCAACACACGTACAGAGAGGATGACGTCTCCTCCTTCTTGATCCAGCAAGGGGGAAGGAGAGGTTGATGGAGATCCAGCAGCACGACGGCGTGGTGGTGGATGCAGTTGTCAAGTGCAGCAGGGCTTCGCCAAGCGTCTGCGCGAGAGGGAGAGATGTGACAGGGGAGAGGGAGGCGCCAGGGGTCAAGGGTCCGGCTGCCCCTCCCTCCCCCCCTTTATATAGGCCCCCTGGGGGGGCGCCGGCCCTTGGGAGATCCAATCTCCAAGGGGGCGGCGGCCAAGGGGGGTGGAGTGCCCCCCAAGGCAAGTGGGCGCCCCCCCACCCTAGGGTTCCAACCCTAGGCACAGGGGTGGGCCTTGGGGGGTGCACCAACCCACTAAGGGCTGGTCCCCCTTCCCACTTCAGCCCATGGAGCCCTCCGGGATGGGTGGCCCCACCCGGTGGACCCCCCGGGACCCATCTGGTGGTCCCGGTACAATACCGGTGAGCTCCAGATCACTCCCGATGGCCGAAACAGCACTTCCTATATATAATTCTTTACCTCCGGACTATCCCGAAACTCCTCGTGACGTCCGGGATCTCATCCAAGACTCCAAACAACATTCGGGTTACTGCATATACATATCTTCACAACCCTAGCGTCACCAAACCTTAAGTGTGTAGACCCTACGGGTTCGGGAGACAGGCAGACATGACCGAGACGGCTCTCGGGCAATAACCAACAGCGGGATCTGGATACCCATGTTGGCTCCCACATGCTCCACGATGATCTCATCGGATGAACCACGATGTCGAGGATTCAATTAATCCCGTATGCAATTCCCTTTGTCAATCAGTATTTTACTTGCCCGAGATTCGATCGTCGGTATCCCAATACCTTGTTCAATCTCGTTACCGGCAAGTCACTTTACTCGTACCGTAATGCATGATCCCGTGATCAAACACTTTGATCACATTGAGCTCATTATGATGATGCATTACCGAGTGGGCCCGGTGATACCTCTCCGTCATGCGGAGTGACAAATCCCAGTCTCGATCCGTGTCAACCCAACAGACACTTTCGGAGATACCCGCAGTATACCTTTATAGTCACCCAGTTACGTTGTGACGTTTGGCACACCCAAAGCACTCCTACGGTATCCGGGAGTTACATGATCTCATGGTCTAAGGAAATGATACTTGACATTGGAAAACTCTAGCAAGCGAACTATACGATCTTGTGCTATGTTTAGGATTGGGTCTTGTCCATCACATCATTCTCCTAATGATGTGATCTCGTTATCAATGACATCCAATGTCCATAGTCAGGAAACCATGACTATCTGTTGATCAACAAGCTAGTCAACTAGAGGCTTACTAGGGACCTGTTGGTGTCTATTATTCACACATGTATTACGATTTCCGGATAACACAATTTTAGCATGAATAAAGACAATTATCATGAACAAGGAAATATAATAATAATGCTTTTATTATTGCCTCTAGGGCATATTTCCAACATACACAGCCTGCGCAGCACTCTCCGACTGCAGCAGCGATGATTTCTGGATCAGTAGCAGCGACAGCAGCCAGGGCAGGAGGCCCTGCGCGACCGCCGGCTCAGGTTTCGTCTAACTTGTTTGATGCTTTGGCAACTTTGCTAGCAGAAGTTAATCTGGCAAATCAGGATGAGCATAATGCGAAAATTGCGAAAGTAAAGGATCAGATAACTCAGGCCAAGGCAGACCTGGCAGCCGAGGACACCAGGATGGCCGCAGAGCGGGCCGAGTTGGAGGCACAGGCTTACCGGCTTATGCTGGATCAGAGCGCGTCAAACAATGTCATGAGGAGAAGGTACCGATCTCACCTGCCTCCGTTTTATGAGGCAAGGAATCTCTTTAACACACTAGGAGCAGGAACCAGTAATCAGCCAGTGGTAAACCGGGTGGAGGCACCTGGAACGGGGGCGCTGGTTCAGCCGCGTCCGATAGATCTGCCTCGTCAGAACAACGTCCTGTCACAGCACGTCCCAACACCACCGGGGTCATTATTCTAACCCGTTGATAACATTGTTGCCGTCACTTCACGATTGGCAGCTCTCCCGATCGAAGGCAAGTCTCCAGTAGCAGTTGAGACACGACGGGCTAGGGAGCTCCTTCAGACGGCCTTGACTCAGCAGCAGGCTTATTCATATAGTCGCGAGAGGATTCATTCCACTCCCCACCCAAGCCGGAGTTACAGCAGGCGCATTGATGAACCAGCTGTGTCAAGCAGTGCATGGAACCGTAATCCGCCTCGCGGCCATGACCCAGCAGGTGGCGGTGCTGATGCTCAAAACGTGGTGGACCAAGGAAGAGCACGTCGAGAAGCCGAGTTAGGGGCGCAGTACACGGCCCGTCAGCTTACTCTGGTTCGTCCAACAACTTCAGCGGAGCCAGGAGTTACCTCTAGTTTTTTGGGGGTGCCGTGTCTCACCCCGGCTTTGCGTAATGTACGACTACCCAAGGATTTCAAGGGTCTGCGTAAAGTGCCCAATTACACCACCAATTTATCCCCTGAGTCATGGGTTGAGAGCTATGAGATGGCGATGGAGATGCTGGATGTGGATGATGCAGCATGTGCTAAATACTTCACCATGATGTTGGAGGGGACAACTCGCACTTGGTTGAAAAACTTACCAGCTAACTCCATTGGGTCATGGGCCGAGTTAAGGGCCCGGTTCATTCAGAATTTCAAAGACACGTGCAAACAACCCATGGCAATTGTGGACTTAGTTGCCTGTGTCCAAGAGGAAGGGGAGTCAACAACCCATTGGGTGCGCCAGGTTTCAGAAATTTTGCATTCATCGCACCGCATCAACGCTGATACAACAATTTTAACGTTGGAAGGCAATTGCCGGTTTGCACCTCTGAAGTTGAAGTTGGGACGGCTCAAACGTCACTGCAATGACATGGGGACGCTTATGGCAGCTCTGGTGAAGTATGTCGACTCTGATAGTACCAAGGACCCTGAGTCTGACGATGACAAGACAGGAAAGGGAAAGAAGAGCGGCAGCACCAAAGGGCAGCAACATAACCCGACGGGTCACGGAAACAACGGTAATCGTAAAGCGGATAATAGTTTAGATTTTGTGGCTAACACCAACACACATGTTAATGGTCAACGTCGTAAGGGTAAACCGCCCCCGCGTGGTGGAGGATTAGGTCCCAACCTTGAGCGCCTGTCTCACCTGTTAAACCAGCCTTGCCCAAAGCACGGGTCACGAGAAAGGCCAGCCACGCACCTCTGGAAGGATTGCTTTATTATGCGGGAGTTCAAAAATTCAGATCTTTTCCGATATGATCAGGGACCGTCCGGCGGTTCAGGGCCCGGTTCTCATGGGCCGGGTTATGGCGGAGGCAGTTCCGGTTCAGGATTTCAAGGTAATCAAAGCGGACATAGCAATCAAGGCAGTCAGGGCAACCAAGGTGGTTATAATCATCAGGGGAATCAGCAGCAGCAGTAGCAGTCGGGTTACCAGAGCAACCTGAAGCAGTTGAATAGTGGGCAGTATCATGTCTTCACCACTAGTCTGTGCACGCGCGATCAGAAGCTTCATAAAAGGGCAGTGAACTCCGTTGAACCGGTGGTGCCCCGTTACTTGCGCTGGTCTGAACAACCCATTATGTGGAGTCGAGAGGATCATCCACCCCGGGTTGATAATCCAGGTCATCTAGCATTGGTGGTGGCGCCTCAGGTTGGAGGATATAAGTTCACCAAGGCACTCATGGATGGAGGGAGTAGTATCAATATCCTTTATTATGAAACCTTCCGTCGCATGGGGTTAACAGATAAAAATCTTAAACCGTCAAACACCGTTTTTCATGGTGTGGTGCCTGGTAAATCGGCGTATCCAGTTGGTAAGATAGCTCTGGAGGTTGCTTTTGGAGATGAGCATGATTCAAGATCAGAAACATTGACTTTTGAAGTGGTGAATATCAAGAGCCCATATCATGCCCTGTTTGGACGGCCGGCTTATGCCAAGTTCATGGCAAGGCCCTGTTATGTTTATCTGCAGCTCAAGATGTCAGGTCATAAGGGGACCATCACAGTACATGGAAGCCGTAAGATTGCTTTGGAATGTGAAGAAGGTGATGCGGCTTATGCTGAGGCGGTTTGTGGAATAGAGGAGTTGAAGTTCTACTAGGACAATGTTGATCCGGCAGACATGACTTCTTTGAAAAAGCCAACTACAGAGCATGATCCAGCCTTGAAGTTTAAATCGGCTGATGAGACTAAGCTAATTGATTTTGTTCCTGGCGATTCATCAAAGCAGTTTAACATTAGCGCTAAATTGGATCCGAAATAGGAAAGCGCTCTCATTGAGTTCATCCGTGAGAACCGGAACATCTTTTCGTGGAAACCTTCTGACATGCCAGGTGTACCGAGGGAACTCGCTGAGCACACTCTTAATATCGATCCCAAGTTTAAAGCGGTCAAGCAGTTTCTTCGCCGGTTCAATGAAGAAAGACGCAAGGCCATTGGTGAGGAGGTAGCCAGGCTCTTGGCGGCTGGATTTATCATTGAAGTATTTCATCCTGAGTGGTTGACTAATCCGGTGCTAGTACTTAAGAAGAACGGCACATGGCGTATGTGTGTGGACTACACATATTTGAACAAGGCTTGTCCAGAGGATCCTTTTGCCCTCCCTCGTATTGATCAAATCATTGATGCTACGGCGGTTGTGAGCGTTTGATTTTTCTGGATGCATATTCTGGTTAGCATCAGATCAAAATGGCAGTTAAGGACCAGGAGAAGACAGCTTTCATAACTCCCTTTGGAGCCTTCTGCTATGTATCTATGCCTTTTGGGCTCAAGAGTGCCCAAGCGACTTATCAGCGCTGTGTGCAGAATTGCCTTCCCTTGAGGCTTCACCAACGAGTCTGAGGATTTGCCTCCCTTCTACTTGCCGATCCTGCGTCTTCTGGTGAAGAGGGGATTCCCGGTGCCTCCGCTCGGTTAGTAGTTACTTTTGGTTTTTTTACTCTTTGTGGGTGCGGTGCTCGGGCAGATGGCGACTCTTCTTCTTCAATGAGGTTAGAGTTTCATGTGGTGTGGCGAGATTTGGTGTTAGGTGCTTCAAAACTATATAAGGGTTCAATGGATGTGACTGCGGCTCCAAGACGTTGATCCTTAGGGGCACGTGCACGAAGACTTTTCGATTCTCATTGACGTCTTGGAATCTTGATATTATTTTTATTATATTTGAGATGCTTTGTATTTTTTATGAACTTTTATACTCCTTTCGATCCATATTACTTGATGTTGCTTTATTACAACTTTTTCGACAGAAAGACCGCAAAGAAAACCTTTACAACATAATTGGTGCGATGAACCCAAATTACAACTAAAATGTCTTGAACCTGGGTGGATGGGAATGCCCCTTTCCACCACTAGGCTATGCCTTAGTCTGCGTTTTAGTACAACTTTGAAGGAGTAATACGATCCTTCTTGAAAGAAAAAACTTAAAATTTGAAAATACTCCCTCCGTTCCTAAATATAAGTCTTTTTAGAGATTTCAATAAGAAGTACATATGAATGTTTAGTCTGTGTTTTAGTACAACTTTGGAGGAGTAATAGATCTGATCTTTTCTGAAAGAAAAAACTTCAAATTTGAAAATACTCCCTGATCTTTTCTGAAAGAAAAAACTTCAAATTTGTAAATACTCCCTCCGTTCCTAAATATAAGTCTTTTTTAGAGATTTCAATAAAAACTACATATGGATGTATATAGACATATTTTAGAGTGTTGATTCACTCATTTTGCTCAGTACGTAGTCCACACTGGAATCTCTAAAGATACTTATACTCTTATTTACCAATGGAGGGAATAATTTGCTAATGTTAGTGTCGGGTGGTTGGTGCGACATATGCCAACGGGTGGCATATCTGTGTGGGAGCCAGTAAGACGTCGCCGGTGCCTGGAAGCGGGATAAGGCGAAGACATGCACGCCGGCGAATCTTACCCAGCTTCGGGGCTCTCCGTGGAGATAACACCCCTACTGCTGCTCTGCGGGGTCTCCGCATGATCACTCGATGAACAAGTACAAGTAGCTACAAGGTGCTCCTCGACCTGTTTGGCGAGAGGAAGAAGAAGGGCAAGGCTAGCTCTACTCTTCCCTCTATGTGTGTTGTAACCTAGATGAGATCAACCCTTTGCATGGGTGCCCTGGGGGTTTATATAGGCCTACCCCCTGGGGGTACAATGGTAATCCGGCTGGGAGCGGGTCCCAGCCGTCGGTGTCTACGCTCGCCGGCTTCTGCGCCAGTTGCTGGGGCCCGCCGGCTGCTGGCATCTTGGTCGACAGGCAGGCCCTACTGCCTAGGGCCCTGTCGGTGGCCGATTACTGTTGCCTCAATCCTTATGATGAGGGCTTTATCGAGGTAAGCGTGGCTACAACGCCGCCGCCTGGCGGGCGATCGCTATAGCCTCACATCGTCTTGTCTTCTTAATGGGGCGCCTCCTTCGAGGGAAGGAGCAAGCCGGCTTTGGGAAAGCCGGCCATGTCTTGGGCCGACTGGGGGAGGCCTGGCCGCCTTCGGGTGTCTCTCTGCCCAAAGGGGCCCACCGCCCGTGGGCTGTGCTGACAGCCCGCCGTGGATGGCGCCATAGTCATCATGGCAACAGTGCCGCGCCGGACGGGACAGGGCTACCCCGTACGGCGCACTATGCCAGGCGTGCTCCGGGTTTCGGGGGTGGCAGGCTTTACTGTAGCCACGCCCCGTCCCATCACCGTTATGTGGTTGCGGGCCTCGAGGGTACGATCTTGACCGCGTCGTGGGAGCTGGCTTCTTGGAGTCGGCCTTCTCGAGGCCGGCTTCTTGGAGCCGACCCTCCCGCGGCTTTCTTCATGAGGGTTAAGGCCGGGCCGCCTCCCGACAACCCTGAGAGGCAGCCGGCAGGGGGAAGGCGGCCCCATGTCTTGGTTTCTTGGAGGCCGGATTGGATTGTAATTTTTTCTGAAGTGCCAAGGGGAGCCGGCTAGGCTACCCGTGGTCATTTACCCCGACAGTAGTCCCCGAAGCTGGTCGCGCTTCGAGGTCGGCAAGGGGAACGAGAAGCTCGGTCAGCTTCCTATCTTGAGGAGCCGACAGCTGGGAGCCGGCTCTGCTTGTACGCGCCACCTTGGACGGGCGCCGGGGTCTCGTCAACGGGAATGTGGGCCAACCTGCGTGCTGACCGCGCGCCTCCCCGCTTGTCACGTGGCAGAAAAGGCCTGCCATGGCGCGTGCGCGACGGGACGTCGCCGCAGGCCCGGGCCGCCACGCCTAGCCTCGGCCCAGGCGCGGATCTTCTGCGGCCCAGGGTGGACAGTTTGCCTTCCCGTGGCGGTTTCGCCATGCCGTCAAGGCGCAGTAATTGCGGGACGTGGGGGAGTGGGCGCAGTTAATCCCACGTCCCCCACACCATGCCTCCTCAGCTCCGCCGCGAGGGTCTATAAGTAGGGGGAGGAGAGGGAGCGGCAAAGGCTCGCACGCCCTCCCTCGCTCCACCCTTCCTCATCTTCTTCTTGCTCTCTTCGCCGCCGCAGCGCCTCTTCGCCGCGCCGTTCCACCGTAGCGGGGTCGCCCGCGCCTTCGCCGCCACCGCATCTTGCTCTTCGCCGCGCTGTTCCAATGGCGCTGTCGAGTTCATGGGACGGCTCCAACGTCCTCGATGAGCACATCGAGTTCCTCCGCCGGACGCGACGTCTGCCCGGCGAGAACTACGTGCGGGTCCGGCGCGCGCCGGAGAAGGAGATCTCGCCGGCACCGGAGGAGGGCGAGTGGGTGATCTTCCGCTCGCACTGCATACGCGGCTTCGGCCTCCCAGTGAGCGGATTCCTCCGCTCGTTCCTCGAGTTTTACCACCTTCAGCCGCATCACCTCACCCCCAACGCCGTGATGCTGCTGTCGGCCTTCGTCACCCTTTGCGAGGGTTTCCTTGGTGTCCTCCCCACCATAGAGCTCTGGGGAGAGTTCTTCCAGAGCAAACTCGGCACCGTCGTCGCGGGCGTGCCCGCCCCATGCAGAGCTTACGTCGCCATGAGGCGGACAGGTGAGAACAATCCATTCCCATCCATCCCGCCGATCCATTCGGTGAAGCTCTGGCAGAAGTCCTACTTCTACATGAGGAACGTCGCTCCGCAAGGCGACTTTGTCAATCTGCCGGCTTACGTAGCCGGCCCGCCGGCTTCGAGGCCGGCCTCATGGAGCTACCGGGCCAGGACGCTGTCCCAGGCCGGGAACGCCGCCGTCGCCCGCCTCCGGGTGATGGTCCAGTCGGAGGGCCTGGTCGGAGCCGATCTGGTGGCCGCCTTCATGGAGCACCGGGTACTCCCGCTCTAAGGTCGGCCGCACATGATCTGCCAGATGAGCGACCACTTCGACCCATGCCGGCTGAGCACCAGGGAGATGCCTCATGCCGAGGTGTCCTACCTGGTGAACTACATCGCCAACTGCAAGCTCGCTAAGGATTGGCGATTCGGCAAGGAGCCGTACTGTCGCGCCAACCCTCCGCTTGTCATAAGTATTTCTTCTTTCCTTTCTTTTGTGTTGCCGGCTTCGATATGACCGGCCTCTGATCCGCCGGCTTGTTTTCTGCAGAATCCTCTACTTCTGCCGGCGGCGGGGGCCGCGGGGGCAGAGCGCCCGTTCCACCCCGACCGCACGGTAGATGACGTCAACGATCCAGACCTCAGAGCAGCCGCCATGGAGGAGGCCGCCGAGGGGGAAGGCGGCGAGGCCGAGCCCGGCCTCCAGGACTGGCCGGACGACGACGAGGTCGAAACCGTCCTGCATCGCCAGCCGGCGCCGGATCCTCAAGGCGCGGGCTCTTCTGCTGCGCCGGCCGCCCGTGGCGCCGGGCCGCGTCGACCTACTTCGGCAGCCGGCCGAAGAAGCCCAGGGGCACCACCGCGGCAACCAGGGAGGATGAGGCGGCAACAAAGGCGGCCCGCTTCCAGAAGGTTGTGAAGCGGCCGCAGGCGGTTTCGGCGTAAGTGTTGATCATCTTGTACTCTTGTCGTGCTCCTGGATTGGAGTTCTTCTAAATTCTTTCTTGGTTGACTGGCCAGAGCGCCGCTTTCCCTTGAACGGGGCCCTGCCGCCTCCGTGATTGGATCAGCCGGAGGGTCTTCGAGCTCCCGCCACGTGGACCCCCGCGCCGACCTCATGGAAGCTACAGCGCGGAACACGCGGGAGGAGCGGGAAGCGTCGGAGCGGAGGGCCGCCCAGGCGGCGAAGGAGCAGGCCGACGCGATGGCCAAGGCCCAGGCGGAAGCAACGGCCGCGGAGAAGGAGGCGGAGGCCCCGTGCAACCGGCCTCCATAGCTCGTCATCCCCCTGCGGAGTGTGGCTCCCAACGCCCCCGTGCCTCCATCTGAGGAAGCCGACCGCGGCCAGGCAGCGGCGGAGCGGAGGGAGGATGATGTGGTCATCTTGGAGGAGGTGCCGCGGACGGCACCGACTGGAGTGGGCCAGGGCGGCCAGCCGACTGCGACGTCGGTGCAGCCGGCCGGGAGCGAGCCGGCAGCAGGAGCCGGCCTGGTGGTGCAGCCGTCATCACGCCCGCGCGCGGGGGAAGCTACCTTCATGCCGGAGCCAGACAGAGCTGCGACCGCCAGTCAGACGGCGGAGGCCTTGGAGGCGGCCAGCTCCAGCACGTCCGAGTGGGTGCCCAATGAGTAGACGGGCGGACTGAACGCGTCGGCCCAGGAGGTCCGGGGCCGGCTTCAGGCTCATGCCACCGCGCTGCATCGATATACTCGTGATTTCCTTGCGACGCGGGCCGTTGTTCGGGTGAGTCTTCCGGCCTTGGCTGCTTTGCCTTTTTGATTTCTTTTGTGGGGGCGTGTCAGCGCACCCACTGGGTGTAGTCCCCGAGTTCCGAGTCGGCTGCTGAGCAGGCGGCTCGGAACTTACTAGGTCCTGACAGTTATCTTATTCTTGCATCCTGTCTGATCTTCCAGGAGTACCATAACCGGAGTGCTGCCGCCTTCGACTCCCAGGCTCGGGAGCTGCGCCAGAAGAGCGAGGATCTGACCAACAGCCGGAGTGCGTGCTCCGTTTTCTTCATATCCTATGGGGGCGCGTCAGCGCACCCACTGGGTGTAGTCCCCGAGATCCGGGCCGACTGCTGAGCAGTCGGGTCGGATCTTCCCCGACGACTTCTTCCTTATTGTTTCTTCCTTCGTCTTCATGCTTGCAGGGGCCAATGCCGACTTGAGGGAGCAGCTCGGCGGGGCCCAGACCGCCCTTCGCGCCAAGGAGGCCGAGCTCAATGCCTTAGTCCAGGAGCGCGACCGCCTGGCCAAGAAGTTGGCCGACCAGGAGGAAAGCCACAAGGCGGCCCTGAAGGAGGCACGAGATAGCGAGGCCGCCTTCAAATCTGAGTTTGAGACCGAAGCGGCGGGCTGGGCTGAGGCAAAGCAAGCGCTGAGCGAGGGTTACAGCCGGATCGAAGATCTGATCGACGGTAAGCCGCCTCCCTTACTCTTTGCTCGCCCCCTTGCCCTCTGATTTGTCTTCTAATTTGTGCTGCTTTTGTTCTCTGCGCAGACTACTTCCCCCGCCACTCCGTCGCGGACACTCAGGCCATCGAGGCCTACCGCGAGGCACGCCGTCAGGCAGGAGTTGAGATCGCACCGGACGCGAGCCGGACACTTGAGGAGCAGCTCTTGGCGATCCAAGCCCGGCTGCAGCCGGCACACCGCATGTTCCACTGCCTCCAGCGCGCCGGAGCGTAGGTGCTGGCCGCCCTCTGGCCAGGCGAGGCGATTCCTCGCACCCCGAGCCGGACTGCCGACTGGCTGGAGGTGGCAGTCGGCCGCTTTGAGGCCTGGAAGGCCTCCGCTGCTCGATCCGGCGCCAGGCGGGCGCTGGAGTTCATCCTGGCCTGGTACCCCGGGCTGAATTTGGAGCAGCTGAGGACTTGGCGGGAGGAGGCTGATGAAGAGCTGGTGGGGGTGCGGCCGGCTATCATCCAGCGCGCTTCGGCTCTTGCCGACTTCACCGACACCAGCGTCTTCGCTCCTGAGGTGGACGACAACGGCGTCACCCAGCCGGCGGAGTGGTTCGGGCTGAACCCGGCGGAGGGTGAAGACTCGGCGGAGGAGATCGCCTCCAGCGATGAAGGTGAAGACGAAGAAGGGGAGGAGGGCGAAGACGTCGAGCCGGCCGGTGAAGCAACCAGCCCGCCTCAGCATGACCGTGCCTCCAGCAATGAGGCGCGTGCTAGCGCGCCCTCTACGGGAGGTGGTGATCATGCCGAGGTTCACCAGCCGGCTACTCCTCCAGCCGGCGCCACTGTCTCCACCGACCTACTCGACTCGCCAGTCGTTCCCTTGGCTTGATCTGCCATCTTTGCTTTTCCTTCTTGTTACTCTTTGAACAATTTCTATTAAGCTTGCGCAGTTCCACCCACTGGGGGTGTATTCAAACTATGTTGAATGTTGGCCTTTTCAAGGCCTTTTGTGTAAATATAATCATGCATGTGTTTGGCTTCCATTCTCGTATGCTTTTTATCCTTGGGCTATTTCCTTTGCCGCCTTCCCCTGATTGCTGCCTTCCCAGCCGGCAGCTGCTCTGCAGTCTGTGGCTAAGGAAGGACTCGACTATCTTTTTTGGGGAAGGCAAGTACTCGAGCTTTCTTAGATTGTGACGAAGTGAATGGAAACCGGCCAGCCGGCTACTCTTGTAGTCGGTCAGCGGTGGGAAAAAACCGGCTTTTGTTATATTAGTCCGTTAGTCCCTAGCCGTTTTTCGTGTGGGCATCCTTTCCTGCCTTTGGCTCTTGCCAGCCGGACAGCCGATTCTTCGAACTGCGACTTTTGGCAAGAGAGGGCTTTGGAGCCGGCACACTACTTGTCTGTCCACGGGTAGGACTTGCAATATAACTTAAGGCGGCCAGTCCCCGGGCCGACTAGTCGAACCCGGTGCCGGACGAGAGAAGTAAATGTAATGACATAATCATAAGCATGATCTTCATTCATAGATGAAAGATGGCAGTCCCCGAGTTCTCCTCACGGAGCCTATTGTCTCGTACTTAGTACAAAAGTTAGCGTGATACATACTGCATTTCAACTGTAAAATCTTCGGAGGAGGTTGGCGTTCCATGGTCGTTCCGACTCCTTGCCAGAGTCGTCTCTTTTTCATGCCTTCGGCTTCTGTGCATCGATCAGGTAGTAGGAGTCGTTTCCTAGCGCTCTGCTGATGACGAAGGGGCCTTCCCAAGGGGCCGACAGTTTGTGCTGGCCGGCTGTTCGCTGGATCAGCCGGAGCACAAGGTCGCCCTCTTGGAAGGATCTTGGCTTGACCTTCCGGTTGTGGTAGCGGCGCAGACCCTGCTGGTAGATGGCTGACCGGCTGAGGGCTAACAGTCGGCTTTCTTCCAGCAGGTCGACGCCGTCTTCTCGTGCTTCCTTGGCCTCCACTTCCATGTACATGGTCACCCGAGGCGAGTCGAACTCGATGTCGGTTGGGATGACCGCCTCGGCACCATATACGAGGAAGAAAGGAGTGAAGCCGGTTTACCTGTTTGGGGTAGTGCGCAGACTCCAGAGGACGGCCGGCAGCTCATCGAGCCAGCAGCCGGCCGAACGCTCCAGTGGCACGACCAGTCGGGGCCTGATGCCGGAAAGGATGAGGCCGTTGGCTCGTTCGACCTGGCCGTTTGACTGCGGGTGGGCCACGGACGCTAAGTCCAGTCGGATGCCCTGCGTCGCGCAGAAACGTGCCAAGGCTCCTTTGGCAAAATTTGTGCCGTTGTCGGTGATGATGCTGTGCGGCACGCCGTACCGAGTTGTTATATCTGCGATGAATGTCACGGCAGTCGGCCCATTCAGCTTCTTGATCGGCTTTGCTTCGATCCACTTGGTGAACTTGTCCACGGCGACAAGCAGATGTGTCATGCCGCCGCGCGCCGTCTTGAATGGGCCCACCATGTCCAGACCCCAAACGGCAAAGGGCCAAGCGAGGGGAATGTTCTTGAGTGCCGAAGCCGGCAGGTGTTGCTTGGAGCTGAAGACTTGGCACCCTTTGCAATGCTTGACTAGTTCCTTGGCGTCGTCCAAAGCAGTCGGCCAAAAGAATCCATGGCGGAAAGCTTTGGTGACTAGTGATCTTGAGGCCGCATGGTGGCCGCATTTACCTTGGTGAATGTCTCTGAGGATTGCTATGCCCTTCTCTTGTTCAACGCATCGCTGGAAGACTCCAGTGACGCTGCGCCTGACGAGCTCTCTGTTGACGATTGTGTATGCTCCGGCTAGGCGTTGGACTTGTCTTGCTTCTGTCTCGTCAGCCGGCAGTTCTTGGTTTGTCAGGAAGTTGAGGATGGGCTGGGCCCATGATGGAGCTGTGACTTCTTCTATTGCCAACGCGGCTACTGCAACCAGGGTGGGCAGGGTGGGTTGTGAAATGCTGGGGTCGGCCGCCGCCTGTGGTGCTGGTGCAGTTCCCGGGCCGACTACCGCAGTCCCCGAGCCGGGTTCAGAAGTCCCCGGGTCGGGTGCGACTCTGGAAGTCCCCGAGCCGCCTGCTGAAGTCCCCGCGCCGCCTATCGAAGTCCCCGGGCCGCCTGCTTGGCTCTTCAAGCAGGATTCGGCTGCATCAGGGCTAGGCGGCACGAAGATGGAATCGGACTCTGGAGACGGCTTGAGGAGGCGTTGCAGAGAGATGCCGGTTGGTATTGCCTGCCGAGTGGAGCCTAATCGAGCCAGGGCATCTGCTGGCCCGTTGTCGGCTCGTGGTACGTGGAGGAACTCGCATCCTTCAAAGTACCCGCTGATCTGTTGGGTGAGGAAGCGGTAGCTTGCCATGTTTGCGTGATTGGCGTCCCAATCGCCGGATGACTGCTGGACTATCAAGTCTGAGTCGCCGTAACACAGGATCCGGCGTATGCCGAGTTCTTTGGCAAGCCGGAGCCCGTGTATGAGCGCCTCATACTCGGCCACGTTGTTGGAGGCGACAAAGTGAATTTGCAGCGTGCATTTGAGCTTGTCGCCTTTGGGAGAGGTGAGGATGACGCCGGCTCCCAAGCCGGTGAGCATATTGGACCCGTCAAAGAGCAGGCACCAGTGAGTGGAGTCCGGAGCCGGCAGCAGGTACTGGGTCTCGGCCCAGTCGACGAGGAAGTCGGCCAGTGCTTGGGACGTGATGGCGGTGCGGGGCTGGTAGAAGATCGTGTAAGGGGCCAGCTCGATGGCCCATTTCGCCACCCGGCCGGATGCATCCCGGCTGCCTATGATCTCGGCGAGCAGGGTGGTGCATACGACCGTGATGGGGTGCTCTTGGAAGTAGGGCTTCAGCTTCTTGGCGGCAAAGTACACGCCGTAGCACATCTTCTGATAGTGCGGGTAATTCTGCTTCGAGGTAGACAGCACCTCGCTCAAATAGTACACCGGCCTCTGGACCGGCTGGGCTCGGCCCTCTTCTGGGTGCTAGACTACGATGACGGTGCTGACCACCCGTCTGGTTGCAGCAATGTAGAGGAGCATGGGCTCTTTCTCAGTTGGCGCCGCCAAGACAGGCGGCGTGGTCAGCATCTTCTTCACCTCGTGAAAAGCTTGGTCGGCTTGGTCGTTCCACTCGAAGTGAGTGGTCTTCTTCATAAGGCGGTAGAGGGGGAGAGCCTTCTCTCCGAGCCGGCTGATGAAGCGGTTCAGGGAAGCCAAGCATCCGGTGAACTTCTGGACGTCTCGCAGCTTGGTGGGAATCGCCATTCTCTCAATGGCCTTGATCTTTACTGGGTTGCATTCGATGCTGCGTTCGGAGACCAGGAAGCCTAGGAGCTGGCCGGCTGGCACTCCGAACACGCATTTCTCGGGGTTGAGCCTTATCCGGAATCGGCGCAGGTTCTCGAATGTTTCCTTGAGGTCTTCTAGCAAGGTGTTGCGCTTCTCCGTCTTCACCACAATGTCGTCCACATAGACGTGGGCATTTCTGCCGAGCTGCATGAGGAGGCACTTCTGCATGCAACGCTGAAAAGTGGCACCGGCATTTCTCAAGCCGAATCTCATAGTCAGGTAGCAGAAGGCTCCGAATGGCGTGATGAAGGCGGTCTTCAGGCGGTCGGCCGGGTCCAACTTTATCTGATGGTACCCGGAGTAAGCATCCAAAAAACTCAGCAGCTCACATCCGGCTGTGGAGTCTATCACTTGATCTATCCTTGGCAGGGCAAAAGGATCTTTGGGGCAGGCCTTGTTGAGGCTCGTGTAGTCTATACACATGCGCCACTTGTTGTTCTTCTTCAGCACGAGGACCGGGTTGGCGAGCCACTCCGGAAAGAACACTTCCATGATGAAGCCGGCAGCCAGAAGCCGGGCTATCTCTTCTCCTACAATCCTCCTCTTTTCCTCCGACAGTCGGCGGAGGGGTTGCTTGACTGGTTTTGCACCTTCTCGGACGTGTAATTTGTGCTCGGCGAAATCCTTCGGAACACCCGGCATGTCCTTAGGGGACCATGCAAAGATGTCCCGATTCTCACGGAGGAAATCGGCGAGCTCGCCTTCCTATGTGCTGTTTAGGTTTGCCCCAATGACGGCAAACCTTTCCGGGTGCTCGGGGTCAAGAGGTATCTTCTTCGTTTCCTTGGCCGGCTGGAAGGAACCTTGGGCATCACACTCTTTGGGATCGGGGGACAGGGTCGGCTGCTTACCAGCCATGGCCACGACCCAGTCCAACTTCTTCTTCTCTTCGGCAATCACTAGGGACTCGGCCAGCCGGCTGCTGGCCGCTGCGCACTCGGTCGATTTCTTGTAATCGCCGACTATGGTGATGATGGCCTTGGTGCTTCCCATCTTCATCTTGAGGTAAGCATAGTGGGGAACAACCATGAACTTGGCCAAGGCAGGTCGGCCAAGCAGTGCATGGTAAGAGCTCTCAAGGTCCACCACGTCAAACCAGATGGCCTCCCTGCGGAAATGATCCTTGTCCCCAAAGAGGACATCAATCTTGATCTTGCCAATGGGGGAGCAGGACAGGCCGGGTACGATGCTGTGGAACACAGTCCGGGTGGGCGTGAGCGGCTTCGTCCTGACGTTGAGCTTCTTCAGGGTGTCAAGGTACAGGATGTTGATGCTGCTCCCGCCGTCTATCAACACGCGGGAGAAACGGGCTGCGCGTCTGTCGGTTGCAAGGGTGGCATCCAGAACCAGTGCATAAGAGCCGGGAGATGGCATCACCTCTGGGTGGTCGGCCCGACTCCAGCTGATGGGTTTTTCTGACCAATGCATGTGCTCGGAGGGGTTGGCGGCAACCGCGTTGACTTCCTGGTGCTCTCGGCGCCTGCTGCGCCGGTCTTCAGGCTGGCTGGTGAAGACGACATAGGCGGCGTGCTCGTCGGGGAACTCGTCGTGCACGGCTCCGACTGCTGGCCGAGCGGCCGGCTGCTGCGGAGCCGGAGGCGGCGGACCAGCAGGTGGAGGCGGCGCGAGCCCTTCGCCTTTGGAGATTCGGGTGAGCTAGTGGCACTTCCGGGTTGCGTGGTTGGACGGCTTCGCGCCGCTGTGGAACTTGCATGGGGCATCGAGGGTTTGCTCGTAGGAGAAGGCCGGCTGCCAAGCCGACCGGCCGCCTTTCTGCTTCTTGGGTGTGGGCCGCCCTTTGGGCTGCTCGCCCTCGACCGTGGCCACCTGCCGACTGGTGGAAGGCGGTATGGGGCCCTTGCGCTTGTGGTCGTTTTGGTACGGGCGTCGGCCGGAGTCCCCATCCGGCGTCTTGGGCACCGGGTTGAGTACCTTTCCGGACACGTCAACCCGAAGTTCAGTCTTCATTGAGGAGTCGGCGGTGGCGTACTTGTCCGCTATGACCAGAAGCTCGTCGAGGGTAGTCGGCTCGTCGCAGAGGAGCTTGTGCTTGAGGAGGGTGCCCTCTCGGCACCCGGCTATGAAGTATTCGATGGCTTGCACCTCGTGCACTCCTTCGCAAGAGTTGCGGAGCTCGGCCCAACACGTGAGGTAGTCGCGAGTGGACTCGGCGGGGCCTTGTACGCACAAGGAGAGCTGTCTGGGCTTGGGAGTCCGCTTGTAGGTGCTGGTGAAATTGCGGACGAAGGCTTCTGTGAAGTCTAGCCAGCTGTTGACGCTGTATGGCTTGAGGCTATTGAGCCAGGTCCGCGCCGTGCCTTGGAGCATGAGGGGCACGTACTTCACGGCAACGCGCCTGTTGCCGTTCACGATGCGTACTGCGGTGGAGTAGTCGATCAACCAATCTTCCGGCTTCACGGAGCCGTTGTACTTGGGCGTGTCTCTTGGGAGCGAGAACCCTTTGGGGAAGGGCTCGTCGCAGATGCGGGGGCCGAAGCAAGGTGGGCCGACATCATCTTCTTCTTCTAGCGCCAGGGATCGCGCTAGGCGGTCGATCCGATGGCGGCGTCGTTCTCGCCGAATCCTTCGCGGCGACCTAGTCGGCCGCTGAGAGTCGGATGCGTGACAGGCGGTGGGGTGGGATACCTCTCCCCACGAGGCGGAGGCGGAGGCGGGTTGCCCCGCCGCTCCACGGCTCGAGGTTGGCCTTCTGCGTCTCGCTCGATGGAGATCCGGGTTCGGCTTCGGCTGGCAGCCGGCTCTTTCTCGCGTCTCGCACGGGTTCTACCCGTAGTCGGCGTCCGGGACGTCGCGCCGTGCTCTCGGCGCAGTGGAGGGCTTTCCTCGCGGACGTCAGCTTCGTGCCGCTGCGCGGCTGCATCGATTAGCTGCTGGATGCGTCTGGTCATGTAGGGGAGCTCTTCGGCCCCCAGTCCATCCAGCTCGTCTACGGCCGCCTGGGCGGCGCGCAGGTTCTCGAGTGGGGTGGCATAGACTGGGCTGTCGACTCCAAGCAAGTCGGCGATGACAGCGTCGCGCTGTCTGACGACGCCAACTCGGCTTGGCCCGCCAGGAGGTGGCGTGCCGAAGGCGGCGCGGTCGACTTCGTGCTGGTGGGCCTCGGTGAGGCGTCTCACGGAATCTAGCTTCCGGCCCTCCGCGAGGAGGGCGAGGCGGCGAGCCTCCAGTGCTTCGGCGTCGGCATCGGCCGGGAGGGTGAAGGACAGATCGTGGATCGCCGCTTGCGGGGCGTCATGGGCGTTCTCGCCAGAAGCGCCGCCGTGGCTGATGACCATCACCTCGGCGGTGGCAACGTCACAGCCATCGGCTCGGGGAAGCGGGTCGTCGTAGATCACGACGTTGGTGGGGAAGGCGTCGGGCGAGGCAGTGTCGGAGTCGACATGCATCAGATCGGTGGAGCCAACGGACTCCTGGTCCACAGCGGGCCTGCTGGAGACGTGGAGCTGGCCGAGGAGGTCGACGAGGCGATCGGTGCCCGCGTCGGAAGCGGGCTCGTCGGAGATGAGGGCCTCGCCAAGGGGATCGGCGAGGTCGCTTGCTGCGCAAGCGTTGGTGACGCCTTGCAGTGCGTCGTGGCAAGCGCCATAGGGCGTGCCGGGCTGGCTACGCTCGCTGGGGAGGAAGAAGGTTCCCGTCCAGAACAGGTCTCCGGACGACGGTGCACCTGGCCCCACGGTGGGCGCCAAATGTCGGGTGGTTGGTGCGACATATGCCAACGGGTGGCTTATCTATGTGGGAGCCAGTAAGACGTCGCCGGTGCCTGGAAGCGGGATAAGGCGAAGACATGCACGCCGGCGAATCTTACCCAGCTTCGGGGCTCTCCATGGAGATAACACCCCTACTGCTGCTCTGCGGGGTCTCCGCATGATCACTCGATGAACAAGTACAAGTAGCTACAAGGTGCTCCTCGAGCTGTTTGGCGAGAGGAAGAAGAAGGGCAATGCTAGCTCTACTCTTCCCTCTATGTGTGTTGTAACCTAGATGAGATCAACCCTTTGCATGGGTGCCCCGGGGGGTTTATATAGGCCTACCCCCCGGGGGTACAATGGTAATCCGGCTGGGAGCGGGTCCCAGCCGTCGGTGTCTACGCTCGCCGGCTTCTGCGCCGGCTGGTGGGCCCCGTCGGCTGCTGGCATCTTCGTCGATAGGCAGGCCCTACTGCCTAGGGCCCTGTCGGCGGCCGATTACTATTGCCTCAATCCTGATGATGAGGGCTTTATCGAGGTAAGCGTGGCTACAGCGCCGCCGCCTGGCGGGCGATCGCTGTAGCCTCACGTCGTCTTGTCTTCTTAATGGGGCGCTTCCTTCGAGGGAAGGAGCAAGCCGGCTTTGGGAAAGTCGGCCATGTCTTGGGCCGACTGGGGGAGGCCTGGCCGCCTTCGGGTGTGTCTCTGCCCAAAGGGGCCCACCGTCCGTGGGCTGCGCTGACAGCCCGCCGTGGATGGCGCCATAGTCATCATGGCAACAGTGCCACGCCGGACGGGACAGGCCTATCCCGTACGGCGCACTGTGACAGGCGTGCTCCGGGTTTCGGGGGTGACAGGCTTTACTGTAGCCACGCCCCGTTCCATCGCCGTTATGTGGTTGCGGGTCTCGAGGGTACGATCTTGACCGCGTCGTGGGAGCCGGCTTCTTGAAGTCGGCCTTCTCGAGGCCGACTTCTTGGAGCCGGCCCTCCCGCGGCTTTCTTCATGAGGGTTAAGGCCGGGCCGCCTCCCGACAGCCGGCCTGAGAGGCAGCCGGCAGGGGAAGGCGGCCCCACGTCTTGGTTTCTTAAAGGCCGGATTGGCTTGTAATTTTTTCTGAAGTGCCAAGTGGAGCCGGCTAGGCTACCCGTGGTCATTTACCCCGACAGTTAGCATGGAACCATTCATGGTGTTGTCAGGAGGCTGAGACGAAAATAGCCCCACACTTGATTTGTTACACAACACAAGAGTAGCATATAAATATATCCATAATGAAATGGAAAGACCACCAGTGGTAATCCAACTCTACTCTTTAAGCTGCAGATGTTACAGCCGCTGCGGTCATCCGTGCGAGCCTGAGGAGGCTGCTCGTCGCATCGGCTCCGGTGGCGGCGGCGGCCTCGTCAGCGAAGCAGTGCGAGGGTGCCTGCCAGTGGGAGTCCTCTAGCACCCCGCCCACCTCGAAGCTCATCACATGCTGCTGCATCCCTGTGAAAGGAAAGGAGTAGCACAACATCAAGGAACTGGAACTGAATTGCTCAACAGGAGTTGAAGAAGTATGTTCAGAACAGGGAAATTTGACGGTCGATTCCCATGGAGAAGCAACCAGATTCTTGGGTTCTTGACCCAACTGAAACCAAATAAACAAAGCGTGCACAGTGCTGCCACATCAAGAAACTAGGGAATTATTAGGTAGATTTGGAGTTCAGACTGAATCCATTTCAGATATGGACTGAATTTCGTGGAGCAAAACGTATCATCGTCGCATTCTCTCGCCATGAAACAGAAAGAATTCACCATTTTGTCACGGTTGCACAAGATTCAATAAATCAGTTGCGAAATCGCAATGCCGCATAAGGATGGATGGATGGATCTGTGGGGGGCGTACCATTGAAGAAGTTCCAGCGGACGGGGCGGTGGGTGAGGACGTCCTCGTAGTACCACACGAAATCGACCTTGGTCCAGAGGTGGCAGTCGAAGCCGTCGGTACTCTCGCGGCCGAGGTAGACGGCGCCGTGGAGCCAGTCCGGGGGCAGGACGCCGACGGGGAAGCGTATGGTGCGGCAGGAGGCGGAGTCGAAGATGTAGGAGGTGCCGTTGGTCCACTCCACGTCGTAGGTGGGGTCGCCGGAGAGCTGGTTGCGGATGAGGTTCAGGTTGCGGCCGCGGGGCCAGTCGTAGTAGAGGTCGATGAGCTGCAGCCGGCCGCCGCTCTCGGTCAGGTTGGTGAACATCACCGCGTGGAACTGCTCCGGCCACGGCGTCGGGACTGGGGGAGCACCGCCGCCTGCTGCCGTCGGGTTGGGAGGGACGGCCTCGGCGGCCACCGCGAGTAGCGGCAACAGCAGCAGGAGGAGGAGCGGCGGCGCCATTGGTGTTGCTTGCGGCTTATCCGGGATTATCCGTCGGCCTATGCCTACCGACCAGGCAAAATTGCAATACGGCAATGTGTGACCGGAGTGAGGAAAGGTAGCTCCATAGAGTGGGGCCCTTTGTCAACAACACAATTCCACCAAAATATACATCTTTTTTTTACCGCAAACCAAAATTTACATCTTGCCTGTCTAGTGTCACAGCGAAGTGGATCGAAATGTCATGGTTTACGACCCCCACATCGCTCTTACCGGCGACACGGAAAAAACCTAGCTCCCACAGCTCGCAGCCCCTCCTCTCATCCAGATCCCGTAGCCGGCGTCGAAGGGTCTTGGCTAAGCTCGTGTCATGGATGGTGGGATCGAGGATAGCTCTGGCTGCACACGACGTTTTCCCCCAATGGTTTTTAGTTGTTGCATCGACTGTATCCAACGATGGAGTCATCCATGAGAGTTGTGGTTCCCAGGCGCACGGAGGCGCGTGGGTTGTGGTGTCCTGTCATGACGTCGTTGCTGCTTCCAGTGATGTCCGATCCAGGCGTCCCTCCTGTTCTTGATATTGTCTAATCCCGATTCCTACTGGTGGTGCACTCCTGCTCAGATTTCTTGGCATGCTGCCGCCCCGGTCATTCCCGATCCTTCTAGTCCTGGCCAGATTGGTGACCTCGCCAAGACACTGCTCCGCCCTCCATTTGGAATTCCGGATTTGTCGGGCACAAGGCCCTCGGCTTGACGGGCCTAGGCGGCATTTTCTAGCGACACGCCCCTGCTCTAGTTTCTCGGCATGGCGGCGGCGCAACCATGACGTCCCTCCTAGCGGTCACGCTGGGCTGCACATTGCCCTCGATCCGGAGTTCCAGATCCAACGCGCGCAGGGCCCTCGGCACACGGTCCTGGTCTGGCCCTCTCTGCAATAAGGAGGGTAGCATTTGTGGTGGTTCAATTGGACTAGCTATCCTACAAGCTTGGGAGGCGAGACGGACGGTGAAAGCAAAGCTCGGTCGTGATCCGGGCTGATGACAGTGGTGCCCCCAAGCGCCGTTACCTTAATGAAGGCATTGTTGATGTGGTTATCTTCTCCCAACCCTATTGCTTCAGAGGTAACCTAGGTCCAGAAATCCTCTGATTGTACGATGACGTCACTTGTGTCATGGTACCCTATTGGGAAAATCATTCTTGGAGTTGTTCCGGCTAGGGGACTAGTGGAATGCATCGCTGCTGTCAATTCCCTATCTTTTTGGTCCCCAGATGTGGGTAGGTAGTTGAGGCATGGAGGCGACACGTTTGTAAGGATCGAGATGGACCTAGAGGGGGGGGGGGGGTGAATAGGTACAATTATGAATTTTACTTGGTTATTAGCACGTTTAGCCAATGAAGAGTATTAAAGGTGAGCCTGAACAATTGTTATAGGGTGATAACAAGCATAGTATAATGAGTTCCACAATATATGATGTTGAAAGTGCAACTATCCCTGGGTGGTTTTGGTAATTTCTAACAACATATAGCTCATTGAGCTAACATTATTCCAAGATTAATATTTCAGGAAAAGCTCAATGAATGGCATGGCATGGATGAGGAAAGTGGATCCCTCAGAATTCTAAGGACAAAAAGTTTGGCTCAATCCTGAAGCTCAAGACTCTACATTTTACATTTTTAGTAATCCAAGACCACATTGAGTCCATAGGAAAAGCCAATACTATCAAGGAGGGATGAGGTGTTGTTTAATGAGCCTCTTGCTTCATGTGCTTAGTGATATGCTCCAAAATCCTCAACTACCTTCCCACATCCACATATGACCTAAACCAAAAGTCAAACTCGGCCCCACCGATTCTTTCTATCCGGAGCCACCGAGTTTCAAATGTCATAGCCATTGCCACAAAACCTAGGCAAATCGGTCTCACCGATAGGGATCTCGATCTCACCGAGATGGGATTGTAATCTCTCCGTTTCCCTTCGTAACGTTTCGGTCTAACCGAAGTGAGCGATTAGTCCCACCGAGATTGCAATGTAAACTCTCTATTTCTCTTTCATAACATTTCGGTCTCACCGAAAAGAGCGAACCGGTCCCACCGAGTTTACCTGACCAACTCTCTGGTTAACTTATTACCAAATTCGGTCCCACCGAGTTTGTGTAATCGGTCACACCGAGATTACGTTATGCCCAGACTCTAACCATATCGGTCCTCCCTAGTTGCATCTCAGTCTCACTGAAAATCCTAACGGTCACTAGGTTTGCTGAATCGGTCCGACCGAGTTTAACCATTCGGTCCCACCGAGTTTGACAAATTGTGTGTAACGGTTAGATTTTGTGTGAAGGCTATATATACCCCTCCACCCACTCTTCATTCGTGGAGAAAGCCATCGGAACACATCTACACTTCCAATACACATGTTCTGAGAGAGAACCACCTACACTTGTGTTGAGGTCAAGATATTCCATTCCTACCATATGAATCTTGATCTCTAGCCTTTCCCAAGTTGCTTTCCACTCAAATCTTCTTTCCACCAAATCCAAATCCAGAGAGAGAGAGTTGAGTGTCGGGGAGACTATCATTTGAAGCACAAGAGCAAGGAGTTCATCATCAACACACCATTTGTTACTTCTTGGAGAGTGGTGTCTCCTAGATTGGCTAGGTGTCACTTGGGAGCCTCCAACAAGATTGTGGAGTTGAACTAAGGAGTTTGTAAGGGCAAGGAGATCGCCTACTTCGTGAAGATCTACCGCTAGTGAGGGTAGTCCTTCGTGGGCGACGGCCGTGATGGAATAGACAAGGTTGCTTCTTCGTGGACCCTTCGTGGGTGGAGCCCTCCGTGGACTCGCGCAACCGTTACCCTCCGTGGGTTGAAGTCTCCATCAACATGGATGTACGATAGCACCACCTATCGGAACCATGACAAAAACATGCGTGTCTCCAATTGCGTTTGAATCCTCCAAACCCTTCCCTTTACATTCTTGCAAGTTGCATGCTTTACTTTTCGCTGCTCATATACTCTTTTGCATGCTTGCTTGAATTGTGTGGAGATTGCTTGACTTGTGCTAAGATAGTTAAAATCTGCCAAGAACTAAAAATTGAAAAGGCTAGATTTTTATTTGGTCAAGTAGTCTAATCACCCTCCCTCTAGACATACTTTCGATCCTATAAGTGGTACCAGAGCTTTGGTCTCCATTTGCTTTGATTCCATAGCTTTTGGTGGTCATAGCCTTGGTTTCACAACCTAGGAGAGTGTGGCGTCTAGCGAGGGAAATTATCACCGTAGAGGTCCTTACTTTGATGGTACTAATTTTGCTAGTTGGAAGCATAAGATTAAAATGCATATTCTTGGACGTAACCCCGCCGTTTGGGCTATTGTGTGTGTTGGCTTGCAAGGTGACTTCTTTGATGGGAAAGAACTGAACCGTGAAGCTACCGCGGAAGAGTTGAAGATGCTGCAATACAACGCTCAAGCTTGTGATATCCTCTTCAACGGATTGTGCCCCGAAGAATTCAACAAAATCAGTCGTCTTGAGAATGCAAAGGAAATTTGGGATACTTTGATTGATATGCACGAAGGTACCGACTCCTTCAAGGAATCCAAATTGGATGTGCTTCAAAGTCAACTTGACAAGTTCAAAATGAAGGATGGTGAAGGTGTCGCTGAAATGTACTCTAGGCTTGCTCTTATCACAAATGAGATTGCCGGCTTAGGGAGTGAAGAGTTGACCGATAGATTCATCATCAAGAAGATCCTAAGAGCCTTGGATGGAAGATATGATACCGTGTGCACATTGATCCAAATGATGCCCAATTACAAAGATCTCAAGCCAACGGAAGTCATCGGAAGAATTGTTGCTCATGCGATGTCACTCAAGGATAAAGAGGAACTTCACAACAAATCAAGTGGTGCTTACAAAGCCTCATGTGAAACCCCCACATCATCAAGTGAGAAACAAACCTTCAATGAAGAGTTGAGCTTAATGGTGAAGAACTTCAACAAGTTCTACAAGAGTAGAAGCAAAGAGAAAAGCTCCAAGTCAAGGTCCTAAAATGACAAAAGATCTTCTAGTCGAGACGAAACTGCTACAATTGTGGAAGGCCCAGACACTATTCCAATGAGTGTACACCCCCTACAAGAGAAGAGAAGATTCTCCTAAGAGAAGAAGTAGAAGAGAAGAATCTGAAGGAAATATGCCCTAGAGGCAATAATAAAGTTATTATTTATTTCCTTATAAATCATGATAAATGTTTATTATTCATGCTAGAATTGTATTAACCGGAAACATAATACATGTGTGGATACATAGACAAACATAGTGTCACTAGTATGCCTCTACTTGACTAGCTTGTTAATCAAAGATGGTTAAGTTTCCTAACCATAGACAACAGGAGTTGTCATTTGATTAACAAGGTCACATCATTAGTTGAATGATCTGATTGACATGACCCATTCCATTAGCATAGCACCCGATCGTTTAGTATGTTGCTGTTGCTTTTATCCATGACTTATACATGTTCCTTTGACTATGAGATTATGCAACTCCCGTTTGCCGGAGGAACACTTTGGGTGCTACCAAACGTCACAACGTAACTGGGTGATTATAAAGGAGTACTACAGGTGTCACCAAAGGTAAATGTTGGGTTGGCGTATTTCGAGATTAGGATTTGTCACTCCAATTGTGGGAGAGGTATCTCTGGGCCCTCTCGGTAATGCACATCACTTAAGCCTTGCAAGCATTGCAACTAATGAGTTAGTTGCGGGATGATGTATTACCGAACGAGTAAAGAGACTTGCCGGTAACGAGATTGAACTAGGTATTGGATACCGACGATCGAATCTCGGGCAAGTAACATACCGATGGACAAAGGGAACAACGTATGTTGTTATGCGGTCTGATCGATAAAGATCTTCGTAGAATATGTAGGAGCCAATATGGGCATCCAGGTCCCGCTATTGGTTATTGACCGGAGACGTGTCTCGGTCATGTCTACATTGTTCTCGAACCGTAGGGTCCGCACGCTTAAGGTTACGATGACAGTTATTATGAGTTTATGCATTTTGATGTACCGAAGGAGTTCGGAGTCCTGGATGTGATCACGGACATGACAAGGAGTCTCGGAATGGTCGAGACATAAAGATTGATATATTGGACGGCTATGTTCGGACATCGGAATGGTTCCGAGAGGTTTCGGATACTACCGGAGTGCCGGAGGGGTTACCGGAACCCCCCGGGGGAAGTATGGGCCTTATTGGGCCATGAGGGGAGAGAGAGGGCCGCACCAGGAGGTGGCACACACACCCCCATGAGGAGTCCGAATTAGACAAGGAGGGGGGGCGCGGCCCCCTTTCCCTCTCCCTCTTCCTCTCCTTCCTTCCCCCCTTCCCACTCCTAGTTGGACTAGGAAAGGGGAGTCCTACTCCCACTAGGAGGAGCACTCCCCCTCCCTTGGCGCGCCCCTAGGGCCGGCCGGCCCTCCCCCCTTGCTCCTTTATATACGGGGGCAGGGGGGCACCCCAAGACACACAAGTTGATCCTTGAGATCGTTCCCTAGCCGTGTGCGGTGCCCCCCTCCACCATATTCCACCTCGGTCATATTGTAGCGGTGCTTAGGCGAAGCCCTGCGACAGTAGAACATCAAGATTGTCACCACGCCGTCGAGCTGACGGAACTCTTCCCCGAAGCTTTGCTGGATCGGAGCCCGGGGAACGTCATCGAGCTGAACGTGTGCCAAGATCGCGGAGGTGCCGGAGTAATGGTGCTTGGATCGGTCGGATCGTGAAGACGTACGACTACATCAACCATGTTGATATAACGCTTCCGCTTTTGGTCTACGAGGGTACGTAGACAATACTCTCCCCTCTCGTTGCTATGCATCACCATGATCTTGCGTGTGCGTAGGAATTTTTTGAAATTACTACGTTCCCCAACAGTGGTATCAGAGCCAGGTTTTTATGGTTTGATGTTATTTGCACAAGTAGAACACAAGTGAGTTGTGGACGATACAAGTCATACTGCCTACCAGCATGTCATACTTTGGTTCAGCGGTATTGTTGGATGAGACGACCCGGACCAACCTTACGCGTACGCTTATGCGAGACCGGTTCCCTCGACGTGCTTTGCACACAGATGGCTTGCGGGAGACTGTCTCACCAACTTTAGTTGAACCAAGTGTGGCTACGCCCGGTCCTTGAGAAGGTTAAAACGGAGTCTATTTGACAAACTATCGTTGTGGTTTTGATGCGTAGGTAAGATGAGTTCTTGCTTAAGCCCGTAGCAGCCACGTAAAACTTGCAACAAACAAAGTAGAGGACGTCTAACTTGTTTTTGCAGGGCATGTTGTGATGTGATATGGTCAAGACATGATGCTATATTTTATTGTATGAGATGATCATGTTTTGTAACCGAGTTATCGGCAACCGGCAGGAGCCGTATGGTTGTCGCTTTATTGTATGCAATGCAATCGCCCTGTAATGCTTCACTTTATCACTAAGCGGTAGCGATAGTCGTAGAAGCATAAGATTGGCGAGACGACAACGATGCTACGATGGAGATCAAGGTGTCGCGCCGGTGACGATGGTGATCATGATGGTGCTGCAGAGATGGAGATCACGAAGCACAAGATGATGATGACCATATCATATCACTTATATTGATTTGCATGTGATGTTTATCTTTTATGCATCTTATCTTGCTTTGATTGACGGTAGCATTATAAGATGATCTCTCACTAAATTATCAAGAAGTGTTCTCCCCGAGTATGCACCGTTGCCAAAGTTCATCGTGCCCAGACACCACGTGATGACCGGGTGTGATAAGCTCTACGTCCATCTACAACGGGTGCAAGCCAGTTTTGCACACGCGGAATACTCGGGTTATACTTGACGAGCCTAGCATATGCAGATATGGCCTCGGAACATGGAGACCGAAAGGTCGAACGTGAATCATATAGTAGATGTGATCAACATGATGATGTTCACCATTGAGAACTAATCCATTTCACGTGATGATCGGTTATGGTTTAGTTTGATTTGGATCACGTGATCACTTAGAAGATTAGAGGGATGTCTATCTAAGTGGGAGTTCTTAAGTAATATGATTAATTGAACTTAAATTTATCATGAACTTAGTCCCTGATAGTATCTTGCTTGTTTATGTTAATTGTAGATAGATGGCTCGTGCTGTTGTTCCGTTGAATTTTAATGCGTTCCTTGAGAAAGCAATGTTGAAAGATGATGGTAGCAATTACACGGACTGGGTCCGTAACTTGAGGATTATCCTCATTGCTGCACAGAAGAATTACGTCCTGGATGCACCGCTAGGTGCCAGGCCTGCTGCTGGAGCAACACCAGATGTTATGAACGTCTGGCAGAGCAAAGCTGATGACTACTCGATAGTTCAGTGTGCCATGCTTTACGGCTTAGAATCGGGACTTCAACGACGGTTTGAGAACCATGGAGCATATGAGATGTTCCAGGAGTTGAAGTTGATATTCAAACAGAATGCCCGGATTGAGAGATATGAGGTCTCCAATAAGTTCTATAGCTGGAAGATGGAAGAGAATGGGTCTGTCAGTGAGCACATACTCAGAATGTCAGGGTATTACAATCACTTGAGTCAACTGGGAGTTAATCTTCTGGATGATTGTGTCATTGACAGAATTCTTCAATCACTGCCACCAAGCTACAAAGGCTTCGTGATGAACTATAATATGCAAGGTATAGATAAGACTATGCCCGAGCTCTTCGCAATGCTAAAGCTGCGGAGGTAGAAATCAAGAAGGAGCATCAAGTGTTGATGGTCAATAAGACCACCAGTTTCAAGAAGAAGGGCAAAGGGAAGAAGAAGGGGAACTTCAAGAAGAACAGCAAACAAGTTGCTGCTCAAGCGAAGAAACCCAAGTCTGGACCTAAGCCTGAAACTGAGTGCTTCTACTGCAAGCAGACTGGTCACTGGAAGCGGAACTGCCCCAAGTATCTGGCGGACAAGAAGGATGGCAAGGTGAACAAAGGTATATGTGATATACATGTTATTGATGTGTACCTTACTAGAGCTCGCAGTAGCACCTGGGTATTTGATACTGGTTCTGTTGCTCATATTTGCAACTCGAAACAGGGACTACGGATTAAGCGAACACTAGCAAAGGACGAGGTGATGATGCGCGTGGGAAATGGTTCCAAAGTCGATGTGATCGCGGTCGGCACGCTACCTCTACATCTACCTTCGGGATTAGCATTAGACCTAAATAATTGTTATTTGGTGCCAGCGTTGAGCATGAACATTATATCTGGATCTTGTTTGATGCGAGACGGTTATTCATTTAAATCAGAGAATAATGGTTGTTCTATTTATATGAATAATATCTTTTATGGTCATGCGCCCTTGAATAGTGGTCTATTTTTAATGAATCTCGATAGTAGTGATACACATATTCATAATGTTGAAGCCAAAAGATGCAGAGTTGATAATGATAGTGCAACTTATTTGTGGCACTGCCGTTTAGGTCATATCGGTGTAAAGCGCATGAAGAAACTCCATACTGATGGACTTTTGGAACCACTTGATTATGAATCACTTGGTACTTGCGAACCGTGCCTCATGGTCAAGATGACTAAAACACCGTTCTCCGGTATTATGGAGAGAGCAACAGATTTATTGGAAATCATACATACAGATGTATGTGGTCCGATGAATATTGAAGCTCGTGGCGGATATCGTTATTTTCTCACCTTCACAGATGATTTAAGCAGATATGGGTATATCTACTTAATGAAACACAAGTCTGAAACATTTGAAAAGTTCAAAGAATTTCAGAGTGAAGTTGAAATCATCGTAACAAGAAAATAAAGTTTCTACGATCTGATCGTGGAGGAGAATATTTGAGTTATGAGTTTGGTCTACATTTGAAACAATGCGGAATAGTTTCGCAACTCACGCCACCCGGAACACCACAGCGCAATGGTGTGTCCGAACGTCGTAATCGCACTTTACTAGATATGGTGCAATCTATGATGTCTCTTACAGATTTACCGCTATCGTTTTGGGGTTATGCTCTAGAGACGGCCGCATTCACGTTAAATAGGACACCCTCAAAATCTGTTGAGACGACGCCTTATGAACTATGGTTTAGCAAGAAACCAAAGTTGTCGTTTCTTAAAGTTTGGGGCTGCGATGCTTATGTGAAAAAGCTTCAACCTGATAAGCTCGAACCCAAATCGGAGAAATGTGTCTTCATAGGATACCCAAAGGAAACAGTTGGGTACACCTTCTATCACAGATCCGAAGGCAAGACATTTGTTGCTAAAAATGGATCCTTTCTAGAGAAGGAGTTTCTCTCGAAAGAAGTGAGTGGGAGGAAAGTAGAACTTGATGAGGTAACTGTACCTGCTCCCTTATTGGAAAGTAGTTCATCACAGGAACCGGTTTCTGTGACATCTACACCAATCAGAGAAGAAGTTAGTGATGATGATCATGAAACTTCAGATCAAGTAACTGCTGAACCTCGTAGATCAACCAGAGTGAGATCCGCACCAGAGTGGTACGGCAGTCCTATTCTGGAAATCATGCTACTAGATCATGACGAACCTACGAACTATGAAGAAGCGATGGTGAGCCCAGATTCCGCAAAATGGCTGGAAGCCATGAAATCTGAGATGGGATCCATGTATGAAAACAAAGTGTGGACTTTGGTTGACTTGCCCGAGGGTCGGCAAGCAATAGAGAACAAGTGGATCTTTAAGAAGAAGACTGACGCCGACGGTAATGTTACTGTCTACAAAGCTCGACCTGTCGCAAAGGGTTTTCGACAAGTTCAAGGGATTGACTACGATGAGACCTTCTCACCTGTAGCGATGCTTAAGTCTGTCCGAATCATGTTAGCAATTGCCGCATTTTATGATTATGAAATTTGGCAAATGGATGTAAAGACTGCATTCCTGAATGGGTTTCTGGAAGAAGAGTTGTATATGATGCAATCAGAAGGTTTTATTGATCCAAAGGGAGCTAACAAAGTATGCAAGCTCCAGCGATCCATCTATGGACTGGTGCAAGCATCTCGGAGTTGGAATAAATGTTTTGATAGTGTGATCAAAGCATTTGGGTTTGTACAGACTTTGGGAGAAGCCTGTATTTACAAGAAAGTGAGTGGGAGCTCTGTAGCATTTCTGATATTATATGTAGATGACATATTACTGATTGGAAATGATATAGAATTTCTGGATAGCATAAAGGGATATTTGAATAAGAGTTTTTCAATGAAAGACCTCGGTGAAGCTGCTTACATATTGGGCATTAAGATCTATAGAGATAGATCAAGACGCTTAATTGGACTTTCACAAAGCACATACCTTGACAAGATTTTGAAGAAGTTCAAAATGGATCAAGCGAAGAAAGGGTTCTTGCCTGTATTGCAAGGTGTGAAGTTGAGTCAGACTCAATGCCCGACCACTGCAGAAGATAGAGAGAAGATGAAAGATGTTCCCTATGCTTCAGCCATAGGCTCTATCATGTATGCAATGCTGTGTACCAGACCTGATGTGTGCCTTGCTATAAGTTTAGCAGGGAGGTACCAAAGTAATCCAGGAGTGGATCACTGGACAGCGGTCAAGAATATCCTGAAGTACCTGAAAAGGACTAAGGAAATGTTTCTCGTGTATGGAGGTGACAAAGAGCTCATCGTAAAAGGTTACGTTGATGCAAGCTTTGACACTGATCCGGACGATTCGAAATTGCAAACCGGATACGTATTTACATTAAACGGTGGAGCTGTCAGTTGGTGCAGTTCTAAACAAAGCGTCGTGGCGGGATCTACATGTGAAGCGGAGTACATAGCTGCTTCGGAAGCAACAAATGAAGGAGTATGGATGTAGGAGTTCATATCCGATCTAGGTGTCATACCTAGTGCATCGGGTCCAATGAAAATCTTTTGTGACAATACTGGAGCAATTGCCTTGGCGAAGGAATCCAGATTTCACAAGAGAACAAAGCACATCAAGAGATGCTTCAATTCCATCCGGGACTTGGTCCAGGTGGGAGACATAGAGATTTGCAACATACATATGGATCTGAACGTGGCAGACCCGTTGACTAAGCCTCTTCCACGGGCAAAACATGATCAGCACCAAGACTCCATGGGTGTTAGAATCATTACTGTATAATCTAGATTATTGACTCTAGTGCAAGTGGGAGACTGAAGGAAATATGCCCTAGAGGCAATAATAAAGTTATTATTTATTTCCTTATATATCATGATAAATGTTTATTATTCATGCTATAATTGTATTAACCGGAAACATAATACATGTGTGGATACATAGACAAACATAGTGTCACTAGTATGCCTCTACTTGACTAGCTTGTTAAACAAAGATGGTTAAGTTTCCTAACCATAGACAAAAGGAGTTGTCATTTGATTAACAAGGTCACATCATTAGTTGAATGATCTGATTGACATGACCCATTCCATTAGCATAGCACCCGATCGTTTAGTATGTTGCTGTTGCTTTTATCCATGACTTATACATGTTCCTTTGACTATGAGATTATGCAACTCCCGTTTGCCGGAGGAACACTTTGGGTGCTACCAAACGTCACAACGTAACTGGGTGATTATAAAGGAGTACTACAGGTGTCACCAAAGGTAAATGTTGGGTTGGCGTATTTCGAGATTAGGATTTGTCACTCCAATTGTGGGAGAGGTATCTCTGGGCCCTCTCGGTAATGCACATCACTTAAGCCTTGCAAGCATTGCAACTAATGAGTTAGTTGCCGGGATGATGTATTACGGAACGAGTAAAGAGACTTGCCGGTAACGAGATTGAACTAGGTATTGGATACCGACGATCGAATCTCGGGCAAGTAACATACCGATGGACAAAGGGAACAACGTATGTTGTTATGCGGTCTGACCGATAAAGATCTTCGTAGAATATGTAGGAGCCAATATGGGCATCCAGGTCCCGCTATTGGTTATTGACCAGAGACGTGTCTCAGTCATGTCTACATTGTTCTCGAACCGTAGGGTCCGCACGCTTAAGGTTACGATGACAGTTATTATGAGTTTATGCATTTTGATGTACCGAAGGAGTTCGGAGTCCCGGATGTGATCACGGACATGACGAGGAGTCTCGGAATGGTCGAGACATAAAGATTGATATATTGGACGGCTATGTTCGGACATCGGAATGGTTCCGAGAGATTTCAGATATTACCGGAGTGCGGAGGGGTTACCGGAACCCCCCGGGGGAAGTATGGGCCTTATTGGGCCACGAGGGGAGAGAGAGGGCCGCACCAGGAGGTGGCACCCCCCCCATGAGGAGTCCGAATTGGACAAAGAGGGGGGGCGCGGCCCCCTTTCCCTCTCCCTCTCCCTCTCCTTCCTTCCCCCCTTCCCACTCCTAGTTGGACTAGGAAAGGGGAGTCCTACTCCCACTAGGAGGAGGACTCCCCCTCCCTTGGCGCGCCCCTAGGGCCGGCCGGCCCTCCCACCTTTCTCCTTTATATACGGGGGCAGGGGGGCACCCCAAGACACACAAGTTGATCCTTGAGATCGTTCCCTAGCCGTGTGCGGTGCCCCCTCCACCATATTCCACCTCGGTCATATTGTAGCGGTGCTTAGGCGAAGCCCTGCGACAGTAGAACATCAAGATTGTCACCACGCCGTCGTGCTGACGGAAGTCTTCCCCGAAGCTTTGCTGGATCGGAGCCCGGGGAACGTCATCGAGCTGAACGTGTGCCAAGAACTCGGAGGTGCCGGAGTAACGGTGCTTGGATCGGTCGGATCGTGAAGACGTACGACTACATCAACTGCGTTGATATAACGCTTCCGCTTTCGGTCTACGAGGGTACGTAGACAATACTCTCCCCTCTCATTGCTATGCATCACCATGATCTTGCGTGTGCGTAGGAATTTTTTTGAAATTACTACGTTCCCCAACAGAATCACCATCCAGAGAAAGGAGTAGAGATGATCATTATGAACGAAGACCCTCACGGAGAAGCAAGGTTTCGGAAAGAAAGGACAAGTCATCAAGGAGCTACACAAAACGAAGACATCAAGCTCATGTTGGTGAATGGGTATCCGGCTCCGACTCCGACAACCACACCGAGAGAAGCTATCACTCCGACTCTGAATATACTCAAGATGAAGGTGTTGCCGGTCTAGCACTTGTGACAACCAACTCCTACAACATATTTGACTCACCAAATGAAGGAGTTGGAACATGCTTCATGGCTAAAGGCCCAAAGGTAACACACCCCGAGTATGTTGATTTCAATAGTGATGAAGATGACTTGTTAGGTGATGATGATTTACTTGTTGACAATTCTAGTGATGAATACTATGATGAAACGTCTATTGATCATGCTAATCAAGATAAAAAGAATGACAATGATAAGGAGAAGATTGAGTCTCTAACTAAAGAAATAAACACTCTTAAGTTAGCTCATGAAACTATCTTAGGAGATCATCGAGAACTATTAAGGGCTCATGAGAAATTACGCTTTGAAAAGCTCAACCTTGAGCAAGAACATGAGTTCTTAAAAGCAATCAATGATGATCTTCGTAAGAAAAGTTCTTCTTACATTGCCAAGCGTTTACTCTTATCCACTTACATGCCTCAAGTAAAGTCTATTAACAAGAACAAGAATGATTCTTCCTCCAGTAGTAACAATAATCATGCTAAATCCAATATTGTTGCTTCTAGTAGTTCTCTTGATTCCACTAATGATCCTCTTAGCCAAGTTACACTTGAGCAATAAAATAGCTTATTGAAGGGGATTATAGAGAAAGGTGTTTACAAGAGCCTTGCCGGAAGTAAGCAATTCGAAGAAATTGTACGCAAGCAAGGAAGACACCGGAAAAATCAAGGTGTTGGTTTTGAACGAAAGTTCAGTGACAAAGGAGTTGAGTGGGAAGAAGATCAATACCCCAAGACGAAGTTTGTTCCTCAACAAGAGAAGTATGATCCTACTTCTTTCAAAGGGACACAAGCTCAAGATGATCTTCCACCACAAGACCACAAGCAAAAAGGCAAGGACAAGCTTCAAGAGGAAATTGATACATTTGAAGAAGCTCCTAAGGCCTTGGTCAAATGGGTTCCCAAGACTACTTCAAGTTCCACTTCATCAAGTACAACTACAACTCCGAGGATTCCCATCAAGATGGTGTGGATCCAGAAGAAGAAGAACTAGAGAGTTATTGAGGGTGACTCCACCAACATATTTCACTCTTATCACCTTGGCAAGAACAAGTGCAATCAACTTCCACATCTTGCACTAGTTCAAGGAGTCACAAACCCTCTTGTTGGTAAGACAAGGGACAAGGTAACCTAAAAGCTTTCATAGACATCATCTTGTGTGTGCATCACTCTATGTCTATGGATATCTGAGGGAGTCCTGGATTAGGGGGCGTCCGGATGGCCGGACTATACCTTCAGCCGGACTCCTGGACTATGAAGATACAAGATTGAAGACTTCGTCCCGTGTCCGGATGGGACTTTCCTTGGCGTGGAAGGCAAGCTTGGCGACGCGGATATTCGGATCTCCTACCATTGTAAACGACTTTGTGTAACCCTAACCCTCTCCGGTGCCTATATAAACCGGAGGGTTTTAGTCCGTAGGACAACCTCAACATACAACAATCATACCATAGGCTAGCTTCTAGGGTTTAGCCTCCTTGATCTCGTGGTAGATCTACTCTTGTACTACCCATATCATCAATATTAATCAAGCAGGACGTAGGGTTTTACCTCCATCAAGAGGGCCCGAACGTGGGTAAAACATTGTGTCCCTCGTCTCCTGTTACCATCCGCCTAGACGCATAGTTTGGGACCCCCTACCCGAGATCCGCCGGTTTTGACACCGACATTGGTGCTTTCGTTGAGAGTTCCTCTGTGCCATCACGACCAGGAAGGATGCCTCTTCCCATCTTTAAAGACGGCGCCGTTACTAAGGGAGTCTTGGCTATCGGCCAAACTCTCCGGCTAGGTGGTTTTCTTATGACTGCCTGTTCGGCTGTTGCGCCGACGGTGACCTCTCGGGTCATCAAAAGCAATCTTCATGTCAGCTCGGAACTCGTCGAGCAGTTAAATCCAATGGAGCTCTCTTCCGTAAACGAGCTCTTGGATCGCATCGCCGCCCTGGGGGTCGCTACAGATTACGACCAAGTTGGGCTTAAACCCGATCTAAGAGAAATTAACTCTCCCAAGCCACCCATCACGTTGCCGTGGTCGAGGCGTAGTGCGGCGATCCTTCATCTATCCAAAGGACTAGCTACGTCCGGATTCCCGATCCCTCCAAGCCGGAGACCCGCGGAGGGGAGGATGTAACTAAAGACCTGAAATTAGAATCAGGCAACGGGCTAGATTCATTGGACAACATCCAAGAATCCAGACTTCAGAGTTCGGAAACTCCTTGGCCACTGAGTCTCGGATTGGGTGAGGTTTCGGATTTATCTCCACCCACCCACCCGAACATAAGCGATCTATCCCAAATCAGGCAAAAGCCCGACGAAACAGTACATCATTACTGGGCGAGATTCCTCCTGGTTATGAACAGGATAAAGGACGGCCGCGAGGAAGACGCTATCTCAATTTTCCGCAATAATTGCACGGACGAGGGAATCCTCAATGCCATAAGTCGTCGTGATATTACACGCTTCGCTGACTTGGCGTCCATAGTACAAAAGTACTGTGCGATGGAAAGCGCCTGGAAAACCGAAATAAAATTTTGGGACAATCCGGCTCTGAATAGAAACCTCGTCCGAAATAAAAGGGTGCATCATCGACAGACACCCGGGTTAAAAACCAAAAAACCAAAACCCTCTACAGGGCATGGAAACATACTGGAAGGATGGCTTAATGGACCCTATAAAATTCATAGTACAGAGGACGCCACACCAACTCACAGCCTTAGAGCATGTTGGATACTCCGGCAGGTGGCCAAAATTGGCGAAGACCTCCTAATCCCGGAGGCTGCAGAAAACCACCCCAGGGACACCAGTACAGTCTTGACAGTCTTCGAGACTTTCGCATCAAATAATATGCGAAAAAGAACACTCCGCAGTCTTGCCGAAGTTTATCAAGTGGCAACAATAAACCCATGGAGTGACACGGCTATTACTTTTAATGCCAGTGATGAACCTAAATTCCGAATAGCCCGAGCACCAGCCGCATTGGTCCTCAGTCCAATTGTGGACGGCTTTCGGCTCACCAAGGTACTCATGGATGGAGGCAATGGACTGAACCTCATTTATGAGGAAACCCTTCAAAAAATGAAAATAGACTGGAACCGCATCGAGCGAAGCAGCACAACCTTTCGAGGAATAATCCCCAGTCGGGAAGCGCGCTGTACAGGAAAAATCACACTAGATGTGGTGTTCGGCATGCCGGATAATTACAGGTCCGAAGAGGTCACGTTCTAGGTGACCCCGTTCAGTAGCGGATACCACGCTCTGCTAGGGCGGGAAGCGTTTACAATCTTCCAAGCAATACCCCATTATGGGTACATGAAGCTCAAGATGCCTGGGCCAAACGGAATCATCACTCTCGCCAGTGATCCGGACATAGCACTCCACGCCGAAAACAAGACAGCCGCATTGGCCCTCGAGGCACTATCCGAAGCCCTAGCGGCCGAGGAACTGACTACGCTACGCTCCACGGTAAACAGGGACGATGTGATACTCGACAAAAGATCCAAGTCCGCCTCCTTTAAACCAGCGGACGAAATAGTCAAATTCCAGGTCCATCCAATGGACCCCAATAAAACAGCTTCCATCGGGGCACAATTAAACCCTGATGTAGACGCCACACTGCAAGAATTCCTACGTGAAAATTGGGACATATTCGCCTGGCACCCTTCAGACATGCCAGGAATCCCACGCAGGCTGGCCGAACACAGCTTAAATATCCTAAAAGGATCCAAACCGGTCAAACAAGCCCTTCGGCGTTTCTCCGAATCCAAGGGACAGGCCATGGGAGAGGAGCTAGCCAAGCTACTGGAGGCCGGATTCATCAGAGATATAAAACATCCGGACTGGCTAGCAAACCTGGTGATGGTACCAAAGAAGGACAAATCCTGGCGCCTGTGCGTTGATTTCAAAGACCTTAACAAGGCTTGCCCAAAGGATCCTTTCCCCCTCCCCCGCATCGATCAAATTATCGACGCCACTGCAGGACACAATTCGTTGTGTTTCCTCGACGCATACTCCGGCTACCATCAAATCAAGATGGCAGAGTCAGACCAAGCCGCAACGGCATTCATCACACCATACGGCCCATTCTGCTTCAACACAATGCCCTTCGGGCTCAAAAACGCCGGCGCAACATATCAGCGCATGATTCAAACATGTCTGGCAAACTAGATCGGCAAAACAGTGGAAGCATACGTGGATGATGTGGTCGTAAAAACAAGATATGTCGAATCTCTAGTAGACGACTTGAGGCTTACATTCGGTAACCTCCGAACATATGACATCAAGCTCAAACCGGAAAAATGCGTTTTCGACGTTCCAGCCGGAAAGCTCTTGGGCTTCATCGTATCCGGCAGAGGAATTGAAGCAAATCCAGCCAAGATCCGAGCTTTGTCTCAATTGGACATCCCAAAGGACCTCAAACAAATACAAAAATTGACCGGATGCGTGGCGGCTCTAAGCCGCTTCATCTCCTGCCTGGGGGAAAAGGCACTACCCCTCTATCGGCTCCTTCGGCGCACCAAACACTTCGAGTGGACGGATGCCGCCGCGGCCGGACTTGACGAAATAAAAGCCATATTGGCAACAAACCCAGTCCTGGCCGCGCCAAATATCGGCGAACCAATGCTATTGTACATTGCAGCAACACACCAGGTTGTTAGCGTAGTGCTCGTCGTCGAACGAGAAGCGGACGGACACAAATTCCCCCTTCAAAAGCCGGTCTACTATGTGTCTACTGTCCTCACTCCATGCAAATCACGATACCCGCATTATCAAAAGATTGCATACGCGGTATTCATGGCATCCCGGAAGCCGCGACACTTCTTTCAAGAGTGTTTGATAACAGTAGCCTCCGAAGTACCACTTAGTGATATTATAAATAACCGCGATGCAACGGGCCGGATTGCAAAATGGGCCATCGAGCTCCTCCCATTCGACATAACTTATAAGCCACGGCGAGCTATTAAGTCGCAAGTTTTGGCCGACTTCGTCACAGAATGGACGGAGGCCGAACTCCCTAAAGAGTACGGCACATATTCAAACTGGATCATGCATTTCGACGGCTCCAAAATGTTGGCCGGTCTGGGGGCTGGCGTCGTTTTGACGTCCCCCACGGGAGACACAGTTCAATACGTACTCCAGATTATGTACACAGACTCCAACAATGCAGCCGAATACAAGGCCCTTTTACTTGGTCTCCGGATGGCAGTATCCATGGGCATTCAACGCCTAGAGGTGCGTGGGGATTCGAACCTCGCGATATCCCAAATAAATGGAGACTTTGATGCCAAGGATCCGAAAATGGCAGCTTACCGCAACGCCGTCTTAAAAATGTCAGCTCGGTTCGAGGGGCTCGAATTTCACCACATAGCCCGGGAAAACAATCAGGCGGCAGACGTCCTGGCACGCATCGGCGCAAAATGCGATGCAGTCCCCCCCAACATCTTCTTGGAAAGGCTGTTCAACCCATCCGTAGTATGGGAAGGGGAACCTGGCAATAACAATCCGGACCCAACCGCACTGTCTGGCATCGAACAATCTGACATAATCGGAGGTTCTGCCAATGAAATTACAACTTCAGCCCACGTAATAATGGCCGTCATCGCCCCATGGACAAAACCATTCCTAGCCTACCTTACTAGGCAGGAGCTCCCTGAGGACCAAAATGAGCACGCTGCATAGTGCGGCGATCTAAAGCCTACAAAGTCCATGAGGGAGAACTTTATAAGAAAAGTACTACCGGAGTCCTTCAAAGGTGCATCTCCGAAGAGGAAGGGCGGAACTTGCTGGCTGAAATCCATGCCGGACTCGGTGGTCATCATGCTGCAGCTCGGTCCCTCGTAAGCAAGGCTTTCCGTGCAGGCTTTTATTGGCCGACGGCCCGGGCAAACGCTCAGGACTTGGTCCAAAGATGCGTCGGTTGCCAGCTTTTTGCAAACCAAAGCCATATGCCACCCACCGCCCTCCAAACTATCCCCATTACTTGGCCTTTCGCGGTCTGGGGGCTCGACATGGTTGGACCCCTTAAAGGCGGAACCCACAAGAAAAAATACTTACTGGTCATGGTGGACAAGTTCACCAAATGGATAGAAGCCAAGTCTGTTAAGCAGCTGAATCCGGACCAGTGATAGACTTCATATCCGGGGTCATACACCATTACGGTGTCCCCCACAACGTCATCACTGATAACGGCACGAACTTTACGGTCGACGAGGTAAAACTCTGGTGCAAAAACATGGGCATCAAACTCGATTATGCATCCTTCTATCACCCACAAACTAACGGCCAGGTCGAACATGCAAATGGTCTTATTATGAGCGGCATCAAACCTAGATTAGTGCGGTCCCTCAAGGAATCCAACACGCACTGGGTAGAGGAGCTCGACTCCGTACTCTGGGGGGGTGCGGACCACGCCGAATCGCACCACCGGATACACACCATTCTTCATGGTGTACGGCGCAGAGGCGGTTTTGCCTTGCGACATCATTCATGACTCACCTCGAGTGCGCATGTACGAAGAAAGAGAACCGAACTCGATCGTTAGGACAGCTTGGACGCCTTAGAGGAGGAGCGTGACATGGCAAAAGCCCGTTCCGCATTCTATCAACAGCAGGCTCGAAGATATCAAAGCAGAGAAGTACGGGCCAAAAATTACAACGTTGGCGAACTTGTTCTACGCCTGCTGGACAAGAAAAAGGACAAACTGAAGCCCAAGTGGGAAGGTCCCTTCATAATCAACCAAGTCCTGACTGGCGGAGCGTACCGCCTGCGAGATGCGTCGGACAACCGACTCGAGCCGAACCCATGGAACGCAGCCCGTCTCCGAAGATTCTATGCCTAGCGCCAGACTCTGTGTTCGTCTCCTACCTCTATCTATTTTTTTTATATTTTCTGTCTTACATTTCTCTCCTTCCCTTAAAAGCTCATAAAGAGACGCGCTACCCGCACTCACTATACCTAGGGGCTTCTTTAAACAGAAGCTTATTTATACGGGCTTCGCGCCCAACACATGTGTCAAACTTCCGCATGTACCTTTCCTTCACCATTATATGCATCGATATGACTTAAGTTTTGGCCAAGCTGGGTTGCCTGGCTCCTGTGCTTACCCCTATGTTCCCGCTTGTTCGGCTAGGTGGTAAAGGGAGCACCTCTGCGATTGTTACTGTCGGGTCAGCCGGATGTGTACCTCAGACTGGGTGAAGCCGAAAGCTAGCGTTCTTAAGGGAATATTCGGTCGGTGAACTAAGGATGACCCTTTTTTACTTATTTATGTGCCCCCAGATGTTTTTTCTGCGTTCGCAGTCCGGACATGCACTTTAGGGCATGCCTCCCAGAGAAAGGAACCCCTAACGGAACTATTCTCTCTGGAAGATGTTTCTTACTAACCATGTAATATAACATAACTAGTTGGGCACTTGTATGATAAAGCACTAATGACCCCTACGCCTGGTCTCCATGCATACCCCGGTTCTTATATAACCACTAGGGTATTCAGACACACTCCGGACCGTCAGGTCCCGAGGTCGAAGCGAAAAGGTCGGCAACGACAAACGATCTACAATCCGGCTAGAAGGCATTACACATGTCAATTAAAATTACATAGTCACTCTGACTGATTGTATTCCTCTTCAATACCATCTAACAGGTTGTCTAATTTACAGTCCTGCTGGGAATACTTTGCGGCCAATTCTACTTGGCCGTATACTAAGCTTACAGGGATCTCCTTCCCATCGGGCCCCATAGGTCCGACCTCGGCCATATGGTTTGGTTCAGCCTTTGTATACCACGTCTTCACCATGGCCCAGGCCTCCCTAGCACCTTGATGGCAGGCCGATATCTTCCACAACTGGAAGCGCCGCCGCACTCCCTTCAGCTTCTCTGCAAGCTCTCCGAGGCCCTTGGGCATGGAGAAGGATGGCCATAAGGCTTGGACAACGCCTTGCATCGCCTGCCGAACTCGCTCGTGCAGTTGCGAGAGCTCGGGAAGAAGGTCACCCGTAGAATCGGGCATTTCCTCTGCAGGACGACCTGTTAGCATACCTACAGACATAACTCTGTTAGTCGACTTCCTCGCCGAACTCCTTTTTTAGGGTTCGTTCAAGCACTTACTAAATATGCCGCGTCGAAGCCGCCGATTCTCCTTAACGGAGTCCGACAGCTGGGCACGAACATCTTTGAGTTCAACATCCAGCTTAGTGTTGGCATCTTGAAGATCATTCTTCTCCCGCCTAACCTTTGTCAGCACGCTCTCACCGGTCTTTAGCCGACGCAGGAGTTGTTGCCTTTCTGGATCTAGTCCGGCACCATCTGCAATTTTATTTGTTAGATTCGCACACACGCCCCATAATACTTTTGAAGCATATATTACCAGGGGGGTCTCCTTGGGCTTCCCTGTCGCGGCTAGTGCGGCCTCAAGTTGGGCTTTGCACTCTTTTAGCTCCTGGGACAGTTGGGTATTCCTCTCGGAAAGAACCTGCATATTACATGATCCTTAAATCAGTTATTCTAACTGTTTCAAGTCTCGGGGGCTACTGATATATATATATATAACCATTAAAATTCTTACCCGTATGTCTTTTACATATTGCTCCGTGGCTCTGGCTAGACCATTTTGAGCAGCACGGAGATACGCATCTCCTGAATTGAAGGCCTCTAATGCCTCTTGGGAGAAACAAGCGTCGCGGAGAACTGTCCGGCGGCGCCGGTGATTCATGGCACTCTCCACCTCGAAACGGGTGGCAGACAGCCTGTCCGCATCCTCTGTCGGAGGAGCGTCCGATGCGTGCCTCGTGTTTTCCTCCGCCTCCGGGGCGGGCTGTGGAGCCTGGCTGGTCGAGGCACGATTGGCAGCCTCTCCGGATATAGTCCGGCAAGGCCTCTTTGTCCTGCACTGAGCACGAGTGTTAATATGCCTTAAGGCAATAACGTCTGGGCTAAACAGGTGCGCTATAACCTTTGCACCAGCGCCTCAGTCCGGACTACATTCCTTTTTACCCACGGGGCCCTGCGGCCCCTCGTTGGCTTGCCGCCGCAGGCTCGGCCTCCCGCCTCAGGAACCTCCCCTGCGAAACACGGTTGTTGTCAGGAAAACTGAAAACACGTAAGGATGGATCCCTTCCCAAGGTGATGAGACTCCGGTCTCGGTTACCTGGGAGGCCGGGATTAACCCTGGGTAATTGGCCGTAATGGCCACCAAGGTATCGTCCTTGCTTAGCTGATAAAACACCCCGTTAATCAGCTCCACCGAAATGTCCGGATCCTCTTTGAAGGTCGGATCGAGAGATCGTTCAGGATCCTCGGGCTGTGGAGGACGGCTGTTTATATCCTTTACTTCCTAACGCAGTTCCTGCATAGGAGTCGTTAGACTATATATTTAATCATGGGAATATAAAACGGATGGGCAAGGAAGATTGTCCCCTTACCCAGCTTGGAGGGTTGTACATAGTAAATCCACCCTGTGGGTTGACGCGGAGGAATTCCTCCTCTTCTCCCTTGTACAAAGAGGACAAGATCTTTACTAGAGCGGCAGCTGAGTCCGGTCCCTTACGACCATAACGAGTGGCATCATCCTCCCAATTAAAATCCCACATGGGGTGGCTTCTATATTGAAGCGGCTGCACCCCCCGCATGATGCATATGGCCATGACTCCAACCATGGTTAGTCCGGAATGAGCCAATAGTCTTATCCGGCCCATTAGGTAGAGGACATCCCTGTCACTTTCTCTTTGAGAGACCCGTGGACGCCAGCTTAAGCGTTTCTTTAAGGGAGCACTGTTGAATTCGGGGAGGCCGATCCGGATAGGATCTGGCACTAGGACATCCTCCATATAAAACCATTCTGAAGGACAGTCCTCGGACGCCTTCTTTGGGGTTCCGGATAGATATCCGGTCCCGGCGATGCGCCAGATTTCGGCTCCGCCCACTTCATATATTAACCCCTCCTGAGAACGGGGAACCAGGCAGAACAACCTCTTCCACAACGCGAAATGAGCCTCAACACCCAAGAACAGGTCGCAAAGGCAACGAAGCCCGCGATATGCAATATAGAGGCAGGTGTGAGGTTGTGCAGCTGGAGGCCATAGAACTCCAGAAGTCCTCGGAGAAACGGATGAATTGGAAATCCGAGTCCCCTGGTTAGATAAGGGACAAGGCATACCCTCTCTCCTTTGGAGGGAGTGGGAGCGCTCTCCGCTTGCTCTCCGCCGTTATAGGTGGCGAGTACGGCTCGAACCGGGACCATGTAGGCCGGAGGGAGGAATCCCTTGGTCTGAAGCGATACTAGCTCGCTATGCGGGATGGAGCACCTCTCCCAGTCTCCGGGCTTAGCGTTGGAAGGGCGAGAGGAGGAGTTGCGACGGCTGGCCATGGTGGAATGGACCTTTGTCGGATGCTCTCTGATGAACACTCGCGGAAGGGAGGAGGTGTGGTTTGGATCTAAATCCCCATTCCTTTAATAGGCAGCTCATTTACGCGGCTAGGGGTGTAAATATAAAAACACCCAGACTTTTCGTATTTGTTTGACACGTGGAAGATGGCCATTATTGGGCGTAGAAGCCAAGGAGCGCTATATTACGGAAACATGACATTATTTGACAGGTACACGGAATTTGGAGAAGAACCCGCCTTGCAATGCCGAAGACAATCTGCGCGCCGGACTCGTCGTCATTGAAGCCTGGTTCGGGGGCTACTGAGGGAGTCCTGGATTAGGGGGTGTCCGGATGGCCGGACTATACCTTCAGCCGGACTCCTGGACTATGAAGATACAAGATTGAAGACTTCGTCCCGTGTCCGGATGGGACTTTCCTTGGCGTGGAAGGCAAGCTTGGCGACGCGGATATTCGGATCTCCTACCATTGTAACCGACTTTGTGTAACCCTAACCCTCTCTGGTGCCTATATAAACCGGAGGGTTTTAGTCCGTAGGACAACCTCAACATACAACAATCATACCATAGGCTAGCTTCTAGGGTTTAGCCTCCTTGATCTCGTGGTAGATCTACTCTTGTACTACCCATATCATCAATATTAATCAACCAGGACGTAGGGTTTTACCTCCATCAAGAGGGCCCGAACCTGGGTAAAACATTGTGTCCCTCGTCTCCTGTTACCATCCACCTAGACGCACAGTTCGGGACCCCCTACCCGAGATCCGCCGGTTTTGACACCAACATTATCCTTGTTTGTTCCTTGTGGGACTAACCCGTGTAGGTATTGAAAGTGCAACTCACTCCAATGGATAGCTCCAAATGATCTACATCAACATTGAGCATCCACATCTTCAACATCTACATGAAGTCATCATCGACAAAACCCAAGGTTAGTTCATCCCTCTTAAAAGGGATCTCACATCTAGGAGGAGTTTTACTCTAAGAATTGAGCTAAAGCAACTCTAATGATGTGAACACAACAATGCTTTATGTAAAAGTGGTAACCCCACTTGTGCTTAAACGATGAGTATGACATATGATCAAATGTTCTCATTTGACTGCTAAGTCAATATACTCATATATAGATGACCAAGTCATGGCAAATTGCTTGATAGATGCTAGAATTGGTTGTGCATGCTTTGCCACATACTTCTATTGCCATTTTATTGTGTGAGTATGTTGGGTGCATATTTTACTCATTCGAGGACGTCCACTTGTTGTTTTGATTGGTTGGTTTCTTTTTCTTTGGCCAAGTGGATGGACAAGAATGCCTAAGAACCTTCTCTAGCTATCTATGCTTTTCTCGTCTCAAACTCTATTCATGCTACATCACAAAATTTGATCAAGTCAGATTCGAACCACTCTGTGTGAGGAGCGCTCGGAGTCCCCGATTAATCATAGACTTAAACTTGCAAAACTTCTTTGTGTGTTTCGGTCTGACCGATTCCTCCATTTCGGTCATACCGAGATCACTAAGTCGATCTAGGTTTTCAATCTCGGTGCAACCGATTTGAACTTTTCGGTCACACCGAGTTGCTGTAACTGTCAACAGTTATGCATCTCGGTGCCACCGAGTTGTTCCACTCGGTCACACCTACAGGGTCGGGCTATATATACTCATGGGCAAAATTTTGGAAATTTCTTAGAAACCTCTTCGCCCGCACATAGCCCGCTCTGCCTCCTGGGTCTCCGGATCGTCCACCTCATCGCCAGCCGCCTCCTGTCGCTGGTCTCCGCCGCCGTCAACGGAATTCTCCTCCACCGTTGCCGCCGTAGCGAGTTCATCGCCAAACTAGGGTATGGACTCGATCACAGTGCTATCCCCGTCCGATTCCTAGCACATTGTGTTCATTATGATTCTTGCCATGATTGAAACGCCTCTATCCAGTCAAAACACTCCGTAGATTAGAGTTGAATCGAAAATTTAGGGTTAGGTTTCCGCCGAAACCATCTCGGACCCACCGGGTTGCAAAACTCGGTTCCACCGATTCGGCCAAGGCCATTGCACATGTGGTTCTCGGTCTGACCGAGAATTGCAAATCGGTGTGACCGAGTTCTGGACTTTGTGAAACCCTAGCAGTCTCGGTGCCACCGAACTGTGACTCGGTCTGACCGAGTTCACTAGTTTTGGTTCCAACAGCTGCTTCGGTATCACCGAGTTTGCAAATCGGTTGATACGAAATGCTTTCTGTGGAAAACTAAAACTAAGTTTTTGACTCATTCTTTTGCAAAAATCTCTATATTTTGTGATGCTCATCCACTCTATCTCATCTACAATCTATTCACAGGGTCTGCAGTCAGTGTTTGCAACATGTCTGACCAAAGTGACAGCCAGAACAAGTCAGAGGAGCAGGTTCACTTGAGTGAGGGCACTAGTCCCTCTAGCAGCTTAGATGAGGGTAGCAGAAGCACCCCAAGCAACTTGCCAAAGGCTGCCACTAGAGCAAGCAAGAAAAGGACTTCAGAATCTGAAGATGAAGATTATGTTGCAGAGGAAGAAGCAACTTCAAAGAAGAAAGTGCTCAAGAAGGAATATGGCTCAGCTGCAGCCACAAAGCCAGGTATGCAGAAGAAGGCACCTGCAAGGAGAGTTCCCACTTCCAAACCTAGGAAGGTAGCCACTGGAGAAACCATGAAGTTTAACATTGAGTCAGAAGAGGAAGCTGTTGGTCAAGTTAAAAAGAAAAAGAGAGTCGGAACTACTACTGCTAGAGTTCTTGGCAAACCCTCTATGAGGAGAGATTCTGAAGAAGAAGAAGAAGAAGAGGAGGAAGAGGTTGCTGCACCAGCACCTAAGGCACAAAAGCTAATGGGTGATGCTATAAGGTCAGGGGCTGCATCATCAAAGCCCAAAGAAGCACCCAAAGCTGCCTCCAAGCCCAAGAGTGCACCTAAGAGGAATACCAGGAACATATCTGCTGCTGAAAAGAACAAGGCTCCAGTGCCTGATGTTGCTGCTGAGGAAGATGATGAAGGACAAGTCCTGAGGAAGCTCAAACCCAAGATTCCAGACCACAATGATGCTCATCCTGTGGCTGAGAACATGAAGATCAGGAGAGATTCAGGGTTGAGAAAATGGAGAGAGACAGATCCATATGCTACAAGGAGAAGGACTGTTGTTGGCTACAGGTTCCACACCAAGGAACATCAAGATTTCTATGAGACAGTGCTGCTGGACAAGAAACCCATAGTGTGTGATATGAGGTGGGTCGACTGGACCTATATCAAGGAGAATGAGGCACACTATCCTGGTGTGTATGACAGCTTCAATGCTTGTGGAGTTGCAGACTTTGTTGGGCAGAAGCTCACAAAGTGTAATGAGGAGCTCATAATGCAATTCTACTCCACAACACATTTCTATCCAGATGGCAGGATAGTATGGATGTCTGAAGGTACAAGGTACCAATCAACCATTGAGGAATGGGCTCAGTTGATCAATGCCCAGAAGAGCAAGAAGATGACTTGGATGTCTATGCCAAGAAGAAGATGGATCACAACTCTATGGCAAACATGTACAAGGAGATTCCTGAAGATGATCTTGAGACTCACCAGTTTGGGTCAGTGAAACACTTGCTGTCAGGGCTGCCTATAATCAATTGGATCCTTAGGCACACTCTCTTGCCCAAGTTAGGTGATCACAGAATGATCAGAGGCCATGCAATTAACTTGCTACACATATTTCATGTGCCACAGAAGTTCAAGGTCATGAGCCTTATAGTTGAGATTATCAAGAGGACAGCAGCTGATCAAAAGATAAGTTGTGGATATGCCCCACATATTTAGGAGTTGATTAACTCGAAGATGGGCACAGGCACATACCTGTTGGATAAGGAACACTTGCCCATTCATCCAGATTTCGAGGACAACCAAGTTGTGATGAATGAGAATGAACCATCATCAGTACAAGCTCAAGCAAAGAAGGAGAAGGCAAAGATGGAGAAAGTTGCCAAGATGCCAACTCAAGAGGAGGCATCTGAGTACTTTTTGAAGAGCAAGCAGGACCAGCTTAGTTATTTGATAGCATCAACTCTGAGGATTGAGAAGGGGTTGGCCACCCTAACTCAAAACCAAGAGAGCTTGGAAAGAATCATGGAACAAAAGTTCTATGAGTTAGATGTGAAAGTAACTGAGATTCAGTCTGCTGTGGAGCAGTTATAGGATGACATGCAGGAGAGGAAGGGCAAGACAACAACTGATGCATTTGCCAGAGTGCCTAGAGCTCAGAGATCATCTGCAGTGCCAGTTTCTGACACCAGAGCCACTACATCTGCACTAGCTAAGACTTCAGTGCCACTAGCTCCAGCACCTACACCAGCTCCAGCTCCATCTACTTAAACTGAAGCCTTCGTCCTCGGCGTTATCCGGACTCCACCACCTGAAGACCAAGCCTGAGAGTCGTTTTAGTGCTATGCATTTTCTATGAACTTTTTGGTAACTTGTTGCCAAAGGGGGAGAAAAATGTATAGATCATAGGCTTCGAGAGAGAGAGAGAGAGTTTGTGCTTTTGTTCTCTCTTGTCTTCTTGGTTGAACTTTGTTTGCTTTTGATTGCTTGAGATACTATGCTTATTTGTGAGACATTGATGATCATGTGGTTGATCATAAGCTACACTTATGCTTGTTGGATGATACTATCATTTTGAGCGCTCCACCAAGATGTATGTGACATGGAAGTGTAACCCATGATCCTAACTCATTGTGCATTTGCAGTCCAAAGCAAATCTTAAGATATGCACAAATTTAGGGGGAGCTCTTGCTTTTCACATACTTCTCAAAGCGACAATATCTTTCACTCTTATTATCATTTGTTGAAGCTTTGATCTATATGTTGTCATCAATTACCAAAAAGGGCGAGATTGAAAGTGCAACTATTCCTGGGTGGTTTTGGTAATTTCTAACAGCATATAGCTCATTGAGCTAACATTATTCCAAGATTAATATTTCAGGAAAAGCTTAATGAATGGCATGGCATGGATGAGGAAAGTGGATCCCTCAAAATTCTAAGGACAAAAAGTTTGGCTCAAGCCTGAAGCTCAAGACTCTACATTTTACATTTTTAGTGATCCAAGACTACATTGAGTCCATAGGAAAAGCCAATACTATCAAGGAGGGATGAGGTGTTGTTTAATGAGCCTCTTGCTTCATGTGCTTAGTGATATGCTCCAAAATCCTCAACTACCTTCCCACATCCACATATGACCTAAACCAAAAGTCAAACTCGGCCCCACTGATTCTTTCTATCCGGAGCCACCGAGTTTCAAATGTCATAGCCACTGCCACAAAACCTAGGCAAATCGGTCTCACCGATAGGGATCTCGGTCTCACCAAGATGGGATTGTAATCTCTCTATTAGCGATCGGTCCCACCGAGATTGCAATGTAAAATCTCTGTTTCTCTTTCGTAACATTTCGGTCTCACCGAAAAGAGCGAACCGGTCCCACCGAGTTTACCTGACCAACTCTCTGGTTAACTTATTACCAAATTCGGTCCCACCGAGTTTGTGTAATCGGTCACACCGAGATTACGTTATGCCCGAACCCTAACCATACCGGTCCTACCGAGTTGCATCTCAGTCTCACCGAAAATCCTAACGGTCACTAGGTTTGCTGAATCGGTCCGACCGAGTTTAACCATTCGGTCCCACCGAGTTTGGCAAATTGTGTGTAACGGTTAGATTTTGTGTGAAGGCTATATATACCCCTCTACCCACTCTTCATTCGTGGAGAAAGCCATCAGAACACATCTACACTTCCAATACACATGTTCTGAGAGAGAACCACCTACACTTGTGTTGAGGTCAAGATATTCCATTCCTACCATATGAATCTTGATCTCTAGCCTTTCCCAAGTTGCTTTCCACTCAAATCTTCTTTCCACCAAATCCAAATCCTGTGAGAGAGAGTTGAGTGTTGGGGAGACTATCATTTGAAGCACAAGAGCAAGGAGTTCATCATCAACACACCATTTGTTACTTCTTGGAGAGTGATATCGCCTAGATTGGCTAGGTGTCACTTGGGAGCCTCCGACAAGATTGTGGAGTTGAACCAAGGAGTTTGTAAGGGCAAGGAGATCTACCGCTAGGGAGGCAAGTCCTTCGTGGGCGACGGCCGTGATGGAATAGACAAGGTTGCTTCTTCATGGACCCTTCGTGGGTGGAGCCCTCCGTGGACTCGCGCAACCATTACCCTCCGTGGGTTGAAGTCTCCATCAACGTGGATGTACGATAGCACCACCTATCGGAACCACGACAAAAACATCCATGTCTCCAATTGCATTTGAATCCTCCAAACCCTTCCCTTTAGATTCTTGCAAGTTGCATGCTTTACTTTCCTCTGCTCATATACTCTTTTGCATGCTTGCTTGAATTGTGTGGAGATTGCTTGACTTGTGCTAAGATAGTTAAAATCTGCCAAGAACTAAAAATTGAAAAGGCTAGATTTTTATTTGGTCAAGTAGTCTAATCACCCCCCCTCTAGACATACTTTCGATCCTACAGATGTGTGCAAGGTCAAGCGATCACATTAAACCACAAGTAAATGAGTTAGGGTTAGAGATAATCGAAGACATGAAGACGGGGATGTATCTCGATATTCACTTCCCATCGCCGATGAGGATCTCGATCACCCCTCCGCCTCCAGTCTATCCAGATTTGCATCCTTTGCACTGGTGGATTGCTTCAACACTCTAGCACCCGCACATGCTCTTGGTGTATCTCCCCGATTGAACTCGCCGACAGTCACACGACTTGCTCCTCGAACATGGCAACTAGGCCATCAAGCAATGCTTAGGACTGCTTTGATTCCATCCACCTTTGCTTGAAGCGGTCACAATGCCTCAAACTCCTTCATGACCCACTCCTTGAACAACTCCATGAGATACCTCGTTGGCACACTTGGCTTGAACGCCATCGTCACCACTTCCCCTGAACCCAGCCGAATGTCGACCTTAGATTTATAGTCAACTATGCAAGGCAATCGACAACCAGCCAGTTGATGTTACCGTTAGATCTACAGATTACGAAACACGAAATGGACGAACGAAGCTCTGAATACCACGGTAATATTCTTGGCGTCGGCGAACGTAGGTATTTTGGATTTCTGAGGAGAGGATTATAACTTGGGGAAGGAGGGGAAGGACAGAGAGAGGTTGGGGACAATATGTTTCAGTTTAAACTTGATGCTACATCACATACAAGAAGAGCTTGAGCTTATATACCGCTCGTACATGGGCGACTCACTCAGTGTCATCCCACTTACAAACCGATTAGCCTGCTTGTAGCCACTCCCGCCTTGTTCACTTTCATCACTTGCCGCCAAGTCTACCCGCGCTCATTCTTTTTTTGTTCATCCTCGCGCTCATTCAGCTGGCGCCACCACATAGATCACCAATTCAGCAGGGTAGTGGTGGTAACATGGTTGCTTCTCAGATGCTTTTGGTAAGTTTTGTTGCTGGTGTGCAGGTTGCCTCTTGATATTATGCTCGGTAGATTTTATTGACTAAGGTTAGCACTTGTTTTCTTTTCTTTGAAACCCTGCTAAGGGCCACAGGTGTGACACGAACATATGACAACTCTGAACACTTTTTATGTCAAGTTTAGCGTCACAAGGATGGCAATTTAGTTGTCAAGCATTGGCAACTTTCTTTTCAGATGGCAAGTTTCATTTTTTTTTTCATTTTTTTTATTTTCAGATGGCAAGTTTCAGTTTTTTTTTCTTTTCGGGTGGCAACTTTAGTTGTAAAAAACGCCAGAGCTGGAGTGCTTCGTGTCACACATGTGGTACTTATCATTTGGATTTCCTATTGGTTTCTTGTTGAACTCTTGTAATCGTGTCAGTTTCTTCAATAGAGTCGACCGATAGCCCTGTAACTTAGAGAAAATACATTCTACCCAGCTGATATGGGAATATCATTGAGCATCTGAGCATAAAAGAAAACACTCCTGCTTTGGTAGCAGAAGGCGTGTGGCAAATTACCTTTTTTTCACTCAGCACACACACTGAGCTGAGTCCTGGAATCAATTCGCCAGCCGCCGCCGGACGCCAGAACTAGTTTTGGGACTTGGGAGGGAGTGCGTGGCTGCGTGACTGCGACCTGGCGGGCGAGTCGCGTGCGGCCTGTGGGCTGTGTCGTGGTTCGTGTGGAGCCGAGGCGCCGAAGGAGCTGCTTTGGGCTTCAGTTTGTGGTCTGGTAGCCTACTTGTGTGCTCGCAGATGTATAAGAGTATATGTTGAATTTTTTTTGCCCAAAATCTTGAGTATTCCATGGAATGCCAAGGAAGACCCCCAGCGCCGATCTATCCCGGTCCCCCCGCGCACACGCGCACTTGACGTTGTCCAGTAACTATCTCACCTAAGGGGACAAGATTATCATATGAAAGATTCATTGCTCATCGTTTTTCCTCCTGTCCTGGCGGCTGGAACCCTAGCCGCCGCCAGGAGACCCAATCTTCCAGCGCCGTCCTCCGGCGGCTCCCCACCGCCAGCGACTTCGGTCGTCGGTGGTGAGGGGGTCGCCGGGTCCATGCGTGTGGATTGTTTTTACTCCCTCATAGTTTAGATTTTTAGGTTGTTCATCATGTTTGTTTCAGCGGCGATGATGACAACGCTGAATAAAGATTCTTCGGATCCTTCCTTGACAAGGTCATTGGTCCTATGGTTGGGGATGGATTTGGAAACCAGTCTGTTCAAGCAAGGATGGCGTGGCGGCGGCATCCTCGTGGTGGACCTGTGTCCTCGGGCTCCGCCGTTGCAGCGGCGTTTGCTCCAGCGTCGGCGCGGAGCTTGGGAGGTAGTCCAGGAGCGGATGCAGATTGTGGTCTGCATCGACGACATCTGGAAGACCGAACATGTGCTGGGTTCGTGGTTCGTGGATAGCAGGTATGGTTTCCTTCCATGATGTCTTAGTCGCGGTGGGGTGCCAGATCTGGAGTTCGATGGCGTGTCCGGGGTGTTGCCCTGGTCTGATTCGTTCAACGGTAAGGGCTTCACTTTTGGTGAGCCAACTTGGAGGTCCGCAAAGCTGCATATCAGCGATGGAGCCGCGTCGAACTCGGGTGAGGAGGTGATCCATCAATCTTTTCTTCGGTGGCTGCTGTCGTGGTGCCGGAGGCAGGTGATGGGCGTTGGTGTCAAGCTCAGAGATGTTCTGCTATCTTTTCAGTTTTGTCATGTCGGTCCTTACGTGACTTGTACTTTAATCTTTATGATATGAATGAGGCACGTATTACCATGCAAAAAAAGTAACTATCTCACCTGCAAACGCACTAACATTATAGCAAGGCTGCCCCCGCCACTACTCATGAAGCACCTTCTGGGCTTGTCACTGGTCACCATGCAACACCATCGAGCATTGCTGTCGGTTGCAGCTCTGCCATGGGACGGTTGTACCATGCTGTGGTGCCAGTCGCAACACATCACCTCATCAATTGTAGCCTGTCGTGCGTTGTTGGTCCCCGTATGGATAGTTACAACTCTCTTGGTAACCGTTTCCAGCATCCTTAGTCTGTCGTTTCGCCATTGCAACTCTCTGCGTGGTTGGCTCGAGCTTGGCATGCTCGTGCTTGTAGCATCTTGGTTCGATGGTCACAACATCCTCTACTAGATAACTGTGCATAGTTGCACTTTCCCAGTCACCGCTCTTCGCACCACCTCACGTCGGTTTCAGCTCTGCCGATGATCGGTTCCGGCATTGCTGCACTAGTAGAAAAAGGGGCTTTCGTTCGGGCCTGGCCATTCCATTAGTCCCGGTTCTTATACGAACCAGGACCAATGGGTGCATTCGTCCCGGTTCGTGAGCCCAGGTGGCCGGCCGGGGCCTCGTGGGCTTTGGTCCCGGTTCGTCTGGACCCATTTGTCCCGATTCTAGGCACGAACCAGGACCAATGGGCCTCGCTCCTGGACCACATCCATTGGTCCCGGTTCCAGCCACGAACCGGGACAAATGAGTTGCCTATATATAGCCCATCGCCGGCGAGCAGAGCACTCCACACTGCTCTGTTTTTTGCTGGCCGGCGAGGGGAGGGCATTTGGTGCTCTAGCTCACCTCCTATGCACATGAGGTGTTCGATGAAATGTCCGAGCCACACTTGTTAATATTTCTTCTCTTGAAACTCGACCTCCGAACTCCATTTTCTCCGAGATTTTTCTAGGTTTAGCGGTCCGTCACATCCCGTCCCCGTCTTCACCACCGTCGATCGCCCGCGCCGATCTCGTCGCCGGCACCACCGTGGTGAGCCTCTCATTCTTATCTTCTTTCTGAAAGAAAAAAATATTCTTACTTCATATAGATACTTGTCTAATTTTCTTACTTTTATTGTTCCTTGTTATTATATAGTGCGATAGTTCTGGTATCCGCCCTCGTCCTGTCTATGATTCAGATGTGGTATATATTATCTTTTTATAACTATTTGGTTCATTTATTGTTTATGACAATTATGCCGACCAACGTGCCATAGATTTTATTTATGTACGAGGTGGTTGAACCTGAAATTCCAACCGACCCTATTGTCGAGAGGTTAAATATAGTTGAAGAAGAAAACAATTACTTGAAGGAAAAAATTAAAAAAATTGAGGAGGAGAAGATGATATTGGAGTTGCATGTTGCGGATGTCGTTGATGATCACAAGATCAAGATGGATGCAATGCGGTTGAAGATTAGAAGATTAGAAAGTATGCCATTCATACCGAGGTTTGGTATCATTATGCCGTTGGATCAATTGTTACATTAGTTGTGATTATGATCGCATTTGTTGTTGCATTGAAAGGTTTTACATAGTTTCAATGTATGGTTCAACTAGATGCTCTCCAGAGGTATATGTTGTTCAATTTGAACTATGTATGTACTTTGGTTTTAATGTGATGATGAACTACTATTAATTTGGTCACTTATCTATCCATGTTCATTTGTAGTGCTTTTCAATTTCAGGGTCTTATAGCTGAAAAAAAATCAGTAAATGCATGAAAAATAACAAATGAAGTCAGAAAGGGTTGAAAATTGATGATGTGGCTTTGAATGGCGCATTTTGAACACAGAAAAACTATGGAGTTCAAATAAGTTCAAAAAATGAAATCCCTTTGTAACAGACGAGTTTCCGTATGAAACCCTGATACTTCGAAAGAGATTGTCCGTTTTGTACACTAAGTGCATCCAGTTTTTGCCGTAAGCCTCTCTACTTTCTTGCACATGCTATGTGGGTGAAATGATGATACCATGCCAACTTTTAACCTTTTCAAAGTACATTTGTAGTGATTTTCAATTTCAGGGTCTTATAGCTGAAAAAATCAGTAAATGCATGAAAAATAACAAATGAAGTCAGAAAGGGTTGAAAATTGATGAAGTGGCTTTGAATGGTGCATTTTGAACACAGAAAAAACTATGAAGTTCAAATAAGTTCAAAAAATGAAATCCCTTTGTAACAGACGAGTTTCCGTATAAAACTCTGATACTTCGAAAGAGATTGTCCGTTTTGTACACGAAGTGCATCCAGTTTTTGCCGTAAGCCTCTCTACTTTCTTGCACATGCTATGTGGGTGAAATGATGATACTATGCCAACTTTCAACCTTTTCAGAGTTCATTTGTAGTGCTTTTCAATTTCAGGGTCTTATAGGTGGAAAAAATCAGTAAATGCATGAAACATAACAAATGAAGTCAGAAAGGGTTGAAAATTGATGATGTTGCTTTGAATGGTGCATTTTGAACACAGAAAAACTATGGAGTTCAAATAAGTTCAAAAAAATGAAATCCCTTTATAACAGAGGAGTTTCCGTATGAAACCCTGATACTTCGAAAGAGATTGTCTGTTTTGTACACGAAGTGCATCCAGTTTTTGTGGTAAGCCTCTCTACTTTCTTGCACATGCTATGTGGGTGAAATGATGATACCATGCCAACTTTCAACCTTTTCAGAGTTCATTTGAAATGCTTTTCAATTTCAGGGTCTTATAGCTCAAAACAATCAGTAAATGCATGAAAATAATAAGTAATTTGAAAGAAAATAATATGAACTTTAATAAAATATATAAGTAGAAACAAAATAAAATATTATAAAATAAACTTTACTGACATAAATAAAATTTATGAAACTAAAATTATCAAAGTATTTTCTGTTCAAAACATTATAAGCAACCTCAAAAATTTATGAAACTAAAATTATATAAAATTGATGCAACTAAAATTATCAAAGTATTTTCTGTTCCAAATCATTAAAAGCAAAAAGAATTTTCATAAAGAACTTTGTTTGTTAGAAACTTTAATAGCAAAAAGAATTATCATAAATAAAATAAATAAGTAATTAGAAAAAAAATAAAATAAAATAAATAATTATTTTGTTGTAAGTAGAAACAAAACGAAAAAATAAAGCAAAAAATAAACAAAAAAATGGGAAAAAATAAAAAAATTGCCACCTACTGGGCCACCACGGCCTGAATACGATTAGAAACCCATCCAAGGGCCAGGATTTAGGCCCACATAAGGCCTAGTAGGCCCATCAGGGATAGCAGTCACAATTAGGCCCGTAAGCCTGCTGCAATGGACAGGAGCTCGAGAGGGGTGTGGCAGTGGGGCTTATAAACACTGCGCTCCCCTCTCAACTAGCGAGGTGGGACTAAACTTTCGACGCGGGCTCAGCAACACAAGGCCTTTGGTCCCGGTTGGTGGCACCAACCGGTACTAAAGGGGCGAAGTGGTACCGGTTCGTGGCACCAACCGGGACCAATGTCACCCCTTTAGTCCTGGTTGGTGCCACCAACCGGGACCAAAGGCCGCTGCTTCCCACCCTTTGGGGTACTGAAAAGAGACCTTTGGTCCTTGTTGGTGGCACAAACCGGGACTAAAGGGGGTATTGGTCCCGGTTGGTGTCACGAACCGGGACCAATGCGCTGGGTATATAAGAAAACACTTAGCAGTTTCGACCAGATCCATCACCTCTTCCCCGACGCCCCTGCTCCGCGCCGTCGCCGCCCAACGCCCCTGCTCCACCTTGCCGTCGCCGCCGCCACCGACGCCGTCAGGCTGCTCGACGTCGCCGTCGCCGCCACCAGGCTGCTCAACATCGCCGCCGCTGACGCCCTCTGCCCCGACAACAGCGTCGACCCTCGTGCCCCTGCCGGCCTCGACGCGCCGCCCACCGTGCCCTGCCGCCCCCTGTGAGCACCAGCCTGCTCCCGCGCCTCTCCCCTGTCCCGCGCCCCTGCCCTGCCCCGCCGGCGCCGGAGCCGGCCCCTCCGCCGTGCCCCTCCGCCCCTACCGAGTGCTAGCTATTAGATTTTTAGATGTTTTAGATGTTTTTTTAGATGTTTTTAGATGTTTTTACATGTTTTTTAGATTATTTCAGTTTATGTTTAGTTTAGTTTTAAGATTAGGAAAATTTCAGATGTATAGTTATATTTATTTAGATGTATAGTTAATTTAGATGTTGTAATTTGTTCATAAAAATTGTGCACTTTTGTATAGAAACTTTTTTTTTCATATGTACGAAAATTTAGAATGAAAACGAAAACAAACATATAAGAAAAAACAAAGGAAAAAATGAAGAAGGACCCGCGGCGAAGCAAGTCTTTTTTAAGGTAGTTCTTTGTTAAAGTGAGGGGGGACGTCCGGAGCACCCCCCTCGGCCCTCTCACTCGACCAAAACTCTCGAGGACACCCAAACCCTAGAAAAAACAATGTCGGTCTCCTACCCCGTCCCGCCGCACCCCTACCCGATCGACAAACTCTCTTGAGGCCACCCAAATTTACCAAGTTAAAAGAGCATTGTCGTCGAGGCCACCCCGAACCCTTGAAGCGTTGTTGAGGCCACCCCAAACCCTTGAAGCGTTGTCGAGGCCACCCCAAACCCTAGAGAAGCGTCGAGGCCAGACCACTAATATGATTCCTTATTGAAGCGTTTGTCATGTTTGAATAATAATTGCCATGTTGTAAATATTTGCAGAAACTATGAATCCGCACCCCCGAGACAAAGCAAAAGAAGCGGTGCTGGGGAAGATAATCACACACGGAAGTGATGTCGTCTTGTCCTTTCTCAACGACACATGCACGGATGGTCTGGAAAGACAGGATGAAGAAGCAGGCTACGACGATGATCAAACAATGGAGGAGGAAGGACACCATGATGACGGCTTCGGTGACCAAATGGAGGGGTAAGGACACCGTGATGATGGCACCGGTGACCGAATGGAGGGGGAAGGACACCGTGATGACGGCTCCGGTGACCGAACGAAGTCCGGCCAGGTATATATATTAATTAATTAAGCATGTGCTGACTATATAGCTAATTGATGCATTAATTGTTTTTGGTATGTACACATATTAACTCTCTTCTTTTTCTTCTTTTCTAGCCCTCCGGATCGAGAAACACTTAGGTAACGAAACGAGGCCCGAAAAGAAAGTTGCGCACGGATGAAAGGTACACGATCATCGAAATTGATCGCGCTGGCCAACTGGTTGAACCCCTCCGGACCAAGCAAAAATTTAATGCTCAGTGCGGGGCTCTAGTTAGGGACATGATCCCGATCAGCATCGAGCAATGGTTGAAGCCTAAGGACATAGACTCTCAGGTGTCTTATGTCAGCGATAGGCAGAAAGCTGATCTTTGGACCGCGCTGCAGGAAAATTTCACCTTCCCACCAGAGGAAGATCCGGAGAATCCAGTTAAAAAGCCAATGATCAAGGCTTATGCTCTTAGGAAGATGGCCGAGCTATTCAGGAGGTGGAAGAATGAGCTGAAATCATCGTTTGTCGACCAAGACAAGACTCCAGAATTCATCGGCCGATTTGAGAAGATCAAAGATCAGTGGCCCGCATTTTTCACCAAAAAGAAACCTGAGAGAGAAGCGAAGATGTCAGCGACAAACAAGAAGAATGCTGCAAAGAAGAAGCATCACCATCGCACAGGGTCAGGTGGCTACTGATGACCCACAAGTATAGGGGATCTATCGTAGTCCTTTCGATAAGTAAGAGTGTCAAACCCAACGAGGAGCAGAAGGAAATGATAAGCGGTTTTCAGCAAGGTATTCTCTGCAAGTACTGAAATAAGTGGTAACAGATAGTTTTGTGATAGGATAATTTGTAACGAGCAACAAGTAACGAAAGTAATAAAGTGCAGCAAAGTGGCCCAATCCTTTTTGTAGCAAAGGACAAGCCTGGACAAACTCTTATATAAGGAAAAGCACTCCCGAGGACACATGGGAATATCGTCAAGCTAGTTTTCATCACGTTCATATGATTCGCGTTCGGTACTTTGATAATTTGATATGTGGGTGGACCGGTGCTTGGGTGATGTTCTTACTTGAACAAGAATCCCACTTATGATTAACCTCTACTGCAAGCATCCGCAACTACAACAAAAGTATTAAGGTAAACCTAACAATAGCATGAAACATATGGATCCAAATCAGCCCCTTACGAAGCAACGCATAAACTAGGGTTTAAGCTTCTGTCACTCTAGCAACCCATCATCTACTTATTACTTCCCAATGCCTTCCTCTAGGCCCAAATAATGGTGAAGTGTTATGTAGTCGACGTTCACATAACACCACTAGAGGCTAGACAACATACATCTCATCAAAATATCGAACGAATACCAAATTCACATGACTACTAATAGTAAGACTTCTCTCATGTCCTCAGGAACAAACGTAACTACTCACAAAGCATACTCATGTTCATAATCAGAGGGGTAATAATATTCATAAAGGATCTGAACATATGATCTTCCACCAAATAAACCAACTAGCATCAACTACAAGGAGTAATCAACACTACTAGCAACCTACTAGTACCAATCCCGGACTTAGAGACAAGAATTGGATACAAGAGATGAACTAGGGTTTTGAGAGAAGATGGTGCTGGTGAAGATGTTGATGGAGATTGCCCTCTCCCGATGAGAGGAGCGTTGGTGATGACGATGGCGATGATTTCCCCCTCCCGGAGGGAAGTGTCCCTGATGTCTACTACACAACCTTCTTCTTGTAGACGTTATTGTGCCTGCAAGTTCACAGGTTTGTAGGACAGTAGCAAATTTCCCTCAAGTGGATGACCTAAGGTTTATCAATCCGTGGGAGGCGTAGGATGAAGATGGTCTCTCTCAAGCAACCCTGCAACCAAATAGCAAAGAGTCTCTTGTGTCCCCAACACACCCAATACAATGGCAAATTGTATAGGTGCACTAGTTCGGCGAAGAGATGGTGATACAAGTGCAATATGGATGGTATTTATGGGCTTTGTAAACTGAAAATATAAAAACAGCAAGGCAGCAAGCGGTAAAAGTGAGCGTAATCGGTATTGCAATGATAGGAAACAAGGCCTAGGGTTCATACTTTCACTAGTGCAAGTCCTCTCAACAATAATAACATAATTGGATGACATAAATGCCCTTCATTGATATGACCGTTGGATGGATAAGATATTTTGGGACAGCTGGCGCATAGCACAGCAACGGTCGGAAATTTGAGGTACAAATTCCTCAGGGCTATCATGTTCCTCACTGTGTAGGCAATCCGCACTGGCGAATTCCTAACTCCTCAGTCAGAACAAAGTCCTCAGTGACTAGAAGAAATGCGTCTCTCTCATTGAAGAAACTGACTGAACTGTATGAGATTTCCAATGGCTTCACTCGAAGGGATTGGTAGGTGTAGGATTTGAGTTTAGCATCAAATGGAAATTTTTCCTTAGTATTTCCTCGACCCCCATTAACAGTATGGTGTTTCCTATGACTCAAGAAAGAGAAAATGAAACTACGAAAACAAAAGTCTTCACGCTTCATGTTCCTCGAATGAATACCAAGTCTTCAAGGTCACACCAATTTCTTCATTTTCAAAGTCTTCAGAAATTCTTCAGAATATCAAAGTCTTTAGTTGAAGAACTTCATTTTTAGGGGTCGACTTTCTCTGTAAATATCAAACTCCTCATAGACTTATAGACCTGTGTACACTCATAAACACATTAGATCCTTAACCTGTAAGTCTTCAATACACCAAAATCACTAAGGGGCACTAGATGAACTTACAAAAGAGTCTCTTGTGTCCCCAACACACCCAATACAATGGCAAATTGTATAGGTGCACTAGTTCGGCGAAGAGATGGTGATACAAGTGCATGTGGATGGTATTTATGGGTTTTTGTAAACTGAAAATATAAAAACAGCAAGGTAGCAAGCGGTAAAAATGAGCGTAAACGGTATTGCAATGATAGGAAACAAGGCCTAGGGTTCATACTTTCACTAGTGCAAGTCCTCTCTGAAGGAAATATGCCCTAGAGGCAATAATAAAGTTATTATTTATTTCCTTATTTCATGATAAATGTTTATTATTCATGCTAGAATTGTATTAACCGGAAACATAATACATGTGTGAATACATAGACAAACAGAGTGTCACTAGTATGCCTCTACTTGACTAGCTCGTTGATCAAAGATGGTTAAGTTTCCTAGCCATAGACATGAGTTGTCATTTGATTAACGGGATCACATCATTAGGAGAATGATGTGATTGACATGACCCATTCCGTTAGCTTAGCACTCGATCGTTTAAGTATGTTGCTATTGATTTCTTCATGACTTATACATGTTCCTATGACTATGAGATTATGCAACTCCCGTTTACCGGAGGAACACTTTGTGTGCTACCAAACGTCACAACGTAACTGGGTGATTATAAAGGTGGTCTATAGGTGTCTCCGAAGGTACTTGTTGGGTTGGCGTATTTCGAGATTAGGATTTGTCACTCCGAATGTCGGAGAGGTATCTCTGGGCCCTCTCGGTAATGCACATCACTTAAGCCTTGCAAGCATTGCAGCTAATGAGTTAGTTGCGAGATGATGTATTACGGAACGAGTAAAGAGACTTGCCGGTAACGAGATTGAACTAGGTATTGGATACCGACGATCGAATCTCGGGCAAGTAACATACCGATGACAAAGGGAAGAACGTATGTTATTATGCGGTCTGACCGATAAAGATCTTCGTAGAATATGTGGGAGCCAATATGAGCATCCAGGTTCCGCTATTGGTTATTGACCGGAGACGTGTCTCGGTCATGTCTACATTGTTCTCGAACCCGTAGGGTCCGCACGCTTAAGGTTTCGATGACAGTCATATTATGAGTTTATGAGTTTTGATGTACCGAAGGAGTTCGGAGTCCCGGATGAGATCGGGGACATGACGAGGAGTCTCGAAATGGTCGAGACATAAGATCGATATATTGTACGACTATATTCGGACATCGAAAAGGTTCTGAGTGGTTCAGGTATTTTTCGGAGTACCGGGGAGTTACGGGAATACCGGGGAGAAGTATTGGGCCTTATTGGGCCATACGGGAAAGAGAGAGGGGCTGCCTAGGGCAGGCCGCCCCCCCAAGGCCTAGTCCGAATTGGACTAGGGGGAGGGTCCGCGCCCCCTCCTTCCTTCCCTTCTCTTTTCCCCTTCCTTGTCTCCTACTCCTACTACATGGAAGGACTCCTAGTTGGACTAGGAAAGGGGGAATCCTACTCCCGGTGGGAGTAGGACTCCCTAGGGCGCGCCATAGAGAGGGCCGGCCCTCCCCTCCTCCACTCCTTTATATACGGGGGCAGGGGGCACCCCATAGACACACAAGTTTATCTTCTAGATCGTTCCTTAGCCGTGTGCGGTGCCCCCCTCCACCATATTCCACCTCGGTCATATCGTTGCAGTGCTTAGGTGAAGCCCTGCGTCGGTAGAACATCATCATCGTCATCACGCCGTCGTGCTGACGGAACTCATCCCTGAAGCTTTGCTGGATCGGAGCCCGGGGATTGTCATCGAGCTAAACGTGTGCTAAAACTCGGAGGTGCCGTAGTTTCGGTGCTTGGATCGGTCGGATCGGGAAGACGTACGACTACTTCCTCTATGTTGTGTCAACGCTTCCGCTTCGGTCTACGAGGGTACGTAGACAACACTCTCCCCTCTCGTTGCTATGCATCACGATGATCTTGCGTGTGCGTAGGAAATTTTTTGAAATTACTACGTTCCCCAACAGTGGCATCCGAGCCTAGGTTTTATGGTTTGATGTTATATGCACGAGTAGAACACAAGTGAGTTGTGGGCGATATAAGTCATACTGCTTACCAGCATGTCATACTTTGGTTCGGCGGTATTGTTGGATGAAGCAGCCCAGACCGACATTACGCGTACGCTTACGCGAGACTGGTTCTACCGATGTGCTTTGCACATAGGTGGCTGGCGGGTGTCAGTTTCTCCAACTTTAGTTGAACCGAGTGTGGCTACACCCGGTCCTTGAGAAGGTTAAAACATCACTAACTTGACGAACTATTGTTGTGGTTTTGATGCGTAGGTAAGAATAGTTCTTGCTCAGCCCGTAACAGCCACGTAAAACTTGCAACAACAAAGTAGAGGACGTCTAACTTGTTTTTGCAGGGCATGTTGTGATGTGATATGGTCAAGGCATGACGCTATATTTTATTGTATGAGATGACAATGTTTTGTAACTGAGTTATCGGCAACTGGCAGGAGCCATATGGTTGTCGCTTTATTGTATGCAATGCAATCACCCTGTAATTACTTTACTTCATCACTAAGCGGTAGCGATAGTCGTAGAAGCATAAGATTGGCGAGACGACAACGATGCTATGATGGAGATCAAGGTGTCGCGCCGGTGACGATGGCGATCATGACGGTGCTTCGAAGATGGAGATCACAAGCACAAGATGATGATGGCCATATCATATCACTTATATTGATTGCATGTGATGTTTATCTTTTATGCATCTTATCTTGCTTTGGTTGACGGTAGCATTTTAAGATGATCTCTCACTAATTATCAAGAAGTGTTCTCCCTGAGTATGCACCGTTGCGAAAGTTCTTCGTGCTGAGACACCACGTGATGATCGGGTGTGATAGGCTCTATGTTCAAATACAACGGGTGCAAAACAGTTGCACACACGGAATACTCAGGTTATACTTGACGAGCCAAGCATATACACATATGATCTCGGAACACGGAGACCGAAAGGTCGAGCGTGAATCATATAGTAGATATGATCAACATAGTGATGTTCACCGTTGAAACTACTCCATCTCACGTGATGATCGGACATGGTTTAGTTGATATGGATCACGTGATCACTTAGAGGATTAGAGGGATGTCTATCTAAGTGGGAGTTCTTAAGTAATATGATTAATTGAACTTTAAATTTATCATGAACTTAGTCCTGGTAGTATTAGCATATCTAGTGCAAGTGGGAGACTGAAGGAAATATGCCCTAGAGGCAATAATAAAGTTATTATTTATTTCCTTATTTCATGATAAATGTTTATTATTCATGCTAGAATTGTATTAACCGGAAACATAATACATGTGTGAATACATAGACAAACAGAGTGTCACTAGTATGCCTCTACTTGACTAGCTCGTTGATCAAAGATGGTTAAGTTTCCTAGCCATAGACATGAGTTGTCATTTGATTAACGGGATCGCATCATTAGGAGAATGATGTGATTGACATGACCCATTCCGTTAGCTTAGCACTCGATCGTTTAAGTATGTTGCTATTGCTTTCTTCATGACTTATACATGTTCCTATGACTATGAGATTATGCAACTCCCGTTTACTGGAGGAACACTTTGTGTGCTACCAAACGTCACAACGTAACTGGGTGATTATAAAGGTGCTCTACAGGTGTCTCCGAAGGTACTTGTTGGGTTGGCGTATTTCGATATTAGGATTTGTCACTCCGAATGTCGGAGAGGTATCTCTGGGCCCTCTCGGTAATGCACATCACTTAAGCCTTGCAAGCATTGCAGCTAATGAGTTAGTTGCGAGATGATGTATTACGGAACGAGTAAAGAGACTTGCCGGTAACGAGATTGAACTAGGTATTGGATACCGACGATCGAATCTCGGGCAAGTAACATACCGATGACAAAGGGAACAACGTATGTTGTTATGCGGTCAGACCGATAAAGATCTTCGTAGAATATGTGGGAGCCAATATGAGCATCCAGGTTCCGCTATTGGTTATTGACCGGAGACATGTCTCGGTCATGTCTACATTGTTCTCGAACCCGTAGGGTCCGCACGCTTAAGGTTTCGATGACAGTTATATTATGAGTTTATGAGTTTTGATGTACCGAAGGAGTTCGGAGTCCCGGATGAGATCGGGGACATGACGAGGAGTCTCGAAATGGTCGAGACGTAAAGATCGATATATTGGACGACTATATTCGGACATCGGAAAGGTTCTGAGTGGTTCGGGTATTTTTCGGAGTATCGGGGAGTTACGGGAATACGGGGGAGAAGTATTGGGCCTTATTGGGCCATACGGGAAAGAGAGAGGGGCTGCCTAGGGCAGCCCCCCCCCCCAAGGCCTAGTCCGAATTGGACTAGGGGGAGGGGTTGCGCCCCCTCCTTCCTTCCCTTCTCTTTTCCCCTTCCTTGTCTCCTACTCCTACTACATGGAAGGACTCCTAGTTGGACTAGGAAAGGGGGAATCCTACTCCCGGTGGGAGTAGGACTCCCTAGGGCGCGCCATAGAGAGGGCCGGCCCTCCCCTCCTCCACTCCTTTATATACGGGGGCAGGGGGCACCCCATAGACACACAAGTTGATCTTCGTGATCGTTCCTTAGCCGTGTGCGGTGCCCCCCTCCACCATATTCCACCTCGGTCATATCGTTGCAGTGCTTAGGCGAAGCCCTGCGTCGGTAGAACATCATCATCGTCATCACGCCGTCGTGCTGACGGAACTCATCCCCGAAGCTTTGCTGGATCGGAGCCCGGGGATCGTCATCGAGCTGAACGTGTGCTAAAACTCGGAGGTGCCGTAGTTTCGGTGCTTGGATCGGTCGGATCGAGAAGACGTACGACTACTTCCACTATGTTGTGTCAACGCTTCCGCTTCGGTCTACGAGGGTACGTAGACAACACTCTCCCCTCTCGTTGTTATGCATCACCATGATCTTGCGTGTGCGTAGGAATTTTTTTGAAATTACTACATTCCCCAACACTCTCAACAATAATAACATAATTGGATCATATAACTATCCTCAACATGCAACAAAGAGTCACTCCAAAGTCACTAATAGCGGAGAACAAACGAAGAGATTATGGTAGGGTACGAAACCACCTCAAAGTTATTCTTTCCAATCAATCCGTTGGGCTATTCCTATAAGTGTCACAAACAGCCCTAGAGTTCGTACTAGAATAACACCTTAAGATACAAATCAACCAAAACCCTAATGTCACCTAGATACTCCATTGTCACCTCAAGTATCCGTGGGTATGATTATACGATATGCATCACACAATCTCAATTCATCTACTCAACCAACACATAGAACCTCAAAGAGTGCCCCAAAGTTTCTACCGGAGAATCACGACGAAAACGTGTGCCAACCCCTATGCATAGGTTCCCAATGTCACGAAACCCGCAAGTTGATCACCAAAACATACATCAAGTGGATCAATAGAATAACCCATTGTCACCACGGTTATTCCATGCAAGACATACATCAAGTGTTCTCAAATCTTTAAAGACTCAATCCGATAAGATAACTTCAAAGGGAAAACTCAATCCATTACAAGAGAGTAGAGGGGGAGAAGAAACATAAGATCCAACTACAATAGCAAAGCTCGCGATGTTGGAGAACGTTGCGGAAAATAAAAATTTTCTACGGTTTCACCAAGATCTATCTATGAGTTCATCTAGCAACGAGTGATTGGAGTGCATCTACATACCTTTGTAGATCGCGAGCGGAAGCGTTCAATAGAACGGGGATGATGGAGTCGTACTCGCCGTGATCCAAATCACCGATGACCAAGTGCCGAACGGACGGCACCTCCTCGTTCAACACACGTATGGAGCGGAAGACGTCTCCTCCTTCTTGATCCAGCAAGGGGGAAGGAGAGGTTGATGATGATCTAGCAGCACGACGGCGTGGTGGTGGATGCAGCAGTCACCTCATCAGGGCTTCGCTGAGCTTCTGCGAGAGGGAGAGGTGTAGCAGGGGAGAGGGAGGCGCCAAGACTTGAGGTGCGGCTGTCCTCCCCCCCCCTTTATATAGGCCCCCTAGGGGGGTGCGCCGGCCCTAGGAGATGGGATCTCCTAGGGGGCAGCGGCTAGGGGGGTGGAGTGCCCCCAAGGCAAGTGGGGCGCCCCCCACGCTAGGGTTTCCAACCCTAGGCGCAGGGGGGCCCAAGGGGGGCGCACCAGCCCACTATGGGCTGGTTCCCCTCCCCACTTCAGCCCATGGGGCCCTCCGGGATGGGTGGCCCCACCCGGTGGACCCCCGGGACCCATCCGGTGGTCCCGGTACAATACCGGTGACCCCGAATTCTCCCGATGGCCGAAACTGCACTTCCTATATATAATTCTTCACCTCCGGACCATTCCGAAACTCCTCGTGACGTCCAGGATCTCATCCGGGACTCCGAACAACTTTCAGATTACTGCATACTCATATCTATACAACCCTAGTGTCACCGAACCTTAAGTGTGTAGACCCTACGGGTTCGAGAGACATGCAGACATGACCGAGACGACTCTCCTGTCAATAACCAACAGCGGGATCTGGATACCCATGTTGGCTCCCACATACTCCACGATGATCTCATCAGATGAACCACGATGTCGAGGATTCAAGTAATCCTGTATACAATTCCCTTTGTCAATCGGTACGTTACTTGCCCGAGATTCTATCGTCGGTATCCCAATACCTCATTCAATCTCGTTACCGGCAAGTCACTTTACTCTTACTGTAATGCATGATCCCATGACCAACCACTTGGCCACATTGAGCTCATTATGATGATGCATTACCGAGTGGGCCCAGAGATACCTCTCCGTTATACGGAGTGACAAATCCCAGTCTCGATCCGTGTCAACCCAACAGATGCTTTCGGGGATGCCTGTAATATACCTTTATAGTCACCCAGTTACGTTGTGACGTTTGGCACACCCAAAGCACTCCTACGGCATCCAGGAGTTACACGATCTCATGGTCTAAGGAAATGATACTTAACATTGGAAAAGCTTTAGCAAACGAACTACACGATCTTGTGCCAGGCTTAGGATTGGGTCTTGTCCATCACATCATTCTCCTAATGATGTGATCCCGTTATCAATGACATCCAATGTCCATAGTCAGGAAACCATGACTATCTGTTGATCAACGAGCTAGTCAACTAGAGGCTCACTAGGGACATATTGTGGTCTATGTATTCACACATGTATTACAATTTCTGGATAACACAATTATAGCATGAACAATAGACAATTATCATGAACAACAAATATAATAATAATCCTTTTATTATTGCCTCTAGGGCATATTTCCAACACGCGATACATCAAGATCGTGCCAAATCAAGAACACGAGAGAGAGAGAGAGATCAAACACATAGCTACTGGTACATACCCTCAGCCCCGAAGGTGAACTACTCCCTCCTCGTCATGGAGAGCGCCGGGATGATGAAGATGGACACCGGTGAGGGTTCCCCCTCCGACAGGGTGCCGGAACAGGGTCCCGATTGACTTTTGGTGGCTACAGAGGCTTGCGGCGGCGGAACTCCCGATCTAATCTCTGTTCTGGAAGTTTTACGATACGTAGGTATATATGGGTGCAAGGGGTACGTCGGTGGAGCTGTGGGGGCCCCACAAGGCAGGGGGGTGCGCCCCCCACCCTCGTGGCCAGCTCCCGTATCTTCTGACATAGAGTCCAAGTCTATCTGGTGGCTTTCCTTCCAAAAATAACTTCTCCAGTTGATTTCGTTCCGTTTCGACTCCGTTTGATATTCCTTTTCTTCGAAACACTGAAATAGGCATAAAACAGCAAATCTGGACTGGGCCTCCGGTTAATAGGTTAGTCCCAAAAATATTATAAAAGTGGATAATAAAGCCCAATATTGCCCAAAACAGTAGATAATATAGCATGGAGCAATCAAAAATTATAGATACGTTGGAGACGTATCAGTCCCTGGCAGAACAGCTCTGCCGGAGCCCTAGATTGGTTCCGCCAAGGTTCTGCCTCGTGGTGGCGGAGTCTCGTCCTGAAAGGTTGCTTGTCAATTTTTTCTCGACGAAAGACCTCATATAGCAGAAGATGGGCATCGGAGGGCCAACAGGGGGCCCATGAGTTAGGGGGCGCGCCCAGGGGGTAGGGCGCGCCCCCCACCCTCGTGACCAGGTGGGGCCCCCTCTGGTGAACTTCTTCCTCTGGATATTTTTTATATATTCTTAAAATCACTTCCGTGGAGTTTCAGGACTTTTGGAGTTGCGCAGAATAGGTCTCTAATATTTGCTCCTTTTCCAGCCCAGAATTCCAGCTGCCGGCATTCTCCCTCCTTATGTAAACCTTGTAAAATAAGAGAGAATAGCCATAAGTATTGTGAGTTAATGTGAAATAACAGCCCATAATGCAATAAATATCGATATAAAAGCATGATGCAAAATGGGCGTATCAACTCCCCCAAGTTTAGACCTCGCTTGTCCTCAAGCGAAACCCGATAACGATAAATATGTCCCCATGTTTAGAGGTAGAGGTGTCGATAAAAATAAAATACGGACATGAAGGCATCATGATTGTTCTCATAACATCAACATATATAGATATTGTCATATGATTACTTATGTTCAAGTGATGATCTATTCACAATGCAAAAGTATGAATCAGAAACTTTATTGAGAACCAACAAACTATAATCTCAGTCATTGAAGCAATTGCAATTTATCATAACATCAGAAAGAGTCTATGTGAGAGCTTAAAAGCAAATCCACATACTCAACTATCATCTAGTCCTTCATAATTGCTAACACTCACGCAATACTTGTGGTTACGGAGTTTTAATCGGACACAGAGAAAGATAGGGGCTTATAGTTTCGCCCCACAACCTTTTACCTCAAGGGTAATGTCAACAACAATAACTCATGCTCCCCTACATCCAATTAGGTACATATATCAGAATCTTTCCAACATACTGTGCTTGCCAAAGGATAAAATGAAAAAGGAAAGGTGAAGATCACCATGACTCTTGCATAAGGTAGAAGATAATAATAAAAGATAGGCCCTTTGCAGAGGGAAGCAGAGGTTGCCATGCGCTTTTATGGTTGGATGCACAAAATCTTAATGCGAAAGAACGTCACTTTATATTGCCCCTTGTGATATGAACCTTTATTATGCAGTCCGTCGCTTTTATTACTTTCACATCACAAGATCGTATAAAGCTTATTTCTCCCACACCAATCAATCATACATATTTAGATGATTTTTTTATTGCTTTGCACTGATGACAACTTACTTGAAGGATCTTACTCAATCCATAGGTAGATATGGTGGACTCTCATGGAAAAACTGGTTTATGGGTTTTTGGAAGCACAAGTAGTATCTCTACTTGGTGCTGAGAATTTGGCTAGTATGAGGGGGAAAGGCAAGCTCAACATGTTGGAGGATCCATGACAACATACTTTATCTCAGATGCAAGAAAACATAACCCATTACGTTGTCTTCCTTGTCCAACATCAACTCTTTAGCATGTCATATTTTAATGAGTGCTCCCAATCATAAAAGATGTCAATGATAATATATTTATATGTGAGACCTCTCTTTCCTTATTACTTCCTATTAATTGCAACGATGACCAAAGCTATGTCTGCCAACTCTCAACAACTTTTAATCATCATACACTTTCTATGTGAAGTCATTACTCTTAATAAGATCAATATGAACTTTTGTTTCTTTTTATTCTTTTTCACTTTTCTTTTATCAACTCAAGATCATAGCAAGAAAATCAAGCCCTTGACTCAACACTAATCTTTATTATATAGCTCACGGACTCGATTACAAAGAGAGATCATAAAGCAAAAACTCAAAACTAGATCATGCCATAAACTTTATTCTACTATATCAAAATACTACAAATAGGATCGAACTAAGAAATACGGTAAAGATAGGAGTGTGATGGTGATACGATACCGGGGCACCTCCCCCAAGCTTGGCAGTTGCCAAGGGGAGTGCCCATACCCATGTGATTATGCCTCCTTCTTTGTCGGTGAAGAGGATGGTGGTGATGTTGACTTAGTTGATGGCATAGACTTCTCCCTTAATTTACGCTTGAGGACAGAATTTTGGTCCCTCAAATCATCAATCTCCCACTCCAGGGTTAATATCTTTTTGCATAGGTCCTGCTTATTTTCCTGCAAGAGACGAAAAGGGATAAACTCGATCTTTGGTTTCTTTGCCCTAGCAGGGAGACTTGACTTTTTGAATTCCACATGCATGTCCCCAGGTTGAGGTAATGGGGCTTCATCTTCATCTGAGCTCGTCTCCTCCTTCCCCCTGGGTTCATAGTCCTCTTCTTCCTCCGTAGTCCAGCCATCGTGTTCCACATCTCCATAGACCTTAGGGTTTGCTAAGTAATCATCCACATAGCTTTCTCCTTCCGAATCCTGGGAAGACATGTTGATCTAATCTGCAGTAGGACAGCTCGAAACAAGAAGAGAGGATAATTGCGTGATACAGGAGTCAAAACCTTCGGGAGAATATATAATGAATTTTTACCGACCAAAATATGTATCGTGCAAGAAAACGGAGTCCGTAAGGCACACAAGGTGCTCACGAGGTAGGGGCGCGCCCAGGGGGTAGGGCGCGCCCTCCACCCTCGTGTGGCCCTCGTGTCCTTCCCGGACTGCTACTTATTTTTCTATTTTTCTAAATATTCCAAGACGGAGAAATATTGCCTTAAAAACTGTTTTGGAGTCGGTTTACTTACCGTACCACATACCTATTCCTTTTCGGAGTCTGAAACATTCTGGAAAGTGTCTCTTATATATTCCTCCGGGGTTACAGTTTCAATAATATTGGTTTCAACATTTTATGGGATTACCTGAGATATAATGTTTAATTCTTTGACCGTTTACCACCTTCGGGTTTGTGCCTTCAAAGTTATTGATTTTTATGGCACCGGAACGATAGACCTCCTCGATAACGTAGGGGCCTTCCCATTTAGAGAGAAGTTTTCCTGCAAAAAATCTTAAACGAGAGTTGTATAGCAATACATAGTCACCTACATTAAACTCACGCTTTTGTATTCTTTTGTCATGCCATCTTTTGACTTTTTCTTTAAACAACTTGGCATTTTCATAAGCTTGAGTTCTCCATTCATCAAGTGAGCTAATATCAAATAACCTCTTTTCACCGGCAAGTTTGAAATCGTAGTTGAGCTCTTTAATAGCCCAATATGCCTTATGTTCTAGTTCGAGAGGTAAGTGACATGCTTTTCCATAAACCATTTTATATGGAGACATACCCATAGGATTTTTATATGCAGTTCTATAGGCCCATAATGCATCATCAAGTTCCTTGGACCAATTCTTTCTATACCTATTGACAGTCTTTTGCAAAATTAATTTGAGCTCTCTGTTACTCAATTCTACTTGACCACTGAACTGTGGGTGATAGGGAGATGCAATTCTATGATTAACATCATACTTAGCAAGCATTTTACGGAAAGCACCATGAATAAAGTGTGAACCACCATCAGTCATTAAATATCTAGGGACTCCAAACCTCGGAAAAATAACTTCCTTAAGCATTTTAATAGAAGTGTTATGATCAGCACTACTAGTTGGAATAGCTTCTACCCACTTAGAGGCAACAGCAACTAAAGTATGTGTATATCCATTAGAGGCAGGAAAAGGTCCCATAAAATCAAAGCCCCAAACATCAAATGGTTCAATAACAAGTGAATAATTCATAGGCATTTCTTGACGTCTACTAATATTACCAATTCTTTGACATTCATCACATGACAAGACAAACTTACGGGCATCCTTGAAGAGAGTAGGCCAATAAAAACCGGATTGCAATACCTTATGTGCAGTTCTATCTCCCGCGTGGTGTCCTCCATAAGCTTCGGAGTGGCACTTGCGTAGGATCTGTTCATGTTCATGCTCAGGTACACAATGTCTAATAACACCATCTACTCCTTCTTTATAAAGATGTGGGTCAACCCAAAAGTAATGTCTCAAATCATAGAAGAACTTTTTCTTTTGCCGGTATGTGAAACTAGGTGGTATAAATTTAGCAACATTGTAATTAGCATAATCAGCATACCATGGAGTACTACGAGAAGTACTTATGACATTTAATTGTTCATCAGGAAAGCTATCATCAATAGGTAGTGGGTCATCAAGAACATTTTCTAACCTAGACAAGTTGTCTGCAACAGGGTTCTCAGCTCCCTTTCTATCAACAATATGCAAATCAAATTCTTGTAGCAGGAGAACCCATCTAATAAGTCTAGGTTTAGCATCTTTCTTTTCCATCAGGTATTTAATAGCAGCATGATCAGTGTGAATAGTTACTTTAGAATCAACAATATAAGGTCTGAACTTATCACAAGCAAATACAACTGCTAAGAGATCTTTTCCAGTAGTAGCATAATTTCTTTGAGCATTGTCTAGAGTCTTACTAGCATAATGGATAACATTTAATTTCTTATCAACTCTTTTCCCTAGAACAGCACCTACAGCATAATCACTAGCATCACACATAATTTCAAAGGGCAAGTTCCAATCAGGTGGCTGAACAATAGGTGCAGAGACCAACGCTTTCTTAAATATTTCAAATGCTTCTACACAATCATCATCAAAGACAAATGGTATATCGTTTTGTAATAAATTAGTCAGAGGCCGATAAATTTTTGAGAAGTCCTTAATGAACCTCCTATAAAATCCGGCGTGACCAAGGAAACTTCTTATACCTTTGATGTCCTTGGGACATGGCATCTTTTCAATAGCATCAACCTTGGCTTTATCAACTTCAATACCTCTTTCAGAAACTTTATGCCCCAAGACAATACCTTCATTAACCATGAAGTGGCACTTTTCCCAATTCAAGACAAGGTTAATTTCTTCACATCTCTGCAAAACTCGATCAAGATTGCTCAAGCAATCATCAAAAGAGGATCCATAGACGGAAAAGTCATCCATGAAAACCTCACAAATTTTTTCACAAAAGTCAGAGAATATAGCCATCATGCATCTTTGAAAGGTAGCAGGTGCATTACATAAACCAAAAGGCATACGTCTATAAGCAAAAGTACCAAAAGGGCATGTAAAAGTAGTCTTTGATTGATCTTTAGCTGACACAGGTATTTGAGAGAAACCAGAATAACCATCTAGAAAGCAATAATGTGTATGTTTGCATAATCTTTCTAGCATTTGATCAATAAAAGGTAAGGGGTAATGATATTTCTTAGTAGCCTTATTTAATGTGCGGAAATCAATTACCGTCCTATAACCTGTAATAATTCTTTGTGGAATCAATTCATCTTTATCATTAGGAACGACAGTAATACCTAACTTCTTAGGGACACAATGGACAGGACTTACCCACTGACTATCAGCAACGGGATAAATTATAGCTGCCTCCAGAAGCTTCAGTATTTCTTTTCTCACCACTTCTTTCATTTTAGGATTCAGACGTCGTTGAGGATCACGAACTGGTTTGGCATCTGCTTCCAAATTTATTTTATGTTGACATAGAGTGGGACTAATGCCCTTAAGATCATCAAGAGTATATGCAATAGCAGCACGGTGCTTCTTCAGAGTTTTCAATAATTTTTCTTCTTCATGCTTTGAAAGGTTAGCACTAATAATAACGGGATATATCTTCTTTTCATCAAGATAAGCATATTTAAGATTATCAGGCAACGGTTTAAGCTCAAACACGGGATCACCCTTAGGTGGAGGAGGATCCCCTAGGATTTCAACAGGCAAATTGTGTTTCAGAATAGGTTCCTGTTTAAAGAATACTTCATCTATTTCCCTTCTTTCATTCATAAACATATCATTTTTATGGTCTAGCAAATATTGTTCTAAATGATCACTAGGAGGTACGGCAATAGAAGCAAGACCAATAATTTCATCCTTACTAGGCAATTCTTCTTCACGGTGTTGTTTACTAAATTTAGAGAAATTAAACTCATGAATCATATCATCCAAGCCAATAGTAACAACATTCTTTTCGTAGTCTATCTTAGCATTGACAGTGTTCAAGAAGGGTCTACCAAATATAATGGGACAAAAGCTATCTTGTGGGGGACTGAGAACAAGAAAATCAGCAAGATATTTAGTTTTCCCACACAAGACTTCAACATCTCTAACAATTCCCATTGTTGATATAGTATCTCTATTGGCAAGTTTAATTGCGACATCAATATCTTCTAGCTCAGCAGGTGCAATTTCATGCTTAATTTCTTTATACAAGTCATAAGGTATAACACTAGCACTAGCACGCATATCACATAAGCCATGATAACAATGATCTCCTATTTTAACAGAAATAACAGGCATGCCTACCACAGGTCTATGTTTATCTTTAGCACAAGGTTTAGCAATTCAGGCAGTTTCACTGCAGAATTGAATAACATGCCCATCAATATTATCAGACAAGAGATCTTTAACAATAGCAATATTAGGTTCTACTTTAACTTTCTCAGGAGGTGTATAAGTTCTAATATTGCTTTTACGAACCACAGTTGAAGCTTTAGCATGATCCTTTATTCTAACAGGAAAAGGTGGTTTCTCAGCATAAGAAGTAGGAAACGATAGGATCATTGTAAGTGACAATCTTTTCTTCAACTTTAATTGGTGCAGCTACTTTTACTTCTATGGGAGGATGATATTTAAGCCACTTCTCCTTAGGGAGATCAACATAAGTAGCAAAAGATTCACAGAAAGAAGCTACTATCTCAGAGTCAAGTCCATATTTAGTGCTAAACTTACGGAAAATATCAGTGTCCATAAAAGATTTAACACAATCAAACTTAGGTGTCATACCTGACTCCTTACCTTCATCGAGATCCCAATCTTCAGAGTTGCATTTAATTCTATCCAATAAATCCCATTTAAATTCAATAGTCTTCATCATAAAAGAGCCAGCACAAGAAGTATCGAGCATGGTGCGATTGTTTTCAGAAAGCCGAGCATAAAAGTTTTGAATAATTGTTTCTCTTGGGAGCTCGTGATTGGGGCATGAATATAACATTGATTTAAGCCTCCCCCAAGCTTGAGCGATGCTTTCTCCTTCGCGAGGCCAAAAATTATATATATAATTGCGATCACGATGAACAAGATGCATAGGATAATACTTTTGATGAAATTCCAATTTTAATCTTCCATAGTTCCATGATCTCATATCATCACATAGCCTATACCATGTCAATGCGTCTCCCTTCGAAGATAAAGGGAAGACCTTCTTCTTAGCAACATCATCGGGTATACCTGCAGGCTTAAATAATCCACAAACTTCACCCACATATATTAAGTGCTCATCAGGATGCTTTGTTCCATCTCCTGTAAAAGGATTAGCTAGCAGTTTTTCTATCATACCCGAAGGAAACTTAAAGGGAACATTTTCATTTTCAGTAGGTTCGGTAGGTTGAGGAGCAAATCTTTGCTCTACTGGTCAGGGTGAAGATACCCCGAACAAGCCCCTCAGAGGATTACTTTCCATAGTAACAAGTGACAGTAAATTTCAGCACAGTATATAAATTTTTCCTTACCAAATTCCACCTACCAAAGGCGCTTCACTCCCCGGCAACGGCGCCAGAAAAGAGTCTTGATGACCCACAAGTATAGGGGATCTATCATAGTCCTTTCGATAAGTAAGAGCGTCGAACCCAACGGGGAGCAGAAGGAAATGATAAACGGTTTTCAGCAAGGTATTCTCTGCAAGTACTGAAATAAGTGGTAACAGATAGTTTTGTGATAGGATAATTTGTAACGAGCAACAAGTAACGAAAGTAAGTAAAGTGCAGCAAAGTGGCCCAATCCTCTTTGTAGCAAAGGACAAGCCTGGACAAACTCTTATATAAGGAAAAGCGCTCCCGAGGACACATGGGAATATCGTCAAGCTAGTTTTCATCACGTCCATATTATTCGCGTTCGGTACTTTGATAATTTGATATGTGGGTGGACCGGTGCTTGGGTGTTGTTCTTACTTGAACAAGCATCCCACTTATGATTAACCTCTATTGCAAGCATCCGCAACTACAACAAAAGTATTAAGGTAAACCTAACCATAACATGAAACATATGGATCCAAATCAGCCCCTTACAAAGCAACACATAAACTAGGGTTTAAGCTTCTGTCACTCTAGCAACCCATCATCTACTTATTACTTCCCAATGCCTTCCTTTAGGCCCAAATAATGGTGAAGTGTTATGTAGTCGATGTTCACATAACACCACTGGAGGCTAGACAACATACATCTCATCAAAATATTGAATGAATACCAAATTCACATGACTACTAATAGCAAGACTTCTCCCATGTCCTCAGGAACAAACGTAACTACTCACAAAGCATATTCATGTTCATAATCAGAGGGGTAATAATATGCATAAAGGATCTGAACATATGATCTTCCACCAAATAAACCAACTAGCATCAACTACAAGGAGTAATCAACACTACTAGCAACCTACTAGTACCAATCCTGGAATTAGAGACTAGAATTGGATACAAGAGATGAACTAGGGTTTTGAGAGGAGATGGTGCTGGTGAAGATGTTGATGGAGATTACACTCTCCCGATGTGAGGAGCGTTGGTGATGACGATGGCGATGATTTCCCCCTTCCGGAGGGAGGTGTCCCCGGCAGAACAGCTCTGCCGGAGCTCTAGATTGGTTCCGCCAAGGTTCCGCCTCGTGGTGGCGGAGTCTCGTCCCGAAAGGTTGCTTGTCAATTTTTTCTCGACGAAAGACCTCATATAGCAGAAGATGGGCATCGGAGGGCCAACAGGGGGCCCACGAGGTAGGAGGGCGCGCCCAGGGGGGTAGGGCGCGCCCCCCACCCTCGTGACCAGGTGGGGCCCCCTCTGGTGAACTTCTTCCGCTGGATATATCTCTATATATTCTGAAAATCACTTCCGTGGAGTTTCAGGACTTTTGGGGTTGCGCAGAATAAGTCTCTAATATTTGCTCCTTTTCTAGCCCAGAATTCCAGCCGCCGGCATTCTCCCTCCTTATGTAAACCTTGTAAAATAAGAGAGAATAGCCATAAGTATTGTGACATAATGTGAAATAACAGCCCATAATGCAATAAATATCGATATAAAAGCATGATGCAAAATGGACGTATCAGCTACCTGAAAGCCCGGCCGTTGTGGGACAAGGCTGAGAATGACCTCATTGATAAAGGGATCAAACCAGAGACGCGACGCTGGCCAGACCGTTGCAGGACTTGGTTCTTTGGGGTTGGGGGAAAATTGGACCCTGTAACAGGGAAGTGTGTTTGGACCAACGAGCAGCTGAACACACCCATCGAGAAGCTTCAGGGGTATATCGAAAAGGCACAACAAGGGACCTTCGTTCCAGACAGAGAGAACGACGAGCTCACAGAGGCCCTCGGGAATCCTGAGCACCCCGGATGGACACGAGGCACGCCAGGCTCCCTTTCGTGGAAGGCTGGATTTCCCGACGCAGGCGGTTACAAACGTCGGGAGAGGAAGAAGAAAAAGGAGTTGACCCAACTACAGGCGTTGCACGCAAGGGTACAAGCGCTAGAGGAACGAGACGCAGTCCACAGCACGCGACCTGTCGAAGCTACACCCGAAGCTACCCCGCCATCTCAGCGGAGAAGCAGCGTGGCTTCCACGGAGCTGCTTCAGGAGCCTATCTTCACGGCTCCTGCTAGCTACCCCGTAGATGCTATCACGGAGTCTCAGCATTGCCACCTTATGAGCAGAGGATGGAATTGAAAGTCAAGGCGGCTGTTGGCTCTGTTGCACCTCCTGAACCTGGCACAACTTTTCACTGTCGACCGGTTCCAGAAGGATATGATAGGGTGATGGTGGATGAAATCACAGAAGGATTTGAGGACCTCCAGCTTGACCACCCTACGGGTGACGGGGAGACTCGGCTGGGTTCTTGTCTGAAGAATCCATGTCTATGGCGGAAGGAGCTCATCAACCTTCCGAATTGTCGCCTCCGCCTCCTCCTCCTCCTCCGGCGAGTCAGGGCACTCCGCCTCCTCCATCGCCTCATCCTCCGGTGAGTGACAATCATGGCACTCAGCCTCCTTCTCCGGCGCGTGGCGGCACTCCGCCTCCTTCTCCGCCTGCGCCGGCGCTCCCAAGCAGCCACCAACCTCATCCTTCTCCGCCTCGCCAGCAAGGGTGGAAGAGACCCGCCGCCGCCCCGGCTGCTCCGGCGCGTCGTAGTCCTTCTCCTCCGCCTCGTAAGCAAGCACGAAATAAGACACCCGCAGCCGCTCCATCTGCTCCGGCGTCTAGCAGTACAGCCAGAGGCAGGGTGCAATACAGATACGGTCCACCTCTCAAGCCTCTAGAGAAGTTAAAAGAACGACGAGCAGCTGGGAAAAAATTGCCCAGTTCGGCGAACAAGCGAACCAATCGTGCCCCCCGCTCAATGTATCTAGCGACATCGTCGCTAATGATCCGAGGATGGTGCCCGGTTATAACAATCTTGGAGATTACCTGCCCGACGATGTACATTATGATTTCTTGGAGGTGGACGAACACAGATACGAGTACGGGAAGCCTCTCGTCAAAGATGAAAAATCTCTAACAACGATGATGTGAATATTCCATGATTGGTACATGAAAACCTGTAGAGAGTCTGGGGGGACGTCAGTTTTGTATCTAGGAGTTAAAGAGGAGCACTACCTCGTTGGAATTGATGTGTTGTCTATTCCATTTGAGGAGTCCTTCCAGTTCTTCAATCAAAAGGCCCTCGATAAATTAACTGTCACTTGCTACTATCTGTAAGTACTACTTCTGTCATTAAGTTTCTATATATAGCTCATCTCTTTCATTGCATGTATTTATAATTATCCTCACTATATTATGTAGATTGAAGATCGTCGAGTGCACAAAAGCAAAAATGTATGATATTGGGTTCATTAACACAAATTTCATAGATGAATTTCAGGTTAAAAAGAGCGCCAAAGATGTCGAGGCCAACTTGCTCAAATCATTGCTAATAAATCAAAACAAAGATTTAATACTCTTTCCTTACAACTTCAAGTGAGTGTTAATGTCGTGTGCATATTCGGTTTCCCTTATTACTCAAGCGAGGTTATAGTAATGTAATTGATGAGTTATGCACGCGTGCGCAGCTTCCACTATATTCTCCTGGAGATTAAGCTTGAGCAGAGACTAGTAACCGTCTTAGACTCGAGACGAAAAGATACCGAGACCTATGCAGACATGACTAAAATTATCAACAAGTAAGTTCAATCGATCATTATCGCACCATATCGGCAACTTTTTGTTCATTTCCTGATATCTCAAGTAATAATTATTTTCTTTGTCTTGCAGGGTTTGGAAAAAGTTCACCGCAGAAGCTCCGGGACTGCCAAAGGAGCTGCGATATAAATACCCGAAAGTTAGTACTACTAGCTAGCTAGTTCCGCGCATCTTCCGTTGATTCTAGCTACTTTCATCAATGCCATTTATAATGCTTCATTATCAGTTTGATTGACCTCTATTTCTCGTAAAGTGCTTGTGGCAGGAACAAGGGAATGATTACTGTGGATATTACATGTGCGAGTTCATCTGCAACACGACTCGCAAAGATAAGCGGGGCTACTTTAAAAGACAATATGAGGTGCGTAAGCAATAATATTCACAATTTCATTTTATTACACCATCATTTCTGTTGAGTTTCATTCATATATATGTATTGACCCCCTTTTTCAAATTAGTTGTGGCAGATGCAGAATGAACTCTTACCACAAGATCGCATGAAAGCAATTCAAGAGGAATTGGCGGGATTCTTTCTTGACCACGTCATCAATAAAGCCAGAGAATACCATGTGGAACTTGAGTTCAAATGATAGGGGATTGTAAGAGATCTTACATATTGTATATGTATGTAGCCAGTAGCGTCGGATAGATAATACGAAAACTTGTTGTTCGACCAATCTCTCGAAGAAGGAGAGGTCGATCACTTCTCTCGGTATGCATGACGAAATTCTGTACTTAATGGTTTCCTTCATTTTCTTACTAGCTAGCGTGTCGAGGGCCTCTCTATACGTATAGTACGTAGCGTCGACCAAACACGGAGATAAGAGAGGACACTTCTCTCTATTAATTAATTAGCTACCTAACACAATATATGAAACACCTTAATTAACCATACAAAACCCCCAAATCCACCCCCCTTTCAGAAAAAAAAAACCCTAGCCTCTGAAGAGCTGACGCGTGGATGCCTATTGGTCCCGGTTGGTGCCACCAACCGGGACTAAAGGGCCTCCTGCCTGGGCTTGCAGCACCGGCCACGTGGAGGCCATCTGTCCCGGTTGGTATAAGAACCGGGACTAAAGGCCTAGGGCATTAGTAACGACCCTTTAATCCCGGTTCCCCAACCGGGATAGATGGGCCTTATGAACCGGGACAAATGGCCCTTTTTCTACTAGTGATGGTGGCCGGTCGCAGCTCTGTCTATGGTCGGTTCCAGCATTGCTGGTGGCACTGGCAGTTGGTTCTAGTAAAGTGTTGCCCTCTGTCTCAAAGTTCGGCGGTGTCGTCTCCAGCACCGGCATCCGGTTCCTAGTGACGTCTCAAGCACCTGGTCGGGGCTCGTTGTTCGCAACTTCAGCCGACACCGACCGCAGCTCCGGCCATGCGCAAGGAAACGGGCTTTAGAGACGGGGGAGGTCGCCCGGGAATGTATCTAGTGCACCGGGGCAATTGGTGCTACCGGTGCACCGGCCCCATGTTGCACACTCAAAAATGTTCAAAAAAATCTGTAAAAAAAATTAGTGCATTGACACAACATCAATGTACGTTGTCACAAAAATTCAAATCAAAATTTGAAACATTGCTCGAGATACAAAAATGACAAATTTGACACTGAATAGTACATAGCACAAGTCAGGCCTTAGTTTTGGCCCATTAGCACATTGATGTAAAATTTGTCATTTTTGTATCTCGAGCAATGTTTTGAATTTTGATTTGAATTTTTATGACAACTTACACTGATGTTGTGTCAATGAACCAAATTTTTGTCCGGATTTTTTCAAACATTTTTGAGTGTGCAACGAAGTCCGGTGCACCGGTAGCACCAATTAAGCCGGTGCACCAGATACGTTCCCGAGGTCGCCCATGCTTCATCGATTGGAGCGAGCAGTGCGACACTGCAAGAGGAGAAAGGAGAAAGGAATATGTGGTGCGGAACAAGCCCGCGGGCAAAGAGATAATTCTGAGGGCGTGGTGCGCGATGGCATTTGCGAGACATACGATCCGGCCCGATCCAACAGGCAGCGAGCAACCGGTGGAGGCTTTGGCCAGGCAACCGAACAAAATCGTTTACTGTGTTTTTTTTTTGTTAAATTAGAAAGCAAAATATGTTAATCAGCTTCTTAAAATGCCTAAAAAAAACAGTGCTCTCCACCTCACAGGTGGTCTTTTTCTATCGACTCCCTACCGACTGTGGCCCCTTTTTTGAAACAAAAGGGGTTTCCCCCGCCCCAACTTTTTATAAAGCCAAAGCAAAGTCACCAACATAAACTGTTAACAGCGCTCGGCGGCAGCCGGAGAGTAGCTGCCATAGAAGAAAGCCAGGTTTAAGCTGATCTATATATTAGGATCGCGTTAACTGCCACACGTGTGGCAGGAAGGGAGACGCACCACACGTCTCTAATGTAAACAGATTGCCACGTCATCGCATGCATGCATGTAGAAATCTTTTTGCATTTTCAGTTTTTAAAATGTTTTATCTCTTAAATGAAAAATCCGATTGAAAATCCGTTTTCACCATTAAATCCCTCGCGATGAGATCTTCGAAAATAGATCCCATGTTGATATGTTTTGATGAATTTTTTTTTTTGGATTAAAAGTTGTCATGTATATTGCATATGAATTGCCATGATGTTTACACTGAAGTTGCCGTGATATGTTTCAGCTATTTTCTTCTATATTTAAAAGTAAATTTTGACATTTATAAAACGAGGAATTAAGAAACTAGACTTGCCATGAACCATAAACTAAAATTGCCATGAAACATGCACGTAAAATTGCCATGGTTCATATAAAAAATAATTTTCATGGTCAAAGTACTGGAGTTGCCATCATCAAAAATACTAAAATTGTCATGATCTACAAACTAAAATTACCACATGGCAACTTTAGTTTAAGCTTATGGCAACTGCAGTGTAAACATCATGGCAACTTCTGGCAAAAAAAATTCGTCAAAACATATCAACATGGTGTCTAGTTTTGAAGATCTCGTCGAGACGGATTTAATGGTGAAAATGGATTTTTAGTTCGTTTTTTTAGGAGATACAACATTTTTAAGCCGAAAACCAAAAAAAATTCTGATGTCATCTATTCATACGTGGCAAAATGAGTGGTGATGGAGGCGTGTGTCGCCTACACGTGTGGGCATTAACATTTCCCATATATTACACAGTTTTTAGGCAGATCTAGACGGGGTACATAGCCAGGTGGCATACATGCCAGCTCACAAACTGCGCCCCCTTTTCTCATGTAAAAAAAATAACTGCGCCCCCTTTCCCAAATGCCCAAACCCTGAGCCTCTCCGTCGAGGCGAGCGGCGGCCAGCACCAGCCCTCCATCCCGGTTCCGGCCTCCCCGTTCCAACCCCCAGCCGCGTCGAGCGAGCGCGGAGACCGGTGGCGAGGAGCGGCGGGCGAATCTTGCGGCCAAATCGTCCGTCTCGCCGCCAGTCGCTGGCCATGGAGAAGAAGGAGGCCCCGCGGGCCGCGCCCGGCAAGAGGGAGCCCAGTGGAATCGCGGCGCAGCGGGCGCGGATCGGCGACTGCAGCGAGACGGCGGACGATTTCATCAGCAGGCTCCCCGACGCAGTCCTCGGCACCATCATCTCCCTCCTCCCCACCAAGGACGGCGGCCGCACGCAGGCCCTCTCCCGCCGGTGGCGCCACCTGTGGCGCTCCGCGCCCCTCAACCTCGAGGTCCTCACCCGGCCCCCAGACGACCCCATCCCCACCCACTCCGTCTCCCCCTCCGCCGTCTCCGACATAATCTCCCGGCACCACGGCCCCGCCCGCCGGTTCTACTTCCACTGCCTCAGGGACGACGAGGTCTACGCCCAGGCGGAAACCTGGTTCCTCTCCCGGGCCCTCGCCAACCTCCAGGAGCTTGATGCCAGCTACGGCAACCTCCCGCTGCTGCCGTCGGCGCTCCGCGCGGCGCCCACCCTCCTCGTCGCCAAGATCAGCCACTGCGATCTCCCCGGCGAGATTGTTCCCAGCTTCCCCCTCCTCAAGCAGCTCACCCTGCTTTACGTTTCCATCTCAGCGGACGGCTTCCACACGCTGCTCTCTAGCTGCCATGCCTTGGAGAGCTTATGCATGTCCCAAGTTCGTGCTGCCGGCTGCCTCCGTGTGAGCTCGCCGACTCTTAGGAGCATCGGCTTCCGTGATAACCACAGTGAAGAAACAGAGCTGGTCATAGAGGATGCTCCTCGCCTTGTGAGGTTACTGTTACCTTATTGTTATCAAGATGATTGTGTGACTATCAGGGTAATTTGGGCGCCTAAGCTGGAGATAATGGGCCCTTTTGCAGCTTTCGTCTCCAAGCTCCTACTCTTCCAGGTAGCTGCAGCATTATCCTCGAATCTTGCATTGCGACATGCAGATAATTATTTGTTATGTTCATTGTTTCTTGACTTCAGAGAAAAAGCCCAGTCAGCTCGGCAAACTCGATGCACACCGTGAAGATTTTGGCTCTCAGATCTTCTGGAGATAAATTGCACGCAGTTCTTAACATCCTCAGGTGGTTCCCCTGTTTGGAAAAGCTCTATGTCACTGTGAGTAGTCATCTTTGATTGTTTTAAATGTCTGATTTGTGTGACATCTTATATAGTCTACCTAGCAAGAGCTTTAACACATCCCTCTTCTTTCCATTTTGCAGTTTCATAAACGCTATGAGATGGATGCGAAAGATGAGCCTCAATATGACCCACGGCATCCAATTGAATGCCTACAGACCCATCTAAAAAATGTGGTGTTTAAGTTATATTGGGGCAATGGGAAACAGGTTGACTTTGCCAGGTTCTTTGTTTTGAATGCGGAAGTGCTAAACAAAGTTGTATTTGAAGTACATGGTGACTACAGCAGTGAATCGGTGGCTTTTCAGCACAGACTGCTACATGTGAAAAACAGAGCTTCTCGAGATGCTCAATTTGAATTCAGGAGTATGTGTGTTCGTAACAAGTACCTTGGCGATGAGCATATCCATGATTTGTCAGTGGCCGACCCCTTCAGACAGCCATAGACAGGGTTGATGCCTGAAGATTACACTGTCTTGTGCTCATTTGTAGATGGTGTTGATGCCTGAAGATTATCATTTGCGTAAGTCTGCTCTATGTCTGGTCAAAAGTTCTCTGTAATTACAGTACCGGATGAAGTCGCCCCTGTTAAAACTGCAAGAGATGTTTTTGGACGCAAACATAGTGCACTGAGGAAAAATCAAACGGGGAGGGTTGCAAAAATATTCTACCGAAAGCTGTAACTGGAGGCAGCTGGTAAGTGGTAAGCCTAGGGTCTTATCCTGTGCGATCATGGTTTTTGTTCTGCCTATGCCCGGCTCGAAACACATGCTTGTGTTGGATACTCAATTGTCTTTTCAGTTATATATGCAGAAGCACTGAGATGTTTGATGCTTAGGAAAAGGTCACCTCTGGCCTAGGCCTCTATGATTTTCTAGCTAGGAAGGAGATGCTTCTGTAATTTTGAATGTGTTTTATCAGATAGAAATTTTGTTAATGATCAAGATGCTTGGGTTGCCTACTGGTTGATCTGTTATTCAGGTTGAGTTTACTGAAATGAAATTGGTTGCATCCTTATAAGTTTTGGCTTCCGATTTTTAAAATTTTATATTTTTTAAACGATAATTTCAAATTAAAGTTCTGCTTTCATATCCGAGTTTCTCGTGACAATCGCTTTCAAATAAGAACCATTTAGAATATCTTTTGACGACTTTAAAAAAATTGTCTAGTTTCAGTGTTGAAACTTAGTACGAGCGACTAATAAAAATTAATTATTTTGTGTCTACAACCGACAGAAAAAATTGCTTAAATTATATCTCAGAAACTGCTTGAAACTTGGCAGCTTTAGACGCAAAAACCATGAACTTCAACGTTGAAACTTAAAACTTTTACTGTGACCTCATGCGGGATTGAACTACTGCGCGGATTGCGAGGCAAAACGAGTGGACGGCAGGACTTGGCAGGTGCGTGCCCCTGCGAATTCCCGCTCTTTGTCCGGGACAGGAACCAAGGGTGGCTATTTGTTTGTAACTGGAACGACCGGGTGATATTTTTTTTTCAAACATAGATATAGCATCGAGATTTCATAAAAAGGGTCATATTATGCAAAGCTTGCGTATCTTTTGATTGATAGATAGAAGAAGAAGAGTGGGTACAATCAATGGTACAACACATGACTTGAACGGAAGGAGGCAAGAGCATGGTACCCGGAGCAGAGAGAGATGAGTGCTCAGCCCGAACCAGGTAAAAGGCACAACTAAATCCAACAATCCTAAAACTTGAGGAGCAGGCCAAACTAGCAGGATGTTGAACAGCTCCAAATCCAACATCAAGGAGACCACAAAGCGAGCAAGATAGCGCCTTCAAGAAGGGTAACGACGTCGTGACGCCGCCACCATCATATCCGAAGAATCGGACCTAAGGTTTCCCCTGATGCCCGAAGAGGGGCATAGATAAAGGCCATGGCAGCACCTTCAAGAAGGGAAACCGACACCCATGAGTGTCGCCGCTGCCAGCATCGGCAAGCTGAGCATATATTTCGCCTGGCCTGAGTTCGAGCAATTCCAAAGCCGCTAGACCAGGATCCGAAGATGACGACGACGTAGATGGAAGGATGATGGACGGCGCCTTTGGCAATCCGAAGTCAGAAGGGAACACATATCCGTGCTGCTGGGGGCGGAGCCAGCAGAACCCCGATGAACCGAAAATGCTGGAGGGGCACGGTAGCTGGTGCGTCGGGGCTGAAACCGCGTGGATAGAGGACACCAGCAGACCAAGGATTGGAGGATGCAAGTCCACGAAAGTCGGGACCAGAGCGGTGTCGACAAGGATCCACCGCAAAACTTCAACAACCCGCCAGAGGACCGTCGTGACCACACGAATGTAGAGTCATGACCGTAGCTCGGAGGAGGTGCCGTTGGGGACGGAGGTTGGCTTGCACCTAAGCTGGATCGAGCCCCGGTCACCCCAAGGGCTACACCTACCCCAGCAGACAAGAACAATACGAGGAGTTGCGCCAACGAGGGGCAAGAAGCGAATGGGGGGGTGATCACCACAGGCGCGGGCGCACCACACGCAGGACCGACAGGAAGCGACACAACAGTTGGATGGGGAGGGGGGTGGTCGCGACATGCGGGATCCGATCTGGGGCCAGTGGAAAGGAGGGTCCTCTAGCACAAGGAGGAGGGGGAGTCCGCCCCACCACATCAATCCCTAGACACGATGTGGCCACACCGGTCGGCCCTCCGATGGTGGTGGTGCGAGGAGGTGGTAATGGAGGAAAGGGTCGGTGCGGGCGGGGGGGGGGGGTCCGGAGCAGGAACGAAATCGCCCCGTCGCTGCCGTCCCGCCGTGACATCGCCGGTCGGAGGGCCGAACGGCGGCGATGCGAGCGTGGCGGTGACGATGGTGACTCGGGTGTCGCCAGACACGGACGACGCATGGGTGAAGATTTTTCGATGGTTTGCAATACTCATCATATGTATAGTAATCATGGTCATTTCCGTTATCAAAGTTTAAGATATCTATCTATTAATACAGTATGCTCCTTATTTTTTAAGGCCTCACGATCAATTGAGGTCTCCAATTTAATATTAGGTCACTCGGTTTTGACCAAGTCAACAATTTCTTAAGAGCTCTCTTATTTTATTCTTTTAATTTACCATACTTCCTTTTGGAGATTTCCCATTTGACTTGGGGTATTCAATTTTGAATTTTGGAGATCTTTCATTTGATTGGGGTATTCAATTTTGGATTTGATTCATATTTTGACTGGGTCAACATTTTTCTAAATCAATCCGCAGCAACCGGCCTATAAGAACATATGAATCCCGTGGACCCTCTTGTCACCTTAAAAAAAGAAGCGCAAACATGTGATACTATAACATCAATATAGTATATGCAACCATCGACATAGAAAATTTCCTCAAGTAACTATGGGTTGACGAGCAGATAACCTAAAATCACACCGCGAAAGGCCCAGCAAATAACCGCATTATATATAAAAATAAAACACACTCCATCATCTCACCAACTCACCAAACCAAATACTCCATCGGTTCCAAAATATAAGGTTGATTAGTATTTTGAGAAGACAAGTTTAGAACCAAAAATATTGACATCCAAAATACTAAATAAATAAAGTATGAAAGTTCAATTCATGATGAACCCAATGACACCGATCTGATATTATGAATATTGATATATTTCTTTTTAAATTTGGTCAAACTTAAAAGAGGTTTGAAGTATACATCTTTTTTGCTGGATAAATTAAACACACACAAAAATAACGTTTGCATTTTTTTAGGGAAGACCGTCATGGCTAGCTTTACTGCAAATAAAAAGCAGATACATCGTCTATGAGCTTATTCACCAAACAGTCTGGTGGCTCGTTAATCCAACTATCAGAGATTTTATTACATAAGCTAAACTGAGCTAGCACATGCGCCGCTAGATTAGCATCACCAAAACAATGCTTAACGTTTGCATTTAGTTATGTATGTGTACGGCTAATGTTATGTTTGGAGTCAAATTTATTAGTTGTGGCGTTTCAGCAGATCCACACATGTAAAGTTTTTTTTGACGTCATCCACGCATGTAAGTTTACTTATTAGTGGGCTGGCATTTTTCTTCTCTCCTGTTTTTTGGCAAGGTGATCAAGGAGAAAGAGGTAAATACACTAGAAGTTAGAGAACTTGCACGCAACGTTTAGTTTAGTGCATAAACTTGTAAAATACATGTTTTTGGTCATCTAACTTGTCATCTCATTCAGATACGGTGCTTCCTACCTTATCCCTACGCGTGCCAACGTGGCAGGGCCGCCTTCAGTGACTGAGGCTGGTTTTTTTTGTAAGAAAGACCCATACATTTTATTTATTTTTACACAAAAAATCCTCAAATAAAATGAAAGAAGTTGCAGCACATGATGGGATTCAAACCGATGAGCTAGCATGATCCGCCTAGCATAGAGAGCCACTAGACCAACTAACAGTTGACGCTAAAATGCACAGTTAAAGCTATTTAACACGTACTGCATAAATAAAAATATAAATTAAAACGACAAAGGGGTTTGCTGAAAAGGGAAAGTCCCAATTTGATACTATGGCATCGTGTACAAGTGCCAACCATCAGGCCACAACGACACTTAATAATACAAACAAATTTTATCTTGTGTATTGTTTTTTTCTATGTAAGATATATTTGATTTTAGTTTATCAGTGATAAATAGAGAAGGGCTGCACCACCAGTTGGAATCAAGACCAGACACCATCAAGAGCAACAGGGACCCCTGGATCAGACGTCACCTGGAGCACCAGGGATGCCGCGACAGGACACAACAACCCACTTGCCTCGGCGCGTCAGGGAACCGCAACTATCGCAGAACTCCGGCGTCGGATACCGCTGCTACAATAGTAAGAACCACAAGAGAAAAGGCGTCGTGCACAGTGAGAGCTATCCTTGGCCCCACCGTCCATGGCATGAGCTTAGGCCAACATCCTCCGACGCCGGTTAGGGAATCTAAATGAGAGGAGGGGCTGTGAGGTGTGACAGCTAGGTTTTTCCGTATCATCCGTGAGAGCGCCATGACATTCTATTCCAACTTATTGTGAGGCCAAACACAAGATGTAGTATATTTCGGTGGAATTGTGTTGCTGAAAAGGGGACCCACTCTATGGAGCTACCTTTCCTCACTTCCGTCGCACATTGCCGTATTGCAACTTCCTCTGGTCGCGGTAGGCATGGGCCAACGGATAACCCCGGATAAGCCGCAAGGAACACCAATGGCGCCGCCGCTCCTCCTCCTCCTCCTCCTGCTGCCGCTCCTCGCCGTGGCGGTCGAGGCCGTCCCTCCCAACCCGGCGGCAGCAGGCGGCGGTGCTCCCCCGGTCCCGACGCCGTGGCCGGAGCAGTTCCACGCGGTGATGTTCACCAACCTGACCGAGAGCAGCGGCCGCCTGCAGCTCGCCGACCTCTACTACGACTGGCCCCGCGGCCGCAACCTCAACCTCGTCCGCAACCAGCTCTCCGGCGACCCGACCTACGACGTGGAGTGGACCAACGGCACCTCCTACATCTTCGATTCCGTGTCCTGCCGCACCATACGCTTCCCCGTCGGCGTCCTGCCCCCGGACTGGCTCCACGGCGCCGTCTACCTCGGCCGCGAGAGCACCGACGGCTTCGACTGACACCTCTGGACCAAGGTCGATTTCGTGTGGTACTACGAGGACGTCCTCACCCACCGCCCCGTCCGCTGGAACTTCTTCAATGGTACGACCCCCACAGATCCATCCATCCATCATTGATGCGGCATTGCGATTTCGCAACTGTTATTGCCTGTAAATCTTGCTACTGATCTATTGAATCTTGTGCAACCGTCATTGAATTGCTCTGTTTCATGGGGAGAAAATGCGACGATGATACGTTTTGCTCCACGAAATTCAGTTCATATCTGAAGGGATTCAGTCTGAACTCCAAATCTACCTAATAATTCCCTGGTTTCTTGATCTGGCAGTACAGTGCACGCTTTGTTTACTTGGTTTCACTTGGATCAGGAACCCAAGAATCTGGTTGCTTCTCCAAGGGAATCGACCGTCAAATTTCCATGTTCTGAACATACTTCTTCACCTGCTGTTGAGCAATTCAGTGTCAGTTCCTTGATGCTGTGCTACTCCTTTCCTTTCACAGGGATGCAGCAGCATGTGATGAGCTTCGAGGTGGGCGGGGTGCTAGAGGACTCCCACTGGCAGGCACCCTCGCACTGCTTCGCTGACGACGACGACGCCGCCACCGCCACCGCCACCGGAACCGATGCGACGAGCAGCCTCCTCAGGCTCGCACGGACGACCGCAGCGGCTGTAACATCTGTAGCTTAAAAAGTAGAGTTGGATTACGACTGGTGGTCTTTCCATTTCATTATGGATATATTTATATGCTACTTTTGTGTTGTGTAACAAATCGAGTGTGGAGCTGGTTTTCGTCTCCGCCTCCTGACAACACCATGGTTTCATGGTAACATTAGCAAATTATTTTCAAATTTGAAGTTCTTGCTTTGAAAAAGGATCAGATATGTTACTCCTCCGAAGTTGTACTAAAGCGCAGAATTAGGCGTAGCCTAGTGGTGGAAAGGGATTGATGCCTTCCTATCCACCCAGATTCAAGGCATAATAGTTGTAATTTGGGTTTGTTGCACCAATTCTATTGTAAGGGTCTTCGTTGCCACTCCCTCCCCTATCGGACCCGACCACTACAGCTACCAGAATGAGCCGTCGAGGTCCACGCCTTGTTGTTGCCGTTCCCCTATCGGAGCCAACCACTACAACCACCAGAACGAGCCGTCGAGGTCGACGCGCTACTGTTGCCGCTCCTCTATCGGAGCCGACCACTACAACCACCAGAACAAGCCGCCGCCGCGCTGCTGTTGCCGCTTCCCTATTGGAGCCAACTTGGCCTTGTCAATGACAATCGAAAAGTCTTCGTGCATGTGCTGCGTCCTAAAGTCATAATCGTCGCTGTTGAACTCTTGCATAGATCTAAATCACCTGACACCAAATCTCACCATATGACAAGAAACTCTAACCTCATCGAAGAAGAAGAGTCGTCATCCGCCTAAGCGCTGCACCCACGAGGACTAACAAACCCTAGAGTAAACTACTAACCGGATGGAGGCATCGGGATTCCCCTCTCCGCCAGTCGCCGCTGGAGCGGCAAGTAGAAGGGTGGCAAATCCATAGACTCATTGGTGAAGCCTGGAGGAAAGGGTTTGGCCTAGTCGTTAGGCGAGGAAAACTAGCTTATTAATCAGTGTGGTTTCTTTTCTTGTGACATTCAAATTTGAAGTTAAACCTTTTATCTCCTAAACCGTTGACCTGGTTGACGATCTGCTTCGACTGTTAGCTTTCTTGCGGAGAGTTCTTTAAAACTAGATTCGATGTTGATACGTTTCGACAACTCATTTTTCTTGTCAGTACTTGTCAGATTGTTGCCACCTACTTGTCATGTTATTAGACATTTGGTTGTTAGATTAATAAATTTACTTAGTTTCTCGAATTTTGAACGTTGGTATACTGGACTGGAAGACTTGCTTGATGATACTTGTGTAGATTGCAGTTTGATACAGACTGGTTAAACTGAGCTTGAGCTCACGGGAACAGTAAAATCGAAAAAAGGTAAAAATAAAAACAAAAATCCAATATTTTTAGAAAGCATTGACCAATATTTTTATTGCTTGCAGAGTTTAAACATCGGATGACTTCCTTGATAAACGTGGCAAAAAAATTGATGCTCCAAACTTTGCAACCAATGTAAACATTCGTCAATGTTTGCTACAAAAAATATTCAGTTTTTTTCTTCATTTTTTTGATTTTATTCTTCACTCGAGCTCCGAAAAACACTTTTAGTTTAATACCTCTTTTTACTTATTTTTAACACTTGAATACTTACTATCTAGCTCTGCACAACATTGCAAACTTTAAGATAGGATCCTTCTAGAGCACAACTAAATAAGGCTCAAATATCTAAATGAGACTTAATTAAGAGGCCGTTCGGAATCTCTCCACTCCGTAACTCCGCTGCGGAGCGGAGCGGCATCCAGTGCAATTTTGGCGAGCGACCAAATGGGTGCTCCGCCCCCTGGCGAAGGAGCGGAGTATTGCCGAACACGGCCTAAGTCACATCTAAAATTGACATCATTCATGTATTCCCATCCTCATGTTTTTTTCCATTCTTGTTGTGTTGTATGGATCGAGTCTTCTTCCACCAACTTGTATTGGGCCTTTTGGGTTATCCGCAATTTTCTCTGAATTGTATTTTTTCATGAATACGTAAAGTTGTATCATTCTATTGATAGAAGAAGTTATTAAGGACAGTATAACCGCACCTAAAGCGAGCCCTCACAGCGATTTAAGTTTTCGACCATCCGTTTTCGCGATCTGGATGTTTCTGGTCGTTGTATCTCCATGTAAAGCGATCCGTCCCGCATATATGGTAAACTGGGCCTACTGTCCTATGGGCAGCTGCTCCACAAGCCGAAACGCCGTCCTGTGGTTAACTGGGCCTAGGCCGGCCCATTCCAGCCATGGCCTTCGGGGAATGAGGTCCAGTGGTGTGCTTCGCTAAAGGGGTCCATCGACTAGGGAGGGACAGAGAGGAGAGACCGATGAGCGTTCATCCGTCCACCACCGATGCGTGGAGGTCGATTGGGTCGACCGGAGGAGGTGCGGGATTGAGGCAAGGCGCCCGTGCGCTTCGTGAAGGGGATCGACCGGAGGAGCGGGTTCCGGGCCCAGCCGACCGAGCTGCGCGAGGGGATCGGCGGAGACACGGTATGTGGGTGAAGAAAGTCGTCCCGTGGTCTCCCAGATCCAGCCGAGAGGCTCAAGATTCAGGGCGGGCGGCCGAGCAGGTGGCCTTCCGGGCGATGCCACGAGGCAGTTCCCAGGGCAGCATACCGTTCGTTGTCGATTCGACTCCGTCGTTTTAGTAATTGAATCACGGTTACAAGAGGCCAGTAATGGCAATCGATGTGTTCGGGTCAGTTACGCTGTCAGTTCACGCTCCTCCTTTAATATGGTGTCTATATAAATATAATGTCCACTGTCTACCCTCTTCGCTTCTCGCTTCTGCAAAACCTTAAACGGCAGCCATGGTTGACACTCAGGTCGCTCGTCTTCCCTTTTCTGCCAATGGTCCCTCCACCATTCCCCCCAATTCTGCATTACAGATTGTATTTCTATTGATATTGTTCTTTGTGCTCTCAAATAAACGCAGGTTCTCTAGCTTGATCAATTAGACCTTAGTTCCAATTGGTTGGCTGATTCTGCTGCATTGCAAGGTTAGTCACTGCTTTCACCTTCAATGATTTCTTGGCTGAGATTAATATGCTTAAACACAACATCTTCAAATTGCTCATAGTTATAATTGTTACAGTGTGAGATTATTTACTCGGGTCTAATATTCTTTCACACAGTGCAGTATTGACTTAGAGTAACCACCATCTATTCAGCTTTTCTATTCTAAATGAACGACGTGAGGACGGTGCATACCAGAGTCATCTTTTGAAGGTATTTATTTCATCACAGATCAGTTCTTGTTTGTCATATAATTTTCAAGTCCCCGCTGTATTTGGGCATGCCTCACTTTCTAGGAATGCAAATGTGAAGGTATGATACTTTTCTTAGTTCTCATTTGGTGCATGTATTTTGATTGATTGTAGCGAGTGATTTTCAAAATTGAATTATTCATCAGAACTAAATTATAAGCCCATCGTTGAAAATGAGGGAACAGAAAAACCATAGAGCAAAGCACCTGTTAATGGTATTTATGTTGGTAAATTTGTACAACCTCATTTCCCCTTTGTTCATGTTCGTTGTAATCCACAGACCTCATCTATGGTGCTGGAGCCTGATTCGGGTGGATTGATTCGGGGAATTGCAATGGCTGTCGAACCAGGTTAGTACGTATCCACAACAATAGCTCATCTTCCTACTTCAAGATCTCTCGGTGCGTGCATGCAATTAGTTAGTTAAATTTGATGCTATCATTTATGTGTGGTTCACACCATGCTATTGCCAGATCCTCAACTTTGGTTGCTATCTGTCAGCAGCGCTGGTATGTGGCCAGAGCACATCATGATTTCCTTTTGTTGGATCAATGACTATATATGTGAGTCTGGAGGCAATTTCTCTCTCTCTCTCTCTCTCTCTGTGTGTGTGTGTGTGTGTGTGTGTGTGTGTGTGTGTGTGTCAGTTTTATTGCCTTCATTTGATTAGAAATTATGTGGGCGTTCACCAACATCGCTTCAAAGTATTTTCTCACTAACTTTATGTATATTTCACTTGCTTCAGGTATAGAAGAAAAATCCAAGTTTGTTTATCCAACAAAAACGTTCGGCATAGTGCATAAAATGTGGTAGTCAAGATGGTCGTATGTCTTACCTAGCTACCTTTCCCTTCTTCTTTTTTCATTTATTTCCGGGTCATGTGTATTCTAAATGTTTTCGTTCTCCGATAAACTGTGAAGTGGAATCTGTAATTGAATTGTTGATGTACCCACGTGCACGTGTTAGGATCTTCAACGTACACTCACCTTTGTTATTTTTGTTTCATGCATCAGCTGGCCATGTCAAGTGCTCTCTTTGTTTGGGCAATGTCCATCAATAGGGCAGATAAAATAAAGTCCCAGATTAATTGACAATCGATCATGTGGACAGATTCAGTATAGCCGAGTACTTGTAGGCACACTGAGAGATAGTGCAAAAGGAATAAACAAATAATTTGTCTACTAAAATTTACCTGTAGATCAAGGGTTATCAATTCACTTATCCAGAAAGAATTTATTCAATTTGAGGCACTGCTTTCAATTGGGCTGACTGCATGTGCAGTGCACACAAAGAAGACCCATGCGATCCAAATTGAAACAATGGAACTTCTATTCTGTGATTTGTAATTACTCAAATACAAAACCAACTACATGCTTTTACAAAGCATTGCAACCCTCTTTCATTCAACAATCCTAATAAACAGGCACCGCAACGCGCGCCATTAACCGCACCTAGAGAAGTTACAAATAGGCAATCAAGAATGAAAACTGAAAAGCCATAAGCATTTTATTATTGCCCACCCATTAATCAGCATATAATATTCACTAACTTGCCTCTTCATATAGCTTCTACGGGAGAATTAAGACGACAGGAGCCTCACTATGGTCTTTTTTGTTTGTTGAGAAAATCATGATCTATTGATGTGACTGCATGTGCACTTCACAAAAAAAGGCCCATAACCCAAGTAAAATAAAGAGAATTCCATTATGTGAGCCATAACAACCCCCCGAAAAAACACGTTTTTTTTATAAAAACACTGCAAACCTATTTCATCCAAAATTCATAATACACGGGCGCAGCAACGCGCGCCATTCACGATCTAGTAGAGATTACAAGAGGTGGTACAACACATGACACAGACGCAAGAGGCGTGAACATGATGCCTAAAACAGAGAGACATGAGATGCTCAACCCAAACAGAGAAAAACATAGGTAAATTTGTCGTCTTGAGAAGCAACCCAAACCAACAACTAGACGACCAACATCTTCGGATCCAGAAATGAGGACTTAGTGAAGACAACACCTTCACAAAGGAGAACGATGATGAGATGATCGCCGTCCGACCCGAATAACCGGACCCAGGGTTTCCCCTGATGCTCGTAGGGGGGGGGGGACAGATAACAACCATGGCAACGTCTCCATGAAGGGAACGATACCCACTGGTGTCATCATTGCCAGCATAGATGCAGGGATTTTGCCATGGTCAGGTTTCAACCAATCCTAACCTGTTGGGCATGAATCAGAGAAGAGGAAGCTGGTCATTAAAACCATTCACCTGTGCATCAAGGACGACCACTGGCGATAGCCACGTCGATTTTACTGTGCCGAAAGAAAAAACGCGAGAGAAAAGAAAGAAAGAAAGGGAACGGGGTTTGTCTATCGTTCCCTCTCCCACACGCCTCCTCACACGACCCCACCTCGCACCCCCGATGCTGCGCCGACACCTCCTCTCCTTCTCTCACGGCCTCTACGAGCATCCACAAATCCTCCCTCTTCCCTAATCTCCTTCCTTTTGCCTCTCAATCACGAATCAGGATCCATGGAGGTGTCCGACAAGTGCTACTCGATGTGCTATACGGAAGCGGCGGGGAACACCGGTCGTCGGTCTGCCTCTCGCTGCTCATCCTCCGGGAGGCTGCGCGCGGAGGGAACTCGTTGTTGGCGAGGTTCCGCGGAGTACCAAGCAGGTGCTCTTCGCCGGCGGGGACGAGCATGACCTTCTCTTCCCCGGCCTCTTCACCCCCAAGGGCACCAGCCCCAGGAAGATCCCTAGGTTGCCCTACAAGGTTGGTTGATTAATTAGCCTAGCTTGCCTACAGATTTAATGGTTTCTTCTTGATTTGCTTTCCTGGGTGGGGGATTCCTTGGACAGAAATTTTCTCTATTTATCGTCCTTGGAATTTTTTCTAGTCATGATCTGATTTGATTATTGAAGCACAGAACCTAGAGTGGCGGCTGCGAGGAGGTGGCCGATGGGGCTCGGCGATCGGACGGGGGCACGGGCGCGCGTCGGTCTTCCTCCTCCTGCTCCCAGTCGCAGGCGCGGCCACCATCGACCAAATCTTCACCACGACCCCTCGCACCACCTTGCCGCCGCTGTGTCCTCTAGGACTAAGCTGTGGGAGGAGTGCCTACGGAAGGCCACAGAGCACAGGCCATCGCCCACGCCCTCTTCTCACTGCCAGCCACCAAGTATATGAGGTACAGAACTTCAACTCCTGCCCACCATAGATATATTCTTCCTCTTTTTATAGTTTTGGCGTGGCGAGGCCAGTCCATCAGAGTGGGGAAGTTTCATGCAGTGGAGGAAGAGCATATATGCTGCAGCCCTCACACACTGTTGATGGCGTCAACGAAAGTGCACATTGAGATTCTGATTCATTCAGATTTGCTTTTGATACACTAGCTCATGGATTCCGAGCTTGTATCTGCTGCTCCTAGGTTAAGCGTTAGTTTCACTTAGTCTCTGATTCACCTGACTGTCTCTAGGATTAGTCCATGGATTATATTACTTTAGTTTGGTCATTGCATTCATTCTTCGCTTCAGGATTAATTACACCAATCCTTAGCTGTAAGCATCATGCCTAAAGTACTTGTAGTTTTAAAATATTTGATTCATGCCTCTCAGGGTTCTGCATGGACTTGTGTTTTTTCTAAATTATCTACCTAACTTGCTTCTATGAATTTCCTGCTCTATTCTTGATATGTCCGATGGTTATATTAGCCCTGTAATCTACCGACGCATCAAAAATAATAGTTACTACAAGATCTTATCCCTACTTACACATTTCTTAAAGAGATGATATAGGTGACATGATTATGTTGACAACATAGAGCATGTATGTTTGTTGTCGTTGTGCTTCTGTTCTGTCAACCGAGCGTGATAATTTCTCTATGTTTGCAGCTTTCTGTCTCTTTTTTTCAATCTTTGCTCATATGGACACATCTTCTGCTAACTCTTTAATTCCATTTAACTTAGAGCCTGTTCGGCAACACTCCACTCCTCTAATTTCTCAACTCCACTCCTTACTTCTCAACTCCCAACTCTACTTGCATATTTTAGAATTTTGCAAAACGTTTGGCACCCAACTCCAGCTCTTCTACGTGTGCGCATGGAGAAAGGGAATCGGGGCAAGCGGGGAGTACGGGAGATTTGTGGGGTTCTGTTTCCTGTTTTTTCTCTCGAACCGGTAAGTGGTGTGTAAAAATTGGTACGAGCCATCGAGACGGAGCGCGCGAAGCGTCACTTTCCCGACTCCAGCGATTTGTACTACGGGCCGCTCCGCTCCGGATTATGAAATCTACGGAGTTGACTCGTTCGGTGCGGCTCAGCCGGCTCCCGTAGCGGAGTTGAGGAACGGAGGGCTCCCGAACACCCCCTTAATCTCTATCTCCATTCAACTTGTTGATATAGTACCACCTCCATTACAAACCATTCTTTTGATCTGCTACTCTCCTTTATTTCTTTCCATTTTATCTTACTTCCAATTATTAATTTGAGGTTAAAATCCTGAAAGTTAGTTATGTAATGCACCAAATTTGGGGTAGTTTTTGTATTTATCACAAGAAATGAGTGCTACTATTATGCGTTTATTCTTGTTTTGTCATTATTCTACAATGATCAGCCATGACTGTTCTTTCAAAGTGAGCTTCATTTCTCTATAGTCAAATCTCTAAATGGTATTCTTTTGAATATATTCAGTGCCATGTTTACTTATTTTACACACTATACAGTGATGGTGAAAGACTTGAAGTAGATCATGCTAGCATTTTCCCAATGTGATGGCTATGACCAATAGTCAGCCTGCACATCTTACTTTCAGTGTCTGCCCATATGGATACACCCTGTGCTAATTCTCTATTTTCGTAAGTTCCTGATATACTACCAGCTAAATGAAAAAGGCTTCTTTTTAGCTGCTACTCTCCTATGATTCTTTTCATTTTACCAGTTAAGTGAAAAAGGTTTCTCTATAGTCTTCTCCAAAACAATTCCTACCTTTTATTGGAACTGCAGCTAACATAAAACACAAAACAAATGCAGGCACGCATGGTGGTGTCAAGTACTTTGGCGAGCTGGAGGAACATTGCTTTCTAGGGCAATGAAGTGAAGCTCACCATGTGGATAAGCTCTTCATAATGTTTGGACACAAAGAGCCAAAGATCGACTATTATGTCTGCACCATCAACAAGACGTTTGCCAAACCAGGCCAGGGCATGGTATGCTCAAATACGTAGCCTAGTCAATGTTTACTACTTCGTGATGTAGCAAGTTGTATCTCCATACTATAGACTTAGACTCAAACTTTTTATCCATTTTTTAACTGAAAACATGTTGATTGATTCTCACTAAGTATCTGTGCTTTTAACTTTATCTTTTGAACACCACTACTAATGCTTTAGTGCCATGCCCACACTGTATGTGAAAATGACAAATTTGCTTTGCTATGTCTATCTGTAAGCCCAATTTTCTTTTGTCGGTATTTTATCTCACTCTAATACTTTGTTATACTCAATGAGATTCATTCAACTCTCTTTTGCAATATTACTTGTTTCTCTCAGAACTCTATAATCTGTTGTGCTCAGACATTCGATTACCCGCACATCTATTTTTAGCTCATATAAAAAAATCTTGTTCTATTCATACTACTTAACAGTCAACAGTTTAGTCATCTTACAAAAACCAATTATGTTCCCTTTCTCACTCCATACAAGATAGGCCAAGACCTGGGCTATTGTTATTTTTCTCCTGCCATTTTGGAAGTCTTTTACTTGATATTTTCTAGCTTACTATATGACCTGCGCTGTTGTCATCTTGCTTACTACTCCCTCCATTCCTAAATATTTGTCCTTATAGAGATTGCATATAGCAGATCTCAAGAGAGATTTCACTGAAATTTCAGCATTCTTCTCCAGTATAGCTTCAATATTTTCTTTCGTCTTCATGCAAATCGTGTAATACGTAATTTCCATTGCTTGCTGAGGTCAGAAAGCATTGAGTTTGATTGTTTGTGTTGTGCAGATAATGAGCGTTTTAGAAGATTGCACACGAAAACCTTATTCAAGTTCACCAACCAGGTAGATGGCTACGACGCTATCTGTGGCGTCCCTTGGTCCCTTCTCCCTGGAACAAACGTTCTTGACGGTATGGTCTTCCTCCTCTTCTCCATTTGCTATTTTAAGGGGATTTGCTGTACTAGATAAGCAAGTTCTATATGAAACAATTTTGTATTGCCATTTTTCTTTTTGATTACTATGTTTAGACTTTGAACTTCCAAATTAGATCTATAGTCTATAAAGCTAAATTCAGAAGCAAGTCCTGTACAGTCATTTTTTTAGAGCTCTTGTCTCATAAGTATATTAGAGTGGGACAACTTTGCAGTTACTGATGGACAGATAAAGTTGTCAAGCACTTGTGCTTTTGCTTTTGGGAGTGGATCTCATACGTCTTAGGAAAGCATCAATGTTAGAAGATAATGAAGTTGCTGAAATTCTGAATGAGATATCAGGACAAATTGTTCGGTCCGCTCCTGCCAGTTCCTCAAAAAAAAATACAAATTGTTCGGGGAAAAGGTATTTTTATTCTTCTTTTGAACGGGTACTCTTAGAGAACACATAGTATTTGCTAAACATTCAAGATTCTGTTTGTTGTGAACTATTAGTCTGCAGGATAGTGCTGAACATATTATATATTACTTGTTGTGAACTATTGTCCTGTATTTGGTAGGAGTGATAATTTAGTTTGATTCACAATTAAATTTGATGTGTAAGATTATCGTTGCACAATGCTAGAGCGCTGACCGCTGAGGATATTTTGTGTTTTATGATATTGCAGGTCCAATAGTTATGGACTTATCTGGGTTTATACATAACCAGGAAGCGTAAGCTTGTTGTGCATACATTGTTCGGAAAAGTCATGTACTTATCATAGGTAAGCTGTTGGTATCGACTCTCGGTTGCACTTGAGAATTTTATTGACTCTAAAACAAAGTTAAAGTGTTTTAGATGTCATGATGTTGTACTATAATGTATTCAGCTCCTTACTTCCCTCATTATAACTGAATTTTCTGTTCTTGGACAACTCGCTTGTTCTCAAAGAAATCTTTGGAGTTATAGAGTATGGCTAAATCTTTGTTGTGCATTATCATCACAAATTTTATACCTCAACTGGTGCTTTCAATATGCTGCCATAACCATTTTTTCTTATCCTATTTTCATCTAAGAAGTGGATGAGCTCGAGAAGGTGTTCTACGAGGCCCCATGCCCCTTGTCCCTTCCCCTGCTTCTCCGCCGCCGCCTCTTTCTCCGCCAAATCCACATCACCGTCGTGCCCGTTGTTGGGACGAGACAGGGGTGGAGGCAAGGGAGAGAAGAGGGTTGACTTGGCAGCGCCGCCTAGCAGTGTATGAGGTGTCTAGAGGAGGGCAGTGCGGCAGGGTAAACTCCTCTCCCACTGCAGAGCAGTCCATGGCGCGTTCACTGTCGTCCTCACCTTCTAGCTGTCTGTGATGTCGTCGCCATCGCCAAGCCCCCTTGCCATGCGGTACACATAGATGGGAGAAGCGGTAGGATGCAGCAGCTCACAGATTCCTTGGTCGCTGCCGATGCCAAGCAAGAAGACAAGGTGAGTTTGAATCCGTGTCTTTCTTTTTGCCCCGTCCCTCCCATGAATTTTGCTTGGATCTTGGTGAGCTCCTCAACCTCCTGATTTCTTCTTATTTCAAGTGTGCACACCTCTAGCTCGACTTGTGCCGTCGGTGGATATTACTGAAGCGGAGGCACCTTTTGGTTTTCGTCCTCTTCGTAGGTGGGAAGGCGAAGCGGGTTGGAGGAAGAAGCCATGCAAACTTGGTGAGAGAGGAGATGGGGTAGAGCAGGAAGCTGTGTGGGACGACTTGGCACTGGTGGACGCCTACGATCACACCGTCGCCACCTAAAAGGTATGCGCCCTCGCCCCCTTTTATTCTCTTGCCCTTTCCGCCTTGCTGGGAGAAGATGTATGTGTGTTCTATTTTAGACAATGGTGTTCATGTAAGCGCATTCACGTCATGTTCTGTTCTGCAATGCACAAGTACTATGTTCTCTTTTATTTCTGGAATCGTGTCTATTGGCACAAGTACTATGCACACAACAACACATGGGCTATACTGCTGCAAATTGTTCTGCGTTAACTTTGAATCTGTTAGTGAATTTGTTATTGTATGGTAACGGCGTACTTTTATGGGCTGATTATTAGAATGGATCTGTATGTGCTATAGATAGCTAATCCTTTGCAACAATTTAATAAGATGCTGAAATCAAAGGCATGGCCTCTATTTGATCAACATGGTATGCTATAAAACCGAGAAGAAGAGGAGGAGTATGGGTGTGATTTGCTTCTGTTTTCGTTATAAAATTGTAGGCTCTGTTGGTACCAATTGTTTTTCTGATGTAAAATTTTGCTCTTGCGATTTGTCTCTTGTAATTATCTTGAATCCTACAGTCAGTTGCATTTTTGGTACCAAGTGAGAGTTTGGTCCTGCAATTCGGTTCCTACAGTCAGTTGCATTTTTCTTGTATGAAATTAAAGTGTCGTAGTTTATCAATATCACCCGAATTGGACCATATGACATTTCATAAGCTTTATCAGTACCATGTTCTCTCCAATTGAAGGTTTGCTCTCAGTTTCAGATCTCCCTGAGTTATTCTAGAATCTATTATGCTCTTTTACATTGAATTCCTTGGGTTGAAACTGTGAGTTGTGCCTATTTTTAATTCTAAAATATATCTGATTTGTCTAGAGAAGGTAGAACGACGAGGTTATTCAGATGTTTTACAGTATCTGATATGCCCCTTAATTAATAAGGCGGGCTCACAAGCTTGGGTCCTGAGCCACAAGAACACGAGATACGATTGCTCATGGTGGCTTCTACATTCTTAGGAGACATGCTGAAAAGTGTCTTCCTCCAACTAGCATTGAGAACATGTTTTTTACTCCAGTTGATGTCTACACAATTTCTGGCTTATTGAATTGTATGGTTGCTTTGCAGGACATGTCTCAGAATCCCCCATGTCAACAACTGGTAGCCAAAGATCTTCATGGAACTGAGTGGCATTTTCATCACATTTTTTGTGGTGATTTTACAATTTGAGTATTCAGCTTGAACACCCTTTAAACTTTCCGTCGTTCTGTTATTGTTTTCGTATAGCGGTAGATGTCACAATTGAATGTTGAATTCTTGTCACTGCAGAAAATTGCAGCATATAGTGATTCATTACTTCTTGAGTATGTTGAACTGTATCCCTGTCTGGTTCTATCTCATGCCTTCCAGTGTTTTGTGTTTCAGATGCTATCTTTGTATTTAAGTGTCATTTATTTAGTTCTTTCAAAATTTGTTGTCGCAACTTCTTACATTCAATGTCTATGTGTTATAAGATAGCAACAAAGCAAATGAAATGGGCGCTTAATATAGCAACAAAGCAAATGGAATGGGCGATTGCCAACTTGGCGCCGCCCAACTTCCTCTCAAGAGGCGCCACCAGGTGGCGCCCCAACCCCTAGTAGGCTAGAACCGTGACTATGAAGGGGAGCCACCTTGCACATAGAATCGTACTCCCAAAGAATCATGGGCCTTTTGCCTTTAAAAGACAGAAGGGTGGTAAACCATGCTCCTAATGGGCTCTGGCCAGCTCTTGCCAGACGGCCCAGGCCAACCAGGCTAGCCCGCTAGCACGTTGGCACGGCATGGGCTGTGCCCGACACGCGACACGCCTGGGACGGTGCCTGGGCCTAGAGGCTAGGCACAGCCTAATAGGCCTAAAAACCAGCCCGACAGGCTGAAAAATATTCAGCCCAACGTGCTAAACGGGCAACGTGCCGACCCGTTTGCTTATTAAGCCATGCCTGGGCCTGGAGGCGCAGCCCGCTTACTAACCGTGCCCCCGTGGGCCCATGCCGTGCCTAGCACGATTAGCATGGGCCGTGCCGGCCCGTTTGGCCAGCCCCGTCGTCTCTTCAACGTCACTTTGGATCTGCCGCTTGACTCACTGCCCACCCCGCACGACCTGTGAGCGAGATGACGACAGCCAGATTCCTCCACCGCCGCCTCCCCCGCTCCCCGGCGGCGCCGCCGCTCGACGACGACAACCTATCTCCGCGATCCTCCTCCGCCTCCCTCCCGCGCGCCTCCCTCGTCTGCAGGCGGTGTCGCAGCCTCCTCTCCGACCCCGCCTTCCACCGCCGCTTCCGCATCCACCACCGCCGAAGCCCTCCCCTCCTCGGCTACATCGACGCGAACCAGTGAATCGCCTTCCATCCAGCTCTCGGCGCCCCCGACCGCCTCCCCCTCGGCCACTTCTCCCTCAAGCTCGACGACCGCTACATGACCCTCGGATGGCGACACGACCTCGCGCTCTTCTTCCTCCCGATCTCGCTCCAGATCGTCGTGTGGGACCCCTTCGCTGGCATCCAGCACCGCCTGTCCGTCCCCCCGGAGTTTGGGTTCGATTTGGCGGAGAGGGCGATCAACGGGACGATTTGGCGGAGAAATCGACAACTTCCAGGTTGTCTTTGCCAGGACCGCTGGCAGGGACCGGAGGCAACCTAGAAAAGCGCTCGCCAGCGTTACATCTCGTGCCCGGTTGCATTCGGGGCTATGGTTCATATAGGCGCGCCCGCTGTACTGGCTGGGGATTGCATTAATTGGTTGATTTCAGCATCGAATATCCTTGAGTTTGATTTGGGTAGGCAGAGCCTAGCTGTGAGCATGTGACATTGTTGCCAGCACCCATGCTTACCAGCTGCAATCGCGGTGTCAAGGTTATGCGGGCAGAGGGTGGTGGGATGGGTCTCCTTGTCGTGTCCCAATTGTGGAGGAGAGAGATAGACTCTGATGGTGTTGTTTCATGGATCCGTGGAAGAAATATTGAACTGGACAAGTTACTTCCCCCAAATTAAGAGAAAGAGCCACCAAATATGATAGGTTATGCGGAGGAAAATAATGTGGCATTCCTCTGGACAGTTGCTGGTGTCTTCATGGTCCACCTCGAGTAATTGCAGCTCAAGAAACTTTCTGTGACCGGCCGCATTGCTTTGTTACTATCCATTTGAAACCGTCTATATTCCAGGTAATAGCATGCCTTTACCTTGCGGGTATAACAAAACAGAGTCATTTTTTGATAATTAGCTGATTAAATGTTCTCATCTTGTGTTAAGCTTCAACACATCAATGTTGTTTCTGATATTGTTATTTTATCATCGAACTTTGAACTGTCCTCTTCAAGTCAGAAGGAAGAATAAAATCTCTGAAGTTAATTATAGGCACACCCTCAGAGGGAATTATCTGGCAGCTATGCAGTTGTGAAATTATCAGACGGATAATATTTTTTTATGACGTGGATCAAGCACAGATCAGCTATCTAGGATACATAGATTGTATGAAAAATCTGTGCACTAAAACAATGAACACCTAGATTGGCTGATTCTTTGTAGATAATTGACCGGAATTACATAGTGGCCTGCCTATTGAAATATGCAAGGGTTGTATAATAGTAGTGTTAGCGGATAGCTGCAGTGCATTTATTTTCAAGATGAGATACCTAGCAGTTTGAAGTTGAAAACAACTATAGGAATAATTAACTTGAACAAACTAAAATGACAGATAGGTAGCTGTGTGTTTTGAAGCTTAAAAGCTAGTTGTATTTTTTTATTTCAGTATTGTTATCTCCACTGAGCTTGCTAATAATCTTATATTCGTGATAGTTACTTGGCTTGAAATTTACAAAATAATTGTTCATTTATCACTTTTAGTAGATCCCTATTGCAAGTGTTTTCGTTTATACCACGAAAAATCAATTGATTAAGTTAATTCCATCTTTTCAAATTACAGCTGCGAGTTTATCTAAGTATCTTGTTTGTGCTTCTTCGTATCTATTTGGCCTTTTCTTTGGAGTGTCATTGACTGTTTGACTTCTTATGCTTGTATAACAGGCATTGGTGGTGGACACGAGGGAACTGAAATTGTTAGGCATTCGTGGTGGACACGATGGAGAAAATACATAAGACGATTATTCAGTTAGATATGCTACTGTGATGTATTGGCTGAGCAGGTAAGCTTATCTTCTGCATGCAAGTTCTGATATGTCCTTCTACGAAAATGTATCACTTTAGTTTGTTATTACCATTTCTCAAGTACCAAATTGCAGGAGAGTATTGTCTGATTCTCTCTACAACCCTCTGCTGAACTATTACCCACATAGCTACCTCACATCATGTTTTCATTGATTGCTGCCTCCTGGATATTTTCTCCAGCCCTGCTTCTTTGCGTTGTCACAGATGAGGAGTCTGTTGTGTTAAGTGGTAGCAGAACGAATTACTTCCCCTTTCCCATGCTTAGTGAAATACCTGAACTCTCTTTTTCCTTGGTGCTTCTTGTAATTGGGCGTGGGAGATGGTCCAGCTGCGATCGGTTTGAGTGACAATTAGCATGTGAGTGAGCATGATCTGGTTACCGGAGTGAAATCTCCTGGTATAATGAGTATCTTCATGTTCGTTTGGTCCAAATTTCTGAATGCGCAAACAATATCATTTGTAAAATTTCTTACTATCATGAAAAAATCGATGGACCTACTAGCATTATTGTTATTCCTTTTCCTTTGAAGTTGGTTTGGTAATGGTGTAAGTTTTGTATAACTGCATCTAGTGAAACAAACATTGCGGAAAGAAATGCCTAATAAACTACATCGGCAACATGGCTTCGAATATACTGAAACTCAAACAGCTGATAGATCAGTGAGCCTATTTTTCCCTTGGCATTAGTGAAGATCTGTGGATGAACAATTCTAGTCTTCGGTGGAGAATCAAGTTTCGTTGTGCCCCCTTTACCACTGCCGGCCACTTTGGATGCCATATCCCCCATTGGTGGCCTATGATCATGTCAATAATGTTATATATTATAATTTTGGTTGTGCCTCCTTTATCACGGCCACTTTGGAGTACTAATTTTAATCACACTCCTTCTAATCCTATCCTATATCCTATATACCTAAATAGTTCATCCCCACTACTTGTATTATCTTAACATCAGTCAAATTCCCCTCCCCTCCCGGGTCGCTCTCTCAGGCGACTCCGGAGGTCCCCGCCGCCACTCTCCGGCCTCCACTAGCCCACCCCTCCCCTCGCCGTCGCCGGAGGAGGTCGCCGGGCAAAGCCCCGCGGCGGACGGCGGCGGCGAGGCTGCGTGCAACCTCCTCTCCAGCCTGCTGCGTTCTCTCCTTCTCCCTCAGATCCAAAATCACCCCCCTCGCACGCCTCTTGCTTCCATGCTTGCTTGGCTACGGATGCCGGCCGTCTAAATGCATCGGCTGCCCCTGCTTTGGCCCCATGGCTGCCGGATGTGGCTGCTGGTCCTTGTGGACGGAGGTGCTGACCGGTAAAAATTCGAGCTGACGGCTTGTGTGGACGACTGCTCGGCGCGGCGCTGTGGGGCGCGGCTGAGTGGCCGGCGGTGGCCGCCGCGGTGGGCCTGCGGGTTCGGTGGCGGGGGGTTGCGGGCACGGGGGTGCTGGCGCGGGGCGTCCTCGTCCTGGGTGCGCGCGGCCCTGGGCATGTGGCGCGGTCATGGTGGCGCCCGGTGCTGGTGCGGGCAGCCATGGGCGCGCGTCGAGCGGCCGGCGCGCCGACTCCAGATCTGGCAATGGTCGGAGCTTGCCGAGATCCCCGTCCCCGATCTGGCAATCTTCGAGGCAGTCGGTCATGGGTTGGTGCTCGGCGGCTTGGTTGGCGCTGCCGGCAGTGCTAGTGGATGCGTGGCTTGCTTCTGGCTCGGGGCATGCCGGTCGTGATGGCGGGTGGCCTGGCGGCGATCTCGGGCTGGATCTGACCTGCAGTGGTCTGAATCGGGTCTTGTGCGGCAGTGCTCTGGGAGAAATCCCTGCTCACCCATTGTGTGAGCCGACCATGACGCCTCCTCCTCGGTGTCGTATACCTTCCTAGAGGCGTGGTCTTCGAGCTGTTCCGTGTGGATCTGCTTCGGCGTGCTTCAGGCCGTCTTCCTGTAGGGATGTGCTCAAACTCCGGGTGAGAACCTTTCATCAACTATGTCGATGGCGGCGGTAGCGGCGTCTATGGACATCGTCTTCCTCGCAGGAGGTGTCGCTGTGGAGCTCCAGCACCTATGGTATTTTGCTTTGTGGTCTCCGGGTGAAAACCCAAGATTGGGCTTGCCGGATCGGATGATGGTGTTGTGTCTTCGACAACACTACCTCCTTGGAGGCGTCATCTTGGAGGCCCAAACCACGGCTCCTGTTGCTGTTGTGTGGTTGAGGCTGGTGTGTTTGGTGGTGGTGCGGCCAGCCTGGGGCGACGGTGGTGTGTTTCTTTTTCAGGTGTTTCTCTTGGCTATCCTTCGCGTGGTCTCCGTCCTATTGCTATGCATGCCCAAGACCCTCCCATGGTTGCCGTTGTGCTGCAGCGAGCTTTGGGCTCTTGGTGTTGTCTTGGTTCACCTTTGCTCAATGACGACGCAATGATGCCTCCCCAACCTGCTAATCGTTTCGACCGCCCGTGGCGGATCTTCTAGTCAAGGTTTGTGTTATGGTTTGGCACTCGTTGATTATGGTTGATCCTCTGTTGTGCCGTGGGGCTCGGTACGCACGTCGGTGCGGTGCGTTAGGTTGTTTGCAGAGTCTTGGTATTGTGATCCCTTGACAGAACCCCACATCTACTTGTGTCTCTCGTGGTGTTGGTCTTTCTGCCGGCTAGCTAGGTCATGCCTTCTCCTAGGTGGCACTTTTTTCTCTTCTTCTGTAACCTTGTTACCTATATGGTTTTCGGCCCGGTTTCCCTCATAAACGGGGTCCAACTTGTTTAGGTTTTTGACCCTGTTTCCCTTATAAACTAGATCAGCCAAAGCTTAAGGGGTGACTCTTGGCTTTGGCAGCTTTTTGAGCAATATATTCAGGTGGGGATCCTCTCCCCCCCGGTGACCGTTCAAAAAAAACTTCTACTCCCTCCCTCCGGAAATACTTGTCGGAGAAATGGATGAATCTAGACGTATTTTAGTTATAGATACATCAAATTTTATCCATTTCTTCAACAAGTATTTCGAGACGGAGGGAGTATTATCTTAACATGCACACATACCACATCATCAAAGGCCCACCACAACATGCATGAGAATTATTTTTCATTATTAATTGATCCCCACTAATTCTATTTATTTCAACATGCACACATAAGCCATGCACACAGTTCGAGATTAATGTTCACTGTCTTTCTCTGAGTTCTAACCGTAAATTGTTTGGATGAGATGAAGAGATCTCATCATTATGTGCTATGTTTGTATTATATGCGATGCTTGTAATCTGTCCCTCAGATATCTGTCTTTCATCTGTTAGCAGTATGATGTAACCATATATAAATTCACAAAACGCATGCAAGAGAAAGAGGAAGCATGAGAAGGATGGGATATACAAGAAACTTCTAGATGTTGCATTCTTTTTCTTTCTCAAAAGAATCTAGATGTTATTGGGTTACCATTAATTCAGAAGTATGCTTCTACTCGTTTTTTGTACCCTTAATATTCATGTATAACAATGCTGATTTTGATTTGAGTCAGGTGGTGTGCAGCACAATGCTGAAATTATACATTTAGGAACTCTTTAGGAGCATTTTCAAGTCTCGCGGTGTTTCTCTAGTGCACCTGAAACGGAAGGTACATCTTTCTAGCTCTGTTTGCTCTCAAAATTTAGAAGTCAGTCATTGGAATATTAGTTTTTTCGGGATTCTCACAGCTTATTTCGAGCACTTTGATTTTTTGAAGTCCAGCTGTGTGTCCAGGGTGTGTGACAACGATAGATACATGTTTCGAGTTATGTCATTCTTGTGATTGAAGTGGTTTTTAGTTTTCATAGGCGGCTGGAAGCAGGGGTGGTGGTGGCGGGGGCTGTGACTGCTTCGACTGGCGTGCTGGGGATGTGCTCCCTCTCCTGTGGCGGCGCCTAGGACCACTGAGGTTCGACCTCTCCTCTTCACAACCCCAGTGCTCTCAACATATTAAAATAAGTTTAGTTCAAATTAACAGTTGTAAATCCTGTCATCGCTGTAATGCATATCCAGTGAGGAGCCCCACTGTTAATTTAACTACTCATGTCGTTGATGTAAGGCCTAGGTAGTGACGAGTCCCACTGTAATATGCAATGCTGTCGCAACTCTTGATTATAAAATTAAAAAGGAACATCGTCCATCATCTATCTAAACATGATTTGGCTGTGTTCCCTAAAAAAGCAGTGTGCATGATGATGCACAGGCCGGCGCCTTTCCCTTATCGAAAATAATATCTATCTAAACATGATTAACAATTGCTAATTCTTAGCTAGTAATGAGTCTCACCGTTGACTAAACTAATACGCGATGCAGTCTTGGGTGCTGAGCGAAGCACATGCCTCACGCAAGGGCAACATTCCTTTTTAATCAAGATGTTGGGTGAGTCCCAACATTCCACAAGGACAAAGTACATGTGCGCAGATCGATAAGTAGTTCAACTTTGAGTATACTACTACGTTCAGTTTCCCTGCAGAGTTCTGGCTGTTAAATTACCAGTGATGAGTGTGTCTAGCTGTCAATTGAACCAATGTGCGGTGTGATCTAGGCCTGGCAAGTCTTGGTTAAGAAAGAACAACTTCTGTCACCATCTGTCTAAAGTCTAAACATGACTGAGAAGCTGGGACATATCCCCAGAAGCTTCATCGATACTGATGGAGGTCACCCAGTGAGTGCACCTAGCATCTATTGAAAGACGTTATACATCTTAGCAACTAATCATGCCATGTGAGGCATTGCTTTAAAGTGTGGCGGACATTGCTATAAAGCGTAAAGTCTAATTTGCGAGGAATCCCACTGAAACTAATGCGCGATGCGGTCGAGGCCTGACAACTCTTTTGATTTAAAGAGAATAACTTTACTGTCTATCTAAACAGGACCAGTGCCTGAGATCTGTTCCGAGATAAAACTCACAAGAGAAAGTGAAGAGAGGGAAGCTTGATCTGTACTGATGGAGCACACGGCGGTGAGCATTGGCAAGTCTGTGCTGAATGGAGTTCTTGGCTACGCTCAATCCGCGGCTGCGGAGGAAGTTGTCCAGCGTGACAAGGCCTTCATCACAGGTGAGTTGGAGATGATGCAGACTTTCCTAATGATGGCTCATGATGAACGAGATGAGCATAACAAGGTGGTCATGACCTGGGTGAAACAAGTTTTACCACGTCGAGGATGGCATCCAGGATTTTGTCGTTCATATGAAGCAATCCTGGTGGTGCATCCCTTGCACACTCCTCGATTGGCGCCATGTTGCCATGGTTGAGGTCCATGGTTGAGGGTGTGACGTGAGCCGGAGGAACTTACAAAAGATGCTAATATTCAGCTCATTTCTTATTAAGTCGATTTAAAATCGAGTCAATCTAGTGGCTCACGAGTCTTGAAGGGAAGAGAGGGAGGGGTTGGTGGCTGGGCCTGTTTCCACTGACGCCGGGTCTGCGCTTTCTCTCCACCACCTCCCCCTCCAGCCCGGTGCTGCATAATGAAATACACTAGTACAAATTAACAACTGTCAATCCTGTCATGATATTTGTGCGTATCGAGTCATGGCTGTAAAGCCTGCGGGCATGGCCGTAAAGCCTAAGCATAAGTGGCTAGCTAATGATGACTCTCACTGCCAAACTAATATACGATCTGATTGAGGCCTGGCAAATTTTCTTTAGTTAAAAAGAGAATAATGTCCCCTGTCAAAGCATAACTTGGGAGTCTGAGGTCTTCCATTCTCATCCCCTCCACACGCAAACTCTCATAGCAGGAATATAGCTAGAAAATACAGAGAAGCTTGATAGGTTCTGATCAGCCGATGGAGGCCACGGCGGTGAGCATCGGCAAGTCTGTGCTGAACGGGGCGCTTGGCTATGCCCAATCCGCTCTCGCTGAGGAGGTGGCCCTGCAGTTTGGCGTCCAGCATGACAAGGCATTTGTCACAGATGAGCTAGAGATGATGCAGTCTTTCTTGATGGTGGCGCATGAGGAGCGAGACGAGCACAACAGGGTGGTAAGGACCTGGGTGAAGCAGGTCCGCGACGTCGCCTACGATGTTGAGGACTCGCTCCAGGATTTTGCCGTTCGTCTGCAGAATCAGTCCTGGTGGCGCATCCCTCGCATGCTCCTCGACCGACGCGATGTCGCCAAGCAGATGAAAGAGTTGAGGACCAAGGTCGAGGATGTGAGCCAGAGGAACTTGCGGTACGGCCTCATCAAGAGCTCTAGTTCCCCTGAGCCTACTGATGCCTCTACTACTGCTGCCATGTTTGGCGTTGATGAAGCAAGGCACGCCGCAAAGCAGCACCAATCAAGATCAGATCTTGCCCAGCTAATCAACAACGAGGGTGATGACCAGATTGGAGTTATTGGAGTGTGGGGAACAAATGGCACTGTTGGGCATACCTCCATCATCTCAGAGGCCTACGAGAATCCAAATGTCAAATTCAATTTTCAATGCCGGGCATGGGTAAGGTTGACGCAGACTTTCCATCCAAAAGAATTTGTCCAGAGCGTAGTGAAACAGTTTCAAGCAGCTGCTGTAGGGGTGGTTGATGTTTTGATGGAGCTGGAGGCGCAGAAAACGTGGCATGAGCTGGCTCATGAGTACGGTGGATATGTCAATGAGAGGAGGTACTTGATCGTGGTTACTGGCCTCTCCACCATCGAAGAATGGCACCAGATCAAAACTTGCTTCCCAGAAAACAAACTGGGGAGCCGTATTGTAGTATCCACGGAGCAAATTGAAGTTGCAAGCCTATGCCCTGGCCAGGAAAGTATTGTATCAGAGCTCAAGCAATTAACTGCGGAACAGACCATCTATGCTTTCTACCAGCAGGTACTACAGTTTCAAACACAAAATTTTAAGGCAATTTTAACATGCTCCCTCTTACCCCCTCTCTTTTTACATGTAAGGTAAGAAGATAAGAGTTAATTAGACCACTAATTAATGAAATCAACGGCTCAGATCTATTATACTCCCTCCATTCCCTTATACAAGGCCACTATGAAAAATACATTTTGCATCTATACAAGGCCACTAACAGTAATTGAGATAAAAGTTAATGATATTTTCTCGTATTAGCAACTTATATAATACTTGCATGCATGTAGTCATAATGACACTGTGCTACTTCCTTCTCATTCCTTCCTAGCATGCATGCAGACATATTAATGATTCCGGTTAACGAGAAGAAAAATTGGCTTGCAAAGCAGTCACTAAATTTTACCTTGATACCTGTAATCTGAGTTTGTGGCCTTGTATAAGGGAATGGAGGGAGTATACTCTTACCTCTCATGTGAAAAGAGGGGTTAAAGAGAGCATGTTAAGACTGCTCAATTTTTAATCATTTAATTTGAAACTTGGAGGTCTTTATTTTTCAAAAACAAAATCACCCAAAATATGAACCATTAAATCTTCTTAAATGCAGTATATAGTGGCCATGGGTAATCGCTATGGAGTGTGTTCTCGGCAGGCTTAGATCAATTTGTGTGTTTGGACTAGGCTAGTAAGGGGAAAGTCCCCTAGGCATGTATTGGATCCACCTCTCTCGTTCAACCAAGCTTGCAGACTTCTCTCCCTTGACTCCGGCTACGGCCCTCAGCCGAGACCTTTCCAGCCCGGTCAGATTCCTATCCAATATTTCTTGCTGATATGCTTCCTCTGCCCAGATCCCTAGTAGGGATAACCACTGTCCGGTGGAGAGGTTATTGCTACCATCCAGTGTGAAGCCCAAAGCCTCCCTGCTAGCCAGCCAATGACTAGGCTCCACGATGCGTCTCCTTGAAGCTTCATGCCAAGGGTGCTGGGAGTTGTCCACTAAAGGGGTAAAAACAAGGATATTTCATCCCAGCTACCCCCCCCCCCCCCCTGTCCGAAAAAGCTTGTCCCTCGAATGGATGTATCTAGCGCTAGATACATCCATTCGAGGGTCAAGCTTTTTCGGACGGAGGGAGTACAAGCATTATGCTGCAATGATTTGATACAAGTGAAACTGCAAGGATTTTAAATAAAGGTTTGATGAGTTTCAGAAAAAAAAAGAAACTGCAAGGATTTTTTGCAATTGCTTTGGTCAAGTAATTGTGTGTGATTTTTTTCAGACATAGGGGCGGTGAACACCGAAGAAACGACATTATTGCCTTCATTCTAGTTAGGGTCTTAGTAGAAAAGAACACAAACACAAGTTATTCATGAACCGCATAAAAAGTTGACTAGTACTACAAGAGAACATAAAGTTACTGAAAACCATATAACTCAGCAGTGCTAATATTTATGCACTAATCATTTACTACCTTTTAAATTTCTAGATTCCTTCCAATATTTTTGGCGAAGTCGAGCTTGACCTTGTCATCTCAGAAAAAAATGACTCGTATGCATGCTATTCGAGCTTGACATTAACATTGCTGTGTAACAATAGGACATGCATTGTACTGATTTTGTCAGCATTTTTTTGGAGTGATTCATCATCAATATTTTATCCAACTATTCTTTGCTCATGTTCAGAGTTCTCAAGACGTTACATATTCATCAAAGCTAGCGTCTAGGTCAGTGTTACCCTACAGTGCTAAGAATGCTAAGAATGAGATACAAGAAGACCAATCTAATACTGATGTTAATGGAAAGACGATGGTTCAAGAGAGGCTCAGACGTACAAACACAATGGCAGATTTTCTGGAGGAATTTCAGCTTATTGGGCGTGAGAATGAAAAATCTGATATTATTGAACTAATTCGAGAACAGGCTAGCACGCATCAATTTCAGGTGATAGTAGTGTGGGGAATGGGTGGTCTTGGAAAAACCACTCTTATCAAAGATGTATACCAGACACAAGAGGTCACTAACATGTTTGCGAAATATGCTTTTGTTCCAATCTTGCGGCCTTTCAAACTTGAGGAGCTCCTTAGAAGCTTGGCATTGCAACTAGATGCACGCAAGGGGGCGAAGGACTTTGTGGGCGACACCCAAAAGGACATTGCTTCGATGGGAGTTGTAGACTTAACTGCAGTGTTGGTCAAACATTTACAAGGAAAGAGTTGCCTGATTGTTCTCGATGATCTCTCTTCTACCATGGAATGGGATAAAATATTGCATGGTTTAGTTGCAACAAATAATCCAAGCTTGCTCATTGTGATAACCACAAGGCGGGAAGATATAGCTAAGCATTGTTGCAAGAAACCAATGTGCATACGCTTGCTCAATGGTCTTAAAGAAAAGGATGCATTTAACCTCTTCACAAAAAAGGTACTGCAAGAGTATTACTCATATTATTCACTTCATCTCAAATCAGGTTTTAAATTCGAAGGGTTATTTCAGATTAGTAAATCGTAAGCACACCACTACCAACCGTTTTTGGAAGAGGTTATTTCAGAGTGGGCTGCAAAAACATAAAATTAGGCTACCATGACTAACGTTGTAGGGTCATATTGTAGGAATAATATACTTCTACTGTTTCAGCAACTAAACCAAAAGATTGATTACATCACCCATTGCCCGGGTTTGGCCAGGTTAGGATTAGCAATAAGCCGATAAATATTCCATGACTTCGCCACTTCTCCTATCAAATTATACAGGAGCCAGGGTTAAAAAAAATCATGTAACTTAATTGAGTGTCATTTCTATGAGTTACTCCCTCCGTCCCATAATATAAGAGCTTTTTTGACACTACACTAGTGTAAAAAATGCTCTTATATTATGGTGGGACGGAGGGAGTATTTTCCAATTTGTTGAAAATTACAGTTTTGTTTTCCAAACTGTAATAGATGAATATTTCTCTTTGTTTCCCAATTTTCTAAACTGTAAAATCACATATTCAAATTTTCAAACATTACTAAATAATTGTACATGCAAATAATGGATATAAACATGTCCATGTAAATTTTGGTACACAAACATGTTTGACAGATATGCACAATAAGTTACTATTTAACTTGTACTGTAGACCAATTTACAATAACATGTAGAGTGTGATTTTGTATTTCGTACGAGAACTATAAAATACATAATGAAAGAGATATTTCTGCCGGCCTGAGGTTCATTGCACTACAAAAGAGTAGCAAAAGAAGAGGACATTGTTACATAGCCTATTGTCTACTCACTACCCAAACTTGGACAGACTAGTTAATATTAAATTAGGACGACTGCTTTGCATGCACCTGATTTATTTAATTTAATTATAGAGTAGTATACTAACTATATTTTGAACAATTGCAGGTATTTAAGAATAAGACAACAGATTTGGCTAAGCACTATCCTGAGTTGGTTGAACCCTCAAAACTGATCCTAAAGAAGTGCAATGGACTTCCCCTTGCGATAGTCACCATAGGTGGTTTTTTGGCAGACCAGCCAAACAAAACTGTTACAGAGTGGAGGAAACTGAATGAGCATATCAGTGTTGAGCTGGAGATGAATCAGAAGTTTGAGGCCATGAAAATGGTCCTTATGAAAAGTTATGATGGCTTACCCTATTACCTTAAGTCTTGTTTCCTGTACCTATCCATCTTCCTTGAAGACCGCAATGTTAGCCGGAGACGTTTGGTTTATCGATGGATCGCAGAAGGTTACGCACGAGACAAATCCATAGCAGATAGATACTTCACGGAACTCGTAGAGAGAAGCATGATATTACCAACTCAACAATCAGTTTGCAGCATGCAAGGAATTGACTCCTGTCAGTTACATGATCTGATCCGTGATATCAGCATTGCAAAGTCAACGGAGGAAAATCTTGTCTTCAGGCTGGAGGAAGGGTGTAGCTCAAACACTCATGGTGCAGTGCGTCACCTTGCCATAAGCAGCAATTGGGAGGGAGATGAGCGTGAGTTTGAGAGCACCGTGGAGCTGTCCCGTATACGGTCATTGACGGTGTTCGGCAAGTATATGCCATTTTACGTCTCCGATAAGATGAGGTTTCTTCGGGTGCTGGACCTTGAAGAGACAGAAGATCTAGCTGATCATCACCTTGAGCACGTCGGGAAGCTTCTTCATCTGAGATACCTTTCTCTAAGAGGGTGCTACAAAATCTCTTACCTCCCAGATTCTGTGGGTAACATGAGACAACTCGAGACACTAGACATCAGATATACAAGAATATTGGTTCTGCCCAAAACCATCACCAAGCTCAGCAAGCTACGTTATCTGCATGCTGGCGATGGTATTGGTGTCAAGGTGCCAAGAGGGATCAGGAAACTGAAAATCATACACACTCTGCGGTATGTGTACATTGCAAGTGGGAAGGCCTTTGCACGGGAGATAAAAGCTCTCACTAGCCTGCGCAAGTTAGGAGTGTTTGGCATCAACACGAAGAACGGTCCCGAGTTGTGTTCTGCCATTTCATCCAGTCTCGGCCGCCTTGAGTCCTTGTCACTGGAATCAGATGGAACAGATTTAAATGCATGTTTGCATGCCATGTCCCCGCCTCCAGAAAACCTCCAGAGCCTCAAGCTACGCAGCTGGTTGAAAAAATTGCCGGAATGGATCAAGGGGCTCAAGAATCTCGTGAAGCTCAAGCTAGATTGCACCAAGCTATCGGGGGACAGTGAAACCATGCAAGTCCTTGGGAACCTACCAAATCTATCCATCCTGTTTTTGAAGGAGGGAGAATTGCAGATGAAAGAACTTATCACTTTCAAGAGTGGCCTTTTCCGAAGCCTTGTGGTACTCGAGGTTATTTTGGTGGACGTGCAAACCAAATCGTTGGAGTTTGAGCCCACAACATTGCAGAAACTTGAGGTGCTGAAGCTTCACCTTTGCAAGTGTAATGCTCGCTTTTCTGGGCTGGAACTTCTCTCAAGCATCAAGGAAGTACGGCTCTCTTTGCATATTTCCTCGTATGATATCGAACGAAAGGAAAGCATGACCTTTGAAGAAGCAGAAAAGGAAGCTAAACGCATGGAAGACAAAGTCAAGGACGACATTGTGAAGCAGCTTGGCAGCAATAAAAATAGACCCATTGTGAAGGTGAGACGACATGATTGAGCTAAGTCGACCTACTTCTTGCTTTGACTCTTTATGCAGCGTCAGGATTATCCTCGGTGGGGGGGGGGGGGGGTGATATTTTATTGAGCGGGGATTCTATATCGATGCACCTGTATATGTCCTGTTATGGCAGATGCTTCCATTTCATAATAGACTATGTATGTGATTGCTCGGTATTAAGTTTCTATGCAGCTTTGTACCTTTTTTCCTTATGTTGGCTTCCAGGCAATAATTTTGCAGTAAACATCACTTCTGTTCATGTCGTAGCTTGTCATGTACCAGCTAGAGCATGTACTTGCAATCTTATCACGATGTAATCGACAAGTTTCAACGACCAAATACTACCAGTTTCACAGAAATTTGATGAAGTGCTCCATGAACAACTGAAACGTGCGTGCTGGCCGAAATAGCGCTGAGGGATGCTTACAGGGGATTCAGCAGCGGGTTTGATCGGAAGGTTCTTGAGTAGAAAGAGGATTTTTTAATCTTTTGTGGCATGTCAGGCCAAGTGTTGAATAAGATCATTTAGTTTTAGTTGCTGTCTGGCATTCTTTGCTTGTCAATAGATATATAGATGCCTTGCTGCCTGTCAATGTCTGCAAGCCAAAACGTTAATGCCTTTCCTTAACTGTGAAGCAGGTATGGAGGAGCACGGAAGGAGGAAAATTTACGGAACCAGAAAGGAGTTGTAGTGTGTGCATGATGACAAGCTGAAGGTAAATGTTATCTTAAACTAGCATTAAGTTAGTTCTGCCTTGAAGAGTAAAAGTACCCTTGCAAGTTGGCACATGTGGTGAATGGCACAGCTGGTAGCGTCTGAAACCTTTGAGTTTAAGCTGTATCAGTAAATTATTGTGTTGCTAGCTGACAAAAAGCTGTAACAGTCCACTCGCGCATTATGTTGCACATTTGTTTGAGTCTTCCAGTTTTACTTGAAGAGCTGAAGTAATCTTGTTAGTTGGCATGAATGGTGAATGGCACAGTTAGTAGTGTCTGAAATGTGTGAGTGAAACTATATAAGTAAATTATTGTGCTGCTGGTTGACAAAAGGCTGTAAGTTCACTCGTGAATGATGTTGTAATTTTTAGAATTGATGCAAATTTATTCTAGTACTTCCAATTTTTAGAGCACGGCGGTGTTGTCTGGGGTGCACAGCAACAACATATCAAAATCCTTGTTTTTTGGAAAAATTTTACGGATTTTTTCGGAGCATTATGTGTTCGGGGTGTACAGCAACAGAAATGCATGTTTCTATGCTTGATGTTCTGGGAAGTCCTTAAAAAGGATTCTGAGCACCTTGAATTTTTGGAGTCCAATAGAATGTTTGGAATGTACAGTAAACAACAGATGGGTTTTTTTAGCCCTGTTTACGCAGCAATTTTAACAGTCCACTCAAGATGCTATGCTTGATTTTGAGGAATTGTTCCAGATTTTTCGAGCCCGGTGGTGTACAATAACTAGCTCTATTCGTGCAGAAATTATAATAGGCCACTCAGGGAGTAGGGCATTTTGGAGACCAAGCTCCATGGAGCCCTTTATTTTGAAAAATTCAAAATTCACAAATTTCGGTTTAAAAAATTCTGAAAAAAATTAGACAAGTATGCAAGGACGTAAAGTGTATGTGTAAAAAAATTTAGGATGAAATACCTTGAATTGCGAGCTGCACAAAAAAACAAAATCACGGACTTTAAAGATGAACAATACATATGCTAAAAAGCCACAGATTTGTCTTTTTTGTGTAGCTCACATTTTATTGTATTTCGACCTAAAAATTTGCACACATGTACATTATGTATCTAGGTATATGTGTATTTATTTTCAGAATTTTTTTAAACTGAAAAGTTTGAATTTTGAAGTTTTCAAATAAAGGCCTCCATGGAGCTCGGTCTCCGTTTGGCATTTTCGCCACTCAGGGCACTATTTTCTTTATATTTGGGAATTCTTTAAGAAATTTTGAGCACTTTGTATTTTTTGAGAAATTTTGGGCACTTTGTATTTTCCGAGTCCTGCAGTGTTTCCGAGGTGTACAACAAACAGAAGATGCATCTTTTCCAGCTCTGTTTGTGCTGAAATTTTAACAGTGCAGTCAGTTTTGGTCAGGATTTTCACATATTATTTTGAGCTCTTCGAATTTTTCAAGTCCAGCTGTGCATCCAGGGTGTACAACAACAGTAGATGCATCTTTGAAGCTCTGTTATTCTTATTGAGGTTTTTAATTATCACTGTCTTGGTAGAAGTTATTGGTTTTGCGTGGGTAGAAAGTTTTTATTTCTAACGCATTTATTTGTTTTGGCTAATGGCATGGACAACCCTGATATGGAGATATTTCTGGCATCCTACCGCTGGATGAATCTAATTATGATGTATGTTTAGTCAGCTGTTTTTCCCTGAATTTTCTTGGGTTTGTGTGGTGCAGCTATTAGTTAGCTGGCTGTCTTTCTGCATTGTATTCCAGTAGGAGCCAGTTGACCGCAGCAAGCACTGGGGAGACTTGGAGGAAGAAGAAGATGAACCAATGGAAGACGTAGACATGGAAGCTCGGATTCAGTCTGTCGACACCATGTCAAGGTTCTATGATAATTATTTGATGACTATCTTAGGTTCTTTTCTAAAGGAACTATGTAATGATGCTTCTTCTTGTTCTGTTAATAGCACTCCCACTGGTGTGGAAACACCTAAGGTCATTGATCTTCGGAAGCAACAGAGGAAACAGAGGAAAGAGTCTGAAAGGCAAACAGATTAGCAGTTATACCAGGTAAGGACTTAGCTTCAGTTTTGTGTCACTTCAGGCCAAATATTGTTATGGAGCTTTAGTTTGGCTTATTGCAGCTCATAACCAACATTTCGTTATTTTCATCTGAAGGTTCTTGAGCAGAAGGAGGAGAAAGTCGCACCTGGAACCCTCTATGGGTCAAGCCATACCTACTTGTTCTCTGAATTACTTGCCGTCAGTTTGTTGGAGTTGCAGAGTGAGAGCTCAAGTAGATGCATCTCAAATTAAACTGCAAAAACGTCTTATATTAGTGTACGGGGTTAAGTATTTATGCAAAGCGAATCCCCACCTCTCCCGAAAGCCGTGTGGATGATTTCACATATGTAATCATGCCCCGGTTACATACATGGTTCTAATCGTTTCTCCGATCTGTGTATGATTTTCATGAGTGAAAATAATTTTGGAGCAGTGAAAAGTTAAGAATTTTATGGTCAGCAGCCCTTTCACCTTACCACTCGCCATCTCCTTTTCAGGTAGGCGGCATGAGGCTGAGGCTTCGTATGTGATAATCACTCTCTAGGTGTTCTCACCACCTTGGCTGTGTTAATACAGTGCGTATATAATATGGTCGCGAGACATATTGTTGTACTCCCTCCGTCTGGAAATACTTGTCGAAGAAATGGATAAAAATGGATGTATCTAGAACTAAAATCCATCTAGATACATTCATTTCTCCGGCAAGTATTTCCGGACGGAGGGAGAAAGTGATGAATGCATTCCACGAACATCTTATGTCAGTGCTCGTCAGATTTTTCATACGTGTCTTAAGTTTTCTTTAGAAAAAATGATACGCCTCTAAGGTTTGGTTGAACTGCGAATGTGTATGCAAATACTGTATATCTGAACCGTATAGGGAACGTGGTGAATAGTAAGATTGTTTTAACCTGTTTGTTGTCCCTGTCCCGATTGCCCAAAGATAACCTTTCGTCCCATGTTGTCATCGTCTCCATCTCCTTGACAAAGATATCTCCTTGACAAGCAGATATGCAAATATATCACTTGCAGAAAGTTGCCTCTCAGCAGCCATGGCGCCGCTCACGCCTACACTGTGTCGCTCTTTTGACATCGAGCTGTCTGCTTGAAGGTCCCCACTAACATGACTCCATGCTCGCTCGATTGCCAGAGTCTCAGTGACGATGTAAGCCAGGGCCATTGTCAGAGTTATAACCACCTAGTCACTCTCCGTTAGGTCGAAGTTTCTAAAACAGTGGTGGTATTTATTTCTAAAAGGACGCATATAAAGATGTGTGCACCCCCCACAAATGTGTATGCAAATTAAGAAAATGATGTGTGCAGTACTGTCGAAAGTACTACTCCGCAGTAGTGGTATTTCTAGTGATCTAAACATTTTTATATTTCTTTACAGAGGGAGTACTTTTTTTTTTTTGCTGCGTTTTCTGTTTTGAACTTCTGCCTTCGCAAATATAAAAACAAAAATCGAATCGTGGGCTTCGATGTTTGTCCAGCCATGGGCCATGGGCCATGGGCTGTCGAAGCATCAGAACAAAATGGGCCCGCACTGCCAGCGTCTTCAGTATCAATCACTCCACTTCGCATCTTGCCTACTGGTTCGAGCCCACCGCCACTCCCCGCAAGCGAGTTCTAGGGCGAGATGAGCAGCCGCCGCCGCCGCCACGCCCGCTCGCCGCCGGCCGCGCCGCTGGACGACGACGACCTCCTCTCCGAGATCCTGCTCCGCCTCCCCCCGCAGCCCTCAGCACTCCCGCGCGCATCCCTCGTCTGCAAGCGGTGGCGCGGCCTCGTCTCCAATCCCGGCTTCTTCCGCCGCTTCCGCCTCCGCCACCGCCGCAACTCTCCTCTCCTCGGTTTCTTCGACAGATTTCTAGGTCAGACGTTCCGACCTACCCTGGAGGCCCCCAATCGTGTTCCTCCCGAGCGCTTCTCCTTGCAGCGCGACGAGGATGAAATGCACTCCTTTTCCCATGGATGCCGCCATGGTCTCGTGCTCATCTCCCTTCTGAAGCGTCGCCAGGTCCTGGTCTGGGACCCCGTCACCGGCGACCAGCACCGCATCCCCTTCCCCCCGCCGTTTGATACAGCGAAGGCCCTGGTCAACGCGGCGGTGCTTCGCGATGCGGGAGACGTCCAACACTTCCAGGTGGTCTTGGCACTGGCAGGCAGGGATGCCGAGCATCATAGACGAGCGTTTGCTTGTATTTACTCGTCAAAGACCGGCTTATGGGGGGATCTCGTCTCAACACCCATTCCATACCAGGCTGATGGGGACCGTATTCCCACATTGGTTTATACCGATGATGCTGTTCTGGATGGAGATTCGCTTTACTGGAAACTTGTGGGGAATTTGATTGGAATTCTTGAGTTTGATTTGAAGAAGCAGACCTTAGCCGTGATAAAGGTGCCAGTGACATCCTCGAAGGTAACAGCTTTCAGGTTATGCGGGCTGAGGGTGGTGGGCTTGGTTTCCTCTTCGTGTCGGACTCGGACTACACCACCCGGTTATGGAAGAGGAAGACCAATCGTCATGGTGTTGCTTCATGGGAGCTTGCAAGAACTATTGACCTGGACAAGCTACTTTCCCTGGAATCAGAGGAGAAACGCTCCCTGGCGATACTAGGGTATGCTGAACAGAATAATGTGGTGTTTCTGTGGACAGTTATCGGCGTCTTAATGATCCAGCTTGAGTCACTGAAGTTCAAGAAGCTTTTTAAAACAATGACCTTTTCTCACTATCATCCATTCGAAAGTGTCTACAGTGCAGGTAATAGCATGCCTTACATTGTGGGTACAACAAAACCAGGTTATTTTTCGATAATCGGCTGATGAAATTATGTTCACATCATTTCTTGTTAAGCCAACAATGTTAGTTAGTGTCATATCATTTGGTTCGTTTGCTGCTTGATGATCTTTGTATAGCGATGGTGTTCTGTGGTACTCTGTTTTGCATACAAGATTGGCAAATTCTTTGTATAATGATCAAACTAAATTTCATCATTATCTGCCCATTGATAGGTGCAACAATTGTATAATGGTAGTGTTAGTGCATTCCTGCAGTGTTATTTTTCCTCAAGAGGAGATACACAATTTTTTGGAAGTTGACTACATGAAAAAACTGGCTTGAACCCTCTGGAGGCTTAAGCCTAGTTATATTCACTTCATTCTGTAGACTCTGCTGATATTGCTAACAGTCTTAATAACCACTTGATTTGAAAATTACGAATAATTGTTCATTTATCACTTCTAGGATTGTCCTCACTGTGGCAAGTCCATTTGTACCTAATAACCAGAGTTCATTTCTATCATTTTGTGCTAAATTTATCAAACTGAGTTATTTTTCTCGAAGTTTGAGTTGGAGCCTAATCTCTCTTTTCGGTTTACTGATAGCTGTTATTGGTTACAAAGTAGGGCTCTCATCATATGAGTTAGGAAATAGCAAAGCTTGATATCATATCACAAGAATAGGGGAAGCACTAAGCCACTAATACTTGGCGCCACATGACACATTGTTCGACTTCTTATGCTGTAGGAGCATGTATTGCTGGTGGAAAACGACAGGGCTGAGCTTATGCTCAATGCGTAAGATGATTGTCGATCTACTAATTGAGCAGGTAAGCTTATCTTATACTAGCATTCTGCCTCCTATGTACTGGTTGTGCTCTTTTGTTTGCCCTCCATTCTATCCGGCTCCTTTGCTTCCGTTATACTCCTACCTCTTTACTACTCTCCAAGTTCCTTTTGGTGCCATGGGCCCTTCTTCCTCTAGCTCCTCCAATGACTTATGACTTTGGACCCATCCCCATTCCCTATTTGTGCCCCCTGGATATTGGAATGCTGTAATGCTAAGTAGTAATAAATGAAACACTAGCCCCTTACTGTGCTTGGGGATATATTTCTGCTTTTGTTTACTCATGGAATTGCTTCAACTATTTTTTCCTGTGGTTATGGGTCTATCAAGTACTAGTGTGATTTGCATGTTGTCTTGTCTATACAAGTAGTTGATAGCTAAAAACACATGAGCATATGGTTTCAGAGTTCCTTTATTTATATGGATATATTGTCATGCCATTTCACATTGCTGGTTACTTTGGATTATTGTGATACCTGGAGTGGTGAACAATTGATTGCGACAATACTTTGACGAGTGTGTCTTCATTAAATCTTATACTGTTGTTTATTGTTTTGCTTGCAGTTATTCTAGTTTCATGGACGATTATTCCAGTGTTAGGTTGCTTTGTTAAACATTTTATTAGCATGCCACTTGCTGTCTGCCAATTTGAATATATTGTAATTGGCCAGTAGCCACTATATGTAGTTATGCTTTGTGTGCAGTGCAATTTTTTCAAATTTGGCCACCTGAACGTTTATTGTTTAATACTCAATATCAAAATTATATGGCTAGATTCATCTTAAAAACTGCTTTAGTCATTAATAATATTTATGATTTTTTACTAGCATTATTAATGTAAGTAGCGGTGAAATTATTGCTTTGTCACAGATTACTTAAGGATATCTATATGGTTAGAAAAAAGATCGTTTTAGATAGGAAGATAGAGATGTGTTTTGTTAGGAGAGTTAGGATTCTATTGATAGCATCAAGTTTAGCCTTCCCTGTAGATGTTAGGAAAACTAGTAACATCTAATCCTTGCACCCTGGTGGGCAACCCTTGCTCCTTGGAGCTATACCCTCAACATTGTCACATTCATCAGTATTAGGACCCGTACCTATCTTAGCCTGTGACATGCTTGACGTTGTGCAGGGTAAAGAAAGAAGTATCAATTAGTAAGATGATATAAATGATCCCTTGCTTCTGGCTTGTACCACATAATTTTGTTGAAATTCTATTTGCTAGTGACTAGTTGAGCTCATACATTTCCAAAAAGTATGTATATGAGATAGGAGCTTTCCAACTCCATGAGCACGTCATATACCCGTTGTTCTTTTAGGCTCTACTCCAGACCAGCAGTACCCCAAATACTTCTAATGTTAGAAGCTGAGATGGTTCACCTTTGGAACTTTTGGCACAATTTTCACAGTGATGGTGAAACTAATGTTCACTGTTTCAATAGTTGTGAGAATAACTCCCAACGAATTTTCCCGTATTAATAGCAAAGAATTGTTTGCTGATGATATTTGTTGCTTTGCAGGTATCTATCTAGAGCTACATTCTGCTGTCTGAGATGCAGAAATGGGTGGTTGGATGTAGATTCTTCCATTTTGTATGCTCGAAGTGGAGATCGACCCTCTATGCAGCATGCACTGATTAGCTGTGAAGTGCACTTGTAGGAATTAATCCTTGTTTTGCTCAATTCCATCTATCTGTCGTCTAATTTCTGTAGACATTTGTCAGCTGGCTTCGTTAAATGAGTACTCACCATGTGGTTTCTTTAACCTGCTCCATGCTTTCCAAGCAAGCACGTTTTGGTGGGTCCACCTGTCAAATTATCTTAAATTTGCATCTTAGTGCGCGCGCATGTGTTCGCGCTTTGATTTGTCTTCCGTGTTGCATCGGGCGCGGAGATTTTGGCGCCGGGTTTCTGCCTATGCTCCAGCATGTGCCATTTTGTGTGTTTTGGTTGAATTTGTGTCTGGTTCTGTCGCAGCAGTCGGTCCTGGGAGTTGTGAAGAAGCTCCTGTGTGTTGAATTGCGCCTGCCTTTATAGCATTGCTCTTTGCCGCTGCCTGCATAAACCGCAAACAGTCAGCAGCGGCTAAGCAGATGTAGAGGAAATTGAAAAACATATTACACGTGATAGTTTCTGGATTGTTCTAAGCAGATAGATCATAGATGTACCCGCGAAAGCAAATGGAATACAGTAGAGTACTATTTTTTTTGCCTGTCCTGTTCTGAACTTCTGGTAGAGTTTGCCTTTGCAAAAATAAAAAACAGAAGGCAAGTCATGGGCTTCAATGTTTGTGTGGCCATGGGTCATGGGCTGTCGAACCATCAGAACGAAATGAACTCACGGGACCTCACTGCCAGCGACGATTTTACCCTTCTCTTCACCGTCACACATCTCGCCTGCTGCTTCGAGTCCACTGCCATTCGCCCATTCCCCACGCGAGATGCTCAGCCGCCGCCGCCGCCGCCACGACCACTCGCCGGCGGCCCCGCCGCTGGACGACGGCGACCTGCTCTCCGAGATCCTGCTCCGTCTCTCCCCGCAGCCCACCTCCCTCCCGCGCGCATCCCTCGTCTGCAAGCGCTGGCGCAGTATCGTCTCCGACGGTCCGACCCCGGCTTCTGCCGCCGCTTCCGCCTCCGCCACCGCCACAACCCTCCTCTCCTCGGTTTCTTCAACAAGTACGATGATCTGTCCTTCCTACCTACTCTGGATGCCCCCAATTGCGTCCCTCTCGGGCGCTTCTCCTTGCCGTTCGACGACGTCCGCGATTACCGCTTTTCCCTTGGGTGCCGCCATGGCCTCGTACTCTTCTGGCCTATGAAGCGTTTCCAGGTCGCGGTGTGGGACCCCGTCACCGGCGACCAGCACCGCATTGTCGTCCCCCCAGGGTTCGACGGGACACACGGGGCGGTGCTTCGCACCACCGGAGACGAACACTTTCAGGTGGTCTTGGTGGTGAGACATTGGGATGACGAGCAACATACACGTGCGATTGCCTGTGTTTACTCGTCAAAGACCGGCTTATGGGGAGATCCTATCTCAACACCGCTTCCATACCAGCCTGATGGGAGCGGTTCTCCCACCAAGCTTTATGAGCTTGATGCTGTGCTGGTTGGAGACTCACTTTACTGGATGCTTTCTAGGAATTTTGATGGAATTCTCAAGTTTGATTTGGACAAGCAGAGCCTAGCTGTGATACGAGTGCCAGTGGATATGTATGGCCAGGGCAACTACTTCCAGGTTATGAGGGCCGAGGGCGGCGGGCGGGTTTCCTCTTCATGTCAGTGTCAGACTACACTGCCCAGTTATGGAAGAGGAAGACAGATTGTGATGGTGTTGCTTCATGGGAGCTTGGAAGAACTATTCAACTGGACAAGCTACTTTCTCTGAAGTCGGAGGATAAAAACCCCATAGCCCTATCGATACTAGGGTTTGCTGAGCAGAATAATGTGGTGTTAATTTGGACAGTTAATGGCATCTTCATGATCCACCTTGAGTCATTGAATTTCAAGAAGCTTGTCGAAACCACCGCAAGGCGTCCTCACTATCATCCATTCGAAAGTGTCCACACTGCAGGTAATAGCATGGATTACAAAAGAACAAACTATTATTCAACAATTGGCTGATGAAATTATGTTTACATCATTCTGCGTTAGTATCATATCATTTGTTTCTTTTGCTGCTCCGTGGCCTCTTCAATGTGCAAAGATGATGTTTGCAGTGTTCTGCTCTGATGTATGATTGGTGGCTTTTATGTAATGACTATGATCTAGTAAAAATAATTGTTTGTGTTATTTCATTTACTTTATATTCTGTAGCCAGGCCGTGGGCTGCAATTGGTTAGCTGTTTTTTTGTGTGTGGTTTAATTCAGAACTAACAAACTGTCATCATGAGATTTTTATATGAATATCCATACAAAATAACAATGCCTCCCTGTGTATATGCTCGAGAAAATAAACACTGATTAACAAGATTGGCAATCTTTTTGTAGAATACTGTAACTATTTTATCGTTGCCTGCCTATTGAAGGATGATATAATTCTCTAATGGTAGTATTAGTGCATATCTGCTGTGCCAACTTTTTTTCAAGAGGAGATACACAACAGTTGGAAGTTGATTGCCTGAAAAACTGGCTTGAACCCTTTAGAAGCATCATTATATATTGTATGGATATTCGTATAATAAACTAGTTATATTTCTTTCGTTCTGTATTGTTATCTCTGCTGATATTTCTCATAAAGTTAAATAAAAACTGACCACTTCGTTTTAAATTATGAGTAATTGTTCATTTATCATTTGTACCAGGAAACATTAATTGGGCGGAGTTCATTTTAATCTTTTCGCACTTAAATTTTACTTAAAGATGATTTAATTCATGGTCCAGCATGTTGCCTGGATTTGTTAGTATGAGATTTATTTTCTGATATGGCGTGGAACGAGCTTCAGGATAGCTATAGATAACTTCTCTGTTCTGACCAGCTGACAGTATGATGTCCAATTGTCCATGTTCTTCATTTTTATGATACTAGAAGAATGCCCCGCGCGTTGCTACGGGAGTTTGTATGAAATAAAAAGTGGTCTGAACTAATCAACCAAGCTAATGGCTTTACAATTTCTCCTAGAAGGATAATTTGTTTATCAATATTTTTAAAATAAATAAATAAATTTACATCTCTATGTGTAAGTGCAGAACTGGATGAAAACAAAACAAAATATGCATGCATGCGTCACTTCCTTTCATAGTGCTAGTACTGGAGTATGAGCCGCATGCATGCATCAGTTTTTAATTGATTAAAACACTCTTTAGACATCATTTACTATATGCGCTGCATGCATGCGTTGGTGGCTCTTCATGGGTAGATCCAATGGCTAATGTAGTCCAATCGAGTATATCCAACGGTTAAACTAATTTAGGTGATGTGGCTCAAGGAGAAGCAAGAGAATTCCTAGTAGTGGGGGCTAGCTACTTAGATATAGTAGATTAATGAGTATATGATGTTTCAGGAAAATTCGGTAAACTAGCACAATGCCCATGCATTGCTACGAAGCCACCAAAAAAGATGAGGACTTAAGTCGTCGGCTTAGGACATCGAAAGACATTGGCATCATCTGGCTGTTGAGTGGGTCGTGATTAAAAAGATAGTGGAAATACAACATTACAATGAGAGTTTTGCATGTGGCAGGCGTTGGAGAACCTTAAGGAAATATTGTAGGTCCTAGATTTTAAGCGAGACAACATTTCAAATTGTGAAACACAAGAGCATAGAGATTGTTAAGGAGACTGCACAAGGTCATGGATCTGCTAGGATGATGATGTCTAGCGTCGTGTTGGAATTACAATTTACAAATTTTTCACTCTCTAATGCCATGATAAAGAACTAGAAGAAAGCATGATTTTGAGTTGGAGTCTTATCTTCTATATTTATTATTTGTGCCTTTTACAAGTGTTGGTTTGACATAAAACTAGTAGTGTATTTGTTTATTTGTGTTAGGTTCCATATGTGAGTAAAAGTTCATTTGTTTCTTGGAAGGTTGCTGGCTCTGCATGTGGGTAGAAGTGCATTTGTTTATTTGTAAAGTTTGCTGGTCCTACATGTGAACTCACAACCAAGTCCAACCTTTGTAAGTGGAGAAAGTAGAAAAGATTTGACAGTAGGTATGCTATGTTTATCTGTTACTACTATTGTATTAAAATTGAGTTGCTTTTCTTCAATTTACAACAATAGATTTATCTAAATACCTGGTTGACGCGTCCTCGTTTCTGTTTCTCTTTTGTTGGAATGTTGTGGCATTGTGTGCTTAGGGTTTGGAGCCGAAACTCTCGTTTCTGGTTTATTGATAGCTGATATTGGTTACAGAGTAGGGCAAGCACTAACCAACTTTTTATTCCAAGAAACTACTAACCAACTTTGGAAACCAGCTAATATGTTTGATATGTAAATCAGGGGTCTTACTTGAGGATCAAGCCTTGAGCTCCTTCACCCTATCCTTTTTGCGGTGGCCATATACTCTGCCCACATGACACATTGTTTGACTTCTTATGCTTGTAGGAACATGTGTTGGTGTTGGACATGTTGGGGCTGAACTTTTGGTTGATACGTAAGATGATTGTCCTGTTGGATATGCTATTTGACCTACTGGTTGAGCAGGTAAACTATCTCCTACTGATGTTCTACATCCTCTAGTGGATATGCTCCTTTGTTTCCCCTCCCTTCAATCCAGCCTCCTCGCTCTCAGTTTACCTCTTCCTTAGTACTCCCAATTTTCTTCTCCTCTAGCCCCTCTAGCCCCTATTTCCTTAGTACTGGATGTGAGTTTTTCTCCCTCTAGCCCCTCTGATGGCTGATGATGTATGACCCTTCCTCTTTCCATATTGTGCATATGTTCATGCCTGCTCGGAGATGAGAATGGTGTGACTAATGATTTAGGACCCTTCCCCTTTCCATAGATGAGAATTTTGTCATGCTAAGTAGTAGCAAATGAAGCACTGACCCTTCATTGTGCTTTAGGGTTATAGTTCTGTTTTTGTTTTACTTTCCAGTGGTATGGGTCTATGTAGGATCGGAAGTATGTCTAAAGGGGGGTGATTAGACTACTTGACCAAATAAAAATCTATCATTTTCCCAATTTTAGTTCTTGGCAGATTTTAGCTATCTTAACACAAGTCAAGCAATCTTCACACAATTCAAGCAAGCATGCAAAGAGTATATGAGCAGCGGAAAGTAAAGCATGCAACTTGCAAGAATGTAAAGGGAAGGGTTTGGAGGATTCAAATGCAATTGGAGACACGGATGTTTTTGTCGTGTTTCCGATAGGTGGTGCTATCGTACATCCACGTTGATGGAGACTTCAATCCACGGAGGGTAACGGTCGCGCGAGTCCACGGAGGGCTCCACCCACGAAGGGTCCACGAAGAAGCAACCTTGTCTATTCCATCATGGCCGTCGCCCACGAAGGACTTGCCTCACTAGCGGTAGATCTTCACGAAGTAGGCGATCTCCTTGCCCTTACAAACTCCTTGGTTCAACTCCACAATCTTGTCGGAGGCTCTCAAGTGACACCTAGCCAAACTAGGAGACACCACTCTCCAAGAAGTAACAAATGGTGTGTTGATGATGAACTCCTTGCTCTTGTGCTTCAAATGATAGTCTCCCCAACACTCAACTCTCTCTCACAGGATTTCGATTTGGTGGAAAGAAGATTTGAGTGGAAAGCAACTTGGAGAAGGCTAGAGATCAAGATTCATATGGTAGGAATGGAATATCAGATCAACACAAGGGTAGGTGGTTCTCTCTCAGAAAATGTGTATTGGAAGTGAAGATCTGTTCTGATGGCTATCTCTACGAATTAAGAGTGGGTGGAGGGGTATATATAGCCTCCACACAAAATCTAACCGTTACACACAATCTGCCAAACTTGATGGGACCAAATCGTTAAACTCGGTCGGACCGATTCAGCAAACCTAGTGACCATTAGGATTTTCGGTGGGACTGAGATGCAACTCGGTAGGACCGATATGGTTAGGGTTAGGGCATAACGTAATCTCGGTGTGACCGATTACACAAACTCGGTGGGACCGATTTTGGTAATAAGCTAACCAGAGAGTTGGTCAGGTAAACTCGGTGGGACCGATTCGCTCTTTCCGGTGAGACCGAAATGTTACGAAGGGGAAACAGTGAGTTTACATTGCAATCTCGGTGGGACCGATCGCTCACTTTGGTTGGACCGAAACGTTACGAAGGGAAACAGAGAAATTGCAATCCCATCTCGGTGAGACCGAGATCCCTATCGGTGAGACCGATTTGCTAGGGTTTGTGGCAGTGGCTATGACATATGAAACTCGGTGGTTCCGGATAGGAAGAATCGGTGGGGCTGAGTTTGACTTTAGGTTTGGGTCATATGTGGATATGGAAAGGTAGTTGAGGATTTTGGAGCATATCACTAAGCACATGAAGCAAGAGGCTCATTAAGCAACACCTCATCCCTCCTTAATAGTATTGGCTTTTCCTATGGACTCAATGTGATCTTGGATCACTAAAATGGAAAATATAGAGTCTTGATCTTGAAACTTGAGCCAATCCTTTGTCTTTGTAATTTTGAGGGATCCACTTTCCTCATGCATGCCATGCCATCCATTGAGCTTTTCTAAAATATTCATCTTGGAATGATGTTAACTCAATGAGCTATATGTTGTTAGGAATTACCAAAACCACCCAGGGATAGTTGCACTTTCAATCTCCCCCTTTTTGGTAATTGATGACAACATATAGATCAAAGCTTCGACAAATGATAATAAGAATGGAATATATCGTCGCTTTGAGAAGTATGTGATAAGTAAGAGCTCCCCCTAAACTTGTGCATATTTAAGATTTGCTTTGGACTGCAAATGCACAATGAGTTAGGATCATGGGTTACTCTTCCATGTCACATACATCTTGGTGGAGTGCTCAAAATGATAAGAGTTAAATGCATGCACTCATCACCAAGCAAAGTGAATGATCAACATAAGGATAAATTGATAGTAACATCCAACAAGCATTAAGTGTAGCTTATGATCAAACACATGATCATCAATGTCTCACAAATCACGGCATTGTATCTCAAACACTCAAAAGCAACAAAAAGTTCAACCAAGAAGACAAGAGAGAACAAAATGCAAACTCTCTCTCTCGAAGCCTATGATCTATACATTTTTCTCCCGCTTTGGCAACAAGTTACCAAAAAGTTCATAGAAAATGTATAGGACTAAACGACTCTCAGGCTTGGTCTTCTGGTGGTGGAGTCCGGATGACGCCAAGGACGAAGGCTTCGGTTGAAGTAGATGGAGCTGCTGGGGTAGGAGCTGGAGCTGGTGGAACAGAAGCTGTAGATGGTGCAGAAGTGGTGGCTCTGGTGTCAAGAACTGCTGCAGATGATCTCTGAGCTCTGGGCACCCTGGCAAATGCATCAGTTGTGGTCTTGCCCTTCCTCTCCTGCATATCTTCTTGTAGTGGTTCCACAGCAGACTGGATCTCTGTGACCTTCACATCTAGGTCATAGAACTTTTGTTTCATGATTCTTTTCAAACTCTCTTGGTTTTGAGTTAGGGTAGCCAGTCCTTTCTCAATCCTCAGAGTGGATGCTATCAGGTAACTTAGCTGCTCCTGCTTGTTCTTCAAGAAGTACTCAGATGCCTCCTCTTGAGTTGGCATCCTGGCAGCTTTCTCCATCTTGGCCTTCTCCTTCTGTGCTTGAGCATGTGCGGATGATGGTTCATCCTTGTTCATGACAACCTGATTGTTTTCAAAGTCTGGATGGATGGGCAGGTGTTCCTTGTCCAGCAAGTATGTGCCTGTGCCCATCTTTGAGTTTATCAGCTCTTGAATTTGTGGGGCATATCCACAACTCCTCTTCTGATCAACTGCTGTTCTCTTAATGGTCTCTACCATGAGGCTCATCACCTTGAACTTCTGTGGCACATCAAATACATGGAGCATGTTTATTGCATGGCCTCGGATCATCTTGTGATCACCTGACTTGGGCAATAGAGTGTGCCTCAGAATCCAATTAATAGTTGGCAGCCCTGACAGAAGATAATGCACTGAGCCAAACTTGAAAGTATCAAGTGCCTTGTTTGGGATCTCCTTGTACATGTTGGACATGGAATTGTGATCCATCTTCTTCTTGGCATATATGTCCAAGTCATCTTCCTGTTCTTCTGGGGCATTAATGAGCTGTGCCCACTCAGCAACTGTTGACTGATATCTGGTTCCTTCTGACATCCACACAATCCTGCCATCTGGATAGAAGTGTGCTGTGGAGTAGAATTGCATGATCAGCTCTTCATTCCACTTTGTGAGCTTCTGCCCAACAAAGTCTGCAACTCCACAACCCTTGAAGCTGTCATATACTCCAGGATAGTGCTCTTCATTCTCCTTGATGTACTCCCAATCAACCCATCTCATGTCACAAACTATGGGCTTCTTATCAAGCAGCACTGTCTCATAGAAATCCTGCTGTTCCTTGGTATGAAACCTGTAATCCACATCAGTTCTTCTCCTTGAAGCATATGGATCTGCTTCTCTCCATTTCTTCAGCCCTGAATCTCTTCTAATCTTCATGTCCTCAGCCATAGGATGAGCATCATTGTGGTCTGGGATCTTGGGCTTAAGCTTTTTGAGCACTTGACCTTCTTTTTCTTCAGCAATGTCAGGCACTGGGGCCTTGTTCTTTTCAGCAGCAGATATGTTCCTGGTATTTCTCTTTGGTGCATTCTTGGTCTTGGATGCAGCTTTGGGTGCTTCCTTGGGCTTGGATGCAGTAGCCCCTGACCTTATGGCATCACCCATGAGTTTCTGTGCCTTAGGTGCTGGTGCAGCAACCTCTTCTTCATCTTCTTCATCTGATGAATGTTTTTCAAACTCAGCCATTGGATCAACCTTCTTACACCATCTGCCCCTTTTTCTTTCCTTCTTTTCTTTCACAGCCTCATCTCCTGCAGTTGACTTGGCTTTGGACATTGGCTGTCTCCCTGCTGTCCTTTTGATTTTCAGTCCTGGCTTTGTGGCTGCAGCTGAGCCATACTCTTTCTTGAGCACCTTCTTCTTGGATGTGGCTTCCTCTTCTGCCACATAGTCCTCATCCTCTGACTCAGAGGTTCTCTTCTTGCTTGCTCTAGTGCCAGCTTTGGGCAGATTGCTTGGGGTGCTCCTGCTACCCTCATCAGAACTGCTAGAGGGACTAGTGCCCTCACTCAAATGAGCCCGCTCCTCAGATCTGTTCTGGCAATCACTCTGATCAGACATGTTGAATTTCAGACTGCTGACCCTGTGAATAGTTTATAGATGAGATAGAGTGGATGAGCATCACAAAATGCAGAGATTTTTGCAAAAGAAAGAATCAAAAACTTAGTTTTAGTTTTCCACAGAAAGCATTTCGGATCAACCGATTTGCAAACTCGGTGATACCGAAGCAGCTTTTGGAACCAAAACTAGTGAACTCGGTCAGACCGAATCACAGTTCGGTGGCACCGAGACTGCTAGGGTTTCACAAAGTCCTGAACTCGGTCTCACCGATTTGTAATTCTCGATCAGACTGAGAACCACATGTGCAATGGCCGTGGCCGAATCGGTGGAACCGAGTTCCGCAACCCGGTGGGTCCGAGATGATTTCGGCAGAAACCTAAACCTAAATTTTCGAATCTCAACTATTCTAAGGATTGTTTTGACTGGATAGGAGTGTTTCAATCGTGGCAAGATTCATTAAGAACACAATGTGCTAAGATTTGGACGGGGAATAGCACTGTGATCGAGTACATACCTTAGTTCGGCTGCGGACTCGCTACGGCGGCAACGACGGAGACGAATTCCGTTGACGGCGGCGGAGACCAGCGACTGGAGGCGGCTGGCGACGAGGAGGACGATCCGGAGACCAAGTTGGCAGAGCGAGCTATGCGCGGGCGAAGAGGTTTCGGAGAAATTTCCAAAATTTTGCCCGTGAGTATTTATAGCCCGACCCTGTCGGTGTGACCGAGTGGAACAACTCGGTGGCACCGAGATGCATAACTGTTGACAGTTATAGCAACTCGGTGTGACCGAAAAGTTCAAATCAGTTGCACCGAGGTGAAAACCTAGGTCGACTTAGTGATCTCGGTATGACCGAAATGGAGGAATCGGTCAGACCGAAAAGCACAAAGAAGTTTTGGAAGTTTAAGTCTGTGACAAATCGGGGACTCCGAGTGCTCCTCACACAGAGTGGTTTGAATCTGACTTAATCAAATTTTGTGATGTAGCATGAATAGAGTTTGAGACGAGAAAAGCATAGATAGCTAGAGAAGGTTCTTAGGCATTCTTGTCCATCCACTTGGCAAAAAAAGAAAAACCAATCAATCAAAACAACAAGTGGGTGTCCTCGAATGAGTAAAATATGCTCTCAACATGCTCACACAATAAAATGGCAATTGAAATATGTGGCAAAGCATGCACAACCAATTCTAGCATCTATCAAGCAATTGGCGATGACTAGGTCATCTATATATGAGTATATTGACTTAGGAGTCAAATGAGAACATGTGATCATAGGTCATACTCATCGTTTAAGCACAAGTGGGGTTACCACTTTTACATAAAGCATTGTTGTGTTCACATCATTAGAGTTGCTTTAGCTCAATTCTTAGAGTAAAGCTCCCCCTAGATGTGATATCCCCTAAGAGGGATGAACTAACCTTGGGTTTTGTCGATGATGACTTCATGTAGATGTCGAAGATGTGGATGCTCAATGTTGATGTAGATCACTTGGAGCTATCCATTGGAGTGAGTTGCATTTTCAATACCTACATGGGTTAGTCCCACAAGGAACAAACAAGGATATCCATAGACATAGAGTGATGCACACACAAGATGATGTCTATGAAAGCTTTTAGGTTACCTTGTTCCTTGACTTTCCAACAAGAGGGTTTGTGACTCCTTGAACTAGTGCAAGATGTGGAAGTTGATTGCACTTGTTCTTGCCAAAATGATAAAAGTGAAGTATGTTGGCGGAGTCACCCTCAAGAACTCTCTAGTTCTTCTTCTTTTGGATCCACACCATCTTGATGGGAATCCTTGGAGTTGTAGTCGTACTTGATGAAGTGGAACTTGAAGTAGTCTTGGGAATCCACTTGACTAAGGTCTTAGGAGCTTCTTCAAATGCATCAATTTCCTCTTGAAGCTTGTCCTTGCCTTTTTGCTTGTAGTCTTGTGGTGGAAGATCATCTTGAGCTTGTGTCCCTTTGAAAGAAGTAAGATCATACTTCTCTTGTTGAGGAACAAACTTTGTCTTGGGGTATTGATCTTCTTCCCACTCAACTCCATTGGCATTGAACTTTCGTTCAAAACCAACACCTTGATTCTTCCGGTGCCTTCCTTGCTTGCGTACAATTTCCTCGAATTGCTTACTCCCGGCAAGGCTCTTGTACACTCCTTTCTCTATAATTCCCTTCAATAGGCTATTTTCTTGCTCAAGTGTAACTTGGCTAAGAGAATCATTAGTGGAATCAAGAGAACTACTAGAAGCAACAATATTGGATTTAACACGATCATTGTTACTACTAGAGGAAGAATCTTTCTTGTTCTTGTTACTAGACTTGACTTGAGGCATATAAGTGGATAAGAGTAAACGCTTGGCAATGTGAGAAGAACTTTTCTTACGAAGATCATCATTGATTGCTTTTAAGAACTCATGCTCTTGCTCAAGGTTGAGCTTTTCAAAGCGTAATTTCTCATGTGTTCTTAAAAGTTCTCGATGATCTCCTAACATAGTTTCATGAGCTAACTTAAGAGTGTTTAGTTCTTTAGTTAGAGACTCAATTTTCTCCTTATCATTGTCACTCGTTTTATCTTGATTAGCATGATTAATTGTCGTTTCATCATAGTATTCATCACTAGAGTTGTCAACAAGTAAATCATCATCACCTAACAAGTCATCTTCATCACTATTGAAATCAACATACTCGGGGTGTGATACCTTTGGGCCTTTAGCCACGAAGCATGTTCCAACTCCTTTATTTGGTGAGTCAAATATGTCATAGGAGTTGGTTGACACAAGTGCTAGACAGGCAACACCTTCATCTTGAGTATATTCGGAATCGGAGTGATAACTTCTCTCGGAGTGGTTGTCGGAGTCGGAGCCGGGTACCCATTCACCAACATGGGCTTGATGTCTTCGTTTTGTGTAGCTCCTTGATGACTTGTCCTTTCTTTCCGAATCCTTGCTTCTCCGTGAGTATCTTCGTTCATAACGATCATCTCTACTCCTTTCTCTAGATGGTGATTCCTCTCTTTTGCTTCTTCTTTTGGGAGAGTCTTCTCTTTTCTTGTAGGGAGCCGTACACTCATTGGAATAGTGTCCGGGTCTTTCACAATTGTAGCAGTTTCGCTCTCGACTAGGAAGATCTTTTGTCATTGTAGGACCTTGACTTGGAGCTTCTATCTTTGCTTCTACTCTTGTAGAACTTGTTGAAGTTCTTCACCATTAAGCTTAATTCTTCATTGAAGATTTTCTTCTCACTTGATGATGTGGGAGCTTCACATGAGGCTTTGTAAGCACCACTTGATTTGTTGTGAAGTTCCTCTTTATCCTTGAGTGACATCTCATGAGCAACAATTCTTCCAGTGACTTCCGTTGGCTTGAGATATTTGTAATTGGGCATCATTTCGATCAATGTGCACACCGTATCATATTTTCCATCCAAGGCTCTTAGGATCTTCTTGATGATGAATCTATCGGTCATCTCTTCACTCCCTAAGCCGGCAATCTCATTTGTGATAAGAGCAAGCCTAGAGTACATTTCAGCGACACCTTCACCATCCTTCATTTTGAACTTGTCAAGTTGACTTTGAAGCACATCCAATTTGGATTCCTTGACGGAGTCGGTACCTTTGTGCATATCAATCAAAGTATCCCAAATCTCCTTTGCATTCTCAAGACGGCTGATTTTGTTGAATTCTTCGGGGCACAATCCGTTGAAGAGAATATCACAAGCTTGAGCGTTGTATTGCAGCATCTTTAACTCTTCCGCGGTAGCTTCACGGTTTGGTTCTTTCCCATCGAAGAAGTCACCTTGCAAACCAACACACACAATAGCCCAAACGGCGGGGTTATGTCCAATAATATGCATTTTCATTTTATGCTTCCAACTAGCAAAATTAGTACCATCAAAGTAAGGACCTCTACGGCGATAATTTCCCTCACTAGACGCCATACTCTCCTAGGTTGTGAAACCAAGGCTATGACCACCAAAAGCTATGGGAATCAAAGCAAATGGAGACTAAAGCTCTGATACCACTTGTAGGATCGGAAGTATGTAAGGGGGGGGTGATTAGACTACTTGATCAAATAAAAATCTATCCTTTTCCTAATTTTAGTTCTTGGCAGATTTTAGCTATCTTAGCACAAGTCAAGCAATCTTCACACAATTCAAGCAAGCATGCAAAGAGTATATGAGCAGCGGAAAGTAAAGCATGCAACTTGCAAGAATGTAAAGGGAAGGGTTTGGAGGATTCAAACGCTATTGGAGACACGGATGTTTTTGTCGTGGTTCCGATAGGTGGTTCTATCGTACATCCACGTTGATGGAAACTTCGACCCACGGAGGGTAACGGTCGCGCGAGTCCACGGAGGGCTCCACCCACGAAGGGTCCACGAAGAAGCAACCTTGTCTATTCCATCATGGCCGTCGCCCACGAAGGACTTGCCTCACTAGCGGTAGATCTTCACGAAGTAGGCGATCTCCTTGCCCTTACAAACTCCTTGGTTCAACTCCACAATCTTGTCGGAGGCTCCCAAGTGACACCTAGTCAATCTAGGAGACACCACTCTCCAAGAAGTAACAAATGGTGTGTTGATGATGAACTCCTTGCTCTTGTACTTCAAATGATAGTCTCCCCAACACTCAACTCTCTCTCACAGGATTTGGATTTGGTGGAAAGAAGATTTGAGTGGAAAGCAACTTGGAGAAGGCTAGAGATCAAGATTCATATGGTAGGAATGGAATATCTTGAGCTCAACACAAGGGTAGGTGGTTCTCTCTCAGAAAATGTGTATTGGAAGTGAAGATCTGTTCTGATGGCTCTCTCTATGAATTAATAGTGGGTGGAGGGGTATATATAGCCTCCACACAAAATCTAACCGTTACACACAATCTGCCAAACTCGGTGGGACCGAATCGTTAAACTCGGTCGGACCGATTCAGCAAACCTAGTGACCGTTAGGATTTTCGGTGGGACTGAGATGCAACTCGGTAGGACCGATATGGTTAGGGTTAGGGCATAACGTAATCTCGGTGTGACCGATTACACAAACTCGGTGGGACCGATTTTGGTAATAAGCTAACCAGAGAGTTGGTCAGGTAAACTCGGTGGGACCGATTCGCTCTTTCCGGTGAGACCGAAATGTTACGAAGGGGAAACAGTGAGTTTACATTGCAATCTCGGTGGGACCGATCGCTCACTTCGGTTGGACCGAAACGTTACGAAGGGAAACAGAGAAATTGCAATCCCATCTCAGTGAGACCGAGATCCCTATCGATGAGACCGATTTGCTAGGGTTTGTGGCAGTGGCTATGACATGTGAAACTCGGTGGCTCCGGATAGGAAGAATCCGTGGGGCCGAGTTTGACTTTAGGTTTGGGTCATATGTGGATATGGAAAGGTAGTTGAGGATTTTGGAGCATATCACTAAGCACATGAAGCAAGAGGCTCATTAAGCAACACCTCATCCCTCCTTAATAGTATTGGCTTTTCCTATGGACTCAATGTGATCTTGGATCACTAAAATGGAAAATGTAGAGTCTTGATCTTGAAGGTTGAGCCAATCCTTTGTCCTTGTAATTTTGAGGGATCCACTTTCCTCATCCATGCCATGCCATCCATTGAGCTTTTTTGAAATATCATCTTGGAATGATGTTAGCTCAATGAGCTATATGTTGTTAGGAATTACCAAAACCACCCAGGGATAGTTGCACTTTCAGTCTATCAAGTCCTAGTGTGATTTGCATGTTGTGCTGTCTACATATAAGTAAGCAATTGATAGCTAACAATACCTATGTATCTGGTTTCAAATTTCCTTTATTTATACGGTCTATACACACACATTTGCAAGGAGCTCCCTCGTGCCGCCCTTTGGCGGCGAAGCGGGGGAAACCCTAGTTGCGCCACTGCCGGGACCCTCCTCCTGCCCTCTCCCGCTGCGCCGCCGCCAAAGGGGACGCCGACAAAGCCTTTGCATGCCCCAGGGAAGGTGGCGGCGGGGCGTTATTTTCCCTCACTGGCATCGCGGCACACGCTCTGTGGCTGGCGGGTGGTCAGGGCTTGCTCTGCTCTGGGCGGCTGCCTTCCTCATTGATGGCGTTGCTTCTTGTCGCGGGCGGCTCTGGATGGGCTCGGTGGTGGGCCTGATGCAGTTGGCATGGAGAGGTGGACGGATGCGGCGGATTCTAGGACGTCAGGGGCCTCCTCCTACCTGATGTGGTGGCGGCGCATGGGTGTTATCCCTAGTTGCAGGGGGTGCGGGCCGAGCTGGCCGAGCTCCGGTGGTGCCGCCGTCCATGGCGTGCATCCCCGGTGTCCAGCCAGCGGGCTCGGGGGATGCTGGCGGGGCGGAGGTGCTGGGCGTGGTGGTGGTGAGCTGTCGTGCCTGGTCTGTGGGGCTCCCTAGCTCCCTGATCTGGCTTTTCCTTCATGGCAACAACTCACTAGGGCGACGGCTCCGTGGCCGCAACTGGGCGGTCAGCAGTGGATGCTGTCGGGGGGGGGGGGGGTTAGGATGCGGCGGTGGTGAGGTGTTGGGGACGACGGTGGGAGCTTGGGTGCAGGTGGCAACAGAGGCCGATCTAACTCTACATGTGCGGGTGCTCGAGGTGAGCGGTTGCGTCATCGGAGTCTCTTGCTGATCGTAGCGGGGACGCTCGCCGCGGCTGGCAGGAGGGTAGAGAGGTCTCGTGTTGCTGGACACGGTGGCCGGCATCTGTGGAGTTGTTTTGGGATGGGATGCTCCAGGCGAAAGCCTTGTGCCGACCTCATCGGCAATGATGACGGCGACGCCTTAGGGCGCCGCTTCCTTCTTGAAGGCGTCATTGGGGAGCTACCATTGCCCGCTCTTTCATGTGCTCCGGGCGAAAGTCTCATATCCTTCTCTGGATCGTACAATGACGACATCTCAATGACGTTCTCCCCCTTGGGGGCGTTGTTTTGGAGCCTCGGATCGCTATTGGTCGCCTGTTGTTTGGGTTGCTGCGGTTTGTTGGGATGATGGTGGGTTCAGTGGCGGCGGTGGAAATGATGTGTGGCGGCAACCGGTGCCTTGGTCATCTTGGTGCTGATGGTTGACCTATCTCCTAGGGGCTCGTGGCGGCGGTGAGGTCTTGGTGTTCGCTGCCCTTTGACGGCGTCGTAGGTGTTGTTGCCTTGCATAGTGTTCTGGGTCGCTCTATTTGTGATGGTGGTCATGGTGTGGCCTAGAGGGGGTGCAGAGGCTGTCTCGGCGGAAATATTGCCCTTCGGCATGGTTGGTGGCTCTCTTTGTCGCAACGTGGCTAGGCAGTGGGATGCCCTTCGGCGGTGACTGCGACTTCCTAGCTCTTCAAGGTGCTGAGTGATTGCAGGGCAGCGGGCAATTTCTTCTCTTTGTCTTCTCTGTGGCGGATCTCCTTTTGACTGATCCAACAAAGCTAGCTCCTGCTCTTCTCGGTCTACCTAGTGGCGATGGATGCTAAATTCTTGGTGTTGGCTGCTTGTTCGTAGCTCGCTTCTAGTTCTTCTCTGTTGCTCCTTGTTTCTTCTTTTTCTTCTTGAGTTCTTCTTCTGTTGTTCCTTATTTCTTCTTATGTCGGGTACTACTTGATGTATCCGATATGTGGTATCTCACTCTTATTTATAATGAAAATGGTTCAGGCCGGCGTAAGCCCGCCGTAGCACCGTCAAAAAGAAAAAGAAAAAGAAAAAAACACAATGCTGCTTATTTTGGATCATTGTGGTACCTAGTTAACTAATGATTGTTCATTACTTATTGAAGGTGGTTTTGTTAAATTTTATACTGCTATCCATCATTTTGCTTGCTTTTATTGTAGTTTTTTTGGACAATTATTCTAGTTTTAGGCGGTTTTGTTAATTTTTTTTCATTCCTTGTCCGCTAAAGTTGCACGTATATGTAATTGCCCATTATTCACTTATATAACTTGGTCAGTCCAAAATATACTAGCTATGCTCTGAGTGGAGTCCAAGTTCTTCAATATTGGCCACCATGGCTGTTTAATAGTATTTCATATCAAGCAATTGAAACGGAGTGACTTAGTCATATAAACTGCTTTCATTGATAAGATATTTACTTTTACTAGCATGTTATCTTTGGAGCAGTATTGAAATTATTGCTTGGTGTCATGAAGAGTAAAAAAGTCATTTTGGATCTATGGAAGTTTCAGTTAATAAGATGAGATGCACGATCCCTTGAAGCTTGTATATCACCAATTTTGATGAAATCTGATTTGTTAGTGTCTGCCTGGTTCTTACCCCCTCCGTACATCCCTAAAAGTATGCACATGAGTTAGAAACCAGATGTCTCTTCTTTACTACTCCATGAGACCATGAGCCCCTCAATGCCCACTGTTATTTTATCTTAGGCCAAATGTAGCAACAAAACAGCTAAAATTAGAGGTCGAGCGTGTGGTACTAGATTACAAATTACCTATTGTTTTCTGTTTCGAATGTTGGTTTTTTCTCTAATAATCCTGAGATGTGGAGCTTTTGGCACAACTTCCATAACGGTGAAGCTAATGTTTTTTGTTTTGAGTCATACAATAGTCATGAGAATGAGTAGTACAAAATGGGTATGACTGATGATATTGCTTGCTGCACAGGTATTTCGGGTTACGTTCCGGCGGCTGAGATGCACAAATGGGGTGTTGGTTCTTCCGTTTTGTATGCTTGATGCAGAAACCTTATATGTACCATGTACCAGTTAGCTGTGAAATGGACTTTGTAGGAAGTAGGCGTTTAACTCCCATCTATTATCCGATTCTTGTGGACATCCGTAAACTGCCATGAATGATGAAGGCGCATTGCATTGCTTCGTTTAATGAGTACCTAATTTGTGTTTCATTCGATTTGTTATGCTTTGTTTTTAAAAGCAAGCATGGTGTGGCGGGCTCGCTTGGCAGTTGATCTTGCTTGCGTTTTTGTGTGTGTGAAGGTGTGCAAGTGTTCATCTTCCATGTTGTATCAGGCAGGGGGATTTTCAACGTCCGATTAATGCTCACGTTCCATGATGTCCCTTTATGTGTGTGTTTTTGTTTGATTTCTATCTAGTTTGAAGTTCAGTGCCTAGAATCTTAGTTCTGACTAGTGAATGTTGATGGCAGTCTGGTACTCCCTCCATCCAGAAATACTTGTCGGAGAAATGGATAAAAATAGATGTATCTAGAACTAAAATATGTCTAAATACATCCATTGCTCCGACAAGTATTTCCTGACGGAGGGAGTACTACTCCCTTCGTCCCATAATGTAAATAGTTTTTGCAAACTATCATAGCCTGCAAAAACGTCTTATATTATGGAACGGAGGGAGTATGATGCGGAGCATCCTACGGTCATCCCCATTGACCCACCTTCGTCTCCCACGATATCACATGAATCAATGACTAGAGCTCGAGCAAAGGCTATCGAAGACGAGGTGAACTCGCTCCTTTCCAAACTTATACATTCTTCATGTGAGACATGACTACTACCTCAAGCAGAGAACCTATGTGTGATCAGGTACTTAGAGGATATAGTCACGGAGCAACTACACCCAATGGACGAGATGGCAAGGACACCAAGTACAAGGACCAAGAGCAAGGGCTGCTAGGAACCTACGGCCTCCGGACGACCGGACCATGCCGGAAGTCTGATGCCTGGAGCCTCCACCAGCCTGAAGGGCCAGCCAGTGAATGCTATAGCGCCCGGACGTCCGACACCTCCCAGCGCCAGGACGACCGAGCCCCTTCAAAAATTTGGTGCCACATCACATAACGAAAAACAGCGGTAATCCAAAGTCTCCCGGACGAACGACGCACCGGACGTCCAACCGTCTTCGGATATTCGATGCCACCTGATCAAAGCCAAAATGTCGGAAGTCCGAGCATTACCGGACGTCCGGACCCTCGCGAGCCACCGGACGACCGGTAACGGTCGGACGTCCGACGCCTGTCTGCGCACAGCCACTCGGGCCGAGGCCCATGTACCCCTTCGCCCCTCTAGTCTAGATTATAAATACTCGTTCTCCTCCAGTGTTTTAGGGGTAGCATTGGTTTAGTTCATTTTAGAGATAGAGCTTTGCTCATCCACTTGATACATACTCCTTTGGAAACCGAGGCCTCCGCGGAGAAGATCCCCCAAGTGGATTCATGACCCCGTCAAGGGAAGATCTCCTCGTGGATTCAAGACCCCATGTCCTCACAGATTGGGTAGAGCTACCGATTGTTTGTATCGTCCCTTGTTGTGTTTGGATCGTGTATCTCTCGTTGTGTTCATGGATCTAGCACATGTGTGGTTGTTTCTCGTCAATTTGAGTGTTTCCTCTTGTCTTTCCCGTTTGTGTTTTTCGTGTTCTCCGGGAATCACCCTCCAAATCGTGAAAGATCAGCCTTAGGGCTCCACCCTACATAATGTTGGTATCATGAGACAAGGTTGATCACGAATTTGGAGTCCCTGCCCCCGTTTTCTAGCCTAATTTATCCAATTTTGAAAATCCCCACAAAAATAGCCCTCCAATTTTTTTTGTGATCTGTTGGTATGATGAAGTTTTGTTGGATTTGATCCATGGATTTGCTTTGCCATGAGTGGATCTAGCTTTCCCCCATCTTTTGCCTCAATTCTATCTGCAAAATCCATCCAATTTTGACCAAAAATTTCTTTTCTCCACGAACCCTAGATCACCCCGTAGCCCAAAATCGCCCATGCACCGGACATCCAACAGTTACCGGACGTCCGACGACCATCGGTCGTCCGACCCATACCGGACGTTCGACCAAACCTGATGAAACTGAATTTTTTCTCCCCGAAAATCTTCAGCCACCACTACTTCTCCCGCACCTCCACTCCAATAATCCCTCATTGCATTTCCTCATAGCTATCACCGCTTTTCGCAACCACCATCGCTTACCCGCTACAACCTCTGACAATTTTTGACATGTTTTGTTCTTTGAGATTTTGAGTCGCGGTTTCCGTTTCCTAACGTGTTTCGGCAACTTAGGGATGGTTCGATACCGACATCACCACCACTCATCTTCGCCACGGACTCGTCATCGAAAATGACCACTTCACAATTTTGACACCCTCAACCGTAAGCAAGGACGGTAACTTCGACATCACCTTTGTGTACTCCCTTGCCATTACATTGATAACCCATAGCCCATTTTGCGTCACTTACCTATCGAGACTAGCCATTGAGTATTCCCGGCAATGTTACTTGTGCACATTAGTGATCATCATTCCCATTGCATACATACCATATCATATTGGTACAAACATCTTGGTATCATCTCTTGTGTCACAAGGTTGTCACCGCATATCTACAAATGCTATCTTGGTTCGTGAAGTTTTGCATAAGAGGCCAAAGAAAGAGATCAAAAGAGAAAGAGCCACAAAGCTTTTAAGCAAAAGAGAAAGATAAACAAAGAGTTTTTAAGCAAGAACCATAGCATCATAAAACATTAAAATTGTCATATTCGGTCATCTTGGATCATATCTCCGGAACATCACACATATATAACATAATTGGGATAGAAGTCGTTGCATTTTTGCTTTGTAGGTCGTGAACAAGTCTCGTATCCGCCTATTGAGCAATCGTGCTAGCGTCTCTCTTGTGTTGTGCAACAATAGAATTTTCCGTGGATTCCACATTTTGAGCTCATTCCTTGGTTGCACGGCCCCATTTATCTACCCGTGCATGTGTTTCCGTGTACCTCCTATTGTTATTGGTCTACTTGTTGCATTTGCAAATTTGTGAATCTTTTTCAACATTATTTGAATCTTGCTAACAATTGCATAAATTTTGTGCCACCATCCTCACCAAGCTACTCCAAAAGCACTATTTGTGTAGGTGTGAGAATCGACAAGATCTGGTACCAACTGTGCTATTTCCTTGTTACATCATTGAGTGACCATTGATCCATTCTCAACATCGGATAAGGTACATTTGGTGTAGTTCTTTCCTTTCTTCCACTTACATATTTGCTTGCGATGATGGATAGGCCAACTACTTCTACAAACCCACTCTTCATTGAGCAAGATGAAGACCCGAACAACTATGTCACCAAGGATCACCTCTTCGGCACACAAAGAGCTTTGCATGAAGAGAATGAAGCATTGGGCGGCCCCATCCACCTACTCGCTATCGACTTGCGACAATCCGAGCAACATACAAGAGACTACTTCGACAACAAGCTTGCCGAACAAAAGGAGGAGAACGATGCAAGGATGGAGGAGATTCGTGCCTCGTTGGTCCACCGATCTTCTACATCTTTGTCATATTCAAGACGAAGCCACTCAAGTCAACATTCTTCGCAATCTTCTTCGGATGCAAGTCCTCCTCGAGCTCGCTCGCATCATCACCAAGACCATGGAGATCATCAAGCTCCACAAAACCCATTCCATGGCAATGGTTTACAAGGCCGCCTCCGTGAACGTGAACACCTACGGCAACAAGCTAATGAACCTCCGGGCCAAGAGCAAGCTTCAGTACGTCAAGTTCAACAAGAAAAACAAGATGGCGATGCCCTTCGACAAGGGCAACTCCACCGTGAAGAGCAAGCCCTTGAAGCACAACGTGCCCTCAATGAAGCAACCCAAGCCGTTCGCGCTTGCAACCGGGAACAAGACGAGGCCATCCACTGAGAACGCCAAGAAGAAGCCGCACGTCTTGAAGAGCGCCAAGAAATGCGGAACCGTGCAGGAATTCCACGCCCTCAACGTCAAGCTAATCAAGAGGAGCAAGAGGAACAAGTGGTTCAAGATTCTCCACCATGGCAAGAGCGTCATCCCCTTCGACAGCAACGAAATGACGAGCACCGCTACGACAAGTTCAAGTTCAGCATGCCTAAGTTATCTGGAAGCAACGACCCCGAAGACTACCTTTCATGGGCATTGAAGGTTGACAAGATCTTCCATTTGCACAAGCATGACATCGCTTGAGTTCCAAGACTATGTCCTCATTTGGTGGGAGCAAGTCATTGAGGGTCGAGAAGCAAAATGTGACCCACCCATCACCACTACAAGAAATATGTCAACTTGCGATCATGACTATTGGTCGCTGAATGGTCATTGTTTTTCATTTGTGACCTTTTTGTGACGAAAAATAGTTGGTCAAAAGCTGACCATCTTTAATGAAACTTAACGACCTTCTTTGGGATATGGTCGTTGAAGGCAACGGCCAAAACAAAACGTCGTTGGTTCAATGACCAATTGCTTTGGTCGCTGGTTATCTGCCCAGACCACGTCGGATCCGACGTGGCAATATGACGTGGCAAATTTGCGACCAAATGAAAAGGTCGTTGATTAGAATTAGCCCGATCGAATTGGGTGTTTTACATGGGCCGAGCCCAACAATTGAGCCTTTTATATATTTTTCCCTATTAATTTTGGTCAGCTACATGGGCCAGGCCCAACATTATAGCCTTTTTATTTTTGGGTTGTAGCCTTTGTTTCTCTTTTATAATGCACCCCAATTGTCAAATTCTGGTAAGTGGGTCCCAAATGTGATGTTCTAGTTTGTGGGACCCTGCTGTCAAGGTCATGTTCTTCAATTTCAATATGCCAATACAGAAAACAGACGCAATACTTCAAAGAACAGTAAGAAGGAGTCTGCTACATAATGTAACATACATACAAATGTGATCAACATCAAGTTTACAATTAGATAACAAGCTCAAAAAGTGTATATTCTATCACATGAGTCTATCATATGAGCCCTACAAGTTCTGCTACATCATATAACACACATATAAATAGGACAGGCCTAAAGGGCTTCATTAGTCCCAGAACTAGCTCCAATGAGCTAGAACTATGCTTCCTCCGACTTCTTTGTCCTGATGCTCACGAAGAAACATGAAAGACTAGCATCTGTACGTTATAGAACAAAATGTTTAGGCACAAAATAAAAGTAAATCTAATAGCATATTTAACAGTAAATAAAAAAAATAATGAAGTCCAATCCGTGTGCATAAATACCAGCAGAACATGCAAAAGAGGCGCTGCTAGGAACTCTGAAATGTACCAATGGTATGGTAGTGTTGCTGTATTGGGGCCGTCCCAGCTTGTCCCTGCCCAAACGGCATGATGATCTGCCGATCCATGTACTGCTCCAGCGCCACTTCCGCTACCACTAATGGAAGAAGCTTAGCTCATCGATCATCTGCACACCAACAAACCAAGAAGATAGACTATTTAGCCTACTGAAATAAACCCATCCATCAAAATCTTGTTTCTGAACATCAACATCAAATCAACACTGAGTTTGCATAAAAGGATAGAGCTAATACAGGGCAGGTATATGGGTATCAAAACAAACAAGAAAGGAACGACAATATATTTTAAGTACTTTAGGTTTGAGCCATTTTCTATACTAAAATCAATACATAACAACCAACATTTCAATCCATGGACCACATGACAGAAAAGGTACTAAGGCACTCCTTGCTACTAAAAACCAAAGCAGGTATAGAGCACAGCCAGGACAACAATAAATTGGTACCAAATCCAGAAATCACCATCTAAAATGAAGTTAATGAGACATTTTAGAATCAACTTGACAGCTGACAGTAATGTTTGCATTGGACACATCCAGAACTAAAATTATACATAAATGCCTAAATTCCGATGCTCTACACTAGTAAGTACTAGCCGTAATTGATGATCTACACCATGCACAGGGTGTTTGTAATCCAAACCAATGCAGAACAGGAAAAAGGAGCATCTTTACTGTCCGGCAAACTGGGCTGTGCTACACATGCGCCCATGTGAATGTGATGCAATCTACCGAAACAACTACAACCAGTCAATGCTGGTAGCAGAGAACAAAATCCATGGACAACGACGAGGCATGTGTGTACTGTGATAATAATTATGTAACACTGGAGCAAGATAGTGTACAATCTATCATCATCAAGCTCAAGGAATCATTCTAGCTAGTACTAGATCGAAAACAACAACATGAGAGGAGAAGAAGCTCCCTAGTATGGAACAGAACAAGATCAAGAGCATATCACAAAATCATGAACTGAAATCAAACACAAGCGAATCTGAATTACTCATTTAGATTGTATACGATAATCAGACGTGGACACGAGGAGGTTCGGTGGCATGAGCAGCTCGGGGATGTGGTCTGGGAAGAAAGTCGGTAGCAGCAGGTTTATCACGCCCAGGGCCCGCCTACCATCGGGCGTCCCCGCGGAGATGCTGGAGGAGGTGGTGGAGTAGCTCAATAAAAGGAATAGAGTACAATTAACTCACATCAACAGTAAAATATTAAATAGGTAATTATACAGTAGGAAAACAATAATTCCAAGAATTTCACTTTTACATGATTATCTATGATGGTTAGTTATTTATTCTGCAAGGAACCACAACATATTTCTACAGAAAAAGAACATGTGTTCAAACCAATCACCAAACAAATAATGAGCTTGTTCATCTTATACCACAATAAAAAGAACACCGACAAGGGATAGAAGTATTCCTTGGTTTTCAAGCACACCACTTCATAGACATGATTATGAAACGGAAAAGACAAACATACAAGAGTTAATCATAGAAAGCCAACCATCCTACAATTTAATAAATGAGTCGAATTTCACCCTAACAAAACACCTAACAATCTCAACACTAGTATTTTTGCTTGCTGCAATCTAAACAACATCACCACAAGTTCTATGATGCATCCAAACTTGTGAAAATTGTGCATAGATCCAAGCATGATACTAAGTGAGCCGGAAGTGTGCCGCAGATTGTCTCTACTAGGGAGACCTAAATACCGGAAGTGTGCCACAGACCCAAACAACATCACAGACATAAGCTAATCAACGGAGGAAGAAGGAGGACACCGGGACCTAACCTGTACATGAAGATGTCATGGTTTCCAAGCAGCCCTCCTTCTCCGGCTGCCACTGCGCACATGAGGTCTTCCAGGGATATGTTGTTCACCTGATCACTACCTCCCTGCATGCTACACACACACACACACACACACACACACACACACTCACACACACACACACACACACACTGCAAGTTAGATTACATACAAACAACTAACAAGCCTATACTATAGCATCAGCATGAGCCCTATACTATAGCATCGGTTGGGTAACTGGGCTTGAACAGTAAATGAGTAGCATCCAATATATGAGGCAAAATAACAAGAGAAGTTTCAAAGTCCCTGAGTAATGAAGACAAAGGAAAGTTGTGATTCAAACTGGTTCAGACTTTTAGAGTAACACTAATAATATGAAAAGGCACTTTTTTGTCAACCATCCATGTTGTAAACTTATTACTACTTGAACAAGACATAAACAGTGATCACCATGGCCTATCAAAGTCTGAATCTAATTAAATTGCACGGCGGATGTATCATATCACCAAGCCCAGTATTAGAAAACCTTTGCACCAATTTTCAGATAGATAAAAATGTAGTTGTACTCATCCTAACTAGCCTTGTGCAACAATGCTAGAGGAAATCAATGGTTAATAATTGCCTCTACGTCACAGAGAATCGCCCTTGCTCTATTCAACAGAATGTTGCACTTGTGTCGTGAACCTTGTGTTTCTAATGCATGCATACCACTAACTGAATAATTGCTACAGGTTCGGTGCTTACAACTCAAGTTCCAGTGGCAGCGACCCCTAAATGAGCATCACCAACGAAGTATAGGGGGTTTGGGGGTTACCTGCCCTGACGTGATGCCGATGCCAGTGGTGGAGGCTGCAGGTCCAGTTGCTGGCGTGGATGAAGACAGGAGGAGAGCAACCCTTGGTGCTGTTGGCTGACAGAGGTGAGGGAGACGCGACCCCGGTGACCCACTGGTACAACGACGTGCTATACAAACGGTTTTAACCCCCTTCCGCGACAGCGTTTGGAACCGTCGCCAAGTGAGTGTGGGCGATAGGGGGGTCCTTCCCACACGACCCAGAAACCGTCGGGGATAGGCCCTCCTGGCTCACAGGATGGGGCAAAATGAGCTCGTGGGCGATCTAGCAGGGCATCAAAACCCAATTATTTCCGTTCGTATGTACATCCCACATGGTAAATCCCAGAAAGTCATTTCCGTTCATATGTATATCACACACAATGTTTTGTGTGGAAACGTTTGTGCAAGGTGGCTTAACTCAAACAGTTCTCTGCCGGAAGCTGTGTGTGATTGTTAGTTGATCGAACACGCTTACTTTCTAGAAACCGTACGGGTTGTTTGAGTTCATTGCCCATGGTGCTGTCTGAGTAACCGTTTGCAATAGAAAACCATCTTGGCATCGTGGCTCGGCCAGAAAGATTGAGAAACTTGGTTTTTTAATTCCTGTAAATCCAAAACACGCCTGAAAATCATGAAACTTGGGATGGTGTCATGACATGGCACCAACACACTATGGTAACTTTTCTGTCCGATTTGCGAAGCCGCACACATTAACAATCAACAGAGTCATTTTGGAACAAGTGTTGTCACATTAAAATTGGAAACACAAGTATTATTGAAACCGTGAGCGTTCTAGTTACCAATTACGTGCGGCCATGATCGCTCTCTGACTATAGCGCCAGAAAAGCTCCTGTTTGCTAGGACTACGTTGGTATTTCCCCAAAGAGGAAGGGATGATGTAGCACAGTGAAGGTTGGTATTTCCCCAAAGAGGAAGGGATGATGTAGCATAGTGAAGGTAGGTATTTCCCTCAATGAAGAAACCAAGGTTATTGAACCAGTAGGAGAACCAAGCAACACAACGTAAACACAAATAACAACACCTCGCAACCCGATGTGTTAAAGGGGTTGTCAATCCCTTTCGGGTAATGATGCCAGAAAATTGTAGTAGATTGAAATAATAGATCGCAAACAGAATAAAGTGCAGCAAAGTATTTTTGTATTTTTGATTCAACAGATCTGAATAAAAATGCAAAGGAAAAGTAGATCGCAAGCAAATAAATGAGAAATAAGACCTGGGGGCCGTAGGTTTCACTAGTGGCTTCTCTCGAGAAAAATAGCAAACAGTGGGTAAACAAATTACTGTTGGGCAATTGATAGAACCTCAAATAATTATGACGATATCCAGGCAATCATCATTACATAGGCAGCACGTCCAAGCTTAGTAGACCGACTCCTGCCTGCATCTACTACTATTACTCCACACATCGACCGCTATCAAGCATGCATCTAGTGTATTAAGTTCATGGGAAAAGGGAGTAATGCAATAAGAACGATGACATGATGTAGACAAGATCCGTTTATCTATTGCGGCAGATATAGATCCCATCTTTTTATCCTTAGTAGCAATGATACATACATGTCGGTTCCCTTTCTATCACTGGGATCAAGCACCGTAAGATCGAACCGACTACTGGGCACCTCTTCCCATTGCAAGATAAATAGATCAAGTTGGCCAAACAAAACCCAAATATCAAAGAAGAAATACGCGGCTATAAGATATCATGCATATAAGAGATCAAAGAAACTCAAATAACATTCATGGATATAAAAATATATGACTGATCATAAACTCAAAGTTTATCAGATCCCAACAAACACACCGCGAAAAGAGTTACATCATATGGATCTCCAAGAGACCATTGTATTGAGAATTCAACGAGAGAGAGAATGGCATCTAGCTACTAACTACGGACCCGAAGGTCTACAAAGAACTACTCATGCATCATCGGAGAGGCACGAATAGAGGTGGTGAACCCCATCTGAGATGGTGTCTAGATTGGATCTGGTGGTTCTAGACTCTGCGGCGGCTGGATGAATATTTCGTCGACACTTCTAGGGTTATGGTATTTTGGGGGTATTTATAGAGCAAAGAGGCGGTCCCGAGGGCACCCGAGGTGGGCACAACCCACCAGGGTGCGCCTGGGCCTCCTGGCGCGCCCTGGTAGGTTGTCCCCTCCTCGGGACTACCCCAAGGTGCAACCAGGGCCGAACATCTTCCATCTGGCCCATAAAAAATCATCGTGGAGTTTCATGGCATTTGGACTCTGTCTGGTATTGATATTCTGCGATGTAAAAAACATGAAAAAAACAACAACTGGCACTTGGCACTATGTCAATAGGTTAGTACCAAAAAATGATATAAAATGACTATAAAACATCCAAGATTGATAATAAAGCATCATGGAACAATAAAAAATTATAGATACTTTGGAGACGTATCAGCATCCCCAAGCTTAACTCCTACTCGTCCTCGAGTAGGTAAGTGATAAAAACAGAATTTTTGATGTGGAGTGATGTTTATCATGTCATATCATATTCTTTTATTTATAGCATGGACATTTGGACTTTTATGTGATTCAAAGCAATAGTCTAGTTTTCACATAATAATTTAGATACTCAAGCATATCAACAAGAAACCATATCTTTCAGAATATCAACGCTAAAATAAGTTATCCCTAGCCCACAAACATTGATCCATTCATGAAACACACTCGAATATTAGCTATACCCAATACTTAAGCATGATCATATTGCCTCCTAGTTGGTGTTTTTTATGAGAGAAGATGGAGACTCAAAATAAAAATAAAATTGCATAAAGTAAAAGATAGGCCCTTCGTAGAGGGAAGTAGGGATTTGTAGAGGTGCCAGAGCTCAAAGCGAAAAAAATTAGAGTAAAAACATTTTGGGAGGTGTATACATCCCACCAACGAAAACGACTCAGAGTTCCGAACACTTTCCATGCTTGATATGCCATAGGAGGTTCCCAAACAGAAAATAAAGTTTATTCCTTTTTCCACCATCCTTTCACTTTCCATGGCTAGCCGTATCCACGGTTGATCTCCATACCAACACCTTCCAAGGAATTTATTATTTGACAACATAAAGTAAATTCATTTTTGCATTTCGGGACTGGGCATCCCTAAAACCTTTGCCTTACCCTCGTGCAATGACAAGTGAATAAACACTCATCTTGAGAATAACACATCCAGCATGGAGAATATTAGCCACCCGTTACCATTCCGCGAGCGAAACAAACACACAAAAGAGAAGTTTATTTTGAAAATTAGAGATGGCACATGCAAATTTTCTTACAACGGCAAAAGAATACCACATATAGGTAGATATAGTGGACTCAGGTGGCAAAACTGGTTTAAAGGATTTTGGATGCACAAGTAGAGGTCATATTTAGTGCAAAATGAAGGCTAGCAAAAAGAGTGAGAAGCGACCAACCAAGAAACGAATAATCTCATAAGCAAGCATTAAGCATAATTGACAACGAATAATTCACCACAAGTAGGATATAATTTTCATTGCATGACTATTGACTTTCGTACTTGCATAGGGACTCCTCTACTGTTATATCATGAGTCATGTATTGTATTGTTGCATGTTGACCGCTGAATATTGCATGTAGAGTCGTATCAGTCGTACTTTAGCTCCTTGTGATAAACATTCTTATGGATGACAAGGGATGACTGTACGCTCTCAAGTACCGCTCTCAAGAATGACTTGTGCATTCACAAGGAGCAATGTTTATCACAACGGTAAAAAATTATATCCTACGACTCTCAAGTCTGCATGCAATACGACTCTCAAGTACCACTGAATATTGCATGTAGATTCAAGGAATGACTCTATCGCACCACAAGTAGAACCCAAATACTTTTCAATCAAAGAAGTGATATCATGAGTCATGTATTATAAGTTTTTTGCTGGTATTGGTGAAATTGAGCTGGACACGGTAATATTTGAACATCACACAGTGTGTAGTACTGAAATAAACAAGGCCCGAACATGCTTAATACATCAACCGTACAAATCATAGTCATTGCGAGTGGTATTGGTAAGATTTAGCTAGTCAAATCTTACCTGTTAAGTCCTGGGGGCTAGTCGCTAGTGGACTTCATCTGGGCCAGAGCCTGCACCATGTCGTCGTCGGCGGCGGCGGAGGCGACGTGTTCCTTCGGGTCAACACGCACAGCGGCCATCGCGCCATGGACCGCCATCAGCTCCTGGCGGGGGGGGGGGGGATTTGGAGGCATGAGGATGTTTCGCACTCTCCATTTAAGCAATTAGGCTGGGGACATGATAGAGATCGGTGCGTTACCTGACTGGATCCGAGCAGAATGTAGATGTGGTTGCGGCGGCGGCGGTTTGAGGTGCCGATATGGGGAGGCGCGGGGGAGGGGGGATACTGAGGGGAAGGGGATGTGGTTGGAGGAATAAATTCTGAAATCGTGCGCCTGATGAAAATTTTGCTGCGAAATTTGAAACTTGGGTGGGGGAAACACACAACACACACAAAGCGCGTAAAATACTCGTCTGCAAGAAAAAAGAAAGTTGGCAGATCCCATCTCCAAAAAATGTACATGTGTACTTGATTTTTTTCGGTCAATGGTACGCCTGGTTTATTAGGAAATATCGCACAGGTTATGGGTCATTAACGTAAAAACGCAGACGGGTACGGCATAGAAACCGTGTGTTTTGTGATCTTCTAATGATTAACGCAAAAAACGCACACGGGCACACATGCTAATCAACGCTCAAAGCCCTCAAAGGATGCTCTTACCGACATTGTACGTTAATACTACAAACTTAAAGTACTACTGGTAATTTTCTCTAATACTACAAACTTAAACTACTTCTCACATGCTGCCATCAGGGCATGCTGGTCAGATGTCGGCGTTCTCCTTCTCGGCCATGTAGGCGGCAGCCTACCGTGATTCAATCTCCGCCAAGCTCTCCTCACCACAGCGTGCGGCCTCTTTTTTCTTGCGGCGACGGGACTCTTTTTTCTTGACTGCTTTCTGCCTTTTCCGCTCCTTCTGTGCGGCTTTGGCCGCCTCTAGATCCACCACACATTCGGCCATGGTATCCTCAAAGTCCACCCATTTAACTGTCTGGCCGCCGACGGCGATGAACTCGGCGTGGCGAGATGCCATCGCTTCCTTACCATGTGTGCGGTCACGGGCGGCGAGGAACGCGGCGCGACGGGATGCCATCGCTTCCTTACAAGTTACTGTGCACCGCGGTGCCACGGACGACGCCTGGAGAGAGCTTTGGGACGGTCGTGCCGGGCAGCCGCACAACAGAAATTTGGCTTCCCTTACAATTTGCTCCTTCATTACAGCACACGGTTCATCTCCGTCGCTTCCGGAAACAGTGTGCGCTGAGCCTATTGTGTGTTGCGTTATGATTGGCCAGAACCCCAGCCACGCGGATCGCGCGTGTGCACCGTTGGATCCTCCACGATCGAACAGCAATCCACGTCCCTCACATCCCACCCGTGCACCTGTAGCTGGATTGGATTTATATGCGCTAAATGCCTAGAAAATGCCCCCTAAATATGGTAAATGAGCCCGGAAAAATGCCAAATTTGAACACGGTGATTTGCAGGGTGTATGTTCGTCGTAGAAAAAAACTCCAGGGAAAAAACGAAGAAAATTTGGATTCCCCTTCAATCTTGAGGATTTCCCTTTCGAAAGCATGGAACTTCCTCGGTGATGGTTCGATTTATGAAGGGCGTGCATGATAACATAAGCCAAACCTTCCCAAATTTTTACCAAGGCATGGTGAGGTCATACCATGGCACCATGCCAGGCGTCATGTTTTTTAAGAATTTATTTCATTTTTTCTATAGTTGAAAACCAAACAAACAGACATTTGTGGTTGACTATTGCCACACATTTCATCGAAATATCTTTCCATTCCTTGTAAAAGGCATGAGAATTTATTAAATGGCACGAGCATGGTTTTCTAGGCCGTTCTTGTGGACCCTTTCATGCCTCGATTGTTTGAATTTTAATTATGCGCATTAATGCCTAGGAAATGCACATAATCCCCTAAATATGGCAAATGAACCCGGAAAAGTGCCAAATTTGAACACGGTGATTTGCAGGTTGTATGTTCATCGTAGAAGAAAACTCGTGGACAAAGGACAAAGGAAATTTGGACCCCCCCTTCAATCTTGGTGATTTCCCCCTTGAAACCATGAAACTTCCTCGGTGATGGTTCGATTTATGAAAGGCGCTGCTACCTCTTGAGCACTTCGTTGGTTTTCCCTTGAAGAGGAAAGGGTGATGCAGTAAAGTAGCGTAAGTATTTCTGTCAGTTTTTGAGAACTAAGGTATCAATCCAGTAGGAGAGCACGCTCGAGTCCCATGCACCTACACAAACAAATAAGAACCTCGCAACCAACGCGATAAAGGGGTTGTCAATCCCTTCACGGTCACTTACGAGAGTGAGATCTGATAGATATGATAAGATAATATTTTTGGTATTTTTATAATAAAGAGAAATAAAGATGCAAAGTAAAATAAATGGCAATATAAATAGCTAAGTGTTGGAAGATTAATATGATGGAAAATAGACCCGAGGGCCATAGGTTTCACTAGTGGCTTCTCTCAAGAGCATAAGTATTATGGTGGGTGAACAAATTACTCTCGAGCAATTGATAGAATTGAGCATAGTTATGAGAATATCTAGGTATGATCATGTATATAGGCATCACGTCCGTGACAAGTAGACCGAAACGATTCTGCATCTACTACTATTACTCCACACATCGACCGCTATCCAGCATGCATCTAGAGTGTTAAGTTCATAAGAACAGAGTAATGCTTTAAGTAAGATGACATGATGTAGAGGGATAAACTCATGCAATATGATATAAACCCCATCTTTTTATCCTCGATGGAAGCAATACATTACGTGTCATTTCCCTTTCTGTCAATGGGATCGAGCACCGCAAGATTGAACCCAAATCTAAGTACGAAAGTCAATAGTCATGCAATGAAAATTATATCCTACTTGTGGTGAATTATTCGTTGCCTCCATATTGAGAGAATATTGTTGGTACCTGACAATATATCACAATACTCTCTAAAGATTGAAAAGGAAAATTGCATGTTTATCACAAGGAGCGTGCGGACTCTCAATATTATGCCTCCACTGATATGATCAATCATATCATAACACCACAACGACAATGAAGATTCCTCAACAACAACACCTTTAGGAAAAGAGGATCGCTCAAGCGTCGTAGTCACCGGATCCAACCACCAAAGGCCAGAATCTAAGTTTTCACCCTGAAGAACTGGCATGAGTCTATTCGAGTAATGCCTTGAACAAGGTAATGAGGCAAAAACATCGCCATTGCCAGGTATAACCAACTCGGGACAAGCCTAGGTTTTCACCACGATGCTCAAGACCAGGTACTCATGAAGCCACACCATCGAAGCCAATCATGTGTTGTTGCCACCACTTTTCCGCGATCCTAACAGATGCATGCGTTGGGCTAGAACACCGATCACCGCTGTTGCACAATCATATCCTCTACGTCAAGTTATCATCCATGGAATGCATTTCACTGCCGAGGCAACCACCGAATCTGGAAAGAGGAACCCTTGCAAAGAACTTTTGGTCGCCCCATAATCCGCGGTGAGGCCGCCGCCACACGTCGGAGTGGTCACCACACCGACCAACACCAAGATGAAGCACATCATCACTGACTTCCATCTCACTAGAGATAGCCTTGCCCAAACCCATCAGCCAAGGAGCCGGCATGACCGGATCTTTAGCAAGGTAGATCAGTCTGTGGCATCACCACCCGCCTAGCCGCAATATCCATGTCAGATCCATCTGGGGCCTCTCCATAGCAGCGACGAGCGCGAGAAGTTGCTGAAGGTTCAACACTCGCCGACCGAAAATGAGATGGCGACTCCGGAACCTTGGATCCGAGGAATGATTTGGTGGCACTAATGTGAGGCAGCGCACGTCCTCACTGCCACTGTCCGCCGGAAGGCTTTGCCCGACAGCCCCTGATGATGACGACGAGGGAGGGAGTAGCAGAGGTGACGGCTAGGAGCGGCTGCGGTTGCGGCCTCCGGAGTGGTAAGTATTTGTAACCATGTGTGAACTGATTTTTGGTACCTTTCGGTATTTATCCGAGTTAAATTGGCTTGCACATCACCGACTGTCAGCTCGCTTACTCACTATCTTCTTTTCTTCTATAAAAAATAACGCAGCCACACACCTGGGTTTCATGATGGGCGTGCCGCCACGCCTTCGCCTACTAGTGTTCTCATATGAACCTTATCATTTGTGGAATCTAACGCCTAGACCGGTTCTTTAGCTTGTGCTAGAGTAGACAGCGGCCTCGAGGTAGCTGGGAGACTAGCGCCACTAATTCATGCACTATTGAATAAGTACTTCCCCTGTAAAGAAATATAAGGGTGTTTAGATAATGAAATATAAGAGTCTTTAGATCACAATCTAAACACGCACCAAAAATATCATCTATTAGTTCTCTTTTTTATTTCTCTCGCCCCGTCTAACAAGCTGGGCCATGCATTTAGGGATCTTTTTGCATAATGTGATGCCATGTTGTCCATATAGTTATTGAAGGAAATATGCCCTAGTGGCAATAACAAAGTTATTATTTATTTCCTCATATCATGATAAATGTTTATTATTCATGCTAGAATTGTATTAACCGCAAACATAATACATGCGTGAATACATAGACAAACATAGTGTTACTAGTATGCCTCTACTTGACTAGCTCGTTAATCGAAGATGGTTGAGTTTCCTAACCATGGACATGAGTTGTCATTTGATTAATGGGATCACATCATTAGGAGAATGATGTGATTGACTTGACCCATTCCGTTAGCATAGCACTTGATTGTTTAATATGTTGCTATCTTCATGACTTATACATGTTCCTATGACTAAGAGATTATGCAACTCCCGTTTACCGAAGGAACACTTTGTGTGCTACCAAATGTCACAACGTAAATGGGTGATTATAAAGGTGCTCTACAGGTGTCTCCGAAGGTACTTGTTGAGTTGCCGTATATCGAGATTAGGATTTGTCACTCCGATTGTCGGAGAGGTATCTCTGGGCCCACTCGGTCATACACATCACTATAAGCCTTGCAGGCATTGTAACTAATGAGTTAGTTGCGGGATGATATATTACGGAACGAGTAAAGAGACTTGCCGGTAACGAGATTGAACTAGGTATTGAGATACCGACGATCGAATCTCGGGCAAGTAACATACCGATGACAAAGGGAACAACTTATGTTGTTATGCGGTTTAACCGATAAAGATCTCCGTAGAATATGTGGGAGCCAATATGAGCATCTAGGTTCCGCTATTGGTTATTGACCCGAGACGTGTCTCGGTCATGTCTACATAGTTCCCGAACCCATAGGGTCCGCACGCTTAAAGGTCGGTGACGATCGGTATTATGAGTTTTTGTGTTTTGTTGTACCGAAGGTAGTTCGGAGTCCCGGATATGATCACGGACATGACGAGGAGTCTTGAAATGGTCGAGACGTATAGATCGATAGATTGGATGACTATGTTCGGACACCAGAAGTGTTTCGGGAGGTTTTGGACATTTACCGGAGTACCGGGGGGTTACCGGAATGCCCCGGGGAGTGTATTGGGCCTAATGGGCCTTAGTGGGAGAAGAGGAGGGGCGGCCAGGGCAGCCGCGTGCCTCCTCCCCCTCTAGTCTGAATTGTACAAGGAGGGGGGGGGCGCCCCCTTTTTCCTTCTCCTCCTCTCTCCCTTCCTTCCCTTCTCATACTCCAACAAGGACTCCTCCCTCCCAGTGGGAGTAGGACTCCCCCCTTGGCGCGCCCTCCTTGGCCGGCCGCCTCTCCCCCTTGCTCCTTTATATACGGGGCAGGGGGGCACCTCTAGACACACAAGTTGATCTGTTGATCTCTCCCAGCCGTGTGCAGTGCCCCCCTCCACCATAATCCACCTTGGGCATATCATAGTGGTGCTTAGGCGGAGCCCTACGTCGGTAACAACATCATCACCGTCATCACGCCGTCGTGCTGACGGAACTCTCCCGTGAAGCTCTGCTGGATCGGAGTTCGCGGGACATCATCGAGCTGAACGTGTGCTGAACTCGGAGGTGCCATACGTTTGGTACTTGGATCGGTCGGATCGTGAAGACGTACGACTACATCAACCGCGTTGTGCTAACGCTTCCGCTTTCGGTCTACGAGGGTACGTAGACAACACTCTCCCCTCTTGTTGCTATGCATCACCATGATCTTGCGTGTGCGTAGGATTTTTTTTGAAATTACTACGTTTGCCAACAGTGGTATCAGAGCTAGGTTTATGCGTAGATGTTATATGCACGAGTAGAACACAAGTGAGTTGTGGGCGATATAAGTCATACTGCTTACCAGCATGCCATACTTTGGTTCGGCCGTATTGTTGGATGAAGCGGCCCGGACCGACATTACGCGTACGCTTACGCGAGACTGGTTCTACCGATGTGCTTTGCACATAGGTGGCTGGCGGGTGTCAGTTTCTCCAACTTTAGTTGAACCGAGTGTGGCTACACCCGGTCCTTGAGAAGGTTAAAACATCACTAACTTGACGAACTATTGTTGTGGTTTTGATGCGTAGGTAAGAATAGTTCTTGCTCAGCCCGTAACCGCCACGTAAAACTTGCAACAACAAAGTAGAGGACGTCTAACTTGTTTTTGCAGGGCATGTTGTGATGTGATATGGTCAAGGCATGACGCTATATTTTATTGTATGAGATGACAATGTTTTGTAACTGAGTTATCGGCAACTGGCAGGAGCCATATGGTTGTCGCTTTATTGTATGCAATGCAATCACCCTGTAATTACTTTACTTTATCACTAAGAGGTAGCGATAGTCGTAGAAGAAATAGTTGGCGAGATGACAACGATGCTCCGATGGAGATCAAGGTGTCGCGCCGGTGACGATGGTGATCATGACGGTGCTTCGGAGATGGAGATCACAAGCACAAGATGATGATGGCCATATCATATCACTTATATTGATTGCATGTGATGTTTATCTTTTATGCATCTTATTTTTCTTTGATTGACAGTAGCATTATAAGATGATCTCTCACTAAATTTCAAGATAAAAGTGTTCTCCCTGAGTATGCACCGTTGCCAAAGTTCGTCGTGCCGAGACACCACGTGATGATCGGGTGTGATAAGCTCTACGTTCATCTACAACGGGTGCAAGCCAGTTTTGCACACGCAGAATACTCAGGTTAAACTTGACGAGCCTAGCATATGCAGATATGGCCTTGGAACACTGAGACCGAAAGGTCGAGCGTGAATCATATAGTAGATATGATCAACATAGTGATGTTCACCATTGAAAACTACTCCTTCTCACGTGATGATCGGACATGGTTTAGTTGATTTGGATCACGTGATCACTTAGATGATTAGAGGGATGTCTATCTAAGTGGGAGTTCTTAAGTAATATGATTAATTGAACTTAAATTTATCATGAACGTAGTACCTGATAGTATTTTGCTTGTCTATGTTGTTGTAGATAGATGGCCCATGCTGTTGTTCCGTTGAATTTTAATGCGTTTCTTGAGAAAGCAAAGTTGAAAAATGATGGTAGCAATTACACGGTTTGGGTCCGTAACTTGAGGATTATCCTCATTGTTGCATGGAAGAATTATGTCCTGAAAGCACTGCTAGGTGTCAGACCTGCTGCAGGAGCAACACCAGATGTTATGAACGTCTGGCAGAGCAAAGCTGATGACTACTCGATAGTTCAGTGTGCCATGCTTTTCGGCTTAGAACCGGGACTCCAACGACGTTTTGAACGTCATGGAGCATATGAGATGTTCCAGGAGTTGAAGTTAATATTTCAAGCAAATGCCCGGATTGAGAGAAATGAAGTCTCCAGTAAGTTCTACAGCTGCAAGATGGAGGAGAATAGTTCTGTCAGTGAGCATATACTCAAAATGTCCGGGTATAACAATCACTTGATTCAACTTGTAGTTAATCTTCCGGATGATAGTGTCATTGACATAATTCTTCAATCACTGCCACCAAGATACAAGAGCTTCGTGATGAACTATAATATGCAAGGGATGGATAAGACAATTCCCGAGCTCTTCCCAATGCTAAAGGCAGCGGAGGTAGAAATCAAGAAGGAGTATCAAGTGTTGATGGTTAACAAGACCACCAGTTTGAAGAAAAAGGGTAAAGGGAAGAAGAAGGGGAACTTCAAGAAGAACGGCAAACAAGTTGCTGCTTAGGAGAAGAAACCCAAGTCTGGACCTAAGCCTGAGATTGAGTGCTTCTACTGCAAATAGACTGGTCACTGGAAGCGGAACTACCCCAAGTATTTGGCGGATAAGAAGGATTGCAAGGTGAACAAATGTATATGTGATATACATGTTATTGATGTGTACCTTACTAGAGCTCCCAGTAGCACCTGGGTATTTGATACTGGTTCTGTTGCTAATATTTGCAACTCGAAACAGGGACTACGGATTAAGCGAAGACTGGCTAAGGACGAGGTGACGATGCGCGTGGGAAATGGTTTCAAAGTCGATGTGATCGCCGTCGGCACGCTACTGTCGGATCTGGGGTTCCGGCAAAACCCTTATGGTTCAAACTCTGGGGTGCGCGCGAAGTTCTTTCCCTCCTACCGATCTACGCCCTAGATCGCTAAGATCTCGCGGACAAACTCGACGAACTCGCAACACAGAAAGACACGAGATTTATACTGGTTCGGGCCACCGTTGTGGTGTAACACCCTACTCCAGTGTGGTGGTGGTGGATTGCCTCTTGGGCTGATGATGAACAATACAAGGGGAAGAACAGCCTCCTGAGGTTGAGGTGTTCTTGTGCTTGTCGAACTTGTGTGGGTGAGGACTCAACCAGTTCGAGACCCGATGCCCTCTATGGTGGTGGCTAGCTCTACTTATATAGGCCCTGGTCCTCTCCCCAAATATTGAGCGGGAAGGGAGCCAACAACGGCGGGCAATTTTGAAAGGGGACAGCTAGTACAAGCTATCCTGACAAAAGTGGTTTTCACCTACGAAAGGCTCCGATGGTGACGCCGTCTTGGGCTCCACGGTGACCTCCGTCTTGCCATCCTACTGGTCTTCGGTCTTGTTGCGCCAATATGGAAACCTTTGCCTGATGCCTCGGTACTCCGCGCCTGCGCCTGCCTCCTTAGCACCAAAGAGGAAACAAGGACGCTGCACGCGCTGGCGCTCGCCTGGTGTTGATCGTCACGGCTCACGTCACGTGAGCCTCGCGAGGTTTGCCCTGCCTTGATATCTCCGCTCCTCGTGAGCCTGCCTAGGGGGGCGCTCCTGAGGAGGTCTTGCATCGTTTGCCCCGCGAGGCTTGGCCCCTCGTGAGGGTCTTGAATGCCCTGTTGATGAAGATGGGTCGTACGGCCTGCTAGCTTAGCCACGCCGTCGGCCGCAGGCAGGCAAGTCTGGGGACCCCCGTTCCCAGAACGCCGACAGCAGCCCCCGGGCCCAAGGCGTGCCCGGGCTTGGCTTCGAGGATAAGCCAAAGGTCAAGTACGGAGCGCCATGGGCCCCACTAGCCTGCGGCCTTGGTCGACGCGTGGCGGTTGATTGGACGTGGGCGTCTCCGCTTCCCCACGCGGCCTTAGAATCCGCCTGGCTATGCGGCCCCGTAACCTACACAGCCTTTGCTCCGTCGCCCACGCCTGGCTTCCCCAATCTCTCTGCTTCCTCGAGGCTCTGCTTCTGCTCTCCAATCTGACCTGCCTCCTACCCTCTCCATCGCCATGGTGCCGAAACAAGCAGACAAGGGGAAGAAGCCCCTGCCTTCGCCAAGTGCGCCTCCGTCTTTCGAGCCCGCGCTCGGCCGATTCCGGGTGCTCAACGACGAGGCCATGGACAAGGTGCGCCCCATGCTTGCTTCCAGCTTCAACGAGTGGGGCGAGACGGTGGCTTGGCCCGTGTCTCGCACTCGCATTGTGTGGGCAGCCACTGAGGTCCCAATCTTTATAGATGCCCTCTGGGCTGGCCTGATTCCTCCCTTCTCCGCCTTCTTCAATGCAGTGCTTGAGCATTATCAGATCCACATGCTGCATCTCGACCCTCAATCCGTGACTCTTCTCGCCGTCTTCGCCTTTGTGTGCGAAGCCATGGTTGGCATCACCCCTTGTGTGGCCCTCCTTCGCCATTTCTTCTCATTGCATCTGACTGACCCTCGACAGATCTCGGGGTGCATGAGCTTTCAGGCCGTGGCCGCGACAGCGGGCGCGGGGATCGACTTTGAGCTTCCTCCATCCACGAGCGAATTTTGGACACGATGGGTGTTTGTCGACGCTGGTGTGCTCAACCCTCTGCTCCATGCTCCGCTATGGCCTGCTGTTCCCAACTCCAGCTGGGGCCATCACAAGCTCGCGAGCCCCCGTATCGTTCCCGTCTGGCTCAGGCTGAGGAGGTTGAAGGATCGTGGCGTGACTTCACCTATGGTGGTGAAGGAGTTCATCAAGCGCCGAGTCGCTCCAATTCAGCGCCATTCCCGCCGAATGTGGGCCTTGCTCAGCAGTCAGGAACGTATGAGGTTTCAGGAAGAGGGGCTTCCTCTTAAGACGCGACAAATAGTGCTTGCGGTCCTGACATGTGCCCCTCTGCCGGACGACATGCCCAGGAAGAGCTGTCTGCTGTACCGCTGCGAGAATAAGGCAGAATTTGTTGAGAGCATGCCCTCCTTTAATGAGTGGGGGCTGCGCCCGATCGGCCTGGTGGGGCCCCGCGAGAACCCCGTCGACGTGGTCCCCTTTTTCACCGCCGGTTCCGAGCTCGCCCCAAGTGAGGGTGTAGGAGGGCAAGCTCCAACGGAGGCTGGTGGCCCAAGTGCTGAGGAGCACACGCCACGTGGTGATCCTGGGGCCCTCGTCCTCGGGAGCTCGCGATCCCTCCCCTGGGCATCGGTTGCTGAGGCGACGCAGCATGCGGCTCCCGAGGTCAAAGCCCCGGAAGCCTCGGGAGGTCGTGGTGAGATGGCGCCCGACTGTTCACCGCAGCCGGGCACCCCTGAAGCTTCCTTCCAATATCTTCCTCAGCCTCGCCCCGCGCTGGCCGCCACGTCCAGAGCTTCGGTCGGCTTTGCATGGACTTCGAGGAGCTCCGCAAGAGGAAAGGATCCCCGAGCGACAACAACATCTTCGGGCCGCTGAAGCGGCGAAAGTACTTCGCTGTCGACGTGTAAGTACTGCACCTTGCGATTTCTTTGTTGTTGCTTTCCTTCTTGATGCTGGCTCTTCAGGATTCCTTCTGCCAGGGCCGTCGAGCCTTCCAAGAAGCAATCCTCGCCTTCTTCGACACCCCCGTTGGCCTTGTGCACCCCGAGCCTGCATGCCGCGTCCGGAGCCGGGCCTGCCGAGAGGGTGCGCTCGCCTTCATGGAGCCTCGAATCTGCGGCTTTGCTGCCCTTCCTGCATGGTCTGGCTTGGAGCCTAGTGGGCGTTCCCCGGTCTCCTCCTCTGGTTATGGACAACAGCTGGTTGGCTTTGGCCTTCAGCTCCTCCTCAAGCAGCGGGATCCGTTCAGCCAGCGCCCCTCGTGAGGTCGGTCCAGCAGCTGGAGCTGCACCAGCCCCCAGCCCCCTGCGGAGTGGGGGTGCGCCACTTAACGCCCCGCTCACAGCCCCCGTGGCGGAGGACGAGGTGGGGCGTGCCTTGGAGTTGGAACGCGTGCGGAGTGTCGTTCGTCGTGAGCTCTTCCAGAAGGCGATGGACGCGATGAGCCGACTCGGCGACGAACTCACAGGTCTCGACTCGCGCCTCGAGGCTGAAGATCTTCGGCTGGTGGAGGAACGGCGTAAGCCGAGGGTGGTGATACGTCCATTTTGCGTCATGCTTTTATATCGATATTTATTGCATTATGGGCTGTTATTCCACTTTATATCACAATACTTATGGCTATTCTATCTTATTCTACAAGGTTTACATAAGGAGGGAGAATGTCGACAGCTGGAATTCTGGGCTGGAAAAGGAGCAAATATTAGAGACCTATTCTTCACAACTCCAAAAGTCCTGAAACTCCAAGGAACATCTTAAAATAAATAAAGAAAAATCCTCGCCAAAGATGAAGGCCAGGGGGCCCACACCCTGCTCACGAGGGTGGGGGGCGCGCCCCCCTCCTAGGACACGCCACCTACCTCGTGGGCCCCCTGGTGGGTCTCCGACGTCCATCTTCTGCTATATGAAGTCTTTCGATGAGAAACAAATCAGAAGCAACCTTTCGGGACGAAACTCCGCCGCCACGAGGCAGAACCTTGGCGGAACCAATCTAGAGCTCTGGCAGAGCTATTCTGCCGGGGATACTTCCCTCCGGGAGGGGGAAATCATCGCCATCGTCATCACCAATGCTCCTCTCATCGGGAGAGGGCAATCTCCATCAACATCTTCACCAGCACCATCTCATCTCCAAACCCTAGTTCATCTCTTGTATCTAATTCTTGTCTCAAAGTCCAGGATTGGTGCTAGTAGGTTGCTAGTAGTGTTGATTACTCCTTGTAGTTGATGCTAGTTGGTTTATTCGGTGGAAGATCATATGTTCAGATCCTATATGCATATTATTACCCCTCTGATTATGAACATGAATATGCTTTGTGAGTAATTACGTTTGTTCCTGAGGACAAGGGATAAGTCTTGCTATTAGTAGTCATGTGATTTTGGTATTCGTTTGATATTTTGATAAGATGTATGTTGTCTAGCGTCTAGTGGTGTTATGTGAACGTCGACTACATAACACTTCACCATTATTTGGGCCTAGAGGAAGGCATTGGGAAGTAATAAGTAGATGATGGGTTGCTAGAGTGACAGAAGCTTAAACCCTAGTTTAAGCGTTGCTTCGTAAGGGGCTGATTTGGATCCACATGTTTCATGCTATGGTTAGGTTTACCTTAATACTTCTGTTGTAGTTGCGGATGCTTGCAATAGAGGTTAATCATAAGTGGGATGCTTGTTCAAGTAAGAACAACACCCAAGCACCGGTCCACCCACATATCAAATTATCAAAGTATCGAACGCGAATCATATGAACGTGATGGAAACTAGCTTGACGATATTCCCATGTGTCCTCGGGAGCGCTTTTCCTATTATAAGAGTTTGTTCCGGCTTGTCCTTTTCTACAAAAAGGATTGGGCCACCTTGCTGCACCTTATTTACTTTTGTTACTTGTTGCTCGTTACAATTTATCTTGTCATAGAACTATCTGTTACCACTTATTTCAGTACTTGCAGATAATACCTTGCTGAAACCGCTTATCATTTCCTTCTGCTCCTCGTTGGGTTCGACACTCTTACTTATCGAAAGGACTACGATAGATCCCCTATACTTGTGGGTCATCAGGTGGCCATCAACCTTGGCCGCTACCAGCATGATCTTGACAATGCGAAGGCCAAGGCATCCCTCAAGATTTCCCGTGAGGCTTGCTCCCGAGCCTTGGAGGAGGCTCGCGAGGTTGACTGTCGTCACGAGGCTGCAGAGAAGCGCGCGTCGGAGCTCCAAGCTTGGAGTGCGTCCCTCGAGCGCCAGGTGGAGGTGCGCAGGGCCGCCCTTGCGTCGCTGAGGGTGACGCCCGCAGAAGAAGAGGAGGTCCGGAGGCGTGAGGAGGCGCTGGCTCTAGAAGCTGTGGAGCGCAGTCTTGAGCTCGAACAACTGGAGACGAGGGAGCGTCAAGTTGCTCAGGCGGAAGATGCCGTCGGGGCTCGCAAGGCCAAGGTCTAGGAGGAAGTAGATTGCCAGGTGGCCTAGGTTCGCGCGGATCTCGAAGGTCGGTACGACTTGAAGCTGAAGCTTGCAGGAACTGAGGCGGCGGTCAGGAGTGCCGCTCTTAGGCCCAGGTTAGACGAGGTGGAGAGACGTGGGGAGGCCACGGCTCCCGCCTTGGCCATGGTGCGGGCGAACTTGGCCTCCGCCCATGCCGAACTGCTTCTACTTCAGAAACGGGTTGAAGACGCCGAGGCCATTGCGCGGCAAAGCAGGGAGGAGGTGCTGGAGAGGCGGATGCTGGAGCGCGTTCATGCTCCCATGCTTCAGGATCTTCGGAACAGGGCCAACACTGCCATGGGCCATGTCTGTGATGCGACCCCCCCATCCTTAGGTGAATGACTACGCCAGTCACCTCCGCTTCTTCACCAATGTGGTGACACGCTTGGAGGCCCGATCTGTCGAAGCTCGTCGGCTCGTGGAAGATAGGAGTCATGGCCTGCTCGAGCGCGCTTTCTCCCATGTCTTCAGCCATCTCCTGAATGCCCACCCTGACTTCGATTTCGACGCCACCATCGCTCCTGTACCTACGGCCGTTCGGGACAACCTGGCGCAGTGGGTGGAGGGAAACGTGGATGCGTTGGTCAGGGCCTTCACTTCAGAGGACGACGCGGTGGTGGTCGCCACAGACGGAGGAGACATGGTCGACGACGGGGACGCCGACGCTGGTGACAGTGATGGCGGCGTCAATGATGGCGATAGCAACATGAGCGACGCGTCTAAAGACGACGCGGAGGATGCGTCGAGCGACATATCGGGCTAATTCCTTGTTCCTTTATTGCTTCGCCCTGTATGCAAAAACTCGGGCGTGGCCCCTTAAAGATTGTGAGAGCATTTTGGGAGGGGGAGCCCCTCATGTAAACAAATCATGATTTCTACTCCTTTATGCTGAACCGAGTGTGCGTTTTGGTCGGCCATGAGCCTGATGGCAAGTCTTGCCGCTGCGGCTTACCTTAGCCGAGGCAGGCCTTGAATCGTATTGTAAGGTCGAGAGTCGCCACGGGGCTCCTGAAGGATTTGCTGACTCGCCCGAGTGGGCCTTGTGAGGTTCTTGCGCCGATCGGCGCGTGTGGCGCGCGTGCTGTGCCCAGCCCCACTCACGAGGGGCCTGCGAGGGGCCCGCGAGGGGGAGGCGGCGAACGTGAGCTCCGGAACAAGGCAAGAACCAGATGGCAAGAAATCGCTTGAACGAGAAAATTCACCCCCTGCACGCACTGACAAAAGCTGGACTTTAACTTAAATCCAAAACCAAGAGGCAAGGCTACAGAAAAGAGATTCAAAGCAAATGGCCACGTCCGGCACCTAGTCTAGTCTTCGGGTCTTCGGGTCTTCTCACCAACGCGGAGCTAAGTGCTGCCACTAGGCATGGGAGGGAGCCCCAGGCCCTAAGGCCGGCACCCCTGAGACTCCGGGGCGTGTACAGCTCCACTCATTATTTCGTGAGAGTGTCACGGGCAGCGAGCTTCACACGCACTGGGCCTTCTTCACAGGAACCGGCCTTGCTTCATATCGCCAGACGAGGGCCCCGCCTTGCCCCACCCTCGACCACCTTTGAGCCGACCGGCAACCTGGACGACACAAAGGGGGGAAAGGGGACGCCAGTGGTGCCCTCGGCGACCACGGGTCCTCTGTCGGGGGAAGGCTCGCCGGCACCTCCCCGGCAGAGGGCCTACCTCCGGGCGTTGCCTAGCTTCACGCGACGTGGGGAGGGGCCTTGCTCCTGGCCCCCTCCATGCGGCCCCCAACGCGCTTCCCCCGGCGGGAGGGGTGCTATTGTGCCGGGGGCTTCGACCGACGCCGTGACCTGATTCACTTGCAACCCATGGTTAGCCTAAGCCTGCTCCTGAGAGATTAATGGCACCCTGTAGTTGTCGTTGCTGACACGATCGTCGTGGTTCTCCGTTGGTTCCTGGAAGGCTTCAACTTCCATCGTCCCTTCTTCCCGATCCTCTTTGAGGAACGAGCCAGGGTCTTCCTCCGGCGCGTAATCTTGGTCCATCATGCGGGGCACGTAGGCTTCCGGGGCCGTCACCCCGAACACCTCGCCATAGTGCCCCACACTCCACGTTGCCCGGCCAAGCGTGGCATCCCGAGAATGGTAGCGCGGCATCCCACTGAGACCATGGGAGGCGACACTTGTGCTCATGCTTGCCACAGGCGGCGTGGGGGCGGAGGAGCCCCCGGTGCCGCCGGCCGTGCTGGTGTCGACGAAGCCCCCAGGCACGCCCGATGGCGCATGATTGCGGCAAGGCCCGCCGTGAGACCCCGTAGTGGCCTGAGAAGGAAGCTGGTAGCAGAAGGGCGGCGCTCCCGATGCCGCCACATCCAGCAGCTCGGCGACGCATTCTAGCAGTGCATCTCGGCCGCTCTCCATCAGCCGGCACCGCAGCAACTCTCGCGCCAGCGTGAGCGCTGCCCGCATGTTTGGTTGCTCCCGCCGTGAGTGCGGCGCCGTTGCTGCGGCATGGCTTGTGGCCCTTGCAACGGCTCGCACTTGTCGTGGGGTGAGGGTGGACAATGACTGGCCGCGCCGCCTGGGCCCCGCGGCATTGGACGGCTCTCGCGCCACCTGGAGCGCGGGGTCGAGGTCTTCATGGGCAGGTGACGCCGCTCGGGCTGGCCAAGTCGCCCAGCTGTCGGAGTCTGGCCCGGATTGCCGGACATCGGAGCGTGAAGCGTCAGTGGATCGATCGACGGGGAAGAGGCTCGGGTGCACCCCTACCTTCCGCGCCAAATTTCGAATCTGGGGTTTCGGCAAAACCCTTAAGGTTTGAACTCTGGGGTGCGCGCGAAGTTATTTCCCTCCTACCGATCTACGCCCTAGCTCGCTAAGATCTCGCGGACAAACTCGACAAACTCGCAACACAGAAAGACACGAGATTTATACTGGTTCGGGCCACCGTTGTGGTGTAATACCCTACTCCAGTGTGGTGGTGGTGGATTGCCTCTTGGGCTGATGATGAACAGTACAAGGAGAAGAACAACCTCCTGAGGTTGAGGTGTTCTTGTACTTGTCAAACTTGTGTGGGTGAGGACTCGATCAGTTCGAGACCCGATGCCCTCTACGGTGGTGGCTAGCTATACTTATATAGGCCCTGCTCCTCTCCCCAAATATTGAGCGGGAAGGGAGCCAACAACGACGGGCAATTTTGAAAGGGGACAACTAGTACAAGATATCCTGACAAAAGTGGTCTTCGCCTGCGAAAGGCTCCGATGGTGACGCAGTCTTGGGCTCCACGGTGACCTCCGTCTTGCCGTCCTGCTGGTCTCCGGTCTCGTTGCGCCAATATGGAAACCTTTTCCAGATGCCTCGGTACTCCGCGCCTGCGCCTGCCTCCTTAGCACCAAAGAGGAAACAAGGACGCTGCGCACGCTAGCGCCCGCCTGGTGTCGATCGTCACGGCTCATGTCACGCGAGCCTCGCGAGGTTTGCCCCGCCTTGATATCTCCGCTCCTCGTGAGCCTGCCTGGGGGGGCCACTCCTGAGGAGGTCTTGCGTCATTTGCCCCGCGAGGCTTGGCCCCTCACGAGGGTCTTGAATGCCCTGTTGATGAAGATGGGCCGTACGGCCTGCTAGCTTAGCCATGCCGTGGGCCGCAGGCAGGCAAGTCTGGGGACCCCCGTTCCCAGAACGCCGACAACTACCTCTACATCTACCTTCGGGATTAGTTTTAGACCTGAAAAATTGTTATTTGGTGCCAGCATTGAGCATGAACATTATATCTTGATCTTATTTGATGCGAGACGGTTATTCATTTAAATCTGAGAATAATGGTTGTTCTATTTATATGAGTAATATCTTTTATGGTCATGCACCCTTGAAGAGTGGTCTATTTTTGTTAAATCTCGATAGTAGTGATACACATATTCATAATGTTGAAGCCAAAAGATGCGGAGTTGATAATGATAGTGCAACTTATTTGTGGCACTGCCGTTTGGGTCATATTGGTGTAAAGCACATGAAGAAACTCCATACTGATGGACTTTTGGAATCACTTGATTATGAATCTGGTACTTGCGAACCATGCCTTATGGGCAAGATGACTAAAACGCCGTTCTCCGGAACAATGGAGCAAGCAACAGATTTGTTGGAGATCATACATACTGATGTATGTGGTCTGATGAATATTGAGGCTCGCGGCAGGCATCGTTATTTTCTCACCTTCACAGATGATTTGTGCAGAAATGGGTATATCTGCTTAATGAAACATAAGTCTGAAACATTTGAAAAGTTCAAAGAATTTCAGAGTGAAGTGGAAAATCATCGTAACAAGAAAATAAAGTTTCTACGATCTGATCGTGGAGGAGAATATTTGAGTTACGAGTTTGGTCTACATTTGAAACAATGCAGAATAGTTTCGCAACTCACGCCACCCGGAACACCACAGCGTAATGGTGTGTCAGAACGTTGTAATCGTACTTTACTAGAGATGGTGCAATCTATGATGCCTCTTACTGATTTACCGCTATCGTTTTGGGGTTATGCTCTAGAGACGGCTGCATTCATGTTAAATAGGGCACCATCTAAATCCGTTGAGACGATGCCTTATGAAATGTGATTTGGCAAGAAACCAAAGTTGTCGTTTCTTAAAGTTTGGGGCAACGATGCTTATGTGAAAAAGCTTCAACCTGATAAGCTCGAACCCAAATTGGAGAAATGTGTCTTCATAGGATACCCAAAGGAAACTGTTGGGTACACCTTCTATCACAGATCCGAAGGCAAGACATTCATTGCTAAGAATGGATCCTTTCTAGAGGAGTTTCTCTCAAAAGAAGTGAGTGGGAGGAAAGTAGAGCTTGATGAGGTAACTGTACCTACTCCCTTATTGGAAAGTAGTTCATCACACAAACCGGTTCCTGTGACATCTACACCAATTAGTGAGGAAGCTAATGATGATGATCATGAAACTTCAGATCAAGTTACTGCCGAACCTCGTAGGTCAAGTAGAGTAAGATCCACACCAGAGTGGTACCGTAATCCTGTTCTGGAAGTCATGTTACTAGACCATGACGAACCTACGAACTATGAGGAAGCGATGATGAGCCCAGATTCCGCAAAATGGCTTGAAGCCATGTAATCTGAGATGGGATCCATGTATGAGAACAAAGTGTGGACTTTGGTTGACTTGCCCGATGATCGGCAAGCCATCGAGAATAAATGGATCTTCAAGAAGAAGACAGATGTTGACGGTAATTTTACTGTCTACACGGCTTGACTTGTTGCGAAAGGTTTTCGACAAGTTCAAGGAGTTGACTACGATGAGACCTTCTCACCTGAAGCGATGCTTAAGTCCGTTCGAATCATGTTAGCTGTTGCCGCATTTTATGATTATGAAAATTGGCAAATGGATGTAAATACTGCATTCCTGAATGGATTTCTGGAAGAAGAGTTGTATATGATGCAACCTGAAGGTTTTATCGATCCAAAAGGTGCTAACAAAGTGTGCAAGCTCCAAAGATCCATTTATGGACTGGTGCAAGCCTCTCGGAGTTGGAATAAACATTTTAATAGTGTGATCAAAGCATATGGTTTTATATAGACTTTTGGAGAAGCCTGTATTTACAAGAAAGTGAGTCGGAGCTCTGTAGCATTTCTAATATTTTATGTGGATGACATATTGTTGATTTTAAATGATATAGAATTTCTGGATAGCATAAAAGTATACTTGAATAAGAGTTTTTCAATGAAGGACCTCGGTGAAGCAGCTTACATATTGGGCATCAAGATCTATAGAGATAGATCAAGACGCTTGATAGGACTTTCGCAAAGCAGATACCTTGACAAAGTTTTGAAGAAGTTCAAAATGTATCAAGCAAAGAAAGGGTTCTTGCCTATGTTACAAGGTGTGAAGTTGAGTCAGACTCAATGCCAGACCACTGCAGAAGATAGAGAGAAAATGAAAGATGTTCCCTATGCTTCAGCCATAGGCTCTGTCGGCGTTCTGGGAACGGGGGTCCCCAGACTTGCCTGCCTGCGGCCTGCGGCGTGGCTCGAGTGGGGGGGCCAACGTGGCCCATCTTCATCAACACAAAGCTCAAGACCCTCGCGAGGGGCCAAGCCTCGCGAGGCGGACGACACGGCGCTTCCTCCGGCACGGCCTCCTTAGGCTGGCTCGCGAGGAGGCGGAGAGATCAATGTGGGGTACCTCACGAGGTGCCCATGACGCAAGCCATGACGATCATAGGTGCCAGGTGGGCGCCAGCCCGCGCAGCGTCCTCCCTTTCCTCTTTGGTGCAAAGGGGGAAAGCGCAGGCGAGAGGATCAAGCAAAGGCACCCATTTCGGTGCAACGAGACCAAGACCAGCTCCACGACAAGGAGGAAGTCACTGTGGAGCCCAAGCCGCGTCATCACCAGAACCTTTGGCAGGGGAAGACCAACTTTAGTCAGGATAAGTGTACCCGATGTTCCCCTTCAAATCGGCCAATTGTTGGCGCCCTTCCCGCTCAATATTTGGGAAGAGGCCCAGGGCCTTTGGCTATAAATAGGACTAGCCACCCCCAGGGTAGGGGGGAGAATCCAACCTGATTCAGGACCTAGAGCAAGTAGAGAGAGAGAGAGAGAGAGAGAGAGAGAGAGAGAGAGAGAGAGAGAGAAGGGCGATCGAACTCCCCCCAGCAGTTCATCCCCTAGCCAAGAACAGACCCTCGCGAGGTCGTTCCCCTTTGTACTATTCTTCCTCATCAGCACTAGAGGCAATCCACCGCACCACACTGGAGTAGGGTATTACACCACAATGGTGGCCCGAACCAGTATAAACCCTGTGTCTCTTGTGTTGTTCTTGCAGTAGTTTAGATCCTAACGAGACTGAGAGGTAGAGGGCTTGATCTCCGCGCGCACCCCAGAGTTCGAACCTTAATGGTCTGCCGGAACCCGTGATCCGACATTTGGCGCGCCAGGTAGGGGTGCGCCGGAATCAGCCTTCCACCACTTCGCTCTCCTCCGACCACCGCATCCATGTCTGATGCTCGTCGGGCCCGCGCCGAGCGCCGAGACGCCATCGCTTCCCGCGCCGTCCAGACGGCCTCCGTCGGCGGGCGTCCTCGTCGTTCCCCGTCGCCCGCCGTCAACGCCGCCACCGGCCCGGCGGGTAACGAGCAGCAAGCGTCCTCTCAACACCCGTCCGTGCGGCGGGATGGCCGCACCGCCACTCCGTCGCTCACCCCAGCCGGTTCTTTGTCGCACGCGCTGCGCGCGCCCTTGGAGGCTCGAGCTGCGCTCATCGCGGCAAACGAGCTCCTGCGCTACCGCCCCGTCGACGACGTCTACGAGGAGTGGCTCGACCGCGTTGCCGAGCTCGTCCGCACTCCGCCCCGCATGGGCAGTGAAGCCCCGGGGGCGTTCCAGCCACCACCTTTCCAAGAAGATGCCATGGCCCCAAGGCGCGCAGCTCCTGGGCGGAACCTGCTCCGCCATGCGCCTGCCCAGCCGGAACGGAGCTGCCAAGAAGTCCCGCGACCGCAAGAGGCCGCCCGGGCGCTCCTGGCCCCGGCTCGTCGAGACCCTGCTCCAGCTCCGACACGTCAAGACCCCGCGCTGCTCCTAGCTGCGGCGCAAGGGGACCCACAAGGCCAAGCTCTTCCTCAACCAAAACCTCCCGCGGCCACCGCTGGCTACCGCGCCTACACCCCCGAGCTGCGTAGCGTCGCGTGGCCCGGCAAGTTCAAGCCGGACCTGCCTCCTCGCTACGATGGCACAACTGATCCCACGGAGTTCCTCCAGCTCTACGAGCTGGGAATCGAAGCTGCCAGCGGGGACGAGAAGGTCATGGCGAACTGGTTCCCCATGGCGCTGAAGGAAGGTGCTCGCACTTGGCTCCTGAACCTGACCCCAGGCACGATCTCCTCCTGGGACCAGATGCGTACCCGCTTCATCGCCAACTTCCAAGGTACCCGCGACCGGCCTCCCGCCGTGAGCGACATGCGCCACATCAAGCAGCAACCTGGAGAGACCCTGCAGAAGTACATCCAACGCTTCAACAACGCGCGCTTCAAGATCCCCAGGGTGTCTGAAGAAGCCATCATTTCAGCCTTCTCTGATGGTGTGCGCGACGTCAAGATGAAGGAGGAGCTGGCGATGCATGAAGACCTCTGCACCTCCCTGGAGCTGTTCAACCTGGCGACCAAGTGCGCCAGAGCTGAGGAGGGACGCCTCTCCCTCCTCGAGCTGCCTGCCGCAGACCCAGAAGAGAAGAAGCCCAAGGCCAAGGACGTGAAGCGCAAGGGGGCTGCCGTGCTCGCGGCTGAACCAGACACCAAGCGGGGCAAGGACCTGCTTGAACCCTCCAGAGGCAGCCGGTACTGTGTGTACCACGACCTCCACACCCACAACACCAACGAATGCCAAGAACTCCGCGCCATGCGAGAAGGAAGAGTCGGCCCACGCCCTGACCGTGCTGACCGGGGCTACAACCGAGGAGGAGGAAGGAATCCGGGACGCTGGGAAGACCGCGGCCCACGTCCAGGCTGGCGCGACCAACCTCACGAGGACCGCTGGCGCGACCCGCCTCGCGAGGGGGACTGGAGGGATCAGCCTCGTGAGGATCGCCCCCACGGCAAGCCAGGCCTGCCGCCGTTGCCGCCTCAGCCGAGAAGGAATGAAGACCGCCACCAAGACGAGGGGGCTAGGGGCTTCCAGGAGCCTCGCGCCATCGCCTGCATCCTGGGCGGAGCTCAAGCCCCAGCCTCCCAATGCATCTTCAAGCAGTTTGCTCGTGAAGTGAATGCAGTCCTCCCCAAGCTTGAAGCAACGCGTCCCCTCAGGTGGTCGGCCTGCACCATCACGTTTAGCTTAGCAGACCAGCTCAAATGCGCAGCCACAGCCGGAGTCCTCCCAATGCTTTGTTCCCCAGTCATCAGCAACGTTCTGGTCACCAGGACCCTCATCGACGGAGGGGCAGGGCTTAATGTCTTGTCCGTGGAAACGTTCAACAGCCTCCAAGTGCCCTATGACCAGCTTCAGCCAACCAAGCCCTTCTTCGGAGTCATCGACGGTTCCACGATCCTGATCGGGCAGGTCCGCCTCCCAGTCACCTTCGGCACCTACGACAACTACCGCACCGAGCTCATCGACTTTGACGTCGCCCACATCCGCCTGCCGTACAACACCATCCTCGAGTACCCGGCGCTGGCCAAGTTCATGGCCGTGACTCACGATGGCTACAACGTCCTCAAGATGCCAGGGAGCGGCGACGTCATCACGGTGCCATGTCAAGAGAAGGATGCAGTGTGTGCCTTGGAGCGAGCCTTTCAGGCCACGTCACTAGAAGACCCAAATCGGGAAGCAGGAGGCTTCCTGAGACCACCCCCAAGAAGAAGAAGACAACGCCAGGATCAGACCCTCTGGAGGCAGGCCCTTCAAGGCCTGCGTTTGCCCAGGGGGACCCTCCTTCAATCGCATAGGGAAGCACGCCCGGCGCCCTCCTCAGGCAGGGCTCGGGGGCTCTCACCTGGAGGGCCACCGACCTCGCCAAGGTCACGAGGGAGGCGCTGGCGCACCATGTGGAGGCGTGTTTCGAAACACGCTTCCCTCGGAATGAAGCCAGGGAAGGAAGGTCAGACCAGCAGGAGTTTGTTAGCAAGGCCATACAAGAACTACAGGAGTCAAGTATCATGAGGGGTTGCCGTCGCCCACCAGCTGTGGCTCCCCATCCAGGCGAGGATGGTGGGTTGCGCATCTGCGTTGACATACCAGGGCTCAATCAGATCGCCACGACGGAGTGCCTCTGGCCCTCACAAGTGGGGCGCTGCGGAGGACCAACCCACAACTATGTTCGCATGCCTTATGGCCTGCCAAGCGTGGCTGCGGCGTACCAGCGCATCATGAGGGGCATCTTGGAGGCGCAAGAAGGCAGGCGGTCCGCAGCCCTGGCGGAGATGGAGGCCGCTCAAGAGGAGCCGCCAGTGCCTCCGGAGCCTCCCGAGGCCCCCGGGCCTGGGGGCTCGTGAGGATCAGCTTCCGCAGCCCACCGACTCTGCTGCACCAGCGCCACTGCATCAACGACATCTTCAGGTGACATCTTTTAAGTTTCATTCTTAGCTGGGAGCGCCCTCCCAGGGTTCCATCATTCCCAGGTCGCGTGGGTCCGTCCCTGTGGCATGTATCCATTTTTAGCTTTTCAGTCGCTAGCTTGCTTTGCTGGGGGCGCCCCTCGGGCTGCATCATCCCCAGGTCGCTCGGGTTAGACCCAGCGGCGTGTATCCCTTCCGCGTTTATTTTCAGTTATGCATCATTACTCAATGCCGTCTGCGGTGCCCTTCTTCTTCATGTCGAACACTTGCACGTTAAAGGGGGGTGCCTGAGCATCGCGACTCAGGGCTCTTACTGGCTCTCCAGCCCTCACCATCTGGCCTTGTCCACGGCATTGCGACCTGGCATACCAGCGACGGCTGAGACAAGCTCGAGGGCCGGTACCCGAGGACGTAGAGTGCCGACATGTAAACAGATTTTGCAGGAACACATCTCAAGATACGACCAGTGCCAGGCGCAACCCTCCTAGAGGTAGGGCCTCGTGAGTCCCGCGCTGGCTCACGGGTGCCCAGATACACCTCACCTAGCTCTACCGTGCCAGCCACGTGTCAGGGCGGGGCTGTACACGCCCCGGGGACTCCTCCCGGGGGGGGGGGGGAGCCCCCTCCCACGTACAAGTGGAAGCACCATGCTCCGCGCTGGCTGACGACACTGCAGAGGAGCGGCTATGCCCGTACACATACGGAAGCGCTATGCTCCGCGCTGGTGATAAACAACTGAGGGTGGACTCCGGGCCGCGTTAACCTCAGGGAGCCCCGAGCTCAGTGGCCGGCCTCATCGCAACGCCTCCCCCCGGGAGCGCCGCGCGAGGGGGCTGGGCACGGGGGCTACGACTGGGTCACGCCTAGCCGTACGCCCCAGCCAGGCCCCTCGGGCCTGGTTCGTCGCGCGTCTCTCCCCGAGCGGAGCCAAGGTACGAAGGCCGTTTGCGCGTCAAGGGGGACTCCTAAGCATCGCGACTCGGGAGCCTAACTGGCTCCGTAGCCCCTCACTCCTTTGTTCCGAAAGGCTTTGCTGGGTGAGGTACGCGCGGGGTCGGGCTCTGCAGACGTAGAATGGTATCCCCGCCTATGTTTCATCTCGCCACCTGCTGTTCGCGCGTCAAGGGGGACTCCTGAGCATCGCGACTCAGGAGCCTAACTGGCTCCGTAGCCCCTCACTCCTTAGTTCCGAAAGGCTATGCTAGGTGAGGTACGCGCGGGGTCGGGCTCTGCAGACGTAGAACAGAAACGCACCTACATCGCGCTTCCCTACTTGTTGCTCGTGCGCTAAGGAGGACTCCTGAGCATCGCGACTCAGGATCCTAACTTGTCACGTGGCCCCTCATTCCTTTGGTCCCGTCCTCGTTTCCGGTCGGGGCTGATGCTGGGTGAGGCATGCGCGTGGCCGGGCTCTGCCGGCGTAGAGCATAAGCAAGTAGGGAAGAGGAACATAAAATTCAAGGAACTTAAAAACGAATATTACAACCCATAATGTCGCCTTGGTTCCAAACGCAAATTTAAATGCCTCCTCGAGGCGTCGTGCATGTGCAGGATTCGAAAGAAGAACAGAAACGATAGCAGAGTCACTTGGCGGCAGCAGAGTCGCGTGGAGTGGCTTCACCTTGCGGGGTAGTAGGGTCGGCAGCGCCTCGCTTTGGCTTGGTGCTGAAAGCCCGGAACTTCCCCAGCAGCGCCTCCACGCGCCCCTTCACGGCCTCGACGGCAGTAGCGGCGCCTTCGCCGCTCACCGGCTGCAGCAGGCTGTCAAGGTCGGCGCTGGGGTCGCGAAGGTAGACATGGGCGAAGACCCGCGTCAGCGCGGCGGAAGACAGGACACGCGCCTCGGCTTCGACCGTGGGGACGAGTCCGAGGGCGACATCTCCAAGAGCCTTCACCAAGAAGGGAAGCAGTTTGGCTGGGCCGTCCCCGTCGCCAGCCAGCGGGCAATCCAGGCTACTCTCGTAAAGCGTCTTCAACGAGGCGCAGGCATCCTTCTCCATGTCCGCGAAGGCCACACGATCCTCGGCAAGGACCCGGGCCTTGGTGTCCAGCTCGGCCTTCGTCGTCTCTAGCTCCTTCTTCAGCACACCTAGGTGGCTGCGACGCTTCTTGAGCTTCGCCTCCTGGTCCTCGAGCGCCACCTCGCGAGCCTTCGCTTCCTTCTCCTGCTCTTGGCGAAGGCGGATCTCCTATGCAAGCTGACCACGCAGGCCTTACAACTCGTCCTCCAGCTCCTTGCAGTGGCCGCGGAGTCTAACCGCCTCTCCCAGGGCCACGTCATGGGCAGCCTTCGCCTCAAGGGTAGCCTCCTTCTCCTCGTCGCCGGCCGTCGAGGCCTGAACCAGCGCTACCCGGATCGAGGCGTAGGAGCAAATCCACCCCGAGGCCAGCTCCAGGCGCCCGACCACCAGGCGAGGGTCGGCGCCTAGAAGATCCTGCCACAACCGGTCCAGTCCAGCAGCAGCTCGCTCCAGGATGGAAGAAGAAGGCGGGGAAGCGTCAGGGCGCTTAGGGGCAGCAGGAGGAGTCCCGGAACCAGCAGCCGGCGGAATGGGAGGAGAGTATCCCGAGGCGGAGTCTGCCGCACCTCCCCAGCCGTAGCAGCAGCACCAGACAAGGGCACCTCTGGGGTCGACCGAGCCATGGGGGCTGCGGCCCCAGCCAGATCAGCCAAGCCCCGCAAGAGAGAGTGGGCAGGGGGAGCCTGTGCGTCACGGTCGCCCTCCCCTGCAGGTGGAGGTGTTGTCGCAGCCGGGGCCTCAGGAGCCCCCTTCAGCTTCTTTGTCGCGGGCGCCAGCCTGCTCAGGAGAAGTGATCGTCAAGCCTCGTCAGCGGAACAAGAAACCAGGAATCAAGGATCAAGCGCTTACAGGTTGTCGGCAGAAAGCTCCGGCGGTCTCCTGCCAAACTTGAAGCCGGAGAGCCGGCTGGAGGGGTCGACCTCGAAAGCAGAAGGCGCGTCCGCGGTTCGCCCCGGGGTCAGGGCGGACCAGCGGGGAATCAACCCAGTCCTGCCCTTCTTCGGGACCGGAGGCGAGCTCCCGCTGCCCAGCACGTCATCGTCGTCATCATCATCACTCAGCGAGAGGCGGAGAGCACGGGGCTTGCGCTGGAGCGAGGGAGTCCTAGACTCTCCGTCGGTCGCCTCGGAGTCGGGGCCTGCCTCCTCCTCCTCGTCCTCGCCCCCACCTCCGCTGGAGTCGCCGGTAGACACATTCACCAGATCCTCGGGAGCCACCGCAGGCACGAGCTCGTCTCCGTCGAAGACGGGCATGGACTCCACCACTTGCTCCCAATCGTCGCGGAGGAACAAGGGCGAAGGCGCGCCCTCCGGCATTGCTGCCTCGCCCCCGACCAGGGACTGGAGAACCGCAGTCACATCCCCTACGCCCACGGCCGCGGGACTCGGGTGAGGCCTCCACATCGGAGGAGAATACCGCCGAAGCGGAGCCAGTTGGTGCTCCAGGAACTCCCTCAGCAACGACGCCCCGGTTAGCTTCGCCGCCGCCAAGTTGGCCGGCTTCAGATCGGCGTCCATCTTCGCCAGCACCAACTTCGCGTGGGGATCTGTGAGCTCCGCCCGGCTCCAGTCTTCCAAGCTCACGGCCGGCTCCGTGGGAAGGGCCAACCGAGGATCGACGCACCCGGCGTCAACCAATACCCACTTGCTCCGGAAGCCCTCGATCCTCTTCCCTGGATTCGAGATGGCCATGGAGCTGCCGGACGCGACGAAGCCCGCGCACGCAGAAGGAGAACCCTTGGAGGTCCGGAGGTAGAAGTAGTGGCGCAGCAAGGCCACTGAAGGCTGCACCCCCACATGCGCCTCGCAGTAGTAGGCAAAGATCGCCAAGAGAAGAACGGAGTTGGGGTGGAGATGCAAAGCTTGCAAGTTGTAATGGCGGAGGACGGCGAGGAAGAACTCAGAGAAAGGAGGCACCAGGCCCGCTGCAATGGAGCTCACGAAGAAAGGATAGAAGGTGCTCCCTTGCCCTTCGGGGACATCGGAGCCGGCCTTGAACATCTGCGCCCCGTCAATGCCCTGCACCGCGGCCATCCGATGCAGTAGGGCGAAGCTCGCCTTCGACACGTTGGGCAAATCCAAAGCGGGCGAGAACCAAGCTTCAACCGGGGTCCGGCGAGGCGCCATGGCTACCTGGGACGAGCGGACGAGCAGATCTGGAAGCTTGGAGGAAGAAAGAAGAAGTGCGAGGAAGGGGATCTGAGCAGCGCATGAAGAAGGAGAGGAACAAAGCCCGAGAAGATGCCACGCCTTTAGTATCTTGTGCGGTTGCAAAAGCACCCACGTCCAATCAACCGCCACGCGGAGCCCGAGGCCGCAGGCTGTTAGGGCCCGCGGCGCTTCGCCCTTGCCCTTTCGCCTCTCGGCACGGCCAAGTCCATCCGCACCTTGGGACCGGGGGCTACTGTCGGCGTTCTGGGAACGGGGGTCCCCAGACTTGCCTGCCTGCGGCCTGCGGCATGGCTCGAGTGGGGGGCCAACGTGGCCCATCTTCATCAACACAAAGCTCGTGACCCTCGCGAGGGGCAGAGCCTCGCGAGGCGGACGACACGGCGCTTCCTTCGGCACAGCCTCCTTAGGCTGTCTCGCGAGGAGGCGGAGAGATCAAGGTGGGGTACCTCACGAGGTGCCCATGACGCAAGCCATGACGATCATAGGTGCCAGGCGGGCGCCAGCCCGCGCAGCATCCTCCCTTTCCTCTTTGGTGCAAAGGGGGCAAGCGCAGGCGAGAGGATCAAGCAAAGGCACCCATTTCGGAGCAACGAGACCAAGACCAGCTCCACGACAAGGAGGAAGTCATTGTGGAGCCCAAGACGGCGTCATCACCAGAACCTTTGGCAAGGGAAGACCAACTTTAGTCAGGATAAGTGTACTCGATGTTCCCCTTCAAATCGGCCAATTGTTGGCGCCCTTCCCGCTCAATATTTGGGAAGAGGCCTAGGGCCTTTGCCTATAAATAGGACTAGCCACCCCCAGGGTAGGGGGGAGAATCCAACCTGATTCAGGACCTAGAGCAAGTAGAGAGAGAGAGAGAGAAGGGCGATCGAACTCCCCCCAGCAGTTCATCCCCTAGCCAAGAACAGACCCTCGCGAGGTCGTTCCCCTTTGTACTGTTCTTCCTCATCAGCCCTAGAGGCAATCCACCGCACCACACTGGAGTAGGGTATTACACCACAATGGTGGCCCGAACTAGTATAAACCCTGTGTCTCTTGTGTTGTTCTTGCAGTAGTTTAGATCCTAACGAGACGGAGAGGTAGAGGGCTTGATCTCCGCGCTCACCCCAGAGTTCGAACCTTAAGGGTCTGCCGGAACCCGTGATCCGACATGCTCTATCATGTATGCAATGTTGTGTACCAGACCTGATGTGTGCCTTGCTATTAGTTTAGCAGGGAGGTACCAAAGTAATCCAGGAGTGGATCACTGGACAGCAGTCAAGAACATCCTGAAATACCTGAAAAGGACTAAGGACATGTTTCTCGTTTATGGAGGTGACAAAGAGCTCGTCGTAAATGGTTACGTCGATGCAAGCTTTGACACTAATCTGGACGATTCTAAATCGCAAATCGAATACGTGTTTATATTGAGAGGTGGAGCTGTCAGTTGGAGCAGTTCTAAACAAAGCATCGTGGCGGGATCTACGTGTGAAGCGGAGTACATTGCTACTTCGGAAGCAGCAAATGAAGGAGTCTGGATGAAGGAGTTCATATCGGATCTAGGTGTCATACCTAGTGCATCGGGTCCAATGAAAATCTTTTATGACAATACTGGTGCAATTGCCTTGGCAAAGGAATCCATATTAAGGACAGTATAACCGCACCTAAAGCGAGCCCTCTCAGCGTTTTGAGTTTCTGGCCGTCCGTTTCAATGATTTGGATGTTTTTGGCCGTCGGATTTGCTGTCCTAAGGGGCTGCTGCTCCGGAAGAAAAAACCAAGACCTCTTATAAATTCTGCCGGACAGCCCATTTACTTGACCGAGCACATAAAGCCCATCACGGTCCTCGTGACGCCCACGCCCGTCCGTCTCCTACAACGCCCTCCGCCCTCCCCGCACCCTTCCGACCTCGGCCTGGAGCGAAGCCTAGATGCGCCGCCGCTCCTGCCCTCGTCGCGGCGCGAGAGAGATCTCCCTTGATTGCATGCTGGGAATAGGGGATATGGCTTCGCCACTTGGGTCGGCCGTTACTCTGCTTTAGCCGACGGCGGCTGCGAGGACGACGACAAGGACCGCCATGGAGGTAGCTGCAGAAGGAAGATACTCTGTGGGCGCCCTTTTTCCTTTACTCCCGTCGAGGTATGGCGCTGTTGTAATAAAATTCAAACTCCGTTGATGACTTGATGAGTTGTTGAGGATTTTGTCCTCCATTCCTCATATGAAGATTTCTGAGCCCATGTCCTAACTCATCTGATTCTTGTGAAAAAACAGTCCTATAATCAAATTCACCAGCTGCTGGTGTAGATTACCAATACTGATAGCAAATGAGTCACCTACTAGCTCTCGATAGGTGCTTAATTACTGAAATACGATTGCTTGTGTTGGCATTAAATCTATCAAAAAATTGCATACATAAATAGTACCATCTGAAATCTCTCTTGTTCTTTCCTTTGTGCTTTTCCGTGTATCCATCCATTCAGTGAGTTTGTTTGTAGAGGGAGAGAATTCTTTTGCAATCTTTCATCCGTGATGAACTGAGATGGTGTTTTTAAATATTTTTCTACAGAGAGGCATTGCAGTTCCCAAGGGTGTCTTTCAGTACATGCACATATACATGCACGAAGATTCAACACAGGGAATTTCTTGAGAGGATTAGATTTCATTTTCCCAGCTTTGAAGATGTCATGAGGGCCGTTTTATAAACATACTCAATTACTGAATAATTATACTATTCCATATATATATGCTTCAGGAGAAATTCTGCATTTATGTTATTAGAGTTCAAGGGCACTGTCATGAACATGTGTAGCTCAATGTATGCATGAACATCAGTCATTTTTTATTTGCAGACCGCAACATGGATCGTGCATGGTTAGAATATGCAATGCAGGAGATGTCTTATTGACCAAAGTATGGAAACGTTTGCTCTAAATGAAACTTGGGTCCTTTCGTGAACTATTTCTAATGGTTTCGTTCTCTTTTTGCAAGCAAAGTGTATGCTACCAATTTTCTCAGCAAAGCGCACCCCAAATGTGACCGGAACCTTCACATTGACCATGGAATTACAGTGCTAATTGCGGGAGTGAATATTTATGTTGATGCTATTTTGTTCATTGTCAAGTAATTCAATATTGGTGTTGATGCTCTTTTGTCTCTTTCGATTGACAGGAATTCAGGGAGCTATGATTCAGATGGCGGGCTATGATGGTATGTGGTTTCCTGGAATAGACCATGTTGGCATAGTTGCATAGGTCTGCTACACTTCATGATGGATGATAAATAGTAGATTCCAACACAGAGAAAGTTTGTACTATGTCCATGGCACCAAAATATGTTCTTGCTATTGCTCGCAGCCTGGTAGTATTGACCTCAGTTCAAATTGACATCTACTCATATATTAGGTGAACATTATTGATTGTTACCTGACTGATCATGTGTTACTATTTTCACTGTAGCAAATTTATCGAACAAAATGCTTCCCTTTATATTATATAGTGGTGCAAAAGAAGCTCATGTGTGAGAGAAAGCTGTCAAAGTATGATGTAGGGCATGAGAAATTACAATATGAGGTAAGCTTTGATTTCTTACCCATTGCCTACTGTGTCACAAGTAGTGCAGTCAACGTTTGTTAACAGAGTAAATAACCATATTGATAAGTGAGTTTCCAGGATTTATGGTCTATTCTGTCTTCAATTAAAGGGGAAGTTTTCTATATAGCAGTACAATTTTTGAAATTTTGTATCGATAGACTATTTCATGAAATGAATTGCCATGTTAACCTCATTTATGAAGATGAGTTTTTGGTTCAATGCTAGCTATGACGTACTTTTATTAGCTGGTCGACTCACATTTCAGCATTCTCTGGATCCATCATCTTTTTGGCAGGTCCACACATTGACACAGTTATGTATGCTTGGAGCATCATATGATAGGTCAACTCATTTATTTTCCAATTATATCATTGTCATAGCTAGGGAAAGAAACATTTATGCCCGAACAATATGTATTTTGTTTTTAGCCCTTGAATTCCATGTCAATCTGTTTTCAGCGTTTTACAATGGTGAGAAGAGAACAAAAGTTAAAACATAAGCTTCTGATAGGCTATACATAGAATGCGTTGTTTTTTAAAATCTTAGTTCTACTGAGCTTATGTGTTTACTGATGTTGTTTGGAATCCTCTCATATTACTTTGTCACCTCTCGGATAATTGTAGAGATATTTGTCTTGGCACTGGGATTACACCCTTCTATTTTCTTATATATTCTATCATGCAGGAAAATTTGTTTCATTGCATGTGTGAGTATAAACGTAATATTCTATCTTGCATTCTGATCACTGTTTTTAAGGTGAAAGGACTGATTCTATATTAGCAAACTAATTATCCATGTTTTCATGTACTTTATTACATGATTTATCCTTCATTTCAAATCATCTGATTTTAACTATAAAAGCCATCTACATTGTGGTACTACAATTTGAACTGTGTATATTTTCTCAGAAATTTGTACAAACCATGCGAATTTAACTTCTATATTTTGTGTATCCATATATGTGTAAATTGCGTATCAATTCTATACGATCAAAATAGTCTAGCACGAAAAGAGGGCCACAACCAGTCCAATAAAAAGCAAATAAGCACCGGTCAATTATAATTCACATGCTGCACTGGAAATGCAATCAAAATTCTATAAATACTAGCACCATTTTATCATTATGTAAAATGACTCCACATATTTGCATCAAGCCCTAGCATTAAATATTACAAATAGATGGGCGCAGCAACGCGCGTCATCAATGATCTAGTTTCACAAGAGAACCAAGCACATCAAGAGACGCTTCAACTCCATCCGGGATCAAGTCCAGGTGGGAGACATAGAGATTTGCAAGATACATATGGATCTGAATGTTGTAGACCCATTGACTAAGCTTCTTCCACGAGCAAAACATGATCACCACCAAGGCTCCATGGGTGTTAGAATCATTATTGTCTAATTTAGATTATTGACTCTAGCGCAAGTGGGAGACTGAAGGAAATATGCCCTAGAGGCAATAATAAAGTTATTATTTATTTCCTCATATCATGATAAATGTTTATTATTCATGCTAGAATTGTATTCACCGGAAACATAATACATGTGTGAATACATAGACAAACATAGTGTCACTAGTATGCCTCTACTTGACTAGCTCGGTAATCGAAGATGGTTGAGTTTCCTAACCATGGACATGAGTTGTCATTTGATTAACGGGATCACATCATTAGGAGAATGATGTGATTGACTTGACCCATTCCGTTAGCATAGCACTTGATCGTTTAGTATGTTGCTGTTGCTATCTTCATGACTTATACATGTTCCTATGACTATGAGATTATGCAACTCCCGTTTACCGGAGGAACACTTTGTGTGCTACGAAACATCACAACGTAAATGGGTGATTATAAAGGTGCTCTATAGGTGTCTCCGAAGGTACTTGTTGAGTTGGCGTATATCGATATTAGGATTTTTCACTCCGATTACCGGAGAGGTATCTCTAGGCCCACTCAGTAATACACATCACTATAAGCCCTGCAAGCATTGTAACTAATGAGTTAGTTGCGGGATGATGTATTACGGAACGAGTAAAGAAACTTTCCGGTAACGAGATTGAACTAGGTATTAAGATACCGATGATCGAATCTCGGGCAAGTAACATACCGATGACATAGGGAACAACATATGTTGTTATGCGGTTTGACCGATAAAGATCTTCGTGGAATATGTGGGAGACAATATGAGCATCCAGGTTCCGCTATTGGTTATTGACCGGAGACGTGTCTCGGTCATGTCTACATAGTTCTCGAACCCGTAGGGTTCGCACGGTTAAAGTTCGGTGACAATCGGTATTATGAGTTTTTGTGTTTTGATGTACCGAAGGTAGTTCGGAGTCCCGGATATGATCACAGACATGACGAGGAGTCTCAAAATGGTCGATACGTAAAGATCGATATATTGGATGACTATGTTCGGACACCGGGAGTGTTTCAGGAGGTTTCAGACATTTACCGGAGTACCGGGGGGGTTACCGGAAGCCCCTGGGGAGTATATTGGGCCTAACAGGCCTTAGTGGGAGTAGAGGAGGGGCGGCCAGGGCAGCCACGCGCCCCCTCCCCCTCTAGTCCGAATTGGACAAGGAGGGGGGCGCCCCCCTTTTTCCTTCTCCTCCTCTCTCCCTTCCTTCCCTTCTCCTACTCCAACAAGGAAAGGAGGAGTTCTACTCCCGGTGGGAGTAGGACTCCCCCCTTGGCGTGCCCTCCTTGGCCGGCCGCCTCTCCCCCCTTGCTCCTTTATATACGGGGGCAGGGGGGCACCTCTAGACACACAAGTTGATCTGTTGATCTCTCCCAGCCATCTGCGGTGCCCCCCTCCACCATAATCCACCTTGGTCATATCGTAGTGGTGCTTAGGCGAAGCCCTGCGTCGGTAGCAACATCATCACCATCATCACGCCGTCATGCTGACGGAACTCTCCCGCGAAGCTCTGCAGGATCGGAGTTCGCGGGACGTCATCGAGCTGAACGTGTGCTGAACTCGGAGGTGCCGTACGTTCGGTATTTGGATCAGTGGGATCGTGAAGACGTACGACTACATCAACCGCGTTGTGCTAACGCTTCCTCTTTCGGTCTACGAGGGTACGTAGACAACACTCTCCCCTCTTGTTGCTATGCATCACCATGATCTTGTGTGTGCGTAGGAATTTTTTTGAAATTACTACGTTACCCAACAGTTATCACCACGTGGTGATTGACAAGTCAACCGTATGCCAATTAGACAAAAAAACGTATGCCAATTAGACAAAATACATGTACCTGAGCTAATTAAGACATTTTAGTGACTCTATCCTATATACCTAAGATACTCATTTTCACTAAATGATTTATTTTAACATGTAAGCTATCCACATCAACAAACTAGCCACATCATTTTCATTGCGGACTTACATGCAAGACCCACCATAGTACAAAGCAACCAATTAGCAATCAGTAGTAGGATCAACCAAAGGATGACCACGAACGTCTCCCTCCCTGATTCATGAACCCATTGCCCCCTTCCCATTTCTACAGTCCAGTGCGCCGGCCGATCTCATGCCTGTCACGCAGGATCACTTGCCCGGCTAGGTGCGACTGCCAGGCTCCCTTCTAATTTTCGTCAGCCAGAACCATTGGCCTGACTTCCCTTTGTGTTTGGTGTGGCGGCCGAGATCTCATCTGATGCCCCTCCAGTAGGACCGCCTTCCCGGCTTCGGCTTCCCTGGGGTCATTGGTTTCACTAGACTCCACAGGAAACTCATGTCCAGAGTTGCTTGATGCGTCTCCAATGTATCTATATTTTTTATTGTTTCATGCTATTATATTGTCATTTTTGTTCTTTATATGTCATTTTATTGGGAAGTAACATGTTAACTCAGTGCTCAATGCCAGTTCCTGTTTTGGGTTTTTCAGAAAAATCCATGCCAAACGAAGCCCAAACATGTTGAATTGTTTTTATGGTTTTCCCGGACAAAAAGAGACCCTGGAAGCTTCAGGAGGAGACCAAACGATACATGAGGGAGCGACAAGGCAGGGGCGCGCCCTGGGGGTAGGGGCGCCCAGGTGCTTTGTGGCCCCCTATGACTCCATCTGACCTAATTTAGGCACTATAAATTCCCATATATCCAGAAACCCTCAGGGGAGGTCCTGAAAGAATTGTATCGCCATGGGAAGTCCCTGTTCTTCCGTGATCCCATTTGGAAGCTTTTTTGGATACTCTGCCAGAGGGGGAATTCATTACGGAGGCCATCTTCATCAACCTTGTGGCCTCCATGATTATGTGTGAGTAGTTCCCGCAGGACCTATGGGTCCATAGTAGTAGCTCTCTCTCTCTTGATCTTCAGTATAATGATCTCCTCTAGGATCAATCTGATGGAAACTTTTGTGGTGTGTTTGTTGAAATCTGATGAATTGTGGATTTATGATTAGATTATTCATTGGAAGTACTTGAGTCTTTTCTAAGATGTAACTATGTGTGATTTTATAGCCTTGTATTTCTCTCCTATCTATCTATTACTTTTGGCCAACTAGATCGATTTAACTTCAGTGAGAGAGGTGTTTGGTAATAGGTTGAATCTTGTGGTGTCCTTACTATGTGACAGTAGGAGTTACGAGGCACGTATTTGTATTGTTGCTACTAAGGGTAAAACAACGGGATTTGATAATCCCCAAGTGCAAGGAATCATCGTAGCACTTTCCAAAGGTGGAAGTGATAAGTATGGAGTGTCGAACCCACAAGGAGCTAAAGGTAAGATCAATATTCTCTAAAGCCCTATCTGCCACTGATACGACTCTACGTGCACCGAACGTTTGCTTCCAACTTGCAACGAGAAATAAAACTACGTTGTGGGTATGAAGAGGATAACTTTGCAAGGTATCGGAGAGCTAAAACATAAAAGTAGGTGTTGTTATCATAAAGCTAGAATATATTACTTAGTAATATAAATAGCGAGTGTGGAATAGTGGTGGATCGATGTGCGGAATTGTCCTAGGCAATTGTGAACAAGACCGGTAATCACTATTGCAGTTTCATATGAGGGAGAGGCATAAGCTAACATACTTTCTCTACTTGGATCATATGCACTTATGATTGGAACTTTAGCAAGCATCCGCAACTACTAAAGATCATTAAGGTAAAACCCAACCATAGCATTAAAGCATCAAGTCCTCTTTATTCCCATACGCAACAATCCCTCTTACTTGGGTTTGTGTTTCAGTCACTCACTAACCCACTATAAGCGAATCATGAACGTATTGCAACACCCTACAACGGGAATCCCTCACGCTTGCGCGACACAGAGGGCACCATAGGACATCACCAAAGTAAAACATAAAACTCCTACCAATCTAGATTATCAATCGACCCAAAGACAAAAGATATCTACTCAAAACATGATAGGATGGCAACACATCATTGGATCATAATATGTGGCATAAAGCACCATATTCAAGTAGGGATTACAGCGGTGTGCGGGAGAGTGGACCGCGTAAAAGAGATGAGGATGGTGATGTTGATGAAGACGATCACCGTGGCGATAATTCCCCTCCCGATGTCACTCCGGCGCCACCAGAAGAGAGGAGGAGAGGTTCTCCCCCTTGTGCTTCCTCCTCCATGGCCTCCACCCTCTGGTCCTTGGCCTTCATGGTGATGATGGCCCCTCCGAGATACTCCTCCATGGCCACCGGTGATGATGGCCCCCTCCGACAGGGTGCCAGAGAGGGCCTAGATTGATTTCTCATGGCTACAGAGGCTTGCGGCGGCGGAACTTCTGATCCAATCTCTTTTCTGGAAGTTTTAGGGTACGAGAGTATATATGGGTGCAGGAGGTACGTCGGTGGACTTCCGGGCTGGCCACGAGGTAGGGGGCGCGCCCCAGGGGGGTGGGCACGCCCCCCCACCCTTGTGGGCAGCCCGGGACTCCCCTGGTGAGCTTCCGGTACTCCATGGGCTTCTTCTGGTCCAAAAATAGGTTCCGTGGAGTTTCAGGTCTTTTGGACTCCGTTTGATATTCCTTTTCTTCGAAACACTGAAATAGGCAAAAAAACAGCAAATCTGGGCTGGGCCTCTGGTTAATAGGTTAGTCCCGAAATTAATGTAAAAGTGGATAATAAAGCCCAATATTGCCCAAAACAGTAGATAATATAGCATGGAGCAATAAAAAATTATAGATACGTTGGAGACGTATCAGGCATCCCCAAGCTTAATTCCTGCTCGTCCTCGAGTAGGTAAATGATAAAAAGGATAATTTTTGATGCAGAATGCTAGTAAGTGCTTAAGTTTGATCAATGATAATTCTCATCACTTTATCTAGCATCATTACATATCATAATAGTGGCTCATCTCATAAAACTTTTCATGATCAAGTAACAAGCAATTCACAAGTTTAAAGTATGGATCACAAACTTTCTTGAAAACTAACAAACGATAATCTCGGTCATCAAACAATTGCAATTCATCCTATTTTTAGGAAGAGTCTATGTCAGAGCTTTAGATTCAGCAAACTTCACATACTCAACTATCATTTAATCTTTCACAATTGCTAACACTCACGCAATACTTGTGGTTATGGAGTTTTAATCGGACACAGAGAAAGATAGGGGCTTATAGTTTTGCCCCACAACCTTTTACCTCAAGGGTAATGTCAACAATAATAACTCATGCTCCCCTACATCCAATTATATATATATATATATATATATATATATATATATATCATGTTCTTTCCAACATGCTGGGCTTGCCAAAGGATAAAATGAAAAAGGAAAGGTGAAAATCACCATGACTCTTGCATAAGGTAGAAGATAATAATAAAAGATAGGCCCTTCGCAGAGGGAATCAGAGGTTGCCATGCGCTTTTATGGTTGGATGCACAAAATCTCAATGTGAAAGAACGTTACTTTATATTGCCCCTTGTGATATGAACCTTTATTATGCAGTCCGTCGCTTTTATTACTTCCACATCACAAGATCGTACAAATCTTATTTCTCCCACACCAATCAATCATACATATTTAGAGCAATTTTTATTCCTTTGCACCGATGACAACTTACTTGAAGGATCTTACTCACTCCATAGGTAGATATGGTGGACTCTCATGGCAAAACTGGTTTAAGGATTTTGGAAGCACAAGTAGTATCTCTACTTGGTGCTGAGAATTTTGGCTAGCATGAGGGGGAAAGGCAAGCTCAACATGTTAGAGGATCCATGACAACATACTTTATCTCAGATATAAGAAAACATAGCCCATTATGTTGTCTTCCTTGTCCAACATCAACTCTTTAGCATGTCATATTTTAATGAGTGCTCCCAATCATAAGAGATGTCCACGATAGTATATTTGTATGTGAAATCCCTATTCTTTCATGAATTGTTCAGGTGACCAATTCTACGTTTGCTAACTTTCAATAAATTTACTACCTATACTTATTATGTGTGAAGTCATTACTCCCCATGTTATAAGCATGTGAGACATATATAAATTCAGATTTATGACATTCAATTTATTCAATCCTTTACTCATAGGATATACATGAAGCACATGAGCAAATGACAAACTACTCCAAAAGATATGAGTGAAGAACACTGAGTAGTCAAATAATTAACTAGCCATGGGAAGATTATTTTCCATTTAGTATTTCAGATCCAAAGATTTTATTCAAACAACAAGTACAATTGAAAACACGCTCCAAGCAAAACACATATCATGTGACGAATAAAAATATAGCTCGAGTAAAGTATATCGATAGTTTTGAAGACGAAAGAGGGGATGCCTTCCGGGGCATCCCCAAGCTTAAGCGCTTGAGTCTTCCTTTAATATTACCTTGGGGTGCCTTGGGCATCCCCAAGCTTAGGGTCCTTCCACTCCTTATTCTCCTCATATCGATATCTCACCCAAAACTTGAAAACTTCAATCACACAAAACTTAGCCAAACTTCGTGAGATAGGTTAGTATGATAAAGAGCAAACCATTCACTTTGGTACTGACAAAGACAAGGTTCATAATTGTTTTCACACGATGCCTACTGTACCATATCATTTCTACAATTTATATTGAAGAATATAAGCCATAGAAACTAGAAAACAAGCAAACTATGCAATGAAAACAGAATCTGTCAGAAACAGAATAGTCTGTAATGATCTGAACAATAACCATACTTCTGCTACTCCAAAAATTATTAAATAATTGGTGGACGTGAGGAATTTGTCTATTAATATTCTGCAAAAAGAATCAACTCAAAAGCACTCTTCTGTAAAAAATGATATCTATTCTCATGAGCGCAAAGTTTCTGTTTTTTACAGCAAGATCACATTGACTTTCACCCAAGTCTTCCCAAATGTCTTACTTGGCACTTTATTGAAACAAAAGCTATAAAACATGATTAATACAATAGCTTAATCATGTTGACACACAAAAACAGTAAGGATAAATATTGGGTTGTCTCCCAACAAGCGCTTTTCTTTAATGCCTTTTAGCTAGGCATGATGATTTCAACGATGCTCACATAAAAGGTAGGAATTGAAGCACAAAGAGAGCATCTTGAAGAATATGACTAGCACATTTAAATCTAACACACTTCCTATGCCTAGGGATTTTGTGAGTACACACTTATGGGCGCGAGAATCAACTAGCATAGGAAGGCAAAACGAGTATAACTTCAAAACTTTAAGCACATAGGGAGGAAACTTGATATTAATACAACTCCTACAAAAATGTATTCCCCTTGATAATAATTTTTAGAGGCATCATGGATAGCAACTTTGTTCTCATACTCAATTGGAACCGCTTCCAAAATAGTGGAATCATCACTAGCTAAAGTTGACACTCTTCCAAATCCACTTTCATAAATATCACACTAAGATTCAACATCCTCCAAAATAGTGGGATCACTAATTCCTAAAGTTGACACTCTTCCAAACCCACTTTGAATGAAAGTATTATTCATACTCCAAAATATATAAGTGAAGTTCATGGAGCATTCTACAACTGACCAATATCCAAGCTCAAAATGTATAAGTGAAGCAGATGAAGAATTCTATAAAACCATACTCAAAAGATTTAAGTGAAGCACAAAGAGCAATTTTATAAGATCATACTTAAAAGATTTAAGTGAAGCACATGAAGTATTATATAAATAATTGAAGGGATATTTCATGCTAGCACGGTTCTTGAAGAAAAAGAAAAACACAAAAGACACAAATCATGTGAACAAAACAAAAACCGAGGTATACCGATAATCGTTGAGGAAGAAAGATGGGATGCCAACCGGGGCATCCCCAAGCTTAGATGCTTGAGTACCCTTTGAAATATTTACTTGGGGTGCCTTGGGCATCCCCAAGCTTGAACTATTGCCTCTCTTTATTCTTCTCATATTGATAGCTCCTCGACCTTCGGACACTTCATCCACACAAAACTTTAACAAAAACTTGTGAGATCCGTTAGTGTAATGAAGCAAATCACTACTTTTAGGTACTGTAATGAAATCATTATTTATTTGTATGGGTGTTAAACCTACTGTATTCCAAATTCTCTATGGTTCATACCTCCCAATACTAGCCATAGATTCATCGAAATAAGCAAACAACACATGCAAAACAGAATCTGTTAAAAACAGAACAATCTGTAGTAATCTGGAAGTTTGACAAACTTATGTAACTCCTAAAATTATAAAATAAATTTTACAATTTGAACAATTTGTAGAGAAGTAATGTGCAAGAAGAATCAGAACCATTTGACTTTCCAGTTAAAAATGTAAATTCATGCACTACATCCAAAGTTTCTATTTTTGTTTTGTACATATCAAACAAGCAATCTAATCATCCTAAAACCAAGCTTGGCACATTATTTTTATAATACAATGAATATATACAAGGGCATAATTATTTACAGAGAAACTTCCATGAAAAATTCTACATTGTTTCCGTGAGCATGAACACAAGTGTTCAAGGTCGACCCTCACTTCTTCAATGCAAAACCTCCCAATCACTTCTCTTTTTGAAAAACTTTTTAGGCATGGAAGGCAAGTAATTTTTTTTGTATTTTCATTTTTTAATTTTTTTGTATGTTTCACCCACAACTAAACAGAAACAAAAAGGAAAAATAAAATCTACTTAGTGAAGAAAGCAAACAAGTACACACGAGAATATCAACCCCACACTATTGCTCCCCGGCAACGGCGCCAGAAAAGAGCTTGATAATCCCCAAGTGCAAGGAATCATCATAGCACTTTCCAAAGGTGGAAGTGATAAGTATGGAGTGTCGAACCCACAAGGAGCTAAAGGTAAGATCAGTATTCTCTCAAGCCCTATCTGCCATTGATACGACTCTACGTGCACCGAACGTTTGCTTCCAACTAGCAGCGAGAAATAAAACTACATTGTGGGTATGAAGAGGATAACTTTGCAAGGTATCGGAGAGATAAAACATAAAAGGAGGTGCTGTTATCATAAAGTTAGAATATATTACTTAGTAATATAAATAGCGAGTGTGGAATAATGGTGGATCGATGTGCGGAATTGTCCTAGGCAATTGTTAACAAGACCGGTAACCACTATTGCAGTTTCATATGAGGGAGAGGCATAAGCTAACATACTTTCTCTACTTGGATCATATGCACTTATAATTGGAACTACTAAAGATCATTAAGGTAAAACCCAACCATAGCATTAAAGCATCAAGTCCTCTTTATTCCCATACGCAACAATCCCTCTTACTCGGGTTTGTGTTTCAGTCACTCACCAACCCACTATAAGCGAATCATGAACGTATTGCAACACCCTACAGCGGGAATCCCTCACACTTGCGCGACACGGAGGGCACCATAGGACAACACCAAAGTAAAACATACAACTCATACCAATCTAGATTATCAATCGACCCAAAGACAAACGATATCTACTCAAAACATCATAGGATGGCAACACATCATTGGATCATAATGTGTTGCATAAAGTACCATGTTCAAGTAGGGATTACAGCGGTGTGCGGGAGAGTGGACCGCGTAAAAGAGATGAGGATGGTGATGATGATGGTGATGTTGATGAAGACCATCACCGTGGCGACGATTCCCCTCCCGATGGCACTCTGACGCCACCGGAAGAGAGGAGGAGAGGTTCTCCCCCTTGTGCTTCCTCCTCCATGGCCTCCACCCTCTGGTCCTTGGCCTTCATGGTGATGATGGCCCCTCCGGGATACTCCTCCATGGCCACCGGTGATGATGGCCCCCTCCGGCAGGGTGCCGGAGAGGGCCTAGATTGATTTCTCGCGGCTACAGAGGCTTGCGGCGGCGGAACTTCTGATCCAATCTCTTTTCTGGAAGTTTTAGGGTACGAGAGTATATATGGGTGCAGGAGGTACGTCGGTGGACTTCCGGGCTGGCCACGAGGTAGGGGCGCCCCCAGGGGGGTGGGCGCGCCCCCCACCCTCGTGGCCAGCCCGGGACTCCCCTGGTGAGCTTCTGGTACTCCATGGGCTTCTTCTGGTCCAAAAATAGGTTCCGTGGAGTTTCTGGTCTTTTGGACTCCGTTTGATATTCCTTTTCTTTGAAACACTGAAATAGGCAAAAAACAGCAAATCTGGGCTGGGCCTCCGGTTAATAGGTTAGTCCCAAAAATAATATAAAAGTGGATAATAAAGCCCAATATTGCCCAAAACAGTAGATAATATAGCATGGAGCAATCAAAAATTATAGATACGTCGGAGACGTATCAGGATTCAAACGTATTATTTGATCTTACACTATCTGCAGTATGTCGGCATGCTTCAAGCATTACACTATTTGTTATGAACTTAATACTTTTTGATGCATACTGGATAGCAGTCAAGGGGTGGAGTAATAGTTGTAGATGCAGATGGAGGTCGGTCTACTTGTAATAGACGTAAATGCCTATATATTAATCATGCCATGAAGAATCATCATAACAATGTGTTATTCTATCAATTACCCAACAATAATTTGTTTACCCACCATTGCTATGTTTATGATAGAGATGCCTCTAGTGAACCTATGGCCACCAGGTCCATTCACTTTATATTGCTAAAACCCTAAAAATATTTGTTGTAATTTATCTCCTTTTATTTTATTTTTATATATCTACCACTATCAGAGTTACTCCTTGCAATTGGCTGGTACAAGGGGATTGGCAACCTTCTTGCCTTCATTGGGTGCAATCATTTGCTTTGTCTATGTGTAGGTACTGTTTATCTTGTTCATGTGATGCCTAATCGGGGAAAATACTATCTGCTACTATACTACATCACCCTTCCTCTTTAGGGAAATCCCAACGCCTATCACAACTAGCACTAATCCGGGGTTGGCTTCTTTCCATCCCTTCAAGGATGCTCTGGTTGCAAGGTAGCGACATCGTGCTCACCCATGGAATGGATGTGAGTGCTGCCCCAACTAGGTGCTTGCCACAGCCAGAGTATATATAGCTCCACCCGCGAGTGATGTCGCGGCAGATTCAATGATCATAAATTCTACTCTTCAATGCATCTGTTGACTTGAAGGTACTGTGTTATGTTCTTCATGATTTTTCTTATGAAAAATGTCACACCAACCTTACACAGCCTAATGCTTCAACCCTTCTGCAGTCCGTTGCTTCCACCAGCTCACACTAACGATCTATAGGAAACAACCTGCACTTGTAGAAAACAGGGCTTTGGCCTAGGCCTGGCCAGCCCATTAGTCCCGGTTCAGTCATGAACCAGGACCCATGGGGCCATAGGTCCCGGTTCGTGAGCCCAGGGGGCCAGCCAGGCCTCGTGGGGCATTGGTCCCGGTTCCAGACACGAACAGGGACCAATGGGCCTCGCTCCTGGCCCACAACCATTGGTCCCGGTTCGTGGCTAGAACCGGGACCAAAGGGGAGCCTTTAGTCCCGGTTCCAGCCACGAACTGGGACCAATGAGGTGTCTATATATCCCCCCTCGCCTGCGAGCAGAGCACTCCACTGCTCCGTTTTTTCTGGCCGGCGAAGGGAGGGCTTTGTGGTGCTCTAGCTCACCTCCTATACACATGAGGTGTTTGATAAAATGCCCGAGCCACACTACTTAAGCTTTCTCCTCTCCAAGCTCAACCTCCAAGCTCCATTTTCCTCAAGATTTGTCTAGGTTTAGCGGTCCGTCACGTCCCGTCCCCGTCTTCACCACCGTCGATCACCTGCGCAGATCTCGTCACCGGCACCACCGTGATGAGCCTCTTGTTCTTATATTTTTTCTAAAAGAAAAAATTCTTACTTGTATGCTTTAGATAGATACTTGTATAATTTTCTTAATTTTATTATTGTTTGTTATTATATAGTGCGATGGTTTTGGTATTCGGCCCCGTCGGCCCTCGTCTTGTCTATGATTCGGATGTTTTATATATTATATTTTATAACTATTTGGTTCATTTATTGTTTATGACAATTATGCCGACCAACGTGACTTAGATTTTTTTATCTAGGAGGTATGTGAACCGGAAATTCCAACCGACCCTATTGTCGAGAGGTTAAATTTAGTTGAAGAAGAAAACAATTACTTGAAGGAAAAATTAAAAAAATTGAGGAGGAGAAGATGATATTGGAGTTGCATGTTGCGGATGTCTTCGATGGTCAGAAGATCAAGATGGATGCAATGCGCTTGAAGATTAGAAAGATTAGAAAATATGCCATTCATACCGAGGCTTGGTATCATTATGCCATTGGATCAATTGTTACATTGGTTGCGCTTATGATCGCATTTGTTGTTGCATTGAAATATTTTACATATTTCAATGTATGGTTTAATTAGATGCTCTGGAGAGCTATATGTTGTTCAATGAGAACTATGTGTGTACTTTGGTTTCAGTGTGATGATGAACTTCTATTAATTTGGTCACTTATCTATTCATGATGTTTTGTAATGGTTTTGACACACTTAATTATCTATGACATTGGGTTCATTAACCCAAATATCATACATGAATGCACAGTTAAAAGGAATGTCTCAAAAACCAAGGACAACCTCAAATCGTTGCTCAAAAATCAAAGCAAAGATAAAATACTCTTTCCTTACAACTTCAGGTGAGTGTTGTTGTCTTGTGCATATTCTGTTTCCCTTATTATTCGAGGTTATAGTAATGTAACTGATGAGTTACGCATGCGTGCGCAGCTACCACTTTATTCTCCTAGAGATTAAGCTTGAGCAGGGACTAGTAACCGTCTTAGACTCGAGACGAAAATATCCCCAGGAGTATGCAGACATGACTGAAATGCTCTATAAGTAAGTTCAATCAATCATTATCGCACCATATCGGCAACTTTGTTCATTTCCTGATATCAAGTAATTATTTTCTTTGTCTGGCAGGGTTTGGAAAGAGTTCACCGCAGTTTCTCCGGGACTACCGACCGAGCTGAAATTTAAACACCCAAAAGTAAGTACTACTACCTAGTTTCGCGCATCTCCCATTGATTCTAGCTAGTTTCATCAATACCATTTAGCATGCTTGCTTATCAGTTTGATTAACCTCTATTTCTCGTAAAGTGCTTGTGGCAGGAAAGCGGGAATGATTTCTGTGGATACTACGTAAGCGGGGCTACTCTTAAAAACAATATGAAGTGCGTAAGCAAAGATATTCAAAATTTTATTTTATTACCATCATTTGTGTTGAGTGTCATTCATACACATGTATTGACCCTCTTCTTCAAGTTAGATCCGGCAGATGCGGGATGATCTCCTACCACAAGATCGCATAAAAGCAATTCAAGAGGAATTGGCGGGATTCTTTCTTGACCATGTCATCAATAAAGCCGGAGAATACCATGTGAAACTTGACTTCAGATGTTAGGGATTGTAAGAGATCTTGTATTGTATATATGTAGCTAGTAGTGTCGGATAGATATACGAAAACTTGTTGTTCGACCAATCTCTTGGAGAAGGGGAGGTCAATCACTTCTCTCTGTATATGTTCATGACGATCTTCTGTACTTAATGGTTTCCTTCCTTTTCTTACTAGCTAGTGTGTCGAGTCCTCTCTATACGTATAGTACATAGTGTCGACCAAGCACGGAGATAAGAGAGGTCACTTCTCTCTAGCTATTAGCTAGCTAACACAATATATGAAACCTCCAAATTAACCCTCCAAAACCCCAACCTCCCCCCTTAAAAAACAAAAACCCTAGCTCCTAAGCTACTGACGCATGGATGCTCTTTGGTCCCGGTTGGTGTTACCAACCGGGACTAGAGGCCCTCCTGCCTGGGCTCGTCGCAACGACCACGTGGAGCCCCATCTGTCCCGGTTCGTAAGCGAACCGGGACTAAAGGTATTGGGCTTTAGTCCCGACCATTTAGTCCCTGTTCCAAAACCGGGACAAATGGGCCTTTTTCTACTAGTGCTGGGAGCCAGTTTTTTCTTTTCTTTGCAAAACAAAAAACGTTCAAACGCCTAATTGATGTTTGGTGCTCCCTCTCCTAATAATGCTTGTGATAGCGCTCCACTTCCTGCCCCCACCATCTCTAGAAGAAACTGATGGATTGACCTTCTAAAGTGTGCTTCACCTCACCCCACTAGTACGAGCGGGGGAGGGGGTGGGGTCTCTGCCACACAACTCATACTGCCGCCGAGCTTCCTCCCCCCCCCCCCCCCCCCCCGCATCTCCAGAAGAAACTGATGGATTGCCCTTTGAATTGTGGAGAGTCAACAAGCTTGAAATCCATCGCGTGTTGTTGCCTGTGTGCTGGGCGGACACACATCTGCAACCCTCACTCTCACTCATGACCCTTTCTGATCCCCTTGTTCTTGATTCATCCATTCCTTCCTCCTTCCTTTTCTTCCTTCTCTTCTTTGTTGTTAGATTATTATCTTGCAACATCATTTGTTTTATGTGCTAATCTCTCTCACACACACATAAATCATGACCATATTACTAAGATATTTTGTTGGTTCCATTCTGCAGAAATTGTGGTATATTGTTCAATAGGTCAGTTGAATTGATAACTTTATGGACTGACAACAATTGCATTTCTTGACTTATCTGACAGTAAATCTGTTAGAGTACGTAATGGGCCTGGACCCGTTAGTTTTAGGGTTATTTAGAGATAAGGGTCGCTTGCTTAGGGGTCAAGTAAGCCTTGCTTGGGAGTCAAGTAAACCTCTCTATATAAAGAGAGGAGATGTATCAATCTAATGAAGCAAGAATTAAGAAGGAAATCCCTTCCCTCTTGCCCGGCTGTGGGCAAAAAGGCCCCCGGCCGGCACTCTCGCGCCCTCCTTTTAGCAGCACCATAACAAAATCTTTATCTGTGCTAAGTGCTAACTATACATGTACGCCATTCAGTGTATATTTATAGTCTTTTGTTGTCAGTTCAGGTAACAACTTCACTTCCTTTCCTATCTTAAACTACACACAGTTTTTGTTGCATGTGTTTTATATCTTTCAGTTTATGTTTATTCTCTTTTAGTCGGGTTATGCGGTGCTCCAAAGAGTGTTGTTTTTTTACCTTGGAATTATGCCAGTTCATATTTAGTGATGCCACCAGGTAAGTATTTTTACAATTTACCTTAATTTGATGGGTGCTTACCTACGATTCATCAAATACATATGATAAATCATACCATGTACTACAATGGTCTGATATGATTATAATCTACAACTTCAAATTGGTAACTCTCAGCTGACTATATCATCCTCAGGAGAGATACATGATACTGTCCATTACACATGAAAGCACTCGATTTATCTGTTTACATAATTCACAGAGTAATAATCTCGCATTTTATTAATTTATAATTTCCTGTCAAATACAATATGTTCCTTACAAATCCATCTAATATATCTGTTACCCACAAAAAAAATCTAATATATCTGCGCACTTGAAAAATAATTTTTGAGCTTTTGCTTTTCATGTGGTGTTCGTATAGTACAAAGTGAATCGCTATAGTTCAAAGCTTCATGCCATTTGCCGAGCGTAGTTTGTTGGCCGTGATTCTGTGTTGGCAACATTAGCTAGTTGCCGTCAACCATGGTTGCCGAGTGTGGGTCTCTACGTATCTATGTTTGCCGAGTGTCCGTGATTTGGCTCAAGGCGAAGAGCCAAACACCCGGCGTATATGAAAATTTCTAGTAGTGCGTACTTTACATGGGGACCGAATCAACGCCAACATACACATGAAGAATCTGCTAGAACTAGATTCACACAAAAACAAGGAATCTGTTGGAACTAATTAAGAGCATGGTTATTAGTATAGCCAGTTACTGGCTATATGGTCTTGCCACATCATCTATAGCCGACCTTATAGCCGGCAAATACAATAGTTGCATATAAATATGTACTACCTTTTGCATACATGGCCCACCTTCCTCTCTCACAACATGCCTAGGAACACGTGCTGCAGCCGGCTGTTAATCAGTAGCCTACTTTCTTTTTCTCTCTCCTCTAACTCATCTAAAATATAATATTTAAAAGCTTATAGCCCGCCTACGTCATCTTATTTTACTTGCTCTAAGCATGACATGTGTGTCTGTGTTGGTCTCATAACCATATCCTAGCTAGTAGGATACTCCCTCCGTTTCTTTTTGCTTCACATATAAAATCTGGTCAAAGTCAAACAACACAAGTTTGATCAAGTTTATATGAAAAAATATGAACATCTACAATACTAAAACTATATAATATGAAAATATATTTGATGACACATCTTTTTTTTTACGAAGAATTTCATGAACATCTGATAATATTGATTTGATATTGTGAATGTTGATATTTTTTAATATAAAATTTGTCAAATTTACAAAGCCTGACTTTGACCAAACTTTATATGTAGACTAAAAAGGAAGGATGAAGTACTAGCTGAAGTGTAAACAATTCCCTGGTTGCTTTTTTGGTCGGCTCTAGGCGTGGAGGAGTGCAGCACATATATACTAGCTAGTACGTACGTACAGTAATAAGAAAGATCAAAAGAAGGAAGAATCATCTGGTTTCGCTTCCCTTGGTTTTTTTATTTAATCCAGGAGATGGGGTTGGCAAATCAAGTCAAAAGCAGATAAAGCATCGATGGGGAGTTGTGCCAAAGATCAAAAGAGGAATTAATCCTTTGCTTGGCCAAAATCATCTCCAAGGCAAGGAGGAAACAAAGTATTATACTATATAGCACGAGTTATAGATGCCAAGAAGCAGCAGCACGGAGATGAGCCCGCCAAAATCTGCTTCAGTGATCGGGGCACCAAAAGATGAAAGAAAGAATCTATTGATTTGTTCTAGGCCAGATGGCGTCGATCGGAGGTTATGCCAAGGAGCAGCAACACGCAAAGATAGAAAGATGATTCCTTTAGCTGTTTGGATGACTTGTGTTGGTGCTGCGGTATTTATTATGCTGATGATGGAGTATCCGTGCCATGGCGGACATCTTAAGCACGGAGACAGTTCTTTAGGTTGGCGTGAGTGCTATTGACTGAGAGCTTTCGTGTGCGTGTGTGTGTGAGAGAGAGGGAGAAGGAGACAGGGAGTGCCAGCCCGGAGATGGGTCTCGTCTCAGGTGCTCTCCAATGGTGGGAGGAGTGGCAGCTGCGTGTCCTGGTGCTCAGCAGCCTGTGTGTCCAGTTCCTCCTCTTCTTCTCCATCTGGGTGCGCCGAGTCCCCGCCCTACGCAGGTTGAGGGTGGTGGTGTGGATGGCGTACTTAGGAGGCGACGCACTGGCCATCTATGCCCTTGCCACCCTCTTCAACCGACATCGGCAGCGGACGACGGATGTGGTGGGTGAGAGCAGGAGCAGCAGTGGCCTGGAGGTGATATGGGCACCTGTTCTCCTCATCCATCTGGGTGGCCAAGTGACATTGAGCGCCTTCAGTATGGAGGACAACGAGTTGTGGCTTCGACATGTCATAACTCTGGTGTCTCAGGTCACCGTCTCCTTGTACGTTTTCTGCAGGTGGTGGTCCGGAGAGCAGAGGCTGCTGCAGACGGCAATTATTCTCTTCGTCTTTGGCATCCTCAAATTTAGCATCAAGCCATGGATTCTCAGGAGAGCTAGCTATAGCCAGATGTTGGCTTCGACCGATGTCTCCCTAGGAAAAGGGGGACGAAAAAGAGGTCGCAGGAATAAGGAAGAAGACGCCCTTTCCCTTGATGAATATGTGACACAAGCAAAGGCAACGATGCGTTGTGATCAAGAAGCTGATGAACCCACGGTGAAGGATAAGGCAGCGACGAGAAGTGATGGAGATCCCGGGCCGTTGTCAATCAACAGTATCGATTACTTTGTGGATATGTCCGCTCCGTACGGTGCTCGGCTAGGTGACCTGCGATACTTCCAGCAGAGGAAGAAGGAGACGACGACTGATGCATCATCCAAGATATTGCAAACTCACTTCAGTTATATATTCTTTCTCCTGTACACCAAAGTCATGGCACTCAATGCCACCGCGTATCAGTTGGTGATTTGGCTTCCATTCCTGGCTTTAGCTTCTGTGGTCCTCTTCGCCACGAGCCACAAGGACGGTTACAACAGCACGGATGTCAAGGTGACATACATCCTCTTCTCTTGCACTGCTCTGCTGGAGTTCTTGTTTCCTTTGTCGTTCCTTGTCTTACCATTCATTCCTCGCCTAAGATTTCTCGTCATGTATATGGAAGAATGGCATTTCATGATTTCCCAGCACGACCTCATGTCCTTCTATGTTCGCAAGAAGAAACCCACCTCCCTCATGAATATTTTTTTCTTCAAATGTCTAAGGGAGTATGTTAACAAGGTTTGGTATGTAAGGCACGTGTCTGCAGCCTGCGAGATTACAGAGCTGGTTCAACAACACATAGAAGAAGATGGATGGAAGAGGTTCATAAATGATGCCTCCACGTACAGGAGGTTCAGCGACTTAAGGGGCCAGCTGACTCTGAAGAAGCACCAACAGCCTGGCCTTGGAGAGGAGTTGTGGGGTAGCTTCAAGGTGCCATTCGACAAGAGTATCCTTCTTTGGCACATCGCCACGAGTCTTTGCTTTCACCGCCCAGTGGACAAGCCATCATCCTTCCCTCGAGGACAAAGCCGTCTTACACGACGCAGTTTGGAGATGTCCGACTACATGTTTTACTTGCTTTTCATCCGTACTGAGATGCTATTGCCCGGCACCAGACCGGGTCTCTCCACCGTCGCTGTATATGATCTAGAGGACATCTTGAAGAGCAGCAATGCAAATGTCGAGGATGAAGAAGCACTTGCTCAAGAGATGGTTAAACACACGACCGGGGATACCCTGATTCATGAAGCTTGCAGGCTTGCTGTGTCACTGATGAAGCTGCAGGAAGAGGCGATGTGGCAGATAATCCAGGGCATGTGGGTGGAGATGCTCTGCTACTTGGCTAGTAGAAGCAGAGGGTTCCTGCACGCCAAGAGCCTGGGTGAAGGCGGGGAATACCTCTCCTATGTCTGGCTCCTTTGGTCATGCATGGGGATGCAGACCTTGGCAGACAAGATCCACAAGCCCGAATCTCCGGAAGAAAAAGAGATCCTTGCCGGGGCCAACGAATCGGCTTCTCCATCCAACGGCAGACTCAATCACGAAACTTCAACTACACGTATCCTTAGCCTGGTGTGATTTCATTCTGCCGTGATATACCTATGAATATTGTGCTATGTTGTGTTGTATTGGGTAGCCTTAAGCGTTACTTTGTGTTAAATGTCCCTTATGATCTTGCAAGAGTGACCACTTGTTTGGGTGTAGGCCTCCATGTTTCATTTTCTGACTTCGCCGGATGTATTTGTATCCCTATGAATATCATGCTGCAATGAACTTTTCTTTCGAATAATAAAACAACAAAAAGTTGTGCCTATGTTGAGACTGAATTTGATTAGCCTAGTATAAGTATGATCGATGTGTGGATACAGTTTCCATTAGCTCATCGACCACATGTTAGAGCATCTCTAGCATATCCTCTAAAGCTCCGTCCCGCAAATAGATTTATTTGACGGGGAATATGTCCTCTAAACTCGTCCTACAACTTTTTTTGCAGGATGAGTTTAGAGGACCTGTTCCGCGCCGGAGGCCTTGCAGTTCTACAAAAAAATCACAGGGCAAATATTGACAAGTTCTTGAATTATATAGATGCGTGAAATTTATATATACATAGTCACACTAATTCATCACATCCAAAATCATGTGCAACATACAAGGTAGCAAGTTTAGCCATACAAATGAGTGATCAAACAAACAAAAAACATGATCGACCAGCAGCCATGCAGAAATCAAACAACATCATCATTGTTGCAAAGACCATCGCCGCCACCACCGACTGGAGAATGAGCACCACCATCTGCAACAAGTTGGACCGGAGAATGAGCACCACCATCATCATGAACACCGTTTGTCAAAGCACCACCAGCACTGAAGGAAATATGCCCTAGAGGCAACAATAAAGTTGTTATTTATATTTCCTGATATCATGATAAATGTTTATTATTCATGCTAGAATTATATTAATCGGAAACTTGATACATGTGTGAATACATAGAAAAAACAAAGTGTCCCTAGTATGCCTCTACTAGACTAGCTCGTTAATCAAAGATGGTTAAGTTTCCTGACCATAGGCATGTGTTGTCATTTGATGAACGTGATCACATCATTAGGAGAATGATGTGATGGACAAGACCCATCCGTTAGCTTAGCATAATGATCGTTAAGTTTTATTGCTATTGCTTTCTTCATGACTTATACATATTTCTTTGACTATGAGATTATGCAACTCCCGAGTACCGAAGGAACACCTTGTGTGCTATCAAACGTCACAACGTAACTGGGTGATTATAAAGATGCTCTATAGGTGTCTCCGAAGGTATTTGTTGGGTTGGCATAGATCGACATTAGGATTTGTCACTCCGAGTATCGGAGTGGTATCTTTGGGCCCTCTCGTTAATGCACATCACGATAAGCCTTGCAAGCAATGTGACTAATGAGTTAGTTGCGGGCTGATGCATTACAGAACGAGTAAAGAGACTTGCCGGTAACGAGATTGAACTAGGTATGAGGATACCGACGATTGAATCTCAGGCAAGTAACATACCGATGACAAAGGGAATGACGTATGTTGTCATTGCGGTTTGACTGATAAAAATCTTCGTAGAATATGTAGGAACCAATATGAGCATGCAGGTTCCGATGTTGGTTATTGATCGGAGATCTGGGTCATGTCTACATAGTTCTCGAACCCGTAGGGTCCGCAGGCTTAACGTTTGATGACGATTTGTATTATGAGTTATGTGTTTCGGTGACCGAAGATTGTTCGGAGTCCCGGATGAGATCACGGACATGACGAGGAGTCTCGAAATGGTCGAGAGGTAAAGATTGACATATTGGACGATGATATTTGAACACCAGAATAGTTTCGGAATGGTTCGGGAATATTTTGGAGAATCGAGGGGTTACCGGAACCCCCCGGGGAAAGTAATGGGTCTACATGGGCCGTAGGGGAGAGGGGAGGCAGCCCACAAGGGGTGGCCGCACACCCCCTCCAACGGGAAGTCGGAATTGGACTAGGGGAGGGGGCGCCCCCCCCTTCCTTCTCCTCTTCCCTCTCCTTCCCCCTTTCCCCCTCCATGAGAAGGAAGAGAGGGGGGGGGGGCAGAATCCTACTAGGACTAGGAGTCCTAGTAGGACTCCCCTCTCCTTGGCGCGCCCCTTGTGGCCAGCCTCCTCCCCTCCTCCTTTATATACGGGGGGCAGGGGCACCTCAAAGCACAACAATTATTCTCTATGCTGTGTGCGGTGCCCCCCTCCACAGTTTATGCCTCCAGTCATAGCGCTGAAACGTCTCCAACGTATCTATAATTTTTGATTGTTTCATGTTGTTATATTATCAATCTTGGATGTTTTATAATAATTTTATAGTCATTTTATATCATTTTTTGGTACTAACCTATTGACATAGAGCCAAGTGCCAGTTGCTGTTTTTTTCCATGTTTTTTACATCGCAGGAAATCAATATCAGACGGAGTCCAAATGCCACGAAACTTCACGGAGACTTTTATGGACCAGAAGGAAGATATTGGGCCCTGGTTGCACCTGGGGGGATTTCCGAGGAGGGGACAACCCACCAGGGCGTGCCCTGGTGGGTTGTGCCTGTTGGGGAACGTAGTAATTTCAAAAAAAATTCCTACGCACACGCAAGATCATGGTGATGCATAGCAACGAGAGAGGAGAGTGTTGTCTACATACCCTTGTAGACTGAAGCGGAAGCGTTGACACAACGTAGAGGAAGTAGTCGTACGTTCTCCTCGCGATCCGACCGATCACAGCACCGTTACTCCGGCACCTCCGAGTTCTTAGCACACGTTCAGCTCGATGACGATCCCCGGGCTCCGATCCAGCAAAGCGTCGGGGAAGAGTTCCGTCAGCACGACGGCATGGTGACGATCTTGATGTGTTACTGGCGCAGGGCTTCGCCTAAGCACTGCAACGATATGACCGAGGTGGAATTTGGTGGAAGGGGGCACCGCACACGGCTAAGGAACGATCCGTAGATCAACTTGTGTGTCCTTGGGGTGCCCCCTGCCCCCGTATATAAAGGAGCCAAGGGGGAGGGGCTGGCCGGCCAAGCCTGGCGCGCCAGGAGAGTCCTACTCCCTCTGGGAGTAGGATTCCCCCCCCCCAATCCTAGTTGGACTAGGATTCTCCAAGGGGGAGAGAGAGAGAGGGGGCGCCCACCTCTCCTAGTCCTAATAGGACTAGGGGAAGGGGGGAGGCGCGCAGCCCATGAGGGCAGCCCTCTCACCTCTCCTCCAAGGCCCATGTTGGCCCATTATGCTCCCGGGGGGTTCCGGTAACCCTCCCGGTATTCCGGTAAAATCCTGATTTCACCTGGAATGCATCCGATGTCCAAACATAGGCTTCCAATATATCATTCTTTACGTCTCGACCATTTCGAGACTCCTCGTCATGTCCGTGATCACATCCAGGACTCCGAACTCCTTCGGTACATCAAAATGCATAAACTCATAATAACTGTCATCGTAACGTTAAGCGTGCGGACCCTACGGTTCGAGAACAATGTAGACATGACCGAGACATGTCTCCGGTCAATAACCAATAGCGGGACCTGGATGCCCATATTGGTTCCTACATATTCTACGAAGATCTTTATCGGTCAGACCGCATAACAACATACGTTGTTCCCTTTGTCATCGGTATGTTACTTGCCCGAGATTCGATCGTCGGTATCCAATACCTAGTTCAATCTCGTTACCGGCAAGTCTCTTTACTCGTTCCGTAATACATCATCTCGCAACTAACTCATTGGTTGCAATGCTTGCAAGGCTTTATGTGATGTGCATTACCGAGAAGGCCCTGAGATACCTCTCCGACAATCGGAGTGACAAATCCTAATCTCGAAATACGCCAACCCAATATGTACTTTCGGAGACACCTGTAGAGCACCTTTATAATCACCCAGTTACGTTGTGACGTTTGGTAGCACACAAAGTGTTCCTACGGTAAACGGGAGTTGCATAATCTCATAGTTAAAGGAACATGTATAAGTCATGGATAAAAGCAATAGCAACATACTAAACGATCGGGTGCTATGCTAATGGAATGGGTCATGTCAATCAGATAATTCAACTAATGATGTGATCTCGTTAATCAAATAACAACTCTTTGTTCATGGCTAGGAAACATAACCATCTTTGATTAATGAGCTAGTCAAGTAGAGGCATACTAGTGACACTCTGTTTGTCTATGTATTCACACATGTATTATGTTTCCAGTTAATACAATTCTAGCATGAATAATAAACATTTATCATGATATAAGGAAATAAATAATAACTTTATTATTGCCTCTAGGGCATATTTCCTTCAGTCTCCCACTTGCACTAGAGTCAATAATCTAGATCACATCACCATGTGATTAACATCAATAGTTCACATCATCATGTGATTAACACCCATAGTTCACATCGCTATGTGACCGACACCCAAAGGGTTTACTAGATTCAGTAATCTAGTTTACATCGCTATGTAATTAACACCCAAAGAGTACTAAGGTGTGATCATGTTTTGCTTGTGCGAGAATCTTAGTCAATGGGTCTGCTACATTCAGATCCGCATGTACTTTGCAAATTTCTATGTCAACAATGCTCTGCATGGAGCTACTCTAGCTTATTGCTCCCACTTTCAATATGTATCCAGATTGAGACTTAGAGTCATCTGGATCAGTGTCAAAACTTGCATCGACGTAACTCTTTACGACGAACCTTCTTGTCACCTCCATAATCGAGAAACATATCCTTATTCCACTAAGGATAATTTTGACCGCCGTCCAGTGATCTACTCCTAGATCACTATTGTACTCCCGTGCCAATCTCAGGGTAGGGTATACAATAGGTCTGGTACACAGCATGGCATACTTTATAGAACCTATGGCCAAAGCATAGGGAATGACTTTCATTCTCTTTCTATCTTCTGCCGTGGTCGGGCTTTGAGTCTTACTCAATTTCACACCTTGTAACACAGGCAAGAACTCTTTCTTTGACTGTTCCATTTTGAACTACTTCAAAAACTTGTCAAGGTATGTACTCATTGAAAAAACTTATCAAGCGTCTCGATCTATCTCTATAGATCTTGATGCTCGATATGTAAGTAGCTTCCCCGAGGTCTTTCTTTGAAAAACTCTTTTCAAACACTCCTTTATGCTTTGCAGAATAATTCTACATTATTTCCGATCAACAATATGTCATTCACATATACTTATCAGAAATGCTGTAGTGCTCCCACTCACTTTCTTGTAAATACAGGCTTCACCATAAGTCTGTATAAAACTATATGCTTTGATCAACTTATCAAAGTGTATATTCCAACTCTGAGATGCTTGCACCAGTCCATAGATGGATCGCTGGAGCTTGCTCACTTTATTAGCACCTTTATTGTCGACAAAACCTTCTGGTTGTATCATATACAACTCTCCATTAAGGAATGCAGTTTTGTTTATCCCTTTGCCATATTTCATAAAATGCGGCAATTGCTAACATGATTCGGACAGACTTAAGCATAGATACGAGTGAGAAACTCTCATCGTAGTCAATACTTTGAACTTGCCGAAAAACCTTTTTTCGACAATTCTAGCTTTGTAGATAGTAACACTACTATCAGTGTCCGTCTTCCTCTTGAAGATCCATTTATTTTCTTTGGTTTGCCGATCATCGGGCAAATCCATCAAAGTCCATACTTTGTTCTCATACATGGATCATATCTCAGATTTCATGGCCTCTAACCATTTCGCGGAATCTGGGCTCATCATCGCTTCCTCATAGTTCGCAAGTTCGTCATGGTCTAGTAACATGACTTCCAGAACAGGATTACCGTACCACTCTGGTGCGGATCTCACTCTAGTTTACTTACGAGATTCGGTAGTAACTTGATCTTGAAGTTACATGATCATCATCATTAGCTTCCTTACTAATTGGTGTAGTAGTCACAAGAACAGATTTCTGTGATGAACTACTTTCCAATAAGGGAGAAGGTACAATTACCTTATCAAGTTTTCTACTTTCCTCCCACTCACTTCTTTCGAGAGAATCTCCTTCTCTAGAAAGGATCCATTCTCAGCAACGAATATCTTGCCTTTGGATCTGTGATAGAAGGTGTACCCAACAGTCTCCTTTGGGTACCTATGAAGACACATTTCTCCGATTTGGGTTTGAGCTTATCAGGATAATTTTTTTTTCACATAAGCATCGTAACCCCAAACTTTAAGAAACGACAACTTTGGTTTCTTGCCAAACCATAGTTCATAAGGCGTCGTCTCAACGGATTTCGATGGTGCCCTATTTAACGTGAATGCGGCTGTCTCTAGAGCATAACCCCAAAACGATAGCGGTAAATCGGTAAGAGACATCATAGATCGCACCATATCCAGTAAAGTACGATTACGACGTTCGGACACACCATTACGTTGTGGTGTTCCGGGTGGCGTGAGTTGCGAAACTATTCTGCATTGTTTCAAATGTAGACCAAACTCGTAACTCAAATATTCTCCTCCACGATCAGATCGTAGAAACTTTATTTTCTTGTTACAATGATTTTCCACTTCACTCTGAAATTCTTTGAACTTTTCAAATGTTTCAGACTTGTGTTTCATTAAGTAGATATACCCATATCTGCTTAAATCATCAGTGAAGGTGAGAAAATAACGATATCCGCCACGAGCCTCAACATTCATTGGACCACATACATCAGTATGTATGATTTCCAATAAATCTGTTGCTCTCTCCACAGTACCGGAGAACGGTGTTTTAGTCATCTTGCCCATAAGGCACGGTTCGCAAGCATCAAGTGATTCATAATCAAGTGATTCCAAAATCCCATCAGCATGGAGTTTTTTCATGCGCTTTACACCAATATGACCTAAACGGCAGTGCCACAAATAGGTTGCACTATCATTATTAACTTCGCATCTTTTGGTTTCAATATTATGAATATGTGTATCACTACGATCGAGATCCAATGAACTATTTTCATTGGTGTGTATGACCATAGAAGGTTTTATTCATGTAAACAGAACAACAATTGTTCTCTAACTTAAATGAATAACTGTATTGCAATTAACATGATCAAATCATATTCATGCTCAACGCAAACACCAAATAACACTTATTTAGTTTCAACACTAATCCCGAAAGTATAGGGAGTGTGTGATGATGATCATATCAATCTTGGAACCACTTCCAACACACATCGTCACCTTGCCCTTTAACTAGTCTTTGTTCATTCTGCAACTCCCGTTTCGAGTTACTAATCTTAGCAACTTGAACTAGTACCAAATACTGAGGGGTTGCTATGAACACTAGTAAAGTACACATCAATAACATGTATATCAAATATACTTATGTTCACTTTGCCATCCTTCTTATCCGCCAATCACTTGGGGTAGTTCCGCTTCCAGTGACCAGTCCCTTTGCAGTAGAAGCACTTAGTCTCAGGCTTAGGACCAGACTTGGGCTTTTTCACTTGAGCAGCAACTTGCTTGCCGTTCTTCTTGAAGTTCCCCTTCTTTCCTTTTGCCCTTTTCTTGAAACTAGTGATCTTGTCAACCATCAACACTTGATGTTTTTCTTTGATTTCTACCTTCGCCGATTTTAGCATCGCGAAGAGCTTGGGAATATTTTCCGTTATCCCTTGCATATTATAGTTCATCACGAAGTTCTACTAACTTGGTGATGGTGACTAGAGAATTCTGTCAATCACTATTTTATCTGGAAGATTAACTCCCACTTGATTCAAGCGATTGTACTACCCAGACAATCTGAGCACATGCTCACTAGTTGAGCGATTCTCCTCCATCTTTTAGCTATAGAACTTGTTGGAGACTTCATATCTCTCAACTCGGGTATTTGCTTGAAATATTGACTTCAACTCCTAGAACATCTCATATGCTCCATGACGTTCAAAACGTCTTTGAAGTCCCGATTCTAAGCAGTTAAGCATGGTGCACTAAACTATTAAGTAGTCATCATGTTGAGCTAGCAAAACGTTCATAATGTCTGCATCTGCTCCTGCAATAGGTCCGTCACCTAGCGGTGCATCAAGGACATAATTCTTCTGTGCAGCAATGAGGATAAACCTCAGATCACGGATCCAATCCGCATCATTGCTACTAACATTTTTCAACACAATTTTCTCTAGGAACATATCAAAATAAACACAGGGAAGCAACAACGCGAGCTATTGATCTACAACATAGATATGCTAATACTACCAGGACTAAGTTCATGATAAATTTAAGTTCAATTAATCATATTACTTAAGAACTCCCACTTAGATAGACATCCCTCTAATCTTCTAAGTGATCACGTGATCCAAATCAACTAAACCATGTCCGATCATCACGTGAGATGGAGTAGTTTCAATGGTGAACATCACTATGTTGATCATATCTACTATATGATTCACGCTCGACCTTTCGGTCTCCGTGTTCCGAGGCCATATCTGTTATATACTAGGCTCGTCAAGTTAAACCTGAGTATTCTGCGTGTGCAACTGTTTTGCACCCGTTGTATTTGAACGTAGAGCCTATCACACCCGATCATCACGTGGTGTCTCAGCACGAAGAACTTTCGCAACGGTGCATACTCAGGGAGAACACTTCTTGATAATTAGTGAGAGATCATCTTATAATGCTACCGTCAATCAAAGCAAGATAAGATGCATAAAAGATAAACATCACATGCAATCAATATAAGTGATATGATATGGCCATCATCATCTCGTGCTTGTGATCTCCATCTTCGAAGCACCGTCATGATCACCATCGTCATCGGCGCGGCACCTTGATCTCCATTGTAGCATCGTTGTTGTCTCGCCAATCTTATGCTTCCACGACTATCACTACCGCTTAGTAATAAAGTAAAGCATTACATCGCGATTGCATTGCATACAATAAAGCGACAACCATATGGCTCCTGCCAGTTGCCGATAACTCTGTTACAAAACATGATCATCTCATACAATAAAATTTAGCATCATGTCTTGACCATATCACATCACAACATGCCCTGCAAAAACAAGTTAGACGTCCTCTACTTTGTTGTTGCAAGTTTTACGTGGCTGCTACGGGCTTAAGCAAGAACTCATCTTACCTACGCATCAAAACCACAACGATAGTTTGTCAAATAGACTCTGTTTTAACCTTCTCAAGGACCGGGCGTAGCCACACTCGGTTCAAATAAAGTTGGAGAGACAGTCTTCCGCAAGCCATCTATGTGCAAAGCACGTCGAGGGAACCGGTCTCGCGTAAGAGTACGCGTAAGGTTGGTCCGGATCGTCTCGTCCAACAATACCGCTGAACCAAAGTATGACATGCTGGTAGGCAGTATGACTTGTATCGTCCACAACTCACTTGTGTTCTACTCGTGCAAATAACATCAAACCATAAAATTAGGCTCTGATACCACTGTTGGGGAACGTAGTAATTTCAAAAAAAATTCCTACGCACACGCAAGATCATGGTGATGCATAGCAACGAGAGGGGAGAGTGTTGTCTACATACCCTTGTAGACTGAAGCGGAAGCGTTGACACAACGTAGAGGAAGTAGTCGTACGTTCTCCTCGCGATCCGACCGATCACAGCACCGTTACTCTGGCACCTCCGAGTTCTTAGCACACGTTCAGCTCGATGACGATCCCCGGGCTCCGATCCAGCAAAGCGTCGGGGAAGAGTTCCATCAGCACGATGGCGTGGTGACGATCTTGATGTGTTACCGGCGCAGGGCTTCGCCTAAGCACTGCAACGATATGACCGAGGTGGAATTTGGTGGAAGGGGGCACCGCACACGGCTAAGGAACGATCCGTAGATCAACTTGTGTGTCCTTGGGGTGCCCCCTGCCCCCGTATATAAAGGAGCCAAGGGGGAGGGGCTGGCCGGCCAAGCCTGGCGCGCCAGGAGAGTCCTACTCCCTCTGGGAGTAGGATTCCCCCCCCCCCCCGAATCCTAGTTCGACTAGGATTCTCCAAGGGGGAGAGAGAGAGAGAGGGGGCGCCCACCTCTCCTAGTCCTAATAGGACTAGGGGAAGGGGGGAGGCGCGCAGCCCATGAGGGCAGCCCTCTCACCTCTCCTCCAAGGCCCATGTTGGCCCATTATGCTCCCGGGGGGTTCCGGTAACCCTCCCGGTATTCCGGTAAAATCCTGATTTCACCTGGAATGCATCCGATGTCCAAACATAGGCTTCCAATATATCATTCTTTACGTCTTGACCATTTCGAGACTCCTCGTCATGTCCGTGATCACATCCGGGACTCCGAACTCCTTCGGTACATCAAAATGCATAAACTCATAATAACTGTCATCGTAACGTTAAGCGTGCGGACCCTACGGTTCGAGAACAATGTAGACATGACCGAGACATGTCTCCGGTCAATAACCAATAGCGGGACCTGGATGCCCATATTGGTTCCTACATATTCTACGAAGATCTTTATCGGTCAGACCGCATAACAACATACGTTGTTCCCTTTGTCATCGGTATGTTACTTGCCCGAGATTCGATCATCGGTATCCAATACCTAGTTCAATCTCGTTACCGGAAAGTCTCTTTACTCGTTCCGTAATACATCATCTCGCAACTAACTCATTGGTTGCAATGCTTGCAAGGCTTTATGTGATGTGCATTACCGAGAAGGCCCTGAGATACCTCTCCGACAATCGGAGTGACAAATCCTAATCTCGAAATATGCCAACCCAATATGTACTTTCGGAGACACCTGTAGAGCACCTTTATAATCACCCAGTTACGTTGTGACGTTTGGTAGCACACAAAGTGTTCCTACGGTAAACGGGAGTTGCATAATCTCATAGTTAAAGGAACATGTATAAGTCATGGACAAAAGCAATAGCAACATACTAAACGATCGGGTGCTATGCTAATGGAATGGGTCATGTCAATCAGATCATTCAACTAATGATGTGATCTCGTTAATCAAATAACAACTCTTTGTTCATGGCTAGGAAACATAACCATCTTTGATTAATGAGCTAGTCAAGTAGAGGCATACTAGTGACACTCTGTTTGTCTATGTATTCACACATGTATTATGTTTCCAGTTAATACAATTCTAGCATGAATAATAAACATTTATCATGATATAAGGAAATAAATAATAACTTTATTATTGCCTCTAGGGCATATTTCCTTCAGTGCCCACCTCGGGTGCCCTCCGGACCGCCTCTTTGCTCTATAAATACCCCAATATTCCAGAAACCCTAAAAGCATCGACGAAATATTCATCCAGCCGCAGCAGAGTCCAAAACCACCAGATCCAATCTAGACACCATCTCGGATGGGGTTCATCACCTCCGTTGGTGCCTCTCCGATGATGCGTGAGAAGTTCTTTGTAGACCTTTGGGTCCGTAGTTAGTAGCTAGATGGTTTTCTCTCACTCGCTGAATTCTCAATACAATGGTCTCTTGGAGATCCATATAAACTATTTTGTGGTGTGTTTGTTGGGATCTGATGAACTTCGAGTTTATGATCAGTTATATCTTTTTATATCCATGAAAATTATTTGAGTTTCTTTGATCCCTTATATGCATGATCTCCTGTAGCCTCGTATTTCTTCTCTGATATTTGGGTTTTGTTTGACCAACTTGATCTATTTCTCTACTACTATAACGCATCAGTTTTGAAATTGGATTTACACTCCACTCTTGATTCCCGCCAAGTAACACAAACTCACTTCTAGCCATTGATTTCACCACATATCCCCTTATCCACCCTTCATCAGCCCTTAGCTTCACTGAATCGGACGGCTGCAATCAGTTGGATTCGTCACCATTCCCTTCCCGCGCTGTCTCCCGCGCGCTCGCGCATTTGGGAGCCTTGCTCCGGTGCACCCCCCTAACTCAATTTCCTAGGGGTATTCTTGACCCCCGCCATCTATTTTTTTCTCCGGCCCGCCACTGCCCATATCCAAGCCCCGTATAACCCGTATGACCCATACGTATGTATACGGTGACATCCCGAAAAAAAAGGATGACACGACCCCACGACCAGGTAGGACCTGCCGACGGCCGATCCATCAATCATGCAGCTCAATCAATCACGCAGCTCCATCATTCACGCAGCTCCTCCATCATTCTGGTGAGGCTCTTTAGGAATATCGGCGGCGGCGATCTTATCGCCGGCGATCTCGTCCGAGAGCGCGCGTGGCACCATCGTCAACCTCCAGCGCTCGCAGGTACCGCATCTCGTTTCCTGACGTTTGTCTCGCTAGCGGCAGCATCAAACGAACTGCCGCTGTTTTCGTCGTAGTGGTTAACCTAGCGGGGCGGGTAACCTAGCTTTCTGGCGGTCTAGGCCATCGCAGATCTTGTTCTCGTAGTGCTCCTCGTCGTGATATACACAGTGATCACGCGGGCTAAAGTGGGTTTCTTCTTTCTAGGGTTAACCTAGCGTCGGTTGCCGTCGGTTGTGTGCACGACGGATCCGTTATTTGATGCGGCGGCTTAACTAGGTATCCGGCGATCCAAAGTAATCACGACTGCTGCCGTGGGCTAGGAATCCGGCGGCGCATGTTATCACGGGTAGCGCAGCTTGTCGCGATCCAAAGTGATCACGTACTGGATTCGTGTGACGTACCTTAACGCCGCTAGGTGTGGAGAGGGGGAGGATCCATGGCTGATCAGTGGTCGTTGGCGTCGGTTGTGTGCACGATCTGAACGCCCTCAGTTGGGGCGCTCTCCGGTTGGGGTAGTTTATTTAACATCCGTGATCGTGCGCTAGGTGTTGTATATGTCAGCATTGATAATGTTTGCACATGCGATGATACATATTAATTGTTGTAGGAAATGGCGGACGATGAGTTAACTGATATGATGTATGGCATGGAGTTTGGAGAAATGATGAAAGACTGGATAGAAGATTGGTCAGATGATGAAAATTCAGATCGCGGAGATAGGTCAGAGAATGGGAACGTATTGGAAGATCTTAATGTGAGTCGCATTATCATGTTGTAATTTTTTGGTGGCATCCGACAATATTATATTTTGAAATTTTATAGATGGATGAACATGATGATGGTCAGGAAAACAATGAGCATGATGATGATGAGGAAAACAACTCTGAGATCTCGAATGAGGATTATATTAGTCACGTATGGAAGTGGAATTTTTTGTTGGCATTCATGCAAGTTGAATAAATCCTGGAATATTATATTATAAGCACTTATGTATTTTTGTTATATTTTTTAGCTCATTTCCGAATGCCATAATGCGTACGACTATTACGGTGAATCCGACGCGGAGACAAGCCTTGATGTCGAATCATTAGCTGCACCTGATTCTAGGGAGTCGCAATCGTCGGTCATCATGAGTGAGGTATGTATGTAATGAATGTTGTATGGAAGTAATGTTATACCATAGAAAACTGTTTTCATGGCTATGTTATGATTGTGTAGGTGACAGAAGTTGAGGGGAAAAAGAATGTCCAAGATACTGCTAGTGCAGATGATAAAAGGGATATGTTCATGCAGATAATACAAAAGACTTTTATGTCTCATGAGGCTGCGTATGATTTCTACAACAGCTATGCTAGAGAAAATGGTTTCAGCATTAGAAAGAATAAGATCAGGTATACAAAAACCAAGTCACGTCTTATGCGTTATAGGCGGTTTGTTTGTTCCAGACAAGGAAAACGTGGTAGCAGGTTGCTAACCGAGGAAGGACACAACCGTAGGCTCAGACCCGAGACACGCTGCCACTGCGAAGCGCACCTGAGCGTGAAGCTTGACCAAAAGCGTGGGGTTTGGTATGTTGATAGTTTTGAGGACAAGCATAGCCATATCTTGGCAGGACCGTACGAGGTACCTTTTCTTTGGTCCCACAGAAAAATCAAAGAGTACCAGAGAGCTGAGATACTGTCCATGGGAGCTGCAGGGATTCGTTCATCAGCAAACATGTATGGTATGGCGGTGTTGGTTTTACCAGGCGTGAAATATACAACCTTTGTGCCAGGGAGAAGAGGAAGCTGCTTTCAAAAGGTGATGCGGCCACAGTCATAGGCATTATGGCCAGTAGGAAACAGAGGGATCCTAGCTTCTTTTTCGAGTACAAGCTAGACAAGAAAGGACATATGAATAGGATGTTCTGGTGTGACTCCCAGTCTCGTCATGACTATGAGGACTTCGGCGACGTGCTTGTATTTGACAGCACGTACAAGATGAACCAGTATGGTATGCCATTCATACCCTTTGTTGGTCTTAACCATCACCGGAAGACCATTGTTTTTGCTTGTGCCATAGTTTGGGACGAGATCGAAGAGACATATGTGTGGCCGCTGGAGACTTTTTTGAGGTCTATGTGTCAAAAGATGCCGAAGAGTGTTATCACGGACGCCGACGCTGCGATGATCAAGGCAATTCGCCAAGTCTTGCCAGACGTGTGGCACCGTATATGTACGTGGCATATAGAAAAAAATATGAAGATTCACCTCAGTCACAAGTCCTTGAAGGAGTTCCGAACTCTTCTGTACTACAGCACGTCCACGGCCACGTTTGAGGAGAGATGGCATGCGTTTTCCAAAAGAAGGCAGTCCGAAAAAACAGCAACATGGTTGAGGCGGATGTATAAGAAGAGGAGATTGTGGGCCGCGGCTTATCTGACAGAGGGTTTTTGGCTTGGCATGAAAAGCAACCAGAGGAGTGAAAGTCTAAACTCATGCCTTCACCTCCACCTAGACGGTGAAATGACCCTGGTGGATATGATTTTGCACTATGAGAACGTCGTTGTACGTATCCGTGAGAATGAGGCACGAGATGATTGCACGGCCTCATAGAGTGTACCTGTGGCAGTTACTAGCTCGAGGGAACTTGAGATAGCTGCTTCTCACGTCTTCACTCCAGGAAACTTCTATATGTTGCAAGCTGATCTTAGGAAAATTGGCGGCATGGAGATTGTAGAAATAAAGCTCGGAGACGGATCACAGCAGTACATCGTGGCCTGGAAGAATAACCGGAAGAGCCGTTTTTGGGTGGAGTACACTCCAGTAAATTCCGCAGAAACTATAAGGTGCAGCTGCAGAAGAATGATTTGAAAGGGTCTACCTTGCAAGCACATATTCCATGTAATGAAGTACTTGAATATATCTGAAATACCAAAGTGTTTAGTTCTTGTGCGGTTCACGAAAGACGCAAGGTTGGGACTGCCCGCGAGGCGCACAAGTGATCTGTTGGGATTTGGATGGACTGGAGCAGCTGAAAGAATGAAATATAGCCAGGTCAGTGTGCTGGCTTCAGAAGCTATGCATGCATCATGCAAACACCCAGCTTTGTGGGATCAGTTACAGGAGAGTTTGAAGTCCATGATAGCTAAGAGCCATGAGTATGATCAGCTAAAGGAAAAATTGAGTAAGAAAACGGCTGATCTTAGTACTTGTGCAATTGAATATGTAGACGACGGTGAAGGCAACATAGTTCAAGTTCAAGATCCTATTAAAGTATCAACGAAAGGTGCAACTAAGGTAGATGAGAACCGCCCTATGTCGAAAAATGGTAGGCCACTTTCGTACGACGAGATCAGAATCAGGTGCGGTGCATGCAAATTGCTAGGGCACACTAAACGCAGCAAGAAATGCAAACTAAATCAGAAGTAAGTTTTTGTATGCATTGTAGGTTGTAATTGTTTTTAATTTCTCATTCATTAACTTATCCTGTTATTGTGTGCAGAAGCGTTGTGGGCGAAGAAGAGTAGAACAGTTGCTAGAGTTATGTTTGGATGAATCCAGTGATCTAATAGTGAGGTGTTTACAATGTGTTACTGCATACATGATACATGATATTATATTAGAAAACTAGACGATACCCGGCATGTTGTTGCGGGAATGTTTTGCAATATATTCATAGAGAAATGGTTACGTGTAACATGTACATGTTGTTGCGGGAATCTTTTGTTTGCATGTTGTAGTGGACCTTTCTTCATACATCTTGAATGACGAGGTGGCAAACTTGCATGTTAAGAGAAATAGGTTAGTGGTGGCTAGTTGTTTAGACTAGAAACCCACCATTTCTTCATACATGTTGAATGACGTTGGTGGCTAGTTGTTTAACCTGCATCTAAATCGTACTGATCAAGGGGGCGAAAGAGTAGTTGATCATGTGATTGATGGTGCTAATGATCCTGATCTTCCTGATGTAGAAAAGGAAAAGGCTAACAAAAATGTAGCAAAAAAGAACTGTGCAACGTGATTTGAAGCAACAGATAACGCCAAGGGAGTCTCAAGAGAGGAGGAAGATCCACCTGCGGACGCCGACCCCGAGAGATCCAGCGGCAATCATGCGCACGGGATCCCAGGCGGATCTGCCTACTCCACCAACCGCAGGATCCATGGGTGGCCCGTCTGCGTCCGACACGCGGGCTGTCTCCACCGAGCGGTCGGGCGGGTCCGGACCTGGCGCGTCGCCCCGCGCCAAGTGGCGCTCGTCGATTGGGTCAAACCATCGGTCTATACCTCAAGGGGGCATTGTAAAGTATTATTTTTTCAAATTTTCTTTCATAGCCATGTTTGGCACGTCTCGGTCACCATCTGCAAGAAAATTTGGGTGATTTGGAGGTGGTGGAAAAAATCACGTATGTTCAAAAACTGGCTTAAGTTAGACCAAATGGCCCCTCCGGAATGCGATGATTTTTCTCGACCACCTCCAAATCACCTATATTTTGGCACACATGATCTCTTGCACAAACAAAGCTAGTTTTCCAAGGTTTTATATTTTTTGAATTTTTTATTAATTTATACTGCCCTCTAGACTGACTGGTCAAACCATCGGTCTATACCTTAAGGGGGCATTCTAAAGTATTATTTTTTCAAATTTTCTTTCATAGCCATGTTTGGCACATCTGGGTCACCATCTACAAGAAAATTTGGGTGATTTGGAGGTGGTGGAAAAAATCACGTATGTTCAAAAACTGGCTTAAGTTAGACCAAATGGCCCCTCCGGAATGCGATGATTTTTTCGACCACCTCCAAATCACCTATATTTTGGCACACATGATCTCTTGCACAAACAAAGCTAGTTTTCCAAGGTTTTATATTTTTTTGAATTTTTTATTAATTTATACTGCCCTCTAGACTGATTGGTCAAACCATCGGTCTATACCTCAAGGGGGCATTCTAAAGTAATATTTTTTCAAATTTTTCTTTCATAGCCATGTTTGGCACATCTGGGTCACCATCTACAAGAAAATTTGGGTGATTTGGAGGTGGTGGAAAAAATCACGTATGTTCAAAAGCTGGCTTAAGTTAGACCAAATGGCCCCTCCGGAATGAGATGATTTTTTCGACCACCTCCAAATCACCTATATTTTGGCACACATGATCTCTTGCACAAACAAAGCTAGTTTTCCAAGGTTTTATATTTTTTTGAATTTTTTATTAATTTATACTGCCCTCTAGACTGACTGGTCAAACCATCGGTCTATACCTCAAGGGGGCATTCTAAAGTATTATTTTTTTAATTTTTCTTTCATAGCCATGTTTGGCACATCTGGGTCACCATCTACAAAAAATTTGGGTGATTTGGAGGTGGTGGAAAAAATCACGTATGTTCAAAAACTGGCTTAAGTTAGACCAAATGGCCCCTCCAGAATGCGATGATTTTTTTCGACCACCTCCAAATCACCTATATTTTGGCACACATGATCTCTTGCACAAACAAAGCTAGTTTTCCAAGGTTTTATATTTTTTTAAATTTTTTATTAATTTATACTGCCCTCTAGACTGACTGGTTAAACCATCTGTCTATACCTCAAGGGGGCATTCTAAAGTATTATTTTCTCAAATTTTCTTTCATAGCCATGTTTGGCACATCTGGGTCACCATCTACAAGAAAATTTGGGTGATTTGGAGGTGGTGGAAAAAATCACGTATGTTCAAAAACTGGCTTAAGTTAGACCAAATGGCCCCTCCGGAATGCGGTGATTTTTTTCGACCACCTCCAAATCACCTATATTTTGGCACACATGATCTCTTGTACAAACAAAGCTAGTTTTCCAAGGTTTTATATTTTTTTGAATTTTTTATTAATTTATACTGCCCTCTAGACTGACTGGTCAAACCATCGGTCTATACCTCAAGGGGGCATTCTAAAGTATTATTTTTTCAAATTTTCTTTCATAGCCATGTTTGGCACATCTGGGTCACCATCTAAAAGAAAATTTGGGTGATTTGGAGGTGGTGGAAAAAATCACGTATGTTCAAAAGCTGGCTTAAGTAGACCAAATGGCCCCTCCGGAATGCGATGATTTTTTCGACCACCTCCAAATCACCTATATTATGGCACACATGATCTCTTGCACAAACAAAGCTAGTTTTCCAAGGTTTTATATTTTTTAAATTTTTTATTAATTTATACTGCCCTCTAGACTGACTGGTCAAACCATCGGTCTATACCTCAAGGGGGCATTCTAAAGTATTATTTTTTTAATTTTTCTTTCATAGCCATGTTTGGCACATCTGGGTCACCATCTACAAGAAAATTTGGGTGATTTGGAGGTGGTGGAAAAAATCACGTATGTTCAAAAACTGGCTTAAGTTAGACCAAATGGCCCCTCCGGAATGCGATGATTTTTTTCGACCACCTCCAAATCACCTATATTTTGGCACACATGATCTCTTGCACAAACAAAGCTAGTTTTCCAAGGTTTTATATTTTTTTGAATTTTTTATTAATCTATACTGCCCTCTAGACTGACTGGTCAAACCATCGGTCTATACCTTAAGGGGGCATTCTAAAGTATTATTTTTTCAAATTTTCTTTCATAGGCATGTTCGGCACATCTGGGTCACCATCTACAAGAAAATTTGGGTGATTTGGAGGTGGTGGAAAAAATCACGTATGTTCAAAAACTAGCTTGGAATGCGATGATTTTTTCGACCACCTCCAAATCACCTATATTTTGGCACACATGATCTCTTGCACAAACAAAGCTAGTTTTCCAAGGTTTTATATTTTTTTTTGAATTTTTTATTAATTTATACTGCCCTCTAGACTGACTGGTCAAACCATCGGTCTATACCTCTAAGGGGCATTCTAAAGTATTATCTTTTTCAAATTTTCTTTCATAGCCATGTTTGGCACATCTGGGTCACCATCTACAAGAAAATTTGTGTCACAATTTTTGAATTTTTCCTGAATTTTTTATGCCCTGCCCAATGCCGGTTCGAAACATGCGGCTTCACGGAGCCACTATAAATTGTACGAAAGGAGATCTTTCATATTACATATAATCAACTTGCAATTCATGAAAAAACTCCTTCATGTTACAAATAATCATTACACCTTTATTCAAAAATTGTTTTTTGCACACACACACACACACCATCTTTAACTACTTTTTTTAATATTTGATGAAATGAAGGAATATGTGTTCAGTTATTGGAATATTTGATCATATATATGGTGGAGTATTTGCTATTTTTGCTTACTCAAATGAAGGAAAGATGTCATATGTGTCGACAAACAATTTCCACTTACTTCAATAAAAAACATTAATTTACTTAACGCAAAGTTTTACATTTGGTCCGATTTGCTTATGGGCAGAGCATGTTGCACATGGCCACATCATGGGAATTTATTGCACCATTGCCACAGCATGTGAAGTGTTTGCAGCATGCCTGATCAGTGAAGCAACAGTGATGCGGCATGTCTGATCATTGCAGCAACTAAATTCAAGCAAATCATACATCTAAGCAACCATAATGGCAAATTTAAGGGACACAAATATAGATAGAAATATATACTACTGCCATAGATAGCAGCATCCACACAGCACACTTGCTGATGCAGACCACTACCATATTAGATATGTTTGGACCGCACATCACAGTACTGCACTTAGATAAAGTTCATACTAAATTACCACTACAAGTTTCCACCATCAGAATACCACACAAAGTTCACCAAAAGGACTCAGCCTTCCTACATCATACGACAACGAGGGTCTAGGGCAACTACATTCTACATTCTCAGGACCTTCAGGAGGGCAGCATGCTGACCAATGATCTTGTAATCATGACTGGAGATTGATGTAGCCCGGCAATGCTCCATCAGATGCTCCAGCAACCCAGACCTGGGCTTGGGCCTGCTGCAGTAGGGGCACCGGTACTTGTCTGACCTCCAGTTGTAGTACCTAGCAGCTCCTTGGGCCCTGATCTTCAGCACCTCCTTCTCTTCAAAGGACTTGACGTTCCCCTCGACCACATCATCTCCAGATTCATACTGCACACATTAATGACTGACATTAATACATTATGCATTCAAATAATATAAACATCTAACACTAAGTCAATGCACAAATAACATTTCAGCTAGGCCTTACCTCGTACGGCTCATCCTCATCACTGTCATAAGGGTAGTAGCCAGATGAGTCCCACTTCCTCTTCTGGCCAACTAGATCCTCCTTCTGCTATATTGTCAACCAAGCTAGTCATTTACAAGGAATTGAATTGCACTTCCATTAATGTCATGACAAACAAGTTGATTTTGCATAATGATGGAAAGCTCCTAACTATATTTCATACACTATATATGAAGCTATATACATACTAAACAATTAGCTTATGAAAATACAAGCTCATTCATATGGACATACAATTTTAGTTTTTGCTTTTGAACATGCATAGGAAGGTATAAATGAATATCATTCCTCTCTTATTAACCCATGATATAGCAGTTTTTGACAGACAATGCAAATAGGACCTTTATATATAACTTCACAAACATGTCAGGTTTTCATTTTATTTGTAAATCTTAATAAATATTTAGTTCAAAGCAGTTCTCAATGATCACTCATAAGTCAGAATAAGTGAAATGGTGAAGCCTAACTCCTACATCTAATTATAATACCCTAACTCCAGCATCTAATTAAAAAACACTAACTCCTAGATCCACTGGAACATTGAATCACAAAATTTACTTACATATATCATTGGATATAAATGAATCGACTACAAATAACACTAACTCATACATCTAATTAAAATATCATAACTCTTACTTCTACTGCATCATTAAGTCACACCATTTAATTACATTTATCTCTACCTATATATGAATCTAATACAGAAGAAACCTAACTAAACATCTAATTAAGAAACACTAACTATTACATCTACTACACATTCAATCACAGAATCTATATAACTGTCTATACATGAATAATACAATAATCATAGGTCCACCATATAACTGGCTAAAAATGAATCCAATACAAGAATACCCTAACTAAACATCTAATTAAAAAACCCTATCTACTACATCTACTGGATGATTCATATGACATTCATGCATGGAGTTATGTAGCAACAATTTAATATGAGTTGGTCATCTGGCATAGTTGCATGTCTAGCAAACCTACTTATGGTACACTTTCTAAGTACAGGAATCCTACATATCAAAAATAAACCTACCTACAATTTGAGTTTATGGATAATGAAGTGAAGCTCCTAACTATTTTAAAATTGTGCACTAGTTAAACATACTGTGTTCATTTCAACAATTAATTGATATACTTCAAATGAACGAAGTAGGATTTTAACCTCATTTGTACAATATCAACTTTAGGTGTTGGGTGGCCCACTGAGGGAATATGCAAAACAAATCTAACAACATATACAGCACATAACAAAATCTGAGCACATGAGGCAATCCAGATTCCAATATAAAATACCTAACTCTCATTATGATCTCTCTAGCATTCAACCACGAATCAACTACAAAAAACCCTAACTCTCAAATGGGGTTCCCCATTCAATCAAAAAACCCTAACAAGCAGAAGGGGGTGCCGCATTCAATCACAGATCTACAATTAAAAAAACCCTATCTACTAAATCTTATGCTTATCAACTACAACTATGAGAGGAGGGGAACGAGAAGCATTACCACATCCACCACCTGCTTGTCGCTCGCCTCCGCACCTGCATCCAGTGCGCCGCCAGACGCCGTCATCACCAGGTCCGGCACGACGGAGTCCGAGCCCACCACCCCCTGCTCCACCAGATCCGCCGCCGCAGCGACCGATGCAGCGACTGCGGGTGCATCATCTCCCGCACCGCCGACGGCGGCCACTTCTTGGACGGCATCTGTCGCGGTGTTCGCGGCCTCGACCGCAACTCCGTGCGCAGCGGCGGCAGCGCCACCAACTTGCGCCATCGAAGCCTAAGAGAACCCACCGGAGAGAGGGAGGCGGTGGGGTTGAGCTAGTATGTGCGGTGGCGGGGCGATGGAGACGAGGGGGAGACGATGCGGCAAGGAGAGAGGGAGTGAGCCGATTTGGGGGGAAATGGTGGGGGCGATGCGGCCGGTGGTGGTTCCCCTCCCTCTTTATAGGATGTGACGTTTTTGGAAGTTATCGTGCGCCGCGTGGCCGCGTGGCTAGCCCACGACCGCCGCACGTGATGAGGGAAAACGAAACGCCCACGCATACGACCGCCGCACGTGACAAGGGAAAACGATACGCCCACGTACAATACATGTATACCTCAGTGTACAAAAGTAATCGGGCCGGTGCGGGCTTGTACAGGGCTGTACCCGCGCTCTTTGCGGGCATAAAAAGACAATCGTGCCCCTCTTCACGAATCGTTTTTGACAGATCCCAGCCGTCCTTGTGTTTCTCCCCCTCGCGTTCAGCCCGGGGGGAGCACCGGAGCAGAAACCCGCGTTTGGAAGCTACTCGCACCTTCCCGGTAGCTCCACGGCCCACGACGTTTGGAATAATTTAATTGAAACAGAGCCCCGCGCGCGCGTTCTGCTGGAACGGAAAAGACTGCATACCTTCAAGCTTCATCCCGATTTCAAAAGGAAAAAACAAAAAGCTTCATCCCGGGCTAGCACAAGGCTATCATCCTGCCACAACTCCATCCCCGTTGTCTCCCATTGCCTGTATCTCCCCGCTCACATCTTGCTAAAATTCCATTTCCATCTGCTTGCAGAGTACCTAAACTCTTTGACGACCTTGCTATTGAGATCGCAGGGCTTGGTTGTTCTGAAGTGTGCCACTCTTGCGCCCCGTCTCCGTTCATTCAGATTCGCGCGTCTTCGTCTCTTCGCTCTCTCCAGCCGCGCCGTACACCGGCAAGCCGCCATGTACAATACACATTCTCTGTGCGGACGGCCAACAGCACGGGAGGAAAGCACAGGTGAGTTGCTCCTTCTCTACATTCCCGTTTTTCTTTTTCTGTTGATGGTTATGAGTTTGGAGAATTCCTTTATGTCAAATTGCTTCCTGTCATTAGGATTAGCTGGTTATAACTTGTTGATGTTCTTGGCTATTTCTTTGCATGCAAGGTGTTTGCGTTTTTGACTAAGCCAGTATAAGTTGTAGATTCTGTACGTAGACTACAAAAGCTACTATGTTTTGAGATAAGTGTGTCACGGAAGATGATTTGATTATTTTCCTTGATTTTTTATGACTCTGCTATTTTATTTGGGCCATTTCGTTGTTCACATTTAAAATATTTATTTTGATAGAAATATGATTGACATTCATTACTGACGGACATCAACTGCGATAATGAATTCATATTTTCTGTTTACCCATGAAAAAATGATTGTTGGCTAAAGAACATTCTCTCTCTCTCTCTCTGTGCATGCCCTGAAATGTAAATTCCAGTTCAGTACCAATCTTTTCTTGTGTGTGTCTCATTAAGCTGATGATTGTAGATCAATATCGTCACCTAACTGAACAAACCGGTGTTGTACCAACGGATCCTTCTCAACGCAAACGTTACCGTGATCGGGTTAGGTATATGCAGATGACGCCACAACAGAGAGAAGCTTATTTGAAAAGGAGTCGTGAGTACAAACGAATCAAGCGAGGTGACAGTGCAATTAGTAAGACTGTGCAACCCGTAAGAGGGGAGACCAGTATGAGTACCAATGGTAACACACACTTGCCAACTGAATCTTCTACGACGCCAGAAGGTACTTTGTTGTGTGATGATAAGTAAAATAATCATCTTCACTATACATGATTAGGTGGTGACATTAGTCTGCAATTTGTGTGCCAGGGAAAGAAGTAGCCGTGACTATGTTACAAGAACAAGAAAGCCTTCCATTTTCAGGTTCTATGACACACAGTTCAGGGGTCCATCAAAGTAGGTGTCTGACAAAAAGGAAACGAGGTTGATCAAAATATATTAATTCAGTACTAATACATTTCTGTTTACTAATATTACAGACTAATTTGTTTGTTGTAATGTCAAAAACAGTGACAACAGTCGATAGTTATGATGTGTCTGCATCTGACCAAAGCGTCCTTGTTCAGCCAAACATGTGCCACCCAAAAAAGGGTACTCGGCTGAAGATCAGTCCATCTGGAATTTCTGTATCTCCTATTGCTTCAGAAGGCCAAGTTGTAATTGATGCGCAAAAAAATAACAGTGGATGTAAGCGGTGACACGGCACTAGCTGGTATTCCCAATTGGCACCTGAACAAAAAGAAGCATATTTACAAAGAGGCCGTGAGTATAAAAGAAGAAGAAAGTCTCAAGACGCAAGTTGCAGCCATGCACAAGATACATCTGATGGGTCAATTAGTAGTAATTTACAAAATACAGTTGGATATACTCATGTGCAACTACAAGGTCATACCAGCCGTCAACATGAAGATCTCATCTACCTGCCAAACGATTCTTTTCCTGCCATTCAAGGTAATCTCAGTACCAACTAGCATTTATCTATTATATTGGTCCATATAAAACATTGTGTGACGTATATGATGATTCGACAATCAACAGATAACATTGGGGAAACAGGAGAAATGCTTGGATATAATGATGACCCTGATGAAGAAATTCGTATGTTTAGTGGGCATGGTAATTATTACTGTATTTAATCGACAATATTACTTTTAAATATGATTTGTATTTCTAATCTAGCCTAATAAAAAATGCAGGTTTTGAATTTCAGTCGTATTTAGAAAATAATAATGCCCAAAGTTGCATTCAGGCAGATCCATATGATCATATATATCAAAATTTACCCACTGATTATCATCTTCTAGATCCAGTTCCTGACTGTAGGCATTGCAATGCAAAAAGGTTCCAGTATGAGAAACCAACGTTTTGTTGCATGGGTGGAAAAGTTAAAATAGTAACTCCACCAGTCCCTGATGAATTACGTCGACTGTACAGCAGCCAAGATCCAGATGCGAAGTATTTCCGGGATAACATACGTTACTTCAATTCTCACTTCTCCTTTACATCTCTTGGTGTTGTCTTGGATCAACGTTTTTGCAATAACAGATCTGGAGTTTACACATTCCGCGCACAAGGTCAAATTTATCATCGAATTGACCAATTAGTGCCAAAGGATGATGGGCCCAAGCATCTACAACTGTACTTTTATGACACTGATGCAGATTTACAGCAAAGATTTCGTCATTCACCTAACCTTGGTAAAGATCTCATCAGAAAATTGTTGGGCATACTCTCATCTAATCCTTATGTCCATATCTTTAGAAGTCTCGGCTCCATTCCAAACCTTTGCGAGTATAGGATTGAGCTCAACACAAATATTGCTTTAGACCAGAGAGTATATAATGCTCCGACAGCATCACAGGTGGCAGCAATTTGGGTCGAGGGAAGCGATCCTCGAGGTCATTTTGATAGAAGTATCATGATTTATGGTGTATCAGACCGTCCACTATATATATAAGCATATCATGGTTGTTATGATCCACTATCATATCCGTTGTTTTTCCCAAACGGAGAGGTCGGATGGAACTTGGATCTGCCCAGATTAAGTCGACATGCTAGGAAAATAATAGACAATCAAGCAAATGATTTTGATATAGAAGGTAAGTTTCCATCATACATTAATTGGTTACATGCTGAAAGTTTTAGTTTCTATAACTATTTAATAATCAATATATTATTTTGGATTCTGTAGGAATGCTAGAGAATAGTTCTGGTTCTTGCATCTCACCAAGAGAATATTATTGTTTCAAGCTGCAAATTAGACCTGGGAAGTTTAACATCTTACTCTTTGGAAGGCGATTGACTCAACAATATATAGTTGATATGTACATTAAGATTGAATCAATAAGATTGGCATTCTTGTCAAAGCCATCAACTCAGGTTCTCATCAGAGCAGATTTGTATCAAGGATTGGTCGATAGCATTGTTGCCGGTGAAACACGTGGGTGCATGACAGGTAGGCGCATTGTGCTTCCCCCATCATTTATCGGAGGACCAAGAGATATGCGTCGAAGATATCTGGATGCAATGGCTTTGGTCCAACGGTTTGGGAAACCAGACATATTCCTTACAATGACTTGCAACCCACATTGGGAAGAGATAACTAGAGAACTAGCAGGTCAATCACCACAAGACAGGCCGGACTTGGTAGCACGAGTCTTCAAGGCAAAATTGGAGGATTTAAAGGATCTTTTGTTTAAGAAGAAATTCTTTGGTGAAGTTGCTGCACATGTGCACGTAATTGAATTTCAGAAAAGAGGTCTACCACATGCACATTTTCTAATAATTCTGAAATCAAACTACAAGATAACTAATCCGGACCAATATGATGAGATAATATCAGCTGAAATTCCTGATAATGATAAATATCCTATGCTGCATGATTTAGTTATTAAGCACATGATGCACGGCCCATGTGGAGTTCTCAACATAAATAATCCTTGCATGGAAAATGGAAGTTGTCGGTATCATTATCCTCGACATTTCGCAGAGAGGACTCTTATCCAATTTATAGGCGCAGGAATGACGGCCGTCGAGTGCGCATCAGGGGTGCAGTTTTGGACAATAGATGGGTTGTCCCATATAATCCCTATTTACTTATTCGATACAATTGCCATATAAATATTGAAGTTTGCTCTAGCATCAAGGCTGTGAAATAGTATTTATTCAAATACATCTACAAAGGTCATGATCGTGCCTCCATTGTCATCGAAGCCGCAGAAGATGATGCAGTTATTAATGAAATTCGTGAGTATAGAGATGCAAGGTTTATTTCACCTCCGGAAGCAATCTGGAGGATTTACTCTTTCAACCTTAGTGAGATGTATCCATCAGTTATACAGCTACAAGTCCATCTGCCAAATATGCACCTTGTTCACTATAAAGATTCAGAAAAACTAGAGGATGTGGTCTGCAAAGGATCGTCTTCGAGAACAATGCTAACTGAATACTTCAGAATGAACTCTATTGATAGTTATGCCAGGAATTTCTTATACAAGGAATTTCCTGAATTTTTTGTATGGAACAATGGTACCAAGAGCTGGAAACGTCGCAAACAGAGAATACAAGTAGGGAGACTTGTCGCTGCACACCCAGCTGAAGGAGAACGCTATTACTTGAGGATACTGCTAAATCATGTGAGAGGGGCTACATCTTTTGAGGATTTACGGACTGTCGATGGTTTTGTTTTTTCCACTTTTAGAGAGGCCGCAGAAAGAAGGGGTCTGATTGAAGCTGATTGTAGTATTTCTGATTGTCTGAGCGAGGCCGCGACATTTGCAATGCCTTCTGCCTTTAGAAGGCTTTTTGCTACAATATTGGTTTTCTGTGAGGTAAAAAATGTCCGTGAATTATGGGAAAAGCATTTTGAGGCCATGGCTGATGATTTTCAGCAGGGCAGCGCAACTGATAAAGAATCTATAGAGCAGATGGTACTTAGAGATATTAGTGATATCCTATATTCAATGGGGAAGGACATCAGTTGCTTTGATCTTCCAGAAATGCTAGATGGCACTGAGTTGGCTGGCTCTAATTGTAGAGAAGTAATAGAAGAGATGTCTATTAATATTGATCCAGAGCATTTGGACCTTTATGCAACACTAAATTGTGAGCAAAGACTTGCCTTTGATGAGATAATGCATCACGTCCTACAGAAGAAGAGTAAGGTATTCTTTATTGATGGTCCAGGAGGTACAGGAAAGACGCATCTCTATAAAGCTTTACTCGCTAAAGTGCGTTCCATGGGGCTAATGGCAATTGCAACTGCAACATCTGGAATTGCAGAATCCATCATGCCGGGCGGTAGGACAGCACATTCGAGATTTAAAATACCAGTAAATATTCATGATGACAGTTTGTGCAGCTTCAGTAAACAGAGTGGGACTGCAGAGTTGCTTCGGAGAGCGTCCTTGATAATTTGGGACGAAGTAGCCATGACAAAACGTCAAGCTGTGGAGGCACTTGATAGATCATTGCAAGATATTACTGGTGTTCTATCTCCATTTGGAGGAAAGGTCATAGTGTTAGGAGGAGATTTCAGACAAGTTCTCCCTGTAGTGAGGCGAGCCACAAGAGCACAAATTACAGATGCTACACTAAAGAAATCGTATCTTTGGCAGTGTATAAAACAAATAAAACTATGGCGTAATATGAGAGCACAATCTGATCCATGGTTCTTAGATTTTCTGTTAAGAATTGGTGATGGTACAGAAGAATCAATCGGCCAAGATTATGTGCGCCTACCAGATGAAATTGTTCTACCATACATAGATCCAAAACAGTCTGTCAGTGAGTTAATTAATGATATCTTTCCTTCACTTGGCCAGAATGGAATATCACCATCTTATATTAGTACTCGCGCCATTCTCTCCACCAAGAATGAATATGTTGATGAACTAAATGAGAAGCTTATTGATCGGTTTCCTGGGGAAGAACAAATCTACTATAGTTTTGATTCAGCAGTGGATGATCCACATAACTACTACCCACCTGAATTTCTAAACTCACTCACACCTAATGGCCTGCCTCCACATGTCCTTCGACTGAAGATTAATTGTCCTGTGATTTTACTTTGGAATCTAGATCCTTTTAACGGATTGTGCAATGGAACAAGACTTATTATCAGAGCATTTCAAGAGAACGCTATTGATGCAGAAATAATTGGCGGGCAACATGCTGGGAAAAGAGTATTCCTTCCATGAATTCCTCTATATCCTTCAGAAGATGATGTACTCCCCTTCAAGTTTAAAGGAAAGCAATTTCCAATTCGACTCAGCTTTGCAATGACAATCAACAAAGCTCAAGGTCAAACTATTCCAAATGTTGGCATCTATCTTCCAGAGCCGGTGTTCTCTCATGGTCAACTCTATGTTGCTTTATCAAGAGGGATGTCAAGACAAACAACAAGAATACTTGCAAAGCCAAATAAGGAAATTGATCCATCAGGAAAAAGCACCAAAAATATCGTCTACAAAGATGTCTTGATGTAATTTACATACAGGTATTGGTGTATTAGTCATTGTTACTTCTAATACTGCAAGTTTCTTTATGTTTACAAGCATAAAAATTACACATGTGCATCCATGCTTGATTCCATGACATTAGAAACATGCAATCTTGTGCGTGTGTATGTAACTTAAGGTGCTACCTGCAAGCATAGAATTGTCTCTGTTCCTCTTGCATTTTTTTGTCCAAGTGCATCCTTGTGGTATAATATTTTTTTCCCTTACAAATGTAATTACTGGGCAGGTTTGCAAAGCACCAAGTCCTTGCGGATGCCTATTCTAGAAGAATGTCAAGAGCTGATCATGTCTACAATGGTGCAGTAGCAAATGGTTTTTGAAGGAAATGTCTCTGAAAATTGGGGAATGTCAGCTGTCTAGGGAAATCTGTTTTGCGAAGAAGTTTAGCCTAATCAAAACTGAAACTTTTGTGTTGCAATTTGTAAATATGTTGTTACACATTAGAGTATATTTCTTATGTTGTTCTGTAAAATCTGATAAGAAGGACAAAGCTTGAGCTTTGAAGTAGATGATATATGTACACGTACCAAACACAAAGAGCACATATTTTTCCTCTGTTTTTTCTTTTTGTTTGAAGACAAGTGTGTCAAACTATGAATTTCAGGAAACTCAAAAAAAAATCCTTGGGTGTTCCTACATTGATGGTTTGCTATGTTAAAGGCCAACCTCAGGAAGCCCTCTATCCGGTCTTAAAAAGAATATACTCCATCCAATACGAATTAACTGACGCAACCTCTATACAATGTAAGTAAGACATTGCATAGAAGTCATGTCAATTAATTCAGATTGGAGCGAGTAACTCTTTATTCCCTTTGTCCTATATTAGTTGTTGTTGATACATCCGTTGTAGCAATAACTAATATGCGACAGAGGGAGTATTTTACTTATTTTGAGTTGCAAAGTTCACTTGGTGATGTTGGTCTACATTCATAAAGCTACACGTGCAAAGCACGTGCCATTTACTAGTATCTTGCAATGGGAAGAGGTGCCTGGTAGTGGGTTCGATCTTACGGTGCTTGATCCAAGTGACAGAAAGGGAAACGACATGTATGTATCGTTGCTACTAAGGAGAAAACGATGGGGTCTATCTCTACATAGATAGATCTTGTCTACATCATGTCATCGTTCTTATTGCATTACTCTGTTTTTCCATGAACTTAATACACTAGATGCATGCTGGATACCGGTCAATGTGTGGAGTAATAGTAGTAGATGCAGGAAGGAGTCAGTCTACTAATCTTGGACGTGATGCCTATAATGATCATTGCCTGGATATCATCATAATTATTTTAAGTTCTATCAATTGCCCAATAGTAATTTGTTTACCCACGGTTTGCTATTTTTCTCGAGAGAAGCAACTAGTGAAACCTACGGCCCCCAGGTCTTCTTTCTCATATATTTGCTTTGCGATCTATTTTATTTGCACTTTTTATTCAGATCTATTAAACCAAAAATACAAAAATACCTTGCTGCGTTTTATTTCAATTTATTTTATTTGCGATCTATCTTTCAATCTACTACAAATTTATCTCACGTCTGTTTGCCTATCTTGAGATGTCGTACCCCGGAAGGGATTGACAACCCCTTTAACCCGTCGGGATGCGAGGATTTATTATCTGTGTGCAGGGGATGTTACGTTGTGTTGCTCGGTTCTCCTATTGGTTCGATAACCTTGGTTTCATATCTAAGGGAAATACCTACCGCCGTTGTGCTGCATCATCCCTTCCTCTTCGGGGAAATACCGACGTAGCTTCAAGCGACAATAAAAGGAATTTCTGACGCTGTTGCTAGGGAGGATCTTCAACATATCCCAGGTTCCCAATCACAAATCTAATCTCCTTGCAATTTACATTATTTGTCATTTGCCTCTCATTTTCCTCTCCCCCACTTCACAAAAATTTGCCGTTCTATTTGCCCTCTTTTTCGTTCGCTCTTTTCTCGTTCGATCTTTTGTTTGCTTATGTTGCCATGTGCCTTCTATATGCTTGCATCTTCACTTTCTAAAAATCTATTGATATGGATCCCCATCCACTTGCAAATCTTGTTAAAAGATCCAATCATGATGAACACATTGCTAGTGAGTTGAGTGCACTAGATTATCTTTATGAAGTTTTGCTTAAGATTCATGGATCTAAAAATTGTGATGAAGAAATTTATAAGTGATTCATGATGATTGCACTGTTTTTACTATAAATTTTATTAATTTCAATTGTGCTAATAATATGCAAAACCCTAAGCTTGGGGATGCTGATTTTGCTATGTCCATTACTTATTGTAATGATCATGATTGGGGTGATAATGATTCTTATGATCTTGAAAGTTTATTTAAGCCTCATGATGAATATGTTTGCAATAATATTGAAAGTGGGTTTGGAAGAGCGTCAACTCTAGGTAAAAATAATCCCACATATTTGGAGAGTGTTCAATATTATGATTTTTTTTGACAAAAGTGGGTTCGGAGAGGTCATGACTTTATTTGATGATAATCCCACTATTTTGGAAGAGTGTCAACCTTGCATGCATGTGGATCATGAAGAGAATATTTTACTTGATAGTTATATTGTTGAATTTGAATATAATCCCACATGTAATTATTGTTAGAGAGGGAAATATGGTAGTAGAAATTTTCATGTTACAAAATTACCTCTAATTATGTTGAGATTGTCAATGTTTATTTCATCTCCTTCGCATATGCTAGATGTTTCTTGTCTTGATAATTTTTTGCTTATAAAATTCCTATGCATAGGAAGTATGTTAGACTTGAATGTGTTTGTCATATGTTACATGATGCTCTCTTTGTGTTTCAATTACTATCTTTCATGTGAGCATCGTTGAAATCTTATGCCTAGCTAGGGGCGTAAAACTATAGCGCTTGTTGGGACGCAACCCAATGAATAAATTTTATTTTTGCCTTTTGCTTTCTATTCTTGAGTTTTAGCACAATTATTCTACTGTTATGATTGTGTTTTTTGTGTTTTAATTAGTGTTTGTGCCTAGTAAAACCGATAGGATCTTCTTGGGTGATAGTTGTTTGATCTTGCTGAAAAAGAAGGAAACTTTATGCTCACGCAAATAATTGTTAAAAATCACCAGAACATGATAAAATGCCAAATCGTTTTGTAGAAGATTAATATACAAATTACCCAGGGCTTCCTAGTTTTTCAAAAAAATTGGAGGTCCAGAAGTATTCGAACAAATCAGATTGCTACATACTGTTCTGTTTTGACAGATTCTGTTTTCTTTGTGTTGTGTGCTTATTTTGATGGCTCTATGGTTTTCTTTGATGAGTTTTTTTCATAGAAAAGTTGAAATGCAGTAGATATAATACAAAAAAAATTGGTTTGATACAGCACTTATAGTAGTGATTTATTTTTCTTACACTAACGGATCTCACGAAGATTTTGTTGAGTTTTGTGTGATTGAAGTTTTCAAGTTTTGGGATATCTGACGATGGATGAAGGAAGGATGGAAGAGCATAAGCTTGGGTATGCCCCGGCATCCCAAGCTATTATCCAAAAATGAGCAACAACTAACCTTGGGGATGCCCCCGAGTGGCATCCCCGCTTTCATCCAACAACTATCGGTATTTTACTTGAAACTATAGTTTTATTCGTCACATTATAGGTGTTTTGCTTGGAGCGTCTTGTATGAGATGAGTCTTTTCTTGTTTAATTTTGTGTTTTAAGTCATCAATCCTTGCTGGATACACTTATTTGGGAGAGCCAAAATTATGTCATGACTTTTTAGAATTGCTCTCTATGCTTCACTTAAATTTTTTATGAGCAATAGACTTGCTCTAGTGCTTCACTTATATCTTTTTAAGCACGGTGTGCTTACTATCTTTGAAGAAATGCTCTCTTGCTTCACTTAGATTTATTTGAGAGTTAGTAAAATTTTAAAGAAATTCTCTCTTGCTTCACTTAAATTATTTTGAGAGAAAGAAAAAGAATTATGCTCGTGATCTTCACTTATATTTGTTTGAGCTTATGAAAAGCAACGTATGAAAATTAGTCCCAAAGTGATAGATATCCAAGAAGGATATAATAAAAAATTCATGAAGATCATTGGAGAAAATAAACTTGGTTCTTAGTAATAGTTTTGAGATATGATGATGTGATATGTGAGTTATGTTGATGAGTAATTATGCTTTAGTAAGAATATTGGTGTTAAGGTTTGTGATTCCCTATGCAAGTATGAAAGTCAATAGTCATGCAATGAAAATTATATCCTACTTGTGGTGCACTATTCGGTGTTATTTATGCTTAATGCTTGCTTATGAGATTATCCGTTTCTTGGTTGGTCGCTTCCCAATCTTTTGCTAGTCTTCACTTTGCACCAAGTATGATCTCTACTTGTGCATCCATAATACTTTAAAACAGTTCTGCCACATGAGTCCACTATATCTACCTATATGCGGTATTCTTTTGCCATTCTAAGCAAATGTGCATCTGCCATCTCTAATTTTCAAAATAAACTTCTCTTTTGTGTGTTTGTTTCACTTGCGGAGCGGTGAGGGGTGGCTAATATTTTCCATGCTGGATGTGTTATTCTCAAGACGAGTGTTTATTCACTTGTCATTGCACGAGAGTAAGGCAAAGTTCTTAGGGATGCCCAGTCCCGAAATGCAAAAATTGAATTTACTTTATGTCAAATAATAAATTCCTTGGAAAGTGTTTGTATGGAGGGCAACCATGGATACGGCTAGCCATGGAAAGTGAAAGTATGGTGTAAAAAGGAATAAACTTTATTTTCTGTTTGGGAACCGCCTATGGCATATCTAGCATGGAAAGTGTTGGGAACTCTAAGTTGTTTTCGTTGGTGGGATGGATACACCTCTCAAAATGTTTTTATCTCTAATTTTTTGCTTTGAGCTATGGCACCTCTACATATCCCTACTTCCCTCTACGAAGGGCCTTTCTTTTACTTTATGCAATTTTTATTTTGAATTTGAGGCTCCATCTTCTGTCATAAAAAGCACTAACTAGGAGGCAATATGATCGTACTTAAGTATTGGGTGTAGCTAATATTTGAGTGTATTTCATGAATGGATCAATGTTTGAGCATGATGGGCTAGGGATAACTTATTTTAGCATTGATATTTTGAAAGACATGTTTGCTTGTTGATATGCTTGAGTGTCTAAATTATTGTGTCAAAACTAGACTATTGCTTTGAATCACATAAAAGTCCAATTGTCCATGCTATAAAGAAAAGAATATGATATGACATGATAGGCAGCATTCCACATCAAAAAATTCTGTTTTTATCACTTACCTACTCAAGGACGATTAGGAGTTAAGCTTGGGGATGCTGATACGTCTCCAACGTATCTACAATTTTTGATTGTTCCATGCTATTATATTATCAATCTTGGATGTTTTATAATCATTTTATATCATTTTTTTGGTACTAACCTATTGGCATAGTGCCAAGTGCCAGTTGCTGTTTTTTCCATGTTTTTTACATCCTAGGAAATCAATATCAGATAGAGTCCAAATGCCACGAAACTTCACTGGGATTTTTTATGGACCAGAGGGAAGATATTGGGCCCTGGTTGCACCTGGGGGGAGTCCCGAGGAGGGGACAACCCACCAGGGTGCCCCAGGGGCCTAGGCGTGCCCTGGTGGGTTGTGCCCATCTCGGCTGCCCCCTGAACCACCTCTTTGCTCTATAAATACCCCAATATTCCAGAAACCCTTAAAGCATCGAGGAAATATTCATCCAGCCCCTGCAGAGTCTAGAACCACCAGATCCAATCTAGACACCATCTCAGATGGGTTCACCACCTCCATTGGTGCCTCTCCGATGATGCGTGAGTAGGTCTTTGTAGACCTTCGGGTCCGTAGTTAGTAGCTGCATGGCTTTCTCTCTCTCGCTGAATTCTCAATACAATGGTCTCTTGGGGATCCATATGATGTAACTCTTCTGCTGTGTGTTTGTTGGGATCTGAAGAACTTCGAGTTTATGATCAGTTATAACTTTTTATATCATGAAAGTTATTTGAGTTTCTTTGATCTCTTATATGCATGGTCTCTTGTAGCCTCATATTTATTCTCTGATATTTGGATTTTGTTTGGCCAACTTGATCTATTTATCTTGCAATGGGAAGAGATGCCCGGTAGTGGGTTCGATCTTACGGTGCTTGATACCAGTGACAGAAAGGGAAACGACACGTATGTATCGTTGCTACTAAGGATAAAACGATGGGGTCTATCTCTACATAGATAGATCTTGTCTACATCATGTCATCGTTCTTATTGCATTACTCCGTTCTTCCATGAACTTAATAGACTCGATGCATGCTGGACAGCGGTCGATGTGTGGAGTAATAGTAGTAGATGCAGGCAGGAGTCGGCCTACTAATCTCGGACGTGATGCATATATAATGATCATTGCCTGGATATGGTCATAATTATTTGAAGTTCTATCAATTGCCCGACAGTAATTTGTTTACCCACTTTTTTCTATTTTTCTCGGGAGAAGCCACTAGTGAAACCTACGGCCCCCGAGTCTTCTTTCTCATATATTTGCTTTGCGATCTATTTTATTTGCACCTTTTATTAAGATCTATTAAACCAAAAATACAAAAATACCTTGCTGCGTTTCATTTCTATTTATTTTATTTGCGATCTATCTTTCAATCTACTAAAAATTTATCTCACGTCCATTTGCCTATCTTGAGGCGTCGTACCCTGGAAGGGATTGACAACCCCTTTAGCACGTCTGGTTGAGAGGATTAGTTATCTGTGTGCAGGGGTTGTTTACATTGTGTTGCTTGGTTCTCCAATTGGTTCGATAACCTTGGTTTCATATCTGAGGGAAATACCTACCGCCGTGCTGCATCATCCCTTCCTCTTTGGGGAAATACCGACGTAGCTTCAAGCGGCATCAAGCGTCATAGTGCTTAGGCGAAGCCCTGCGCGAATCACATCACCGTCACCACGCCGTCGTGCTGACGAAACTCTCCCTCGACCCTCTGCTGGATCAAGAGTTCGAGGGACCTCATTGAGCTGAACGTGTGCTGAACTCGGAGATGCCGTACGTTCGGTAATAGATCAGTTGGATTGTGAAGACGTTCGAGTACATCAAGCGCGTTAACCTAACGCTTCCGCTTTTGGTCTACGAGGGTACGTGGACACACCTCCCCCTCTCGTTGCTATGCATCTCCTAGATAGATCTTGCGTGATCGTAAGATTTTTTTTTGAAATTGCATGCTACATTCCCCAACAGTGGCATCCGAGCCAGGTCTATGCGTAGATGATATGCACGAGTAGAACACAAAGAGTTGTGGGCGATAATAGTCATACTGCTTACCACCAACGTCTTATTTTGATTCGGCGGTATTGTTGGATGAAGCGACTCGGACCAACCTTACGTGACCACGTTCATGAGATCGGTTCCACCGACAGACATGCAACTTGTTTTGCATAAAGGTGGCTAGCGGGTGTCTGTTTCTCCAACTTTAGTTGAATCGAATTTGACTACAGTCGGTCCTTGTTGAAGGTTCAAACAGCACACTTGACTAAAAATCATTGTGGCTTTGATGCGTAGGTAAGAACGGTTCTTGCTAGAAGCCCATAGCAGCCACGTAAAACTTGCAACAACAAAGTAGAGGACGTCTAAATTGTTTTTGCAGGGCATGTTGTGATGTGATATGGTCAAGACATGATGCTAAATTTTATTGTATGAGATGATCATGTTTTGTAACCGAGTTATCGGCAACTGGCAGGAGCCATATGGTTGTCGCTTTATTGTATGCAATGCAATCGCCCTGTAATGCTTTACTTTATCACTAAGCGGTAGCGATAGTCGTAGAAGCATAAGAATGGCGAGACGACAATGATGCTACGATGGTGATAAAGGTGTCGCGCCGGTGATGATGGTGATCATGACGGTGCTTCGAAGATGCAGATCACAAGCACAAGATGATGATGGCCATATGATATCACTTATATTGATTGCATGTGATGTTTATCTTTTATGCATCTTATCTTGCTTTGATTGACGGTAGCATTATAAGATGATCCCTCACTAAATTATCATAGTAAAAGTGTTCTCCCTGAAACTACTCCATCTCACATATAGTAGATATGATCAACATAGTGATGTTCACCATTGAAACTACTCCATCTCACGTGCTGATCGGACATGGTTTAGTTGATATGGATCACATGATCACTTAGAGGATTAGAGGGATGTCTATCTAAGTGGGAGTTCTTAAGTAATATGATTAATTGAACTTAAATTTATCATGAACTTAGTCCCTGATAGTATCTTGCTTGTTTATGTTTGATTGTAGATAGCTGGCCCGTGCTGTTGTTCCGTTGAATTTTAATGCATTCCTTGAGAAAGCAAAGTTGAAAGATGATGGTAGCAATTACATGGACTGGGTCCGTAACTTGAGGATTATCCTCATTGCTGCACAGAAGAATTACGTCCTGGAAGCACTGCTAGGTGCCAGGCCTGCTGCTGATGCAACTGACGATGTTAAGAACGTCTGGCAGAGCAAAGCTGATGACTACTCGATAGTTCAATGTGCCATGCTTTACGGCTTAGAATCGGGTCTTCAACGACGTTTTGAACGTCATGGAGCATATGAGATGTTCCAGGAGTTGGAGTTAATATTTCAAGCAAATGCCCGAATTGAGAGATATGAAGTCTCCAATAAGTTCTATAGCTGCAAGATGGAGGAGAACAGTTATGTCAGTGAGCATATACTCAAAATTTCTGGGTATAATAATCACTTGATTCAATTGGGAGTTAATCTTCCGGATGATTGCGTCATTGATAGAATTCTCCAATCACTTCCACCTAGCTACAAGAGCTTCGTGATGAACTACAACATGCAAGGGATGGATAAGACAATTCCCGAGCTCTTCGCAATGCTAAAAGCTGTGGAGGTAGAAATCAAGAAGGAGCATCAAGTGTTGATGGTCAATAAGACCACTAGTTTCAAGAAAAAGGGCAAAGGGAATAAGAAGGGGAACTTCAAGAAGAACAGCAAGCAAGTTGCTGCTCAGGAGAAGAAACCCAAATCTGGACCTAATCCTGAAACTGAGTGCTTCTACTGCAAGCAGACTGGTCACTGGAAGCGAAACTGCCCCAAGTATTTGGCGGATAAGAAGGATGGCAAGGTGAACAAAGGTATATGTGATATACATGTTATTGATGTGTACCTTACTAATGCTCGCAGTAGCACCTGGGTATTTGATACTGGTTCTGTTGCTAATATTTGCAACTCGAAACAGGGACTACGGATTAAGCGAAGATTAGCTAAGGACGAGATGACGATGCGCGTGGGAAATGGTTCCAAAGTCGATGTGATCGCGGTCGGCACGCTACCTCTACATCTACCTTCGGGATTAGTATTAGACCTAAATAATTGTTATTTGGTGCCCGCGTTGAGCATGAACATTATATCTAGATCTTGTTTGATGCGAGACGGTTATTCATTTAAATCAGAGAATAATGGTTGTTCTATTTATATGAGTAATATCTTTTTACGGTCATGCACCCTTGAAGAGTGGTCTATTCTTATTAAATCTCGATAGTAGTGATACACATATTCATAATGTTGAAGCCAAAAGATGCAGAGTTGATAATTATAGTGCAACTTATTTGTGGCACTGCCGTTTGGGTCATATCGGTGTAAAGCGCATGAAGAAACTCCATACTGATGGGCTTTTGGAACCACTTGATTATGAATCACTTGGTACTTGTGAACCGTGCCTTATGGGCAAGATGACAAAAACACCGTTCTCCGGTACTATGGAGAGAGCAACAAATTTGTTGGAAATCATACATACAGATGTATATGGTCCGATGAATGTTGAGGCTCGTGGCGGATATCGTTATTTTCTCACCTTCACAGATGACTTAAGCAGATATGGGTATATCTACTTAATGAAACATAAGTCTGAAACATTTGAAAAGTTCAAAGAATTTCAGAGTGAAGTTGAAAATCATCATAACAAGAAAATAAAGTTTCTGCGATCTGATCGTGAGGAGAATATTTGAGTTACGAGTTTGGTGTACATTTGAAACAATGCAGAATAGTTTCGCAACTCACGCCACCCGAAACACCACAACGTAATGGTGTATCCGAACGTCGTAATCGTACTTTACTTGATATGGTGCGATCTATGATGTCTCTTACAGATTTACCGCTATGTTTTGGGGTTATGCTTTAGAGACGGCCGCATTCATGTTAAATAGGGCACCATCGAAATCCGTTGAGACGACGCCTTAAGAACTATGGTTTGGCAAGAAACCAAAGTTGTCGTTTCTTAAAGTTTGGGGCTGCGATGCTTATGTGAAAAAACTTCAACCTGATAAGCTCAAACCCAAATCGGAGAAATGTGTCTTCATAGGATATCCAAAGGAGACTGTTGGATACACCTTCTATCACAGATCCGAAGGCAAGACTTTTGTTGCTAAATTCGGAAACTTTCTAAAGAAGGAGTTTCTCTCAAAAGAAGTGAGTGGCAGGAAAGTAGAACTTGATGAGGTAACTGTACCTGCTCCCTTTTTGGAAACTAGTACATCATAGAAACCGGTTTCTGTGACACCTACACCAATTGGTGAGGAAGTTAATGATGATGATCATGGAACTTCAGATCAAGTTGCTACTGAACCTCGTAGATCAAACAGAGTAAGATCCGCACCAGAGTGGTACGGTAATCCTATTCTGGAAGTCATGCTACTAGATCATGATGAACCTACGAACTATGAAGAAGCAATGGTGAGCCCAGATTCCGCAAAATGGCTTGAAGCCATGAAATCTGAGATGGGATCCATGTATGAGAACAAAGTGTGGACTTTGGTTGACTTGCCCGATGATCGGCAAGCAATTGAGAATAAATGGATCTTCAAGAAGAAGACTAACGCTGACGGTAATGTTACTGTCTACAAAGCTCGACTTGTCGCAAAAGGTTTTCGACAAGTTCAAGGGATTGACTACGATGAGACCTTCTCACCCGTAGCGATGCTTAAGTCTGTCTGAATCATGTTAGCAATTGCCGCATTTTATAATTATGAAATTTGGCAACTGGATGTTAAAACTGCATTCCTGAATGGATTTCTGGAAGAAGAGTTGTATATGATGCAGCCAGAAGGTTTTGTCGATCCAAAATGAGCTAACAAAGTGTGCAAGCTCCAGCGTTCCATTTATGGACTGGTGCAAGCCTCTCGGAGTTGGAATAAACGCTTTGATAGTGTGATCAAAGCATTTGGGTTTGTACAGACTTTTGGAGAAGCCTGTATTTACAAGAAAGTGAGTGGGAGCTCTGTAGCATTTCTGATATTATATGTGGATGACATATTACTAATCGGAAATGATATAGAATTTCTGGATAGCATAAAGGGATACTTGAATAAGAGTTTTTCAATGAAAGACCTTGGTGAAGCTGCTTACATATTGGGCATTAAGATCTATAGAGATAGATCAAGACGCTTAATTGGACTTTCACAAAGCACAGACCTTGACAAAGTTTTGAAAAAGTTCAAAATGGATCAGGCTAAGAAAGGATTCTTACCTGTGTTACAAGGTGTGAAGTTGAGTAAGACTCAATGTCCGACCACTGAAGAAGATAGAGAGAAAATGAAAGATGTTCCCTATGCTTCAGCCATAGGCTCTATCATGTATGCAATGCTGTGTACCAGACCTGATGTGTGTCTTGCTATAAGTCTAGCAGGGAGGTACCAAAGTAATCCAGGAGTGGATCACAGGACAGCGGTCAAGAACATCCTGAAATACCTGAAAAGTACTAAGGATATGTTTCTCGTATATGGAGGTGACAAAGAGCTCATCGTAAATGGTTATGTTGATGCAAGCTTTGACACTGATCCGGACGATTCTAAATCGCAAACCGGATATGTGTTTACTTTAAACGATGGAGCTGTCAGTTGGTGCAGTTCTAAACAAAGCATTGTGGCGGGATCTACATGTGAAGCAGAGTACATAGCTTCTTCGAAAGCAGCAAACAAAGGAGTCTGGATGAAGGAGTTCATATCCGATCTAGGTGTCATACCTAGTGCATCAGGTCCAATGAAAATCTTTTCTGACAATACTGGTGCAATTGCCTTGGCAAAGGAATCCAGATTTCACAAAAGAACCAAGCACATCAAGAGACGCTTCAATTCCATCCGGGATCTAGTCCAGGTGGGAGACATAGAGATTTTCAAGATACATACGGATCTGAATGTAGCGGACCCGTTGACTAAGCCTCTTCCACGAGTAAAACATGATCAGCACCAAGGCTCCATGGGTGTTAGAATCATTACTGTGTAATCTAGATTATTGACTCTAGTGCAAGTGGGAGACTGAAGGAAATATGCCCTAGAGGCAATAATAAAGTTATTATTTATTTCCTTATTTCATGATAAATGTTTATTATTCATGCTAGAATTGTATTAACCGGAAACATAATACATGTGTGAATACATAGACAAACAGAGTGTCACTAGTATGCCTCTACTTGATAGCTCGTTAATCAAAGATGGTTATGTTTCCTAACCATGGACAAAGAGTTGTTATTTGATTAACGGGATCACATCATTAGGTGAATGATCTGATTGACTTGACCCATTCCGTTAGCTTAGCACTTGATCGTTTAGTATGTTGCTATTGCTTTCTTCATGACTTATACATGTTCCTATGACTATGAGATTATGCAACTCCCGTTTATCGGAGGAACACTTTGTGTGCTACCAAATGTCACAACGTAACTGGGTGATTATAAAGGTGCTCTACAGGTGTCTCCGACGGTACTTGTTGGGTTGGCGTATTTCGAGATTAGGATTTGTCACTCCGATTGTCGGAGAGGTATCTCTGGGCCCTCTTGATAATGCACATCACATAAGCCTTGCAAGCATTGCAACTAATGAGTTAGTTGCGAGATGATGTATTACGGAACGAGTAAAGAGACTTGCCGGTAACGAGATTGAACTAGGTATTGAGATACCGACGATCGAATCTCGGGCAAGTAACATATCGATGACAAAGGGAACAACGTATGTTGTTATGCGGTCTGACCGATAAAGATCTTCGTAGAATATGTAGGAGCCAATATGAGCATCCAGGTTCCGCTATTGGTTATTGACCAGAGACGTGTCTCGGTCATGTCTACATTGTTCTTGAACCCGTAGGGTCCGCACGCTTAACGTTACGATGACAGTTTCAATACGAGTTTATATATTTTGATGTACCGAAGTTTGTTCGGAGTCCCGGATATGATCACGGACGTGGCGAGGAGTCTCGAAATGGTCGAGAGATAAATATTGATATATTGGAAGCCTATATTTGGATATCGGAATTGTTCCAGGTGAAATCGGGATTTTTACCGGAGTACTGGGAGGTTACCGGAACCCCCCGGGAGGTAAATGTGCCTTAGTGGGCTTTAGTGGAAGAGAGGAGAGGTGGCTAGGGCTGGACCGCGCGCCCCTCCGCCCTAGTCCGAATAGGACAAGGATAGGGGGGCGGCGCCCCCCTTCCTTCTCTCTCTCCTCTTTCCCCCTCCCGAATCCTATTCCAACTAGGAAAGGGGGGAATCCTACTCCCGATGGGAGTAGGACTCCTCCTGGCGCGCCCTCCTCCTGGTCGGTCGCACCCCCCTTGCTCCTTTATATACGGGGGCAGGGGGGCACCTCTAGACACAAGTTGATCTTCGTGATCATTCCTTAGTCGTGTGCGGTGCCGCCCTCCACCATATTCCACCTCGGTCATATCATAGCGGTGCTTAGGCGAAGCCCTGCGATGGTAGAACATCAAGATCGTCACCACGCCGTCGTGCTGACGGAACTCCTCCCCGACGCTTTGCTGGATCGAAGCCCGGGGATCTTCATCGAGCTGAACGTGTGCTAAAACTCGGAGGTGCCGTAGTTTCGGTGCTTGGATCGGTCGGATTGGGAAGACGTACGACTACTTCAACTACGTTGCGTCAACGCTTCCGCTTCGGTCTATGAGGGTACGTAGACAACACTCTCCCCTCTCGTTGTTATGCATCACCATGATCTTGCGTGTGCGTAGGAAATTTTTTGAAATTACTACGTTCCCCAACAGCCTTAGCAGCTGAGGATGCTAGATTGGCTACATAACGGGCGGCCTTGGATGCGCGGGCGCAGCAACTTCAGTCAGAGGCTTATCAGCTCATGATGAGTATGAACGCATCTAATGAGGTAATGAGGAGGAGACATCAGAAAACTCAGTCCCGTTTGCCTCTTTATGATCCTCGGAATCTTTTCGCTACACCCGGAGCTGGCCCAAGTAACCCGCCAGGTGCAAATCAGCTTATGACATTCGGAGCGGGGGGCCCAGTTCAGCCTCAGGTGACGGCCCCTCTTGATGGGAATATGGCACCGCCCCGTTATGTGCCAATACCACCGGGTCACTTCTCCAACCCCATGGAGAACTTAATCGCAGCGTCAGCACGTTTGGAGGCTCTCCCAGTGGACGGTGATGATCCGACAGCGATGGAGACCCGGAGGATCAGAGAACTTGTCCGGACGGCTCTGGCCCAGCAAGAGACTTATTCTTACAGCCGGGACAGGATCCATTCAACTCCCCCGCCCTGGTTAGCTCCGCCTCGTCCAAACCGGTACCTGAGTTACAGCAGACACATGGAGTCAGAGGCCTTGTCAAGCAACACTCAGCGCCAAAATCAGCCTGGCGGGTATAACCCGGTGCAGGATCGGATACATCAGGAGGACGAGCAGGCGGCTCAGCTGGCATCCCAACAGGACTTGCCGTCTTACCCGACGACTTCCGTTGAGGCGGGAATAACGACTAGAACCGGCGGTGTTCCTTGTCTGGTATCGGCTCTACGAAATGTATGTTTGCCCAAGGATTTCAAGGGACCTCGAAAGGTGCCGAATTATACGACCGACTTACAGCCTGGGACATGGATTGAAAGTTACGAGATGGCCATGGAGCTGTTGGAAGTCAGTGACGCAGCAATGGCTAAGTACTTCACCATGATGTTGGATGGAATAGCCCGGTCTTGGTTAAAGGGCTTGCCGCCCAATTCCATTAGTTCATGGGCTGAGTTAAAAGCCCGGTTCATCCAGAACTTCAAGGACACTTGCAAGCAATCTATGTCAATTGTGGACTTAACAAATTGTAAGCAAGAGGAGGGCGAATCCACAACACATTGGGTGCACCGGGTCAAGGAGATTATACATTCATCTGACAAGATGGATGCCGGCTCTGCAGTCCTCATGTTAGAGAAGAATTGCCGCTTTGAGCCGCTGAGACAGAAGCTGGGGCGCCTTAAGCGTGATTGCAATGATATGGGTACGCTGATGGCAGCTTTAGTCAAGTATGTCGATTCTTATAGTACCAAGGACCCCGCGTCTGATGAGGAAAAGACAGGGAAGGGAAAGAGGAACGACAATGGAAAGGGTCAGCAGCATAACCCAATGAATCAAGGAGGCAATAAGTGTAAGGCGGAGGGTAACCCGGAGTTGGTGGCCAACGCCAACGCGCAGGGTAACAACCAGAGACATAAGCGAAAACCGCCCCCTCGATCTGGCGGGTCAGGTCCATCCCTTGAGCAGCTACTCAATGAGCCCTGCCCGAGACACGGCACCCGGGAACGACCCGCTACTCACTTGTGGAAGGATTGTGCGATTATGAAGGCTTTCAAGAATTCCAATACGTTTGACGGCAATCATGGCCCGGGTGGCGGTTCAGGAGCCGGTGGCTTTCATGGGCCGGGTGGCGGCTCAGGATCCGGCTTTCAGGGAAACCAGGGCGGTTATAATCAACAACAATCTGGTCAAGGAGGACAACAGCAGCAGCAGTCAGGTTATCAGAGCCATCCGAAGCAGCTGAATAGTGGACAGTATCATGTGTTCACCACTAGCTTGTGCAAACGTGATCAGAAAATTCATAAAAGGGTTGTGAACTCTGTTGAGCCGGCAGTCCCTCGTTACTCGAGGTGGTCAGAACAGCCCATTGTCTGGAGTAGGGAGGATCACCCTCCCCGGGTTGATAATCCGGGTCAACTAGCCTTGGTGGTGGCACCACGGGTCGGTGGATATAAATTCACTAAGGTGCTCATGGATGGAGGTAGCAGCATCAACATCCTCTATTACAAGACCTTTCAGCGCATGGGTTTAACTGACAAAAACTTAAAGACATCCAACACCATTTTCCATGGAGTGGTGCATGGTAAGTCGGCATACCCTGTCGGTAAAATTGAGCTGGAGGTGGCCTTTGGAGACGAGCATGATTCTAGGGCTGAGAAGTTAACCTTTGAGGTGGACAAAATCAAGAGTCCATATCACGCTTTGTTTGGGCGGCCGGCTTATGCCAAGTTTATGGCGCGGCCGTGTTATGTTTACTTGCAGCTAAAGATGCCGGGTTACAAGGGCACCATCACTATGCATGGAAGTCGAAAGGTGGCCCTGGAGTGCGAAGAAGGGGACGCGGCTTATGCCGAGTCTGTCTGTGCAGCAGAGGAGCTAAAATTTTATCAAGATAACGTTGACCCGGCGGATATGACCTCCCTCAAGAAGCCAACAATAGAACATGACCCGACGATGAAGTTTAAGTCGGCGGCTGAAACCAAGCTTGTCGATTTTACTCCAGGCGATTCATCTAAGCAGTTCAGCATCAATGCCAATTTGGATCCTAAATAGGAAAGCACGCTCATCGAGTTCATCCGTGAGAACCGGGACATCTTTGCAAGGAAGCCTTCCGACATGCCGGGTGTACCGAGAGGACTCGCTGAGCACACTCTTAATATTGGTCCGAAGTATAAGCCGGTCAGGCAGTTTCTGCGGCGATTCAACGAGGAACGACGAAAGGCTATTGGAGAGGAGGTCGCCCGGCTCTTGGCGGCTGGGTTCATCGTTGAAGTTTTTCACCCGGAGTGGTTGGCTAACCCGGTGCTCGTACTCAAGAAGAACGGCACCTGGCGCATGTGTGTGGATTACACGGACTTAAATAAAGCTTGTCCGGCTGATCCCTTTGCTCTTCCTCGTATTGATCAAATAATTGATGCTACGGCTGGTTGTGAGTGTTTGAGCTTTTTGGATGCTTACTCTGGGTATCATCAGATGAAGATGGCAATTAAGGACCAGGAGAAGATAGCTTTCATCACTCCGTTTGGAGCCTTTTGCTACATATCTATGCCTTTTGGGCTCAAGAGCGCCCAGGCGACTTACCAGCGGTGTGTACAGAACTGTCTCCACAATCAAATTGGGCGCAATGTTCATGCTTATGTGGATGACATAGTGGTGAAGTCCAGAGAGAAGGAAACCTTGATATCTGTTTTAAAGGAGACCTTTGATAATCTCCGGGTTTACAAGATGATGCTTAACCCGGAGAAGTGTGTATTTGGTGTACCTGCAGGCAAGCTTTTGGGATTCTTGGTCTCAAACAGGGGCATTGAAGCTAATCCAGAGAAGATCGAGGCAATTACTTCTTTGGCTAAACCGGCGTGCATCAATGATGTTCAGCAACTGGCAGGTCGTGTTGCTGCTTTAAGCCGGTTCATAAGCCGGCTAGGTGAGAAGGCCCTACTGCTGTATCAGATGATGAAGAAGGCAGACACCTTTATCTGGAGTGATGCTGCTAATGCTGCTTTTGAGGATTTAAAGAGGCAGTTGTCTGAGCCGCCGGTCCTTGCAGCTCCCATTGACAAAGAGCCTTTGCTGTTATATGTGGCTGCTAATTCATGAGCCATCAGTGTTGCAATCGTGGTGGAGCGCAAGGAGGCTGGTAAGGAGCATCCGGTTCAATGGCCGGTTTATTACGTCAGTGAGGTGCTCATTGAGTCGAAACAAAGGTATCCTCATTGGCAGAAGCTTGTTTACGGGGTGTTCATGGCAAGCCGGAAGCTGAAGCAATACTTTCAAGGTCACCCTATCACTGTGGTGAGTTCTGCCCCCTTGGGAGACATCATTCAAAACAGAGAGGCTACAGGACGGGTCGCCAAGTGGGCCATTGAGCTCGGGCCTCATGGTTTGAAGTATGTGCCATGCACTTCCATTAAGTCTCAAGCCTTGGTGGATTTTATCAATGATTGTACAGAGCTACACGCACCTGAGGAGAAGCCCGATAACACATATTGGACTATTCACTTTGATGGGTCCAGGCAGTTGGAAGGCTCGGGGGCTGGAGTCGTGTTAACTTCCCCTCGAGGTGACAAATTCTGTTATGTACTCCGGCTTATGCTTCCTTGTACTAACAATGCAGCTGAGTACGAGGCCTTACTCCATGGTCTCCGGATGGCCAAAGAGATGAACTTGAGCCGGGTAAGGTGCTTCGGAGACTCAGACCTTGTGGCTCAACAGGTGTCAGGTAATTGGGACTCCAAAGATCCCCTTATGGCGGCTTACCGTCGTGAAGTTGACGTTGTAGCTGGGCACTTCAAGGGTTATGTGGTGGAACACATTGATCGAGGGAAGAATGAGGCGGCTGATGACTTAAGCCGGCTGGGATCTCAGCGTAAACCGGTACCGCCTAACACCTTTCTTGATGTTTTGCATAATCCTTCTGTCAAGTTACCTACAGAAGAAGATCTGGCAGTGCCAGACCCAGAGGCACAGCTGGTAGCGGCTCTCCACGTTATCCTGGATTGGACAGTGCCTTATTTGGCTTATATGACCCGGGGAGAGTTGCCCGAGGATGAGACCTTGGCAAGACAAATCGTCCGGCGGTCCAAGTCCATGACAATCGTTAATGGTGAGTTACATCACTGCAGCGTCACTGGACTGTTTCAACGTTGCGTGTCACCTGCGGAGGGTCAGGAGATACTCCGTGAGATCCATGAAGGCGATTGTGGTCATCATGCCGGCTCAAAATCTCTTGTGGCCAAAGCTTTCCGTCATGGGTTTTATTGGCTGACAGCTCATGCTGATGCAGAAGATCTGGTCAGTAAATGTGACGGATGTCAGAAGTTCTCACGACGAGCCCATGTGCCGGCTCAAGAATTGAGGATGATTCCAATTACTTGGCCGTTCGCAGTCTGGGGGCTTGACATGGTCAGGCCTTTCAAAAGGTCTAAGGATAAAAAGACGCACCTCTTGGTGGCGGTTGACAAGTTTACAAAGTGGGTTGAGGCGGAGCCAGTCAGTAAGTGTGATGCGTCCACGGCGGTCGAGTTCATGAAAAAGGTGATTTTCCGTTTTGGTTTTCCACACAGCATCATAACTGATAATGGCACCAATCTCTCCAAAGGAGCCATGGAAGAGTTCTGTCAACGAGAGCATATCCGGCTTGACGTTTCGGCTGTGGCTCATCCTCAATCTAATGGTCAAGCAGAAAGAGCTAATCAAGAGATCTTGAAGGGTATCAAGCCCCGGCTCTTGGTCCCCTTGCAGCGGACGCCGAGTTGTTGGGTGGAGGAATTACCTTCTGTACTTTGGAGCATCAACACTACACCTAACAGATCTACGGGTTACACACCTTTCTTCATGGTGTATGGAGCAGAGGCGGTCCTACCAAGTGACATCCGTCATGACTCACCCCGTGTGGCGGCTTACGTTGAGGCGGACAACGAAAAAGCTCGTCAAGATGCACTTGACCTGTTGGATGAAGAGCGAGACTTGGCAATAGCCCGCTCGGCGATTTACCAGCAAGACCTGCGCCGCTACCACAGCCGCCGGGTTAAGTCCAGAGCCTTTCAGGAAGGCGATTTAGTGCTCCGGCTCATCCAGGATCAGTCTGATATGCACAAGTTATCCCCTCCTTGGGAAGGACCCTTTGTGGTCAGCAAGAATCTTAACAACGGGTCATACTATCTTATCGATGTTCGAGAGTGCAAAGACTCACGTAAGTCGGAGGAGGAGACCCGCCGGCCATGGAACATCGCTCATCTTCGGCCTTACTATACTTGAGCCACCAATTCTAATATGTATATATTTCGACTATGTATATATTACATAAAGCAATAAAGCAGGACCTCTGTCCTTTTTTCCCACCCCAAAATGTTTATGTGTCTTCTTTGTCATGTGGTGGAGATAACCAACAGGGAGCGGGTCACATCTGAATCCGGCTTTTCCTTTGGTCCGGCTTATGATCATATCTGAATCTAACCATGATCACTTGGGGGCTTCCTGTTCAAACATAGGTCGTATTCGAACCAAAGAGAACATAGCTGTCGATACCCACTTGATCGGCATACTGCCAAACCCACTTGGGGGCTTCTTGATCATATTTGAATCATAGCTTAACCCCTTTGGTTCTGATGTGGATCGTATTCGAATCAGCGTCATTAAACAACTCTTATGGTTACTTGGGGGCTTCCTATTCAAACATAGGTCATATTCGAACCAAAGAGAACATAGCTGTCGATACCCACTTGATCGGCATCGCCACAGCCACTGGGGGCTATATGATCGTATCTGAATCTTAGCTTAAACCCCTTTGGAACGGTTCACTGATCGTATTCGAATCAGAGGCCTTTTTATTTTTTATTATTCATCATGTTTTTAGGCATTAATATTTGACTATCTTGAGACCCTCTTGAAAATACAATGGAGTGGATTGCAATCCTCCGGGTTAATATTGGTTACCTCAGGTTGTTAAGAACCATGTGAACTTTTATATGCCAATTTTCAGGAGTTAAACTTACCCTCGGGATTTGGGTTATATAAGCCGGAGAGATAACCACAGGCATCACAGGTGTACTATTATGATTATGTCTACTAAGTCTAATCGTAAGTTGGTTTTCCTAAAATTGTTTGGTGTATACTCTGGGTTATCAATACCTTATGTGACCCCTGGGGTGGTAAATCGCCAGAGGATGTTTTGTTTGTCTCCTATGCAGGATAAGGCAGGCAACTTTGTTTAACATAAGGGAACTAGAAGATAAATAAAAGCTGGAAATATATAACGATGGTGGCTTAAGGAAGTATTGAGCGCCATAAACATGCACGGAGGCATGACAAAAATCCGAAGTTTTTTCTACTCTATTACAAGACTCCCCGAGTCTGAATAGTGAGGCATTGTTTTCACAAAGACTTAAACATATGACACCCGGCGTCTTTACTCCTTTGGTTGGCTTGACGATTCCGGGTTATCCTTCTCCGCCTCTCCGTCGGTTGCCCTGTCCTGGAAGGTTGATGAGGCCCAGTCAATGCCACTCAAGGCTTCAAACTCAGCTTCATCATCGATTAAACCGGTTGGGTTGACTTCAGGGGAAAAAGTGTGCTTACGAGTTGGAGGGATCAGGCTGACGTCATGGTAATGAGGTGTTGGAATCCTCCGGTTCTCGCTGTCATAGCCCGGCTGATACTTGGTGAGGTCAGTATCGTTCCCAATGAGAGTGGCTACAGGGCATATGTCTTTTACACAGGCGGTGAAGTCTGCTTCATCAAACAAGGTTCCATCCTCCTTTAGACTCGGGTATCCAAGAGTAAGGTCGGACGGGTCTAGTTCTGGAATCCATGGTTTAGCTCAGCTCAATGCAGCTATAGCTCCGGCTCTTGCGGATGCCCGCCTTAGCTCTTGAACCCGCTGAGGGAGCACGGCAAGCCGTTTCAGCACATCTTGAAGGAGATAAGGAACGTCATTTGATAAAGCCACAACGGCCAAAGCACGTTGTGACCCGGTGTACAGTTGCTCCACCAGGGTATAGACTACCTTCAGCTTGACAACCATGTTCTGCTTGAGGTTGGTGCTCCTGGGGCCTGTATGGTTAAACTAAAGGTGAGCCGGAGGTAATAATTAAACATAATTGTCAATAGAAGAATTGCAATATTTTTTAGGTTTGCAGTATTTACGTCTTTATATGTATTGTCACTTACCAAAGATGGCTGAGACCATTTGAGATATCTGATGCTTTAAGCCGGACAGCTCGGTGTTTACTTCTGCAAGTGATGCTTCTGCTGTCTTGGCCCGGGTCACTAATGAGGCCTTTTCATCAGCCCAGATTTTCTTCTCCGCCTCAAAATTCTTCTTATTCATATGAGTATCATTCATATCCTGCAAGGCTATTTGCTAGGGCTCCAAAGCTGAAGTTCTCAGATGCTGCACTTAGACTCATTGCTTCTAAGCCACCCCTGAAGATGTGGGTGGTTAAGAAGAATTAACTTTCATTTGCAGGGAAAGGTCTCCAGCCGGAAATCAACGGCGTCTGATGCTATTGCTGGGGACCTAAAACATCTTGTAGGGCGCAAGATCAAATGCCCAAATGGTCTCACTATGTATTTTATTCCTGAATCACTTGCCAATCATCCTATCAGTCCTAATCTTGATCTGAGCTTTGATAATCCTCTTGCCCATCAAATGTTTATGCTTCACAATACTCTTGGTGAAGCCTATCAAGAATGGTCGGGCTAGGTGCTTCCGGGTTAACAGAACCATCAAGAATGTCTTCAGCAGACGGATCAGAATTTGGTGCTGCAATATCCAGAGCTGGTTCAGGCGGCGGCTGATGTGTTGAAGAGCCGGGGGCAGCGGTGCCCAGTTCCGGTTCAGTCACTACAGGGTCTTGGGCCGGCTTATCTTTCTTTGTTTTCTTCCTGGGCTTCACTTGCACGCTATGGACAAAGCAGAAGAATGAGTACAGAAACATGAGGAAGGTAAAACATAAGGTAAACAAATTGATATTACCCAGGGGCAGTTTTAAAAGCCGGCATGTTTGACTACATAGACTCGCCGGATGAAGGAGAGGTATCCTGATAATTGGAGTCAGATGAATTGAGAGGTTGACGGATTAGACCCGCCAAAGGTAAAAAAGGGTATAAGTCGGAGATAACCTCAGTCCGACGCTTTCGGGTTGTGTCAGGCAAGACGGAGGAGAGCTCTGCGTCCTTGCTGGTCCGGGTCTGCCTCCGGCTTTCCAATTGCTGTCGCTTCAAAAGAAAGTCAGGATCTTGGTAAGCCAAAGGGTGTGAAAATCTTACTTTCCGGGTTACTCTTCGAATTTGCTGACGCGGCCGAAGCTTGGAGTCGAAGGAGATTATAGTTACCTCTTCCTCGACGAGTCGGCTATTTCCCGTGTCTTCCGGAAAGGGGAATAATGTCAGTAAGGTAATGATAAAGGAGTAAGGGAAGTTGAAAAGTTACCTCTTCTTCATTGTCATCAGAGTCATCAAGTTGGAACATCTCGGAAGCGCTTGGTTTCCTTTTCTTTGAAGTGGTAGGCTTGGCGGTTCTTCTTTCGCCTCTCTTAGCCGCCCTGGCTTGTTTGGCCGCCTCATGATCATACTGGACTTTCCAGAAGTTGTCATTTGCCTATAAAGGATTGTAAAGGGTTATGAGTAAAAATAAGGTATAGCATAGTAAAAAGTAATCATTGAGGCTGATGACTTACTGCAGGGGTCGGGTTCTTCTTGCAGAAGGGCAGTAAGCCGAAGGCGTTACTGGTCACTATACCCTCTTTCAACAAGGACTGGGTTGTAGCCTCCACTACGTCATCCGGTAAATCGTCAGGATTATGACGCTGAGGATCATCTTTTTCACCTGAGTAATTACACATTAAGCCGGGGCGGCGGCTTAACGGAATCACTCTCCAAGCAACCCAGACTCGGACCAAGTCGATGTCGTCTAATCCGTTCCCCGAAAGAGCTTTGATTTTCTTGATAATAGGGGTGAGTGGCAGACGTTCAACAACAGTCAACTTGTCCGGCAGCGGGTGAGTGGATTCAAGGTGCAAGGCCCGAAAGCCGGGCGGTGGATTTTCGCCAGCCGAAGAAGTATCCTGGCAGTAGAACCATGTCTGGTTCCAATCTTTAGGATGACTCGGCAGTTCAGCGTAAGGGAATAGGCAGTCTCTCCGCCTCTGAATTGATATGCCACCGAGTTCCAGACTGGGCCCGTTGGCACGTTTATTCTGCCGGTTTAAATAGAACAGTTCCCTGAACAAAAGCAGGCTAGGCTCTTCTGCAAGATAAACCTCACAGAAGACTTGGAAGTTGCATATATTTGACACGGAATTGGGTCCGATATCTTGAGGCCTTAGATCAAAGAATTTCAGAACATCCCTAAAGAATTTTGAACCGGGAGGAGCAAATCCCCGGCTCATGTGATCAGCAAAAATGATCACCTCCCCTTCCTTGGGTTGAGGTTTTTCTTCAGATGGCTCAGGAGCACAATAGGACATAACATCCTTCTTGGGCAGATAGCCAGACTTCATGAATTCGGATAATTTGCTTTCTGTGACAATGGAAGGGACCCAATTATAGGTCACCGGAGGTTTGGGAGCTTTGGGTGCCATTGCGTAAATCAAAGCCTACAACAAGATAAAAGAATTTTTCCAGCTCAATTTATAACCCGGAGGAAAGCACCATTGATTTATTCAAGGTGGGGACTTAAGAAGGGGCCTAATGACATATAGGTAACTATGCAATGACGTTTAAACTGCTGCAGGTATCAAAGGTAATTAAAAATTTCTTTAGTCGCCAGAAGCAAGCGGTGCTGACAGCCGGTATTTTAAACCGGTCACATGGACTACTATAGCTAAAACGGATTCAGCAGATGCAATTCTTGGCTAACTATGGGACAAACAGGTTTCACAAGTTGCAATTGTTATTTTGGATCAAACGGTTGCTCTGAAAAGAAAAATTTCTAGACCTAAAAATAGGGCAGAGAAGTTCATGCACTCGAAGATGGCTTCCAGACAGGGGAAATGAGATATGTTTTTATACAAAATAGGCATAAACAAGTACCACAGCAGTTCTATGTTGTTTTTACGATCTAAAAGGTATGTTGGAGGTGAAAACTAGCAAGAGTTGGCATCGGGCGGCGAAGAACACCGACGAACTCAAAACAGTTCCAATACAAATCTGAGGAAGCAAAGAAGAGGAACTCACAGATGCGGATGAGCTGCGGAGGGTCGTCGTCGTTTTCTGGTCAAGAGTCAGGTTGATGCAGCGGCCTGAGTTGTTGAAGACGAAGGAGTTCGACGGCGGCGGCGGCGGAGCTCGAGCAGCAGAAAAGGGAGTGCGAGGAGGAAGACAACTGAGGAAAATGGGAAAGACCTAGGTCGCATCTATTTATAAGGAGGGGTGGACCAAGACGGCGCGAGAAACGAGGAGACGGAGTATCATTATCCAGCGACCCCGACGCCTCGGTTTTCGGGATGGTTAGTAAAGGCAAAGATCCGTTGAAGATATGATGGAATGAAATAAGGATTAATTAAAAGATGATGTCATGGTGGGTTAACCCGGATCCATAAGATGACGTCACACGGTCTATGACCTTTTCACAGACAGAAGACAGAAGGACTGATTCTTAAGGTATTTTAAGATTGACATGAACCGGTCCAAATCAATCTGGGGCCTAATGTTGGGGATATAACTATTTGTGTAAGCCGCCCAGGAGGGGCCGCGTTACGCAAAGAAGACTCATCGTGAAAGAAGCCCAAGACCCAGCATGAGGATGGCGGTTCATAGGGTTTAAAGCCCACGGGCGGCCTAAGGCCCATAGTGACAAACCGCTATGATGGCATGACTTGTAACATAAGGTAGAAGTAACTAGTCACCGAACCGGACAATGTTTATGAGCCAGCCGGGACTCTGTAGGCCGCAGGGCGTCAGCCCGTGTATATAAGGGGACGACCCGCCGGCGGCTTAGGGCAAGAAACAACCAATCGAGAACCAGGCATAGCGTATCTCGCTCCCTGGTCATCGAAACCTCAAGCAATACCAACCCAACTAGACGTAGGCCTTCCTTCACCGCAAGGGGCTGAACTAGTATAAACCTCTCGTGTCCTTTGTCCCGATTAACCCCTTTAAGCTTCCTAGTTGCAATCGCTCCACGATTAAGTCCTTGCAAGAGGACATCTGCCGTGACAATTCCACGACAGTTCCCGTGATGCATGCACAACCTGGTGAGGAAGCTAATGATAATGATCATGACACTTCGAATCAAGTTACTACTGAACCTCGTAGGTCAACCAGAGCACGTTCCGCACTAGAGTGGTACGGTAATCATGTTCTAGAAGTCATGTTACTAGACCATGACGAACCTACGAACTATGAGGAGGCGATGATGAGCCCAGATTCCGATAAATGGCTTGAGGCCATGAAATCTGAGATAGGATCCATGTATGAGAACAAGGTATGGACTTGGATTGACTTACCCGATGATCGGCGAGCCATTGAGAATAAATGGATCTTCAAGAGGAAGACAGACGCTGATAGTAGTGTTACTATCTACAAAGCTCGAATTGTCGCAAAAGGTTTCTGACAAGTTCAAGGTGTTGACTACGATGAGATTTTCTCACTCGTATCGATGCTTAAAGTCTATCCGAATCATGTTAGCAATTGTCATATTTTATGAAATCTAGCAAATGGATGTCAAAACTGCATTCCTTAATGGATTTATTAAAGAAGAGTTGTATATGATGCAACCAGAAGGTTTTCTCAATCCTAAAGGTGCTAACAAAGTGTGCAAGCTCCAGCGATCCATCTATGGACTGGTGCAAGCATCTCGGAGTTGGAATATACACTTTGATGAGTTGATCAAAGCATATACTTTTATATTGACTTGCGGTGAAGTCTGTATTTACAACAAAGTGAGTGGGAACACTACAACCTTTCTGATATGTATATGTGAATGACATATTGTTGATCGGAAATGATGTAGAATTTTCTGGAAAGCATAAAGGAGTGTTTGAAAGGAGTTTTTCAAAGAAAGACCTCGATGAAGCTACTTACATATTGGGCATCAAGATCTATAAAGATAGATCAAGACGCTTGATAAGACTTTCAATGAGTACATACCTTTATAAGATTTTGAAGGAGCTCAAAATGGATCAGTCAAAGAAGGAGTTCTTGCCTGAGTTGTAAGGTGTGAAGTTGAGTAAGACTCAAAGCCTGACCATGGCATAAGATAGAGAGAGAATGAAAGTCATTCCCTATGCCTCAGCCGTAGGTTCTATAAACTATGCCATGCTCTGTACCAGACCTATTGTGTACCTTGCCATTCGTTTGGCAAGGGGATACAATAGTGATCCAAGAGTAGATCACTGGACAGCGGTAAAAAATTATCCTTAGAGGACTAAGGAAATGTCTCTCAATTATGGAGGTGATAAAGAGTTCGTCATAAAGAGTTACATCGATGCAAGCTTTGACACTGATCTAGATGACTATAAGTCTCAATCTAGATATGTATTGAACATGGGAGCAATTAGCTAGAGTAGATCAATGCAGAGCATTGTAGACATAGAAATTTGCAAAATATATATAGATCTAAATGTGGCACCGGTTGACTAAACCTCTCTCACAAGCAAAACATGATCACACCTTAGTACTCTTTGGGTATTAATCACATGGTGATGTGAACTAGATTATTGACTCTAGTAAACCCTTTGGGTATTGGTCACATGGTGATGTTAACTATGGGTGTTAATCACATAAAGATGTGAACTATTGGTGTTAAATCACATGGCGATGTGAACTAGATTATTGACTCTAGTGCAAGTGGGAGACTGAAGGAAATATGCCCTAAAGGCAATAATAAAGTTGTTATTTGTATTTCCTTATATCATGATAAATGTTTATTATTTATGCTAGAATTGTATTAACCGAAAACTTGATACATGTGTGAATACATAGACAAAACAAAGTGTCCCTAGTATGCCTCTACTAGACTAGCTCGTTAATCAAAGATGGTTAAGTTTCCTGACCATACACATGTGTTGTCATTTGATGAATGGGATCACTTCATTAGGAGAATGATGTGATGGACAAGACCCATTTGTTAGCTTAGCATAATGATCGTTAAGTTTTATTGCTATTGCTTTCTTCATGACTTATACATATTCCTTTGACTATGAGATTATGCAACTCCCGAATACCAGAGGAACACCTTGTGTGCTATCAAACGTCACAACGTAACTGGGTGAATATCAAGATGCTCTATAGGTGTCTCCGAAGGTGTTTGTTGGGTTCACATAGATCGTGATTAGGATTTGTCACTTCAAGTATCAGAGAGGTATCTCTGGGCCCTCTCGGTAATGCACATCACAATAAGCCTTGTAAGCAATATGACTAATGAGCTAGTTGCGGGATGATGCATTACAGAATGAGTAAAGAGACTTGTCGGTAACGAGATTGAACTAGGTATGAGGATACCGACGATCGAATCTCGAGCAAGTAACATACCGATGACAAAGGGAATGACGTATGTTGTCATTGCGGTTTGACCGATAAAGATCTTCATAGAATATGTAGGAACCAATATGAGCATCCAGGTTCCGTTGTTGGTTATTGATCGGAGATGTTTCTTGGTCATGTCTACATAGTTCTCAAACCCGTAGGGTCCGCACGCTTAACGTTCGATGACAATTTCTATTATGAGCTATGTGTTTTGGCGACCGAAGATTGTTCGGAGTCCTGGATGAGATCACGGACATGACGAGGAGCCTCGAAATGGTCGAGAGGTAAAGATTGATATATTGGACGATGATATTCGGACACCAGAATGGTTCGGGTATATTTCGGAGAACCGAGGGGTTACCGAAACCCACTGGGAAAGTAGTAGGCCTACATGGACCATAGGGGAGAGGGGAGGCAGCCCACAAGTGGTGGCCGCGCCCCCTCCCATGGGGAGTCCGAATTGGACTAGGAGAGGGGGCGCGCCCCCCTTTCCTTCTCCTCTTCCCTCTCCTTCGCCCTTTCCCCCTCCATGAGAAGGAAAAGAGGGGGTGAATCCTACTAGGACTGGGAGTCCTAGTAGGACTACCCTCTCCTTGGCGCTCCCCTTGTGGCTGGCCTCCTCCCCTCCTCCTTTATATATGGTGGCAGGGGGGCACCCCAAAACACAACAGGTATTCTCTTAGCCGTGTGCGGTGCCCCCCTCCATAGTTTACTCCTCCGGTCATAGCGTCGTAGTGCTTAGGTGAAGTCCTGCGCGGATCACATCACCATCACCATCACCGCGCCGTCGTGCTGATGAAACTCTCCCTCGACCCTCTGCTGGATCAAGAGTTCGAGGGACGTCATCGAGCTGAACGTGTGCTGAACTCGGATATGACGTACGTTCGGTACTAGATCGGTTGGATCGTGAAGACGTTCGACTACATCAACCGCGTTAACCTAACGCTTCCGCTTTCATTCTACGAGGGTACGTGGACACACTCTTCCCCTATCGTTGCTATGCATCTCCTAGATAGATCTTGCGTGATCGTAGGAATTTTTTTGAAATTGCATGCTACGATTCCCCAACAAGCACATCCACCACCATTGCCAAAAGCTTCACCACCACCACCACCATAGCCAAAGCCAACACCACCTCCAAACCCACCCCACCACTATTGCCCAAGACACCGCCACCTCCAAACCACCTCCACCACCATTTCACAAGCCACCACCACCTCCAAACCCACCTCGACCACCATCGCCCAAGCCAACACCACTTCCAAACCCTCCACCACCAATGTTGAAGCCACCACCACCTTCGGGAGGCGTGGGAGGACGGAGCGACATAGTAGGTGGCAGCGGCGCATGAAATGCGGTGCCTGGTGGCTGCGGGTACTTTGTAGGGTCGATTGGCAGTGCGGCGAGGTCGGACGGCGAGGATACGACAAGATCGGAGCCGGCGACGACGAGTGAGGCGGGACAGAAGGGGAGCGGAAACTTACTTTACGCCAAAACGCGGGGGAGATAGGGGAACCGGCAAAAAGGGAGGGAATCCGTAGATATGGCGGAATCTGTCCAGACTTCACAGCAACCCGCAAAGAAAATAACAGACGGCCAATTTTACAAGATCTTTTCCGAACTGAAAAAATGTTCCTGTCTGCTATATCGGCGGTTATTATAGCGGACTGCCTATTTTTCACGATCTGGTAGAGACCCGTCTGCTAGAGATGCATCTGGTATGTGTTGGTCAGCTGGTGCGTTTTACAGGACGTAAATTAGGTTGCCCCTGTCCTAACATGTGTTGGTCAGTTGGTGCGTGCCCGCGGGCGGCACAAAGGTCCAGAGAACACACACTTCACCAATAGCTAATTTTTTTCAGGCAGACATGGTTCGATATGTAAGGCCATAGTACTGTGATACTTGTACTAGCTGGCATTGGTAGTAACATGCCTTGTAGAACCATGACTAGCCAGGAAAAAAAAAGGGATCCTGCTTTAAATTTTCTAAATATACTAAACCTAACTAGGTTACTTTTTCCTTGTTTTTTTTTACTTTTTTCGCTGTAAAAATTTAACCAATGGGATGTTGCCACGGTATTTATTGGGGGACATGGGCATGTAAGCGTCTATGTGGACTTAGAGATTTAGGTTGTGATCTAGGGACATTCTTTCTGCCCGCACATGCGCTGCATGCCGGCGTATTTAATTTATTTATTTATTTTGAGGGCTAAAAGCTGCTTCATTAAGTATGAATAGTCATCGGGATACAAATGATGCATGAGGTTCCATGAGCCCAAAGATGGCCTCCACAGGCAATGGCGGAGGTAGAGGGTGGACAGGGTGGGCCACGGCCCACCCTGGGATTTTTTGGATAGCTTTATAGCATAGGAAAAATGGTAAAAAATATTAAGAAAAAAATATTTCTTCTGAACAGTTCTATTGTTGGCCCACCCTGGCCCATTGGGCTAGATCCGCTACTGTCCACAGGCAAAAGAAGTAGCAGCTTTCGCAAGCACATGGGCTTCTATTACATTCACGTCTTTCATGAATAATAACTGAAGATGACTTCGCCTTGATCTCATTCACGATTACCTTGCTTGGTCCGAGGTACGCCTAGTTCACATGTTTGACTGTAGCCACACAGTCGGTACTGATTTGGACGAGCTGCAAGTTCAGGTCCATGGCCAAAGATAGCCCCTCGCTGCAGGCCATAGCCTCGAGCTTCTCCGGTTCAGAAATCTTATTTGTCATCATCGCTGATTCACCCAGATATAGGCCATTGTAGTAGCGACATACCACTGACATTCCTCCTCTATCTCTGTGTTTCGTGTAATTGCAGCATCAACATTTATTTTAGCCCATCCATCTGGAGGAGGACGCCACTTCTGGTGAGAACTTGCACCTTCTTGTCTCTGCTACATCAAAATTTCTTGGGCGAAATATGAACAGCCCCTAATTCTCCATCCACTTTTGTTCACATATTCTTTTTTTTTTTACTAAAGTCTCCATTTCCTGTTACTACCTGAACCAGCATCAATACTCCTAATAACAACGCTATCAATATCATCATTAGCTTAACCTCGATCCTCATCATCAAAACAGAAATCCTGGAATCCCACCCAGACCAAATGAAAGTTGGTTGATAGGAGGGGCCGGGCAAGGCAAGCACGTATCTCCTCTCCTCCCCCCGTGCCGCTGGCCACTCCGGCCGCAGCGGCCACCAGATCCCGGCACTCCCCGGGCGCGGCTCGCGCGCCCTGCGCCATGGGTGGCTCGCGTCCCTCACGGTCCACCAAATTCGCCCGCTCCAGCTCGCGGGGCAGTGAAGGATGGGGCCAGCCTGCCTCAGTCACGAACCTGGTCAGATCCAGCGATCCGTCAGAAGTGCCGGACTCTCTGCGTCCTCCGGGCTTGTCAACGGCCCTCTCCGCATCCCCGCCACAAATCCTGCTCCGGGGCGAGTGCTCCCACGCCGTGGACGCCTTCCCCACACCGGTCGGTGCGCAGTCTTCCCTCACTGAGCGACAGCAGCTAAAGTCCATCGTGGTTCGACCCTCCCCCTGCACAAGGCTTTCCTCCTCGGGGCCTGGCGATGGATGGAAGGAGGTCTAGTCGCGCAAAGATCGCCGGAACAGCCGACGCCTTGAAGGCGACTTCGACCGTGCTCCTCGGCTGCGTCATGGCCACCGGCCCCCGCCTTCAATGCGAGCGCCGGGCGGGAGGCCTTCTTAAGGCGCTTTCGGGGACTCTGCTTCAGATACCTCAGCACCGAGCACCGACGGGTAGACTGTAGGGATCCAGTTCACTGCATCGTGTGAAAGCTTCCCGGCCACATCGGCAAAGGTTGTCCAAGCAATCCACAAAGCAAGAAAGGGCGTGGTCCCGTGAAGGAGAGGCTAGGATCCCGCGTGGGTCGCGGCCCGGTCAGCGAGCGCCTCCGTTTCCCCTCGATGCCGCCGCCGGTGACGGACACGGCGATGACCTACCACACCGACCTGTCGCACCACCCAAGATCCAGCCACAAGGTGGTGATCGAGACGCCGGCTATGGAGCACCAGATGTTTCTGCTCTGGCGCCATGCGGTCCTGCTGATCTCGACGGCGAAGAGGCATGCCGCTAGCCCCATGTATGTGGGGCGCGCCTTCGACACGCAGCCGCGCATGCCGGCACACCTGTTGCGGGTCACGAGCCACGGCCCGGAGGACTTTGTGCTCCGTCGCCATGGAGTGCTACTTCTTAATCTTGCGTTGGTTTTCCCTTAAAGAAAAAAGAGTGATGCAGTAAAGTAGGGATAAGTATTTCACTCAGTCAAAAACCAAGGTATCAATCCAGTATGATAAACGTGCAAGTCCCCAATAGATGCACCTACACAAACTATCAAACACTTGCACCCAACGTGATAAAGGGGTTATCAATCCCTTCACAGTCACTTGCAAAGGTGAGATATGATAGAGATAGATAAAACTAAATAAAAGATAACTAAATATTTTTGGGTTTTTAGTTTATAGATCTGAAAATAAAAGATTGTAAAATAATAGATCGGAAACAAATATGATATAAAATAGACCCGGGGGCCATAGGTTTCACTAGAGGCTTCTCTCTTGAAGGCAAATAATATGGTGGGTGAATAAATTATTATCGAGCAATTGATAGAAAAGCGCAAAGTTATGATGATATCCAAGGCAATGATTATGAATATAGACATCACGTTCGTGTCAAGTAGACTGACTCCTGCCTGCATCTACTACTATTACTCCACACATTGACTGCCAGCATGCATCTAGAGTATTAAGTTCATAAAGAACGGAGTAATGCCTTAAGTAAAATGACATGATGCAGAGGCATAAACTCAAGCAATACGATGAAAATCCCATCTTTTTATCCTCGATGGCAACAATGCAATACGTGTCTCGCTACCCCTACTTTGTCACTGAGTGAAATCACGCAAGATTGAACCCAAAACTAAGCACCTCTCCCACTGCAAGAAAAACCAATCTAGTTGGCCAAACCAAACCAATAATTCGAAAAAAATACAAAGATATCAAATCATGCATATAAAAATTCAGAGAAGATTCAAATAGTATTCATAGATAAGCTGATCATAAATTCACAATTCATCGGATCTCGACAAACACACCGCAAAAGAAGATTACATCGGATAGATCTCCAAGAACATCGAGGAGAACGTGGTATTGAGAATCAAAGAGAGAGAAGAACTCATCTAGCTACTAGCTATGGGCCCGTAGGTCTGTTGTAAACTACTCACGCTTCATCGAAAGGGCAATAGGGTTGATGTAGATGCCCTCGGTGATGGAATCCCGCTCCGACAGATCACCGAAAAAGGCCCCAAGATGGGATCTCATGGGAACAAAAGATTGCGGTGGCGGAAAAGTATTTTTTTATGGATGCCTCCGAGGGTTTTGGAATATATGTGAATTTATAGGATGAAGAAGTAGGTCAGGGGACTCCCGAGGGGGCCACAAGGCAGGGGGCGCGCCCTCCATCCTTGGTGCTGCGTCGTGGGTCTTCTGGCTAGGACTCCAAGTCCTACGGGTGTCTTCTGGTCCTAGAAAAATCATCGTAAAGTTTTATTCCGTTTGGACTCCGTTTGATATTCCTTTTCTGTGAAACTCAAAAACAAGGAAAAAAACATAAACTGGCACTGGGCTCTAGGTTAATAAGTTAGTCCTAAAAATAATATAAAATAGCGTAATAATGCATATAAAACATCCAAAGCAGATAATATAATAGCATGGAACAATAAAAAATTATAGATACGCTGGAGACGTATCATGGAGCTGTTACAAGTTTTAGGATCCCCCCCCCCCCCCGTGTTGGAGAGATTGGATTGCTCTACTTCTCTCATCATCATCATCATCCTGCCTTCTAAATGGGGTGCTGGGAGACCGTACCGACCACCGTCGAGGGCTTAGACAGGGGGACCCCCTTTCACCGCTGTTGTTCATACTGTGCATCGATCCTCTATACCGACTGCTAGAGGAGGCCACTCGGACGGGCCAACTAGCGGCGCTGCCGACAACAGCGGCTAGGATGCGCACCAGTTTGTACATCGACGACGCAGTCATCTTCATCAACCCCGTGCGCGGGGAAATTGACACTCTGCTAGGCCTTTTACAGCGTTTCGGCGACGCTACGGGTCTGCAGGTCAACCTTTCCAAGTCATCTGCGATCCCAATCCGCTGCAGCGACATCGACCTGATCGCGGTGTTGTTGAACTTTGGTGGCACCACGATGATGCTCCCAACCAAATACATGGGCTTGCCAGTCACGATCGGAAGGACTAGACTAGTGCACCTGCAGTTCATCCTCGATAGGATTAGGGCTAGGTTAGCTGGCTTGAAGGATAGACTAATGCCGATGGAGGGCCACCGCGTCCTTGTGCGTTGTGTCTTGTCTGCTATACCAACCTTCGTGCTCACGGCCTTAAGGGCACCAAAGAAGCTTTACATGGAAATTGACAAGTCTAGTCGGCGCTTTCTCTAGGCGCACGACGAGGAGATCTCCGGGGCGAAGTGTAAGGTCAGCTAGAGGACGGTCATCGCGCCGGAGCTGCATGGCGGCCTGGGCATTCCGATCTGCCCAGGTTCGCCAGTGCGCTACGGCTAAGGTGGTTGTGGCTCACCTGGCAGCATCCTCACAGGCCTTGGGTTGGCACCGGAACGCCATGCGACAACGGTGGTCAAGCTCTGTTTGTAGCCTGCACCACGGTCACCATTGGGAATGGGACCACGGCCTCCTTCTGGTTCTCCTCTTGGCTTGCAGGTCGGCAGCTTTGCACGGCCTTCCCGACGCTCTTCGCTATGTCTATCAGCAAGAATAGAATGGTCAAGGAGGCATTGCAAAATGATCGCTGGGTGCTCGATCTGCGGCGCGGTAACCACAACAACATCATTCGCCAAGTCATCGAGCTAGTCAGGGAAATCTGGAGTGCTGGCATCACTTTGGAGACTGAGAAGCCGGACGCAATTCAATGGACACAAAACAGCTCAGGAAAGTACTCCACCCAATCTGCATACACTGCCCAATTTGCAGGAGGACAACAAAGCAACTTCAGAGACATCATTTGGAAGATCTGGGCACCGGGGAAGATCAAGATGTTCATATGGTTCCTCCACCAGGACAAGCTATGGTGCAACGACAGGTTGCGGAGGAGGGGCTGGGAGAACAGTTATTTTTGCCCTTATGCATGAGGAACCTAGAGTCATCCTTCCACCTGTTTTGCGGGTGCCCAATTTCTCAGAAGGTTTGGGGCACCGCTGCTGCCTGGACCGGCTGCCATGCTCTGAGCCCCGACATTTGGAGCAGTGAAACTACATCAACAGACTGCGTTGAGAGGATTTTATCTGTTTCAACTGCGGTCAACCGCAAGGGCACTAAACCGATGCTGGCTCTTATTGCTTGGCACACCTGACTGGAGAGAAACTCTTGTGTTTTCATAGGGAAGCAGGCCAACAAGTTACATATCATCGAGGCATGCCGATGGGACATGGAACAATGGAGAATGGCAGGTCCCAAATGCATAGAGCAACCCTTCGGGGACATGACGTGAGATATCGCGTTCAAACATCCACACCTGGGAGCAAAGCCTCTCCCTGGGATCGCTGTAATTTTCTTTGCCTCATTTGATCACTTGATTAGAAACATTTTCCCCCTCTCTTCTGCTAAATCAATGGAACGCTAGCATTAAGCTGGGTCTTTAAAAAAACAGAATTCCTGCTCATTTTCATTGTCAGAATTAAAAGCTTATATGTACCAACTATATCAACTAATCTACTTTTCATGTTACTTGCTCGAAACATTTCACATTTGACTTCCTCTAAATCTTAAATAAGCATCCTATTACTAGAAGCATCTTGTTATTCTCAAAGTATCAGGAACCAAAGGGATAACTGGCAGTTTTTGAGTTTTTTGTTATCATTATCAACTTCAATGTGAGGTACGTAGCAGCTTGCAGGAATTACATTCAAAAAGAGGGTCTTGTTCCTTCTGTTTTACTAGAGGAAATAAACACAGAAAAAATAAAGTTTGCATTTAGTTATACCACTACTAGGGAAAAGCCTAGCAGTAGCGCTGGTTTTTGGCCTATCAGTAGCGCGGGTAAGCGCGCTACTGATACGGCGCTACAGCTAAAGCTTAACAGTAGTGCCTACTGACACTCTCTACTGCTATATCTATTTAGTACTACCTCCGTCCGGGATTATTAGTCCCATTAGCCAAAACACAAAGACCAAGGCAAAGTATTGATAACCAGCAACGCTTAATAGCAACAGCCAATCAAATCACGAGCAGCTTTGCATGCAGCTAGCTGCCTCGTTCACTTTGCATGCGTCCAATCCAGCAGCGGCCAACATTTACAGCAGGCAGCCACTTTGCCTCTTCGGTTTCTGCATGCCGCTACCCACGCGCGTCACCAGCCAATCCAGCGGCCGGATCAAGGAAAAGCAACTGCCTACAGCGAGCGGCCTTGAAAAAAACGTACGCAGCTTCTTAGCTCGCCGGACTTATATACCCGGATGGAGGTAGTAGTAGCGCTTTCCGAAACAACCGCCACTGGTAATTACTAGTAGCGCTTTCCAAAACAACCGCTACTACTATTATTCCGTATTCTATTTCTTTTAAATTTTAGATCATATTCATACGCCTTTATACAATTTTTCATACAGTAGCAATTTAGAGATTGTTTTTACATTATAATGAGTTATTAAATCACTAGGTGAAAGAATCTTGGATTAGTTTCAAGTGCATGGATCCAAAGTAACCAATGGTCACTTTGGATCCATCCATTTGAAACTAATCCGCGGTTCTTTCACCCAGTGACATAATAACTTATCATCATCATCATAATAATAATATCATTAACAACTTATCATCATAATATATCATTGTCATATAACTCATCATCATCATCATTTTCGTCCATGACATCATCTAACAACTTGGTCACTAGTTATAATAACAACTCCTCATCATCATCATCATAGTACTCATAATCACTACTCCTACTTAGCATCACCATCAAGTCTAAGACATTGTAGCACATAATAAAAGCTTCTCATCATCATAATCATATATAATCAACACTATTTAATTGTTCTTAATACTTAGGACCTACTCCTCTCTCCTAGCTAAAATACCATAAAACAGATAAACCGGTCCTTCTGCATAATGGAGAATGGACATAAACCTATCTCCAACTTGTGGCTTGCGCACATTCATTTTGTCTCCAATTATTTGCGTGTGCGCATTCATCACTTTGCTCCATTCTTTGATTTTGAGCCTTCCATCATTTGAAGAAATCGAGTATGCAGTATGGTAAGCCTTCGAAGGAGTTGGTCGTAAGCTAACCATATGCATATTCGGTAAATAGCATGTCAGGCACAACCTGCTTCGGGAGCCTCTGTTCAAAAACGTAATAGTAACATATATAGTTAGCAATGTAGTTTACTTAAGAATAATGTATGCAATGAAGTTACCATCATTAACAAAATCTTACCAAGTTTTTGGCAATGAAGTTACCATCAAGAAATTTATGGATTAGTGGCATGTATATAGTATAATTTGGGCTGATAGAGTGACTGGTTTTGAAGGCCTCAACATCTTCTATGAATGAGACAAGATAACCTTTCTCCTCACAATTTAGCTTGGAGTCATAGCTGTAGTATGTGATGTCTATTACCTTGCGAGTATTTCTTGAAGATAAGAAATAAGATGACAATTATAAATAAATAAGTTTAGTACCGACAAACACCAAATATTTTTAAATTAACAACATAAATTACTGAACTTAACAACTTAGTTTGACAAACTCACATCTAGGCAAAACTGGAGGCATATCCACATCCACCCAGATGTCGATATTATCATCATCATAATAATCTCCGGGACGAATATCAAATCTTATTCGCATTCCCTCCTCAAATCCATATGTCTTGCAGAGAGCTTCCCAATTAGAGCAACCGAAATGGGAGCGATCGACCGCATTGTACAGCTTAACCAAAAACTCATAACCATGTTTAGTTCTTAAGTGAGCCCTCCTCGTCTCCACATTCTCAAAGTCATCTAAACCAAAACCAAGCTTCTCCAATACATGTGGTCTAGCATGGCACGGGATGTACTAATCAAATTTAAAAAAATCCATAAATTACACGTTGAACAAAAGAAGCACGAGTGATGATATTAATTACGATGAAATGCTTGTCGTTGCGTACCGTACAAACATCAAAGGTCTCTTCCAGCTTCACGGTGAAAAACCTATCATTTTGCAGGTGAGGAAACCTATCGCACAAATCCTGGTCATCGAAGCAGTACCCGCACTCCGGGATCCCATCATCATCAGACATCTCCTGTGTTCAAAATTCAAAGATTATAACTCGACGGCAAAATCCAAAAAATCCGGCATGACATTTGCTAAAAAAGGACATATCGAGCGCCTGAAATTTTGCCGGAACGGAAATTAATCAACACTCCGGCAAAACATAGGCCACTTATCGATGGTCATTGCATTTCAATGGTGTAAAATATGAACAAAAACATTTCAAAATATCTTATATATAATCCTAACACTAAATAAGCTAGTTTTAATAACTACTTACTAAATAAACTAGTTTTATTAACTACTTACTAAATAAACTAGTTCTATTAAGCACTTACTATAAATAAACTAGTTCTATTAACCACTTACTAAATAAACTAGTTCTACTAAGCACTTAATACAAATAAACTAGTTATATTAATCACTTACTAAATAAACTATTTATATTAAACACTTGCTAAAAATTCTACTACCCTAGTTCTACCCTAATTTTTCTTACTTCTATTTTATTCAAAACACCTAAAATAGTCAAAAAATTATTCTATTAAAAAATCTACATTCTACAATGTCTACATTCTAAAATCTACATTTAAATTACCTGCAATTTGCAAGAACATAGACAAGGGAGGGAGGGAGGAGAGAGGAGGGGGAGGGGGCGGCCGGAGGAGGGGGGAGGGGCCGGCCGAAGGAGGAGGAGGGAGGGGCGGTGGGAGGAGGGTTGTCGATGGAGGAGGGAGGAGGGAGGAGGGGGGCGGTCGGAGGAGGAGGAGGCAGGGGCGGTGGGAGGAGGGCTGCCTGCGGAGGAGGGAGGAGGGAGGAGGGGGCGGCTAGAGGAGGAGGGGGCGGCCGGAGCAGGAGGAGGCAGGGGCGGTGGGAGGAGGGTTGCCGGCGGAGGAGGGGGGAAGGAGGAGGGGGCGACCGGAGAAGGAGGGAGGAGGGGGCCGCCGGAGGCGGAGGGAGGAGGGCGCGGTGGGAGGAGGAAGGCGCAGTACGTGGGAGGAGGAGGGAGGGAAGGAGGGAGTACCTCGGTGGAGGACGGACGGCGGCGGCGGCGGCGGACGACGGGTATCGGCGTGGGCGAGAGTGACTGAGAGGAAGAGTGAGTGAGAGAGGGTCGGCCGCGTGGGGAGGATAAGGTAGGGTTAGTAGTAGCGCAGGTGCGAGAAAAGCGCTACAGCTAAGGAAAATAGCAGTAGCGCTGGGCGAGGATGCGCGCTACTGCTAAGTTGGGTTAGCCATGTGCGCCCAGTTCAAACATAGCAGCAGCGCCTTTTGCTAGTACGCGCTACTACTAAAGTTATAGCAGCAGCGCGGTTTATTTATATGCGCTGCTACTAAGTAGCAGTATCGCATGATTTTGTCCAGCGCTACTGCTAAGATGTTGTGTATAAGGTTTTCCCTAATAGTTACATGTACAGCTGATGGTATGCTTGGAGTCAAGTTTGTTAGTTGTGGTGTTTCATATCAAATCCACACATGAACTCTGGTGCCACTCGGTTCCAGGTTTCTCGTGCCTATAATGAGTTAACTACTGATCGTGAGTCCTACCGGTGCTTAGAAAGAAATGAAGACTTGCTGTCAGCTAAAGCACAAAAATTTCATTTGGTTGCTCTTATACAATCGTTTGAACACAAGACCCATGCTTCAGCAAAAATAAAATAATAATAATAATAATAATTCCTTCCTGACTATGGTTGTGTTCTGTGTGGCAGGCAAATTATTGTATTGAGACTAGGGATCACCTCTTTTTTCAGCTGCCCATTTTCTCAAATGTGCGGACCTATCTATGCCCAAACTGGAGTCCAACTTTTCAAGGCATCCACAGATGCAGACTGATAACCTCCAACAATTGTTACATGTCCCTTTCTCTTTTAAGATTATCATCCTTGTTGGCTCGTCCATCTGGGTTACCAAGAATGATTTTATATTTAAAGGCATTCCTCCCAATCTTTACACTTACAGGAACTCTTTTAAAGAGGAGCTTCAGTGGACCAATTCCAGAGACAAGAGACAGGAATACAGCAACTTCCCAGATTGGGTCAAACCTTTTAGCCAGAGCTTTCTCTCTTGTTGTCGTGCATTATATTCTACTCCCTCCGTGCAGAATTACTTGTCATAAAAATGAATAAAATGGGATGTAGCTAGAACTAAAATACATCTAGATACATCCATTTCTCCGACAAGTATTTCCGGACGAAGGGAGTACTTCTTATTTACATATATTTTCCGTTTGTATTGAACAATTTACCATTTAGTTGAAATTTAATAAAAGACACAACAGAGTCCTGCTATTTCTCTCAAAAAATCCACACTTGAATTCTGAATTAATCATATAATTTTTTTTCAGAGCATCTCCAGCAGTTACCCTCTTCGCAGAAAAATGCAGAAACAGGGGGCATTGAGGCAAAAAAAAAACCTGCTTTAGCATCCAAATTTTCTTTGGATCTTGTCGAAAAGCACCTCATCTCTCCTCAAATAGAGAGAGAGTTGCAACTCTTCCAATAATTTTTCAACCCGCGCCATGTCAGTGTGCCCGCTGCCAACGACTGTGTCGTGCCGCCGTGGTCGTCCGTCCTACCGCTGCCTTGCCGTCGTCGGCCTCTCACTCCGCCGCCTGCCACTGCCCGCTCCGTCGTGCCACGAGAAAGAAAGAGAATAGAAAATAGTGCCATGTATATTATATGGAGAGATCTATAAGGAAATTGCAGCGGCACACTTTTCTCTTCAAATAAATATAGGATCCTGATAAGTGCCAAACGTCAGGTATAAGCACATGACAACTTCGGACATTTTTTATGAAAAGTTTAGTTACATGTGGATGGCAACTTGGCAACTTTAGTTGCAAGCATGGCAACTTTCGTGCTTCAGCTTATTTGTTTTAGAAACTTATCGTGTGTTATTGAAATTTGCCATCCTTGTGTAACTGAAATTGTCATCGAAAGTCAGGATCCAAGTGCCACGCACCTGACTTGTGACACTTATAATTTAGGGATGTATTATGAGAGCCGCTAAATGCACATACATGAAAGAGATTTTCGAGGAGACTGCTGCGATGCTCTTACTGGACTGGCTTTTCCTTGCAAGGTGATCAGGGGTAATATCATACTGTACCTACAGTCTGATGGCAAACTGCGTAGAAGATGCCCGTTACTTTTGATGATGGTTCAGTTCATCGTTTTCTTTTCAGTTAAATAGGAGGCACCACTCCCCAAGATCTGCAGGCAGGCAAAACCAAGCGCTCCATCCCCGCTCCGTTCCCCAGCCGCGTCGGGCTGCCTGTCGGCGAGGAGCCGCCGGCGAAGTATTGACGCCAGATATTTCCGTCCGGCCATGGAGAATAATAAGGAGGCTGCGGCTGCCGAATCCCATGGGACCGCAGGGAAGCGGGCACGGAGTGGCGACGGCGACGACACCGCCGACGATTTCATCAGCTGGCTCCCCGACGCCGTGCTCGGCACCGTCATCTCCCTCCTCCCCACCAAGGACGGCGGCCGCACGCCGGTCCTCTCCCGCCAATGGGGCCACTTCTGGCGCTCCGCGCCTCTCAACCTCGAGGTCAGCACCCGACCCCCGGGCGTCCCACCCTCCGCCGTCTCCCAGATAATCTCCCATCACCCTGGCCCCGCACGCAGATTCTCCTTCCACTGCCACGGCGCCGACGACCTCTGCGCCCAGGCGGAGAGCTGGCTTCGCTCCCGCGCCCTCGCCAACGTCCAGGAGCTCCCCCGCTGCTGGCATCGGTGCTCCGCTCTGCATCCACCATCCTTGTTGCCAAGATCAGCCATTGTGATTTCAAGCCGGCCATGATCAATTTCCCCTTCCTCAAGAAGCTCTCCCTATTTTGCGTTTCCATCTCAGTGGACTTCTTCCCCAGACTGCTCTCCGGCTGCCATGCCTTGGAGAGTTTATACATGACCAATGTTCGTGCTGTGGGTTGCATCCGTCTTCGCTCGCCGACCATTAGGACCATCATCTTCCGTCATAGCTATGGTGAAACCCCGGAATTGATCATCGAGGATGCTCCTCGCCTTGTAAGGTTACTAGTGCCATATTGTGACTTTGTGAGAGGGACAATAGTGTGACTATCACGGTAATTAGGGCGCCTAATCTGGAGATATTGGGCCCTTTCTTTGTCGTCGACTCCAAGCTCCTACTCTTCCAGGTAGGGTCAGCGCCATCTTCATCTTGCTCTCAGCATTCATACATGGAGATAATATTTTTGATGTTCATTGTTTGTTTTCTCCAGGGAATAAGCCCAGTGAGCTCAACAATCTCGATGCGCACCTTGAAGGTTTTAGCTCTCAAGTCTTCTGAGCAAAAATTGCATGCAGTTCTTAACATCCTTAGGTGGTTCCCCTGTTTGGAAAAGCTCTGTGTTATTGTGAGTACTCATCTTTGCCTTCTTTAAATGTTTGATTTGTTTGACATACTAGAAAATTCTACGTAGTAAGCAACAGCTTTGACATATGCCTCTCCTTCCTGTTTTGCAGTTTCATACAAACCATGAGATGAATGACGAAAATGAGCCTCAGTATGACCCACTAAATCCAGTCGAATGCCTTGAGACCCATCTAAAAAAAGTGGTGTTTAAGTCATTTAAGGGCTATGGCAAACAGGTTGACTTTGCGAGGTTCTTTGTATTGAATGCAAAGGTGCTAGAAAAAATTGAATTTGAAGTAAAAAATCACTACAGCAGTGGAACGGTGGCTTCTAAACACAAGCTGCTACAAGCGGAAAACAGAGCTTCCCGAGAAGCTCGATTTGAATTCAGAACTACTTCATACTGACAGAGTACCATGTCAACAAGCATATCCATGATTTGTCACTGTGGCCGACCCCTTCAGACAGCCGTTGACAGCGTTGATGCCTGAAGATTGCACTGTCTTGTGCTCATTCTGTAAATGGTGTTGATTCCTGAAGATTGTCTTCCGCATGGAGATGCTTCTGTATACTTCAAGGTGTGCTATCAGCTAGAAATTGTGCTAATGATCAACACGCTTCGGTTGCCTACTAGTTGGTCTTTTATTAAAGTTGAGTTTACTGAAATGAATTTGGTCGCACCCTTGTGTAGATTTGCAAGTAATTTGCCTAACAGGCTAAGGGCATTAAAATAATGCTGCTTCTGAACCTGTTTTCAACATTACCACTAGATAAGTACTCCCTCCGTAAACTAATACAAGAGCGTTTAGCTCACTACTTTAGTGATCTAAATGCTCTTATATTAGTTTACAGAGGGAGTAGTACTGTAATTCTAAACAACTTTCTTGCTTGTAAAGACCAGATTGCTGCTGGATATTTATCAGTGTGTATGGAGTACCCTAGCTCTTAAAAACATAGGATTAGGAATGAGATCCTGAACGTCAGTCAGCTGTTTCGATGAAATTGATGACATTTTGTCGCTGGACATGCATATCTCTTTCCCACGGACATGGAAGAATCAGGAGAAAACCTTGTGACTTGTTGTGGGCTCTGGTAAAATAATTTACCGTAAATTAGTAGCTATGCATGATTGGTTCCAATGGTCAAGGAATATGTCTTCAGTGAATATAGCAAGTAGGATAGGCACAATTCCAACTAATATATCTTCCAGGAGTAACATTATTGGAGAGAAACTCACGGAATGACATGATGTCAACAGCTGGTGCTGAGGCGTTCAAGGATTCAAAGAGTACGAAGAAAATGTTTCTCGCACACAAAAATACTTACTTTGCAACTAGTTTTATCAGGAACTAGGATTGGACGATCCTTAGTCCTGTATTTTCCTATTTACTTGGTTTTACTCCATTTTAAACAATGGATAGGTTGTTGAATTTGTTAGTGATGAATGTCATTGTTGATGGTTGTGTGCATCAAATAATCAATATAAATTTATGAGAAATCTGATTAAATGCTTCGACAAAAAAGGGCCCCTTGCTTTTGCTTTGTCCAAATCGACACATCCTACCTTTTTATTAAAATGCTAACTTTAGATCAATTTGATATATATTTCGAGCCCGTGACCAAATAGGAAATGACCATTTTGTGGCATCAAGGGGCTGTTTGGATGGTAGCCAAGAGCTGGCAAAACGGAGGCGACAGTTTCTCTCGCCAAAAAAATGGCTTACCATGTGTTGGTCCATCTGGCTTGGGCGAAATCCGAACAACCCCTAATTCTCCATCCACTTTTGTTCACATATATTCCTTTACTAAAGTCACCGTTTCCTATTACTACCTGAACCAGCATCAATACTCCTAACAACGCTATCAATATCATCATGAGCTTTACCTTGATCCTCATCATCAGAACAGAAATCCTGCTCATTGTCATTGTCATTGTCATTTAAATCTTTAGATATACCAACTATATCAACAACTCTACTTTTCATGTTACCTGCTCGAAACATATCACATCTATCTTCCTCTAAATCTTAAATAATCCGTGAATTTTTTGGAAGTCTAATCATATTACTAGAAGCATCTTGTTTTTTTTGCGAGAGAAATTTTCAATCTACTCAACAGTTATGGCAGTATAGAGAACAATAGAAGTAATAAAAATTACAATTTGATCCATGGACCACCTAGCTATGACTACAAGCACTTAAACGAGCCGAAGGCGCGCCGCCATCATCGCCCCTCCCTCATCGGAGTCGGGCAAACCTTGTTGTAGTAGACGATCGGAAAGTCGTCATGCTAAGGCCCAAAAGGACTAGTGTACCAGAACAGCAACCATCACGGTGAAGAGAGATGTAGATCGAAAAGATCAAATCTATAACCACACGAATGAAGACAACAAAAATTGGATCCGTAGATCCACCGAAGACCAGCATCGATCGAATCCCGCGAAATCCGACGAAGACATACCTTCACACATCCTCCAACGATGCTATTCGCACCAACGGGACGGGGATAGGATTTGAGAGATATTTATTCCTACCGAGGGACATCGCCACCGCCACACAACCCCAACCAAGACGTTGAACCTAACAAAAACGAGAACGGGCTCCCTCCCGCCGGTGGGAGCTCAAGATCCTCCGCACCTCCACGGCCCAAAGGCCATCAGAGGTGGGGTGGATCGGCGGCGACGCCGGTGGGAGGAGGAAGGAGACTTTTCTTGAGGAGGAGTGTAAGTGCATCTAGTGCCACCCCTAGTTGGTTTTGGAGTATTGGCGACAAACCTGGTTGAGGGACTAATGTGTTTGTGAGAATTGCAGGATAACACAGGTAGTAGTCCCTCATTGATTCGGTTTACCTACCGGAGATGACCCCTAAAAATGTATGAAGACATTGAAGACAATGGTGGTATGTGAAGATATTCACATTGAAGATTATGACAACAGAAGACATCATGTGAAGACTATGGAGCGCGAAGACTTAGTTGTTTCGTTGTTTCCTTTTCTCCTTTGTTGAGTCATAGGAACCACCGTACTGTTAAGTGGGGTCCCTGTGAACAAAGTCAGAGTGACTGAAGTGATGCTCAACCAAATCCTATGTCTTCGAGCGAAGACAATGAGAGCAAATATTATCCAGAGTTGGATGAGTCAGCTTTACTTGCAGCCCAAGTCAAGCTGCCGCGTGTGTTTGAAATCTGACCATTGGAACACGTGTCAGTTCCTTAGTGACCCAGGGTCATTTCGGACAAATCAGGTCGGGTTGCCTAGTGGCTATAAATAGCCCACCCCCTACACCATAAATTGGTGGCTGCTCAGAGTTACTGCACGGATTTTGTCGTTTGAGAGCAACCCACCTCCGAAGCTTTTGAGAGAGAGAAATCCTTGCAAGGACAAAGGCCAAACACCCAGAGCCAAAGAGTGTTAGGCATCACCGAAGTCTTTCTGTCCGCATGACCTGAAGACTTGTTACACTTCAGGACTGTGAATCCTCCAGCCGGTTAGGCGTCGCGTTCTGAGCATCCAAGAGTCATTGTGGATCACCGGTGAACAAAGTCTGTGAAGGTTTGGAAGTCTACCTTGAAGACTTACCAGAGTGATTGGGCGAGGACTGGGTGTCCTTAGCTCAAGGGGAATAAGGTGAAGACGCGGTCTTCTGAGTTAAATCTCAGCCTCCCTAACCAGACGTACAGTTGTCACAGCAACTGGAACTGGTCCAACAAATCATTGTCTTCATCAAGTGGTTGGTTCTATCCTCTTCCTCTCTTTACTTAGAGTTTGTCTTTGTGAAGTCATTGCCTGCTTGCACTACCTGTTTGACTTTACTATGTGACTACTATCGTTGTTTGGCTTCATACTATCTTCCATCCTGATCTTTACTACCCTAGGTGCTATTAGTATTCGAGCTTTCACTTCATTGAATACTTGACTATGGCTTGCTTAGTGTAGTCTACCTTCCGTTGCGCATCAATAGGTTCATTTCTATTGTTTGTCTTCAAAACTCTCATGGTTTGAAGACTTTCATAAAAATCGCCTATTCATCCCCCCTCTAGTCGATAACTAGCACTTTCAATTGGTACCAGAGCAAGGTACTTCCTTGTTCTGTGTGATTCGGTCTAACCACCTGGAGTTTTAGCTATGTCGACTGCAGGGATAATCAAAGTCTTCGCTGCTTGCCCCGTCTTCGATGGAACTGAATACCCCTACTGGAAGAATAAGATGCGCATGCATCTTGAAGCCATTGATGTCGACCTCTGGTATGTCGTCAAGAATGGTGTTCCCAAGACTGGTGAAGGTGTCACCCCTGCTGATGTCAAGAAGTTCATTCAACTGGATTCTACTGCCAAGAACATCATCTGTGGTCATCTGACCAAAGGATAGTATGGCCGTGTGAGTGCTCTGAAAACGTCGAAGCTTGTCTGGGATTGGCTCTCCAAGGTCAATGAAGGCGTTTCAACCCAGAGAGATCAAAGGATCAGTGTTCTTCACAAGCTCTTCAACCACTTAAAGAGAAATGACAATGAGAATGTCCAGCTCACGTTTGATCGCCTCACTGACATCACAAATGAGCTTCGTGCTCTCGGCGCCACTGAGATCACCAAGCATGAAATCGTCAAGACGCTGCTGAGATCACTTGACAACTCGCTCGACACCCTTGCCCTGATGATACAAGAACGTCCTGACTTCAAGACACTCGATCCGTCTGACATACTTGAGAGGCTCAACACACATGAGTTCCAACTATCTGAGAAAAGATATATCTATGGTCCCAACTATGGCCGAACTCGTGCTTTGAAGGCAAAAGTTGTTTCCTCATCTGAAAAAGAATCTGACTGCAGTTCTGGTGATCCTGAAGACATTGGAAAGGAGCTTGCTATGCTTGTGAAGAAGTTCCAGAAGTTCACTAAGAAGATGGGTTTCAGAAAGTCTTCACGATCCAGCTCAAGAAATGATGAAGCTTCCACTCATGATTACAATAAGAGAACATGTCACAAGTGAAAGAAACCTGGACACTACATCTTTGAATGTCCACAGTGGGACAATGAGAACAACAAGAAGAAGAAGAGCAAGGAATATGATTCTGATGACAAGAAGAAGAAGAAATCCTCAAAGTCTTCTTCCAAGTCTTCGTCCAAGTCTTCATCTCACAAGAAGAGCTCATCTGGCAAGGCTCGTGCTTTTGTTGGCAAGGAGATGGATTCAGAGGAGGAGTCTGCTTCTGAGGAGGCGGAGGTGGAGTCCGAGGAGGAGTCCGACTCTAGCGTTGCAAGTTTGGCTCTAGTTATAGCCTACGTTGCCAAGTCCATCTTCGACACTGAAGACAATGGCCCTGTCACCAACGCTGATGCTAATGACAAGGACGACTCTGCTCCCACCTACTGCTTCATGGCACGTAGTGCCAAGGTAAAATCACGCGATGCTTACTTTCAAGCATCCAGTGAAGATGACTCTGATTGTGAATCCAAACCCAGCTACAAAACACTTGCTAAAATTGCAACTGAACAACAGAAAGCTATGGAACATACTCAAAAACTGTTAGACAAAAGCAATGACCTGTTGGACATGGAAATGACTCGATCTCAGTCCTTAATTGAAGACATAAAAAATCTTCATGTTAAGTACCAGGAACTTGAAATTCGTCATGAAACGCTCTCAACGACTCATGAAAAGCTTTCCTATGATTATCTTCAAAGAAAGCAAGAACTTGAGAAATTGAGAGCGGTTCATGAAGATCTTCAAAAGGAGAATGAGTCCCTTCGTGCTCAACAGATCAGTCCCGCTCAGGAAGGATTTGAACCACCATGTCTAAAATGCCTTGAGCATGATAACGCTACTTCTGTTGCTGAATGTTCTACTGCTGCTACTATTGCAATATCTTCAACTGTTGATGTGGTAACTAACCCCTCTGCCGAGGATACCACTATTATTGCTGATGAAAATGCTAGGTTGAAAACATTGCTTGAAACAGGGATGTAAAAAAGTCTCAAAGGGCATCAGACACTGTGCGATGTCCTCAAAAGGCAGATTCTGAACCGAAACCCAAGAAAAGAGGGTGTTGGGTTCGAGAGGAAGATGAATGTTGATGGCTCCTACTGGAAGCCTGAGCAGTACCACAAAACCACATGGGTTGCTGCAAAGGGACCTTCAGTGGATCCATCCACCTTATCTGGCTTCACTTGTGCTAACCCTATTATGATTGATGAATCCTTTGATGCAAACTATAAATTGTTTAAGAATCAGAATGGTGAAGTGTTTGCCAGGTATATTGGTACTAACTGCAAGAATGTGTTGGAAATATGCCCTAGAGGCAATAATAAAAGCATTATTATTATATTTCCTTGTTCATGATAATTGTCTTTATTCGTGCTATAATTGCGTTATCCGGAAATCATAATACATGTGTGAATAACAGACAACAACATGTCCCTAGTAAGCCTCTGGTTGACTAGCTCGTTGATCAATAGATAGTCATGGTTTCCTGACTATGGGCATTGGATGTCAATGATAACGAGATCACATCATTAGGAGAATGATGTGATGGACGAGACCCAATCCTAAACATAGCATAAGATCGCATAGTTCGTTTGCTAGAGTTTTCCAATGTCAAGTATCCTTTCCTTAGACCATGAGATCGTGTAGCTCCCGGACACCGTAGGAGTGCTTTGGGTGTGCCAAACGTCACAACGTAACTGGGTGACTATAAAGGTATACTACGGGTATCTCCGAAAGTGTCTGTTGGGTTGACACGGATCGAGACTGGGATTTGTCACTCCGCTTGACGGAGAGGTATCACCGGGCCCTCTCGGTAATGCATCATCATAATGAGCTCAATGTGATCAAAGTGTTTGATCACGGGATCATGCATTACGGTACGAGTAAAGTGAATTGCCGATAACGAGATTGAACAAGGTATAGGGACACCAACGATCGAATCTCGGGCAAGTAAAATACCGATTGACAAAGGGAATCGTATACGGGATTAATTGAATCCTCGACATCGTGGTTCATCCGATGAGATCATCGTGGAGCATGTGGGAGTCAACATGGGTATCCAGATCCCGCTGTTGGTTATTGCCCGAGAGCCGTCTCGGTCATGTCTGCATGTCTCCCGAACCCGTAGGGTCTACACACTTAAGGTTCGGTGACGCTAGGGTTGTAGGGATATGTATATGCAGTAAAACGAATGTTGTTCGGAGTCCCGGATGAGATCCTGGATGTCACGAGGAGTTCCGGATTGGTCCGGAGGTGAAGAATTATATATAGGAAGTGCAGTTTCGGCCATCGGGAATGATCTGGGGGTCACCAGTATTGTACCGGGACCACCAAATGGGTCCCGGGGGTCCACCGGGTGGGGCCACCCATCCCAGAGGGCCCCATGGGCTGAAGTGGGAGGGGGGACCAGCCCTTAGTGGGCTGGTGCGCCCCCCAAGGCCCACCCCCTGCGCCTAGGGTTGGAACCCTAGGGTGGTGGGGGGGGCGCCCACTTGCCTTGGGGGGCACTCCACCCCCCTTGGCCGCCGCCCCCTTGGGAGATTCAATCTCCCAGGGCCGGTGCCCCCCCAGGGGGCCTATATAAAGGGGGAGGGGAGGGGGCAGCGGCACCCCTTGCCCTGGCGCCTCCCTCTCCCTCTCCAACACCTCCTCCTCCTCCTCCGTAGAGCTCGGCGAAGCCCTGCCGGAGTACTGCAGCTCCACCATCACCACGCCGTCGTGCTGCTGCTAGAGCCATCTTCCTCAACCTCTCCTTTGCCTTGCTGGATCAAGAAGAAGGAGACGTTACGCTGACCGTACGTGTGTTGAACGCGGAGGTGCCGTCCGTTCGGTGCTAGGATCTCCGGTGATTTGGATCACGTCGTGTACGACTACCTCATCCCCGTTCCATGAACGCTTCCGCTCGCGATCTACAAAGTGGTATGTAGATGCAATCTCTCTCCCATGACTCGTTGCTTAGATGAACTCATAGATGGATCTTGGTGAAACCGTAGGAAAAATTTTAATTTTCTGCAACGTTCCCCAACAGTGGCATCATGAGCCAGGTTTATGCGTAGTTCTCTATTGCACGAGTAGAACACAATTTGTTGTGGGCGTAGATGTTGTCAACTTTCTTGCCGCTACTAGTCTTATCTTGCTTCAGCGGTATTGTGGGATGAAGCGGCCCGGACCAACCTTACACGTACGCTTACGTGAGACCGGTTCCACCGACTAACATGCACTAGTTGCATAAGGTGGCTGGCGGGTGTCTGTCTCTCCCACTTTAGTTGGAGCGGATTCGATGAAAAGGGTCCTTATGAAGGGTAAATAGAAGTTGACAAATCACGTTGTGGCTTTCACGTAGGTAAGAAAATGTTCTTGCTAGAACCCTAATTCAGCCACGTAAAACTTGCAACAACAATTAGAGGACGTCTAACTTGTTTTTGCAACAAGTGCTTTGTGATATGATATGGCCAAAGTTGTGATGAATGATGAATGATCTATATGTGATGTATGAGATGTTCATGCTATTGTAATAGGAATCACGACTTGCATGTCGATGAGTATGACAACCGGCAGGAGCCATAGGAGTTGTCTTTATTTTTGTATGACCTGCGTGTCATTGAGAAACGCCATGTAATTACTTTACTTTATTGCTAAACACGTTAGCCATAGTAGTAGAAGTAATAGTTGGCGAGCAACTTCATGGAGACACGGTGATGGAGATCATGATGATGGAGATCATGGTGTCAAGCCGGTGACAAAGATGATCATGGAGCCCCAAGATGGAGATCAAAGGAGCTATGTGATATTGGCCATATCATGTCACGTTTATTATTTGATTGCATGTGATGTTTATCATGTTTTGCATCTTGTTTACTTAGAACGACGGTAGTAAATAAGATGATCCCTCATAATAATTTCAAGAAGTGTTCCCCCTAACTGTGCACCGTTGCGACAGTTCGTTGTTTCGAAGCACCACGTGATGATCGGGTGTGATAGATTCTAACGTTCACATACAACGGGTGTAAGACAGATTTACACATGCAAACACTTAGGTTGACTTGACGAGCCTAGCATGTACAGACATGGCCTCGGAACACAGAAGACCGAAAGGTCGAGCATGAGTCGTATAGAAGATACGATCAACATGAAGATGTTCACCAATGTTGACTAGTTCGTCTCACGTGATGATCGGACACGGCCTAGTTGACTTGGATCATGTAATACTTAGATGACTAGAAGAGGGATGTCTATCTAAGTGGGAGTTAATTAAATAATTTGATTAAATGAACTTTATTATCATGAACTTAGTCTAAAATATTTACAATATGTCTTGTAGATCAAATGGCCAACGTAGTCCTCAACTTCAACGCGTTCCTAGAGAAAACCAAGCTGAAAGACGATGGCAGCAACTATACGGACTGGGTCCGGAACCTAAGGATCATCCTCATAGCTGCCAAGAAAGATTATGTCCTACGAGCACCGCTGGGTGACGCACCTGTTCTCCCTGCAGAACAAGACGTTATGAACGCTTGGCAGTCACGTTCCAATGATTACTCCCTCGTTCAGTGCGGCATGCTTTACAGCTTAGAGCCGGGGCTCCAAAAGCGTTTTGAGAGACATGGAGCATATGAGATGTTCGAAGAGCTGAAAATGGTTTTCCAAGCTCATGCCCGGGTCGAGAGATATGAAGTCTCCGACAAATTCTTTAGCTGTAAAATGGAGGAAAATAGCTCTGTCAGTGAACACATACTCAAGATGTCTGGGTTGCACAACCGCTTGACTCAACTGGAAGTTAATCTTCCGGATGAAGCGGTCATTGACAGAATCCTCCAGTCGCTTCCACCTAGCTACAAGAGCTTTGTGATGAACTACAACATGCAGGGGATGGTAAAGACCATTCCTGAGGTATATGCTATGCTGAAATCAGCAGAGGTAGAAATCAAGAAGGAACATCAAGTGTTGATGGTGAATAAAACCACTAAGTTCAAGAAGGGAAAGGGTAAAAAGAACTTCAAGAAGGACGGCAAGGAAGTTGCCGCGCCCGGTAAGCAAGTTGCCGGGAAGAAGCCAAAGAATGGACCCAAGCCCGAGATTGAGTGTTTTTATTGCAAGGGAAGTGGTCACTGGAAGCGGAACTGCCCCAAATACTTAGCAGACAAGAAGGCCGGCAAAACAAAAGGTATATGTGATATACATGTAATTGATGTGTACCTTACCAGTACTCGTAGTAGCTCTTGGGTATTTGATACTGGTGCAGTTGCTCACATTTGTAACTCAAAGCAGGAGCTGCGGAATAAGCGAAGACTGGCGAAGGATGAGGTGACGATGCGCGTCGGGAATGGTTCCAAGGTCGATGTGATCGCCGTCGGCACGCTGCCTCTACATTTACCTACGGGATTAGTTTTAAACCTCAATAATTGTTATTTAGTGCCAAGTTTGAGCATGAACATTGTGTCTGGATCTTGTTTAATCCGAGATGGCTACTCATTTAAATCTGAGAATAATGGTTGTTCTATTTATATGAGAGATATGTTTTATGGTCATGCTCCGATGGTTAATGGTTTATTCTTAATGAATCTCGTACGTGATGATACACATATTCATATTGTGGATACCAAAAGAGTTAAAGTTGATAACAATAGTCCCACATATTTGTGGCACTGCCGCCTTGGTCACATAGGTGTCAAACGCATGAAGAAGCTCCATGCAGATGGACTTTTAGAGTCTCTTGATTATGAATCATTTGACACGTGCGAACCATGCCTCATGGGTGAAATGACCAAGACTCCGTTCTCAGGAACAATGGAGCGAGCAACCAACTTATTGGAAATCATACATACCGATGTGTGCGGTCCAATGAGTGTTGAGGCTCGCGGTGGCTATCGTTATGTTCTCACCCTCACTGATGACTTGAGTAGATATGGGTATATCTACTTAATGAAACACAAGTCTGAGACCTTTGAAAAGTTCAAGGAATTTCAGAGTGAGGTTGAAAATCAACGTGATAGAAAGATCAAGTTTCTACGATTAGATCGTGGAGGAGAATACTTGACTCACGAATTTGGCACACACTTAAGAAAATGTGGAATAGTTTCACAACTCACGCCGCCTGGAACACCTCAGAGTAATGGTGTGTCCGAACGTCGTAATCGCACTCTATTAGATATGGTGCGATCTATGATGTCTCTTACCGATTTACCGCTATCTTTTTGGGGCTATGCTTTAGAGACTGCCGCATTCACTTTAAATAGGGCTCCGTCGAAATCCGTTGAGACGACACCATATGAATTATGGTTTGGGAAGAAACCTAAGCTATCGTTTCTAAAAGTTTGGGGATGCGATGCTTATGTCAAGAAACTTCAACCTGAAAAGCTCGAACCCAAGTCGAAAAAATGTGTCTTCATAGGATACCCTAAAGAAACTATTGGGTATACTTTCTACCTCAGATCCGAAGGCAAGATCTTTGTTGCCAAGAATGGATCCTTTCTAGAGAAAGAGTTTCTCTCGAAAGAAGTGAGTGGGAGGAAATTAGAACTTGATGAAGTGTTACCTCTTGAACCGGAAAATGGCGAAACTCAAGAAAACGTTCCTGAGGTGCCTGCACCGACTAGAGAGGAAATTAATGATGATCAAGACACTTCTAATCAAGCTCCTACTAAAATTCGTAGGTCCACAAGGACACGTTCCGCACCAGAGTGGTACGGCAACCCTGTCTTGGAAATCATGTTGTTAGACAACGGTGAACCTTCGAACTATGAAGAAGCGATGGCGGGCCCGGATTCCGACAAATGGCTAGAAGCCATGAAATCCGAGATAGGATCCATGTATGAAAACGAAGTATGGACTTTGACTGACTTGCCCGTTGAGCGGCGAGCCATAGAAAATAAATGGATCTTTAAGAAGAAGACAGACGCGGATGGTAATGTGACCATCTATAAAGCTCGGCTTGTCGCTAAGGGTTATCGACAAGTTCAAGGGGTTGACTACGATGAGACTTTCTCACCGGTAGCGAAGCCGAAGTCCGTCCGAATCATGTTAGAAATTGCCGCATTCTACGATTATGAAATATGCCAAATGGACGTAAAAATGGCATTCCTTAATGGTTTCCTTAAGGAAGAATTGTATATGATGCAGCCGGAAGGTTCTGTCGATCCTAAGAATGCTGACAAGGTGTGCAAGCTCCAACGCTCGATTTATGGGCTGGTGCAAGCATCTCGGAGTTGGAACATTCGCTTTGATGAGATGATCAAAGCGTTTGGGTTTACGCAGACTTATGGAGAAGCCTGCGTTTACAAGAAAGTGAGTGGGAGCTCTGTAGCATTTCTCATACTATATGTAGATGACATACTTTTGATGGGAAATGATATAGAACTCTTGGACAACATTAAGGCCTACTTGAATAAAAGTTTTTCAATGAAGGACCTTGGAGAAGCTGCTTATATATTAGGCATCAAGATCTATAGAGATAGATCGAGACGCCTCATAGGTCTTTCACAGAGCACATACCTTGATAAGATATTGAAGAAGTTCAATATGGATCAATCTAAGAAGGGGTTCTTACCAGTATTACAAGGTGTGAAATTGAGCTCAGCTCAATGTCCGACCACGGCGGAAGATATAGAAGAGATGAGTGTCATCCCCTATGCCTCAGCCATAGGTTCTATTATGTATGTCATGCTGTGTACCAGACCTGATGTAAACCTTGCCGTAAGTTTGGTAGGAAGGTACCAAAGTAATCCCGGCAAGGAACACTGGACAGCGGTCAAGAATATCCTGAAGTACCTGAAAAGGACTAAGGAAATGTTTCTCGTTTATGGAGGTGACAAAGAGCTCGTCGTAAAGGGTTACGTCGATGCTAGATTCGACACAGATCTGGATGACTCTAAGTCACAAACCGGATACGTGTATATTTTGAATGGTGTGGCAGTAAGCTGGTGCAGTTGCAAGCAGAGCGTCGTGGCGGGATCTACATGTGAAGCGGAGTACATGGCAGCCTCGGAGGCAGCACATGAAGCAATTTGGGTGAAGGAGTTCATCACCGACCTCGGAGTCATACCCAATGCGTCGGGGCCAATCAAACTCTTCTGTGACAACACTGGAGCTATTGCACTTGCCAAGGAGCCCAGGTTTCACAAGAAGACCAGGCACATCAAGCGTCGCTTCAACTCCATTCGTGAAAATGTTCAAGATGGAGACATAGAAATTTGTAAAGTGCACACGGATATGAATGTCGCAGATCCGTTGACTAAACCTCTCCCTAAGGCAAAACATGATCAGCACCAGAACTCTATGGGTGTTCGATTCATCACAATGTAACTAGATTATTGACTCTAGTGCAAGTGGGAGACTGTTGGAAATATTCCCTAGAGGCAATAATAAAAGCATTATTATTATATTTCCTTGTTCATGATAATTGTCTTTATTCGTGCTATAATTGTGTTATCCGGAAATCGTAATACATGTGTGAATAACAGACAACAACATGTCCCTAGTAAGCCTCTAGTTGACTAGCTCGTTGATCAATAGATAGTCATGGTTTCCTGACTATGGGCATTGGATGTCAATGATAACGAGATCACATCATTAGGAGAATGATGTGATGGACGAGACCCAATCCTAAACATAGCATAAGATCGCATAGTTCGTTTTCTAGAGTTTTCCAATGTCAAGTATCCTTTCCTTAGACCATGAGGTCGTGTAACTCCCGGACACCGTAGGAGTGCTTTGGGTGTGCCAAACGTCACAACGTAACTGGGTGACTATAAAGGTATACTACGGGTATCTCCGAAAGTGTCTGTTGGGTTGACACGGATCGAGACTGGGATTTATCACTCCGCTTGACGGAGAGATATCACTGGGCCCTCTCGGTAATGCATCATCATAATGAGCTCAATGTGATCAAAGTGTTTGATCACGGGATCATGCATTACGGTACGAGTAAAGTGAATTGCCGATAACGAGATTGAACAAGGTATAGGGACACCAACGATCGAATCTCGGGCAAGTAAAATACCGATTGACAAAGGGAATCGTATACGGGATTAATTGAATCCTCGACATCGTGGTTCATCCAATGAGATCATCATGGAGCATGTGGGAGTCAACATGGGTATCCAGATCCCGCTGTTGGTTATTGCCCGAGAGCCGTCTCGGTCATGTCTGCATGTCTCCCGAACCCGTAGGGTCTACACGCTTAAGGTTCGGTGACGCTAGGGCTGTAGGGATATGTATATGCAGTAAACCGAATGTTGTTTGGAGTCCCGGATGAGATCCCGGATGTCACGAGGAGTTCCGGATTGGTCCGGAGGTGAAGAATTATATATAGGAAGTGCAGTTTCGGCCATCGGGAATGATCTGGGGGTCACCAGTATTGTACCGGGACCACCAGATGGGTCCCGGGGGTCCATTGGGTGGGGCCACCCATCCCGGAGGGCCCCATGGGCTGAAGTGGGAGGGGGACCAGCCCTTAGTGGGCTGGTGCGCCCCCCAAGGCCCACCCCCTGCACCTAGGGTTGGAACCCTAGGGTGGGGGACGCCCACTTGCCTTGGGGGGCACTCCACCCCCCTTGGCCGCCGCCCCCTTGGGAGATTCAATCTCCCAGGGCCGGCGCCCCCCCCAGGGGGCCTATATAAAGGGGGAGGGGAGGGGGGCAGCGGCACCCCTTGCCCTGGCGCCTCCCTCTCCCTCTCCAACACCTCCTCCTCCTCCGTAGAGCTCGGCGAAGCCCTGCCGGAGTACTGCAGCTCCACCATCACCACGCCGTCGTGCTGCTGCTGGAGCCATCTTCCTCAACCTCTCCTTTGCCTTGCTGGATCAATAAGAAGGAGACGTTACGCTGACCGTACGTGTGTTGAACGCGAAGGTGCCGTCCGTTCGGTGCTAGGATCTCCGGTGATTTGGATCACGTCGTGTACGACTACCTCATCCCCGTTCCTTGAACGCTTCCGCTCGCGATCTACAAAGTGGTATGTAGATGCAATCTCTCTCCCATGACTCGTTGCTTAGATGAACTCATAGATGGATCTTGGTGAAACCGTAGGAAAAAATTTCATTTTCTGCAACGTTCCCCAACAGAATGGGCCGCCTATGAAGAAGATCTGGGTTCCCAAAAGTTGTCTTGAGAATCTTCCTGTGAATGTCATCATGACACCGCCTGGGAAGAAGACAAATCCTAGACCAAAAGCTTCATATGGTCCAAAGGCTTCATACAGATACAGGACTCACATGAGTTACCCTAACGCAAATGTTTTGCAGGGAAATCATACTCAAACTAATGAATATGAGCGTGTTTCTTCAAACCGCTATGTTCATAAAACCAAGAACTTTTCTGCTTATTCATATGAGTATCATTCATCTCCTGCAAGGCTATTTGCTAGGGCTCCAAAGCTGAAGTTCTCAGATGCTGCACTTAGACTCATTGCTTCTAAGCCACCCCTGAAGATGTGGGTGGTTAAGAAGAATTAACTTTCATTTGCAGGGAAAGGTCTCCAGCCGGAAATCAAAGGCGTCTGATGCTATTGCTGGGGACCTAGAACATCTTGTAGGGCGCAAGATCAAATGCCCAAATGGTCTCACTATGTATTTTATTCCTGAATCACTTGCCAATCATCCTATCAGTCCTAATCTTGATCTGAGCTTTGATAATCCTCTTGCCCGTCAAATGTTTATGCTTCACAATACTCTTGGTGAAGCCTATCAAGAATGGTCGGGCTAGGTGCTTCCGGGTTAACAGAACCATCAAGAATGTCTTCAGCAGACGGATCAGAATTTGGTGCTGCAATATCCAGAGCTGGTTCAGGCAGCGGCTGATGTGTGGAAGAGCCGGGGGCAGCGGTGCCTAGTTCCGGTTCAGTCACTACAGGGTCTTGGGCCGGCTTATCTTTCTTTGTTTTCTTCCTGGGCTTCACTTGCACGCTATGGACAAAGCAGAAGAATGAGTACAGAAACATGAGGAAGGTAAAACATAAGGTAAACAAATTGATATTACGCAGGGGCAGTTTTAAAAGCCGGCATGATTGTGACTTGAACATGATTGTGATATTTGGAAAATATCATTTTCTTGTACTAATGGAATCTGACAAGTCTCTAGTCTTTGAAGGGTATCGAAAGGATGACTTGTACATGGTAGATTTCTCAGCAGGACCACAACTTGTCGTATGTCTTCTTGCAAAAGCTTTAGAGTGCTGGCTCTGGCATCGGAGGCTAGGGCATGCTGGCATGAGGAACTTACACACTCTCGCAAAGAAGAAGAATGTCATAGGCATCGAGGGCGTCAAGTTCAAGAAGGATCACTTATGTGGTGCCTGCGAAGCTGGAAAGATGACAAGGGCCAAGCATCCCTCGAAGACAATCATGACGACATCTCAACCCTTCGAGCTGCTACACATGGACTTATTTGGCCCTACTCACTACTCTACTCTCACTACTACTGTTTGTCTCTATGGCTTCGTCATTGTTGATGATTATTCAAGATATACGTGGGTGCATATAATTCTCTACAAGACTGAAGTGCAGGATGTCTTCAGACGCTTCGCCAACCGTGCCATGAACAACTATGGCGTCAAGATCAAGCATATCAGAAGTGACAACGGCACAGAGTTCAAGAACACCGGCCTCGACCTTTACCTGGACACATTGGGCATCACTCATGAGTTCTCAGCTCCGTACACACCTCAGCAGAATGGCACCGTGGAGCGCAAGAACAGAACGCTCATAGAAATGGCATGGACAATGCTCAATGAATGCAAGACTCCAAGAAAGTTCTGGCCTGAAGCTATTGATACTGCATGCCATGTCATCAACCGTGTTTATCTTCACAAGCTTCTGAAGAAGACATCCTATGAACTCCTCACTGGTAAGAAGCCAAATGTTAGTTACTTCAGAGTATTTGGTGCTAGGTGTTGGATCAAGGATCCACATCACACTTCAAAATTTGCACCGAAAGCACATGAAGGTTTTATGCTTGGTTACGAAAAGGATTCGCACTCCTACAGAGTCTTCAGCCTCTTTCACTATAAAGTGGTTGAAAATGTGGATGTGCGGTTCGATGAGACTAACGGCTCGCAAAGAGAGCACCTGCCAAATGTGCTAGATGAAGTTCCACCTAGTGAATCCATCAAGCTTATGGGAACTGGAGAAATCATATCGTCTGAAGCACAGCCTGAAGAGGAACTTATCATTTCTGCACCTAACCAACCTGAAGACAATGTTTAGCCTGAAGACAATCCTCCTGACGATAACAATGATCAGCATGAACAAAACCTTCATCCAGTTCATCCTCGTGTTGCAAATGAAGTACAGATTGAGAAGATAATAGATAGCATCAATGCACCTGGTCCAGTTACTCGTTCAAGAGCAACACAACTAGCAAATTTCTGTGGGCACTTTGCATTTGTCTCAATATCTGAACCCAAGAAAGTTGCTGAAGCCTTCATGGAACCTGTCGTGGATTTGTCACGGCAGATGTCCTAGTAAGAGGACTTAGTCGTGGAGCCATCGCAACGGGTTAGCTTGAAGGGGTTAAAGTGGACACAAGGACACGGTTTTTATACTAGTTCGGCCCCTTCGATGAAGGTAAAAGCCTACGTCTAGTTATGATGGGATTGATGGGTTTCGAGGGCTTAGGGAGCGATAAGCTTCGCCTAAACCTCGAGTTCTTCTTCTCTGTCTCAAACCGCCGTCGGGTTGTCCCCTTATATACACGGGTGACGCCCGTCGGTCTGCAAAGTCCCGACCTCCGGCTTATAAACGTGCCCGGGTCGGTCTCTCTATTCCTAACTTACAATACAAGTTGGCCCCAGGCCGGTTTACACCATAAACCTTTAAACCGGTTATAGGCCTTGGGCCCTTCTATTTCTCCTTGGGCTTTAACATCTCGGGTCTGTTGACGGCGGTAACCCGGGCCCTGCAGGCCGGTTTACCCCAGATAGCAACATCCCCAACATTAGGCCCCAGATTGATTTGAACAGATTCATGTCAATCCTTAATAAGAATTTATGTCTTCAAATGTCTTCCAGTAACTTGTTAAACCGCTGTTTCTCCGTCTCCTCTTGCTGTGGTAAACCGATATGATGTCAGCGCAAGTTACCGTCTCCTTTCGCTAACCCGCAAGAATCAGGGCGACGGCTGGGCTCCCGAAATCTCCGGCCCCTGGATTCGCGCGCCTGACACGCGCACCTCACCTTATAAATAGGACTTGAAGGCCATCTTCCTTTCCTCCCCTTCTTCGTCTTCCTCGCGACCCAGACCTCAGAGCTCCGCCGCCGCCGTCAGCTGCTGCATCACTCCGGCCGCTGCATCAACCTGATCGGACCAGAGCACCGCGACGACTTTTCTCATCTGTTTTGGATCCCGGTAAAGCCTCTGTTCTTCCGCTTTTAGATCTGTTCTAGGGTTCCAGGGTTTGTCATCCTGTTACTGTTTCTTGTTCATCCCCATAGCAGCTTTGCGAACAGATGATGATACCTGTATCGTGATTTGTAGTCCCTTTCCGCAGTCGCCATAAATCTGTACTCATCTCCTTAGATCTCACTCTTTTTCCTGCTTGTCGAACTTACGTTGTTCTGCTGTGAGCCGAACTTCATATTACCTGTTTTTACTTCTTTTTCGCCCTAGCTGTAGATCCATTGCTTTGAAAGAATCCGTATGGGATCTGTTTCTGCTTTCATACTCACAACTGTTAGATCTGGTCGGTTTAACTCTTAGCAAAGCGAACAAACCGATCCACACATCCATTAGTCCCCTTGATGAATCGCCGGTTGATATTATTGTAGATAATCTGATTCTATATAAGAGCATCTTCGGTTTACAATCACACTTGTTCTCAAACCGGAATACCTTTGTCTTGTAGCTTTCCTCATGGCAAAACAGGTGTACGAATGCAACTGGGTTCCCTCTTGCATCACTGAGACCCAACTAAACAACTTAGTTCTGACTGGTGCTTTGAGTAGCAAAAAATACCATCCATTGGAGGGTTCCAGGAGATGAATGTCCTCCTACCCCGCAGGAGGGAGAAGTGGTGGTGTTTGCGGATCACCTGGCCCGGGGCTTTAATCCACCCGGTTCAAAATTTTATCGGGACGTCCTGGCCAATTTTAGGTTGCGCCCACAAGATGTTGGTCCAAACTCAGTCACGAATATCTGCCATTTTCAAGTGCTTTGCGAGGCGTACTTTCAAGAGGAACCTACTGTAGAGCTGTTCCGGGACTTTTTCCATCTGAACCGACGTACTGAATTTACCGACGGCCCTAATATGGAACTGGGTGGTATGGCGATTCAGAAGAGGAAAGAGGTGACTTATCCTCACGCCAAGCTGCATAGTCATCCGCAAGAATGGAATTGCACTTGGTTCTATTGCAAGGATACCTCCCCTGCTGAAGAAAATCCACTGCCCGGTTTCCGTCCAGAGAGACTTAGCAATACTCACCCCTTCCCCCCACGGCTAACTGCCAAAGAGAGGAGTAAGTATGCCCCTCAGCTGTCCAAGCTCAGAGCCTTCATGGCTAACGGTTTAACGGGGGTAGATCTTGCCCGTTGCTGGATTTCATGGAGCATCCTGCCCCTTAGCATCCGCTCCGGTTTAATGTGCCAGTACACGGGTCGGGTTGATGATCCTTTGAGGCACTGCAACATTCAGCTGACGGAGGACGAAGTCGCTGAAGCTGTGAAAAAGATGCTGAATGAACCGGAACATGTTTGCGCCCGAACCGGCCTGCCTCCATTTTGTGCCACCAACAAGCCACCTGCTGTAAGTATCTCCCCTCTGTTTGTTATAGAACTTATGATCTCCTTATACACATATTGCTAATCCCAGTCCTTCCTGAGACAGGGAGATGATCCATTTTGGAGTAAGAAGCTACAAGAGCCGACCGAAAAGGTAACCCGACCCAAGACGAGGGTGAAGAAGCCCGCTCAGAGGAAAAGGAACACCGCTTCCTCTACTCCGGATTTAGAGGAGGATGATGTGGGTAATCCGGACCTCGGGGTAGACCTCGATTCAGTTGGTTTACTTTTTGTACGTCTTATTGATGATGATATTTGTCAGGACGACGCTGAAGTGAGCCATGCCGAAGGCCCAGAGGTAACTATTCTTTCTTCTGATGTCGTTCCTTTGCCTTTGAAAAAAACTCGCCAGGCAAACCGGAAAATTAAATTTTCTCACCCTCTTGCTTACTTGGATCCCAAATTTCTTGTGAAGACCCAGCAACATGAAGCTCGACGCACCACCCGACATAGCGGCCAGGTAGTCACCTCCGCCGGTTTACCGAACAGCCCGGTTCGGAAACGCCGCTCAGAGGTCTCCGATTTACGCGCTAGCTTTCCTCCTAAAGCAGGTTTAACTCGTCAGCCTCTAAATCCATCTGACTCCGATTATCAGGTCACTTCCCATTCATCTTCCGGTGAATCTTCAGCCACTCAACTGCCACCGTTGAAGACAGTTATTGGGTAAGTTGGACCGATCACAACATATCTCTGTATGGGTCTCTTAATCCATCTTATACTGTTTTACCAATCTGTGGGTTTTTTCCAGGGCTAAACCTAGACCGAGCAAGAAGGCTCGTCTGGATAACCCGGCTGGAGGAACTGCCGCTCCTGAACCGGAGAAAACTCCTGGTGCTGACGCTCTGGGTCGTGAAGATACTCAGAATTATCTATCTCCGCAAGATGACACCTGCGCTGAAGAAAGGACTATCGAACCTGCCAGCCATACTGATCCGCCTGCCAGTCCTGTTCGGGTTGAGGAATCCATCCCCCCTTCTGGAACTGCTGATAAACCGACAGGGCCACTGCAGAGCAGCGATTCCAAAGATGATGATGTTGTGATTACCGGCATTGGTCACTCTGAACCGGGGAACACTGCTACCTTAGCCAAGCATACTGCCAAGGACGAAATCTCGGCCATGAAGGGCAAATGGGACCTTGACTCTTCTACGTACGCCGCTTTAAGCGCCCCGGATCTTTATTCTGGGTACCTGAACCGACTGTACACCAGTCGGGATTATGAAGCTGGCATGATCAAGATGATGAAGGAGAAACTTGAGGTAACTCCCTTGTGCTTTATTCCATTGCAACTTAGCTTATCAATATTTCCAAATCGAGATGGTAAACTGGATCAGGCTGCTTTGACAATTAAGGTCCGGTTTAGAAAACCCAGGGCTTCAACATAAGTCATAACCAGAAAACATCATTAGATAACTATTAGCCCCCAAGTGCCAAGTTTAAATATTTGTATTAATCTTGGGACTTTTTGTAATGGAAAACTTGTGTTAAAATCAAATATGCATTAGCCCCCAAGTATCGAGCACATAACTTGCTTGTGTGGTTGATACTTCCAAACCGTGCAATATTTTCTGAACACTGTTGATGACCTGCTGCAGGGGGATTTGAAGACCAAAGAGAACCAAGTCTCGGACCTTCAGGAAGCTTTAAAAACCCAGCAGATTGAAACTGAAAACGCGAAGGAGGAATTGACCAAAGCCTTAACTGTTATGGAGCAGCTGAAAGAAAACCGCAAAAAGGAGCAAGCCGATTGGGCTACAGAAAGAGCTCTTTTGACGAAGAGGGCTGAAAATGCCGAAGCTGCTCTTAAACCGGTGGTTGATGAATTATCTACCGTGAAGCGACAAATACACTCCATGACCTCTGCCGTCTTTGGTAAACTTCTCGATGCCCTTCTTCCAATTTATACCTTGTCTGCTACACCTTATGTCCGGTTTGTAATCCACCTTGAAATACTGCAGGCTCACGTATTGGACACTTGGGTTCTGATGTGCGGATGAAACTCAAAGCTGCTTATACTCTGATTGAACAGTTATACACCGGAGCACAAAGAGCTATCACCACTGCATCGCATAACAACCCTGCGCCGTCTCTGATTCAAGACACATTAAAGAGGCTGTCCATGCTTCCGGCCCGGATTGAAGAGTTGAAAAGATCAGCTGCTCGAACTGGAGCCATCACTGCCTTGATCCGGGCCAAAGCATGGGTACCAGATTTCGATCCTGTCGAAGCGGCCCAAGGATACCCCAGCTTGAAGGAAGACGGTTCAGACTTTGGTGAAGACGATTTGAGGGCGATAAATCGGGCGGTGCGCCCCCTAGCTTGTCAATTGGCTGAGGAAGCAGATCTGTCACGTTACCAAGCCCAATACGACAACCAGAACAAACGAGTAGCTGCCCCGGTCCCTGAAGCGGGAAATCTTATTCCTCCCATCCGTAAGCATACTTACGCCCCTGACATTGAACCGTCTTTGCTGATTCACGAAGAAGCCGTCTTTCAAGCGCTAATGGGAATCGACTGGACCACTGCTGATTTCCAGCCAATGGGTAACCAAGATAGAGCTGAAGCGGCGCAAGACGATCCCCAGCCTTTGAACCGAGGCGGCGAACAGGCGTAATCAGCGCTCCGGTTCACCTTACTCGGTGACGCTATAATCCGTCAACGAACAATATATTCAGGCACTACGTTGCCTTGTAATAAGATAGTTTAATACCTCTGCATTTGAATGTGCCTTCGCGCACGGGTACTGATGCTCTTTCCAATGACGTTTTCCAACTTTGTTTCCTGTCTTTACTGAGTACACAATGTGCTTTTTCGACCACCTGAACCGCGCTGCGCCTTTGCCAAACCGGGCAATTTGCCTCCGGGTTAAAAAACGGACCAGGCTATGTCAGCTGAATCGGTTTAAGAATACTTGACGTTCCGAAGAACCAAAAAACACCACAATAAAGGCAGAAAACAAAACCAAATATGAAAAAGGCAACGCGATAGTAAAACGCATGCGAATAGTGGTTACTATGAACTGTTCAGAAGGCGTGACCATCGTCAAGACAAAACCGAGCCCCCAAGAGGTGTAGCTACGGTTTAGGTCGACTAGGTTCCTAACTGAATCGTGGCAAATATGCCGGCCAAATGGCATTGCATTGGTTCGTCAACCAAGCCCCCAAGTGACTCAATGGCCAAGGGACGATCAAGTGGCATTGCGTTGGTTCGGACACGACCAAGCCCCCAAATGATTCATTGGCTAAAAAGCCGACCAGAAGGCATTACCATCATCAAGACATGACCGAGTTCCCATAAGGCGTAATCTTCGGTTCAAGTCGATTAGGTCCCCAACTGATTCAGTGGCAAATGTGCCAGCCAGAAGGCATTACCGTCGTCAAGACATGACCAAGCCCCCCGGAGGTGTAGCTACGGTTCAGGCCGACTAGGTCCCCAACTGACTTTATAGGGATAGCTATGTTCTCTTTGGTTCGAATACGACCTATGTTTGAACAGGAAGCCCCGTGTTTGAATAGCTATGTTCTCTTTGGTTCGAATACGACCTATGTTTGAACAGGAAGCCTCATGCTTGAACCGGGATATTGAACCGGATATTAAGAGCTTCACAGCCTTGTAGGAGACATCTTCCCTTGAACCGGCTTTTAAACCGGAATCTATAATTTGAACTTCTGTGAAGCGACCTCCAGGGGTAAGCACACATGATGTGAAGAACAGTAGAGACCCCGCTTTACTCGAGGCTCCGGTTTATTGTATTAATCATAATATATATATGGTCATGATATGTACATAAACAGAGCCCAGGGCTCATGTATAATAAGGTCGAAGATGAGCTATGTTCCACGGCCTGCTGGTCTCCTCCTCTGATGTGCGTGAATCCTTGCGCTCTCGAATATCAATCAGGTAATATGACCCATTATTCAGATTCTTGCTGACCACAAAAGGTCCCTCCCAAGGCGGGGATAATTTATGCTGATCAGATTGATCCTGGATGAGCCGAAGCACCAAATCCCCCTCCTGAAAGGTTCTGGTCCTAACCCGACGGCTGTGGTAGCGGCGAAGATCTTGCTGGTAAATCGCTGAACGGGCAGCTGCCAAATCACGCTCCTCATCCAACAAGTCAAGAGCATTCTGCCGTGCCTGCTCATTATCCGCTTCAACATATGCTGCCACGCGAGGTGAGTCATGTCGTATATCACTTGGGAGAACCGCCTCTGCTCCATAAACCATAAAAAACGGCGTAAACCCCGTGGATCTGTTAGGCGTGGTGTTGATGCTCCATAACACAGACGGTAGCTCCTCCACCCAACAACCCGGCGTCCTTTGCAAAGGGACCAGAAGCCGGGGTTTGATACCTCTCAAGATCTCTTGGTTCGCTCGTTCTGCCTGACCATTAGACTGTGGGTGCGCTACCGAAGAAACATCAAGCCGTATATGCTCCCGTGCACAGAACTCTTTCATGGCCCCCTTGGATAGATTGGTACCATTATCTGTGATGATGCTGTGTGGAAAGCCAAACCGGAAGATCACCTTCTTTATAAACTGAACCGCCGTGGCAGCATCACACTTACTGACAGGTTCGGCCTCCACCCACTTTGTAAATTTGTCAACCGCCACCAGTAGGTGGGTCTTCTTATCTTTGGAACGCTTAAAAGGCCCAACCATATCAAGCCCCCAAGTCGCAAACGGCCAAGTGATTGGAATCATCCTCAATTCTTGAGCCGGTATGTGTGCTCGTCTGGAAAATTTCTGGCACCCATCACATAACCTGACCAGGTCTTCTGCATCAGCATGAGCAGTTAACCAGTAGAAACCGTGGCGGAACGCTTTAGCCACCAATGATTTTGAACCGGCGTGGTGGCCGCAATCCCCTTCATGTATTTCTCGTAATATCTCGCACCCCTCCTTAGGGGATACGCACCGTTGCAGCGCTCCTGACACGCTGCGATGATGTAACTCTCCTTTGAAAATGGTCATAGACTTGGACCGTCGTACTATCTGTCGAGCCAAGCTTTCAACTTCTGGCAACTCACCCCGGTTCATATATGCCAGATAAGGGAGCGTCCAATCCGGGGTGGTGTGAAGAGCCGCCACTAATTGAGCCTCCGGATCAGGAACAGCCAACTCCAGCTCACCGGGCAGCTGTACCGATGGGTGATACAATACATCCAAGAAAACATTGGGTGGGACCGGTTTACGCTGAGAGCCCAAACGACTTAAAGCGTCCGCTGCCTCATTCTTTCTGCGGTCCACATGATCCACTTGATAGCCTTTGAAATGCCCAGCCACCATATCTACTTCACGTCGGTATGCAGCCATAAGCGGATCCTTAGAATCCCAGGTGCCAGATACCTGCTGAGCCACCAGATCCGAATCACCAAAGCACCTAACTCTGCTCAGAATCATCTCTTTAGCCATTCGAAGACCATGAAGCAAAGCTTCGTACTCAGCCGCATTATTTGTACAGGGGAACATTAAACGGAGGACATAACAAAACTTATCTCCTCGTGGGGAAGTTAAAACGACTCCAGCCCCCGAGCCTTCCAACTGCCTTGATCCGTCAAAATGAACGGTCCAATAGGTGTTATCTGGCTTCTCCTCAGGCGCTTGTAACTCTGTCCAATCGTTTATGAAATCGACAAGTGCCTGTGATTTTATGGCCGTCCGGGGTACGTACCTTAAATCGTGCGGCCCGAGCTCGATAGCCCACTTGGCAATCCGACCGGTCGCCTCCCGGTTCTGTATAATGTCACCCAAAGGAGCAGAACTGACCACCGTGATGGGGTGTCCTTGAAAATATTGCCTCAGCTTCCGGCTTGCCATAAAAACGCCATATACCAGCTTCTGCCAATGCGGATACCTTTGTTTGGACTCGATAAGTACCTCACTGATATAGTAAACCGGTCGCTGAACCGGATGTTCCTTTCCAGCCTCCTTTCGTTCTACCACCATCGCCACACTAACCGCTCTGGCATTCGCAGCAACATATAATAGGAGTGGCTCTTTATCTACAGGGGCTGCCAAAACTGGCGGATTGATTAGCTGTCGCTTCAAGTCCTCAAACGCTTTATCAGCCTCCGGACTCCAGACAAATTGATCCGTCTTCTTGAGCATTTGATACAAGGGGATCGCCTTTTCACCAAGGTGACTGATAAACCGGCTCAACGCTGCAATCCGCCCGGCCATGCGCTGAACATCATTGATGCATTTCGGTTTGGCCAGGGAGGTGATGGCTGTGATCTTTTCTGGATTGGCCTCAATTCCTCTATGGGACACTAAAAATCCCAACAACTTGCCAGCAGGTACACCAAAAACACATTTAGCCGGGTTGAGCATCATTTGGTACACTCTCAAGTTATTGAAAGTCTCCTTCAAATCGTCAACCAGGGTCTCCTTCTTTCGTGACTTGACCACAATATCATCCACATAAGCATGCACATCACGACCAATCTGCTCGTGGAGGCAATTTTGCACACATCGTTGATAAGTAGCCTGCGCACTCTTAAGCCCAAAGGGCATAGACACATAGCAGAAGGCTCCAAAGGGAGTAATGAACGCTGTCTTCTCCTGGTCCTTAACTGCCATCTTGATCTGATGATAACCCGAATAGGCATCCAAAAAACTTAAACGCTCGCAACCTGCCGTAGCATCAATGATCTGATCAATCCGGGGGAGGGCAAAAGGATCCGCTGGGCAAGCTTTATTCAAGTCTGTGTAGTCCACACACATGCGCCAGGTGCCGTTTTTCTTAAGAACTAGCACCGGATTAGCAAGCCATTCGGGATGAAAAACCTCAATGATAAACCCAGCTGCCAGGAGCCTGGCCACTTCCTCACCAATCGCCTTACGTCTTTCTTCGTTAAACCGCCGTAAGAACTGCTTTACCGGCTTGTACTTAGGATCCACATTAAGGGTGTGCTCAGCGAGTCGCCTCGGTACACCAGGCATGTCAGACGGCTTCCATGCAAAGATGTCCCGATTCTCACGGATGAACTCGATGAGCGCGCTTTCCTATTTTGGATCCAAGTTTGCACTGATGCTGAACTGCTTGGATGAATCGCCAGGTACGAAGTCAACAAGCTTAGTTTCGGCTGCTGACTTGAACTTCAAGGCCGGATCGTGGTCCGTCGTTGGCTTTTTTAATGAAGTCATATCCTCCGGATCAACACTGTCCTTGTACTGCTTTAGCTCCTCCGTAGCACAAACCGATTCTGCATAAGTCGCATCCCCTTCCTCGCACTCCAAAGCGATTCGACGGCTCCCATGAACCGTTATAGTGCCCTTGTAACCTGGCATCTTAAGTTGCAGATACACGTAGCAGGGCCGTGCCATAAATTTTGCATAAGCTGGCCGTCCGAACAAAGCGTGGTACGGACTTTGGATTTTAACCACTTCGAACGTCAGCGTCTCTGATTTGGAATCGTGACTATCGCCAAATACCACTTCAAGGGCTATCTTGCCAACCGGATATGCAGATTTGCCAGGCACCACCCCGTGGAACACTGTATTGGTCGGTTTGAGATCCTTATCTACCAGCCCCATACGACGGAAGGTCTCGTAATACAAGATGTTAATGCTGCTTCCTCCGTCCATGAGCACCTTGGTGAGCTTATAACCTCCCACCTGAGGCGCCACCACCAATGCTAACTGACCCGGATTATAAACCCTGGGAGGGTGATCCTCTCGGCTCCATATGATAGGCTGTTCTGACCAGCGCAGATAGTGAGGCGTGGCCGGTTCGATAGCACTAACTGCTCGCCTCTGAAGCTTTCTATCCCGTTTATCCAAGCTTGTAGTAAAGACATGATACTGTCCGCCACTCAACTGTTTCGGGTTGCTCTGATAACCTGTTTGCTGCTGTCCGAAACCACTCTGATTACTTTGATTATTTTGGCTGACCTGTCCGCCCGAATTACCCTGGAACTCTGGACCGGAATTTCCGCCACCGTATCCTGATCCGGAACCTGAACCGCCACCGGAGCTGTGATCATATTGGAAAGTGTTTGAGGTTTTGAATTCCTTCATGATATAACAATCCTTCCAAAGATGGGCTGCTGGTTCCTCCTTTGTTCCGTGCTTCGGACAGGGCTGGTTTAAGAAAAAGTTCAAACGCTCCGGATTAGGACCGGGATGTGCGCGGAAACTTGGCTGCTTTCCCTTACGCCGCTGGCCTTTATCCTGTGCACTTGTGCTGGCCACCAAGTCCATGCTCCCGTCCGGTTTACGCTTACCTCCGCCTCCATTACCTGCCGGCCGGTGTTGCTGGCCTTTGCTGTTCTTCTTTCCCTTCCCTGCTTTGTCATCACCAGAGTCAGGATCCTTGGTACTGTCAGAATCCGCATACTTCACTAAAGCGGTCATGAGCGTTCCTATATCTGTGCAATCACGCTTCATCTGGCCCAGTTTTAGCTTCAAAGGGCCAAACCGACAGTTGCTTTCCAATAGCACCACGGCGGTGTCTGCGTTGATGCGATCCGACGAGTGCAAAACTTCTGATACCCGCCGTACCCAATGGGTAGTTGATTCGCCTTCTTGCTGAACGCAGGCTGCTAGGTCAACTATCGACATTGGCTGTTTGCACGTGTCTTTGAAATTCTTGATAAACCGGGCGCGCAACTGGGCCCACGAACTGATTGAATTAGGCGGTAAGCTCTTTAGCCAAGTCCGGGCCGTGCCTTCTAACATCATAGTAAAATACTTGGCACACGCCGTGTCATCCACATCCAGCATCTCCATAGCCATCTCATAGCTCTCCACCCATGTCTCCGGAGGCTGATCTGCCGTGTAGTTTGGTACCTTGCGGGGGCCTTTGAAGTCTTTGGGCAGGCGTACGTTGCGCAAAGCGGGAACAAGGCACGGTACTCCCAAAGAACTGGAAACCACCCCCGGTTCAGCCGCAGCTGCTGGGAAGATAGGTGTAAGCTGACGAGCCTGATGCTGCGCTGCTAATCCGGCCTCCCGTGCATGGGTGCGATCCACATTCTCGTGAGCATTGTCATCGCCCGCCGGATTGTTGCCGCGGAGCGCTTCACGCCTGGCGTTACTTGAAACGGCCGGCTCCTCCACGCGCCTACTATAGCTCCTGCTGGGGCGAGGGGTGGAGTGAATCCGATCACGGCTTTGCGAATATGCTTCTTGCTGGGCCAACGCGGTCCTAAGGAGCTCCTTGACCCGGCGTGTCTCTTCATTCTGCGGTGAATCTCCTTCGATCGGAATGGCTTCCAACCGAGCCGCCGCCGCGACGAGGTTATCCATCGGGTTGGAATAATGACCTGACGGCGTTGGCATGGCCGGCGGTGTACCAGTGTTGTGACGAGGCAGGTTTATTATCCGGTGCTGAACCGGGGCGCCGGCTGTCGCCTCCGCACGGTTTATCCCCGGGGTGCTGAAGAGATTTCGAGCGTCGAGGGCGGCGGGCAACCGAGACCGGGATTTTCTCTTCAGGACCTCCTGAGACGCCTTCTGATCCATCATGAGCCTGTAAGCCTGTGCATCTAAAGCGGCGCGCTCCGCCGTCATCCTGATCTCTTCTGCTGCCAGCTCCGCTTTAGCTTGAGCGATCTGCTCTCTCACTTTGGCAATCTCAGCATTATGAACCTCCTGATCCACCGGGTTGGCTTCCGCCATGAGCGCTGCCAGTGCGTCAAACAGGTCTGACAAAACTTGGGCTGGTGAACCGGTAGGGCCTCCTGGCCGTGCAGCCGTTGCCGCTGCTGATCCGGAGATCGCTGCTGCTGCAGTTGATGATCGTGGCGCCGCCTATGTTCCAGCCATGAAGACCCCAACCCGATAGGGCAGATCAGAGGGGTCTGGAATACTGTTGCCATCGGAGCCGCCCCCAATCCGATCATCTTGTAGCTGGTAAAGAGATTCGGTCTCCCCGGTCGACGTTTCATCGCCGGAGTAGATGGCGGTTTCGTCACCGGATTCAGATCCTTCCTCGTAGCTTTCTCCGTGGATGACTCCCACAAAGGCGTGCTTCCTCGTCGGTTTAGCCAGGGTCGATCTCGTGCACTGAGCTGTCTCGACGAGGTCGGCGCAGACGCCTAACTCGGGGCCTGGCTCTCCGATCTTGCCGATGAAAACATGGATGCCGCCAAAGGGGACCCGGTACCCGTACTCGATCGAGCCGGCGTCGGGGCCCCAGCCTGTGCTGTCGATGTAGAGTTTTCCGCGGCGGCTCTTGGTCATCCGTCCCACAGCGTAACCCTCGAGTCCTTCAAAGCGGCCCTCCAAAAACTTGAAACCATCTCGCGATAGCCCCACGGTGGGCGCCAACTGTCGTGGATTTGTCACGGCAGATGTCCTAGTAAGAGGACTTAGTCGTGGAGCCATCGCAACGGGTTAGCTTGAAGGGGTTAAAGTGGACACAAGGACACGGTTTTTATACTAGTTCGGCCCCTTCGATGAAGGTAAAAGCCTACGTCTAGTTATGATGGGATTGATGGGTTTCGAGGGCTTAGGGAGCGATAAGCTTCGCCTAAACCTCGAGTTCTTCTTCTCTGTCTCAAACCGCCGTCAGGTTGTCCCCTTATATACACGGGTGACGCCCGTCGGTCTGCAAAGTCCCGACCTCCGGCTTATAAACGTGCCCGGGTCGGTCTCTCTATTCCTAACTTACAATACAAGTTGGCCCCAGGCCGGTTTACACCATAAACCTTTAAACCGGTTATAGGCCTTGGGCCCTTCTATTTCTCCTTGGGCTTTAACATCTCGGGTCTGTTGACGGCGGTAACCCGGGCCCTGCAGGCCGGTTTACCCCAGATAGCAACATCCCCAACAGAACCTGAATGGATTCAAGCTATGCAAGAAGAGCTTCAATAGTTCAAGATGAACAATGTATGGGAACTTGTGAAGCGTCCTAATCCTCGCTAGCACAACATAATAGGCACAAAATGATATATCGCAACAAGCAAGATGAGCATGGTCAAGTCGTCAGAAACAAGGCCCGTCTCGTTGCCCAAGGATACACTCAAGTTAAAGGGATTGACTTTGATGAAACATTTGCTCATGTAGCCAGGCTTGAAGCTATTCGCATACTGCTAGCCTATGCAAATCATCACAACATCCTTCTGTATCAAATGGATGTGAAGAGTGCCTTTCTCAATGGCAAGATTGAAGAAGAAGAGTATGTTGCACAACCTCCTAGCTTTGAAGATCCAAAACATCCTGATATGGTGTACAAGCTTAACAAGGCACTGTATGGCCTTGAAAGTGCGTTATATCGACTAGAGGGGGGGTTGAATAGACGATTTTTATGAAATTCTTCACTGAGGAATTTGCTCGTGAGGAAATTCCTTAGCGAAGAACTACTAGCAGCAGAGTAAGTACTCATATGAAAACATAACAGAATCCTAGCATGGTCGTCATGATGAAATGAAGACACACACAGAGTACAGAAAGCGTAAACACAGGATAACACAAGTTGAAGACAAACAGACTGAAGAAATTGAACTGAGGAAATTGAGAAAGTCTTCAGTCAAAGTCTTCAAACACATATATGATACACAAACATCACACTACTGAGGAAATGAAAGAGTTGAGGAAATAGAACCAGTAAGCTTGGTGAAGACAATGATTTGGTAGACCAGTTCCAACTGCTGTCTCAGTTGTACATCTGGTTGGAGCGGCTGAGTATTTAAACTCAAGGACACCCAGTCCCGGACACACAGTCCTCACCGTATTCTCCTTGAGCTAAGAACACACAGTCCTCGCCCAATCACTCGTGGTAAGTCTTCAGGTGACTTCCAAACCTTCACAGACTTGGTCACTCGGCGATCCACAATTCCTCTTGGATGCTCTAGACCTTGACGCCTAACCGTCTGGAAGAAGCACAGTCTTCAAAGGTAACAAGCGTCGGATCCACGTAGGATCAATCTCTTCAGTGATGCTCAATCACTTTGGGTTTGTAGGTGTTTTGGGTTTGGGGTTTGGATTTTCCTCACTTGATGATTTTCGCTCAAAGTCCTCGGAGGATGGGTTGCTCTCAAATGACAAGTGTCAAGTTCTCGCGGAGCAGCCAACCAGCTAGTGGTTGTAGGGGGCGGCTATTTATAGCCTAGGGAGCAGCCCGACATGATAAGACATAAATGCCCTTCAATGATATGACCGTTAGGTGGACAAGATATTTTAGGACAACTGGCGCGCAGCACAGCAACGGTCGGAAATTTGAGGTACAGATTCCTCAGGGCTATCATGTTCCTCACTGTGTAGGCAATTCGCACTGGCGAATTCCTAACTCCTCAGTCAGAGCAAAGTCCTCAGTGACCAGAAGAACTGCGTCTCTGTCACTGAAGAAATTGACTGAACTGTATGAGATTTCCAATGGCTTCACTCGAAGGGATTGGTAGGTGTAGGATTTGAGTTGAGCATCACATGGAAATTTTCTCCTTAGTATTTCCTCGACCCCCTTTAATAGTACGGTGTTTCCTATGACTCAAGAAAAAGAAAATGAAACTACGAAAACAAAAGTCTTCACGCTTCATGTTCCTCGAATGAATACCAAGTCTTCAAGGTCACACCAATTTCTTCACTTTCAAAGTCTTCAGAAAGTCTTCAGTATATCAAAGTCTTCAGTCGAAGAACTTCATTTATAGGGGTCGGCTTTCTCTGTAAATATCAAACTCCTCATAGACTTATAGATCTGTGTACACTCATAAACACATTAGATACTTAACCTATAAGTCTTCAATACACCAAAATCACTAAGGGGCACTAGATGCACTTACAATCTCCCCCTTTTTGGTGATTGATGACAACATAGGTTAAGTTTTCAACGGGGATAAATATATGAAGTGTAAATACTGATATTGAGGAATTTGATTGCAAGATATAGAAGAACTCCCCCTGAAGATGTGCATAGTGAGGAATTTGCTTTTGAAGCAATGCACACTTGAAGAGTTGAATCATGGAGATCACCCCATATGTCTTGTAATTCATACACGCATTTGATGTATAATATGAAGAATTTGAAATGCATGATGAAATATGGTGCCTGATGAAATTCAGCATGCGTGCAATAATATTAACGAGGAATAAGCATGCAGAATAGCACATCAAAAGTATCAGAGCATAGTGCAACAAAAGTATCAGCGCACCATAGGGTTTAAGATTACAACTCGATCCAATAAAAGTTTCGGAAGAACGAGAGTTGCAACTTAGCAGAAAAAAATGCCCATTATTATAGACCCGCTTGAAGACTAACTCAGATTTCTCCCCCTTTGTCATCGAATGACCAAAAGGATCGAAATTGAGGACTAACGCCCCTGAAGATATTCAAGTTGATGAAGGAGCGCCAGCGTTGTTGGGGTCGGTCGTTGATGTAGGGCCTGTCGCAGTGTCGTTCAAGTCTTCATTTTCATCAGTGTCGCGTGATGAAGAATATGAACTGGCCACCAAAGAAGGAACTGGGACCTTCTTGTATTTCTTGGGAGGAGGTGCAGACCAGGCAAATTCTTCATTAAGACCCATTTTCTTCAAATCATCAGCACTGTAGACTTGAGACAGAACAGCCCAGGTGCGGTTGAGGGTTTCATGGAGGTAGTAGTGGTTTTTCTTCACTGCATTGTGTGTGGAAGTCATGTTGTGAAGAATTGAACCAAACTGACGCTTGACCCATTTGTGATTGCGATCAACCCTGTGATGAAGACCGAGGAGTAACTCACGATCAGTCATCACCCTGGGTGCTGTGGCTTGAGGATTTGGCTTGGCAGTGTTAGCAGCAGAGTCATGTGTGGCAGAGTCATCATTGGTGGAGTAAGATGCAGCTTTGCGAAATTTGCCATCCAATGGACGAATGCCTTCATCTATCACAGCAGTGGCCTTGCCTTTTTCTTCAACCGAGGAAAATGTCCATTTGAGGACTTCAATGGGAGGCAAGTAGCTGCAGTGGTTGAGCGTTTCAGCTTTGTAGTTGAGTGAAGACCTTATCCTGATGAATTTCATTATCCAAGGTGCATAAGGCTTCAGCTCAAATGGTGACAGAGCAATGTTGGCCAGAGTCCTCATGAAGAAATCATGGAAGTTGACGGGAACGCCATGGATGATGTTGAAAAGCAGATTCTTCATGATGCCAACGACTTCTTCATCAGACGAGTCGTGGCCTTTGATGGGACTCATTGTCTTCGTCAGAATGCAATAGACAGTCCTTGGCACATACAGCAATTCCTTGACGAGGAAATTGGTTCTAGGAGTTTGCTCTGGCTTCAAAGGCTTCATCAGCACTTGCATATAATGATTTGAAAGCTCAGGTTCGTTGTACACACAGCGAGCATCTTCAGTGGGTGGACTCAGAGGAAGGACCCGAAGCAATTTAGATGCAGGGGCCTTATGGTGGGTGTTCTTAGTCATCCAGTCCAAAACCCATGAATTGATATCTTCAGAGTTGCCGGTGATGTGCAACGTTGCATAGAATTGAAGAATAAGTTCTTCATTCCAATCGCATATATCTATGCAGAAATTGAGCAGCCCAGCGTCGTGAAGAACACTAAGCACAGGCGTGAAGCACGGCAAAGACTCCATATCCACGTGAGGAATATGAGCATGGTCAAAGACTTTGTCTTTGTTGTAAAGCACTGAGGAATAGAAATTTGCTTGGCTGGCAGTCCAGAAACGCCTCTTCCTTATGCGAGCAGAGTCATATGGGTTGTATTCAGTGAAGAACACGTGCTCGCCATAGAAGTCTTCAGCCTTGAATTTCTGTTTTCGTGAGAACGGATCCTTTGGCCATGGCAGAGGAGTGTCAGCGAGTTGCATCACGACCTCAGGAATCACGATCTCAGGTTCTTCAGGCTGAGGAATTTCAGGATTTTCCTCAGGTGCAGTTACCTTGGCTATTTCAGCAGCAGTTTCTTCAGCACTAGTGGCTGGAATTTCTTCATTCACAGATGCAGTGGGATGAGTTTCTTCAGAGCCCAATTTTACTGTTGGTGAAGGAGAGTGAGGAATTTGCTGCAGGGGAGTGAAGAGTGGGGAATTGGGATGCTGACTTTCCCAAAAGTCGTCATTCATCACTGGAGTGGTGCTTCCAATATCCACATCTTCATCAATTTCTTCAACACCAGCCTCTTCAGCATCAAACTAAGGCATTGGTGATGAGACCATTGGGGTTGAAGGGATTGCATCCGCTTCAATTTCTTCATCAATCTGCTCTGACGAAGCAGCAGATTGAGTTTCTTCATCTGATCCACTAGGGATCTCATAATCTTCACCAAAAGGAACAAGGTCCTTTGATGGCACGGAGGAGATAGGAACGGCATCAATGGGATTTGCAAAAGAGCTTGTCATCGGCTTCATCTTCTTGGGAGCTGAAGATTCTGAAGCATTGGATGCCTTCCTTTTCTTCACAGCAGCTCGTTCTGCAGCCTTTGTTTTCCTCACATCCAATGCAGATGGAAGAATTGGAGTTGGCGTAGGCGCAGGTGGAGCTGAGGAATCTGGTTGATTTTCCTCAGGCGCAACTGATGCAGTTGCCCTGGTTTCTTCAATTTCTTCAGGCGCACCACTAGTGGATGCCCTGGCAATTTCACCAACGGCTGGAGCAGAGTCATCAGCCTTGGAACTAGCATTTTCTTCAGCAGCCTGAACTTCATTAGCGGTGCTGGCGTGTTCTTTAGTTTGCTGAACAGATGCTTCAGCTTGAGGAATTTGTTGTGTAGAGGCTGCACCCTTGGTGAAGGTATCAGTCAGCCTCACAAATCTGACCTTGGCTCCTTGCCAATCAGCATAGTACGATTCAAAGTTGTCGCTGAGGGCTTTGATCTCAGCCTGCATCTTGACAAGTTCCTCGGGCTTCATTTTGAGAACATTTTTCTTCAGTAGCTTCTCTTTGCGGTACTGCGATTTCTTGATCTCTCTGGCCTTATCATATTTCCACTTCTCCTCTTGGATGAAGTGAGTCAACATGTGACTTTGACCAGGTGTCAGCTTGAAATCAGGTATAGGTGTGTGAGGATCCTTATGCCAGAGATCAATATAATCTAGGATCGCCTTTGGATCCAATAGCAGGGGCACAGGTGTGCCTTTGGCTTTAGCAACCCGTTCTTGTCGGTCCCTGATGATTTTAGTAAGTTCTTCCTCATCAGCTTCATCATCATCAGATGGCACAGTGAAGACTACCTGCTTCTTCTAAGGACTTGTGCGAGTGACGCGTCCAGCAGTAGCCTTTTTCTTCAGCAGTGAGGGTCTTGCTGAGGAATTTGGTGCAGCTGAAGAACTAGCTGAGACACCAGAGGCAATAGAGATGCCAGTCGTCCTTTGGCATGAGGCCAGATGCACAGGTGCTGAGGACTTTGTCGGGACAGCTGAGGACTTTGGTGGAGCAGGAGCAGCATGAGGAATTTGCTTTGAAGATTTTGAAGATTCTGGCCGTGAGGGCGCAGCTGAGGAACTTGGCCGTGAGGGCATTGAAGATGAAGCACTTGGCTTGCGAGCGGGCTTCTTTAGCATCGCTTTCTTCAGCTTGACCAAGGCCTCAGTGGCAGTAGCAGCAGCAGATTCTTCATTGAATTTCCTCACTGCTTCTCTGGCTTGCCTTGACAGTTTAGCTTGGCACTTGGCCCATTCTTTAGGAAATTCCTCACCACGCTTGATGTTGGTGGGATCAGCCAATTGGCCAGGTGCCAATGGAGGTCTTTGGCATGGAGGGTTTACTGCGAATTTCTTCATGTACTTTGGAGTAACATATCTGTATTCCCTCCATTCACGTGCCCATCTCCTTTCAATCCTCTGGATTCGCACCTTGCGCTGATTTTTATCTTCTTTGCCAAACTTGGCTTCATCAGGCCTGCAGTACTCATCATAGATGTCCTCAGGTATTTCAAAAGCCGTCATAACCTCAGGCTTCTTTCCTCCTTTTTGTGGCCTTTTACCTTCAGCCATTTTCTTCAGATGAGGAATTTGAACAATTGAATTTTCTGAAGAAGTATGCAACTTTTCTTCGAGGAACGCTGCAAACGAGTTAAGTTGATGAGAACCTAAAGATTCAGCAGCGGACATGTGTACCTGTGAACAGAGTATAGTTGCGAGGAATTTGAAGAGGTCATATGCGTTCTCAGAGGGTTTTTCATAAAGAACAAGTTTGAGGAATTTGACCAGATTTGTCTTGAGGAATTTCACTAAGCGCTTTATATCTTAGGTTCCAGAGTTGTATAGATCGAAGATCCACACAATTGAGGAATCTTTGAAGAAATTGATGCTTAGGGAAATGAATCAAGAACAGATGACATGTGAGGTGTTTCGTGTGTGAGAATTTGAAGAATAAAAACACCTTTGAAGATTTTGTAGAAAAAATTTCGAATCAAAGAGGGCAGTAAAATTAGCTTTTAATTACGCTGAACGAAGAACACGGCGAACTGGGAGTTGGAACAGTGAAGTTCGTCGATGCAGATCTTCCACGCCCTAACTTGGCGGAGGAAGACGTCTACGGCGGCGGCGGAGGTGAATATTTCCGCGGTCGGCGCGAGTACGACGGCGACGAGGTCGAGGCAGTGAAGCTCTTCCTCACCGGCGACGATGGAGTAGCGACGGCGCTAGGGTTTGGAAAGCTCGAGCGAGGGAGTGAGATCGAGCGGGGTAAAAGAAGTGAGGATGGCGAAGGGGGTATTTATAGCCGTGGTGAAAAACTGTTTGTCCGAAGATTTAGGACGAACGTGCCCCTGGCCGTTCTCCTTCTTGCGACATGTGTCACCCACGTACTGTGTGGTGGAGATCGTGTAAGATCGTGGGTGGATAAAATAATCCATCGTGGGATGCGGAACGGTTTGAGCGGCAAAACCGAAAGTTTGGATAAGATTAGTTTTAACTTTCCGTTGGCAATTTCTTCAGCTGACAAGGACACAGTGAAGAATTTGAACGAGTTTCAAATAGAACGCACATGAAGAATTTGTGAATAGATTGGATTGAGTATAGCATAGAGGGGAAGGGTCCGATCACATTCACTTAGCAGAAAAGTTCCAACTTGAAGAAATAGCTATAAGTGAATGATGTAGAGGACATAAACTCATATATATATATATATATATATATATATATATATATATATATATATATATATATATATATGTATATATATACATATAGCCAATGAAGAAAAATGACGGCACAAGTGAAGACTTTGTAAAGTTTGAAGAATTTAAAAAAACTGAAGAATTTCAAAAGTTGAGGAAAAACTCAAATTGAAGATTTTCAACTTTTGTGGTGGTGTGTCCCACCATGTAAGAATGATGATTTCAGACACCGCGTACAATTGTCGTAGGGTTCTCAGAATCAAATTCTTCATTAATTTCTTCACACTTAGAGTGTTATTCTTCATTGACTGAAGAAAAACGTTTCTTCATGTGTTGCACATCTAAGTCATCAATTTTGCATAAGTGTTAGGATGAGTGCCTTTTCAAAGTACATTCAAAAATTCTAAGATATTTAGCTCACACCGCAACTTGCAAAATCTCTTCTCATCCAAGGGCTTAGTGAAGATATCGGCTAGCTGTTCTTCAGTCCTCACATGCTCAATAGAAATGTCGCCCTTCAACACATGATCACGAAGAAAATGATGACGAATCTGAATGTGCTTTGTCTTCGAGTGCTGAACTGGGTTGTGAGCAATCTTGATGGCACTCTCATTGTCACAGAGGAGAGGCACATTCTTCACATTGATGCCATAGTCCTTGAGCGTTTGCTTCATCCATAGCAGTTGAGCACAGCAAGAACCAGCAGCAATGTACTCAGCTTCAGCAGTAGACAGTGATACGCAGTTCTGTTTCTTCGAGGACCAACAGACCAAGGATCGTCCGAGGAAATGACAAGTACCAAATGTTGACTTGCGATCCACACGGTCACCAGCATAGTCAGAGTCTGAATAATGAGATCAAAATCCGAGCCCTTGGGATACCATAATCCTAGTGTTGGTGTGTGAGCTAGATATCGAAGAATATGCTTCACAGCCTTATGGTGTGATTCCTTCGGTGCAGCTTGAAATCGTGCACACATGCAAACACTAAGCATTATATCTGGCCTAGATGCACATAAGTACAATAAAGAACCAATCATGGAGCGGTATACCTTATGATCGAAGTCAGTACCATTTTCATCAGTGCATAGTTGACCATTTGTGGGCATAGGAATTTTGATGCCTTTGCAATCTTGCATGCCGAATTTCTTCAGGACATCCTTGAGGTATTTCTCCTGAGATATGAATATGCCATTGCGATGTTGACGAATTTGAAGACCTAAGAAGAATTTCAACTCTCCCATCATAGACATTTGATATTCTTCTCCCATCATATAGGCAAATTCATCACTATAACGTTGGTCAGTACATCCAAAGATAATATCATCAACATATATTTGGCACACAAACAGTTCACCATCATATGATTTAGTAAACAGAGCGGGATCGAGTGAACCGAGTGTGAAGCCTTTCTTCATGAAAAATTTCTTCAATGTATCATACCACGCCCGTGGGGCCTGCTTGAGGCCATAGAGGGCCTTGTTAAGTCTGAAGACTTTGTCAGGATGCTTTGGATCTTCAAAACCTGGTGCTTGAGCAACATATACTTGTTCCTCAAGCTTACCATTGAGGAATGCACTTTTCACATCCATTTGGTGTAAGATGATATCATGATGGTTAGCATAAGCAAGCAATATGCGAATAGCCTCAAGTCTAGCAACAGGTGCAAAAGTTTCATCAAAATCAATTCCTTCAACCTGTGTGTAGCCTTGAGCTACTAGTCGTGCCTTATTCCTCACCACAACACCATTTTCATCTTGCTTGTTGTGGTAGATCCACTTTGTGCCAATGATGTTATGCTTGCGAGGATCGGGACGATCGACTAATTCTCATACGTTGTTGAGCTTGAACTGATGTAATTCTTCTAGCATGGCCTAAATCCACTCAGGCTCCAGAAATGCTTCATCTACCTTAGTGGGCTCTGTGATAGAGACAAAAGCAAAGTGCCCACAAAAGTTAGATAGATGTGAAGCTTTTGAGCGTGTTAGAGGACCTGGTGCTCTAATGTCATCGATGATCTTCTCCACTTGCACTTCTTTTGCAACGCGAGGGTGAGCTGGTTGTCGTTGAGGAATTTGATCAGCATTTTCTTCACCATCAATTTCCTCAGCATTTTCTTCAGGTGCATCAGCTCGACGTTCTGGAATGAATTCTTCAGCAGATTCTTCAGTAGGAATGACATCTTCAGTAGCCTTGTGCTTGATTGAATCCTCAGGTGCAGGTTCATCTAACACAGAAGGTAGGTGCTCTCTTTGCGAGCCATTAGTTTCATCGAACCGCACATCTACAGTTTCAACAATCTTGTGAAGAACATTGTTGAAGACTCTGTAGGTGAGCGAGTCCTTTCCGTAACCAAGCATAAAACCTTCATGTGCTTTCGGTGCAAATTTAGAGTTGTGGTGAGGATCTCTAATCCAGCATTTAGCACCGAAGACTTTGAAATAACTCACATTGGGTTTCTTGTCAGTGAGGAGTTCATATGCAGTCTTCTTGAAGAATTTGTGAAGATATACTCTGTTGATGATATGGCACGTAGTATCAATTGCATCAACCCAGAAACGACGAGGGGTTTTGTACTCATCGAGCATAGTGCGAGCCATCTCAGCAAGAGTCCTGTTCTTGCGCTCCACGACGCCATTCTATTGAGGAGTATAAGGAGCAGATAACTCATGAGTAATACCAAGTTCATCAAGGTAGTCATCGAGACCCGAATTCTTGAACTCAGTGCCGTTGTCACTTCTGATGTGCTTAATCTTCACACCAAAGTTGGTTGAAGCCCTCGAGGAAAATCGTTTGAAGACTTCCTACACTTCAGTTTTGTAAGAGACAAGGTGTACCCATGTGTAACGAGAGTAATCATCAACAATAACAAAGCCATATTGAGATGCTTCATTCGAAACAGAGGAATAATGGTTAGGACCGAAGAGATCCATGTGAAGCAATTCAAATGGACGAGTAGTGGTCATGATAGTCTTCGCTGGATGCTTGGCTTTGTCATCTTTCCAGCTTCACAGGCACCGCACAAGTGATCCTTAAGGAATTTGACATTCTCAATGCCAATGACGTGCTTCTTCTTTGCAGGCGTGTTCAAATTCCTCATGCCTGCATGACCAAGTCGTCGATGCCATAGCCATCCTTCTGAAGCTTTTGCAAGTAGGCACATGGCTGGTTGTGAATCTGCAGAGAAATCAACAATATACAAGTCTCCTCTCCTAAAGCCTTCGAAGACTTTGGAATTGTCAGCTTCCATAATCACAACACAACGATACTTGCCAAAGACAACAACCATATCAAGATCACAAAGCATTGAGACAGACATAAGATTATATCCTAAGGACTCAACAAGCATGACTTTGTCCATGTGTTGATCCTTTGTGATAGCAACCTTACCAAGACCCAATACCTGACTTTTGCTTTTATCAGCGAAGATGATATGCTTCATGCGTGACGCTGATAAGGGAGCATCCATCAACAGATTCTTGTCACCAGTCATGTGATTTGTACATCCAGTATCAAGTACCCATTCAGTGGCTTTGGGTTGATCATCCTGCAGATGAATTAGTGCAACTTACGACCTCATATACTTCAGCAGTGAAGAATATGATATCACAATTCATCAGATCAATTTCATCAAGTAGTAGACAGATAAAACAGAGGGAGGACGTGTGAAATGAAAGTTCATTTCATCATGGTTAGCCTGCGTCCTTTCAGGCATTTTTGTCAGGTCCCCAGCAAATTCTTCAGACGTTATTGCACGTCTGGAGACCTGACCCTGCAGAAAGGATTAGTTCCTTTTCCTCACCACCCACATCTGAAGGCGTGGCAAAGAGTTCATCACTCTGCGAGCTCCATATGAGAATGGTGGCAAAGCAGCCAAACCATTTCGTTTCACATAAGAGGGGTTAGGGTAAGCATATGCATAAGCAGAGAAATTCTTTGAGGACTTATGAACATAATAATTTGAAGAATAATGCTCATATTCATAGCCCTTGGCTCTTCCCTGCGAAACAGAGTTGTTAGCACGATGATGTTCATATGAGGACTTTGATCCATGTGAGGAATTTGATCCCCTTGAGGAATTTGGTCCGTATGAGGACTTGGATCCATATGAAGAATTTGGTCCATATGAAGAATTTGATCTGGGGTTCCTTTTCTTCACAGGTGGTGTCATGAGGACATTTACCTGAAGACTTTCAAGGTGCCTTTTGGGAACCCAGATTTTCTTCACAGGGGAACCGTTCCTGCAGTTAGTGCCAACATATCTAGCAAATACTTCACCATTCTGATTTTTGAACAGTTTATAGTTGGAGTCAAAAGACTCATCAGAAGAATGAGAAGATTCACATGTATAGCCAGATAAATTAGATGGATCAACTGGAGGTCCCTTTGCAGCAACCCATGAGGTTTTGGGGTACTGCTCAGGCTTCCAATATGTACCATCAGCATTGAGTTTCCTCTCAAAGGCAATACCCTCTTTCCTAGGGTTCCTGTTGAGGATCTGCTTTTTAAGCACATCACAAAGAGTCTGATGCCCTTTGAGGCTTTTGTACATGCCTGTTATGTACAATTCCTTCAGTCCTACATCGTCAGTAATACTAGCAATGCCCTCAGATGAGGAATTAGTGATAGCAGAGGCAGGTGAAGAATTTGTAACAATTGAAGCATTTGAACATTCAGGTGAGGAATTAGCAGATTCTCGTTCAATGCATTTTAAACATGGAGGAATAAATTCTTCCTGAGCAGCGCTGATTTGTTGAGCAAGTAATGAATTGCGCTCCTTCTGAAGATCTTCATAACTCTCTCTTAGCTTCTCAAGATCTTGCTTCTTTTGAAGATATTCATAAGAAAGCTTCTCATGATCAGATAAGAGAGTGTTATGATGATTTTGAAGGTTGTCAAACCTGGTCTAAAGTCTCTGAAGATTTTCAGTTAAGGCCTTAGTGCAATCCAATTCTTCACCCAACATATCATCACTTTTGTCTAGCATGTTTTGAACCTTTTCAAAAGCCTTTTGTTGTTGCACAGCAATCTTAGCAAGTTTAGAGTAGCTAGGCTTAAGATTTTCATCAGATTCATCCTCACTAGATTCAGAGGAGGCATATTTGAGTGCCTTGGCACCTTTTGCCATGAAGCAATAGGTGGGAGCGTAGTCATCACTGCCTTCATCAACCTTGTTGGTGAGATCACTTTCTTCAGAGGTGAAGATGGGCTTGCTGACGAATGCAGTAGCGAGGGCTAGGCTCGCCACACCAGACTCAGAATCATGAGATTCCTCTTCTGCTTCATTTTCTTCAGATTCAGCCTCATAGTCCATTTCCTTGCCAATGAATGCCCGAGCCTTCTTGGAGCTGCTCTTCTTGTGATACGAAGACTTTGAGGATTTTGATGATGAAGATTTTGAGGACTTCTTCTTTTTCTTCGCATCATCAGAACTGTAATCCTTGTATTTCTTCTTCTTTGATTCCTTTTCCCACTGAGGACAATCTTGGATGTAATGTCCTGGTTTCTTGCACTTGTGACGGAGCCTCTTCTTATAGTCACTGGATGAGGAATCATTGCTCCTTGAGGGTTTTCCAAAGCGACCACGTCTTGAGAACTTCTGGAATTTCTTCACAAGCAGTGCTAGATCACGACTCAGTTCTTCAAGATCACCAAGGCTGCTACCAGAGTCTTCATCTTCGGACTCAGATACTACCTTGGCCTTAAGTGCACGTGATCTGCTATAGCTTGTACCATAGAGATCTCTCTTCTCAGCAAGCTGGAACTCATGAGTGTTTAGCCTCTCGAGGATATCAGCGGGGTCAAGTGACTTGTAATCACCACGCTCTTGTATCATCAGTGCCAGAGTGTCAAATGAGGAATCAAGCGATCTCAGCAATTTCTTCACCACCTCATGGTCGGTGATGTCAGTGGCACCAAGTGCTAGAAGCTCATTTGAGATGTCAGTGAGGCGATCGAAGGTTTGCTGCACATTTTCATTGTCGAGTCTTTTGAAGCGATTGAAGAGATTGTGAAGAACATCAACTCGAGAGTCACGCTGAGTTGAAACTCCTTCATTGACCTTGGATAGCCTATCCCATATAAGCTTTGCAGTTTCCAAAGCACTCACTCTACCATACTGACCCTTACTCAGATGGCCACATATGATATTCTTCGCTTGGGAGTCGAGTTGCTTGAATCTCTTCACATCGATAGCGTTCAGTGAGGGAGTGACGGAGGGAACACCATTTTCCACAACGTACCAGAGATCGTTATCAATTGCCTCAAGATGCATTCGCATCTTATTCTTCCAGTAGGGGTAGTCTGTCCCATCGAAGGTAGGACACCCAGCAGAGACCTTGGTCATACCTGCGGTCGACATAACTAAAACTCCAGGCGGTTAAACCAAAATCACACAGAACAAGGGAGTACCTTGCTCTGATACCAATTGAAAGTGCGTTATATCGACTAGAGGGGGGGTGAATAGACGATTTTTATGAAATTCTTCACTGAGGAATTTGCTCGTGAGGAAATTCCTTAGCGAAGAACTACTAGCAGCGGAATAAGTACTCAGATGAAAACATAACAGAATCCTGGCATGGTCGTCATGATGAAATGAAGACACACACAGAGTACAGAAAGCGTAAACACAGGATAACACAAGTTGAAGACAAACAGACTGAAGAAATTGAACTGAGGAAATTGAGAAAGTCTTCAGTCAAAGTCTTCAAACACAGATATGATACACAAACAGCACACTACTGAGGAAATGAAAGAGTTGAGGAAATAGAACCAGTAAGCTTGGTGAAGACAATGATTTGGTAGACCAGTTCCAACTGCTGTCTCAGTTGTACATCTGGTTGGAGCGGCTGAGTATTTAAACTCAAGGACACCCAGTCCCGGACACACAGTCCTCACCGTATTCTCCTTGAGCTAAGAACACACAGTCCTCGCCCAATCACTCGTGGTAAGTCTTCAGGTGACTTCGAAACCTTCACAGACTTGGTCACTCGGCGATCCACAATTCCTCTTGGATGCTCTAGACCTTGACACTTAACCGTCTGGAAGAAGCATAGTCTTCAAAGGTAACAAGCGTCGGATCCACGTAGGATCAATCTCTTCAGTGATGCTCAATCACTTTGGGTTTGTAGGTGTTTTGGGTTTGGGGTTTGGATTTTCCTCACTTGATGATTTTCGCTCAAAGTCCTCGGAGGATGGGTTGCTCTCAAATGACAAGTGTCAAGTTCTCGCGGAGCAGCCAACCAGCTAGTGGTTGTAGGGGGTGGCTATTTATAGCCTAGGGAGCAGCCCGACATGATAAGACATAAATGCCCTTCAATGATATGACCGTTAGGTGGACAAGATATTTTAGGACAACTGGCGCGCAGCATAGCAACGGTCGGAAATTTGAGGTACAAATTCCTCAGGGCTATCATGTTCCTCACTGTGTAGGCAATTCGCACTTGCGAATTCCTAACTCCTCAGTCAGAGCAAAGTCCTCAGTGACCAGAAGAACTGCGCCTCTGTCACTGAAGAAATTGACTGAACTGTATGAGATTTCCAATGGCTTCACTCGAAGGGATTGGTAGGTGTAGGATTTGAGTTGAGCATCACATGGAAATTTTCTCCTTAGTATTTCCTCGACCCCCTTTAACAGTACGGTGTTTCCTATGACTCAAGAAAAACAAAAGGAAACTACGAAAACAAAAGTCTTCACGCTTCATGTTCCTCGAATGAATACCAAGTCTTCAAGGTCACACCAATTTCTTCACTTTCAAAGTCTTCAGAAAGTCTTCAGTATATCAAAGTCTTCAGTCGAAGAACTTCATTTTTAGGGGTCGACTTTCTCTGTAAATATCAAACTCCTCATAGACTTATAGATCTGTGTACACTCATAAACGCATTAGATACTTAACCTATAAGTCTTCAATACACCAAAATCACTAAGGGGCACTAGATGCACTTACAGGCCTCAAACAAGCCCCTCGCGCTTGGTATGACACACTCAAAGACTTCCTGAAGAGCAAAGGCTTCAAACCTGGTTCCCTGGATCCCACACTCTTCACGAAGACATATGATGATGAACTATTTGTGTGCCAAATATATGTGGATGACATTATCTTCGGCTGCACCAACCAGAAATACAGTGATGAGTTTGGACACATGATGCAAGAGCAATATCAGATGTCCATGATGGGTGAGCTGAAGTTCTTCCTTGGTTCAAATTCGTCAGCAAAGCAATGGCATCTTCATATCTCAAGAGAAATACCTCAAAGACTGCCTGAAGAAGTTTGGAATGCAAGACTGCAAAGGTTACACGACGCCAATGCCAACCAAGAGTCATCTGGGTCCTGACGCCAGTGGTAAAGAGTTCGATCAAAAGGTATACCGCTCCATGATTGGTTTTTTACTTTATTTATGTGCATCTAGGCCAGATATCATGCTTAGTGTTTGCATGTGTGCTCGATTCCAAGCAGCACCAAAGGAATCGCATCACTTAGCTGTGAAGCGAATTCTTCGATATTTGGCTTACACCCCAACATTAGGATTATGGTATCCAAAGGGCTCAGAGTTTGATCTAGTTGGATTCTCGGATGCTGATTATGCTGGTGAAAAGGTGGATCGCAAGTCTACATCAGGCACATGTCACTTTCTGGGACGATCACTTGTCTGTTGGTCTTCAAAGAAGCAGAACTGTGTATCACTCTTCACTGCTGAATCTGAATACATTGCTGTTGGATCTTGCTGCGCTCAGATTCTATGGATTAAGCAAACACTCAAGGACTATGGCATCCATCTGAAACAAGTACCACTCTACTGCGACAACGAAAGCGCCATCAAGATTGCCAACAACCTAGTTCAGCACTCGAAGACAAAGCACATTAAAATTCGTCATCACTTTCTCAGAGATCATGTCATGAAGGAAGATATTGATATCATACACGTCAACACTGAAGAGCAATTGGCAGATATCTTCACAAAGCCCTTGGATGAGAAAAGGTTTTGCAAGTTGCGGTGTGAGCTAAATATCTTGGAATCCTCGAATGTTCTGTGATCAGGCACACATCCTAACACTTATGCATGTTGATGACTTAGATGTGCAACACATGAAGTAATGTATATCTTCAATCAATGAAGACTTACAATCTGAGTGTGAATACATTAATGCGGAATTTGACTTTGGAGCGCCACGATAATTGTGCGCCGTGTCAGGGTCTAATACTTCCTATACAGTGGGTAATGCCACCACCAAACTTTTGTTTAGAATGTTTTCTCTTGGCGTTACATGTAACACCCCGAGAATCATGCTACAGTAATCTCCCCCTAATGGTTGCCATGTCATCGTGATTACTATGCAGCTTGCCACTTGTCCAAAAATCAAAGCCTTTTTCAATTTTAAAATAAGTGAAATTATTAGTTCTTCGGTCAGTAAAACTAAAATGTTCGAATAATCCAATAAATCCCCCTGGTCATTTTCATGTAGGATCCAACTTCTTTTGTCTTACTAACAAATTCCTAGGAATTTAATAAGTGGCCTAACAGGAAATAGTATGGCCTTTTAAAAATAAAGATTTAGTTTGGCTTTCCCAATTATTGTGAAACCTTGTGGACATCTCCAATATATTAGCCTAATAATTATGTGCCAAGTTTCAACTCAAACAAAAATCGTTTGCTATTTTAATTAAATGCAAAACAGAGACAAATGTTTGACAGGCAGAATAAAGGGAAATAAAACCCATGTGCACTCTGGCCCATTTCCTTTTTTCCCCTGTACTAGGCCTAGCCCACCTCCACCTCCTTCCACCTTGCTACAGGAGGCAGGGATCGTGGCTGCCATCCCATGGCGCCCCTAGCCACCGTGGCAGCCATCCCGTGGCTCGCCGAGATGCATAAGGCCATCCCCCCGATTCCCCTCTCTCCCTCCCCGAAACCCTAGCCCCCAAATCCCGCATCTCCCTCTCCCTCTCAGATTTGCTCTGGCCCCTATTTTCGTTCTGGAGAGGATCGAGGACGACGTCACCATGGCCGCCCCGTTCTCGCAGCCATCGTGCTCCCCGCCGCCTAGGACTGCGCCTGGAGTACCACCGTCAACCGGTGCTTCCTCCCCGGCCACGAACGCGAGCCGGAACGGCCCCGCGATAGCGCCTCGACTCTTCTTCCTCCGCTCCGGCCATCATGAGCTCGCCAACGACTCCGGTTCCCTCGAGTCGTCCTCGGGCCGTCTCTGCAACGACAGTGAGCTTCCGCCTCTCCCCCCTCGTCGTTCACTCGTGCGCTTCCCCTAGCAAGTTCCCCTGCCGTGTCCGAGTCTCGCCACCGTTGTCGTGCTCCCCATCGCAGCCACGGCCACTAGAGCTTGTGCGCAAGCACTTGACAGTGCTTAGCAGCGCCGTTGGGACCCTTAGAGCCACTCGCGCCGCTCGTCGTACCCCGTAATGTAGCCCGCGCCTCGCTGTCCCTTGCGCCGTCGCCGGCGTCCTGCTCCCCGCCGCCCGCAGCCACGCCCGCCATTGGCCTCTGTCTCTGCAGCTCGCCCCGCACAGCCTCGCTCGCTTGCTGCCGCGCCCGAGCCCTGCTGCCACTGGCACTTCCCACACGCCCCACTCGCCGCTCACTGCTCCGCCCCGCCCCTGCCCTCGCTTGCGCGGCCGCCTGCAACGGCTGCCGCCGGCCACCCCCCTGCCGCGAGCGCTCGCCGTCGCAGACACGCACGCCTCCCCTGGCCGTCGCGCGCCGCCCCGCACCTCCCCCCGCCACGGGCCGCGACCCGCTCTGTCACGACCGGTTTTCCAATAAAAATATTTATTGAGAAACCAATCTTTAGAATCCAGTTTGAGATAAGACCTCCTCACTGGTAGACAAACTTTTGATACAATAAGCCAGTAGCATCAAATATATTACAGGGTTGAGCTGATGATGCTCAACAATTTATTACAAGCATGCTAATAATTATACATAAAGGCGATTATGACCCAAGGGAGTGGTGGCATACTACTGACTCGCAAATAGGGTAGTGGTGGAGTAACACAGCGGGGAGTGGATATGTGACTCTCAAACTAACATCCCATCGAGCGTCGAGGTGAGGCTCGATGAATTTATTTGGGTTGCGGAAGCGGGTATAAAACAGTGACCAAGTCCAGGGTCGCACGAGACTGACTGGGACTCCTCTAGGCGTCGGATTCGCTATCGAACTCTTCATCCATGAGATCACCATCGTCAGCATCTGGCCAAATCAACAAGCCAGTGAGTACTTTGAAAGTACTCGCAAGACAGTTCGGACGTAAGATATAACAAATGCATGCATGAGTGTGTCATGATTAAATCTCCAATGCATATTTAAAATGTAGCAGGCAAGGCAAGTAAATGAAAAGGTAAACGGCGGTAGTCCGCCTGAAATCCCAACAGTAAAGTAATGGAAACCAATTGAGTGTCTAGAACGACGCCTCGAAGGTAAATTAATAAATGAAAGAAAAATCATGCCACAGTCGGGCGTCTTAGCGACACCTCATAAAGGGCTTTAAAAGGAATGCCGCAGTCGGGTGTCTGAGCGACACCACATAAAGGGCTTTAAAAGAAATGCCACAGTCGGGCGTCTGAGCGACACCACATAAAGGGCTTTAAAAGAAATGCCACAGTCGGGCGTCTGAGCGACACCACATAAAGGGCTTTAAAAGAAATGCCACAGTCGGGCGTCTGAGCGACACCACATAAAGGGCTTTAAAAGAAATGCCACAGTCGGGCGTCTGAGCGACACCACATAAAGGGCTTTAAAAGAAATGCCACAGCCGGGCGTCTGAGCGACACCACATAAAGGGCTTTAAAAGAAATGCCACAGTCGGGCGTCTGAGCGACACCACATAAAAGGGCTTTAACTGATAAAGAAATAATATATTCATAATAAATATATTCAACTCATGAAATTAAACGGGTTAGTCCATCCACAAGAATAAACATTTAACCGGTCTTAGTGCTCATGTGTCCCACCGGGTAATCTATCACCAAAACTAGCACATGTCAGTTAGCACGGAACTTGGATATAGATAAGATGATTTGAAGATATAGAGCTCTACAGAGTTTGTACAAAAATTCCCACAGTCGACGGATTTCCATAGTCACAAGGACTAGTTTCGTTTACGGTATTTCAGAAGGAAACACAGCTAACCAGTACACACCCATCCAACCTCTCGATGCCAGGAATCACCCTCGACATCGTCCAAGAAAAACTTTTGAGACGGGGAGATCACAATCTCGAATAGCATGGGATCAAATTTATATACGCGCGCTCTAAGGGGTGCCCCCCTCTCGGTCACAACCGGAAACACCCATGCCCCCTAACCGGATGACTGGCTTTAATCCAGGGCCATGGAACCATCATCCCGGCCTCTCCTTTTTGGTGTGTACCAAGAAAGCGGTTTGCGACTTACTAAACCATATCCCTTTCGGGAAACATGTGGTAGTACAGGGAGGGGAAATGGATACGAGCCCAACAGATACGGGTTGGTACTGAAGTAAACCTGCATGGCATAAGACTGGCATGCTACCACACTGCCATCTTACCCACCTTCATGCCAACACATGGCCTTGCATACTCACATTCAACAAGGTATGGATCATCGAACTTACTTGTCTCAACAATGCATAATATACAGTTCATCGTTATGCTCCACAACATGCCATGAAACTAACTAAATGCAAAACATGCCAAGACACTCATCATATCAAAAGTTCAAACATGCTTGCCTGGTTCAGAGTAGTCGGAGTCTAGCTCGGTGAAGTTTGCGGTCCCGTCACCTCCGTCGGTATCTACGGTATAAAGAGAATATACGCGCTATCGTGAATACCGAGAGGTGCACAAAAATGATTCCAAATAATTTTTAAATAAATCTGATAAAAAACTAGACAAAATTTTGAAGAGAACAGAAAAAGAATCACTCAAAAATATGTTTCTGTTTAAAAGTTATAAATGTTTTTGCCCAGGGACCCATCTGTAATGAAACAGAAACTTCCCAGGGTTCTATTTATAAAAACAGAAAATGTTTCAGTCTCAAATACGCCGGCTCAGAAGAGAAGACGTATTTTGCCCGAATACGCTTTCAGAAAATGATTTGAAAAAGAAAGGAATCTGACGGGGCGGTCCCACCCGTCGGGTTTGAAAAGCGAAGCGGGGCTTTTGGCGCCAGAGGGCCGCGGCGATCGCCGGCGGCGATCCACGGCGAGGCAGGGGGATCGGAGGTTACCTCCGTGCTCACGGCGCTGTTCCGCGTTGGGTGGTGGTCGAGGTGGTCGACGGTGGCCCTTGCTCCGGCGGACGGCGGTTCGGACGAGGATGGAGCTCGCCGGAGGGGCTGCCAATGTTCAAATTGACGAGGGGGTTAGGGTACGGGGCGAGGAAGAGGACTGCAGACGGAGTTTAGACGCCGGAGATGGCCTCACCGCGGTGAACGCAGCTGGAGCCCGAGGCGGACGGAGGTGGCCGGAGTCGAGGAAGAAGGGCTCCTTGAGGCCCCTCCAGTGGCCAGGCGGGGTGTGGTGAAGTGGTGGAGCCGTGCGGGAGTGAGAGCGGGCTCGGGGCGCTATATATAGCCACCCCGAGGCGGTTGCCGAGAACGGGATTCTCTGGCGAGGGATTACGGCGGCGCAGGGCTTGGTCGGGAGGGTTTAGGAGTTGAGCGCCGTCGTGGAGGTCCATTGAGTCTGTTTAGGTGCCAACGGCGTCGGGTTTTGCTTGCTGAGGTGGAGTTCAACGGAACGGAGCGGCACGGACCCGTCGGCGGCAGAGAGCGTGCGCTGTGCACGCCGCGCCACTGCGACCGTGATGCATGCGTGCGCTGGCGTGGAGAGGGCCACGCGGAGCCACCAGGGAGCTTGGGCGGCGCTGAACGGCATTGCGCCGCCGTTCTGCTTCCTGCCAGCTGTTACGGCGGTTCAGCCGCCGCAAGACACGCCGGCACAGGCGGGCCAGGGCACCACCGACGCCAGGAAGGCGCCAAGCGCGCGTGCGGGGATCCGGACAAGCAGCCAGGCGGCGAGCAACGTGCCAAGGGGCACTGTGATCTCGTGATTGCACTTAACTGACGAAGATCGACACTGGAAGTCTGAATTCAAACTGAGATAGTGCATGCAAGGTGTTCGACAGAATGTTCCTGGCTTGTAGGAATTTTTCCTTGGGCTGATTTTTGGTAGAGTGACTTCTCATTGCTCCAGTAGGCTGCCTGATTTTTGGTGGAATTTTTGGAGAAGTGTAGATATGAATTTCACCAAATTTGACAAATCTGGTCCAAACTTGCAGGGAGTGTAAGTTGAAATATTTGAAAAGAAGATGAGTGGATCAAGATGGTTCTGGGTTGTGGGTACAAAGGACTAGCCAGAAGAGTTGGTTTGAGGTCCAGATGCAAAAGCTATAGGGTACTTGCTTTGTAAATGGGTCAGGCTCAAATTAGAGGTCAGAAAAGATTTGAGAGGTGAAATAATCAAAATAAAATCCAAAACTTGTTTGGATGAGTTGGGACAGGGAATTTGAGTTGTTAACAAGGAGGAGGGGAGCTTTTGGAATGGTTTCACTTCATGGTCAGAAATACAAGGTCATGGGTGGTTATCAAAAGAATGAAGATCCAAATTTTTCATAGAGTTTTCTTTTCAAAAAGATAAGATTGAACTCCAGAAATAATTTGAGAAGAGGACCAATCAGAGGAGAAGTTTTTAACAAGTCAAAACCCAAAGTTTGAGGAAGAAAACAGATATAACAATCCTAGCCAAAGAAAAAGATTTTTAAGAGGATTGTTTTTCTGAAAATTTTGAAAGGTCTCAATCCACAAAAATAAAAAAAATTCAGCAAGGTTTTTGCTAAAACCAAATAAAATTTTTTTTGGAGTGTCACAACACCAACCCCCTTAGGAAAAATCTCGTCCCCGAGATTTCAGCTGTCCCTCAAATAAGTGCGGATGCTCTGCTCGAAGAAAATCCTCTCTTTCCCAAGTTGCTTCGTTGTCGGTGTGATTGCTCCACTGAACTCTGAAAAATTTAATGGTCTTTTGTCGGGTCCTCCTTTCAGACTCCTCAGTATCCTCACTGGACGTTCCCGATAAGTGAGGTCTTGTTGCACGTCAATGTTCTCATGGGCTACTTGTTTCTCTGGGTTGCTTATGCACTTCCTTAACTGCGAAACGTGGAACACATTGTGGATATCTGATAGTTCCTTAGGTAAGTCTAGTTGGTATGCGACCGTGCCTCTTCGTGCCAATATACAGAATGGTCCGATAAATCTTGGCGCTAGCTTTCCTTTTATTTTGAATCGTTGTAATCCCCTCATAGGGGATACTCGTAGGTACACAAACTCTCCGGGTTCGAAGCTGACCCTACGATGCTTCTGATCGTAATAACTCTTCTGTCGGCTTTGGGCGATCTTGAGTCTATTTCTGATTAGTTTGACTTTCTCCTCGGCTTCTTTGAGCATGTCTGGTCCGAAGATGCGGCTGTCTCCGGTTTCTGACCAATTCAACGGGGTACGACATCTTCGTCCATACAAAGCCTCAAATGGTGCCATTTGCAGGCTGGCCTGGTAACTGTTGTTGTATGCGAACTCGGCATATGGCAGACTTTCTTCCCAACTGGTTCCATATGTGAGGACACATGCTCTCAGCATGTCTTCTAAGATCTGGTTTATGTGTTCCGTTTGCCCATCTGTCTGGGGGTGGTGAGCTGTACTGAAGGCTAGCTGAGTTCCCAGTGCGTGTTGTAAGTGATCCCAAAATCTCGAAACGAACTGAGTGCCCCTGTCGGATATTATAGTCCTTGGGACACCGTGTAGACAAACTATGCGGGAGAGGTAAATCCTGGCAAGCTTCTGAGTGGTGTGGGTTGTCTTTACTGGAATAAAATGTGCTACCTTGGTTAACCTGTCGGTGATGACCCATATAGCATCATTCCCGTGTCGTGACCAAGGTAGTCCGACAATGAAATCCATCCCTATTTCATCCCATTTCCACTCAGGTATTTTGTTTGGTTGCAGTAGTCCGGCTGGTCTCTGATGTTCAGCTTTTATGCGTTGACATGAGTCGCAACATGCAATGAAGGTAGCGATGTCCCTCTTCATACCGTGCCACCAAAATCTTTCTTGAATATCTTTATACATTTTGGTCCCTCCAGGGTGAATTGAATATGGGGCGGTGTGGGCTTCAGCCAAAATTTGTTGTTTAAGATCTTCTATGTTTGGTACGCAGAGTCTTTCCCCGTACCATAGTATTCCTCCATTGTCTATGACGAATTCTGAGGCTTTGCCCTTACTCACCTTTCTTTTTATACCTTCTATACTGGGGTGACCCAGCTGAGCTTCTTTAATTTCCTCTACAAGGTCGGGTTGCATCTCCAAATTTGATATGGTGCCTTCCGCTACCATCAATAAGTTAAGTCTGGCAAATTCTTGTTGGAATTCGGATCTCAAGCCGTGCAGACTGCTTTCGTTGGAGCTGGGGTTTCGACTAAGAGCATCGGCCACTACATTTGCTTTACCTGGATGGTAGTGGATACCGACATCATAATCCTTTACTAATTCCAACCAGAGTCGTTGCCGTAAATTTAATTCTGGCTGCGTGAAAATATATTTGAGACTTTTGTGGTCTGTATATATTTCACATCGATTTCCAAGTCGGAAATGCCTCCATTCCTTAAGTGCATGAATGACTGCTGCCATCTCTAAGTCATGAGTGGGATAATTCTCCTCATGCTTGCGAAGTTGCCTTGAAGCGTATGCGACAACCTTGCCTTCTTGCATCAACACGCATCCGAGACCTTTCCTGGACGCGTCACAATATACTTCAAAATTCTTGTGTATGTCTGGCACAATTAATACTGGTGTTGTTGTTAATTTCCGCTTTAGCTCTTGGAAACTTTTCTCACAGGCTGTTGTCCATTCAAACTTCTTTTCCTTCTTGAGTAACTGTGTCATAGGTTTGGCTATGGTGGAGAATCCTTCAATAAATCTGCGGTAATATCCTGCCATTCCCAGGAAGCTCCGGATGTCTGTCATGCTGGCTGGTGACTTCCAGCCAAGTACAGCTTTTACTTTCTCCGGGTCTACGGCGATACCGTCTTGGGTCAGCACGTGGCCTAGAAATCCTACTTGCTTTAGCCAAAATTCGCACTTGCTGAAGTTGGCGTATAATTGATGTTTCCTGAGTTCTCCTAGTACAATTCTGAGATGTTCAGCGTGCTCTTCCGGTGTCTTGGAGTACACCAGAATGTCGTCGATGAATACCACAACGAACTTGTCCATAAATTTCATGAATACTTTGTTCATGAGGTGAACAAAATATGCAGGAGCATTTGTTAACCCAAAAGGCATTACTGTGAACTCATACAGTCCATATCTGGAGGTAAAAGCTGTCTTGGGGATATATTCTGTTCGTACTTTTAATTGATGGTATCCTGACCTTAGGTCAATTTTTGAGAATACCTTGGCCTTAGCGAGCTGATCAAATAAATCATTTATTCTTGGCATCGGGTATTTGTTCTTGACCGTGACCATGTTAAGTGCTCGGTAGTCAATACACAATCGCAGTGTTCCATCTTTCTTTTTGGCAAATAAAATTGGTGATCCCCATGGTGAGGAACTGGCCCGAATGTATCCTTTGTCTAGCAATTCCTTTATTTTCTTCTTCAGTTCAACTAACTCGGACGGTGCCATTCTGTACGGTTTCTTGTATATGGGGGTGGTTCCTGGTGCAAGCTCAATGCTGAATTCTATCTCTCGGTCTGGTGGCATGCCTGGTAGCTCTTCGGGGAATAAGTCTGGAAATTCACATACTACTGGAACCTTGCTTAGCTTAGAAACATCTACCTTATTCAGTCTTGGTTGCCTGGGTATTTTCCTTTCCTTGGCAGATACCCTTATCGTCTTCCCGAGGTGATGCGTGAGTATTACGGTCCGGTTGAAACAGTCAATGAAACCTTTATTTGTGGTTAGCCAATCGATCCCAAGGATGACATCTAGTCCCTTATTTTCCAACACAATAAGGTTTGCATAAAACTTCAGCCCTTCGAACTCAATAATCACATCCTGACAGTAATTCTGAGTAACTTGTTGAATCCCAGGGGACTTGATGATCATGGATTTCTCCAAAGGAAGCATCGAAAAATTATTTTGCAAGGCAAAACTTTTCGAAACAAAAGAGTGAGAAGCTCCAGAATCAAACAAAACCATTGCAGGTATTGTGTTGACAGGGAACGTACCGAGTACGATATCCGGAGCATTTTGTGCCTCCTCTTTGGTTACGTGGTTCAGATGACCCTTCCTGTGGTTGTTGTTGGGATTGAAATTGTTTCGCTTGGGCGCTGAATTGTTGTTGCCGTTGTTCGGCTTTGGTGCTGAGTTTCTAGGCTTGGGACACTGCTTGGCATAGTGTCCTTCCTCTCCGCAGGTGTAACAAGTAACGCCGGGGCGATATGTGAACTCCTTGTCCCTTGCATGAAAATTCTTGATTGGGCGTGAGACGTTGGACGGGGATTTGTGTGTCCCACCCTTTTGGAAGTCTGTCTTGCTTCGGTGATTGCGAGCCTGGTTAGTCTGGTCCCTTTTTCGCTTGCGGATATCTTCCAAACTGCGTCTTTCATTTTCCAGAGTAATGGCTTTATCCACCAGCGTCTTAAAATCTGGGAAAGTGTGTATGACCAGTTGGCATTTAAGCGCGGGCGCTAGGCCGTCAAGGAATTTCTCCATTTTCTTGCTTTCAGTCATACGCTCTTCATTTGTGTAGCGAGACAATAGAGTAAACTGACTGTTGTAATCTGATACTGTCATGTTCCGTTGTTTGAGGTCATCGAACTCCCTCAACTTGATTTTCATAATACTTTTAGGAATATGTGCGCCACGGAAGCCTTCCTTAAAATCATCCCAGGTTATATCATTTTCGTTGGGATGCATGTGCAGGAAATTCTCCCACCAAGATGCGGCTGCTCCCGTGAGATAATGCGGTGCGTTCTGTACCTTTTCTGGGTCTGAGCATTTTGCAACAATTAATTTTCTCTCCATGTCACGAAGCCAGTCTTCGGCCTCAAGTGGCTTGTCAGTGTGAGAAAATGTCTGGGGACGTGTCTTCTGTAGTTCGGATAATTTAGAATGTTGTTGATACTGTCCATGGTGATCTCCCATGTTGATGACTTGGTTCATCATTTCACGATGTTGTTGCTGACTTTGTTCATAAAGGCGGCAAATTTGAGATAGTGCCGTCTCACTATCCTGTTGACTTGATTGATCTTGAGTGAAGTTGTTGCCTGGTTGATTGTCATAAAATTGGTTCGACTGCCCTTGTGCAAAATTGTTGTCTGCTTGAGTGCCATAATTTCCCTCTGGCGGAGCTGGAATGGAGCGAGTCCAAGGACGAGACATTTTTCACTCTGGGGATACATTTTGCAAAACCCATAAGAAACGAAGAGGGGCGAAAATAAATCCATAAATGCACAAGATTGGCAAACAAACCAAATAGCCAAGATTACTAGGGAAAACCAATTTAATTTGCGCACGGGGAAAGACTGCTCATTACGTATCTTACACGCGGGCGATAATTATACAATACATCACTCAGGATAGGTGTACATATCCTGACATGTTATTTAGGCTAGTGCACTTCTCCAGATCCTACATGATGCGCAAACATGCTACTTCCCATATCTTACATGGTGGTACATCACGCGACGGCTAAGCGTACTTAGTCGGAGATGTTGATGATGTCCTTGGCCCTGCCAAGGGTGAGGCGTAGCGAGGCTGGAGATTCAACTTCCTCCTCGCTAATGGGCTCCATACGAGTAGTGCTGCGCCGAGTTGATGGAGCGGGTGCCAGGGGTGGAATAACACGAATAGGAGTCGGCGTGAGAGGCGGTGCAGTGCGCGCTGGAGTGGGCGCAATGACCTGGTTGAACTCCCCAGTAGAAGGCAGGCGACGAGCTGGTGCATAGGATGCTGATGATGAGGCATAAGTCAGTGGCGATGCTGTGGGCAGGAGCTCCCTCCTGTTGGCAGCACAACCATGGACTGAGTCCATGCGGGCGGCCACAAGGTCGTCCACCAAGTTGTCGAAGGCGGCCTCCAGAGCCCGAAGATACTCAATAAGCATCTCAAAGGCCTCGTCTCGTTCTCCTCTGGGGTAGGAGTATGCGTAGTGACAGGTGTAAGGCACGTGGCATGGAAGATAGCGGTAGCGACGAGCCTTCATCACGGGAAGGACATCCCTGAGGCGAGCAATTGACTCGCGGGATGCCATCTGGATAGCGTGCTTCTCCGTGGGCATGGCTCTTCCCACGAACCGGAAGCGGCGTAACTCACCACGCCCTCCCCTGAATTGCACCGAGGCCTGGTGCATAGTCAGATTGTCGTTGACTTTGTGCTGGCAGAGTGAGACGACCGGGCGCACAGATGGCCCCATCGTGACCTGAACGACGAAGGATAGAAGCTTGACGAACCCATCGGGCACGTTGGCGAAGGTCTGAGACTCGCAGCTGTTGTCGGCCATCTACAAAAAGTAGGCAAAAATTTCTGAAGCGTCAGATCATAAATATATGCTGACTGTTAGAAAAATGTCTACAATTGTAAAAACATAAAAGGGCTCTAATATGCTAATAACCGATTAGCTATCGCACCTAGTGGCTTCCTACAGTCAGCCTGGCTCTGGTACCAAGCTTGTCACGACCGGTTTTCCAATAAAAATATTTATTGAGAAACCAATCTTTAGAATCCAGTTTGAGATAAGACCTCCTCACTGGTAGACAAACTTTTGATACAATAAGCCAGTAGCATCAAATATATTACAGGGTTGAGCTGATGATGCTCAACAATTTATTACAAGCGTGCCAATAATTATACATAAAGGCGATTATGACCCAAGGGAGTGGTGGCATACTACTGACTCACAAATAGGGTAGTGGTGGAGTAACACAGTGGGGAGTGGATATGTGACTCTCAAACTAACATCCCATCGAGCGTCGAGGTGAGGCTTGATGAATTTATTTGGGTTGCGGAAGCGGGTATAAAACAGTGACCAAGTCCAGGGTCGCACGAGACTGACTGGGACTCCTCTAGGCGTCGGATTCGCTATCGAACTCTTCATCCATGAGATCACCATCGTCAGCATCTGGCCAAATCAACAAGCCAGTGAGTGCTTTGAAAGTACTCGCAAGACAGTTCGGACGTAAGATATAACAAATGCATGCATGAGTGCGTCATGATTAAATCTCCAATGCATATTTAAAATGTAGCAGGCAAGGCAAGTAAATGAAAAGGGAAACAGCGGTAGTCCGCCTGAAAGCCCAACAGTAAAGTAATGGAAACCAATTGAGTGTCTAGAACGACGCCTCGAAGGTAAATTAATAAATGAAAGAAAAATCATGCCACAGACGGGCGTCTTAGCGATACCTCATAAAGGGCTTTAAAAGGAATGCCGCAGTCGGGTGTCTGAGCGACACCACATAAAGGGCTTTAAAAGAAATGCCACAGTCGGGCGTCTGAGCGACACCACATAAAGGGCTTTAAAAGAAATGCCACAGTCGGGCGTCTGAGCGACACCACATAAAGGGCTTTAAAAGAAATGCCACAGTCGGGCGTCTGAGCAACACCACATAAAGGGCTTTAAAAGAAATGCCGCAGTCGGGCGTCTGAGCGACACCACATAAAGGGCTTGAAAAGAAATGCCACAGTCGGGCGTCTGAGCGGCACCACATAAAGGGCTTTAAAAGAAATGCCACAGTCGGGCGTCTGAGCGACACCACATAAAAGGGCTTTAACTGATAAAGAAATAATATATTCATAATAAATATATTCAACTCATGAAATTAAACGGGTTAGTCCATCCACAAGAATAAACATTTAACCGGTCTTAGTGCTCATGTGTCCCACCGGGTAATCTGTCACCAAAACTGGCACATGTCAGTTAGCACCGAACTTGGATATAGATAAGATGATTTGAAGATATAGAGCTCTGCAGAGTTTGTACAAAAATTCCCACAGTCGACGGATTTCCGTAGTCACAAGGACTAGTTCCGTTTACGGTATTTCAGAAGGAAACACAGCTAACCAGTACACACCCATCCAACCTCTCGATGCCAGGAATCACCCTCGACATCGTCCAAGAAAAACTTTTGAGACGGGGAGATCACAATCTCGAATAGCATGGGATCAAATTTATATACGCGCGCTCTAAGGGGTGCCCCCCTCTCGGTCCCAACCGGAAACACCCATGCCCCCTGACCGGATGACTGGCTTTAATCCAGGGCCATGGAACCATCATCCCGGCCTCTCCTTTTTGGTGTGTACCAAGAAAGCGGTTTGCAACTTACTAAAACATATCCCTTTCGGGAAACATGTGGTAGTACAGGGAGGGGAAATGGATACGAGCCCAACCGATACGGGTTGGTACTGAAGTAAACCCGCATGGCATAAGACTGGCATGCTACCACACTGCCATCTTACCCACCTTCATGCCAACACATGGCCTTGCATACCCACATTCAACAAGGTATGGATCATCGAACTTACTTGTCTCAACAATGCATAATATACAGTTCATCGGTATGCTCCACAACATGCCATGAAACTAACTAAATGCAAAACATGCCAAGACACTCATCATATCAAAAGTTCAAACATGCTTGCCTGGTTCAGAGTAGTCGGAGTCTAGCTCGGTGAAGTTTGCGGTCCCGTCACCTCCGTCGGTATCTACGGTATAAAGAGAATATACGCGCTATCGTGAATACCGAGAGGTGCACAAAAATCATTCCAAATAATTTTTAAATAAATCTGATAAACAACTAGACAAAATTTTGAAGAGAACAGAAAAAGAATCACTCAAAAATATGTTTCTGTTTAAAAGTTATAAAGATTTTTGCCCAGGGACCCATCTGTAATGAAACAGAAACTTCCCAGGGTTCTATTTATAAAAACAGAAAATGTTTCAGTCTCAAATACGCCGGCTCAGAAGAGAAGACGTATTTTGCCCGAATACGCTTTCAGAAAACAATTTGAAAAAGAAAGGAATCTGACGGGGCGGTCCCACCCGTCGGGTTTGAAAACCTAAGCGGGGCTTTTGGCGCCAGAGGGCCGCGGCGATCGCCGGCGGCGATCCACGGCGAGGCAGGGGGATCGGAGGTTACCTCCGTGCTCACGGCGCTGTTCCACGTTGGGTGGTGGTCGAGCTGGTCGCCGGCGTGCACCGTGTCGACAGTGGCCCTTGCTCCGGCGGACGGCGGTTCGGACGAGGATGGAGCTCGCCGGAGGGGCTGCCAATGTTCAAATTGACGAGGGGGTTAGGGTACGGGGCGAGGAAGAGGACTGCAGATGGAGTTTAGACGCCGGAGATGGCCTCACCGCGGTGAACGCAGCTGGAGCCCGAGGCGGATGGAGGTGGTCGGAGTCGAGGAAGAAGGGCTCCTCGAGGCCCCTCCAGTGGCCAGGCGGGGTGTGGTGAGGTGGTGGAGCCGTGCGGGAGTGAGAGCGGGCTCGGGGGCGCTATATATAGCCACCACGAGGCGGTTGCCGAGAACGGGATTCTCCGGCGAGGGATTGCGGCGGCGCAGGGCTTGGTCGAGAGGGTTTAGGAGTTGAGCGCCGTCGTGGAGGTCCACTGAGTCTGTTTAGGTGCCAACGGCGTCGGGTTTTGCTTGCTGAGGTGGAGTTCAACGGAACGGAGCGGCGCAGACCCGTCGGCGGCAGAGAGCGTGCGCTGTGCACGCCGCGCCACGGCGACCGTGCTGCATGCGTGCGCTGGCGTGGAGAGAGCCACGCGGAGCCACTAGGGAGCTTGGGCGGCGCTGAACGGCGTTGCGCCGCCGTTCTGCTTCCTGCCAGCCGTTACGGCGGTTCAGCCGCCGCAAGACACACCGGCGCAGGCGGGCCAGGGCACCACCGACGCCAGGAAGGCGCCAAGCGCGCGTGCGGGGCTCCGGACAAGCAACCAGGCGGCGAGCAATGTGCCAAGGGGCACTATGATCTCGTGACTGCACTTAACTGACGAAGATCGACACTGAAAGTCTGAATTTAACTGAATTCAAACTGAAACAATGCATGCAAGGTGTTCGACAGAATGTTCCTGGCTTGTAGGAATTTTTCCTTGGGCTGATTTTTGGTAGAGTGACTTCTCATTGCTCCAGTAGGCTGCCTGATTTTTGGTGGAATTTTTGGAGAAGTGTAGATATGAATTTCACCAAATTTGTCAAATCTGGTCCAAACTTGCAGGGAGTGTAAGTTGAAATATTTGAAAAGAAGATGAGTGGATCAAGATGGTTCTGGGTTGTGGGTACAAAGGACTAGCTAGAAGAGTTGGTTTGAGGTCCAGATGCAAAAGCTATAGGGTACTTGCTTTGTAAATGGGTCAGGCTCAAATTAGAGGTCAGAAAAGATTTGAGAGGTGAAATAATCAAAATAAAATCCAAAACTTGTTTGGATGAGTTGGGATAGGGAATTTGAGTTGTTAACAAGGAGGAGGGGAGCTTTTGGAATGGTTTCACTTCATGGTCAAAAATACAAGGTCATGGGTGGTTATCAAAAGAATGAAGATCCAAATTTTTCAAAGAGTTTTCTTTTCAAAAAGATAAGATTGAACTCCAAAAATAATTTGAGAAGAGGACCAATCAGAGGAGAAGTTTTTAACAAGCCAAAACCCAAAGTTTGAGGAAGAAAACAGATATAACAATCCTAGCCAAAGAAAAAGATTTTTAAGAGGATTGTTTTTCTGAAAATTTTGAAAGGTCTCAATCCACAAAAATAAAAAAAATTCAGCAAGGTTTTTGCTAAAACCAAATAAAATTTTTTTTGGAGTCTCACACGCTCGGCCCCTCCGCTCGCTGGCCGGCGCCCCACCGCGCCCACGCGCCCACGCGCCCGTGCGTTCGGGCGCCCGCATCCGCGCGGCCGATAACCGCTCGCCCAGCGCCCACTAAACCCTCTGTGGGCCGCTGACCAAGGGGCCCCACGCCCTCTTTTCTAAAAAAAGGTTTAAAAATAATAATAATAAAATTAATTAATTAATCATGTTTAGTTACCTAATTAACTCTAATTAACCTGCTAATTAAATGTTAACAAATTGTTAGTCTTCAGCCTATGACATGTGGGACCCACCGTCAGTTTGACCAGTCAACACCCTGTTGACTGCAGACGTCATGCTGACGTCAGCATGCACTGTTCTGGATAATGTTCAATTTAAATAATTAAATAAATTTAAAAAAATGCCTAAAACTTTGATAATTCATAGAAATTAAAACGTAACTCGGATGAAAATGTTTTCTACATGAAAGTTGCTCAGAACGATGAGACGAATCCGAATACGTGGTCCGTTCATATGTCACATGCCCCTAGCATGCTGAACATGGAACCGTCCCCTCTCTTTCATCTGTCCGAAATCCGCCTAACGCCGGGAATTCATCCTCGGATGTTTATCCCCTCTGTCTGCAACGTGTAGTACTACATTAGGTCGACCCTAATTCTACTTATCGTCATGTTACACTTTGTGATGCTATGTTTGCTTTATATTTACTGTTTCTTCCCCCCTCTTCTCTTCGGTAGACCCTAAGACCGATGTTGCCCATGTGATCGACTACGTCGACGAGGACCCCTCCTTGCCAGAGCAACCAGGCAAGCCCCCCCCCCCTTTGATCATCCCGATATCGCCCATTCCTTCCTCTCATGCTTGCATTAGATTTTGCTACTGTTATTGTTTGCTCCTATTCTGATGCATAGCCTGCTTTTGTATATGTTGTTGTACCTTATCTGCTTATACTAAACTGCTTAGTATAGGTTGGTTAGTGATCCATCAGTGACCCCCACTTGTCCTTGTTGCCCCTGCTTCATCATCGACGACTCGATCTACGTGATCGAAGACCAAGCCCCGACACCACACATCACTTCCCCATAGTTGCTCGACACTACTGGGTTACTATCGAGTACCGAGGGTGAACCTCTTCAGCACTTCTGATGTTAACCCTGTAGTGTAGTCATTCGGTCGTGGTCATCGAGGGTGATTTCCTCCTTAACCACTTCCCATACGACTTTGTCGTGCAACCCCTCAAATGTGAACCTCGAGGGTGGTTCCTCTTACGTTCACCTTGATGTTTACATCGAGTGGGAATCCGACAAGGGTGATTCCTCAGGTTTTCCCCCTTGATGTTTGGACACACAGTTGCTATGGTTACTATGACTTTGCACTGGACCCTGTTACTAAACACGGGTTGGCCCTGAGGGGTACCCGCGTGAGCTTAATTGCGAGTGATGTGGAGTCGGGCGGACTTGGAGGGTGCCCGCGAGATAATTACGAGGCGTGGCTGGGCATTCCTAGCCCTTGCCGCAAGTCCTCGAGACGGGGCAATGGGGTCACCTCTTTCGTGAGTCTCTGCTTGTTACCGCGCGTTCCTAATCCACTATGATTTGGATATTTGATCCGAGGGGCCTCTGGCCTGATAGCACTAACCATCACATGGGCATAGTATGGGTGTTCTGCATCGTATGCATCAGCCGAAGCTTAATAGACGTCAGCGACTGAGTGGCGCGCGCCGGGTTGGACTGCGTAAGCGCCTGCCTTGTTGAAGGAGGTAGCTAGGTCTGCTCACCGGCCGCGTACGCAACATGCAGGAGTTCCCGGGGAGATGGACCATGACCCCTGGGGGCATAGGTTTAGTCCGGCGTGCTGGCCTCTCTATTAAGCCTAGGTCGGGTTGCGGCGTATTGTTTGGCCGAGGCCGGGCATGACCCAGAAAGTGTGTCCGGCCGGAGTTAATCAAGCATGGTGGGTAAGTTGGTGCACCCCTGCAGGGAAGAAAACATCTATCGATAGCCTGTCCTACGGTAACGGACACTTGGAGTTGTATCCCGATCGATACAACTAGAACTGGATACTTGTGATGAGAACTGGATGGTGATGAGGATTGGATTGTGATGATAACTGGATAGTATGGCTCTGGGATTTCTTTCTCGCAGGGAGTCGAGAAAGGATCTCTGGCCGAGGTTGATAACACCACTACTACTTTACTTTATGCTACTCTACTCCCTCCTGTTGCTGCAAGATGGTGGTTTCCAGAAGACGCTAGTCTTCGATAGGCTAGGCTTTCCCCTTCTCTTCTGGCATTCTGCAGTTCAGTCCACATATACTACCCCTTTTCATTGATACCGATGCATATGTAGTGTAGATCCTTGCTTGCGAGTACTTTGGATGAGTACTCACGGTTGCTTTGCTCCCCCTTTTCCCCCTTTCTTCTTCTTTCCGGTTGATGCAACCAGATGTCGGAGCCCAGGAGCCAGATGCCATCGCCGATGCATACTACTACGTGGAGACCGTCGATGACCAGGAGTAGTTAGCAGGCTCCCGGGCAGGAGGCCTTGCCTTTTCGATCGAAGTTGCTTTTGTGCTATCCTTCTTAAGGCAAACTTGTCTAACTCATGTCTGTACTCAGATATTCTTGCTTCCGCTGACTCTTGTGTTTTCGAGCTTATGTATTCGAGCCCTCGAGGCCCCTGGCTTGTAATATAAAGCTTGTATTATTTTAATTTGTGTCTAGAGTGTTGTTGTGATATCTTCCCGTGAGTCCTTGATCTTGATCGTACACATTTGCGTGTATGATTAGTGTACGATTAAATCGAGGGCGTCACAAGTTGGTATCAGAGCCGACTGCCTGTAGGTAGCCCCCTTTTCAACTCCTTGGCCGAAGTTGAGTCTAGTCGTCCAAAACTGTTTTACTAACTTGGCTGTGTGGCTTACGGGCCCACGTCGCCATTTGGTGGTATTAGGATCTTTTATTCCTCGTCTATACTCTGGGACTCCGATCTCTCATCTATTCGGGTTAAACTTTTTACTAACTCTGACTCTAGGATCTCGTAACCACTTCCTTCTGGAGAGCCCCTTCACTAGAGATGACCGCTTGCTTCGCTAGAAGATTCTGCAGAACTCTTCGATGTTTCCTGAGACCCTGTGCCCACTGCTTTGCAGTTCCTGACCACCGATAATCCCCATGAATAACATCCTTGCAGCTTGTACATTCTTCCCCAGTTGTTCCTATTGTTACAAGATACCCCTAGTACTCTCCGTTGTTTCGAGAATCCTTTGTGCCTTCTACTTTGCAGCTTCTTTTTGCACTGCGGATAATTCACTTAACCGGGGTTCGTTCATCCCCAGTTGTTCATATGCTTTCCAAAATACCTGAAATGCTATCTGATCTTTCAAAATCCTCTGCAGCCTATTGCTCTCAATTCTCCTTGCCTACTTGCATTAGGATTAATTCCATATGTCTAGGAATATTCTTTAAAATTCTTTGTGGTTGTCATTCTATTCCTATGAATTCAACGTGAGAGCGAATACTCGCAATCATCAATTAATCCTTGGAAATTTTCTTTCCGGCTCCGACATCGCTCCGGTTATGAGCTGGTTCTTGCCCAATCAAGATTTGATTGGGTGCACCTTTAAGTCTATTCAACTTACCCATCTTTTGATCAGAGCCTCTGCTTCTGATCCTTCGACTTGAAATCATAACTTCTTTGTACTCAAGCATCGAATTATTCAGATGTTTCTATAATCCAATGCCTTTGCATTCCTTCCTTCTTCTGATTGAGTACTGATACTCGCATCAGATCCATTAAGGACCGCTGAATCCTTTGTTGGATTATTATCCGACCGTTTCCTTCATATTCAAAATTTTGTGCGCTCTTCCCCTGATACATATTGCCTTTGGTAAATTGTATTTCCCTTCTTTGTCAACCATGCTCTGCTTCCGAGCTTGAGTTAATTACCTCTAAAGTTTTTGCAAAGGTTCCTAAGATGCCCCGACGGGTTGAACTAATGCTTTGCCTAATTTGTGTGAACCCGGAAATTTCTATGGGTCATACTCTACTGGTGTTACGCCGGATAAAAATTTCTACACTACAAATTCGTCAAAAGCGAGAAGTAAATGAGAGGTTATGCACTAAAGAAGTGGGAGTCGACCTTGAACTTTGTGTTCATGCCCATGGAAACGATGTAGATCTTATCATGGAAGCTTCTCGTAACAATAATTATTCCCTTGGTATAATTTGATCCTGTACCTGTGATTTTGGCCTTTGCAATCGTGGTTCCAACCAAGATTGTCTTCTTTGATCCCCTTTCTCGGACAAGTTGAAGTGCTTGCCTTTTGCATATCAATACACATATCCAAACTCTAATATGGTCTACCTTCGAGTATTACCCCTGGAATCTCGAGAATATCAAATAACGGAGTTGCTTCCTATGAATATTCATCTAGTATTACTTCTCACCATGGTTCTGAGTTATCAGTCACTCGAGAACACCGATAAGGGAATCAATCCCACACTCCGATTCAACAACTCTAAGTAATTTTCGTTGCTTACGAGTTTAATAATCCTTCAAGTCATTCCTAGCCTACTCGGCTATATCATTATCGTGATAAATTTTAACTGTGCTACCTGATCCTTCTTCCTGGAGCACAACTTCCGACGACGAGCTAAGCTTATGTCGATCTTCCTCATCTTATCATTTCACCTCAAACAACAAGCTTGATTTCGAGCTTGTGTCGCATCTGTGGTTCCAATAACCTTTCGCTTCATCATTCCTTTTGCTTGATGTCGTCGCTGTTCGATGGCCTCTTAATAGTACCTCGACATAATCTGTCGTGATCTCCATCAATATACAGACTTGTCTCAGGCTATCAATCGAATACATGATGCGAAATACCATCCTCCCCCCTCGATGATTGTGTTATCATCAACAACGTCCTTGATTTCCTGCCAACATAGACCCGATTTTGTTTGGTTATACCTTACGTTCCGAGATAATCTTGGAAATGATCCTTTGAATCTCTTATGATCTACAGACCCAATCCTTAATTGAAACACCATATCAGTGCTATCTCGAAGCATGACTGTGGTATTCCGAATATCAACACGAACATTTGAAGCGAAATGCTAAATGCTTCTTGATCTATTATCCAAACACCGTTGTATGGGTAATATCCTAATTCTTCGCTCGCCCCTTATTTAAATGCTTTTGCACTTAATGTCCTATCAAGTATATCATGATCCGCTTTTCTTTGGGAAGGATATACTCCTAATTCTTGTGTGAAACACATTTTCCTTTCCATTGGTCTGTTAAGTTTGATAGACACATTTTCCTTTCCGTTGGTTTGATTAACCTCTCTTACAAATTTTATGATCTAAGCAGTAATAAATCCCTGCTTAAGTAAGCACCTCGGTGCCCAACTCTGTCAGTAAGACCCTGTTAATATTGTTGATGACATTCCGGTAACCACCGATGGACGAGAACTTTGCCTTTTGGTCCGCCTTGTTTCGACGAGCAGGAAAATGGTTCTCTTCATCCCTCGCCCTTGGTACCGACGATGTTGCCAACATAACTGACAGGCTATGCTCTGACATGCCTTGCTATCATGACCGTGCAAGATGTCACCACTCTTTCTAATTTCAACCCACATGGTGGGCCCATAACCCACAGATCCCCAAGATTGAAACCTGACTCTCCTGTACACCCTTGTTGCCAAAGTTATTCCTCACACTAGTTCGTATGTAATTCATGAGCCACCTTCTTGTGATCTGTTCTGGTATCAGATGCAGTACTTATTCTCGATTTTCTGAACCCCCTTTCACACTTCGTTTTAGACATCAAACGATTGTCCACCCGGTTGAAGCTTCTTAATGCACCTCCTTACCTTGCTCTCGACGTCTTTCTTGAATTTCGAATTGAGAGGTGCCTCTATGCCACGTTCACTGAGATAGCCTCCATGTACCTATCTTGTGTTGAGCTTCGTCCTTCCCGAGTCTTTCCCCGTTACTCCACCCCTTAAATCTCGGGACGAGATTTCTTGTAGTGGAGGAGATTTGTAACACCCCGAGAATCATGCTACAGTAATCTCCCCCTAATGGTGGCCATGTCATCATGATTACTATGCAGCTTGCCACTTGTCCAAAAATCAAAGCCTTTTTCAGTTTTAAAATAAGTGAAATTATTAGTTCTTCGGTCAGTAAAACTAAAATGTTCGAATAATCCGATAAATCCCCCTGGTCATTTTCATGTAGGATCCAACTTCTTTTGGCTCACTAACAAATTCCTAGGAAGTTAATAAGTGGCCTAACAGGAAATAGTATGGCCTTTTAAAAATAAAGATTTAGTTTGGCTTTCCCAATTATTGTGAAACCTTGTGGACATCTCCAATATATTAGCCTAATAATTATGTGCCAAGTTTCAACTCAAAAAAAATCGTTTGCTATTTTAATTAAATGCAAAACAGAGACAAATGTTTGACAGGCAGAATAAAGGGAAATAAAACCCATGTGCACTCTGGCCCATTTCCTTTTTTTCCCCTGTACTAGGCCTAGCCCACCTCCACCTCCTTCCACCTTGCTACAGGAGGCAGGGATCATGGCTGCCATCCCATGGCGCCCCTAGCCGCCGTGGCAGCCATCCCGTGGCTCGCCGAGATGCATAAGGCCATCCCCCCGATTCCCCTCTCTCCCTCCCCGAAACCCTAGCCCCCAAATCCCGCATCTCCCTCTCCCTCTCAGATTTGCTCTGGCCCCTATTTTCATTCTGGAGAGGATCGAGGACGACGTCACCATCGCCACCCCGTTCTCGCAGCCACCGTGCTCCCCGCCGCCTAGGACTGCGCCTGGAGCACCACCGTCAACCGGTGCTTCCTCCCCGGCCACGAACGCGAGCCGGAACGGCCCCGCGATACCGCCTCGACTCTTCTTCCTCCGCTCCGGCCATCGTGAGCTCGCCAACGACTCCGGTTCCCTCGAGTCTTCCTCGGGCCGTCTCTGCAACGACAGTGAGCTTCCGCCTCTCCCCCCCCCCCCCTCGTCGTTCACTCGTGCACTTCCCCTAGCAAGTTCCCCTGCCGTGTCCGAGTCTCGCCACCGTTGTCGTGCTCCCCATCGCGGCCATGGCCACTAGAGCTTGTGCGCAAGCAATTGACAGTGCTTAGCAGCACCGTAGGGACCCGTAGAGCCACCCGCGCCGCTTGTCGTACCCCGTAATGCAGCCCGCGCCTCGCTATCCCTTGCGCCGTCACCGGCGTCCTGCTCCCCGCCGCCCGCAGCCATGCCCGCCGTTGGCCTCTGTCTCTGCAGCTCGCCCCGCACAGCCTCGCTCGCTTGCTGCCGCGCCCGAGCCCTGTCGCCACTGGCGCTTCCCGCGCGCCCCACTCGCCGCTCACTGCTCCGCCCCGCCCTGCCCTCGCTTGCGCGGCCGCCTGCAACGGCTGCCGCCGGCCACCCCCCTGCCGCGAGCGCTCGCCGTCGCAGACACGCACGCCTCGCCTGGCCGCCGCGCCCCGCCCCGCACCTCCCCCCGCCACGGGCCGCGACCCGCTCGGCCCCTCCGCTCGCTAGCCGGCGCCCCACCGCGCCCACGCGCCCCCGCGCCCGTGCGTTCGGGCGCCCGCATCCGCGCGGCCGATAACCGCTCGCCCAGCGCCCACTAAACCCTCTGTGGGCCGCTGACCAAGGGGCCCCACGCCCTCTTTTCTAAAAAAAAGGTTTAAAAATAATAATAATAAAATTAATTAATTAATCATGTTTAGTTACCTAATTAACTCTAATTAACCTGCTAATTAAATGTTAACAAATTGTTAGTCTTCAGCCTATGACATGTGGGACCCACCGTCAGTTTGACCAGTCAACACCCTGTTGACTGCAGACGTCATGCTGACGTCAGCATGCACTGTTCTGGATAATGTTCAATTTAAATAATTAAATAAATTTAAAAAAATGCCTAAAACTTTGATAATTCATAGAAATTAAAACGTAACTCGGATGAAAATGTTTTCTACATGAAAGTTGCTCAGAACGATGAGACGAATCCGAATACGTGGTCCGTTCATCTGTCACATGCCCCTAGCATGCTGAACATGGAACCGTCCCCTCTCTTTCATCTGTCCGAAATCCGCCTAACGCCGGGAATTCATCCTCGGATGTTTATCCCCTCTGTCTGCAACGTGTAGTACTACATTAGGTCGACCCTAATTCTACTTATCGTCATGTTACACTTTGTGATGCTATGTTTGCTTTATATTTACTGTTTCTTCCCCCCTCTTCTCTCCGGTAGACCCTAAGACCGATGTTGCCCATGTGATCGACTACGTCGACGAGGACCCCTCCTTGCCAGAGCAACCAGGCAAGCCCCCCCCCCCTTTGATCATCCCGATATCGCCCATTCCTTCCTCTCATGCTTGCATTAGATTTTGCTACTGTTATTGTTTGCTCCTATTCTGATGCATAGCCTGCTTTTGTATATGTTGTTGTACCTTATCTGCTTATACTAAACTGCTTAGTATAGGTTGGTTAGTGATCCATCAGTGACCCCCACTTGTCCTTGTTGCCCCTGCTTCATCATCGACGACTCGATCTACGTGATCGAAGACCAAGCCCCGACACCACACATCACTTCCCCATAGTTGCTCGACACTACTGGGTTACTATCGAGTACCGAGGGTGAACCTCTTCAGCACTTCTGATGTTAACCCTGTAGTGTAGTCATTCGGTCGTGGTCATCGAGGGTGATTTCCTCCTTAACCACTTCCCATACGACTTTGTCGTGCAACCCCTCAAATGTGAACCTCGAGGGTGGTTCCTCTTACGTTCACCTTGATGTTTACATCGAGTGGGAATCCGACAAGGGTGATTCCTCAGGTTTTCCCCCTTGATGTTTGGACACACAGTTGCTATGGTTACTATGACTTTGCACTGGACCCTGTTACTAAACACGGGTTGGCCCTGAGGGGTACCCGCGTGAGCTTAATTGCGAGTGATGTGGAGTCGGGCGGACTTGGAGGGTGCCCGCGAGATAATTACGAGGCGTGGCTGGGCATTCCTAGCCCTTGCCGCAAGTCCTCGAGACGGGGCAATGGGGTCACCTCTTTCGTGAGTCTCTGCTTGTTACCGCGCGTTCCTAATCCACTATGATTTGGATATTTGATCCGAGGGGCCTCTGGCCTGATAGCACTAACCATCACATGGGCATAGTATGGGCGTTCTGCATCGTATGCATCAGCCGAAGCTTAATAGACGTCAGCGACTGAGTGGCGCGCGCCGGGTTGGACTGCGTAAGCGCCTGCCTTGTTGAAGGAGGTAGCTAGGTCTGCTCACCGGCCGCGTACGCAACATGCAGGAGTTCCCGGGGAGATGGACCATGACCCCTGGGGGCATAGGTTTAGTCCGGCATGCTGGCCTCTCTATTAAGCCTAGGTCGGGTTGCGGCGTATTGTTTGGCCGAGGCCGGGCATGACCCAGAAAGTGTGTCCGGCCGGAGTTAATCAAGCATGGTGGGTAAGTTGGTGCACCCCTGCAGGGAAGAAAACATCTATCGATAGCCTGTCCTACGGTAACGGACACTTGGAATTGTATCCCGATCGATACAACTAGAACTGGATACTTGTGATGAGAACTGGATGGTGATGAGGATTGGATTGTGATGATAACTGGATAGTATGGCTCTGGGATTTCTTTCTCGCAGGGAGTCGAGAAAGGATCTCTGGCCGAGGTTGATAACACCACTACTACTTTACTTTATGCTACTCTACTCCCTCCTGTTGCTGCAAGATGGTGGTTTCCAGAAGACGCTAGTCTTCGATAGGCTAGGCTTTCCCCTTCTCTTCTGGCATTCTGCACTTCAGTCCACATATACTACCCCTTTTCATTGATACCGATGCATATGTAGTGTAGATCCTTGCTTGCGAGTACTTTGGATGAGTACTCACGGTTGCTTTGCTCCCCCTTTTCCCCCTTTCTTCTTCTTTCCGGTTGATGCAACCAGATGTCGGAGCCCAGGAGCCAGATGCCATCGCCGATGCATACTACTACGTGGAGACCGTCGATGACCAGGAGTAGTTAGCAGGCTCCCGGGCAGGAGGCCTTGCCTTTTCGATCGAAGTTGCTTTTGTGCTATCCTTCTTAAGGCAAACTTGTCTAACTCATGTCTGTACTCAGATATTCTTGCTTCCGCTGACTCTTGTGTTTTCGGCTTATGTATTCGAGCCCTCGAGGCCCCTGGCTTGTAATATAAAGCTTGTATTATTTTAATTTGTGTCTAGAGTGTTGTTGTGATATCTTCCCGTGAGTCCTTGATCTTGATCGTACACATTTGCGTGTATGATTAGTGTACGATTAAATCGAGGGCGTCACAAGTTGGTATCAGAGCCGACTGCCTGTAGGTAGCCCCCTTTTCAACTCCTTGGCCGAAGTTGAGTCTAGTCGTCCAAAACTGTTTTACTAACTTGGCTGTGTGGCTTACGGGCCCACGTCGCCATTTGGTGGTATTAGGATCTTTTATTCCTCGTCTATACTCTGGGACTCCGATCTCTCATCTATTCGGGTTAAACTTTTTACTAACTCTGACTCTAGGATCTCGTAACCACTTCCTTCTGGAGAGCCCCTTCACTAGAGATGACCACTTGCTTCGCTAGAAGATTCTGCAGAACTCTTCGATGTTTCCTGAGACCCTGTGCCCACTGCTTTGCAGTTCCTGACCACCGATAATCCCCATGAATAACATCCTTGCAGCTTGTACATTCTTCCCCAGTTGTTCCTATTGTTACAAGATACCCCTAGTACTCTCCGTTGTTTCAAGAATCCTTTGTGCCTTCTGCTTTGCAGCTTCTTTTTGCACTGCGGATAATTCACTTAACCGGGGTTCGTTCATCCCCAGTTGTTCATATGCTTTCCAAAATACCTGAAATGCTATCTGATCTTTCAAAATCCTCTGCAGCCTATTGCTCTCAATTCTCCTTGCCTACTTGCATTAGGATTAATTCCATATGTCTAGGAATATTCTTTAAAATTCTTTGTGGTTGTCATTCTATTCCTATGAATTCAACGTGAGAGCGAATACTCGCAATCATCAATTAATCCTTGGAAATTTTCTTTCCGGCTCCGACATCGCTCCGGTTATGAGCTGGTTCTTGCCCAATCAAGATTTGATTGGGTGCACCTTTAAGTCTATTCAACTTACCCATCTTTTGATCAGAGCCTCTGCTTCTGATCCTTCGACTTGAAATCATAACTTCTTTGTACTCAAGCATCGAATTATTCAGATGTTTCTATAATCCAATGCCTTTGCATTCCTTCCTTCTTCTGATTGAGTACTGATACTCGCATCAGATCCATTAAGGACCGCTGAATCCTTTGTTGGATTATTATCCGACCGTTTCCTTCATATTCAAAATTTTGTGCGCTCTTCCCCTGATACATATTGCCTTTGGTAAATTGTATTTCCCTGCTTTGTCAACCATGCTCTGCTTCCGAGCTTGAGTTAATTACCTCTAAAGTTTTTGCAAAGGTTCCTAAGATGCCCCGACGGGTTGAACTAATGCTTTGCCTAATTTGTGTGAACCCGGAAATTTCTATGGGTCATACTCTACTGGTGTTACGCCGGATAAAAATTTCTACACTACAAATTCGTCAAAAGCGAGAAGTAAATGAGAGGTTATGCACTAAAGAAGTGGGAGTCGACCTTGAACTTTGTGTTCATGCCCATGGAAACGATGTAGATCTTATCATGGAAGCTTCTCGTAACAATAATTATTCCCTTGGTATAATTTGATCCTGTACCTGTGATTTTGGCCTTTGCAATCGTGGTTCCAACCAAGATTGTCTTCTTTGATCCCCTTTCTCGGACAAGTTGAAGTGCTTGCCTTCTGCATATCAATACACATATCCAAACTCTAATATGGTCTACCTTCGAGTATTACCCCTGGAATCTCGAGAATATCAAATAACGGAGTTGCTTCCTATGAATATTCATCTAGTATTACTTCTCACCATGGTTCTGAGTTATCAGTCACTCGAGAACACCGATAAGGGAATCAATCCCACACTCCGATTCAACAACTCTAAGTAATTTTCGTTGCTTACGAGTTTAATAATCCTTCAAGTCATTCCTAGCCTACTCGGCTATATCATTATCGTGATAAATTTTAACTGTGCTACCTGATCCTTCTTCCTGGAGCACAACTTCCGACGACGAGCTAAGCTTATGTCGATCTTCCTCATCTTATCATTTCACCTCAAACAACAAGCTTGATTTCGAGCTTGTGTCGCATCTGTGGTTCCAATAACCTTTCGCTTCATCATTCCTTTTGCTTGATGTCGTCGCTGTTCGATGGCCTCTTAATAGTACCTCGACATAATCTGTCGTGATCTCCATCAATATACAGACTTGTCTCAGGCTATCAATCGAATACATGATGCGAAATACCATCCTCCCCCCTCGATGATTGTGTTATCATCAACAACGTCCTTGACTTCCTGCCAACATAGACCCGATTTTGTTTGGTTATACCTTACGTTCCGAGATAATCTTGGAAATGATCCTTTGAATCTCTTATGATCTACAGACCCAATCCTTAATTGAAACACCATATCAGTGCTATCTCGAAGCATGACTGTGGTATTCCGAATATCAACACGAACATTTGAAGCGAAATGCTAAATGCTTCTTGATCTATTATCCAAACACCGTTGTATGGGTAATATCCTAATTCTTCGCTCGCCCCTTATTTAAATGCTTTTGCACTTAATGTCCTATCAAGTATATCATGATCCGCTTTTCTTTGGGAAGGATATACTCCTAATTCTTGTGTGAAACACATTTTCCTTTCCATTGGTCTGTTAAGTTTGATAGACACATTTTCCTTTCCGTTGGTTTGATTAACCTATCTTACAAATTTTATGATCTAAGCAGTAATAAATCCCTGCTTAAGTAAGCACCTCGGTGCCCAACTCTGTCAGTAAGACCCTGTTAATATTGTTGATGACATTCCGGTAACCACCGATGGACGAGAACTTTGCCTTTTGGTCCGCCTTGTTTCGACGAGCAGGAAAATGGTTCTCTTCATCCCTCGCCCTTGGTACCGACGATGTTGCCAACATAACTGACAGGCTATGCTCTGACATGCCTTGCTATCATGACCGTGCAAGATGTCACCACTCTTTCTAATTTCAACCCACATGGTGGGCCCATAACCCACAGATCCCCAAGATTGAAACCTGACTCTCCTGTACACCCTTGTTGCCAAAGTTATTCCTCACACTAGTTCGTATGTAATTCATGAGCCACCTTCTTGTGATCTGTTCTGGTATCAGATGCAGTACTTATTCTCGATTTTCTGAACCCCCTTTCACACTTCGTTTTAGACATCAAACGATTGTCCACCCGGTTGAAGCTTCTTAATGCACCTCCTTACCTTGCTCTCGACGTCTTTCTTGAATTTCGAATTGAGAGGTGCCTCTATGCCACGTTCACTGAGATAGCCTCCATGTACCTATCTAGTGTTGAGCTTCGTCCTTCCCGAGTCTTTCCCCGTTACTCCACCCCTTAAATCTCGGGACGAGATTTCTTGTAGTGGAGGAGATTTGTAACACCCCGAGAATCATGCTACAGTAATCTCCCCCTAATGGTGGCCATGTCATCATGATTACTATGCAGCTTGCCACTTGTCCAAAAATCAAAGCCTTTTTCAGTTTTAAAATAAGTGAAATTATTAGTTCTTCGGTCAGTAAAACTAAAATGTTCGAATAATCCGATAAATCCCCCTGGTCATTTTCATGTAGGATCCAACTTCTTTTGGCTCACTAACAAATTCCTAGGAAGTTAATAAGTGGCCTAACAGGAAATAGTATGGCCTTTTAAAAATAAAGATTTAGTTTGGCTTTCCCAATTATTGTGAAACCTTGTGGACATCTCCAATATATTAGCCTAATAATTATGTGCCAAGTTTCAACTCAAAAAAAATCGTTTGCTATTTTAATTAAATGCAAAACAGAGACAAATGTTTGACAGGCAGAATAAAGGGAAATAAAACCCATGTGCACTCTGGCCCATTTCCTTTTTTTTCCCTGTACTAGGCCTAGCCCACCTCCACCTCCTTCCACCTTGCTACAGGAGGCAGGGATCATGGCTGCCATCCCATGGTGCCCCTAGCCGCCGTGGCAGCCATCCCGTGGCTCGCCGAGATGCATAAGGCCATCCCCCCGATTCCCCTCTCTCCCTCCCCGAAACCCTAGCCCCCAAATCCCGCATCTCCCTCTCCCTCTCAGATTTGCTCTGGCCCCTATTTTCATTCTGGAGAGGATCGAGGACGACGTCACCATGGCCACCCCGTTCTCGCAGCCACCGTGCTCCCCGCCGCCTAGGACTGCGCCTGGAGCACCACCGTCAACCGGTGCTTCCTCCCCGGCCACGAACGCGAGCCGGAACGGCCCCGCGATACCGCCTCGACTCTTCTTCCTCTGCTCCGGCCATCGTGAGCTCGCCAACGACTCCGGTTCCCTCGAGTCTTCCTCGGGCCGTCTCTGCAACGACAGTGAGCTTCCGCCTCTCCCCCCCCCCCTCGTCGTTCACTCGTGCACTTCACCTAGCAAGTTCCCCTGCCGTGTCCGAGTCTCGCCACCGTTGTCGTGCTCCCCATCGCGGCCACGGCCACTAGAGCTTGTGCGCAAGCAATTGACAGTGCTTAGCAGCACCGTAGGGACCCGTAGAGCCACCCGCGCCGCTTGTCGTACCCCGTAATGCAGCCCGCGCCTCGCTATCCCTTGCGCCGTCACCGGCGTCCTGCTCCCCGCCGCCCGCAGCCATGCCCGCCGTTGGCCTCTGTCTCTGCAGCTCGCCCCGCACAGCCTCACTCGCTTGCTGCCGCGCCCGAGCCCTGTCGCCACTGGCGCTTCCCGCGCGCCCCACTCGCCGCTCACTGCTCCGCCCCGCCCTGCCCTCGCTTGCGCGGCCGCCTGCAACGGCTGCCGCCGGCCACCCCCTTGCCGCGAGCGCTCGCCGTCGCAGACACGCACGCCTCCCCTGGCCGCCGCGCCCCGCCCCGCACCTCCCCCCGCCACGGGCCGCGACCCGCTCGGCCCCTCCGCTCGCTAGCCGGCGCCCCACCGCGCCCACGCGCCCCCGCGCCCGTGCGTTCGGGCGCCCGCATCCGCGCGGCCGATAACCGCTCGCCCAGCGCCCACTAAACCCTCTGTGGGCCGCTGACCAAGGGGCCCCACGCCCTCTTTTCTAAAAAAAAGGTTTAAAAATAATAATAATAAAATTAATTAATTAATCATGTTTAGTTACCTAATTAACTCTAATTAACCTGCTAATTAAATGTTAACAAATTGTTAGTCTTCAGCCTATGACATGTGGGACCCACCGTCAGTTTGACCAGTCAACACCCTGTTGACTGCTGACGTCATGCTGACGTCAGCATGCACTGTTCTGGATAATGTTCAATTTAAATAATTAAATAAATTTAAAAAAATGCCTAAAACTTTGATAATTCATATAAATTAAAACGTAACTCGGATGAAAATGTTTTCTACATGAAAGTTGCTCAGAACGATGAGACGAATCCGAATAGGCGGTCTGTTCATCTGTCACATGCCCCTAGCATGCTGAACATGGAACCGTCCCCTCTCTTTCATCTGTCCGAAATCCGCCTAACGCCGGGAATTCATCCTCGGATGTTTATCCCCTCTGTCTGCAACGTGTAGTACTACATTAGGTCGACCCTAATTCTACTTATCGTCATGTTATACTTTGTGATGCTATGTTTGCTTTATATTTACTGTTTCTTGCCCCCTCTTCTCTCCGGTAGACCCTGAGACCGATGTTGCCCATGTGATCGACTACGTCGACGAGGACCCCTCTGTCGGTGTCAAAACCGGCGGATCTCGGGTAGGGGGTCCCGATCTGTGTGTCAAGGTCAGATGGTAACAGGAGACAAGGGACACTTTATTTTACCCAGGTTCGGGCCCTCTCGATGGAGGTAAAACCCTACTCCTGCTAGATTAATATTGATGATATGGGTAGTACAAGAGTAGATCTACCACGAGATCAAGGAGGCTAAACCCTAGAAGCTAGCCTATGGTATGATTGTGTATGATGATGGTTATGATGTGTTCTGTCCTACGGACTACAACCCTCCGGTTTATATAGGCACCGGATAGGGTTAGGGTTACACAGAGTCGGTTACATTGGTAAGAGATCTTGAATATCCGCACGCCTAGCTTGCCTTCCACGCCAAGGAAAGAACCTTCCGGACACGGGACGAAGTCTTCAATCTTGTATCTTCATAGTCCTGGAGTCCGGCTGAGGATATAGTTCGGCTATCCGAACACCCCCTAATCCAGGACTCCCTCAGTAGACCCTGAACAAGGGTTCAATGACGACGAGTCCGGCGCGCAAATTGTCTTCGGCATTGCAAGGCGGGTTCCTCCTCCAAATTCTTCAAGAAGATAATAAACACCAAAAAATAGTGTCCGGCCCTGCAAAACAAGTTTCCACGTATTGCCATATAGAGAATAATACAAACACAAATCAAATCTGCTGACGTATTCCGCAATGCGTCATAACACTGCGACCAAGCCTTCTGTACGGATCATTTTTTGTTGTTCCACCGCAGCACGTTCAACGAGGCGGTTTCCTTGGCATGTCTTGTCGAAGCAGAGATCGTGTTCCCCTTTTAACGGGATTCTCATTAATACGGACGTGGGTAACCCAACCGTGCCATTTACCATGGCGTGTGAGCGGCAAGCGAGTTTTATTAGGTAGGTGGGGACGCATAACGGCATCAGCCTATATAAGGGGATAAAGATCCACCTCTTTCACCCACGCCTTCTTCCTCCTTTGCCCATCCATCTCCTGCGCACTCAAGCTCCAATGCCCAAGTTCGCACTTTCTTCCCCAACCTGCTCCAGCGATGTCCGGAGCGGGTGGCAAGTGGATGGCTTCCTCCGTTACGGAGGGTCAAATCAAAAAGCTTAGGAAGGCTGGATATCTGTCCAAGGACATCCCGCACCGGCTTCCAGATGCGGGGCAGCTTCTTCCCACCCCAAGGCCCCATGAGAGGGTAGTTTTCCTCCCCCATTTCCTCCGCGGACTGGGTTTTCCACTTCACCCTTTTGTCCGGGGGCTCATGTTCTACTACGGCCTGGACTTCCACGATCTGGCCCCGAACTTTATCCTCAATATCTCGGCATTTATCGTTGTGTGTGAGGCCTTTCTCCGCATCCGCCCCCACTTCGGCCTCTGGCTCCGGACGTTCAACGTCAAGCCCAAGGTGGTGTCCGGCACCCAGGCGGAGTGCGGAGGTGCTATGGCCGGCAAAATGGCCAATGCACTCTGGTTCGATGGCTCCTTTGTGGAGTCCTTAAAGGGGTGGCAGGCAGGGTGGTTTTACATCACCGAGCCACGCGACTCGAAATGGGTCGCGGCCCCTGAGTTCCGATCCGGACCCCCCACGCGGCTCATGTCCTGGAAAGAGACGGGCCTATCGTGGGGCAACGAAGAAGAAGTGACCGGACTGCAAACCTGCATCCAGTCCCTGATGAACAAGCCAATCCGGCATGTTAATATCATCCAGGTCATGCTCGTCCGCCGGATCCTCCCGTGCCAAGAACGGGATTTCACTTTGTGGGAATTTGACCCGGCGCAGCACCAAACCCTCAATAGGCTCTTCGACACGACGTACGAAGACGTCTGGAGGGTGCTAACCAAAGGCGCCGAGTGCCCCACATCCGCTTCCGAGGATCGCGGATATAGCTCGCAGCGCGACGCTCGCGAGGTAAGCCATCTATACCCTTTACAGGTTCATTTAAGCTCTTCTTCATAGATTAACTCCATGTGGGATCTAAAAACTCCCTTTTGCCTTTGACAGGCGTGGCTGAAGATAGCCGGACCAATCAACTGTCCGGCTCCTCTGCCCGAAGACCAAGCCCCAGCTCTCCTAGAGAAGCTGCTGTCCCCGGCGCCTTATGTGGTGCCGGAGAAGAAGGTCAAGAAGAAGAAGACCACCGGGACTCGAAAGAGTGCCCGCAATATGGTGGTGTCGAGCTCGTCATCTGGCGAGTATGCGACGCCCTCCTCTCGTGAAAACTAGGAGGAGGAAGAAGGAAGCTCTCCCCCTCCAGCGAGGGGAGCGAAGAAGAAGAAGGCCGCCCCAACGGGGGAGGCCGAGGGGTCGAGGAAAAGAAAGACCCCTCCGCGGGACTACTCCCTCGACGCCGAAAAGGGCGGAGTGGAGTGGCCGGGCAGAACCAAGCGTCCGGCGATATCGTAAGTATTTACATACCAGAATGACTCATAGTATTTTTAAGTGCGCAGCTCACTCTAATATCGAATGCTATCTGCGCAGCCCGCCCCGAGCCGCACTCGATGATTCATCGAGCGGCTCCCTGGATTCGTCGGACATGAACTCTGTCCCGTCCGCAGTCTCCCCCAGCAGGGCAGATGATGCCAAAGCGGCGTCCCGCCGAACAAGGCAGAAGGAGGTGTTCCTGGAGGAGCCGCAAGGCAATCCTCAGGACCCCAGGAGTAAAGGGGATGAAACCCCCCAGGGCTCCCAGTCCGGCTTTGTGCCGGACACCGCGCCGGACTCAACTGTCCTGGCTCGCGGTGGGCGAACTCCTTCCAAGAGGAGTAAACCGTCTGAGTCGGCGACCTCTGTCCAACCAGAGGCGCCGGATAGTCTGTTGGAGGCGCTTGAAGGCGCCACCATCGACGAGGAGCACCGTACTGTTATGAGTGCGGTGGTCCAAAGGGTTCAGTCCGCCAAGAGCGGACTGAATGAAGCTTGCGCTAGCCTTCTAACAGGCTTCCAGGTAAGCAAAAATATGCTAAATTCATTACCGCATAGACAGTAGCCCCTGATGCTCTGTTCGGTGTTCGAAAAGAAAAGCCGAATAGAGGATCCAACAATTTTCGCAGGAGTCTAATAAAAAGTCTAATATGCGTGTGCAGGCTTCCCTGCTGTCCACCGCCGCACTGACTGCGCAGGTGGAAGTCCTGAAAAAGGACCTCGAGCGGTCCGAGCAAGAGCTTGGCCATGCCAAAAGGAAGCTCATGGAAAAGGAAGGTAAGAAATACCCCTTAGAAAAAAAGAAAAAAGAAAAAAGGTGCCTATAGAGAGGCTTGATTGCAAAAAGAAATAACAGGATTGTACTGCTTATTATAGGGGCCACAACCGAGGTGGCAACCCTGAAGCAGGCGCTGACTGAGGCCGAGAAGAAAGCGGCCGAGGAGCGCGCCGAGCGAGAAAAGCTTGGGGTCCAAGTCGGCGAGGTGCAACAAGAGTTGCAAGCTATCATGAAGAAACATGAGGGCTTGGAGCTTGAGGCAAAAACGCAAGCATCCGAGCTCGCGTCGGCTGTTGAGACCACCAAGAGTGCCAAGGCCGAAGCCCAAAAGGCCCTCCAAGAGTTGGAGGATGTGAAAAAGATAGCAGCGGGTAAGGCATTCTTAATGCAAAGTAGGAATATAAAGGTGAAATACCTATTACTTACCCGAATCCGGAGTTCTCCAGGGGCGTTCTTCGATCTTCCCCGCAGCGCATCCGACGCCGCCGCATTCTACCGAGCTGAAGAGGGCAGCTCGACGGAGAGTGTGTTCTGGTCTCAGTATTCTGAGGCCGGACACCCTTTGCCCTTAAGCGATCAGCTGAAGCAGCTGGCCGAGCTCCACAAGGCGGCCGAACAGGCCATGAAGGGCTTACTAGTTCGGCTGTGGCCTGGAGAGGCCCTGCCTGGGAGCTACTTCGGGCTGGTGCGGCGGCTGGTGGAGGCCTGTCCTCGGCTTGAGGTCATCAAGCGCTCCGTCTGCATAGAAGGTGCCCGGAGGGCCCTTGCCCGTGTAAAGGTACACTGGGGCAAGCTGGATGGAGAGAAGCTGGTGAAGGACGGGTCGCCGCAGGGGAAGGAGCATCGCAAGCCCGAGAACTACTACAAGGAAGTTCTCGCTGGAGCTCGCCTTGTCGCGGATAAGTGTGGCAAAGATGTAATATTTCAATGAACTCGCTCGTTTGTATCCTGTGCGCTGAAAACTTGTTCATATGCGCTTAAGCAATGCTTTCTGAATTTAAAATATTATTTTCTGTGCGGCCGTTTATCAATAACTGAGAGATGGCGAGTCGTCGGCTTCTGCCCCCATGCAACTAGTGCTGGGGTGTTCGGGATAAACCTGAGGGGTCTTGTTCCCATAGTTGGGTCCTTCGAGGGAGGCGCTCAGCACAGCTAACCAGGCAATCCGGACTATAATGCTTGAACACTCTCACTTAGCCATAGAACGTTATAATTTTAAATTTCGGCGAAGCCCCTAGTTCGGAAGGCCGAATTCGGGGCACTATCCACGCCTTTAGCCGGACTTAACCAGCTCTCCGCTCGAAGCGGCATAAGCCTTTAGGGACTCGAAAAACCTCTCGAACAGCGACCGGTCTCGCGCCCTATCATGACAGTCTGTTTTAGCTTTCTCCACTAAGGTGCTCACCCACATGATCTGGGGCACAATCGCAGTGGTTCTCCTAGTGCTACCTTAGCCGATAGAGCAGAACGTAAGGCACAAAAACATAGGAGCCGGGCAAACCCAACATATGACCAAAATCATGACTCGGAGCCGATGCATATAATGCTATAAGTTCGGGGTGCCGCACTTGTGAAAGTGGACGGACTTCTCACACCAGATAGAAGGGTAATAAAGCCCCTGGCGTGGTTTGCCGTACCATGGTGTACGGGTGCGATCATGTTATTTGAGTAAACATATGTATATTAAAAGAAGATAATGCAAAAAATAGACGAAAAGCTATGCATTATTTATGAGGAGGCTGTTTATTCAAGCCGAACGATACAAGTAGTGCGAAAAAAATTAGACTATTTAACATGTCCTGACCAGGCGCAGGCCGCGGAGTTTAGAAACAGATATATCGCTCGAAATAGAGACCACCTGAGAGTTCCATGATGCGGTGTTGTTTTGTCTGCTTCCCTGGGTCCTGTATCGTCTGTGCGGCAGCGAGGCCGAACACTGTATCCAGAGTATGGAGTCCTGAAAGAAAAGAAGAACCCAGCAGCCCCTAGTACGTTTGACGCCGTATTGTTGGCATGCCGTTTTATCTGCCCCTTCCCCTATGCCCATGGAATTGTAAGGGTGTAATTGTGTACTCGCGGTACTAGCTCCGCTATGTAGCGATGGCTGGGGTTGGATCTGTATTGCTACGCGTGCTCTGAACGCGCCAGTCGGTCTTGCTGCGGGTTATTCCGGACGCGCTTTGCTTTGACCTACTTTGTAGCGGCCGGACTCGAGAGCTGCCTTAACAGGCTGCTTTGTACCTCTGCTGCAAGGGCCGCCGTGTGTTCCTCCGTACGGATGGAGCGTTCGGTGTTTCCGCTGACCATGATTACACCTTGAGGGCCTGGAATCTTGAGCTTGAGATATGCGTAGTGCAGCACCGCATTGAATTTAGCGAATGCGGTTCGTCCAAGCAGAGCATGATAGCCACTGCGAACGGAACTATGTCGAAGATTAACTCTTCGCTTCGGAAGTTGTCCGGAGATCCGAAGACCACATCAAGTGTTATGGAGCCTATGCAATTGGCCTCTACACCTGGTATGACGCCTTTAAAGGTCGTCTTTGTGGGCTTGATCCTTGATGGATCTATGCCCATTTTCCGCACTGTATCTTGGTAGAGCAGGTTCAGGCTACCGCCGCCATCCATGAGGACTCTTGTAAGGTGAAATCCGTCAACGATTGGGTCAAGAACCAATGCGGCAAAACCGCCGTGACGGATGCTAGTGGGGTGGTCCCTTCGATCGAAGGTGATCGGGCAAGAGGACCATGGGTTGAACTTTGGGGCAACTGGCTCCATCGCGTATACGTCCCGTAGCGCACGCTTCCTCTCCCGCTTGGGAATATGAGTCGCGTATACCATGTTCACCATCCGCACTTGTGGGGGAAACCCCTTCTGTCCGTTGTTGTTCGGCGGCCTGGGCTCCTCTTCGTCATCGCTCTCTAGCCCCTTGTTTTTGTGTTCGGCTCTTAACTTGCCTGCCTGCTTGAACACCCAACAATCCCTGTTGGTGTGATTGGCTGGCCTTTCGGGGGTGCCGTGAATTTGGCACGAGCGGTCGAGTATTCGGTCCAAACTGGACAGGCCCTGGGTATTCTTTTTGAATGGCTTTTTCCGCTGACCGGATTTATGGCCTCTGAATCCGGCGTTTACCGCCGTATCTTCATTGCTGTCGCTGCTGGATTTCGGCTTTTCCTGTCCCAGGTGCCGGGCGAGCCACTCGTCACGGATGTTATGCTTGAAGGCTGCTAAGGCCTCTGCATCCGGACAATCGACTATCTGATTTTTCTTTGTTAGGAACCATGTCCAGAATTGCCTGGCCGATTCTTCTGGCTGCTGGATTATGTGGCTTAGGTCGTCGGCGTCCGGTGGCCGTACGTAGGTCCCCTGGAAGTTGTCGAGGAATGCGGCCTCCAGGTCCTCCCAAGAGCCGATCGAATCTGCGGGGAGGCTGTTAAGCCAGTGCCGGGCTGGTCCCTTAAGCTTAAGGGGTAAATATTTGATGGCGTGCAAATCATCGCCACGTGCCATGTGGATGTGGAGGAGATAGTCCTCAATCCATACTGCCGGATCTATCGTACCATCGTACGACTCGATGTTGATGGGTTTAAAACCCTCTGGGATTCTATGATCCATTACTTCGTCTGTGAAGCATAGTGGGTGTGCGGCGCCCCTGTACTGGGCTATGTCTCAACGCAGTTCGGAGGAGCTGTTCCTGTTGTGTTCGGCCCGGCCGGATTTATTGTGTCCGGAGTGAAAACTATCACGTGCCGTCGGGTGTCCGCGCGATCCATAGATCGATCTTGTTTGCCTTGCTTTGTCCTCCAGGATGTCTCGCAGGTCTGGTTCGTGTTCCCGTGCCTTGGTAAAGCGGCTGCGGGGCATGGCTTGTTTGGATGTTCGACAGGCTTCTCTGTCGCGGCCGCGAGGTGGCCGATCTGCCATGTCTTGGGCTTCCTCCTCTGATTGGGGTAGCGGCCTGCGCTTAGGATAGTTTTTGGAGGGGCGTCCGAGCTCGTGCTCTTCGGCCGCAAGGACTTCAGTCCATCTGTCAGCTAGAAAATCTTGATCAGCTCTAAGTTGTTGCTGCTTTTTCTTTAGGCTGTTCACCGTGGCTAAAAGCCTGTGTTGAAAGCGCCCTTGTTCGGCGGGGTCTGATGGTACGATGAATTCATCGTCGCCGAGGCTTGCCTCGTCTTCGGAGGGAGGCATGTAGTTATCGTCCTGGACCTCTCGCTCTGCCGCTCTCTCATGAGGGCGGTCTTCTCCATCTTCCTGTGCCGAATCCTGCTGGTTTTGGTGTTCTTCGGCGCTGTCCGGGGTAGTATTATCTCCCGTGCCGGAATCACCGTTTCTGCTGTGGCGGGATTTGGAGCGGCGCCGCTGACGTCGGTGTTTTGGAGGCTTTTTCGAAGTGCCATCCTCCGCTGTTCCATCGCCATCTCCATCTTTTGGAGCATCCACCATGTATATGTCGTATGATGAGGTGGCGGTCCAGCGCCCTACAGGTGCTGGTTCTTGCTCGTCTCCTCCTTCGTCGTCCATACCATCGAAGTCTTCGGAGCCGAAGTCGAGCATGTCGGATATATCGTCGACAGTGGCTATTAAGTGGGCAGTGGGTGGGCTTTGAATTTCTTCGTCGTCCGAATCCCAACCTCGCAGGCCATAGTTCGGCCTGGGCTCTCCTGACAAAGAGAAAGACTTGAGAGAATTCAGAATATCACCAAAAGGTGAATACTGAAAGATGTCCGCGGCGGTGAACTCCATTACCGGCGCCCAATCTGATTTGATTGGCAGGGGCGGGAAGTTCGGAGTTTGGAGAAGAGTCCGGCTCCTTGGAGTCATGTGCCGTGCGGAGTGCGGGGCTTGCGTTTGGCTCAATGGCTTTTAAGATCGCAGCCCCCGAGGTGACGTCCAACCGTTCATCCTCCAAGAACGCAGCAGGCTCCGAATCGAGGATCGGGGCCGGAGCGTATGCGGCCTCCAGGACACTGTTCGGAGGCAGAGCTATATCATGCCCCTCGAGATAGTGCGGCGCGCTTGGCTGTGGCTCGAATCCGTCGAAGATCAAGTCTCCGCGGATATCCGCCGTGTAGTTTAGGCTTCCAAACCTGACTTGATGGCCAGGGGCGTAGCTCTCGATCTGCTCCAGATGACCAAGCGAATTGGCCCGCAGAGCGAAGCCGCCGAAGACGAAGATCTGTCCGGGGAGAAAAGTCTCACCCTGGACCTCATCCTTGTTGATGATCAAAGGAGCCATCGGGCCTAAAGGCGACGACACAGAGGAACTCTCAATGAAAGCACCAATGTCGGTGTCAAAACCGGCGGATCTCGGGTAGGGGGTCCCGATCTGTGCGTCAAGGTCAGATGGTAACAGGAGACAAGGGACACTTTATTTTACCCAGGTTCGGGCCCTCTCGATGGAGGTAAAACCCTACTCCTGCTAGATTAATATTGATGATATGGGTAGTACAAGAGTAGATCTACCACGAGATCAAGGAGGCTAAACCCTAGAAGCTAGCCTATGGTATGATTGTGTATGATGATGGTTATGATGTGTTCTGTCCTACGGACTACAACCCTCCGGTTTATATAGGCACCGGATAGGGTTAGGGTTACACAGAGTCGGTTACATTGGTAAGAGATCTTGAATATCCGCACGCCTAGCTTGCCTTCCACGCCAAGGAAAGAACCTTCCGGACACGGGACGAAGTCTTCAATCTTGTATCTTCATAGTCCTGGAGTCCGGCTGAGGATATAGTTCGGCTATCCGAACACCCCCTAATCTAGGACTCCCTCACCCTCCTTGCCAGAGCAACCAGGCAAGCCCCCCCCCTTTGATCATCCCGATATCGCCCATTCCTTCCTCTCATGCTTGCATTAGATTTTGCTACTGTTATTGTTTGCTCCTATTCTGATGCATAGCCTGCTTTTGTATATGTTGTTGTACCTTATCTGCTTATACTAAACTGCTTAGTATAGGTTGGTTAGTGATCCATCAGTGACCCCCACTTGTCCTTGTTGCCCCTGCTTCATCATCGATGACTCGATCTACGTGATCGAAGACCAGGCCCCGACACCGCACATCACTTCCCCTTAGTTGCTCGACACTACTGGGTTACTATCGAGTACCGAGGGTGAACCTCTTCAGCACTTCTGATGTTAACCCTGTAGTGTAGTCATTCAGTCGTGGTCATCGAGGGTGATTTCCTCCTTAACCACTTCACATACGACTTTGTCATGCAACCCCTCAAATGTGAACCTCGAGGGTGGTTCCTCTTACGTTCACCTTGATGTTTACATCGAGTGGGAATCCGAATAGGGTGATTCCTCAGGTTTTCCCCCTTGATGTTTGGACACACAGTTGCTATGGTTACTATGACTTTGCACTGGACCCTGTTACTAAACACGGGTTGGGCCTGAGGGGTACCCGCGCGAGCTTAATTGCGAGTGATGTGGAGTCGGGCGGACTTGGAGGGTGCCCGCGAGATAATTACGAGGCGTGGCTGGGCATTCCTAGCCCTTGCCGCAAGTCCTCGAGACGGGGAAACGGGGTCACCTCTTTCGTGAGTCTCTGCTTGTTACCGCGTGTTCCTAATCCACTACAATTTGGATATTTGATCCGAGGGGCCTCTGGCCTGATAGCACTAACCATCACGTGGGCATAGTATGGGCGTTCTGCGTCGTATGCATCAGCTGAAGCTTAATAGACGTCAGCGACTGAGTGGCACGCGCCGGGTTGGACTGCGTAAGCGCCTGCCTTGTTGAAGGAGGTAGCTAGGTCTGCTCACCGGCCGCGTACGCAACATGCATGAGTTCCCGGGGAGATGGCCCATGATCCCTGGGGGCATAGGTTTAGTCCGGCGTGCTGGCCTCTCTATTAAGCCTAGGTCGGGTTGCGGCGTATTGTTTGGCCGAGGCCGGGCATGACCCAGAAAGTGTGTCCGGCCGGAGTTAATCAAGCATGGTGGGTAAGTTGGTGCACCCCTGCAGGGAAGAAAACATCTATCGATAGCCTGTCCTACGGTAACGGACACTTGGAGTTGTATCCCGATCGATACAACTAGAACTGGATACTTGTGATGAGAACTGGATGGTGATGAGGATTGGATTGTGATGATAACTGGATAGTATGGCTCTGGGATTTCTTTCTCGCAGGGAGTCGAGAAAGGATCTCTGGCCGAGGTTGATAACACCACTACTACTTTACTTTATGCTACTCTACTCCCTCCTGTTGCTGCAAGATGGTGGTTTCCAGAAGATGCTAGTCTTCGATAGGCTAGGCTTTCCCCTTCTCTTCTGGCATTCTGCAGTTCAGTCCAGATATACTACCCCTTTTCATTGATACCGATGCATATGTAGTGTAGATCCTTGCTTGCGAGTACTTTGGATGAGTACTCACGGTTGCTTTGCTCCCCCTTTTCCCCCTTTCTTCTTCTTTCCGGTTGATGCAACCAGATGTCGGAGCCCAGGAGCCAGATGCCACCACCGATGCATACTACTACGTGGAGACCGTCGACGACCAGGAGTAGTTAGGAGGCTCCCAGGCAGGAGGCCTTGCCTTTTCGATCGAAGGTGCTTTTGTGCTAGCCTTCTTAAGGCAAACTTGTCTAACTCATGTCTGTACTTAGATATTCTTGCTTCCGCTGACTCTTGTGTTTTCGAGCTTATGTATTCGAGCCCTCGAGGCCCCTGGCTTGTAATGTAAAGCTTGTATTATTTTAATTTTTGTCTAGAGTGTTGTTGTGATATCTTCACGTGAGTCCTTGATCTTGATCGTACACATTTGCGTGTATGATTAGTGTACGATTAAATCGAGGGCGTCACATTACATTTGCTAAGTCTTCTTGTTTGATTTATCTTCAATATTGATTTGTCTTCATGTTTATCTTCACAATGTTGAGTTGGTCTTATTCTGATATATATATATATATATATATATATATATATATATATATATATATATATATATATATATATATATATATATTAGTGTTCTGTCCTCTACAGCATTCACTTACACTACTAGGAAAAGGCATGCTAGTGGCGCACCAGTTTTGCCTTCTAATGGCGCACTACTGGTGCACCACTGGCATCACGCCATTAGAATTAAATTCTAATGGCGCACGTCTGGTGCGCCATTAGTATCTGGTGTTCTAATGGCGCACCGCGTAGTGCGCCATTAGTATAGCCTTCAGTGCGCCATTAGAATGCCTCCCAGGGGGCCATATGTACCCATGTGCTTTGGCATTCTAATGGTGCACCAGTCGGTGATGCGCCATCAGTGTGATTATCACAGTGCGCAATTAGTGTCTTGTGTGGTGCGCCACTAGTATGAATATTAGGGATTTTTTTTCATTTCCGATATTTTCACAGGTTACAAAATATTAGAGATAACATACAACACAAATCTGCTTAGCTTACATAAAGGGGGCCATATGTAACGATGTTACCTGCGTCCACCAGATCATATCCAACACACAAGTTTCATCATAGATACATACATAGCAACACATAGTTCCATCGTTACATATTACAAAAGTTTCACAATGTTCATTCAACACCGTTATCCATCAGTTCACAAAAGTTTCACATTGATACAAAATAAAAACACAAATGGAAAAGAAGCACTCCATCCATGCAAGCTTCCGTGAATTAAATCAAATCTGCAAAATGATAAACAAGTTAGAAGAAGAAGAAGAAGAAGAAGAAGAAGAAGATAAGAAGAAGAAGAAGAAGACTAGAAGAAGAATAAGAAGAAGACTATAAGCTTATTATGTAAACTTGATCATTTTGTGCTAACATAAGTAATTTTGGAGCTAACCTATAGGAAACTAAGCATATAAGCTCTAAGTTAGCATATAAGAGCCAACTTAGGTAAAATGAAGCTAACCTATGTCATTTTGGATAAGAAGAATAAGAAGAAGACTATAAGCTTATTATGTAAACTTGATCATTTTGTGCTAACATAAGTTATTTTGGAGCTAACCTATAGGAAACTAAGCATATAAGCTCTAAGTTAGCATATTAGAGCCAACTTAGGTAAAATGAAGCTAACATATGTCATTTTGGAAAAGAAGAAGAATAAGAAGAAGACTATAAGCTTATTATGTAAACTTGGTCATTTTGTGCTAACATAAGTAATTTTGGAGCTAACCTATAGGAAACTAAGCATATTAGAGATAACATAGGTAACTAAGTGTGTGTGTATATATATATATATATATCATTTTGGAGATCTGACATACCTGACATAGTTCAGTTCTCATTGTTCTTCTCCTTCTCCTTCCTCAGCCTGATGCGCCAAGAGCGGCGAGGCGGTGGAGGCAGCTGTGGGATGTAGTCTTCTACCACAATTGGCGTGGTCATGTCGCCCAGCTGTGGGATCGCCAGCGCCACCACCGATGCGTCGTAATTGTCAGGCACCACCACCATCGCGAGGCCACCCTCAGCCACCACCATCTCTTGCCCATGGTCAGCCACCACCATCTCTTGCACCTGGTCAGCCACCACCATCTCTTGCCCTTGGTCAGCCACCACCAGCGCTAGGTCATCCTCAGCCTGATGCCCATCGTCATCCTGCAGCTCCTCATCCCCACTCTAGTCCGGATCATCCTTCTTGTTGTCTTCGCTGCTGCCAGAATCGCAGCTGCTTTCGCTAAGGCCAGAATCGCTGTTGCTTTTGCTACAGCCATAATCGTTGTTGCTTTGGCTGTAGCCAGTGTCGCTGCTGCTGCTCCCATTGCCTGTCCAAATGCAACAATGACCGTTAACAATCGATGTGAGACAAAGCCAAATGTAGAGGAATAAGAAGAGGTAGAACGCACTGGCATCTTCGTCTTCAGCGTAGCGCATGCGACACATAGTCGTGTTGAAAACCTTCACGATGAGCATTGTGGCGTCATCGTCGTACCTCAAGAGAAGAAAGTACCCGGTCCGCAGGTCGTAGGCACTGTAGAACTTCTCCCAGCCACGGCACAGGTACATGTGGCCCTCCTCGATCACCAACTCCACGTCCCACAGCTTGCGAACCCCGCTGCCGGCCTGTCGGAGCTTCACATTATCTGGCGGATCTTCACCCAGCATCTTCATAAAAGCGTCAGGCAGCCTCTGCAATTTGGGACAAGGAGGGATGTAGCAAACAACAGAGTTATCATAATGAGATGGGTGAAGGGGAGATCTCTCGTTTTATATACCTGCCTCGTGGCTGATACTGAAGAAGAAAGTATGATAGTGAAGAACTCGAAAGCGTCCAACTAGTACTCCGGTGAGGCAGAGCGGCGGTGGCTGCTTCCCCCCATCTCTGATAAGCAGCAGAAGAGACCAATTAGTACCCTTACAACATTATCATACAACATTATAGCAGCATAAATTTTGAGCAGAAGATAATCAACATTAGTCGCAAGTACCCCATATGTCCTATTTTTAGCAAAGTCATGCTAAAATTCACGGAAAATTTCAGCATGACCTTTGCTGAAAATAAGACATATGGATTACCCAAATTTGCCGGAACGGAAGTTAATCGACATTCCGGCAAACTCAAGGGCCTCTCGGGGTACTTGCAAATTCATCACGACACAATGGTCGGAGACAAAACCCAGCAACTTTACAAGTCTTTCACAGATTTGTTTGCAAGTTCTGATATGTAATAAAGATGAGCCTCAAGATACAACACATCAAGCATGGAAAACAAGTCAAACGTTTGAGATATCGAGTTTCAAGACATTATACTACAATTCACTCATAAAGCCATGATTAAATGTGCATAACTACCACTGAGAAAATAATAGGTCTCATCTTCTCATGCATAAACTGCATATCCAGAAGGCACATAGCTAGAAAGGGTGAAAATTACATGGACATTAACCTGTCCAGTTTTTCATTATGGGATTGCTAAACATCACACATAACAGTACCACCCAAACTTTGAGCTAGCATACAGAGAGCAATGCCATTTCTTGCAACATCAAAACTGAAAAATCAATACACTTTCTAGCATAAGACTAATCTTTTCTCCAATGAGCTAAGAGAAAAAGGAATTAGCCTGCTGTTCTCAGACCTAGATTCTAGATGAATTCTATAAGCAAGTGAATCCAGGAATAAAATCATGTATTCTTTACCTTTGACTACCAAGGTCGAGACTTGCCACAACAAAGGGAGGAGTAGGTCTGGACAAAAGGAGACACGATGCCCGGATGAAGAACAAACCCACGACACGATGGCCAATCGACCCTGCGAAATGAGGTGAACAGAGCAGCAGCAGCAGCATGTCAGCAAGATTTCTACAAGTAGGCAACCTGGGATGACCAAAGAGAAGACTAGCAATTAGTCTGAAACTTTTATGCACAGGGAAGACTACCCTTAGTTATGTGGGGCTTCTAGGCACATCACTGAGTTTGTTCTAGCAAGCGACAGTTTTATGTGAGCTATATGTGGTTCATAGTTGAATGTGATCATACTTCAAACTTTTAACTGTATGGGTGGGAAATCTGATGGTTGAACAGCGATTGACTTTGGCAAAAATCAGCAGCTAGTTGAATTGCTTAATTTCAGAATTGAAGCTAATCTCTCGGCTAACCGAATTGCTTACTGCTACTGTGGATGAAAGATTGCATCAAGAGAGCAAGCAAGCAACTCAGCACAAAACAGATGCAACCTAACTAGTCTCATGGCAAGTACTTAGTACCAAGCAGCAACAACAAACAGGCACGGCGCAGGGTACAAATTACTACAACAAATTTCCATGAACTGTACTGTCAGCAAAAAAACCCTGCTAGAATTAAAACAACTACACTGAACCTATTTCAAAAAGATAGAAAATGAACACATAAAAAGAACACTACATATACTCATCTATTTTCCTCAGTTTTTTTTAAAAAAGGGACCAAAAAATGGACAAACATGAACTGCAGCTACTGATATGGTCTACTACCAAACATAAACTGCAGAAAAAAGAAAAAGGAGAGGGAAGTGGTTAGGGTTCAAACCCAACACATTAGGTGTACTAATGCACATGGAGTACTAATTATTCATGTTTGCTAGGCACTACTCCCACAATTTTTTGAACCTAATTTGACCTAAATTCGAGAGGGATTTGACCTAAACCTAGCAAAAGAGAGAAGAAGAGGGCATGGCCAGGAGGGAGGAGAGGAGGAAGAGAGGAGAAGAGAGGCAGAGGGAGGAGGGTTACTTGACCACGATGAGGTGGTGGCCGGAGTGGAGACGACGGAGGGCGGAGACGGCGAGCTTGGGGGAGGCGGGGATAGACGGCGGGAAGGTCGCGGGCCTCCTCTCCTGGTGGACGTGGGGCGGCTCCGAGGCGAGGGAGGCGGCGCTCAGGGGAGGAGGCGGAGAAGGGGAGAGGGAGGCGGCGGGGGCGCATGGGCGGCTGCGGCAAGGTTAGGTCGAGTGGGGGATCTGGCGAGGGAGGGAGAGAGGCCAGAGGGGAATAGGTGGAGTGGGGGAGGGTTAGCAATGGCGCACCTCCTCCTAGTGCGCCATAAGTACGACGACAGCAATGGCGCACCTCCCCCTGGTGCGCCATTAGTAAAAAAAATTATTACAGTTCTAGCACTCTGGTTATATTCCACCTAACCATATCCGAAACAGAACACACACACTAGCCCGACTGGTCAGCACGCAGCACACACACTGGGAGGTCCTGGGTTCGATTCCTAAGCTCCCCAATTTTTGTTTTTATGCATTTTTTTGCACATATCTTTTTATGCATGCATCCAAATATAACATGTCACATATGCTAGATGCTCAGAATTTCATGTAGAAAAATTATATGCTCAGAATTCCATAGCTCCAAATTTGACAAACTTTATATGCTTTTGGGAGTAACATATATGCGGTGGGTCGGCGGCGGCGGTGGAGCGGGGAGGGTGCGGTGGGTGCTCGGCGGCGGTGGAGCGGGCCGGGGATCGAGATCGAGATGGAGGTGGATAGTGATCGAGATTTAAAAATATTCATCAAATTTGGAAATATTCGTGAGTTCAAAAAGTGCCCATGTAATACAATTGAGAAATGAAGACTACGATTTAAATACAATCAATCTTAGCTAGCTAGCTATCTGTTCACAATCTTCTTGCCCTTCTTTTTCGCAAATGGAGTTCTTCTGTGGAACGGACGTCCTTTAGGTAGGGTGGTCCTGCTTCTTCTTGTGGTGTATGCTGCTACTTCATCGTCGTCGTCATGTTCGATCTTCGGGTCGCCGTACTTGTCGAAGTCTTGCTCATTGGCTACTCCATCCATTCCGATGATCTTCCTTTTGCCTCTCCTCACGACAACACGACTGGGCTTTGACGGGTCGGTAATGAAGAAGCATTGGTCCACTTGGGAAGCCAGTACCCATGGCTCATTTTTTGCGGTGACGTTTGCGCCCGCGGTCTTGGATTTGGCTTCGGGTATAACCATGGTGGTGAAATACCGGTCTTCTTTTAGGACGCTCTTGGCCCATCTGACACGGAACATCGGGACCTTCTCTCCAGCGTAGCTCAGCTCCCAGATCTCCTCGATCCTTCCGTAGTATCTGTCCTTGTCGTTACCGGTGTAGGATTCCATCGTTACCCCGGAGTTCTGATAACCATCGCTCTTCATGTCCTTGTCCTCGGTGTAGAATGTGTAGCCGTTGATATCGTACGCCTCATAGGTCATCAGGTTGTGCTCGGCACCCTGTGACAAGGCGAATATGAGTTGTTCTTCCGCGGAAGAATCGTCATGTAAAGGGTACGACAGAAGCTTCTGCTTGAACCAACGCGTGAAACATGAGTTGTGCTCTTTGATTATATCTCCGTCCGTCCTCTGTTGGCCTCGGTCATTGTACGTCTTCTCAATAAAGGTTTTGTGCTCTACCACCCAAGAATCGACCACGTCTATGTGTTGTAGCACGACTAGGTTTGCTCTTTCAAAGTCGGCGAGTCGACCCTCGAAGTCAACATGCATCTGGCGGCGACCCTCACGGTGACCCCATCCAGCGAGCCTGCCGAGGTGCCTGTTGACGGGCAAACCAACGGGGTCCTCGATGCCTAGATAATTCATGCAGTCGGAGATGCACTCTTCGGTCAGAAAGCCCCTGGCTATGCTTCCCTCTGGACGTGACATGTTGCGAACGTATCCTTTGATGACACCATTCATCCTTTCGAATGGCATCATGTTGTGCAGGAACGTCGGACCGAGTTGGATGATATCCTCCACGATATGGACCAGCAGATGCACCATAACGTCGAAGAATGCGCGCGGGAAGTACATCTCAAGCTCGCATAGTATCACCACGATCTCTTCTTGTAGCCTTCTGAGTTGCCTCACACCAACCGACTTCTGAGAGATCACGTCAAAAAAGTTGCATAGGCCAAATAGCGTTTCACGGATGTGAGCGTCCATGATCCCACGGATTGCAACTGGAAGTATCTGCGTCATCAGCACATGACAGTCGTGAGACTTCATCCCGCTGAACTTCTGCTTCGCTGGGTCTAGGTATCTGCTTATCTTCCCCGCGTAACCGTAAGGAAGTTTTACTCCTACGAGGCAGGTGAAAAACTGCTCGATCTCCTCCTGACTTAGAGTGAAGCACGCGGGAGGGTAGTCATTTCCGGTCTTCTTGGCCTTTTTGCCTTTGCGACGACTTTCCGTGTCCTGCTTCGCCTCATCATCATCATCATCATCATCAGCGTGAAGCTCCTCCCTGATGCCCATTGATTTCAAGTCTGCCCTTGCTTTCGGCCCATCTTTGGTCCTCTCTGGCATGTTGAGCAGGGTACCAAGCAGACTCTCGCACATGTTCTTCGTGATATGCATGACATCAAGGCTGTGAGGCACACGGTGGATCTTCCAGTACGGCAAGTCCCAGAAAACAGACCTCGTTTTCCATACCTTCAGCAGCAGCTCTGGCGCCTTTTGCTTCTTTCCCAGCTCTGGCGCCTTTTGCTTCTTTCCCGGCAGTGGGCAATCTTTCCAATTTTTCAATAGCTAGTCTATTTCCTCGTCGCTCCTCGTACGCGGGCGTTTTCGGGGTTCGGTTTCACCATCGAACAGATCCTTGTGTTTCCTCCATGGGTCATCATCGCGAAGCCACCTTCGATGTCCCATGGACACGGTTTTTGAAGACCCGGGATCTCTATCTAGCTGGTGATACGTTGTGTCATCCATGCACCTGACGCATCCAAAAAATCCGTGGACCACCTGCCCCGCGAGATATCCGTAACCGAGATAGTCGTGCACCGTCGTGAGCAGTGCGGCTCTCATAGGGAAATATTCTTTCTCTGCGGCGTCCCACGTATTGGCTGGCGTTTTCCACAGCGTGTCTAGCTCCTCTTTCAGCAGCCCCAGATACAGATTGATGTCGTTCCCTGGTTGTTTCGGCCCTTCAATAAGCATACTCATGTGAATGTACTTCCTCTTCATGCACAACCAGGGGGGAAGGTTGTACATCCACACAAACACAGGCCAGGTGCTATGTGTGCTTCTCTGGTTGCCAAACAGATTGACTCCATTGGTGCTCGCGCCCAGCACGATATTCCTTGGATCCTTCCCAAATTCTGGGTGTTTGAAGTTCAACGCTTGCCACTGGCTCGCATCCTTTGGGTGACTCAGCATCTTGTCTTTTTTATTTATCTCCGGATCATTTGCGTCATCTTCTCGCTTCTTCTCCTCCCTATCCGCGTGCCAACGCAGGAGCTTTGCTACCTTAGGGTCTGCGAAATAGCGCTACAGACGAGGAGTGATCGAAAAGTACCACACCACTTTTCGAGGAGCTTTCTTCCTCTTCTTGTATCGAGTGACGCCGCACACCGGACATATGGTAGACTCCGCGTGCTCGTCCCGATAAATGATGCAATTGTTCATGCACACATGGTATTTCACGTGCGGTAAATCCAGAGGACACACGATTTTCTTCGCCTCCTTGAAACTGGTCGGGCACTTGTTCCCCTTGGGAAGATGTTCGTGCCAGAATGACATGTTCTCGTCGAAGCATGCGTCGGTCATTTTGTGTTTTACCTTCATCTCCAGAGCCATGAGCATTACTTTCAGGCGGGTATCCTCGGACCTGCATCCTTCATACAATGGAGTAACCGCGTCTATCTCCAGTTGATCCAGCTTGGCTTTCTCTCGGGTGGCAGCTCTTGCGTTATCCGTCTGCTTGAGAAGCGGCTCTTGAATATGAGGGTCCTGCACCTAGCCCATCGATGATCCATCGTCGTCTGCTCCGCTGGCATCTTCATCTTCATGATCATGCCCTTCATCTGCTCCGGTATCTTCCTCATCATCATGTCCGGCATCTTCTACATGATGACTGTGTACAGCATCACCGTCGTGATCATGTCCTGGAGATTCTTCGTCTTCTCGCCCGCCCGAGCCGTGCTGGTTGTCTTGCTGCCCTTCCTCATTTCTTGCCCGGCCCCCATGGACGACTTCATAGTCATCTTCATCACCTTGCCACCGATAGCCATCCATGAAACCACGCAAGAGCAGGTGGTCCCGCACCTGCCCGGAATCCGGGTCCACAATAAGGCTCTTCAGCTTGCATCTTCGACACAGACATCTTATCTCCGTATCGTTCTTTTGAAGCATCTCGGCCTTCGCGGAGCTCAAAAACATATTCATGATGCCTTCGATCATCGTGCGGACCATGGTCGCCTGCGGGGTAGAGCAAAACGATATTTTAGAACCAAGAAAAAATTTGGCATGACTTTCCCTAAAAATAGGACCAAAAAGAATGCATAGTGCCAAAATTCTCGCCGAAACGGAAATGAATCAACATTCCGGCAAAATATTGGCAACTATCGCATTTCAAATACTGGTACCTGCAAACACAAACATATATGCAACACCACAAACATACATAGATCTAGCTAGGCCACAAAAAGTGCATGTGCACGTTGGCACGTTGTTGGAGCGAGCTAAGGAGAAAAAAAGTAGATCTACAACATGAAGATAGCTTTCCCCGTACTTACCTATAAAAAAGGTAATTTCACCATTTAATTTTGATGAATCTATGGTGCAAATGAGGTGAGGAGGAGGAGGCAGCCGAAGCTTGGAGAAGGAGGTGGAGGGAATGAAGTGGGGAAAGTGAGTGTGTAGGTATGGTTGTCCAAAATATCTAGCTGGTCCCAGGTTACTAATGGCGCACCACCTGGCCGTGCGCCATTAGTAACCCAACATACTGATGGCGCACCACCTGGCCGTGCGCCATTAGTAGTTTTGCAAAAAAGTTAAAAAAATATACATACTAATGGCGCACCGCGGCATAGTGCGCCATTACTAGTTTAAACTAGTAATGGCACACTACGCCACGGTGCGCCATTAGTAGTTTTGCAAAAAAAATACATTAGTGGCGCACTCTGTTGCTGGTGCGCCGTTACTAGTTAGAACTACTAATGGTGCACTTAGCCTGGATGCGCCATTAGTATGTTTGGAAAAATGAAAAAAATTGTTACTAGTGGCGCACCTTATGCCCGGTGCGCCATTAGTGTCTTCCACACTAATGGTGCATCGCCTGATGGTCGCCATTAGTATATAGTAGTGGCGCACCTCTTCTCTGGTGCGCCATTAGTGTCAGTTTCATCTATAGCCCTTTTCCTAGTAGTGTTATAGCTATGTCTTCACGTTTGAATCTTTTGAACTAAGTGAATGTGATCAGACCCTAACCTCTCTATGCTTCTACCTCAAATCTATCTATCCAAATCATTCTATTGAAACCGTCGAATGTCTTCTCTGCGTCCTTGTTAGCAAAAGATACAGAGGCAAACATTAAATATGTTTTAAATGGTCAATTCTTATTGCCTGAAACCCGTAGAAGCCGGAACGACCACCCGACAGTCCAGGAGTGCGTGAGAACATGGAACAACTCCCAATGTGTTGCATGTTCGCCATGTGTCCCTCAGATGTGAACCACCAGGGGCACTTGTGTAATTGCGTTGTGTCGTCCCTCTCCCTATAAATGCACATCCCATCGTGGTCAAAAATCCTTCTTCCACCTCTCCACCTCGACAAACCCTAGCACCACCGCTAGCTCTCGACGACGCTGGCGACGAAGCGCTTAGCTGCCACGACCTCACCGACGTCGTCTTCATGCTGGCCGCGGACATCGCCTTCTCCGCCGCCGCCGTAGGTGTCCTCCGTCGCCAAGTTAGGGCACGGAAGATCGAACTTCTCGGCCTCATCTTCTACTCCGTCTAGCAGTTCATCGTGTGGTAAATTAAAACTCTCCTTTTTACCATCCTTTTGATCCAATAGATTCAATCTTCTTACCAAAAGTGGTTTATGCCTCCACAAATCTGGATCTATCCTGTTTTGCATCTCATATGATGCCTAGTATATCCACTTATGCTTCACACATAGTTAGATTCCTCACTTGTACCTATTCTTGGATTCGTACAAATCTGGAACCAACTCTCAACATATAAGTGAATGTCTTCGCGCTATGAGGTCAATGTCTTCTAAACTGATTTATCTTCAAAATCTTCTGAGAATGCATATGACCTCTTCCCCTTCCCTCGCATCTCTAATGCTGTCACAGGTACATGTCCGTGGGAGAATCCCTTGGTTCTCATAGTCTGCATTCATTTGCAGAATTCTTACATCATCATATCAACTCTCCCGAAGCCAGTTCCTGTCTGACCAGCAGACGGAAGCCTTTGACAGTGTTAAAGCCATTCGGTCTGAACTACATGGCCATAGACAAGTCAGCAAGGAAGGGAGGCAGACAACGCCGTGGGGGAACATCAAGAGATTTGCCGCCTGACCTCTATGAGCTATACAAGACAGATCCCGAAGAGGATTCAATCAGCGCAAAACTCGAATCCAATGGATTCGAAGATATTGGGCAGAACAATGGTACAAGTACAGGTTTGTGACCCAGGAATATGCCGAAAAGAATGCCATCAAGCGACCCTGGGGAGACATCTTGTACAGAAATCTTCCACCCAGGTCTACAGCTGAAGCCATTGAACAAGGCTTCTTCCCTTGCATGGTCCGTGGACCACAACCTGTTGATGTCGACCCATCTTCATTGCTATGGTGTCGTGACGACAATCTGTTCAAACGCAACTTTCAGTTTGCCAAGAACTCAGCCAAAGAGAACAAGAAGTCACAGGGATTAGACTTCAACCCCGGTCCCTCTGCTCCTCGTGCCGATGGCACACGCGAGGCTGAACCCAATCTTGTTGGGCCCTTCTACAACCTAGAAGGTCTCATCACTCATATTATGATTCAAGGGACATCCTTGGATCAACCTGCAGATGACGTTGATTCTGACGAAGCGCCTGCACCACTGAAGCCTAAGAAGCTGAAGAAACCCAAGGCTTCGAATCCTTCCACTGCACCAAGAGCTTCGCGAGCGAAGCCTCTGGCCACTGCTCCTCCTACACCAAATGTGCAGTCTGAAGATCTCTCACGCATCTCCAAGTCTGAGAAGAAGAAGAAGAAGAAGAAGAAGAAGCCCATGCACACTCCTGGTCTAGCTCTGACGCCTGCTGCAGTTCTGAGGAATGAGAACGACGCCATTGATCAGTCAAGTGACGACGATCTTGCTGATGATGCTCTTGAGCTGCTGATAAAGAGAAAGCAAGAGGCAGAAATCTTCAATGATTTGCCTCTCTTTGACGTGGAAGTGTTGAACAATTTCATTGATGAGTGGTTTGACACCCCCAATCTCAGCTTTGATGATCTGCAACTCCCCATTGGCCTCAACGTCTCCTTCCATGGAGCCATTGCTCCTGAGCTGGCCCTAGCTCAGAGAATTGTTGAACTGAAGCACAAGATTGATTATGAAAAGGTTCAGCTCAAGAAGCATGTGGCCAAGCTCAGTGTGACAGACGTCCAAAACTTCAAGACTATGATGCATGAGCTCAAGGAGGCGTTTCATAAGAAACGTGATGAAGCCAAAGGTTCTCAAGAGCGCATGAAGCTCTTGGCTGCCAAATGTGTTCAAGGCTACAATGAAGCTGAGAAGTGCAAGGCACTTGGGCGTCCTGGCATCGACCCCAAGATGGCTGCCAAGCAGAAGAAGCCATTTGTGGACCAAGCTGAACCATCCAGGTGGGAAGAACCTCGCATTGTCTTCCCTGCCAGTATGACAGGCGTGAAGCCTAAGGTCCCCATAGTGGCTTCAGAGCTCAAGAAAACAAGGACAGCTGAAGCCAAAGCCAGAAAGCGCAAGACCAAGAACACCACTGACGAGGCTCCACCTGCCAAGAAGCGTAAAACCAAGAAGAAAGATCGGGCTAGTCCCACAGAGCCCCTTGTCGTCGAGCCAATTTATGTTGCTCGTCCTGCATCTGCACAACAAGAGCGATGTTTGATAGTTCAAGAGCCTACTTCCCCAGAGGCTCCTGAAGCTGAAGACATTCCAGCTGTCAACCCCACCGCAGCTGAAGACATTGGTCATCAAGACAATGTTGAAGATGATGAAGTCCTTCCTCAGATCGAGCACAATGTGGTATCATCGCATGTTATCACGAACAGCGAACTCATCAGCATTGGTCGCCCCTTGACGCCAATCGCTCAGGATGATTCATGGGCTGATCACCAACAAGACTCCCCCCGTGAAGAAGAATCACCAACTACTCCCCCAACTCAAGTCACCACTCCGGTGCTTGAAGGTGATGACTTTGAGGCCCAACCTACTCCATATCCACAAGCGTCGCCAGCGTTTCGCAGGCTTCGCAAAGGACCAAGGCCACAAGTCACTCTATCGAGTGTTCCAGAAGGAGAAGAGCGCCAATCAGTATCACGCCAAGTATTTCCTGAAGCCTCTCCTACTGCGAACATCCCCGAGTCTGAAGCCAAAGCGGCTGAAGATATTCCGGCTGCATCAGCCAATGAACAAGAAGAGCCTAGTATTGAAGAAGAACGTGTTGCTACACCCCCAACCAACCCTGAAGTTGTTCTTGAGGAGAACATGTCCGACCCTCCAGCTACTCGAGTGGAGGTTGATAACATTGAGGCGACCACCAACACCAACACTCAAGCCAATGACGTTGTCATGGCTAAAGCTAATGTGGCGCCTGAAGTTAATGTGGTGCCTGAAGTGATTGCACCTGAAGCCAATGCTGCACCTGATGAAAATCTGCAGCCTGAAGTCAATGCCACTGCTCCTGTACCACCTCCAAGGCCACACACAATCGAGCAAGCATATGGTCATGGTCAGTTGGTCACTGTCAGATGGCCCATTCTGGTTCCTCTGCCTGCTGCTGGTCCTCAATTTGACTACCATGTTGAGCACAGGCCTCAGGTCTAGAAGCCTAAGCCAAGGTTGCCCAGGTTTCCAGGTACTGCCACTTCACCAGGGTCATTCAATGCCAATGGCTTCATTGCGCACAACACTTTCTTTGATAGCGCCAAGAACCCCTATTCCAAGCCAAGGATTTCATCTGATCGGTTCTGGAGCTATCAGCAGCGCAGCTATTACTCGTGTGTTCTCTATGATCAAGGGCGCATCTTCCCTCATATGCGTCTTGACTGTGAAGCCATTGCTGGACTGCCCTACCTTGAAGAAGCCCTTGACTGCTTCCGTGATGCTGGACTGTTGAACTTTGTGACTGATAAGGAGCATTGGAATGAAGAGCTTCTGCTACAATTTTATGCTACCCTCCACATTCGCGACTACAACAGGGATCCGAAGACCATTGTCCTTGAGTGGATGACAGGCAATGTCCATCATGAAGCCAAATCTCTTGATATCATTGAGCTAACTGGCCTACCCACTCCAGGTGAACTCTTCGAGCCTGGTTGTCAGCTTCATCGCAATGCATTGGAGAGCATCTTTCAGAAGCCAGAGCCCAACATGAGCAAAATGTTGAGCGTGATGAGGCCTCTACCACGCGATGCTGAATACCCAAGAGAATTCTTTGTTGAAGACCTAGAGTATCTGCCCCGCACCATTTATCATATCATCAGGCGAACTCTATGGCCTGTCAAAGGACATTTTTCTGCAGCAAAGCTTGAAGGCGCGATGAAGACATTGGTCTTTTATATCTTCAAAGGCATCAGCTTCAATGGTCAAGACTTCTTTATCAGGCAATTGGCTGCATCAGGCTCCGATCTCTTTGGTCTGAAATTCTACGCTCCATGGGTTATGCGCCTAATCAAGATTCATTCAGCGGTCAACTATCAGCCTTCTGCTCGCAACCATCTGATATTTTTGCCAGAGGTTGATATGTCAGTTGAAGCCATATACCCAGAGCCTGCCAAGGAGCCTGTTTGTCTTCACAATGCTGATCACCAAAGCTTCACACAGCCCATTGAAGGAGTTCATGTCGTCACTCATGTTTATCCTTTGGCTGGCAGTACACGTGGCCCTCACCGTGCCAATACTGAAGCCACTGAGAGCACAATTGCGGAAAGGCCTCGAAAGCGATCTCGTGTCCTCAATGACCGAGAGCTTCTCGTCGCCCTTCATCAGAAACAAGATAAGCATCACTACTGGCTGAAGCGACAGGTGCAAAGCCTCTTGGTGGATGTCAATCACATTCGCAACCTTGCCACCAAGAATGCCTTTGTCACTCATGAAACCTGTCGGAGGTCTTGGAAGAGTTTAACATTGCTGAGTGCTGGAGCGGATCTTCAAGACGATGGCTTCACTGAAAGATTCAAGTTTGACTCCACTCCTCCAAGGAATGTTGTCTTGCGTCGGACTCCCTCTCTTGAAGACTCTGACTATTCCTCCTCAGCTGCAACGGTGAATGCCAGAGTCATAGATGATTAAGATGATGCTACTTCACCACCTCCAACTTCTGCGCGTATCGACACTGCATCAAGTTCTTCTGCACTGCCAAACGCCAACGACGACCCTGAAGCTTCTCCTACTCCTTCTGGGAACGAGTAGAGGCTCTATGTCTTCAAACCTTTTTGGTCCTTACTGACAAAAGGGGGAGAAGCATATGAGTTGATAGTCTTCAAGCGGGTCCATATGGGCGGTTGCTTTATATTTTGCCTAGTGTTTACAACTCTCGTTGCTTTTGATACATTTGGTTCTTTGAGTTGTAACACTTAAACTTGATGGTCGTCTGCTACTTGTTTGCTATTCTGTGATGCGATGATAAATTCCACATGTGCGATGATAAATCCCGCACGAAGTCATATTGCAGACGTCCAATTTTCATTCTGCATGTCATTATCTTCGTTATATCAAATCATGCATGATAAATTGTCTTCATAAGTTGAAAAGGATCTCCACAAGTACAACCTGCCATGTGCATTTACATTCCAGAAGCAAATTACTTATATGCACATCTTCAGGGGGAGCATGTTGCTACTTATGAAGACAATACCTTAATCCTTTACAGTTTCACATACTTTTATCCCCGTTGAAAACTTCAACCAGTTTGTCATCAATCACCAATAAGGGGGAGATTGTAAGTGCGTCTAGTGCCACCCCTAGTTGGTTTTGGAGTATTGACGACAAACCTGGTTGAGGGACTAATGTGTTTGTGAGAATTGCAGGATAACACAGGTAGTAGTCCCTCATTGATTCGATTTACCTACCGGAGATGACCCCTAAAAGTGTATGAAGACGTTGAAGACAATGGTGGTATGTGAAGATATCCACATTGAAGATTATGACAAGAGAAGACATCGTGTGAAGATTATGGAGCGCGAAGACTTAGTTGTTTTGTTGTTTCCTTTTCTCCTTTGTTGAGTCATAGGAACCACCGTACTGTTAAGTGGGGTCCCTGCGAAAAAAGTCAGAGTGACTGAAGTGATGCTCAACCAAATCCTATGTCTTCGAGCAAAGACAATGAGAGCAAATCTTATCCAGAGTTGGATGAGTCGGCTTTACTTGCAGCCCAAGTCAAGCTGCCGCGTATGTTTGAAATCTGACCGTTGGAACACGTGTCAGTTCCTTGGTGACCCAGGGTCATTTCGGACAAATCAGATCGGGTTGCCTAGTGGCTATAAATAGCCCACCCCCTACACCATAAATTGGTGGATGCTCAGAGTTAGTGCACGGATTTTGTCATTTGAGAGCAACCCACCTCCGAAGCTTTTGAGAGAGAGAAATCCTTGCGAGGACAAAGCCCAAACACCCAGAGCCAAAGAGTGTTAGGCATCACTGAAGTCTTTCTGTCCGCGTAACCTGAAGACTTGTTACACTTGAGGATTGTGAATCCTCCAGCCGGTTAGGCGTCACGTTCTGAGCATCCAAGAGTCATTGTGGATCGTCGGTGAACGAAGTTTGTGAAGGTTTGGAAGTCTACCTTGAAGACTTACAGAGTGATTGGGCGAGGACTGGGTGTCCTTAGCTCAAGGGGAATAAGGTGAAGACACGGTCTTCTGAGTTAAATCTCAGCCTCCCTAACCAGACGTATAGTTGTCACAGCAACTGGAACTGGTCCAACAAATCATTGTCTTCATCAAGTGACTGGTTCTATAATCTTCCTCTCTTTACTTACAGTTTGTCTTCGTGAAGTCATTGCCTGCTTGCACTACCTGTTTGACTTCACTGTGTGACTACTATCGTTGTTTGGCTTCATACTATCTTCCATCCTGATCTTTACTACCCTAGCTGCTATTAGTCTTCGAGCTTTCACTTCATTGAATACTTGACTATGGCTTGCTTAGTGTAGTCTACCTTCTGTTGCGCATCAATAGGTTCATTTCTATTGTTTGTCTTCAAAACTCTCATGGTTTGAAGACTTCAATAAAAATCGCCTATTCACCCCCCCCCTCTAGTCGATAACTAACACTTTCAAGGAGGAAAGACAACCTCTTAAGGGGTTGTGTTTATTTCTTTTTGATCTGGATAGAAGCATATTTTTATTCTCAAAGTATCATGAACCAAAGGGATAACGAACCGTTTTTGAGTTTTCTATTATCATTATCAACTTTCATGTGACGTATGTAGCAGCTTGCAGGAATTATTTTAGGAGGAAAGGTCTTTGCTTCTTCATTTGCTACTGGATGAATCAAACACGGGAAAAAGAACTTTGGCATTTAGTTCTATATGCACGGGTGATGTTATGTTTGGAGTCAAATTTGCTAGTTGTGGTGTTTCAAATCAAATAAACACATGAATTCTGGACTAACCATATGAAGTTTATTTAGTGGACTGGCTTTTTCTTTCTCATGTTTTCTGGCAAGGTGATCTTAGGGCATCTCTAGTCGATCCCTTATATCTTAACTTCTTAGGAGTTAAACGGTGACCGGACCTAGCCAAACCCCTATATTTAACACCTCAAAATAATTGACCAATTCTTCTAGCCTTTGTCACATATATTTCAAACTATTGAACGATATTTCATCACATATTCAAATGATTCAAGTTGGACATACACAATAAATTACATGCATATAGTTCTTATCATCGAGCAATTCAATTAAAATGGTTCAATTAAAGGCGCCACATCGATCAATGTTTGATCCAAAATGACCACAACATAGCATGTCTTATGTTGTGGATCCATCCCAACCAAAGGCATGCAACACGAACTCAAAGGAAATCATCACCACCCCCACGCCCCACCATCATGACCTCCATGGACACCACCATGAGACACCTTCAATTGGGCTATGATCTCCAAACGAGTGAGTTCCTCATACTTTATTGACGTGGCATCCATCGCGCATAGGTGATAACCCACTCTTCGGCCTTCTTTCTTTTGCAAGCCTCTCCTCCTCGAGAGCAATCCGACGCTCCTCTGTCGTCACCTTTCTCTCTTCGCTTGCAACATCCCCCTCCTCCACACTACAATGAACAACAACAAGCACAAACTCCACGATCGCAAACCATCATCATTGTGTCAGACGAAAAAGAAAAGGAAAAAAAATAACTTTCTCACATTTCATCGAGCACTTGGTGGCCATGGACGCGCTGGAGGAGGAGGTGTGGGGGTGACCAAAGCAGGGTTACCGTCCATTGAATGAGAAGAAGGTGGTGTCGATGCCGGTATGGCCTTCTTCTTCTTTGACGTTGTCGCCTCGATGAGCGCCTTCATCGCTTCTGTCGGCTTCCTCGCCCGCTTGCCATCGGTCAGAGCAGTCGGAGAGCGTCGGGCATCATCCTGGCCACTAGATCCTTGCCACCGGCCTTTGATGTTAGTGTGACGGTCTGGAGCAAGTTTTTTGTCCCCAACCTCTTCCTTGGCACGAGCGGCGGCTGGGGTTGATTCCGACGACGTCGAGCCGACGGAAGTGGCTGGCAGGGGCACGGAGTCGGCTTGCGATTTCATTCCGGTCGGTGTTACTTTTGATGTATGTGGTGTTTTCACACACTAGCTCATTATTTGTCAGATACTAATGGAGTTTTGGTGACGGTTCAGTTCATCAATTTTTTTTGTTTCACTTAAATATAGGTTTACAGGGCATTCGCAAAATAAAAAAAAAGGTTTACAGGAGGCACCGCTCCCCAAGATCCAGAACCTCTCCGTCGCGGCGGGCGGCGGCAAAACCTAGCGCTCCATCCCCGCTCCGTTCCCCAGCCGCGTCGGGCCGCGAGGGGCGGCTGCCGGCGAGGAGCGGCGGCCGAAGTATTGACGCCAAATCTTCCGTCCGGCCATGGAGAATAATAAGGAGGCTCCGGGCGCGGCTGCGGCGGCGGCGGCGGCGGCCGAATCCGATGGGACCGCAGAGAAGCGGGCACGGGGTGGCGACTGCGACGACACCGCCGACGATTTCATCAGCAGTCTCCCCGACGCTGTCCTGGGCACCATCATCTCCGTCCTCCCCACCAAGGACGGCGGCCGCACGCGGGTCCTCTCCCGCCGATGGCGTCACCTCTGGCGCTCCGCGCCTCTGAACCTCGAGGTCAGCACCCGACCCCCCGACGCCGACGCCGACGCCGCCGGCCCCGTCCCCACCACCTCACGCGTCCCGCCCTCCGCCGTCTCCGAGATAATCTCCAACCACCCTGGCCCCGCACGCCGATTCTCCCTCCACTGCGGCGGGGACGGCGACCTCTGCCCCCAGGCGGAGAGCTGGCTTCGCTCCCGCGCCCTCGCCAACCTCCAGGAGCTCGATATCAGCTACGCCGAACCCCCGTTGCTGACATCGGTGCTCCGCTCTGCATCCAACATCCTTGTCGCCAAGATTAGCCATGGTGATTTTGAGCCGGCCATGATCAATTTCCCCTTCCTCAAGAAGCTCTCCCTGTTTCGCCTTACCATCTCAGCGGACCTCTTCCCCGGACTGTTATCCTGCTGCCATGCCTTGGAGAGCTTATCCATGACCAAAGTTCGTGCTGCGGGCTGTCTCCGTCTTAGCTCGCCGACCATTAGGACCATCATCTTCCGTCATAGCTATGGTGAAACCGCGGAACTGGTCATCGAGGATGCTCCTCGCCTTGTGAGGTTACTAGTGCCTTATTGTGAGAGGGATGATAGTGTGACTGTCAGGGTAATTGGGGCGCCTAATCTGGAGATATTGGGACCTTTCTTCGTTGTTGTCTCCAAGCTCCTACTCTTCCAGGTAGCATCAGCGTCATCTTCGAGTCTTGCTGTCAGCATTCCTACATGGAGATAATATTTTTGATGTTCATTGTTTGTTTTCTTCAGGGAATAAGCCCAGTCAGCTCCACAAACACGATGCGCACCTTGAAGGTTTTGGCTCTCAAGTCTTCTGGGCAGAAATTGAATGCAGTTCTTAACATCCTTAGGTGTTTCCCCTGTTTGGAAAAGCTTTGTGTTATTGTGAGTAATCATCTTTACTTTATTGAAATGTTTGATTGGTTTGACATACTGTAAAATTCTAGTTTGCAGCAGCTTTGACATATGCCTCTCCTTCTTGTTTTGCAGTTTCATATGAACCGTGAGAGGAATGACGAAAATGAGCCTCAGTATGACCCACTACATCCAATCGAATGCCTTGAGACCTGTCTAAAAAAAGTGGTGTTTAAGTCATTTGAGGGCTATGGCAAACAGGTTGACTTTGCGAAGTTCTTTGTACTGAATGCAAAGGTGATAGACAAAATAGAGTTTGAAGTAAGAAATCAGTACAGCAGTGAGACAGTGGCTTATGAACACAGGCTGCTAGAAGTGGAAAACAGAGCTTCCCGAGAGGCTCGGGTTGAATTCAGGACTACTTCATACTGACAGAGTACCATGTCAACAAGCGTATCCATGATTTGTCAGTGGCCGACCCCTTCAGACAGCCATAAACAGCGTTGATGCCTGAAGATTGCATTGTCTTCTGCATAAGTCTGCTCTATTTCTAGTCTAAAGTTCCTCTATAATAATTCCAGTAACTTATGAAGTTACCCCTGTTAAAACAGCAAAAGATGGTTTTGGATGTAAAAATAGTGCGCACTTTGGAAAATTTCTGATGGGGAGGAATGCAGAAATATTACTGCCGAAAGTTGTAACCGGAGGGAGCTGGTAGGTGATAACCCCATCTGCTGAAACTACTCACATCGCCTTACCCTTACCCTATGCAATTGTGGCTTTGTTCTGCCTGAGCTGGGCTAGAAACGTGTGCCTGTGTGGGAAACTTAATTGTCTTTTCAGCTATAAACAAAAGTACGAGATATTTCATTTCTGATTGATTTTTTTTGCGTACACATAGCATTTGTTTGATACTTACAAAGGTTAACCTGTAGACTAAGAAAGAGAGGTTTATGTAATTATCAAGGTATGCTATCAGGTTGAAGTTTTGCTAATTACCAAGGTATGTAATTGTGGCTAGTGCTGCAACAGCCACAATGTCTCCCTCTGACTGCATCTTTAACATGCTTCTGTTGCATACCGATTGACTTACTAAAGTTTGAGCTTTTACTGAAATGAAATTGATTGTCATCTTGTCTTTTACAAACTTGCAAGTAATTTTACTCTTTCATGGAGCAAGAAAAGCATTGGATTCGGCTAAGGACCTGAAAATAATGTTGGCTTTGGCAGTGGCAGGGATCCTTGTGTGCACTGCTTAAGGCTTGTCAACTTGTTTTCTGCATAAAACTGTGTGTAGTTCCAAGCCAATATCCTTGTTGCCAAGATCAGCCATACACCGTTGACGGCTTAATCCTATGTTAGAGCATGTCTAGCAGACCCCTTATATCGCGGACCCTTATACTGTGTTTACAGTTTACAAGAAAAACGTGTCCTGTGGGCTGCGGCCGAACAGACCTCCCGCGCCAACCCGCAAACTGAAAATATCAAATTAGATAATTTGATCGCAATTCCGAGGATTGACTTCAAATTCGAACAATCAAACATAGTTTGCGCAGAAATTAAGCATAGTATTCAATCATGACACAAAAGAACCTCATGCAAAAGCCACCACCTCCTCCAACACCATCATCATCGTCATCACTCTCCACCGCCACCGAAGCCACCACCACCTCCATGACCATCATCACTCTCCACCACCGCCACCGATTCCCCCACCAGTAGCGAAGCCATCACCCGTCGCCGCTAGCATCCTTCTCTGCAAGATCTCTCTTCTTGCCATATCATGCCATTCTTTGGTGAGGCTGTCCATGTCATTGCGGTTCATAGTCATGATCTTGTTATCCTCGGCAAGAAGCTTGGCCAAGGCCTTGTTCTCCTCGGCAAGGGATTTTCTCTCCTCAATGGCGGTCTTGCGCAACCCCTCTTCCTTGAGTAATTGCCATTTTTCTTGTTTCTCTTGCGCCTTCTTCTTGGCCAACTCCTTCTTTGCCACCAATGTCTTGGCCACCATCAACTCATTTGATTGCACCATGGCATCTATCTTGTCCCACAAGCTTGATGCCTCCGCTTCCCTCTTGATCTTGTCCTTGGCCTTCTTGTTTCCTTTGGGTTTGTTCTTGTTTCTTGGGCCATCATCATCATCATCCATCTTCGTGAGTGCACCTCTCTTCGGTGGGGATTCTTTGTCAATCAATTTCCACTTCTCACTATGTTGAAGAAACTTCCAACAATGCTCTAGTTGAAACGACTTGCGTCCGGAAGCTTCCATGTCCTTGTACCTTTCTTGCGCAATTTTCTCCTACAAAAGATGTCAAATTATGCAACCACTCCGACTGCTACAAAAAATTTGCACAACTTGGGATGTGAAAACAAACTCACATAATCGGATTCAACGGTACCACTTGGAGGTGCATTATGGACTTGTTGCAAGCAAGTAGCCCAATGGCTACAAATCGGCTTGATCACGTACCAACGACCTTGGAGTGAACTAAAGGTGTGTGGCGTCCTATTGGGATACTATGTCATCATGCGCAAGAACTGGTCCTCTATCCTTTGCCAACATCGCTTGGCGGTTTGGTCAGTGCTGGTGCACGCATCAAGAGACACCGATTCCCAAGCCTTGATCAAGATTTGATCTTTCAATTGTGTGTAGGTCTTCGGTCTTGCGCGTGATTTTGCTTGCGCTTCGTCGAACACCCCCTACTCAACCTCCTCTACCTCATCTTCTTCCTCACCGTGACCGTGCATGCCACCATCCATCTCATTGTAACGTAATCACTAATCGGGGCTTGATCGATGTCGATGGTGTTGTCGTCCAACAAGTGCACAAACTCGGCAGTCGCTTCATGCAAACCGGCGCTATAATTTCGCTCAACAAGTCACGAACAAGCACAATGGCGAAAAGTGAAACAACTAGAAGAAATCGAAGCATCATACCTTGGGCCCATTTCCTCGAACACCTCGGGGGCGGCGGCAGCAGCGTCGTCGGCAGGCATCCTTGGGGTAGCTCTTTCTAGGGGAATCGGGGGAGGTGTTGGCGGGGTAGCTCTTTGCGGTGGCCCTCTTGTGTTTCACACTTGAAACCTTGCCTTTCTTCACCGGCGCGGGGCGGACTGGGTTCGCAGCGGTGGCGGTTGCGGCGGCGCTTGCCTTCCCGGCGGGGGCTGCGGGAGCGCCGCCCTGGACGACGACGTTGCCCTGCCGCTTGCGGGGTTGCGCGGTGGAGCCTTGAAAGGTGACGGGCGCGACATGGCTGGCGACGAGATCTGTTGGAGGGTTTGGTCCGTGGATGACATCCATAGTGAGGGGCGGCGGCTGGGAGGCTTCCATGGCGGCGATACAAAACGGGAAGGTGGTCCGGAGTAGGCTGAGGGAAGGGGAAGCGGGAACTGTCGTGCGGAAATGTTCCTCCAAATATCGTTGCTGATAGGGGTCAATATCGAGTCGGCCTCCCACCCCGTGTATCTAAAGATTGAGGGCGAAGATTTGCTGTGCCCCGCAAATTTTTTTACAGGCCGCGGTCTGGTACGGTGTCTGTTCGGGCCACTATTTTGCGCAAAACTGTGAACTAGCGGTTATTTTACAGTTCGGCGTGATATAAGGGGTCTGCTAGAGATGCTCTTAGGGTCTTATGGGAAGGTGGCCACACTAGTTGAGGAGCGTCTTGATTAACGACTCAGATCAAGCTTCATACGGTTAGGATGTGCGTGCAGAAAAATGCTCATAGGTTCGATATGGCAAAATATTAATAATTAAAAAAGTCAAAAAAGTTTAGAATTTTTTTAAGAATAAACTTGACTTCCGTTTGCACTAGTATATAATATTTTAGAAATAAAAACCCGCGATGACTTCAGGGCAAAGTAAAATAAAATTTATTGCTATTATAGGTTACTCTTCACATTATTTTGGTCGACAAAATTGTTTTTTTTTAAGAAGTCAACTGGTTTGTTTCTTTTTTTGGAACTTTTTTACAAGTATATTTATGGACTGACAACAATTGCATTTCTTGAGTTATCTGATAGTAAATCTTTATCTGTGCTAACTATACATGTACGCAATTCAGTGTATATTTATAGTCTTTTGTTGTCAGTTCAGGTAACAACTTCACTTCCTTTCCTATCATAAACTACACATAGGTATCGGAAATCCAATTGGGCTTTTGGGAGCATATGCTCCTGCCCATAAAAAAATCTTTTTCCAAAAAAAAAAAACAATATATGTGATCATTGTCACACCAAAACGCTACCTGTGAATTTTTAGGACGAAAGCTTAAGTTGTCTGATCTGTGCGAAAAAAAACAAGTCGAACGATAATGTTACCTTCAAATGTTACACTTATTTTTTCTTTGCACCGATAAATCACCGTCATCCTGTTTCGCATGAAAATTGGCGAGCACCCTTATTACACTAACAAGAATATCTACGGAAAAAAGCAATTTTTTTAAATTTTATTTACTATTTATTTTTAAATTATTGTTCATTAGGGAGCATATGCTCCCAAGAGTCAAAACGGCCCTCCCCACAGGTATTCTCTTTTGTTGAATGTACGCCATTCACTCTATTGTCCTCCACCTCACAATATTTTGAATGGATTTATTACATACCATTAAGAAAAAAACTTAAATTTTCTACTGGTTGTTTAAACTTTGGACATACAGCTGTCGTCCTATACTGCTGCTGTTGAGAAAAGAGAGAAACACTTTTCAACAGTGTTCTTGCTGGCGGGCAGGACTCAGGAACCCTGATGTTTCTGAACTCCAAAGAAATCGACGCCTTCCCTGAAGACTCAAAGCGGTATGCTGGGGATTGGATGGACGGCCACGATGAAGCCCGAAAATGATGGCCGGCCATCATTACCACGTTGTAAGAGCATCTTTAGCAGACCTCGTAAAAGTCGGACCTGAAAAACGTGTTTATAGTTCACTGCAGATCAGATTTGCGGGGCGAATTCGTGCACTGCAGATCAGACCCCGTATATGAAACTGTAAAATAAAAAAAAACATTCACGGGAGTCGGCCTCGAGCTTGACGGCGAGCGCCCGAGCTCCTTCAGATCTCTCTTGACCGAGTGAGCCGCGAGCTCGAGACGCCCGCGGACGAGCTCCTCGCGGCAGAGGAGACACTTCCGCGCCCCGGGCTTGCGTGCGGCGGCGGCGGCGCTCCGCGTCATCCCCACCACTTCTGTAGCCATCTATGGGCCGGGAAGGGTCGCTAGGGCTTTTTTCAGGCTCGTTGGCGGCGAGAAATTGGGGCGGAGGGGGAGGGGGATCGCGGCGGCGGAGGCGGATAGGGTTTGACATGTATCCAAGCGGTGAAACCACATAAATAGCGATGGATAGGGTCTTTTTTCGGGCCACAATAAACTTTTTACGGGCCGGGCCCGGGATACGTAGTTTGTTCTGGCAAGAAAAGCGGGCCGAACCCGTATACTCGCCAGAATTATACGGGTTCGGTCCTTTTACGGGGTATGCTAGAGATTCTTTTAGAGAAAAGGCTCGAGGCGACGGTGGCGACCCCATGGCGGGGCAGAGGCGGGTGCGTGCGTAAGTTTCCTGTGGCAGTTGGCTGCGCGTAGGTCGGTGTTGCGTTTGGGCAGCCGGCTACGTGATGCAAATTTGCATCACCTAGTGGTGTTTTCTGGGCAGCCCTGTTTTTCTGCACAGCCCTAAAATGAGACCGACAAAAAACTCACCCTCCTTTATTTGTGACATACTACTATGGGCTAGTTTTTCTGGACGATTCTCCCAGAATTGCCCCCCTTCTCAGCTTGTCTCAGAATTGTCACCCCATATTTTTTTTTACAATCCTATATAGTTAAGGTCTAATTAGTTAGGACTGTAAAAAACATACGAAGTGACCATTCTGGAAGAAGATTGGGAGGGGGGTGATTCTGATAGAATCTCCCAAAAAAAAACTTGCGGAGGTGTACTCCTGACAGTATATTGCTTTTTTTGGCAAGGGAAGCAAGCCCCGGCCTCTACATCGGATTGCGATATATTGCTACTACCTCTGTCCTGGTTTACTGGTTCTCATTGTATTTTATGCTAAATTTAATTTGACCATAGATTTAACTGATAAAATGTTCTTGCATGTCACCAACATTAAGAATTATGTACAAATACAAATCAAACGATTTCATTTTTGTTGATATGCATTAACATTTTGTTAGTTAAATCGTTGATCAAGATTTGACACAAACTATAAAGAGGACCAATAAACCAGGACCGAGCTAGTACATCTTACGTGGCCTGGCCGCCTGGGTACCACATGGACATTGGCAAGTCACCAAGTTGACCGGTGTTAGAGATGAAAGTTACTTTGTAACTGTAAGGGCACGTACAACAGTATCTAGTCAGCCGTCTGTAACGCTGGCCACGTAGGAAAATAACTGACGTGGAGGAGAGAGAAGAAGGAAAACGCTTGAGCCTGTGTGCAGAAATATAGACGGTCTACTCCCGCATGAATCGCTGCATATAGACGACTCAGTTTGCCATTGTACGAGTCCGTCGGCCTGATACATGTCGTGTTCATGGGCCAAACTATTACGAGCAGTTGGAGTTTCTACGGCCAACGTAACAGACATCCTGCTTTGAGTTTTACTAGCAAAAGGGCCCGTGCGTTGTAACGGGAGTTTTTTTCGTAATCTTCAATGGCTATGACCACATTTTGTTGCATCATCGAGATACAATATTACTCTCAATTTCGTGAAATTATGAACAATATTTTACATCATGAACATTTTTTAAACTTGTGCACACATTTTAAATCATGAAAATTTTTACAAATTTTCGAACAATTTCTAAAATAAAGAACATTTTTTTAATTCATAAAATTTTTATACTATTTGCAAAAAATTGTGAACATATTTTATTTTATTTTTCTATTTTATGTGCAAATTGACGAACCAAACGACGGATGAAAATATGATAATAAGTGACGTACGAAAAATGGGAGTAAGAAACATCCATGCCTTTAATAGAAAAGGAGAAGTACTAATTAATTGTGCACATAAAAATAATTAACATGCAAGAAAATATCATATTTAGAATCTACAAATTTTTCTGAGCTATTTTCATAAATAGCGTGCTAAATTTAGAGCTTGGGTTTGAAAGATATGAATATCTTAAAAAATACTTGAATCTGCAGACAAAAGTTTTTGAAGAAAATATTTTGGTTGTAACTGTACTGTAGACCATCTGTTAAGCGACACTTGGCAAGCTAGCTCTAAAATTTGATGGACATTTTTGTCAGATTCACGAATTTGTTTCGAATACACGATTTTTTTTTCGAAATCATGAACATGGTTTTATTATCGGATATATTTTTCCAAATTGTGATTTTTTTAAAATTTAAGAACAATTTTGTAAAATTACTAAAAAATTTTGAAACTGTGAAAAATTTATGATTTCCAAAATATTTTTGAATTCACAAATATTTTATAATTTCTCGAACATGTTTTTCAAAATCCGCAACATTTTGAAATTTGAGAAGGGAAAAACAAAATAAGAAATAAAAAAAACAAACAGGGGCGTCGCGCCTGCGGGCTGGCCCATGAACGCGCATTGGTGGAGGGGGGGTGCGTGAGCAAAATTGAGAGCAAATTTACAAAGCTTGGGGATCGAACCCCAGTCTCCGTGTGGAAAGAGACAAGCTCTAGCCACTGGGCTATATATGTGTCTATAAAATATATGTGGTATCACCTCTATAAAAGCAGTAATTACAGCGGAGACTTTGGAAATACCGAATCGTTTTTTGACTTACGGGTGGCATTGGTGGGTAATTTTTGTCAACTTATAGGGTAAATTACATGACGTATCACTAGAAACAATAGGTGCTTTATTAGTAGGTATAGATAGATATAGATATAGATTTTTGAAGATGTCTACAGATGACGTATACATATGCTATAGATACCAGGTGTCCGTACCGATGTACATGCCCTAAGTTGATGGTAAAGCTTACACCCCAAAAATGATGGATACTAGTACAAATTAGTTGGAAGTATATTTTAAGGGTGACAGGAAAATCTGAACAAAATAATTATTATTGCTTTAATTAACTAGATTCCGCCGTTCGGGTACCGCAAACTTCCTATCAAGCTTCGTGTGCATGCCAGTACCTATCAGTAGTGTTGCACCGACGATATATGACAAATGAATGAATGAATGTCGTTAAGATCCGATGACAAATCTCAAATCCTTTTCCATGCACGGAGCCACAAGACAGAATAAGATTCCGACCCTCCAATCAAATCAAAATTTCGTTAGACCAGAGAGAGAGAGAGCGAGAGAGAGAGCGGGAAGAGGAGTAAAGAAAGAGGCCACCGACGGCCATTGACAGCGGCGCCTCAACCGCCATTATTGGGACAAGAACGGATCACCTCACCAGACGGGTTAGTTTAGTTTAGTTTAATGCAAAGCACGAGCCGAGCCAGCTGCGCTGCGCGCACTCCATCGCTCCCACGCTGCGCACAGTTGCGGACACAAAGGTGGGGCAAATTTGACATATTTGACCTATAGACGAAATCAAATCACAGAATGAACTGTCCGTTGAACTATTTCACGCAGCTGACCCGTGGCGCCTAGCTCTCAGGCGCTGTACTAGTGATTTAGTAATTTTTGGATTACACGGGTACGACGCTGGCCGTGTAGCGCCTATCTGTGATGCGTTGCACAGTGTAGTGTGGCGCCGTCATGGCGGGCGCTACACAAAAGGGTCAGGTGTGTGAAATAGTTTCACGGACAGTTCATTCCGTGAATTGATTTCGTCCATAGGTCAAATTTGTCAAATTTGACCAAAGGTGGTGGCTTCCAGGAATCGCTCCGTGTACTTCCATGTGCGCAGTGGAGATTGCTTTTCTTGCTGAATAATTTTTTTAAAGATGATTGCTGCATAATTTTACATGTGCCTGCCCACCATCCTTCTTGCAAGATCTTAAGCCCACTTGCACCCATCCAACATTTGGATCCAAGGAAAGGAAAAATCACATCAATCCATAAAAAAAAACTGCTATATATCTTGTTTCCCTACTTGTTGTCGGTAGATCAAATGGAAGTTGAGAAAAGTTGTCCAACATGAATGTTAGGTAGCCCAAGCACGTCAATTGACACATTAGTGTGATGATATATGAATGAAAACCGACACTCTGTTGCATAAACTAGAAAAAAATGGGTGACATTTAATCATTTCCACGCGTCCTTTTCAAGCTCCTCATTCGACTTTTTAAAACACCAAGACCCCGTCCAAGTATTGTCGTTATTTAAAAGTTGAGAGAAAGTTCGGGCTTGGAATCAAACTTCACACCGGCTATTTCTTTACCTAGGAATTTCAGAAAATAATCTATTTCAAAATTCAAATGGAGACAATGAGATACACTGTGTTTCAAGTATGTCGGAATTCACGCACCATTGCTGTAGACTCTGAATTCTAAACAGATTTATACTTGTAGTGTGGTTGGTCGAGTAAATTGCAGGAGGTCGCCACATTTGTGGACCTTAGATTAAAAAAACCACGTTTCATTTTTCTGCAAAAGACCACTAGGTATTCAGTAATCTTTTTGCAAAAAAACACTAATCGATCAATACGCAGCGTTTGACGCAAAATTTGACGGATGGGGCCCAGTTGTAAGTGCTGACATGGCGGTCAAATGTCACATTGTTTGCCTATACTGTTAAGTTGGACAGGGGCTTTGACTTGCACGCGCAAACGCTCCTCGCCAGCTCCACCGACCGGCTCTCTGACCCCTCCTTCACGCGCCACCCTCGCTCGCATGTGCTCGTCCGTCCGCCACGCGAGCCCCCAGGGCACGTGTCACTGACAACAGAACCGACCCGTCAAGTTTTCCCTCAAACTTCTCTAATCGACCAATCAACATTTTCGCAAACCATCAGTGCAATGATGATGTTTTTTTTCAAAACAGATGAAACATGGTGGTTTCTTGATTCAGGGTCCACAAATGTGGTAGTTTTATGCAATTCACGCATGGTTGGTGAGCCCCCCTCCCCCCCCTCGATTTCCACAAAGTTATCTCGGTCTAACAATGACAAACTAGTGTGTTGCATAAACTAGAAAAGGGTGACATTTATTAATTTCTATATGTCCCTTTCAAACTCCTTATTCGAATGTTTAAAATACTAAAGACCCCTTCCAAGTATCGTCGTTATTTAAAAGTTGAGAGAAAGTTCAAACCTGGAACCAAACTTCACACCAGCTATTTCTTTCCCGTGTACTTAATTTTTGTATATGATTTGAAACCCAGGAATTTCAGAAAATCATCTATTTTAAATGAAAACAGTGAAAGTTGATTTGTTTATACAAAGGGGATACTCTATGACAAAAATTGACACGATAGTTTTTTGCTTTCTTGAACTTGGTTACTTATTTTGTAATTTGAACCTTATGGAAAGTAATTTTGCTTTGTACGTATTATATTTCATGATAAACATTGTCATGTCTATTTTGTATTTTGGATGTTAGTAGTTCTTTCTTTACGATGGTAAATATTACAAATGTTTGACTGGCAACATCATGAAATAATTTGTGTTCTAGATCGGAGGCAATACTATGTTAGTGCTTGGTATGCGGAATCGCAAATCAAGAGTTTTAGTTCTTCGATATCTTGCACGAACTTTTTTTCGACACTGGATTTAGATCAAATGGGGCCGGGCATCATTGTTGCAAGATCTTAAGCCCACTCGCACCATGAAATATTTGGATTCAAGGAAACGAATTCATATCAATCGACCCAAAAATATTTCCACATACCTTGTGTTTCTTACCATTTGTCGGTAGATTAAATGAAAGTTGGGAATAGTTGTCTAACATAAATGTTAGGTAGCCCAAGCACGTCAATTGGCACAAGAGAGTGATAATCATCTAATAGACTATGCTTTCTAATTTTAGAGCCCTCTCATTCAATTGAGGTTTTCTATTTTGGATTTGGTTCACGAGTTTCACTGGGCCAGCGATTTCTCAAGGATCTCTCTCGTTCAGTTAAAGTATTCAACATTGGATTTGATTTATGATTTTGAGTGGGTCAACGATTTCTCAAACTAATTAGTAGCAACCAGCCTAAGAAACACATAAGTACCGTGCATTCTCACACCATTTAGAAAAAAGAAGCGTCAACATGTGACGTTGTGGCATCAATATAATACATGTGGCCACCAATGCAAGAAAACTTCCCGAAATAAGTACGAGCTAATTAGCTGATAATACAGAATCATACCACCAAGAAATCCCGTCAAAACAACGCGTTATAAAATAGGATTTTCATCATTTATGCCATTAGTTGTGTCTCACTACCCAGTTTTGCCATCAAAAGATATAACAGCTAAAAAATACCATCATTTCGTGAGATGCTTGCTCAAAAATGATATTAGATACCTAAAAATGTCATGGTTCCATTAGATGTTTGCTAAAAATGCCGTTAGACATCGTTGCTATCATGTCAAACCCATCAAACATGTTATGTGACAGAAATACCCCTAGACCCACATGTCATCTCTCTCTATCTCACAATGATAAGTGTGGGCCCCACGTGTCAGGAGGAAGCAAACAAATAATTTTAGAGGAAAATAAGAACGTTGTTGGGATCAAGTGGGACCCACATGTTATCGTAGTGAGATAGAAGGAGAGCTGACATGTTGGTCCATGGTTATTTTGGTCATTATGACATGATAAACATGCTTTGAGATGACAACAATGATGTCTAGTGGTATTTTTGAGCATGCGTGTAGCAGAGCGATATCATTTTTGAGAAGTTAAAATTTCTAGTGGCAAAATTAAGAAGTGGGACACAAATTAATGGCATAAATAATAAAAACCCTATAAAAACACCATCTTTCCTACGAGCCAAACCAAATAACAAACAAAGTTTATGGAAATCCCGACAACACCAACAACACATCGCGCGCTCAACCCTTCTAGTATATTTAGGAAACCCGACAGTCGGTCGCATAAACTAGAAAAAGGGTGAGATTTGATAATTTTCATAAGCCCTTCTCAAACTCCTTATTCAAAATTTTAAACATCAAGACCCTTCCCAGGTACCGTCGTTATTTAAAAGTTGCGAGAAAGTTCAGACTTGGAATCGAACTTCACACCGGTTATTTTTTTTCTCGAATACGCACGAGTGTGCGTACTTTATATTAAAGGAGAGAGAGAGGGGGGTGGGGGTTAAAGAGCCCCTCCACGTTGGGTTTACATATGCATACATACACCCAACTTCACGCGTTCGAGTTTACATGGTGCTATCCTCTCGCGTCACGGCCCACTATTAGAGCTCAAAGAAAGCTCTCCATGTCCGCCTAGATAATGCCCGCTGATTTCCATGATCTACTCTCGACCTCACTTCTACGGAGTACACTTTCCACCGGTGGTGTTGCACCAACAAACACAATCGCATTACGATGCTTTCATAGTTTCCACGTCACTAGCAGGGCTAGGGCATGGACACCCTTCCCTTCTCCGTTGTTTCCACCCTTACTCATGCACCATTCTATAAGTCTTGTAGCCCCTGTTGGGATCCATTCTTGTTTGTTCATTGCCGTGCAGACTCGGGTCCATACCTCCCTCGCAAGGACACATTGGACGAGGATGTAATCGACGGTTTCCTCTGCTTGGTCGCAGAACGGACATGCTTCTTGATGGTCTACTATACCTCGTCCTAGTCTGTCTGAGATCCAACATCTGTTTCGTAGGGCAATCCATGCAAAGAACCTGCATCTCAGCGGCACCCTCGACTTCCAAATGAATCGTGCACTTAATTTTCGCGTATGATTTAAAACCCAGGAATTTCAGGAAACCATCCATTTTCAAACGAAAACAATGAAATACACCGCATTTCAAGTAGTATGCTAAACCGATTCATGCTCGTAGGAGCATGGTTGGTGAGCCCCCTCCCCCTGGTTTGCACAAATGTTCTTTCGGTCTAACAACAATCACATGCCCATCGATTTGATGCCAACTCACATGCAACACGCATGGTGCACATGGCATTTCCGTTTCCTAGCCAATAAAAAAGCACACAGATCAACAAAACCAGCGGGAAAAAAAAACCCACTGACTGATAGGGAAAGGAGCGGCAGGTAGGGGGGCATTTCGGTCCAGCCTCGAGGCGCCGACACATCCAACGGCTGCAGCCGGTCACCCGGCCCCACCGCCAGCGACCGCGACGGGTCACTCCAGCCTGTGCCCAGCGCCGCGACGCGGACGTCCCCGCTCCCGCGTCTCCCCATCCGACGTCCGAGAGGCCTCCCCCTCCCCATCCGACGGCCGAGCCGGGCGACGGGCGGTAGCCGGTGGGTGGGGGGAGGGGGATGAGGCGACCGCGACTCCACCTCACCTACTGGGCTGAACTGGCCGAGCGCGTGCGTATGTAAGAGGGGAGGAGTGGAGGAGGAGCGGCGGCATTGGAGCAGCAGCAGCGAGCTGAGAGAGGGCGAGAGCGGGAGCGAGCTCGCGGGGGATCTGGGAATGGTGGCGATCTCCACCGACTCCTCCTCCCGGATCTAGAGCGGCCCTCTTTCGGTGCCTCGCTCGCGCGCGCTCGCTCGAGTGGGAGACCGCCGCCGGTGGGGCGTGAGGGCGGAGAGGAGAGATGGCGGCCAACCGGGGGATGGTCGCGGGGTCGCACAACCGCAACGAGTTCGTCATGATCCGCAACGACGGCGACGCGCCCGCCCCGGTACGTTTTATTTGCCTCCCCCCCTCTCTCTCTTCCTCTTCCTGCCTGCCTCAATTTGTCGGTGCCATTTCCGTTCGTCACGGCTCGTTCATGCGGTGCGCCTCTCCGCGCGTCGGTGGATCGATCTGGTGTGCGTGGATCTAGGTTGCGGTGTTTAGCTGTAACAGCTCCAATCCCCCCCGATTACGTATGAATCTGTGGGGGTGCTCGTAGCAGTGCGCTGGATTCCTAGATTTGCCGCATTTCCCCTCTCCGTTAGTGGTGGGTTGGCCCCGTTCGTGTGAGGAATTGACGAGCGGTGGAGCAATCGGGAGATGTTATCTGTTCCAGGCCTCACCGACATATCGGGACAATGTTTAGTCTTCACCGATGAGCCCACCTTACCCTAACATCGCGCAATTCATGCCGTTCCCGGCACTTGGATCATAGTTTCAACTTTTAACCCAAACAGATGATCAGTTGATGCTACACGGGGGATTGCTGTGTCTCCTGGCAACCTGTGTGATTTCGTACGGGTGTGCGTGCTGACCTTTTTTCATCTCGCTGATGCAGGGTAAGGAGGTCAAAGGCACGGTTGGTCAGGCCTGCCAGATATGTGGCGACACTGTTGGCGTTTCGGCCACTGGTGACGTCTTTGTCGCCTGCAACGAGTGCGCCTTCCCGGTCTGCCGCCCTTGCTACGAGTATGAGCGCAAGGATGGGGTCAAATGCTGTCCTCAGTGCAAGACTCGATACAAGAGGCTCAAAGGTTTGTTCCTATACAACATGTTGATTTGTTATGTCATCTGTATGAGAATTGCATATGGAAGTCTGCTTTATACTATGAGCCAAAGTCAGGGTATACTGGTCGTTCCTTTTTCCTCGACATATAAAACTAAACCCGTCGCCCTCATATTCTTATGTTTTTGTTTATAAATCATGCTAATGGATGTATACATCACTTGTTGGCAAAATTCAGGTAGCCCCCGGGTTCCGGGAGATGAGGAGGAAGAAGATGTTGACGACCTGGACAATGAGTTCAACTATAAGCAAGGGAATGGCAAAGGTCCAGAGTGGCAAGGAGAAGACATTGATTTGTCTTCATCCTCTCGCCATGAACCTCATCATCGTATTCCTCGGCTCACAAGTGGGCAACAGGTAAATACCTATCATTCAGACACTTGGTTTTCTCATGCATTCATGAAAGCTGAGTTTGTTTCCGTGAGAACTCCTTGCTCTTGTGCATTAATGCATTGAAAATATTTTTCAGATGTCTGGGGAAATCCCTGATGCTTCCCCTGATCGCCACTCTATCCGCAGCCCAACGTCAAGCTATGTCGATCCAAGTGTCCCAGGTATATTCTTATCTGTCATAATAGCATCTTTTGGAAATTTGTCCGGTCATCTGATGAAAATATTAACATTTCTCTACTATGATATCAGTTCCTGTGAGGATTGTGGACCCTTCCAAGGACTTGAACTCCTATGGGCTTAACAGTGTTGACTGGAAGGAAAGAGTTGAAAGCTGGAGGGTTAAGCAGGACAAAAACATGATGCAGGTGACCAATAAATATCCAGATGCAAGAGGAGGAGGAGACATGGAAGGAACTGGCTCAAATGGTGAAGATATGCAAATGTATAAATAACCTTTCTCCATTATAATCAATGACCATTTTGATAGCTTTATGTTTCTGAGTTGATTAGGGTCTATAATTTTTGTTTTGACTTTGCTTTACCTGTGGTGTTGTTGCAGTTTGATGTTCGATTGGAAATGACTTGATGAAACTGAGATATCTGTACTTTTGTCTTTGGCAGGGTTGATGATGCACGTCTACCTCTGAGCCGTATAGTGCCTATTCCTGCAAACCAGCTCAACCTCTACCGGATAGTGATCATTCTCCGACTTATCATCCTGTGCTTCTTCTTCCAGTATCGTGTCAGTCATCCAGTGCGTGATGCTTATGGGTTATGGCTAGTGTCGGTTATCTGTGAGATTTGGTTTGCCTTGTCTTGGCTTCTGGATCAGTTTCCAAAATGGTACCCAATCAACCGTGAAACATACCTTGACAGGCTTGCATTGAGGTAAGTTACGACAAACGGGTCTCTACATTTGTTCATGATTTTTGGCACCATAACATCTTTCATTAACACTGTGTCCTGGGGTGCATAATCTAATGTTGCAGGTATGATAGGGAGGGAGAGCCATCACAGCTGTGTCCCATTGATATCTTTGTCAGTACAGTGGATCCACTGAAGGAACCTCCCCTGATCACAGCAAATACTGTTCTGTCCATTCTTGCTGTGGATTACCCTGTCGACAAAGTGTCATGCTATGTTTCTGATGATGGTTCGGCTATGTTGACGTTTGAGTCGCTCTCAGAAACTGCAGAATTTGCTAGGAAGTGGGTTCCATTTTGCAAGAAGCACAACATTGAACCAAGGGCCCCAGAGTTTTACTTTCAGCAAAAAATAGATTACCTCAAGGACAAGATCCAGCCTTCTTTTGTGAAGGAAAGACGAGCAATGAAGGTAAGCTACAAGCCACATGGTTAGATTGCTCTTTCCCCAAATTCTGCTTGGATATTAACTTTGGGGTATGCTTTGTTTCAGAGAGAGTATGAAGAATTTAAAATACGAATCAATGCACTTGTTGCCAAAGCCCAAAAAGTGCCTGAAGAGGGGTGGACCATGGCTGATGGCACCGCTTGGCCTGGGAATAACCCTAGGGACCATCCTGGCATGATTCAGGTACTTTTTACTTCAATGCGTCTGCCATTTGAAAATAATGTCAACTTAATTTGAATCTTATGGATTAAACTTGCTTTTCATGGAATTCAGGTGTTCTTGGGGCACAGTGGCGGCCTTGACACTGATGGTAATGAGTTGCCACGGCTTGTGTATGTCTCTCGTGAAAAGAGACCAGGTTTCCAGCATCACAAGAAGGCTGGTGCAATGAATGCATTGGTATGTGTTCTCTTCCGCGAATTTGCTTGTGTACATTGCATTGGATTTTATCTGGTTCGTTGCTAATTATACGATTGCATATCTTTTGCTGGTTGGCAGATTCGTGTGTCTGCCGTGTTGACAAATGGTGCCTATCTTCTTAATGTGGATTGTGATCACTACTTCAACAGCAGCAAAGCTCTTAGAGAAGCAATGTGCTTCATGATGGATCCCGCTCTCGGAAGGAAAACCTGCTATGTCCAATTTCCACAAAGATTTGATGGAATTGATTTGCACGATCGATATGCTAATCGCAACATTGTTTTCTTTGATGTAAGTCTGGTGGTGTCTGTGTTCATCATGATGACAACACTTTCTTGTCTCTTACATGGTTTTCCTCTTTGCAGATCAACATGAAAGGTTTAGATGGCATTCAGGGTCCAATGTATGTCGGAACAGGATGCTGTTTCAACAGGCAGGCCTTGTATGGCTATGATCCTGTATTAACTGAGGCTGATTTGGAACCTAACATTGTTGTTAAGAGCTGTTGCGGTGGCAGAAAGAAAAAGAGCAAGAGCTATATGGATAACAAGAACCGGATGATGAAGAGAACTGAGTCTTCTGCTCCCATCTTCAACATGGAAGATATAGAAGAGGGTATAGAAGGTATGTGCTTGCAATTTTTACCTTAACATTTATTCTTGGCATCTGAAGACAAGCGCTGTATATACTGCATCACTAAAACATTATGCTTCTATTTCGTCTTCGCTTTGGTTCTTGAGATTCTGAGTTATGACTTGCTTCAGCTAACCACTCTTTCTGAATCTCATCAGGTTATGAGGATGAAAGGTCAATGCTTATGTCCCAGAAGAGATTGGAGAAGCGATTTGGTCAGTCTCCTATATTTACTGCATCCACCTTTATGACTCAAGGAGGCATACCACCTTCAACAAACCCAGCTTCTCTACTAAAGGAAGCCATCCATGTCATCAGCTGTGGATACGAGGACAAGACCGAATGGGGAAAAGAGGTTAGTTTGAGAGTCATAGTTTTCCGTCATTCTTTTCTCTATGCGGAGATACAAAACTGGAAGTGAGATTTTCTTCTATTTTGTTTCAGATTGGCTGGATCTATGGTTCAGTTACTGAAGATATTCTTACTGGGTTTAAAATGCACGCAAGAGGGTGGATATCAATCTACTGCATGCCACCCCGGCCTTGTTTCAAGGGTTCTGCGCCAATCAATCTGTCTGACCGTCTTAATCAAGTGCTGCGATGGGCCCTTGGGTCAGTTGAAATTCTGTTTAGCAGACATTGTCCTATCTGGTACAATTACGGTGGGCGGTTGAAACTTCTGGAGAGGGTGGCTTACATCAACACCATTGTTTACCCATTAACATCCCTCCCACTTATCGCCTACTGTGTGCTTCCTGCTATCTGCCTCCTCACCAACAAATTTATCATCCCCGAGGTTAGTCATAAAAAAGAAACCATTTCACATGTGCAGAGCTATGTTCCTCTTGTTAAATCTCGCATTTCTAAAACCCTCTTGTGTGATGTTGATATATTCTTCTTTCTGATATGCAGATCAGTAATTATGCTGGGATGTTCTTCATTCTCATGTTTGCGTCCATCTTCGCCACCGGTATACTGGAGCTCCGATGGAGCGGTGTCGGCATCGAGGACTGGTGGAGAAACGAGCAGTTCTGGGTCATTGGTGGCACATCTGCCCATCTTTTCGCGGTGTTCCAGGGTCTGCTCAAGGTGCTGGCCGGGATCGACACCAACTTCACCGTCACCTCCAAGGCGAACGACGAGGACGGCGACTTCGCCGAGCTATACGTGTTCAAGTGGACCAGTCTCCTGATCCCTCCGACCACCGTCCTCGTGATCAACCTGGTGGGCATGGTGGCAGGCATATCGTACGCCATCAACAGCGGGTACCAGTCCTGGGGCCCGCTCTTCGGAAAGCTCTTCTTCTCGATCTGGGTGATCCTGCATCTCTACCCCTTCCTCAAGGGTCTCATGGGGAAGCAGAACCGCACGCCGACCATCGTCATCGTCTGGTCCATCCTCCTCGCCTCCATCTTCTCCCTCCTGTGGGTGAAGATCGACCCGTTCATATCCGACACCCAGAAGGCCGTCGCCATGGGGCAGTGCGGCGTCAACTGCTGATCGGATCATCGGCGCTCAGGAGTGAGTATCTGCCCCCCTCGTGTAAATACCGGAGGGGGTTAGATGGGATTTTTTGGTTGTAGATGAAGACGGAAGGAGTTTATCTAAATTAATTGTTGCCCCCTTTGTTGGCCGCCAGTGCTGCTGAGAACCACTGCCTACGAAACCTGCAGCAGCGTACATTGTGATTTCTTTTCTCCTTTTTCCCCCCATTTGTGATGCCCGTTCTTTGTTGTTTAGAGTATATTATGTCAGAATTGTATTTATACACACTATGACACCGACTATTTATACAAGGCAGCTGTTGCATCAACTCTTCTGGGATTCTAGTGTCAACCGTGCCATGGATTATGAATCTTCTACAACTCTATTGTCGACCGTGCCATGGAATATGAATTACCATGCATCTGCCTGATTGCATGATGCTAGCTTGATTGTGATTGCATGATGCTAGCTTGATTGTGATTGTTCTCTGCGTTAGATAAAAATTTGGCATGAATGGATGTGGCAATGTTTCAGTTGATAATGTTTGGTCAATTCAACTGCTGCTGTTAGCTTGCTTTGATGCTTGAAACACTGCCATTCGACACCGAGCTGTGCAGCCTATGAGACCCAGGCCCATTCGCAAGAGCAGAGAATTTGGCTCATGAAACCGAAGGACGTGTTTGGTTACGTACATATACTTGTCCTAACTGAGCATATGCAGATAAAAAACCAACATCTGCATGTTGATTGGTTGCCTGCATCCCCTCTAGCCTGCAAAAATGGAAGGTTTGTTGTTTGGTTGCAGACTTGTTTTAGGGGAAATACAAGTCCAGTTGTTTGGTTACATCTAGGACAGTTGTGTGGTAACCTCCTTCTCGATGTGATGAGGTTACCAGAGGCACACATGAAAAGAACTCAACTAGAGCAACAGATCAAACTTGGGTGTTCATAGTTCCTCCGCTTGGCGATTGGGTGTTCTTGCGCCGGCACTTCCACCAATGGTGGCACAACCTCCTTGCCCTTCTCCAATGGTGACACGATCTCCTTGTCCTTATCCATCTGCATTATTAACAACATGTCGTTCAATGGTCAACATTTATTCATGTTGGCCTAACGCTCCTACATTAACCCACCGTACTAACCCAGCACCACACTCAAACCCCATCTGTTTCACCACCTCTCCTCTTCCACCTCTCTGTTTCACCACCTCTCCCTCGTCATGAACTCCAACTCCAACCCCAACCCTTTCCCTAGGGCATTGGATGGAGGGCCTTCTTCCTTGAGTACTCGCTTGGTGACTGCAAGAAGTTGGAGCACACCATGGAAGTGTGCTCGAACTTCAGCAACATCGATGACATGCACAAGGAGGCCGACACTGTCATGAAGAAGGCTACGCCGGACGAGCTGAAGACACTGATTCCGGACCCAACCAAGGGTGCCATGTCAATGGACATCCTGCGCTGGGCTATGAATCAGGTAGACTCCGGCGACACTGGACAGAGGGCAAGATGGGCCAAATACTGGCAGTATAAGGCACCTCAAGACCAGCGTGCCGCGGCGTACTGGAGTAGGACGTTCAGGTCGTCGGAGGCAGACAACAACGAGGTGCAGATTGTAGCCAGGGCGCCGGCGGTAGGCGACCGTGCAAGACCCATCGTTCTTGACGAAGACAATGAGGGAGGAAAGAAGATGGCCACGCCCCTCCGCCGCTCAACGCGACTCCAGGATCGCCGCGGCTAGACAAGAGAGTTTGTACCCCAATCCCCACCCTTGATGTAATAAAAAATGACCTATGACCCATAGAAGTCATCGATGCAAAGTCGATCGATGGAAGTGCTCTAATCCAATCCTCCACCCCGATGTGTTCATTCCCCTCCCTAACTCTCCAATCACGTGCTCAAATCTAATCTAGCCCGAGTCAAAAGCAGTAAATCTACAGAGAGTGCGAGGACTTTATGAAGGAAATATGCCCTAGAGGCAATAATAAAGTTATTATTTATTTCCTCATATCATGATAAATGTTTATTATTCATGCTAGAATTGTATTAACCGGAAACATAATACATGTGTGAATACATAGACAAACATAGTGTCACTAGTATGCCTCTACTTGACTAGCTCGTTGATCAAAGATGGTTGAGTTTCCTAGCCATAGACATGAGTTGTCATTTGATTAACAGGATCACATCATTAGGAGAATAATGTGATTGACTTGACTCATTTCTGTTAACGTAGCACTTGATCGTTTAGTTTACTGCTATTGCTTTCTTCATGACTAGTGACACTATGCGTCGGTAGCTTCATCAACATCATCATCACCCCGTCGTGCTGACGAAACTCTCCCTCGAGCTCTACTGGAACGTGAGTTCGCAGGACGTCACCGAGCTGAACGTGTGCTGAACGCGGAGGTGCCGTACGTTCGATACTGAGGATCGGTCGATCGTGAAGACGTACGACTACATCAACCGCGTTGTCATAACGCTTCCGCTTAACGGTCTACGAGGGTACGTGGACGACACTCTCCCCTCTCGTTGCTATGCATCACCATGATCTTGCGTGTGCGTAGGATTTTTTTTTGAAATTACTACGTTCCCCAACAGTGGCATCCGAGACAGATTTATGCGTAGATGTTATATGCAAGAGTAGAACACAAGTGAGTTGTGGGCGATACAAGTCATACTGCTTACCAGCATGTCATACTTTGGTTCGGCGGTATTGTTGGATGAAGCAGCCCGGACCGACATTACGCGTACGCTTACGCGAGACTGGTTCTACCGACGTGCTTTGCACATAGGTGGCTGGCGGGTGTCAGTTTCTCCAACTTTAGTTGAACCGAGTGTGGCTATGCCTGGTCCTTGAGAAGGTTAAAACAACACTAACTTGACGAACTATCATTGTGGTTTTGATGCATAGGTAAGAACGGTTCTTGCTCAGCCCGTAGCAGCCACGTAAAACTTGCAACAACAAAGTTGAAAGGGCATTTCCCTACTTTATGTTTTGGATGATGATGACAACCCTTTGTTGGTCTAATCTTGTGCTAAATGTTTCAGGTTCTCGGTGCTCAGGCCTACATCGGATAGCTTTTCTCTCTCGTAGGAAAAGATCGAAGACGGAGTCCTCTACGCTTTTTATCTCTTTGGTCGTAGGGAACCCGTACTATCAAGAGGGAATCCACATTGGAAAGAGTTGGGGGAATCTGTTCACGTACACCTTCCTCACCCCTCTCTTGTCTTCCTCAGGTGTGAGAGAGAGCGTTCCCCTTTTTCTTCTGACTGCTTGCTGTGGCTTCCCAGCGGTTGTACCGCTCGCCCGAGCGGTTGTACCGCTGACTCTTGGCGCCTACCTGTCTTGATCGAGCGGTGGTACCACTGCCTCCGGGCGGTGGTACCGCCACCAGGCTCAGCAAAGACCTGCAGCAGTGGTTCCGGCCATGCATCGCCCAAGTACCGGTCAAGTTTCTGTTTTGATGCGGTTCTCGGGCGGTGGTGGCCCGGTTGGTCCGGTTGTTCCTCGTTGACCGGTACCACTGGTGGTCTGAGCGGTTCTTCCGCTCAGAACTTAGCCGCCCAAGTGCTCAAGGCCATGCGGTTGCACCGGTCCTGCACCGCCCAACTACCGCCCTCAGGGGTGACTCCTTTCTGTTTCAGTGCGGTAGTTGAGCGGTGGCTGGGCGGTTGGTCCGGTTCTTCACTAAACCGGTACTACCGCCAGGTGGCCCGGTTGTACCGCCTGGTAGGGTTCTGCCGATACACCATGAGTCCCGGTTGTACCGGGACAAGGACCGGTTGTACCGATGCAGTGCTGAAAACGCAGTAACGGTTGGATTTTCTAGGGTTGCTATATAAGGTGGTTCTTCCACGTACCACTCTCACCTCTTACCTCTCTCACTCCACCATTAATGCTCTCAAGCTCTCTTTGCCCGATCTCTCTCTCTAGCCACTCAAACTTGTGGATTTGCTAGGGATTGAAGGAGGAGACCTAGATCTACACTTCCACCAAAGGATATTTGCTTCCCCCCATACTTTCTTGTGTGGATTTTGTTACTCTTGGGTGTTTGAGCACCCTAGACGGTTGAGGTCACCTCGGAGCCATATTCCATTGTGGTGAAGCTTCGTGGTTTCGTTGGGAGCCTCCAATTAAGTTGTGGAGAGAGCCCCAACCTTGTTTGTAAAGGTCCGGTTGCCGCCTCCAAGGGCACCAATAGTGGAATCACGACATCTTGCATTGTGTGAGGGCGTGAGGAGAATACGGTGGCCCTAGTGGCTTCTTGGGGAGCATTGTGCCTCCACACCACTCCAACGGAGACGTACTTCCTATCAAAGGGAAGGAACTTCGATAACACATCCTCGTCTCCACCGGCTCCACTCTTGGTTATCTCGTGCTTTTACTTGTGCAAGCTTATTTGTGCTATATCTCTTGCTTGCTTGTGTGCTTATCATTGTTGCATCATATAGGTTGCTCACTTAGTTGCACATCTAGACAACCTACTTTGATGCAAAGTTCAAATTGTTAAAGAAAAGCTAAAAATTGTTAGTTGCCTATTCACCCCCCTCTAGTCAACTATATCGATCCTTTCAATTGGTATCAGAGCCTCGTCTCTTGTTTAAGGACTTTACCATCCGAAGAGTATGGTTGATGTCGTAGAAGGTGCGGAGGAGCACTCCGGTGCAAATCCGGTCTCTTCTACTGGAGATGGGGGAACCGCGGTCTCACGTGAGGAGTTCAATGTGGCATTGGAAACATTGGAAACCTCCATGACGACCGAGGTCAAAGGCATGTTTTATGAATTCTTAGAAGGGCTTAAACTTTCCACCGCACCGTTGAAAGTGGGTGATCCCGCCAACAAGGTGAAGGATGCTACCTCCGACAAGGGGGAAGCTACTAGCGAGAAAGCCCTTCCGTCCAGTGGTAAAAGTGGCACCGGCATCTTTGCCCATGTGGAACCTCCACTTGTCTATGGTGGACCGATTCCTTCTACTCACTTGAATCATGCCGGTCCTCCCCCCAAGATTGATAAAAAGGAGGATTTTGATTCTTGGGTCTATCATTTTAAGCGTCATTTAAATCATGTGAACACTAACCTTTGGAGAATAATTGAAGAAGGTTTTTATCCGCATGACCGAAGCAACTTCACTCCTAGAGAAGCCGTGGATGATCAATTCAATGAGAATGCTCTCTTCATCATCCAAGAAGCAATCCCTCCCGAAGACCTTCCTCATCTCCGGCCCTACTCTTTGGCCAAAGACGCTTGGCGCCAAGTGGTTTCTCTCTATCGGGAAAGCGCAAGCATTCAACGTTCCAACTATGAAGTGGTACAAGATGAAGCCGATGAGTTTGCAATGAAAGAAGATGAAGAACCTCGTGAGCTCTATCGGAGAGTTACCAAGCTCGCGGTCTCTCTCCGGGATCATGGAAATAAGGACACAGATGGCAATTGGATCAAGCGCAAATTCCTCAAGGCAATGATGCCCTACCACAAAGCCATGTCCTCCGTCATTCGTCAAAGGCCGGGCTTCCACACCTTGTCCTCAAGTGAGGTGTTAGATGAGTTTGTGGCTATGAGCATATTGGACAAGACCGCCGACAATGCGGTGCTTCGGTCTCAAAGAGCAAAAAGGCCCAACCTTGCATTGAAGGCCAAGGTCTATGTCGAAGAAGTGGAAGAGGAGGAAGAAGAGGAGAGCAACCTCGAAGATACAAAGTATGCCTATCATGAACACATGGCACTTGCTTCAAGGCAATTTTGGAGCAAGAAGAACTCAAGGCCCAACTTCAAAAAGAACAATTCAAGTGGCTCAAAGGGCAAGCAACGAGTGAGGACTTGCTTCAATTGTGGCAATGTGAGCCACTTTGTTGCGGAGTGCCCTTATGAGAAGAGGGAATACAACGGTGGCAAGCTCATCCGTAAGGACAAGGCCAAGTCGTTCCCCAATAAGAGCAACTTCACCAAGAAGACTCCTCCCAAGGCATTGGTGGTACAAGAAGAGTACAATGAGGATGATGACGATGATGAAGATGGTGAGTCGGTTGCCATGGCCTCCGTTGCCATTGCGACGACTCCACGGGCGTCTCTCTTCGACTCACCAAATGAGAGCATCACCGCCAAGTGCCTCATGGCTAAAGCCACTGAGGGAGTCCTGGATTAGGGGGTGTCCAGATAGCCGGACTATACCTTCAGCCGAACTCTTGGACTATGAAGATACAAGATTGAAGACTTCGTCCCATGTCCAGAAGGGACTTTCCTTGGCATGGAAGGCAAGCTTGGCGATATGGATATGTAGATCTCCTACCATTGTAACCGACTCTGTGTAACCCTAACCCTCTCCGGTGTCTATATAAACCGGAGGGTTTTAGTCCGTAGGACAACATACAATCATACCATAGGCTAGCTTCTAGGGTTTAGCCTCCTCGATCTCGTGGTAGATCTACTCTTGTACTACCCATATCATCAATATTAATCAAGCAGGACATAGGGTTTTACCTCCATCGAGAGGGCTCGAACCTGGGTAAAACTTCGTGTCCCTTGTCTCCTGTTACCATCTGCCTAGACGCACAGTTCGGGACCCCCTACCCGAGATCCGCTGGTTTTGACACCGACATTGGTGCTTTCATTGAGAGTTCCTCTGTGTCGTCGCCATAAGGAAGGATGCCTCGTCCCATCTTTAAAGACGGCACCGTCGCTAAAAGAGCTTTGGCTATCGGCCAAACTCTCCGACTAGGTGGTTTTCTTATGACCGCCTGTTCGGCTGCTACGCCAATGATGACCTCTCGGGTCATCAAAAGCAATCTTCATATCAGCTCAGAACTCGCCGAGCAGTTAGATCCAATGGAGCTCTCTTCCATGAACGAGCTCTTGGATCGCATCGCCGCCCTGGGGGTCGCTACAGATTACGACCAGGTTGGGCCTAAACCCGATCTAAGAGAAATTAACTCTCCCCAAGTCACCCATCATGTTGCCGTGGTAGAGGGGCAGTGCGGCGACCCTCCATCTATCTTAAGGACCAACTACGTCCGGATTCCCGATCCCTCCAAGCCGGATATGCGCGGAGGGAAGGATGTAATTCAAGACCTGAACTTAGAATCAGGCGACATGCTAGATTCATTAGACAACATCCAAGAGTCCAAACTTCAGAGTTCGGAAACTCCTTGGCCTCTGAGTCTTAGATTGGGTGAGGTTTCGGGTTTAATAACTCCCGCCCACCCGAACATAAGCGACCTATCCCAAATCAGGCAACAGCCCGAAGAAACAGTACATCATTACTGGGCCAGATTCCTCCTGGTTATGAACAGGATAAAGGAGTGCCACGAGGGAGACACAATCTCAATCCTCTGCAATAATTGCACGAACAAGGGAATCCTCAACGCCATAAGTCGTCGTGATATTACATGCCTTGCTGACTTGGCATCCATAGTACAAAAGTACTGTGCGATGGAAAGCGCCTGGAAAACCGAAATAAAATTTTGGGATAATCCGGCCCTAAATAGAAACCCCGTCCGAAACAAAAGGGTGCATCATCGACAGACACCCGGGTTAAACACCAAAAAACAAAAACCCTCTACAGGGCATGGAACCATACTGGAAGGATGACTTAATGGACCCTGTAAAATTCATAGTACAGAGGGCGCCACGCCAACTCATAGCCTTAGAGCATGTTGGATACTCCGGCAGGTGGCCAAAATTGGCGAGGATCTCCTAATTCCAGAGGCCGCAGAAAGCCACCCCAGGGTCACCAGTACAGTCTTAACAGTCTTCGAGACTTTCGCATCAAATAATATGCGAAAAAGAACACTCCGCAACCTTGCCAAAGTCTACCAAGTAGCAACAATAAACCCATGGAGTGACACGGCTATTACTTTTAATGCCAGTGATGAACCTAAATTCCGAACAACCCGAGCACCAGCCGCACTGGTCCTCAGTCCAATAGTGGACGACTTTCGCCTCACCAAGGTACTCATGGATGGAGGCAGCGGATTGAACCTCATTTACGAGGAAACCCTTCAAAAAATGGAAATAGACTGGAACCGCATTGAGCGAAGCAGCACAACCTTTAGAGGAATAATCCCCAGTCGGGAAGCGCGTTGTATAGGAAAAATCACACTAGATGTGGTGTTCGGCACGCCGGATAATTACAGGTCCGAAGAGGTCACGTTCCATGTGGCCCCATTCAGTAGCGGATACCACGCTCTGCTCGGGCGGGAAGCATTTACAATCTTCCAAGCAATACCCCATTACGGGTACATGAAGCTCAAGATGCCCGGGCCAAATGGAATCATCACTCTCGCTAGTGATCCGGACATAGCACTCCGCGCCGAAAATAAGACAGCCGCACTGGCCCTTGAGGCACTATCCGAAGCCCTAGCGGCTGAGGAGCTGACTGCGCTACGCTCCACGGTGAACAGGGACGATGTGATACTCGACAAGAGATCCAAGTCCACCTCCTTCAAACCAGCAGACGAAATAGTCAAATTCCAGGTCCATCCAACGGACCCCAATAAAACAGCTTCCATCGGGGCGCAATTAAACCCTGATGTAGACGCCGCACTGCGAGAATTCCTACGTGAAAATTGGGACATCTTCGCCTGGCACCCTTCAGACATGCCAGGAATCCCACGCAGGCTGGCCGAACATAGCTTAAATATCCTAAAAGGATTCAAACCTGTCAAACAAGCTCTTCGGCGTTTTTCCGAACCTAAGAGACAGGCCATGGGAGAGGAGCTAGCTAAGCTATTGGAGGCCGGATTCATCAGAGATATAAAACATCCGGACTGGCTAGCAAACCTGGTGATGGTACCAAAGAAGGACAAATCCTGGCGCCTGTGCGTTGATTTTAAAGACCTTAACAAGGCTTGCCCAAAGGATCCCTTCCCCCTCCCCCGCATTGATCAAATCATCAACGCCACCGCAGGACACGATTCGTTGTGTTTCCTTGACGCATGTTCCGGCTACCATCAAATCAAGATGGCAGAATCAGACCAAGCCGCAACGGCATTCATCACACCATACGGCCCATTCTGCTTCAACACGATGCCCTTTGGGCTCAAAAACGCCGGCGCAACATATCAGCGCATGATTCAAACATGTCTGGCAAACCAGATCGGCAAAACAGTGGAGGCATACGTGGATGATGTGGTCGTAAAAACAAGACATGTCGAATCTCTAGTAGACGACTTGAGGCTTACATTTGACAATCTCTGAACATACGACATCAAGCTCAACCTGGAAAAATGCATTTTCGGCGTTCCAGCCGGAAAGCTCTTGGGCTTCATTGTATCCGGTAGAGGAATTGAAGCAAATCCTGCCAAGATCCGAGCTTTGTCACAATTGGATATCTCAAAGGACCTCAAACAAATACAAAAATTAACAGGATGCGTGGCGGCTCTAAGCCGCTTTATCTCCCGCCTGGGAGAAAAGGCACTACCTCTCTACCGCCTCCTTCGGCGCACCGAACACTTTGAGTGGACGGATGCCGCCACGGCCGGACTCGACGAAATAAAGGCCATATTGGCAACAAACCCAGTCCTGGCTTCGCCAAATATTGGCGAACCAAACTATTGTACATTGCAGGAACCCATCAGGTTGTAAGCGTAGTGCTCGTTATCGAATGAGAAATGGACGAACACAAATCCCCCCTTCAAAAGCCGGTCTACTATGTGTCCACTGTCCTCACTCCATGCAAATCACGGTACCCGCATTATCAAAAGATTGCATACGTGGTATTCATGGCAACCTGGAAGCTGCGACACTACTTTCAAGAGTGTTCGATAACAGTAGCCTCCGAAGTACCACTTAACGATATTATAAACAACTGCAACGCAATGGGCCAGATTGCAAAATGGGCCATCGAACTCCTCCCATTTGACATAACTTATAAGCCACGACGAGCTATTAAGTCGCAAGTTTTGGCCAACTTCGTCGCAGAATGGACGAAGGCCGAACTCCCTAAAGAGTACGACGCATATTCAAACTGGATCATGCATTTTGACGGCTCTAAAATGTTGGCCGGTCTAGGGGCTGGCGTCGTTTTGACGTCCCCCACGGGAGACACAGTTCAATACGTACTCCAGATTATGTACACAAACTCCAATAATGCAGCCGAATATGAGGCCCTTTTACACGGTCTCCGAATGGCAGTATCCATGGGCATTCAACGCCTAGAGGTGCGAGGGGATTCGAACCTTGCAATATCCCAAATAAATGGAGACTTCGATGCCAAGGATCCAAAAATGGCAGCTTATCGCAATGCCATCCTAAAAATGTCAGCTCGGTTCGAAGGGCTCGAATTTCATCATATAGCCCGGGAGAACAATCAGGCGGCAGATGTCCTGGCACGCATCGGTGCAAAACGCGGCGCAGTCCCCCCAACATCTTCTTGGAAAGGCTGTTCAAGCCATCCGTAGTATGGGAAGGGGAATCTGGCAATAACATCCCGGACTCAACCGCACTGCCTGATGCCGAACAATCTGACACAATCGGAGGCTCTGCTAATGAAGCCACACCTTCAGCCCATGTAATAATGTCCGTTATCGCCCCATGGACAGAACCATTCCTAGCCTACCTTACTAGGCAGGAACTCCCAGAGGACCAAAACGAGGCACGCTGCATAGTGCGGAGATCTAAAGCCTATAAAGTCCATGAGGGAGAGCTTTATAAGAAAAGCACTACCGGAGTCCTTCAAAGGTGCATCTCCGAAGAAGAAGGGTGGAACTTGCTGGCTGAAATTCATGCCGGACTCGGTGGTCATCACGCTGCAGCTCGGCCCCTTGTAAGCAAGGCTTTCCGTACAGGCTTTTATTGGCCGACGGCCCGGGCAGACGCTCAGGACTTAGTCCAACGATGTGTCGGTTGCCAGCTTTTTGCAAAGCAAAGCCATATGCCACCCATCGCCCTCCAAACTATCCGCATAACCTGGCCCTTTGCGGTCTGGGGGCTCGACATGGTGGGACCCCTTAAAGGTGGAACCCACAAGAAAAAATACTTACTGGTCATGGTGGATAAGTTCACCAAATGGATAGAAGCCAAGTCTGTTAAGACGGCAGAATCCGGACCGGTGATAGACTTCATATCTGGGGTCATACACCGTTATGGCGTCCCCCACAGCATCATCACTGATAATGGCACGAACTTAACGGCCGATGAGGTAAAACTCTGGTGCAAAAACATGGGCATCAAGCTCGATTATGCTTCCGTCTGTCACCCACAAACTAACGGACAGGTCGAACGTGCAAATGGTCTTATCATGAGCGGCATCAAACCCAGACTAGTGCGGTCCCTTAAGGAACCTAACACGCACTGGGTAGAGGAGCTCGACTCCGTACTTTGGGGGCTGCGGACCACGCCGAATCGCACCACCGGATACACACCATTCTTCATGGTGTACGGCGCAGAGGCAGTTTTGCCCTGCGACATAATTCATGACTCGCCTCGAGTGCGCATGTACGAAGAAAGAGAAGCTGAGTTCGATCGGCAGGACAGTTTGGACGCCTTGGAGGAGGAGCGCGAAGTGGCAAAAACCCGTTCCGCATTCTATCAAAGCAGAGAAGTACGGGCCAAAAATTACAATGTTGGCGAATTAGTTATACGCCTACCGGACAAGAAAAAGGACAAACTCAAGCCCAAGTGGGAAGGTCCCTTCATCATTGACCAAGTCCTGACTGGTGGAGCGTACCGTCTGCGAGACGCATCGGACAACCGACTCGAGCCGAACCCATGGAACGTAGCCCGTCTCCGAAGATTCTATGCCTAGCGCCGGACTCTGTGTTCGTCTCCTTCCTCTGTCCATTTTTTATACTTTCTGTCTTACAATTTTCTCCTTCTCCCCTTACTTTCTATTATAGCCGTTAAAGGCTCAATAAGTGACGCGCTACCCGCGCTCAGTAAACCTGGGGGCTTCTTTCAACAGAAGCTTATTCACATGGGCTTCATGCCCAACACATGTGTCACACTTCCGCATGTACCTTTATTCACCATTATATGCATCGATATGACTTAAGTTTTGGCCAAGCTGGGTTGCCTGGCTCCTGTGCTTACCCCTACGTTCCCGATTGTTCGGCTAGGCAGTAAAGGGAGCACCTTTGCGATTGTTACTGCCCGGTCAGCCGGATGTGTACCTCAGACTGGGTGAAGCCAAAAGCTAGCGTTCTTAAGGGAATATTCGCTCGGTGAACTAAAGATGATCTTTACTTAATTATTTATACGCCCCCAGATGATTTTTTTTTGGTGTCCCTTTTTCGCAGCATGGACATGCACTTTAGGGCATGCCTCCCAGGGAAAGGAACCCCTAACGGAACTATTCTCCCTGGAAGATGTTTCTTACTAACCATGTAATATAACGTAACTAGTTGGGCACTTGTCTTTTCAAGCACTAATGACCCCTACGCCTGGTCTCCACGCATACCCCGGTTCTTACATAACCGTATGGGTATTCGGAGACACTCCGGACCGTCAGGTCCCGAGGTTGAAGCGAAAAGGTCGGCCATAACAAACGATCTACAATCCGGCTAGAAGACATTACACATGTCAATTAAAATTACATAGTCATTCTGACTGATTGTGTTCCTCTTCAATACCGTCTAACAGGCTGTCTAAATTACAGTCCTGCTGGGAATACTTTGCGGCCAATTCTACTTGGCCGTATACTAAGCTTACAGGGATCTCCTTCCCATCGGGCCCCACGGGTCCGACCTCGGCCATGTGGTTCGGGTCAGCCTTTGTGTATCGCGTCTTTACCATGGCCCAGGCCTCCCTAGAACCTTGATGGCAGGCCGATATCTTCCATAATCGGAAGCGCCTCCGCATTCCCTTAAGCTTCTCCGCAAGCTCTCCAAGGCCTTCGGGCATGGAGACGGAGGGCCACAAGGCCTGGGCAATGCCTTGCATCACCCGCCGAACTCGCTTGTGTAGTTGCGAGAGCTCGGGAAGAAGGTCACCCGTAGAACCGGGCATCTCCTCTGCAGGACGACCTGTTAGCATACCTACAGACATTACTCTGTTAGTCGACTTCCTCACCGAACTCCCTTTTTCAAAGTTCGTTCAAGCACTTACTAAATATGCCGCGTCGAAGCCGCTGATTCTCCTTAACGGAGTCCGACAGCTGGGCACGAACATCTTTTAGTTCAACACCCAGCTTGGTGTTGGCATCCTAAAGATCATTCTTCTCCCGCCTCACCTTTGTTAGCACGCTCGAGCCAGCCTTTAGCCGGCGTAGGAGTTGTTGCTTGTCCGGATCTAGTCCGGCGCCATCTGCAATTTCATTTGTCAGATTTGCACATATGCCGCACTTCACACTTATCTTTTTTAAGCATATATTACCAGAGGGGGTCTCCTCGGGCCCCCCTGTCGCGGCCAGTGCGGCCTCAAGTTGGGCTTGGCACTCTTTTAACTCCTGGGACAATTGGGTATTCTTCTCTGAAAGAACCTACACATTACATGATCCTTAAATCAGTTATTCTCACTGCTTCAAGTCTCGGGGGCTACTGGTATATATAACCATTAAAATTTCTCACCCGTATGTCTTTTACATATTGCTCCGTGGCTCTGGCTAGACCATTCTGAGCGGCACGGAGATATGCATCTCCCGAACTGAAGGCGTCCAACGCCTCTTGGGAGAAACAGGCGTCGCGAAGAACTGTCCGGTGACGCCTGTGGTTTATGGCACTCTCCACCTCGGAATGGGTGGCAGACAGCCTGTCCGCGTCCTCTGTTGGAGGAGCGTCCGGTGCGCGCCTCGTGTTCGCCTCTGTCTCTGGTCCGGGCTTTGGAGCCTGGCTGGTGGAGGCGCATTTGGCAACCTCTCCGGATATAGTCCGGCGAGGTCTCTTTGTCCTGAACAGGGCACAAGTGTTAATATGCCTTGAAGGAATAACACCTAGGAATATGAAGGCGCGCTATACCTTTGCGCCGACGCCTCAGTCCGGACTTCACTTCTTTTCATCCCACGGGGCCCCGCTGCCCCTTGTTGGCTAGTCGCCGCGGGCTCGGCCTCCCGCCTCGAGAATCTCCCCTGCAAAATATGGTTGTTATCAGGAAACTGAAAACACGCTAGGATGGATTCCTTTGCGAGGTGCTGGGACTCCGGTCTCAGTTACCTGGGAGGCCAGGAGTAGCCCTGGGTAATCGGCCATAATGGCCACCAGGGCACTGTCCCTGCTCAGCTGGTAAAACACCCCGTCAATCAGCTCCATGGAGAGGTCCGGATCCTCTTCGGAGGCCGGATCGAGGGACCGTTTAGGATCCTCGGGCTGCGGGGGAAGGCTGTTTATTTCCTTTACTTCCTGGCACAGTTCCTGCGCTGAAGTCATCAGACTATATAACTAATGATGGGAATATAAAACGGATGGGCAAGTAAAATTGTCCACTTACCCAACTCGGAGGATTGTACATAGTAAATCCACCCTGAGGGTTGATGCGGAGAAAATCCTCCTCTTCTCCCTTGTACAAAGCGGACAAGATCTTTATTAGAGCGGCAGCCGAGTCCGGCCCCTTGTGGCCGTGACGGGTGGCGTCATCCTCCCCGTTAAAATCCCACATGGGGTGGCCTCTATATTGAAGCGGTTGCACCCCCGCATGATGCATACGGCCATGACTCCGATCATGGTTAGTCCGGAATGAGCTAGCAATCTTATCCGGCCCATCATGTAAGGGACGTCCTTGTCGCTTTCTTTCTGAGAGCTCCGTGGACGCCAGCTTAGGCGCTTCTTCCGGGGAGCACTGTCGAACTCAGGGAGGCCGATCCGAACAGGATCCGGCAGCTGGACATCCTCTATATAAAACCATTCCGAAGGCCAGTCCTCGGATGCCTTCTTTGGGGTTCCAGATAAATATCCGGTCCCGGCGATGCACCACACTTCGGCTCCGCCCACTTGATATATTAGCCCCTCCTGAGAGCAGGGCACCAGGCAGAATAGCCTCTTCCACAGCGCGAAGTGGGCCTCAACACCCAAGAACAACTCGCAAAGGGCTACGAAGCCTGCGATATGCAATATAGAGGCAGGCGTGAGGTTATGCAGCTGGAGGCCGTAGAACTCCAGAAGCCCCCGGAGAAACGGATGAATTGGAAATCCGAGTCCTCTTATTAGATATGGGACAAGGCATACCCGCTCTCCTTTGGAGGGATTGGGGGCGCTCTCCGCTTGGTCTCCGCCATTATAGATGGCAAGTCCGGCTCGAACCGGGACCATATAGGCCGAGGGGAGGAATCCCTTGGTCTGGAGCGACACTAGCTCGCTATGCGGGATGGAGCATCTCTCCCAGTCTCCAGGCTTAGGACTGGAAGGGCGAGAGGAGGAGTTGCGACGGCCGGCCATGGTGGAATGGACCTTCGTTGGATGCGCTCTGATGAATACTCGCAGAAGGGAGAAGGTATGGTTTGGATCTAAATCCCCATCCCTTTAAATAGGCGGCTCATTCACGCGGCTAGGGGTGTGAATGTAAAATCACCCAGACTTTTCGTATTCATTTGACACGTGGAAGGCGGCCATTATTGGGTGTAGAAGCCAAGGAGCGCTACATTCACAAGAAACATTATTCAACAGGTACACGGAATCTGGAGGAGAACCCGCCTTGCAATGCAGAAGACAATCTACGCGCCGGACTCGTCGTCATTGAAGCCTGGTTCGGGGGCTACTGAGGGAGTCCTGGATTAGGGGGTGCCCGGATAGCTGGACTATACCTTCAGCCGGACTCCTGGACTATGAAGATACAAGATTGAAGACTTCGTCCCATGTCCGGAAGGGACTTTCCTTGGCATGGAAGGCAAGCTTGGAGATACGGATATGTAAATCTCCTACCATTGTAACCGACTATGTGTAACCCTAACCCTCTCCGGTGTCTATATAAACCGGAGGGTTTTAGTCCGTAGGACAACATACAATCATACCATAGGCTAGCTTCTAGGGTTTAGCCTCCTCGATCTCGTGGTAGATCTACTCTTGTACTACCCATATCATCAATATTAATCAAGCAGGACGTAGGGTTTTACCTCCATCGAGAGGGCCCGAACCTGGGTAAAACTTCGTGTCCCTTGTCTCCTGTTACCATCCGCCTAGACGCACAGTTCGGGACCCCCTACCCGAGATCCGCCGGTTTTGACACCGACATCCACCAACAAGGTAACTCCCAACATCAAAACTACCATCATCAATCATCCTTCTTCCACGGATAGCATTGATGAACATGAGGGAACTAATGTGGAGGAGAATGAGTTTGAGGCCTTTATGGTAAACTCAAGGGCAAATCAAAGAAGCACTTCTGCTCTCTTGGAACAACTTGGTGAAGCCAATGACAAGACCGAGGCTCACGAAGATACCATCTCTAAGATGGAGGGGCATAGTCGTGACTATGCCGATGAGATTTTAGATCTTTCCAATGCTCTTGAGGAAGAGCGTGGTCTTTGTTTGGCTCTTGAGGAGTCATACAACGATGATCATGCTAAATTAAAAAAGGATCTTGATCATGCTCTTGTTGTTTCACGCGTGCTAAACTCCGAGAAGGCAAAGCTTGGGGTTGATCTTGCTAGACTCAAAGAGGAGTTTGACATTCTCGACAAGGCTCACAAAGTCTTGAAGGGTGTTCATGCTAGCCTCAAAGAGTCTCATGATCAACTCCAAGTAAAGCTAACCAAGGAGAAAGCCACCTTTCCTCATATGGTATTGATTGATAATGCAAATGCTACTAACCCTTGTTGTGAGCATGTGCATCTTGTTGAGGAGAATGCTAAGTTGACGGAGCAACTTGAGAAAGGCCTTGTGACATGCATACAAGTTGAGAAGAACCTCAACGACCTTTTGAGCAATCAAAAGGAAGTTGTGGCCAAGGAGGGGATTGGGTTCGCACCCAAGCCCAAGAACAAGAAGAAGAATGACAAGACCAAACGACCTCCTCCTCTCAAGCAAACTTTTGTGAAGGAGGGAGAGGGTGCTTCCAAGAAGAAGAAGGACAATGCGAAGGGTGGTGGTGTCAAGAAGGGCAATGCCACCCCTCCCAACAAAGCCATCGACTTTAATCCTTCTTATGTGTTATGCCATGCTAGTGATGGGCATGTTTATGCCAAATTTGTTGGTTCCCCTCATGAATACATTGAATGGTCTATTTGGGTTCCTAAGACCCTTGTTACTAACATCAAGGACCCATTACAAAATGGGTACCTAAAACCAAGCACTGATCTCTTGTAGGTGTTTGCTTCCGGTGGGGGATCATGGTTGCACGATAGTGGAGCTACAAATCATATGACCGGAAGCAAGGACTTGGTGGTGGACGTGCATGATACGTCTCCGTTGTATCTACTTTTCCAAACACTTTTGCCCTTGTTTTGGACTCTAAGTTGTATGATTTGAATGGAACTAACCCGGACTGACGCTGTTTTCAGCAGAATTGCCATGATGTTGTTTTATGTGCAGAAAACAAAAGTTCTCGGAATGACCTGAAACTCCACGGGATGTCTTATAAAAAACAATAAAAAATCCTTGCCAAAGATGAAGACCAGGGGGCCCACACCATGTCCACGAGGGTGGGGGGCGCCCCCACTCTAGGGCGCGCCCCCTACCTCTTGGCCCCCCTGGACACCTTTCGACGCCAACTCCAACTCTATATATTGGCTTTCGGGGAGAAAAAAAAGAGGAGAAGAAATCATCGCGTTTTACGATACAGAGCCGCCGCCAAGCCCTAAGACCTCTCGGGAGGGCTGATCCGGAGTCCGTTCGGGGCTCCGGAGAGGGGGATTCATCGCCGTCGTCATCATCAACCATCCTCCATCACCAATTTCATGATGCTCACCGCCATGCGTGAGTAATTCCATCGTAGGCTTGCTGGACGGTCATGGGTTGGATGAGATTTATCATGTAATCGAGTTAGTTTTGTTAGGGTTTGATCCCTAGTATCCACTATGTTCTGAGATTGATGTTGCTATGACTTTGCTATGCTTAATGCTTGTCACTAGGGCCCGAGTGCCATGATTTCAGATCTGAACCTATTATGTTTTCATGAATATATGTGAGTTCTTGATCCTATCTTGCAAGTCTATAGTCACCTATTATGTGTTATGATCCGACAACCCCGAAGTGACAATAATCGGGATACTTCTCGGTGATGACCATAGTTTGAGGAGTTCATGTATTCACTATGTGCTAATGCTTTGTTCTGGTTCTCTATTAAAAGGAGGCCTTAATATCCCTTAGTTTCCATTAGGACCCCGCTGCCACGGGAGGGTAGGACAAAAGATGTCATGCAAGTTCTTTTCCATAAGCACATATGACTATATTCGGAATACATGCCTACATTACATTCATGAATTGGAGCTAGTTCTGTGTCACCGTATGTTATGACTGTTACATGATGAACCGCATCCGGCATAATTATCCATCACTAATCCGATGCCTATGAGCTTTCCATATACTGGTTCTCGCTTATTTACTTTCTCGTTGCTGCTGTCACAGTCACTACAAAATACCAAAAACATTACTTTTGCTGTCTTTACTTTTGTTACCGTTACCATCACTATCATATTACTTTGGTACTAAACACTTTGCTGCAGATACTAAGTTTCCAGGTGTGGTTGAATTGACAACTCAGCTGCTAATACTTGAGAATATTTTTGGCTCCCCTTGTGTCGAATCAATAAATTTGGGTTGAATACTCTACCCTCGAAAACTGTTGCGATCCCCTATACTTGTGGGTTATCAAGACCTTTTTCTGGCGCTGTTGCCGGGGAGCATAGCTCTATTCTTTGAGTCACTTGGGATTTATATCTGCTGGACACTATGAAGAACTTGAAAGACGCTAAGACAACAATTTATCCCTCAACTACAAGGGGAGGTAAGGAACTGCCATCTAGCTCTGCACTTGATTCACCTTCTGCTATGAGTAAGCTTGCGACACCTAAACCTGCTTCTGCTATTCGTTCCGATATGTCGCATGTTATTGATGATGCCACTTCTGCTATGCATGATACTTATGATGAAACTGCTTCTATGCCTGATACTACTGTGCCCCTTAGTGAATTTCTTGATGAACAAATTGCTAGGGCTAGAGAGAGAGAGAACTTATTGAATCTGATTATAATGATGAAAGTGATGATGAAGATATGCCTGTTATTCCTGAGGGTTATGTTTTTGATATGGAGTCTTCTGCCACTATTTTAGCTTGCAAAGATAGATATGAGCTCAAGAGGTTATTAGCTAAGTGGAACAAAGAATCACTTAGAGATAAAATGAAACCTGACCCTGCTTTTGCTACTTCACCTATATGTGTTCCTGATAAGGATTATGAATTCTCTGTTGATCTTGATATAATTACTTTGGTTGAATCTGATCCTTTCCATGGCTATGAATCTGAAACTGTTGTGGCACATCTTACTAAATTAAATGATATAGCCACCCTGTTTACTAATGATGAGAGATCGCGTTACTTTTATATACTCAAAATATTTCCGTTCTCATTAAAGGGTGATGCTAAGATATGGTTTAATTCTCTTGATCCTGGTTGTGTGCGTAGTTCCCAGGATATGATTTATTACTTCTCTGCTAAATATTTCCCTTCTCATAAGAAACAAGCTGCTTTAAAGGAAATATACAACTTTGTGCAAATTGAAGAAGAGAGTCTCCCACAAGCTTGGGGGAGGCTTCTCAAGTTACTTAATGCTTTGCCTGATCATCCTCTCAAGAAACATGAAATACTTGATATCTTTTATAATGGACTAACTGATGCTTCCAGAGATTACCTGGATAGTTGTGCTGGTTCTCTTTTCAAGGAAAGAACACTGGATGAAGCTGAAATTTTATTGAATAATATGTTGAAAAATGAAAGTAATTGGGCACCTCCAGAGCCATCTCTAGAGCCAGCTCCCGCTCCAATTAATGATCCTATTCCTAAACCAACTCTGAAGAAGAGAGGTGTCCTATTTCTCAGTCCTGAAGATATGCAAGAGGCAAAGAAATCTATGAAAGAAAAAGGTATTAAAGCTGAAGATGTTAATAATTTACCTCCTATTGAAGAAATACATGGTCTTAATTTACCGCCTTTTGAAGAAACATATGATCTTAATCCTTTATTTATTGAAGAACCTCCTGATCCCGATATCCCGACACAGGTAGTAAAGGTAAATTCTCTCTATAGATTTGATGCAGGTGATATTCCTCACTAAAAGTCTGCTAGACAATGCTTAGAAGAGTTTGATAATTTTATTGTCAAACAAGAAAATTTTAATGCTTATTTTGGTAGACAATTGAAATACGATTCCGATATGATTAAATACTTGGGTGACTATATGGCTAATATTAGAGGTGAACTTAAACTTGTTAGCAAACATGCTTCCATGGTTACCACTCAAGTAGAACAAGTACTTAAAGCTCAAAAAGAAGGGCTTGATGAAATGAATAGTAAGAAAAATGATTATGCTGTTAGAGTGGCTACTAGAACTGGTAGAATGACTCAGGAACCTTTGTATCCTGAAGGCCACCCTAAGAGAATCAAGCAAGATTCTCAGAGAAATAATATTGATGTTTGAGGGAGTCCTGGATTAGGGGGTGTCCGGGTAGCCGGACTATACCTTCAGCCGGACTCCTGGACTATGAAGATACAAGATTGAAGACTTCGTCCCATGTCCGGATGGGACTTTCCTTGGCGTGGAAGGCAAGCTTGGCGATGCTGATATTTAGATCTCCTACCATTGTAACCGACTTTGTGTCACCCTAACCCTCTCCGGTGTCTATATAAACCGGAGGGTTTTAGTCCGTAGGACAACATAACATACAACAATCATACCATAGGATAGCTTCTAGGGTTTAGCCTCCTTGATCTCGTGGTAGATCTACTCTTGTACTACCCATATCATCAATATTAATCAAGCAGGACGTAGGGTTTTACCTCCATCAAGAGGGCCCGAGCCTGGGTAAAACTTCGTGTCCCTTGTCTCCTGTTACCATCCGCCTAGACGCACAGTTCGGGACCCCCTACCCGAGATCCGCCGGTTTTGACACCGACATTGGTGCTTTCATTGAGAGTTCCTCTGTGTCGTCGCTTTTAGGCCCGATGGATCCTTCGATAATCAACAATGATGCAGTCCAGGGTGAGACCTTTCTCCCTGGACAGATCTTCATCTTCGGTGGCTTCGCACTGCGGGCCAATTCGCTTGGCCATCTGGAGCAGATCGAAAGCTACGCCCCTGGCCATCAGGTCAGATTTGGAAGTTTAAACTACACGGCTGACATCCGCGGGGACTTGATCTTCGACGGATTCGAGCCACAGCCGAGCGCGCCGCACTGTCTCGATGGGCATGATCTAGCTCTGCCGCCGAACAATGCCCTGGAGGCCGCACACGCTTCGGTTCCGACCCTTAATTCGGAGCCGGCTGCGCCGATCGAGGATGAGCGGTTGGACGCCGCCTTGGGGGCTGCGATCTCAAAAGCGATTGAGCCGAACACCAGCCCTGCACTCCGCAAGGCCCGTGACTCCGAGGGGCCGGATTCCTTTCCGGACTCCAAGCCCTCCGCGCGCCTGCCGATCGAATCCGATTGGGCGCCGATCATGGAGTTCACCGCTGCGGACATCTTCCAGCACTCGCCCTTCGGCGACACCCTGAAGTCACTAAAGTCTCTCTCTTTATCAGGAGAGCCCTGGCCGAACTACGGTCAGCAAGGTTGGGATACAGACGATGAAGAAATTCAAAACCCACCCACCACCCACTTCGTAGCCACTGTCGATGACTTAACCGACATGCTCGACTTCGACTCCGAAGACATCGACGGTATGGACGACGATGCAGGAGACGACCAAGAACCAGCACCTATAGGGCACTGGAAGGCCACCTTGTCGTACGACATATATATGGTGGACACTCCAAAAGATGGAGATGGCGATGGAACAACGGCGGATGACACCTCCAAGAAACAACCCAAGCGCCGGCGTCAGTGGTGCCGCTCTAAATCCCGCCAAAGCAAAAACGGTGATTCCGGCACGGAGATAATAATACTCCGGATAGCGCCGAAGAACACCCCCTCCAGCAAGATTCTACACAGGAGGATGGATAAGCCAGCCCTCACGAGAGAGCGGCAGACAGAGAGGTTGAGGATGATAATTATATGCCTCCCTCCGAAGACGAGGCAAGCCTCGACGACGACGAATTCGTCGTGCCAGAGGATCCAACCGAACAAGAGGGTTTTAAACGCAGGCTTATGGCCATGGCAAGCAGCCTCAAGAAAAAGCAGCAACAACTTAGAGCTGATCAAGATTTGCTAGCCGACAGATGGACTGAAGTCCTTGCGGCCGAAGAGTATGAACTCGAACACCCCTCCAAGAGTTACCCAAAACGAAGGCTGCTACCCCGATTAGAGGAGGAAGCATCTAAACGTACATCACCAACGCATGACATGGCCGACCGGCCACCTCGTGGCCATGACAGAGAGGCCTCTCGGCCCTCCACTCAAGCCGTGCCCCGGCGCCGCTCAAAACATACTAAGGCATGGGAAAATGCGCCAGACCTGCGAGAGATACTGGAGGACAAGGCAAGACAAACAAGATCAATCTACGGATCGCGTGGGCGCCTCACGGCACGTGACGGGGATCATCACTCTGGACATAATAAATCTGGCCGGGCCGAACACAATAGACAAAGCTCATTCGAGCTGCGTTGTGATATAGCCCAATACAGAGGCGCCACACACCCACTATGCTTCACAGATGAAGTGATGGATCATAAAATCCCTGAGGGTTTCAAACCCGTGAACATCGAATCATATGATGGCGCAACAGATCCTGCGGTATGGATCGAGGATTATCTCCTTCATATCCACATGGCCCGCGGCGATGATCTACACGCCATCAAATACCTCCTGCTCAAACTTAAGGGACCGGCCCGACATTGGCTTAACAGCTTGCCAGCAGATTCAATCGGTTCTTGGGAGGACCTGGAAGCCGCATTCCTCGACAATGTTCAGGGTACCTATGTGCGACCACCAAACACCGATGACCTAAGCCACATAATTCAGCAGCCAGAGGAATCGGCCAGGCAATTCTGGACACGGTTACTAACAAAGAAAAACCAAATAGTCGACTGTCCGGACGCAGAGGCCCTAGCAGCCTTCAAGCATAATATCCGCGACGAGTGGCTTGCCCGGCACCTTGGACAGGAAAAGCCGAAATCTATGGCAGCCCTCACGACACTCATGACCTGCTTCTGCGCGGGAGAAGACAGCTGGCTAGCTCGCAGCAACAACTTAACCAAGAACCTTGGTAATTCGGATACTAAGGACAAAAGTGGCAGGTCGCGTCGGAACAAGCAAAAGCACTGCGTTAACAGCGACAACAACGAGGATACGACAGTCAATGCCGGATTCAGAGGCTACAAATCTGGTCAGCGGAAAAAGCCATTCAAAAGAAATACTCAGGGCCCATCCAGTTTGGACCGAATACTCGACCGCTTGTGCCAGATACATGGCACCCCCGGAAAGCCAGCCAATCACACCAACAGGGATTGTTGGGTGTTCAAGCAGGCAGGCAAGTTAAATGCCGAAAATAGAGACAAGGGGCTACGTAGCGACGACAAGGAAGAGCCCAGGCCGCCGAACAACAGTGGACAAAAGGGTTTTCCCCCACAAGTGCGGACGGTGAACATGATATACGCAACCCACATCCCCAAGAGGGAACGGAAGCGTGCGTTACGGGACGTATACGCGATAGAGCCAGTCACCCCAAAGTTCAACCCATGGTCCTCCTGCCCGATCACTTTTGATCGAAGGGACCACCCCACTAGCATCCGTCATGGCGGGTTCGCCGCATTGGTTCTAGACCCAGTTATTGACGGATTTCATCTCACAAGAGTCCTTATGGACGGCTGCAACAGCCTGAACCTGCTTTACCAGGACACTGTGCGGAAAATGGGCATAGATCCCTCGAGGATTAAGCCTACCAAAACGACCTTTAAAGGCGTCATACCAGGTGTAGAGGCCAACTGCACAGGCTCAGTCACACTTGAAGTGGTCTTCGGATCTCCGGATAATTTCTGAAGCGAAGAGTTAATATTTGACATAGTCCCGTTCCGCAGTGGCTATCACGCACTGCTCGGGCGAACCGCATTTGCAAAGTTCAATGCGGTACCGCACCACGCATACCTCAAGCTCAAGATTCCAGGCCCTCAAGGAGTAATCACGGTCAATGGAAACACCGAACGCTCCCTCCGAACGGAGGAGCACACGGCGGCCCTCGCAGCGGAAGTACAAAGCAGCCTCTCTAGGCAGTTCTCCAGTCCGGCCGTTAAAAGGCCGGACACTGTCAAGCGCGCCCGGAGTAACCTACAACAAGACCGCCTGGCACGTTCTGAGCAGGCGTAGCAATGCGGCCCCAACCCCAGCACTCACGAAATAGCAAAACCAGTGCTTCGCATACATAACTACGCTCTCAAAATACCATGGGCGCAGGGGAAGGGGCACCATCACGGCACGCCCAAAACACGGCTTAAACCGTACTAGGGGCTGCCAAATTCTTTATTTATCTTCTCTTACTTTCAGGACTCCATACTTCGGACGACCTGTTCGGCAATTCAACTGCCGCACAAACGATGCAAGAACCAGGGAAGCAAACAAGCCATGCCGCAGTATGGACTCCCTGGTGGTCTCTATCACGAGCAGTATACCTGTTTTGCATATAAGTTCCGTGGCCCGCCCCTGGACCGGACATGTTAAATAGTCCAACTTTTTGCTTATCGCACTAGTTGTATCGTTCTGCTTTGATCGCAACCTTTTAAAAAAATGCATAGTCTTTATCTATTTTTTGCATTACCTTTTTTCCAAATATATGTTCATTAATGACATGTTGCACCCGTACACTGTGGTACGGCAAATACGCCAGGGGCTTCAGTACCCCCCAATATGGTGTGAGAAGTCCAAACACTTTCACAAGTGCGACACCCCGAACTTATAGCATTATATGCATCGGCTCCGAATCATGTCTTGGGTCAATAGTTGGGTTTGCCCGGCTCCTATGTTTTGGTGCCTTACGTTCCGCTATATCGGCTAAGGTAGCACTAGGAGAACTACTGCGATTGTGCCCCAGTTGAGCTGGGCTGAGCACCTCAGTAGAGAAAGCTAAAACTGACTGTCATGATGAAGCGAGAGACCGGTTGCTGTTCGAGAGGTTTTTCGAGTCCCTAAAGACTTATGCCGCTTAGAGCGAGGAACCGGCTTTGTCCGGCCAAGGCATGGATAGCGCCCCGAACTCGGTCTTCCGAATACTAGGGGCTTTGCCAAAATTTAAAATTATAGAGTTCTATGGCTAAGTGAGAGTGTTCAAGCATTATAGTTCGATTGCCTTGTTCATTGTGCTGAGCGCCTCCCTCGAAGGACCCAAACATGGGAAAAAGAGCGCTCAGGTTTATCCCGAACACCCCAGCACTAGTGGCATGGGGGCAGAAGCCGACGACTGGCCATCTCTCAATTTTTGATAAACGGCCACACAGAAAGTAATATTTTAAATTCAAAAAGCATTTCTTAGCGCACATGAACAAGTTCTCAGCGCACAGGACAACACGAGCGAGTTCATTCAAACAATACATCCTTGGTACATTCATCCGCCATAAGGCGGGCACCCTTCAGAACATCCTTATAATAGTTCTCGGGTTTGCGATGCTCCTTCCCCGACGGTGGCCCGTCCTTCACAAGCTTCTCACCGTCCAGCTTGCCCCAGTGCACCTTAGCGGGGCAAGGGCCCTCCGGGCACCTTCGATGCAGACGGAGCGCTTGATGACTTCAAGCCTTGGACAGGCCGCCACCAGCTGCTGAACCAGTCCGAAGTAGCTCCCAGGCAGGGCCTCTCCAGGCCACAGCCGAACTATGAGGCCCTTCATGGCCTGTTCGGCCGCCTTGTGAAGCTCGACCAGCTGCTTCAGCTGGTCGCTCAGGGGCACAGGGTGTCCGGCCTCAGCATACTGAGACCAGAACACCTTCTCCGTCGAGCTGCCCTCCTCGGCTCGGTAGAATGTGGTGGCATCGGATACGCTACGGGGAAGATCTGCGAATGCCCCTGGAGAGCTCCGGATTCGGGTAAGTAACAAGTAGCTTACTTTTATATGTCTGCTTTGCATAAAGAATGCCTTACCCGCCGCTATCTTTTTCACCGCATCCAACTCCTGGAGGGCCTTCTGGGATCCGGCCTTGGCAGACTTGGCAGTTTCGATGGCCGCCACGAGCTCGGACGCTTGCGTCTTCGAGTCAAGCTCCAAACTCTCATGTTTTTCATGAGAGCCTGAAGCTCTTGCCGCGCCTCGCCGACCTGCGCCTCAAATTTCTCTCGCTCGATGCACTCCGAGGCCGCTCTCTTCTTGGCCTCAGACAGTGCCTGCTTGAGGGTCGCCACCTCAGTTGTGGCCCCTGCAATAAGCAGCACAATCCTGTCATTTTTGCAATTGCATCTTTTTATATATTTTTCTATAAGGTATCTCTTACCTTATTTCTCCTCGAGCTGCCGCTTGGCAAGGCCGAGCTCTTGCTCGGACCGCTCGAGACCCTGCTTCAGGGTGCCTACCTCCGCAGTCAGTGCGGCGGTCGCAAGCAGCGAAGCCTGCACACGCATATTGACTCAGTTTTTGTTAGACTCCTGCGAAATTATTTGATCCTCTATTCGGCTTTTCTTTCCGAATGCCAAACAGAGCATCAGGGGCTACTGTCTATGCGGTAATACTTTTACGTATTTTTTACTTACCTCGAAGCCTGTTAGAAGGCTGGCACAAGCTTCAATCAGTCTGCTCTTGGCGGACTGAACCTTCTGGATCACCGTACTCATAATAGTACGGTGCTCCTCATCGATGGAGACGCCGTTAAGCACCTGCAGCAGATTGTCTGGCGCCTCCGGTTGGACGGGGGCCGCCGGCTCAGAAGGCTTGCTCCTCTTGGAAGGAGTTCGCCTACCGCAGTCCGGAACTGTTGAAGATTCCGACGCGGTGTCCGGCTCAAAGCCAGACTTGGAGCCCTGGGGGGTCTTGTCCCCTTCACTCCTGGAGTCCGGGAGGTCGCCTCGCGGCTCCTCCAGGACCACCTCCTCTTGGCCCGGAGCTTGTTGCGATGCCACTTTGGCGTCGTCCACAGTGCTGGGGGAGGTAGTGGGCGGAACTGAATTCACGTCCGACGAATCCAGGGAGCCGCTCGACGACTCGTCGAGCCCGGCCTTGGGCGGACTGCATAATTATATTCGACATAAGGAAAAGCGGTGCAACAAAGGAATGCTATGAGTTACTCTAGTGTCCGAATACTTACGATGCCGCTGGGCGCCTGGCCCTGTGCGGCCACTCCTCTTCTCCCTCATCGACGTCGGTGGGTTAGTCCGGAGGGAGGTTCTTTCCCTTCTTGGACCCTTCGGCCTCCCCTGTTAGGGCGGCCTTCCTCTTCTTTCCTCCCCCCGCTGGAGGGGGAGAGGTTTCTTTTTCCTCCTCCTTGTTTTCACGGGAGGAGTGCGTCTCGGATTCGTCGGATGATGAATCCGACACCTCCATATGCCGGGTACTCTTTCGAGTCCCCGTGGCCTTCTTCTTGGCCTTCTTCTCCAGCACCACATAAGGTGCCGGAACCAGCAACTTCGATAAACGAGCGTCGGCTGGGTCTTCGGGCGAAGGAGCCGGACAGTCGATCTGTCCGGACTTCGCCTGCCAATCCTGTCAAAGGTAAGGAAGTTTAGATCCCGCATAGAGTCAAACTATGAGAAACAAATGTCCTGTAAAAGGTAAAACATAACTCACCGCACTAGCTTGACGCTGTGTGCTGAACCTGCGATCCTCGAAAGCGGATGCGGGAGCCTCGGCGCCCTTGAACAGCACCTTCCAGGCATCTTCGTACGTCGTGTCAAAGAGCCTACTCAAAGTTTGGTGCTGTGCCGAGTCGAACTCCCACAGGTTGAAGGCCCGTTGTTGACACGGGAGGATCCGGCGGACGAGCATAACCTGGACTACATTGACAAGCTTGAGCTGCTTGTTCACCAGGGATTGGATGCATGTTTGCAGTCCAGTCACCTCTTCCTCGTTGCCCCACGACAGGCCCGTCTCTTTCCAGGACGTGAGCCGCATAGGGGGTCCGGATCAGAACTCGGGGGGCTACGACGGTCGCGCGGCTCGGTGATGTAAAACCACCCCGATTGCCACCCCTTCAGGGTCTCCACAAAGGAGCCCTCGAGCCATAGGACATTGGCTATCTTGCCCGCCATGGCGCCTCCGCACTCCGCCTGGTTGCCGCGCACCACCTTTGGCTTGACGTTGAAGGTCTTGAGCCAAAGGCCGAAATGGGGGCGGATACGGAGTGTCGGTGTACAAAAAGAGGGGTACACTTTTGTTGGGGAACGTTGCAGAAAATTAAAATTTTTCCTACGGTTTCACCAAGATCCATCTATGAGTTCATCTAGCAACGAGTATTCAGATTATATAGCATCTACATACCACTTTGTAGATCGCAACGGAAGCGTTCAAGTGAACGTGGATGAGGTAGTCGTACTTGCCGTGATCCAATTCACCGATGATCTAGTACCGAACGGACGGCACCTCCGCGTTCAACACACGTACGGGACGGGAGACGTCTCCTCCTTCTTGATCCAGCAAGGCAAAGGAGAGGTTGGGGAAGAAGGCTCCAGCAGCAGCACGACGGCGTGGTGATGGTGGAACTGCAGTACTCCGGCAGGGCAGTTCCGCTTCCAGTGACCACTTCCCTTGCAATAAAAGCACTCAGTTTCAGGCTTGGGTCCATTCTTTGGCTTCTTCCCGGCAACTTGCTTACCGGGCGCGGCAACTTCCTTGCCGTCCTTCTTGAAGTTCTTTTTACCCTTGCCCTTCTTGAACTTAGTGGTTTTATTCACCATCAACACTTGATGCTCCTTCTTGATTTCTACCTTTGCTGATTTCAGCATAGCATATACTTCAGGAATGGTCTTTACCATCCCCTGCATATTGTAGTTCATCACAAAGCTCTTGTAGCTAGGTGGAAGCGACTGGAGGATTCTGTCAATGACCGCTTCATCCGGGAGATTAACTTCCAGTTGAGTCAAGCGGTTGTGCAACCCAGACATTTTGAGTATGTGTTCACTGACAGAACCATTTTCCTCCATCTTACAGCTAAAGAATTTATCGGAGACTTCATATCTCTCGACCCGGGCATGAGCTTGGAAAACCATTTTCAGCTCTTCGAACATCTCATATTCTCCATGTCTCTCAAAACGCTTTTGGAGCCCCGGCTCTAAGCTGTAAAGCATGCCGCACTGAACGAGGGAGTAATCATCGCAGCGTGACTGCCAAGTGTTCATAACGTCTTGTTCTGCAGGGAGAATAGGTGCGTCACCCAGCGGTGCTCTTAGGACATAATCTTTCTTGGCAGCTATGAGGATAATCCTCAGGTTCCGGACCCAGTCCGTATAGTTGATACCATCGTCTTTCAGCTTGGTTTTCTCTAGGAACGCGTTGAAGTTGAGGACTACGTTGGCCATTTGATCTACAAGACATATTGTAAAAATTTAGACTAAGTTCATGATAATAAAGTTCATTTAATCAAATTATTTAATGAACTCCCACTTAGATAGACATCCCTCTATTAGTCATCTAAGTATTACATGATCCGAGTCAACTAGGCCGTGTCCGATCATCACGTGAGACGGACTAGTCAACATCGGTGAACATCTTCATGTTGATCGTATCTTCTATACGACTCATGCTCGACCTTTCGGTCTTCTGTGTTCTGAGGCCATGTCTGTACATGCTAGGCTCGTCAAGTCAACCTAAGTGTTTTGCGTGTGTAAATCTGTCTTACACCCGTTGTATGCGAACGTAAGGACCTATCACACCCGATCATCACGTGGTGCTTCGGAACGACGAACCTTAGCAACGGTGCACAGTTAGGGAGAACACTTTCTTGAAATTATTATGAGGGATCATCTTATTTACTACCGTCGTTCTAAGTAAACAAGATGCAAAACATGATAAACATCACATGCAATCAAATAATAAACGTGACATGATATGGCCAATATCACATAGCTCCTTTGATCTCCATCTTGGGGCTCCATGATCATCTTGTCACCGGCTTGACACCATGATCCTCATCATCATGATCTTCATCATCGTGTCTCCATGAAGTTGCTCGCCAACTATTACTTCTACTACTATGGCTAACGCGTTTAGCAATAAAGTAAAGTAATTTACATGGCGATTCTCAATGACACGCAGGTCATACAAAAAATAAAGACAACTCCTATGGCTCCTGCCGGTTGTCATACTCATCGACATGCAGGTCGTGATTCCTATTACAATAGCATGAACATCTCATACATCACATATAGATCATTCATCATACATCACAACTTTGGCCATATCATATCACAAAGCACTTGCTGCAAAAACAAGTTAGACGTCCTCTAATTGTTGTTGCAAGTTTTACATGGCTGAATTAGGGTTCTAGCAAGAACGTTTTCTTACCTACGTAAAAGCCACAACGTGATTTGTCAACTTCTATTTACCCTTCATAAGGACCCTTTTCATCGAATCCGCTCCAACTAAAGTAGGAGAGACAGACACCCGCCAGCCACCTTATGCAACTAGTGCATGTTAGTCGGTGGAACCGGTCTCACGTAAGCGTACGTGTAAGGTTGGTCCGGGCCGCTTCATCCCACAATACCGCTGAAGCAAGATAAGACTAGTAGCGGCAAGAAGAGTTGACAACATCTACGCCCACAACAAATTGTGTTCTACTCGCGCAAGAAGAACTACGCATAGACCTAGCTCATGATGCCACTGTTGGGGAACGTTGCAGAAAATTAAAATTTTTCCTACGGTTTCACCAAGATCCATCTATGAGTTCATCTATCAACGAGTATTCAGATTAGATAGCATCTACATACCACTTTGTAGATCGCAACGGAAGCGTTCAAGTGAACGTGGATGAGGTAGTCGTACTTGCCGTGATCCAATTCACCGATGATCTAGTACCGAACGGACGGCACCTCCGCGTTCAACACACGTACGGGACGGGAGACGTCTCCTCCTTCTTGATCCAGCAAGGCAAAGGAGAGGTTGGGGAAGAAGGCTCCAGCAGCAGCACGACGGCGTGGTGATGGTGGAACTGCAGTACTCCGGCAGGGCTTCGCCGTGCACTTACGGAGGAGGAGGATGTGTTGGAGAGGGAGAGGGAGGCGCCAATGACCAGGGGTGCGGCTGCCCCCTCCACTCTCCCCTTTATATAAGAGTGCCAAGGGGGGGGGGCGCCGGCCCTAGGAGATCCAATCTCCTTGGGGCGGCGGCCAAGGGGAGGTTTCCCTCCCTCCCAAGGCACCTAGGAGGTGCCTTCCCCTTGTGGGACTCCTTCCCATTGAAACCCTAGGCGCATGGGCCCCTTGGGGCTGGTTCCCCTTCGCCCAAGTGGGCCAAGGCGCACCCCCTAAGGCCCATGTGGCCCCCGAGGCAGGTGGCCCCACCTGGTGGACCCCCGGGACCCCTCCGGTGGTCCTGGTACAATACCGATAACACCGAAACTTGTCCCGATGGCCAAAATAGCACTTCCTATATATAATTCTTTACCTCCGGACCATTCCGGAACTCCTCGTGACGTCCGGGATCTCATCCGGGACTCCAAACAACATTCGGGTTACTGCACATACATATCCCTACAACCCTAGCGTCACCGAACCTTAAGTGTGTAGACCCTACGGGTTCGGGAGACATGCAGACATGACCGAGACGGCTCTCGGGCAATAACCAACAGCGGGATCTGGATACCCATGTTGGATCCCACATGCTCCACGATGATCTCATCGGATGAACCACGATGTCGAGGATTCAATTAATCCCGTATATGATTCCCTTTGTCAATCGGTATTTTACTTGCCCGAGATTCGATCATCGGTATCCCAATACCTCGTTCAATCTCGTTATCGGCAAGTCACTTTTCTCGTACCGTAATGCATGATCCCGTGATCAAACACTTTGATCACACTGAGCTCATTATGATGATGCATTACCGAGAGGGCCCGGTGATACCTCTCCGTCAAGCGGAGTGACAAATCCCAGTCTCGATCCATGTCAACCCAACAGACACTTTTAGAGATACCCGTAGTATACCTTTATAGTCACCCAGTTACGTTGTGACGTTTGGCACACCCAAAGCACTCCTACGGTATCCGGGAGTTACACGATCTCATGGTCTAAGGAAAGGATACTTGACATTGGAAAACTCTAGCAAACGAACTATGCGATCTTATGCTATGTTTAGGATTGGGTCTTGTCCATCACATCATTCTCCTAATGATGTGATCTCGTTATCGATCACATCCAATGTCCATAGTCAGGAAACCATGACTATCTGTCGATCAACGAGCTAGTCAACTAGAGGCTCACTAGGGACATGTTTGTTGTCTGTTATTCACACATGTATTACGATTTCCGGTTAACACAATTATATCACGAATAAAGACAATTATCATGAATAAGGAAATATAATAATAATGCTTTTATTATTGCCTCTAGGGCATATTTCCAACAACTTTTTGTACCCCTATGACTGTGCATGGGCAGTCTGAGCCACGGGCACCGCCGCACCGAGCCCGGCAAGGGAGGTAGAACCAAGGTAAGGCCTAAGCCAAAGAGGAGCAGAACGACGCCAAGACCAAGACCACAAAGAGCAAAGGGGACGAAGTGGCCCCCCCGGCAAGATCCTTGCCGGGAGGCGGTTTTAACAAACCCGGCAAGATCCTTGCCGTGGCAGCCTCGCCCCACACCTACGGAGCGGGTCACCCTTGAGTCCACTTGTAACGCCCTCGATGCGGCTATATCTCCCACGTGTCGAAGCACGACTTAGAGGCATAACCGCATTGAAAGCAATGTCGTAAGTGAGGTAATCTTCACACAACCCATGTAATACATAAGGGAAAGAGATACATAGTTGGCTTACAGTCGCCACTTCAGACAATACATAAATAAACATCCATCATTCAGATTACACTCAAGGTCCGACTACGGAACCAAAATGAAAGAAGACTACCCCAAATGCTACACAGATCCCCGATCATTCCAACTGGGCTCCACTACTGATCATCAGGAAAAGACACATAGTAACGACCACGTTCCTCGTCGAACTCCCACTTGAGCTCGGTTGCGTCATCTGCATTGGCATCGTTGGCACCTGCAACTGTTTTGGTAGAATCTGTGAGTCACGGGGACTCAGCAATCTCACACCCGCGAGATCAAGACTATTTAAGCTTAAAGGTAGGATGGGGTTGTGAGGTGGAGCTGCAGCAAGCGACTAGCATATATGGTGGCTACACTCGCAAAAGAGAGCAAGAAGAGAAGCAAAGCACGGTCGTGAAGCTAGAAGTGATCAAGAAGTGATCCTAGAACAACCTACGCCAAACATAACTCCAACACCGTGTTCACTTCCCGGACTCCGCCGAGAAGAGACCATCACGGTTACACACGCGGTTGATGTGCTTTAATTAAGGTCAACTTCGGGTTTTCTACAACCGGACATCAACAAATTCCCATCTGCCTCATAACCGCGGGCACGGCTTTCGAAAGATAATACCCTGCAGGGGTGTCCCAACTTAGCCCATTATAAGCTCTCACGGTCAACGAAGGATATTCCTTCTACCTGGAAGACCCGATCAGTCTCGGAATCCCGGACTACAAGACATTTCGACAATGGTAAAACAAGACCAGCAAAGCCGCCCGATGTGCCGACAAATCCCGATAGGAGCTGCACATATCTCGTTCTCAGGGCACACCGGATGGGCAAGACGTCGGGTTGGCATAAACCCTGGATTTCCCAGGGGGCGCCGGACATCGCCCAGGTTGGGCCAGCACTCGAAGGAGCACTGGTCCGGGGGTTAAAATAAAGATGACCCTCGGGCTCGCGAAAACCCGGGGGAAAAAGTCTTAGGTGGCAAATGGTAAAACCAAGGTTGGGCCTTGTTGGAGGAGTCTTATTCAAAGCGAACTGTCAAGGGGGTCCCATAAATCACCCAACCGTGTAAGGAACGCAAAATCAAGGAACATAACACCGGTATGACGGAAACTAGGGTGGCAAGAGTGGAACAAAACACCAGGCATAAGGCCGAGCCTTCCACCCTTTACCAAGTATATAGATGCATTAATTAAATAAGAGATATTGTGATATCCCAACATAATCATGTTCCAACATGGAACAAACTTCATCTTGATCTGCAACTAGCAACGCTATAAGAGGGGCTGAGCAAAGCGGTAACATAGCCAATCAACGGTTTGCTAGGAAAGGATGGTTAGAGGTTTGACATGGCAATATGGGTGGCATGATATAGCAAGTGGTAGATATCGCAGCATAGGCATAGCAAAAGAGCGAGCATCTAGCAAGCAAAGATAGAAGTGATTTCGAGGGTATGGTCATCTTGCCTGCAAAGTTCTCAGGGTTGTCGAAGGCTTGATCCTCGTAAGCGTTCTCAACAGGTTCCTCGTTCGCGTACTCGTCTCCCGGATCTACCCAAAACAAGAACACAAGCAAAGGAACAACTATCAACCACGATGCAATGCGCAAGCAACATGATGCAAAACATGGCATGATATGCGAGATGTGGTATGCAATGCATATGCGTGCCCCGGAAGGAAAAATATGAACAAGGCATAATCTTGGAAAACCAAGTATGCCACTGGAAAGGTGAGGTGATTTCGGTTGAAATCGATATAAAGATCACCGGAATCGGATGCACGGTTTGCAAATGACAAGCAAAACAAGAATGACATATTTCTGCGTTTAACAGCATGATGCCACTTAGCATGCAACAAGAAATTAAGCTACTGCATCCAAACATATCAGCAAAGCATATGGAAGTGATCTACTCAAGATTCTTGACAAAAGATGAACACTGAGCTACGGCTAAATCACACCATAACAGGTTCAAACAAGCATGGCAAAAGTGCAAAATATATCAGCTTCACAGACTTGGTGAAAATACTATCATGCCAGAAATTAACATCAGGAAGCCATGTTTAGAGCAAGGAAACAACCTGCTACAGGAACAGGACATAGCAAAATATGGCATGGAATGAATCTACTCAAAGCATTTAACAAAAGTCCCTTAATGACCATGAGCCAAAAAGGATCAGAAAATATAATAGCACCCATGTCAATTAAGCAAGTTTCGTTACAGTTTTCAGACTTTGCAGAAAACTGGACATGTCAAAAACAGATAGCAAGTAGGCATGTTTACGAGCTCGATGCACTCACTACAGAGCATTTCGTGATAAACTAAGCATACAACCACCAAGAAGACGTGGCATAAAATCTAGACATGGCAAGAACAACATCATAGCATGCAAAGATCAACTACAACAAGCTTGGCAAAATCGAATAACATGTAAACAATCTGCCTGTAACATTTTATAGCAAAAGTAGAGCTCGATTGACTCAAGCTATGGCACTCAGTAATTACAAAAAAAGGCAAGGATGGATAGAGCAAATCCATATATTCAAAACACCCTTACTGATCATGCTCAAAATGGGCATATATCTCTCTGTAACAACATGAACACATAGCATAAAAATAACAGCAGGACATGACTTAGTGAAATTACTAAGTCCCTGAAATCAGCAACAATATGATCCCTAGTTTGCATGCTTGTGCTAGTCACCACAAAGATCACAAAAATACATGGCATACACCCCTTTAAAGATGGCATGGCATATTACAAAACACATGTAGGACTCCAGTACATAGGGTGCACACATCAATCATGGCAAAAATGACAAAAGTGCATGTTCTGCTGAGAATCTGTAACTAACATCACATAGCCCTCTTCCAACAGCATTTCGGGCATCAAGATTAGCTCAAATGAAAATGATGCAATGAGGATAAATGATGTACTCGTCGATATGAACAATTAGACATGCTATACACCCAAAACGGATCCAAGGATGCAAAGTTATGATGTGATGAACATGCAACAAAATACTGCCAGAAAATGACTTGGAGGATTTCGGGGTCAACCTCCACACAGATCTAGGGTTCGACCCGAGGCACGCGAACCGGGGCGGCGACACGGCTCGTCGGAGTGGGGGACGGGGAGGACGCCGGAGAGGTCGGGGAGGCCGAGGGGCGACGGGATCCGGGCGCGGGGTCCCGGATCTGGCCGGAGGGCGGCGGAGACGGGCGCGGCGGCTCGGCGACAGGGACGGCGCGGCGGCTCGGCGGGAGCCGGCGACGGAGTCGGGCGGTGGAGGAGGAGACCCGGGCGGCGGGCTGCCGAGCGAAGGTGGCGCGGGGCGCGCGGGAGCCTCGCGGGCCGCCGGGGCCGGCGACGGGCTTCGGCGGGCCCGCGGGTCGGCGGCGAAGTGGGCGCGAGGGCGCCACGTGTCGGCTTCCGGTTGGGCGGCGGTGGCGGCGGACGGTGTCCGGCGCCGGCGGACGTGTCCGGCGGCGTGGAGAGGAGCGGGGCTAGGGTTAGGGGTGGATTTGATTCGAAAATTTCGGGAGAGGGGTGTATTTATAGGTAGGAGGGGCTAGGAGGCTCCAAATTGAGCACGGTTTTCGGCCATGTGATCGTGATCGAACGACTTAGAGGATGGGAGTGACTTAGATGGGTTATTGGGCTGTTTTGGAGGGGTTTTGGGCTGCAACCCACAAGAGGCCTTCGCGGTTACCCGGTTAACCGTTGGAGTATCAAACAACCTCCAAATGACCCGAAACTTGACAAGCGGTCTACCGGCGCTATACCAAGGCCGCTTGGCAAACCTCGGTCCATTCCGAGACCGTTTAACACTCGCACATGAAAATAGGTAAATGGGGGGGGGGTGCCGGAGGACATAGGAGCGTCGGATTGCAAAACGGACAACGGGGAAAAGGCTCGGATGCATAAGACGAACACGTATGCGATGCGATGCACATGATGACATGACATGAAATGCATGACAAGGACAAAATGCAAAATGAAGGGAAACCCAACCACGGAGGGAATATCATATCACATTGCCAAAAATGGCAAGAGTTGGAGTTACAAATATGGCAAGTTACATCCGGGGTGTTACACCACTGCCCCCATGGGGCAAGGATTCGGGAGGCATCCCCGTGGTGGTATGCAGATCTTTGTGAAGACATTCAAGATCAGATGCACACTTTGGAAGATGATGGTCCTTGGCGGGATCCCAGCCAAGGAAAACCACAAGGCCCCCGGCAAGAGTCTTGCCGGGGATGGCAACAGGCGCCGCGGCAAGACCCTTGTCGGGACCCCGGCAAGACCCTTGCCGGGGCCGCGACAAGGCCCTTGCCGAGGACACCCGCGGGGCCACCATCGGACCCGCACCAGTCGCACCTCCACCATCGTTCGCATGCAGCTGCCGACCCAACCAGCTGGGCAGGCACCTGCGTGGCGGCATGCAGATCCTCGTGGAGACCTACCACTGCGCCACCTCAGCTGCCTGCCCGCCTACATGGCATCGCAGGCGCCGCTGGCCAGGGCGCGTGTCGACGCGGGAGAGAGCGGCGACGGACGAGACGGGGCTCTCCCCCGCCCCCGATAAAGCAAGGACACCTAAGCAAGGCGCATTAAATGCGCCTTGTCATGTAATACAAGGGATAACCTTGCATCGCTGTACCCTTTCCACCTCCTGTGTGCCACTGTGGCAGCCCCTTTCCCTATAAAAGGAGGCCCCAGGCGACCAGGAAGAGGATTCGGCTTTTTGGAGCTCCTCACGCCCCATAGCTAGCTCAAGAACACCAACATATAATCCACCAAAGCAGGAGTAGGGTGTTACGCATCTTCGCGGCCCGAACCTGGGTAAAGGAATCGTGTACTGCCTGCTCGATCCGCTCTTCTCACGACCCCCGCGCCCTGCAACCACAGAAAGGGATTCCCGTGATCCCATAGGTGTCGTTTCCCACCGACATCTTTGGCGCGCCAGGCAGGGGCTGCGCAGTTGTGAGAATCGGCTTTAGCAGTTAGTTCGACGCTTCTTCATCGTCATGGCGCCCAAGAAGAAGACGACGGTGGCGGTTGGCCTGTCGGACGCCGGGCATCCCGTCCCGACGCGGGCGAGCAGCGGACCGGTCGCCGAAAGGACCCGGGGCGCTGTTCACGAACACCAGCACCGTCCCAATAGCCGGAGTCTGGGAGGCGGCGATGTTCATGCGCCCGGTAACGGGCCGCACACCGCCAAATCAAAATACGGAGTCGGGTCCTCCGCAGGTGGTGCGGGACCTTCCGAGGTCGCTGCTGCCCCACCCGCTGGCGGCGCGGGGGCCTCCAGGAGTCCCACTCCGGTGCCGACGCCGCGTTCCTCTCAAGCGGCGCGTGACGAATGGTGTGATCATCCCGAAGACCCCGGGCGTCGCCGCGGGAAAAGTCCCGAGCGCCACTCCCGGGATGTAGAAGACCTGCCCGCTCGCCAAGGCGCTGGTGAAGGCGGCGTGCGACCGTGCTGTCGTGATAGAGCTCCTTCTGACATGGTCAGAAGTCGAAGCGCGTCGCGATCCGTGCAGGTTTCGCTGCCCCCGACGCCAGCAGAAGCCCTGGCGCGCGCACAGTTGCTCCTCGACTTTCCTCCCACTACGGGGAAACTCGACGAATGGAGAGCCACCATCCGAAGCCTTGTTGCGGTGGCCAACAAAGATGATCCGACCCCGACGGAGCCCCCGGGTCGACGTTCCGACGGAGTCCCGCGTACCAGTAGCAGGAAGGCTGGCGGCGCCGCGACCACGGTGCACTCGCCTCCTCCTCGCCCGGTGCCACGGACACCAGCCCGTCGCGACGTTGCGGGCGACGAAATCTCCATAGCGTCGTCTGACCCGTGGACCCACTAGGACCAACGCCAGGTCCTTCGGGATCGGGAGCATGAAGACGCTCGGACCACCATCGAGCGCCGGCGCGGAGCGCGCCACCAGTCAGATAGGCGAGCGGGGCCTGCTGTGGACCACCCGGCACCGGAGAGCCCTGGGGCCTGCCTTACGAGGTAGGCTGCCCGGCTTTTACCCGTGAGCTGCGGCAGTTCCAGTGGCCCACTCACCGCACTTTCAAACCTGACGTGGGCGAGAAGTACGGCAGCAAGACCCACCCGTCCGAGTTCCTCAGCATCTACACCATCGCGATGCAGGCTGCCGGAGCTCGTGACGATAAGGTGCTTGCAAATTACTTCCAGTTGGCTCTTAAACCCAATGCCATGTCATGGTTGATGCACTTGTCGGTAGACTCAATTTCCTCCTGGTCGGATTTGTGCCATGAGTTCGTGGGCGCCTTCACTGGCGGTCACCAAGCTCATGGCCAAGCGAGTGATCTCCACGTCATTCCCCAGAAGGGAGGCGAGAGTCTCCGCAAGTACATCCAGAGGTTTAGCCGGGTACAGTACAACATCCCGGATGTTCACCCCGCCGCCATCATCAGCGCGTTCCATCAGAACGTTCGGAACCGCAAGATGCGCGAAGAGCTGGCGATGAACAAGGTGAAAGATGTCGTGGAGCTCTATGTTCTCGCGGACAAATGTGCCCGGGCCGAAGAGGGGAGGAAGTACCCCGGCGAAGATGCCAGCGTGGAAACCGACTCCTCTGAAGAGGATACCGCCGCCTCGGCGAAGAAAGGCCGGCACCGCAACAGGAAGCGCAAAGGGAAAGTTGTGCTTGCCGTCGAGGGCTCTAACGACACCGGCTCCACCAAGAAGACCAAGGCAGGTGACCCCGCCAAGGAAATTGCCGGATGCGTCGCCTGCCAGGCCTTGGCGGTTGTCGAAAAGCCAGGCAACATCAACAAGCGATACTGCAGGATCCATCGCACCAAAGGCCATGCTCTCCAAGCCTGCCGGCAGGTTGAGCTCCTCGCTGAGAAGCAGAGGGCTGAATACGAGAGGCGGGACAAGGAGAAGGGCCAAGACGGTGCTGAGGGATCCGGCAAGAAACGCGACGGCCAGGCGGGCCGTCGCGGCAAGGATAAGCAACAAGAAAGGCCCGCCCGGGGCCGTGACAGGAAGCCAGAAGATGACGATCACAAAGAGGATGACGAGTCCGGCGACCAAGAGTTTCAGAAAGCTACAGAGGCCATGCGCGTTGACGGCGGCGCTTTGCTGCATGCCTCTCGGCGCCGGCTTAAACAGTGGGCGCGAGAGATTACAGCAGCAGAGCCGTCGCTCGATGCCCGGAGACCGCTGAAGTGGTCCAGCACACCTATCATTTTTGACTCTGAGGACCACCCTGATCGCACTACTGCGGTCGGGTGCTTGCCGTTGTTGGTTTCACCGACAATACGTAACCTTAAGGTGACAAAAATGTTAGTAGATGGCGGGGCCGGTCTGAACTTGATCTCGCCTGCCGTGATCAAGAAGATGCAGATCCCTGATGGAGACCTCGAAGAAACAGGCACGTTTCAAGGGGTCAGCCCGGGGAGAAGCCAACCCAAGGGAAAGGTCATGTTGCCCGTAACTTTCGGGAGCGACCTGAACTTCAGGACGGAGAGGATTCTGTTTGATGTTGCCAAGATCCCCTTGCCCTACAACGGGATCCTTGGCCGCCCAGCGCTGGCCAAGTTCATGGCGGCGTCGCACTACGCCTACAATACCCTGAAGATACCAGAGCCCGTTGATGAAGGCCTACGCTGATGAAGTGAGAAAGCTAGAAGAGCGTTTGGACGGTATCCAGGCTGAATACGTTCCCCAACGGAGAACGATATCGCCGATTACCTGTCGAAGCGCGCTGCCCTCAAGCTACCTGTGGAACCAGGTACCTTTGTGCTTCAGCTAACTCAGCCATCCGTTGATCCATCAACAGAGCAGAACAAGAGAAGGAAATCAGGACCCGGCAAGTACTTTCCCGCCGAGCTCCCTGGAGCCGCCGGCAAGGATGTTGCCGAGGACACTGAACCCGCCACAGGACGACTAGCTCCGGCAGGACGCCAAGCTCTTGCCGTTGAGACGGCCGCCCCTATAGCGGAGGAAATGCCTTTAGTCCTCGCCGTCGAGCCTCAGGCTCCAGCGTGGGCACAACATACCGTCCGATTCCTCCAGACAGGGGAGCTTCCTGAGGAGCAGGAAGAAGCAGAAAAAGTAGCCTATCGCTCTGCCATGTACCAGTTCGTCGATGACGTCTTGTACAGGAAGAGATCGAACGGTGTGAAATTGAAGTGCATCCCTCGAGAGGAAGGACTGGAGCTGTTGGCAGAGATACATGGAGGCATATGTGGATCCCACATTGGGTCGAGGGACCTTGCCGGCAAGGCGTTCCGGCAAGGTTTCTTCTGGCCCACCGCCCTCCAGGATGCAACGACACTCGTCACCAGGTGTGAGGCGTGTCAGTTCCATTCAAGAAAGCTTCATCAACCAGCTCAAGCCCTTCAAACCATTCCTCTCTCACGGCCCTTCTCGGTCTGGGGGCTCGACATACTGGGCCCCTTCCCCCGCGCTGTCGGGGGCTTTGAGTACTTGTATGTAGCCATCGACAAGTTCACAAAGTGGCCAGAAGTGGAGGCAGTGAGGAAGGTCACAACTCAGTAAGCCGTCAAGTTCTTCAAGGGGCTAGTGCGCCGTTACAGTGTACCCAACCGGATCATCACCGATAACGGTACGCAGTTCACAAGCCGCACCTTCATGCAATATACTCAGGACCTCGGCAACAAAGTCTGTTTCGCTTCCGTCGCTCACCCACGGAGCAACGGGCAAGCCGAGAGGGCAAATGCTGAAGTGTTGCGAGGCTTAAGGACCAAGACCTTTGACAGACTGCACAAGAGCGGAAGGCGCTGGATTGATGAGTTGCCGACGGTTCTTTGGTCAATCAGGAAGACACCAAATCGAGCCACCGGCCAAACACCCTTTGCCCTGGTATACGGGCAGAAGTAGTTATCCCTACTGAACTCATATATGGGCCGCCTCGAGTGCTCGCTTATGATGAGCTTGAGCAAGAGCAACTGCGGCAAGACGACGCACTGCTCCTTGAGGAAGATCGCCTCCGGGCGGCTGTGAGAGCAGCATGCTACCAGCAAGCCTTGCGCCGCTACCATAGCCGCAAGGTTCATGCCCGGAGCCTTGAGGAAGGCGACCTTGTTCTTCGGCGCGTTCAATCGGCCAAGAATTCCAACAAGTTGACGCCGAAGTGGGAAGGCCCTTATTGGGTAATACGAGTCACCAGGCCCGGCGCAGTCCGCCTGGAGACCGAAGATGCCGTTCCGGTGAGCAACTCCTGGAACATCGAGCATCTTCGCAAGTTTTACCCATAAGGCGCGGCTTGTCGGGCCTCCCGGCAAGCCACCCTTTTGTACAAGCATTGCCGATGATGCATGTAACCCTTTGTACAAAGCCAGGCGCAGACCCTGAGCATAAATGAAGCTCTGGCGCCCTAAGTTATAGCATGCATGCTAGATCGAGTCTCGTCCTTGGTTAGGGTTGATAGTGCTTAGCAGCGGCTAACCCCTAGCTTAGAGGTCGAGTGTGCGTCTCTTTGCCGTTCTTTTGTCTCCTTTGGTTCGCAGGGCTCGGATATCCTTGCCGGATCACTTGAGGATGAAAAAAAGAGAAGAGGGACGGACCAGCATCTAGACCTCGGCAAGCCAGTGTTGCCGGGGGCTGCAAGTACAAAGATTCACCCACGGCGAACCAGAGTTGCCGGGGGCTGCAGTCTCAGATAAGTTCTTCACCCCTTATCATGCATTCTCTTATGGACTAAGGTATGCGAAACCTCGTTTCTTCCTAAAGCTACCGTGCTCCCCTAACTCTAGGCCCTAGGGCTCGTTCCTAGGCCAGGTTTGGTCATAGTCGCGGCAGCAAAGGGACGAAACGAGGAGCCCGAACCCGCCTCATCCCTGCCTCTGCCGAAAGCGTGAGAAAGGTCGAGCGACGTGGGAAGACGGCAGGGCCTGCTGCCGGGCAAGGAAATGTCTATCTTAAAAGATATCAAGGATTTACCCCTTGACGTGGGTTCTACCCGCAAGACAAGTGACCCGACAAGCATCCCTTTTTCATTAAAAACATTCTACTCAGGTACAGTTCATGGAGAATGAAAAACATGAATGATGGGATTACAAGCTTTAAATTCAGCTAAGGCCCGAAGGCTTACAAACTAAAAAAAGATAAGGTGCCCGTAATCCCTTTCTTGTCCCTCTTTTCAGGAGGCAGGTCAAGGAGGCGAAAAGGGCAAAAGGGGCGCCTAGACGAGCTACGGGTGGTAGAATACACCAAGAGAACATCTCGGTGGTCGTCCAAGGGCTGGATGGTGATGGCGGCGCCGGAGGCAGAGCTCGAAGACGAGGCGGCAGGACGTCAGCACGCATCGAAGGCGTCGTGCCTACGTACTCCGAGTTGACGGCCTTGCCGCCCGCCCTCTTCCTCTTCCGCAGCCTCCCAACGCCAGCCGCCCAAGGAGACGACCCCGAGAAGTTCAAGGAGCCGGCGACGCGGATGATGGGGTCGCCGGTGCCGCACGAAGCGGCGCCCGACACCTAGTCGGACCCGTCATCCTGCCACCTACTACCCTCGTCGCCACCGTCGAAGGACCAGGGTTCCCTTTCTCCATGGCGAATGAGAGGAAGGGGAGCAGAAGCTGAAGAAGTGAGATGGAGGAATGCAGGGCACCGACCCCCCCCGCTCTTTATAAAGGAGCAGGGTGGGGGCTCGACCGCCCCGTTCCGCCAATGAGGACGTGAATGCCGCAGGAGACCGGGGCCGATCCGCCGCCCCAGCCCGCGACGGCCCGGCTTCCTGCCTTCACCAACTGCCACCCCAGGGCCATGAGCACCGCATGGCGAACGTGCAGGACCGAAGCGACGGGTGAGGTGACTTCTCCCCGCCCCGTGATTAAAGGGAGTGGGCGCCTTGGAAGACCACGGGTCGGCCCCGTCCAGTAAATGGGCCGCGCCTCCACGCCTCCCTCCGTTTATGGGGAAGGCGGGAGCCGCCCCCTTTTACTACGACGTGACGCATGCATGCAGAGATCAGCCTCACGCATGCCGCCCATGTCACGCACGCCTTCCCATGACGCGCCATGCGCGGGAAGCGTGGGAGGCGCAGCGCGCGAAGAAACTTACCACGGTAAAAACCGCCCTGCCTGCCCGCGCATCGTTCTTGGGCCTGGCCCAACAGCGCGTAGCGCTTATGTGTGGCCCAGGCCCGGGGGCTCCTGTCGGTGTACAAAAAGAGGGGTACACTTTTTGTACCCCTATGACTGTGCACGGGCAGTCTGAGCCACGGGTGCCGCTGCACCGAGCCCGGCAAGGGAGGTAGAACCAAGGTAAGGCCGAAGCCAAAGAGGAGCAGAACGACGCCAAGACTAAGAGCACAAAGAGCAAAGGGGACGAAGCGCCCCCCCTGACAAGATCCTTGCCGAGAGGCGGTTTTAACAAACCCGGCAAGATCCTTGCCGTGGCAGCCTCGCCCCACACCTACGGAGCGGGTCACCCTTGAGTCCACTGCCCCCATGGGGCAAGGATTCGGGAGGCATCCCCGTGGTGGTATGCAGATCTTTGTGAAGACATTCAAGATCAGATGCACACTTCGGAAGATGATGGTCCTTGGCGGGATCCCAGCCAAGGAAAACCACAAGGCCCCCGGCAAGAGTCTTGTCGAGGATGGCAATAGGCGCCGCGGCAAGACCCTTGTCGGGACCCCGGCAAGACCCTTGCCGGGGCCGCGGCAAGGCCCTTGCCGAGGCCGCGGCAAGGCCCTTGCCGAGGAGACCCGCGGGGCCACCATCGGACCCGCACCAGTCGCGCCTCCACCACCGTTCGCATGCAGCTGCCGACCCAACCAGCTGGGCAGGCACCTGCGTGGCGGCATGCAGATCCTCGTGGAGACCTACCACTGCGCCACCTCAGCTGCCTGCCCGCCTACATGGCATCGCAGGCGCCGCTGGCCAGGGCGCGTGTCGAGACGGGAGAGAGCGGCGACGGACGAGACGGGGCTCTCCCCCGCCCCTGATAAAGCAAGGACACCTAAGCAAGGCGCATTAAATGCGCCTTGTCATGTAATACAAGGGATAACCTCGCATTGCTGTACCCTTTCCACCTCCTGTGTGCCACTGTGGCAGCCCCTTTCCCTTTAAAAGGAGGCCCCACGCAACCAGGAAGAGGATTCGGCTTTTTGGAGCTCCTCATGCCCCATAGCTAGCTCAAGAACACCAACATATAATCCACCAAAGCAGGAGTAGGGTGTTACGCATCTTCGCGACCCGAACCTGGGTAAAGGAATCGTGTACTGCCTGCTCGATCCGCTCTTCTCACGACCCCCGCGCCCTGCAATCATAGAAAGGGATTCCCGTGATCCCATAGGTGTCGTTTCCCACCGACACGGAGGAAGGCCTCGCATACGACGATAAACGCCGATATGTTGAGGACGAAGTTCGGGGCCAGATCGTGGAAATCCAGGCCATAGTAGAACATGAGCCCCCGGACGAACGGGTGGAGAGGAAAACCCAGTCCGCGGAGGAAATGGGGAAGGAATACAACCCTCTCATGGGGCCTTGGGGTGGGGAGGAGCTGCCCCTTTTCGGGAAGCCAGTGCGCGGTGTCGTTAGACAAGTATCCGGCCTTCCTCAGCTTTTTGATATGGCCCTCCGTGACGGAGGAGACCATCCACTTGCCTCCCGCTCTGGTCATGGCTGGAGAAGGTTGAGGTGGGAAGTGCGGGCTTGGGCGTTGGAGCTCGAGTGCGCAGAAGATGGATAGGCAAAGGAGGAAGAAGGCGTAGGTAGAAAGGTGGATCCTTATCCCCTTATATGGGCGGATGCGGTTAAGCGTCCCCACCGGCCTGGTAAAACTCGCTTGTCTCCCGAGCGCCGTGATAAATGGCGCGGTTGGGTTACCCACGTCCGTATTGATGAGAATCCCGTAAATGAGGGACACGATCTCTGCTTTGACAAGACGTGCCAAGGAAACTGCCTCGCAAAGTGTGCTGAGGTGGGATAGAAAAACCGATTCGAATAAAGGCTTGGCCGTAGTGTGATGTCACGCTACGGAATACGTCAGCAGATTAGATTTGTGTTAATATTATTCTCTCTATGGCAATATGTGGAAACTTATTTTGCAGAGCCGGACACTATCCTTAGTGTTGACAATCTTTTATGAAGTACTTGGAGGAGGAACCCGCCTTGCAATGCCGAAGACAATCTGCGCGTCGGACTCATCGTCATTGAAGCGTGGTTCAGGGGCTACTGAGGGAGTCCTGGATTAGGGGGTGTCTGGGTAGCCGGACTATACCTTCAGCCGGAATCCTGGACTATGAAGATACAAGATTGAAGACTTCGTCCCGTGTCCGGATGGGACTTTCCTTGGCGTGGAAGGCAAGCTTGGCGATGCGGATATTTAGATCTCCTACCATTGTAACCGACTTTGTGTAACCCTAACCTTCTCCGGTGTCTATATAAACCAGAGGGTTTTAGTCCGTAGGACAACAGAACATACAACAATCATACCATAGGCGAGCTTCTAGGGTTTAGCCTCCTTGATCGTGGTAGATCTACTACCCATATCATAAATATTAATCAAGCAGGACGTAGGGTTTTACCTCCATCAAGAGGGCCCGAACCTGGGCAAAACTTCGTGTCCCTTGTCTCCTATTACCATCCGCCTAGACGCACAGTTCGGGACCCCCTACCCGAGATCCGCCGGTTTTGACACCGACAATGTTCCTAGTTCTTCTAAAAAGAAGAAAAAGAAAAATGATAGAACTGTGCAAACTTCTAGTGAACCTATTGCTGAACCACCTAATAATCCAAATGACATATCTATGTCTGATGCTGAAACACAATCTGGTAATGAACATGAACCTAATGAAAATATTAATGATGATGTTCATGATGATGCTCAACCTAGTAATGATAATGATGTAGAAGTTGAACCTGCTGTTGATCTTGATAACCCACAATCGAAGAATCAACGTTATGATAAGAGAGACTTTGTTGCTAGGAAACATGATAAAGAAAGAGAACCTTTGGTTCAGAAACCCATGCCTTTTCCTCCCAAACCATCCAAGAAAAAGGATGATGAGGATTTTGAGCACTTTGCTGAATTGATTAGGCCTATCTTTTTGCATATGCGATTGACTGATATGCTCAAAATGAATCCTTATGCTAAGTACATGAAAGATATTGTTACAAATAAAAGAAAGATACCGGAAGCTGAAATTTCCACCATGCTTGCTAATTATACTTTTAAGGGTGGAATACGAAAGAAACTTGGAGATCCAGGAGTACCTACTATACCATGCTCCATTAAAAGAAATTATGTCAAAACTGCTTTATGTGATCTTGGCGCCGGTGTTAGTGTTATGCCTCTCTCTTTATATCGTAGACTTGACTTGAATAAGTTGACACCTACTGAAATATCTTTGCAAATGGCTGATAAATCAACTGCTATACCTGTCGGTATTTGTGAGGATGTGCCTGTTGTGGTTGCAAACGTTACTATTTTAACGGACTTTGTTATTCTTGATATTCCCGAGGACGATAGTATGTCTATTATTCTTGGAAGAACTTTCCTTAACACTGTAGGGGCTGTTATTGATTGCAACAAAGGCAATGTCACTTTTCATGTTAATGGTAATGAACATACAATACACTTTCCGAGGAAACAACCTCAAGTCCACAGTATCAATTCTATTGGAAAAATCCCATCGATTATATTTGGAGGTTTTGAATTTCCTCTTCCTACTGTCAAAAAGAAATATGATATACTTATTATTGGGGATGTGCATATCCCCGTTGAGGTAACCTAGTGTCATTCGAAATTTCTCCGGTTTCATGATTATCGGAATGAGTTTGTTAACAAGACCTGATCAACCTTGTTAGTGGATTCCTTTTGATGAGCATGAGATGGATGAAACTAGAAGCACAACCTTCTGTACCCTCTCTATACTTTCTATTATTTAGTAGAAATAAAGTAAAAATAGTATTTTTCTGTCTGTTTCCTGACTTATCCGTGCAATATAAAAATATCCCGAAAATAAAATTCCTCAGAATGACATGCCAATTTAATATGATTTTTTCAGGAATATTTGAGGATTTACTATGCAAAAATTACCGCGGGGGGAGCTGCCACCTGGTCACGAGGGTGGAGGGCGCGCCCTACCCCCTGGGCGCGCCCCCTGCCTCGTGGGCCCACGGTGGCCCTCCTCCACTTATTCCAGCACCCATCTTCTTCCTATTCCTCACACAAACCTGAAAAACCAACTCAAGCACGAGTTCCAGCCCTCTTTGCTGTGATTTTCGATCTCCTTGCTCAAAGCACCTCTCGCAAAACTGCTTGGGGAGATTGTTCCTTGGTATGTGACTCCTCCATTGGTCCAATTAGTTTTTGTTCTAGTGCTCTATTCTTTGCGAATTTGTGCTGCATAGGTGACCATGTTCTTGAGCTTGCATGTCGAATTTATATGGTTCCAAGTAGTTCTAATGCTTGATATAGGCTCTAGTTACTTGTAGGAGTAGTTGCTATCAGTTTTATTGAAGTTGGTTCACCTTTGTTTGAAGTTACTAAAAATTTCAGAAATTTTTCAGAGAAAAGCAATATGCTTAGGAAGATGTTCCAAGGTGGTTCCTCTAAGAATCAAGGACCTAGGATTGCTATGCGTGATGCTGACGAGGAACCACCAAGAGACGCTCTAGTGCGGCCTTGCGAATGGCCGTCGGAAAACTTTATGGATCGTGCAGGAATTAAAGAAGAATTTAACGCATATTTGCGTAATGCCGGTCTTGAGGATTTTGAGGCAGACAAATGCCCCCAATATCATGATCTCACAAGTTCGTTTGTGAGGAGGTTTGTGTATTCATCTTCGCGTAATTCTCCTTCAGTCATGTTTGATCTTTATGACAAATCTTATACCATGGACTTATAGGATTTCACTATTTCTTGCAAACTTCCATCATGGGGTAGTATTAGGGATCCCCCTAAATCTGAATTTAGAAACTTTCTTGCTAGTATAACTGTAGGGGAATCTAGAGATATAACGCAGGCTACCATAGGGAGCATTCACTTTCCTGCTATACATTATTTCGCTCTCTTCATCGGTAGATGCATAAATGCTAAGGATGAAGCATGTCACATGTGTGTCCCTGACCTCAGCATTCTCAGGAGTGCTGTGTTAGGAGACCAATCTTATCATATGGGAGCCATTGTAGCTCGTAGGTTGCATCTTAATAGATATAATGGAGATTTCTTTGGAGGAATTTATGCAACCCGCTTAGCTAATTTTCTTGAGATAGACATTCGTGAGGGTGATACTGAGTTGCCTCCTGCATATTTAGATTATAACTCTATGGCTTCGCACCAGTTTGTCGAGAGGCCTGAATCACCTCTCCTTTATCGACTAATCTTTGATAAACGGCGTGTTGTCCGTATTACTCTCCCTGCTCCTGCCTTCTTTGATTACCAGGCAAACGGAAGATATACTATTACCAGAGAGGAGGCAGATGAGTACGAGAGGAGAGCGGAAGCAGCCCGACTCCACGCCGCAGCTCAGCAGGCGATAACCGCTGCATCATAGTATGATCCCAGCTATTCTTCGTCGCATTATAACCCCAGCTACACCTACGGGTATCCGCCAGGCTATCCCTGGCAATAAACCAACTTAGGCCAAAAGCCTAAGCTTGGGGGAGTACGTATTTCTCACTGACATTACATTTATGTTCGCACACACTCATTGCTAGATGTCGGTGCTCATACTCTTTCACTGTAATATCCATGCTAGTTTATTTTATTTTTCCTGCTTTCTTCTTGTGTGTTTGTTAAACCTTAAGAAAAACAAAAAAATTCAATAGTTTATTACTTTGCTGTAGTAGTAATTAAAAAGAAAACCCAAAAATATTTCCCGTTCTTCTTTTGCTTGTTGGGAGCTTTCCCGTGTAAATAGTTTTTATGTCTTTTCTTTTCTTTGGGGGTCAGTAGGAGAAGACCATGATTAAATTGTTGAAGTGGCTCTTATATGCTTTATTGTTGAATTAACCAAGAGCCATATTGCCTTGTCTTCTCCTGTTTATTGAATGCTCACAGATTCCAGCTTAGTCCAATGCACGTGCACTCTTATTATTATTCACATCGTTCGGTCGTGCAAGTGAAAGGAAATTATGATGATATATGATGGACTGACTGAGATGGGAAAAGCTGGTATGAACTCGACCTCTTTTGTTTTTGTAAATATGATGAGTCCGTCGTTCTTGATTCAGCTTATTATGAATAAACATGTTTGCAATGACAATTAGAGATCATAGTTGCTTGTGCCATGCTTGATTAGCTATGAGTTATAATGGTTCACTTTGTGTGCCAACATGCTATTGAGATGGTTGTGATGTGGTATGATGGGGTGGTATCCTCCTTTGAATGATTTAAGTGACTTGACTTGGCACATGTTCACGCATGTAGTTGAAACAAATCAACATAGCCTTCACGATATTTATGTTCATGGTGGATTATATCCTACTCATGCTTGCATCCAATGTTTATTAATTTTAATGCATGTACATGGCTGTTGTCGCTCTCTAGTTGGTCGCTTCCCAGTCTTTTTGCTAGCCTTCACCTGTACTAAGCGGGAATACTACTTGTGCATCCAATCCCTTAAACCCCAAAGTTATTCCAGATGAGTCCACTATACCTTCCTATATGCGGTATATACCTGCCGCTCCAAGTAAATTTGTATGTGCCAAACTCTAAACCTTCAAATAAACATTCTGTTTTGTATGCTCGAATAGCTCATGTATCAATCAAGGCTGCCCTTATCTTCCATGTTAGGCGGGTTATTCTCAAGAGGAGTGGACTCCGCTCCTCACTCACGAGAAAATGGCTGGTCACCGGGATGCCTAGTCCCATGCTTTATGCAAACTAAATCAAAATTAATTGGAACAAAACTCCCCCTGGGACCTGATGTATGTTGGAGGCACTCGTTGTTTCGATCAAGCCATGGATTGATGCTTGTTGTTGGAGGGGGAGTATAAACTTTACCATTCTGTTTGGGAACCGCCTATAATGTGTGTGACATGGAAGATATCACCATCTCTTAGTTGCTATGTTGACAATGAAAGTATACCGCTCAAAATATTATTTATCTCTATTTCAAAACCGAGCTCTGGCACCTCTACAAATCCCTGCTTCCCTCTGCGAAGGGCCTATCCATTTACTTTTATATTGAGTCATCACCCTCTTATTAAAAAGCACTAGCTGGAGAGCACAGCTGTCATTTGCATTCATCATTGTTAATTTATATTGGGTGTGACTATGATTGGATCTCTTTTACCATGAATTACAATGTCTAGTCAGTCCTTAATCTTTAAAGGTGCTATGCATTTATGTTTTGCGGTCTCAGAAAGGGCTAGCGAGATACCATCTTGTCATATCATATTATGATTGTTTTGGGGAAGTGTTGTCATCCGAGATTTGTTATTATGGCTCGCTAGTTGATTATGCTATTGATATGAGTAATTATGAGACCTGAGAATTATTGCAAATGTGGTTAGTTATAATCTTTGCTGAAAACTTGAATGCTGGCTTGACATATTTACAACAACAAGAGCAAACAGAGTTTGTAAAAGTTTTTCTTTTTCTCTTTCAGTTTGTCAACTGAATTACTTGAGGACAAGCAAGGGTTTAAGCTTGGGGGAGTTGATACGTCTCCGTCATATCTACTTTTCCAAACATTTTTGCCCTTGTTTTGGACTCTAACTTGTATGATTTGAATGGAACTAACCCGGACTGACGCTGTTTTCAGCAGAATTGCCATGATGTTGTTTTATGTGCAGAAAACAGAAGTTCTCGGAATGACCTGAAACTCCACGGGATGTCTTATAAAAAACCATAAAAAATCCTCGCCAAAGATGAAGACCAGGGGGCCCACACCCTGTCCACGAGGGTGGGGGGCGCGCCCCCCCTCAAGGGCGCGCCCCCTACCTCGTGGGCCCCCTAGACACCTTCCGACACCAACTCCAAATCTATATATTGGCTTTTGGGGAGTAAACAATAGAGGAGAAGAAATCATCGCGTTTTACGATACGGAGCCACCGCCAAGCCCTAAAACCTCTCGAGAGGGCTGATCTGGAGTCCGTTCGGGGCTCCGGAGAGGGGGATTCGTCGCCGTCGTCATCATCAACCATCCTCCATCACCAATTTCATGATGCTCATCGCCGTGCGTGAGTAAATTCCATCGTAGGCTTGCTGGACGGTCATGGGTTGGATGAGAATTATCATGTAATCGAGTTAGTTTTGTTAGGGTTTGATCCCTAGTATCCACTATGTTCTGAGATTGATGTTGCTATGACTTTGCTATGCTTAATGCTTGTCACTAGGGCCCGAGTGCCATGATTTCAGATCTGAACCTATTTTGTTTTCATGAATATATGTGAGTTCTTGATCCTATCTTGCAAGTCTATAGTCACCTATTATGTGTTATGATCCGACAACCCCGAAGTGACAATAATCGAAATACTTGTCGGTGATGACCATAGTTTGAGGAGTTCATGTATTCACTATGTGCTAATGCTTTGGTCTGGTTCTCTATTAAAAGGAGGCCTTAATATCCCTTAGTTTCCATTAGGACCCCGCTGCCACGGGAGGGTAGGACAAAAGATGTCATGCAAGTTCTTTTCCATAAGCACGTATGACTATATTCGGAATACATGCCTACATTACATTGATGAATTGGAGCTAGTTCTTTGTCACCCTATGTTATGACTGTTACATGATGAACCACATCTGGCATAATTATCCATCACTGATCCGATGCCTACGAGCTTTCCGTATACTGGTTCTCGCTTATTTACTTTCTCGTTGCTGCTGTCACAATCACTACAAAATACCAAAAACATTACTTTTGCTGTCTTTACTTTTGTTACCGTTACCATCACTATCATATTACTTTGCTACTAAACACTTTGCTGGAGATACTAAGTTTCAGGTGTGGTTGAATTGACAACTCAGCTGCTAATACTTGAGAATATTCTTTGGCTCCCCTTGTGTCGAATCAATAAATTTGGGTTGAATACTCTACCCTCGAAAACTGTTGCGATCCCCTATACTTGTGGGTTCAGTGCACAAGATTCCATTTATGCCCACCAATGTCGAGTGGGGTGATGCCTCGTGTTCTAAGGTATTGGGACTCGGCAAGGTTGTCATTTCTCATGATCTCACGATCGAGAAGGTCATGCTTGTAGAGTCCCTTGCATACAATTTACTTTTCGTTCGTCAACTTGCAATCATGGGCTTTGCCACTTTCTTTGATATTGATACCGTGGACCTCTTATGGAGCAAGACTCTTAAAGTAGCCATTGTTGGGCATGTCGAGAACGGTCTATATGTGATTAACTTTTCGGAGCGACCCACTAAGACCGCGACATGCCTAATGGCTAAAGTTGACGTGGGATGGCTTTGGCATCGCCGTTTAGCCCACGTCAATATGAGATCTTTGCAAAGTCTTCTCAAGGGGGACCATGTTCGTGGACTAACGAATGTTAGTTTTGCTAAAGATCGTGCTTGCAGTGCTTGTATCGAAGGAAAGCTTCATGAGAAGGCTCACCCTCCCACGACTATCATTTACTCGAAGAGGCCTTTGGAGCTCCTTCACTTGGATCTCTTTGGGCCGCCATCCTTTGATAGTCTTGGGGGTAGGAAGTATTGCTTGGTGACTGTGGATGACTATTCAAGATACACTTGGGTGTATTTCTTCAAGAGGAAAATTGAGACCCAACAAACCGTCATTGACTTTGCAAATGAAGCCCAACGTCAAGACAATGCAAAGATCTTGACAATAAGAAGTGACAACAGCACCGAGTTCAAGAACTACACCTTGGATGAGTTTCATATCGATGAGGGGATCATGCATCAATATTCCGCACCCTACACCCCTCAACAAAACGGTGTTGCAAAGAGGAAGAACCGGACGTTGATGGATGCGGCAAGGACCATGATGGCGGAGTTCAAGTCTCCATACAACTTTTGGGCCGAAGCCATCAACACCGCATGTCATGCATCCAATTAGCTCTACCTCCGCAAGGGCTTGAACAAGACTCCATATGAGATACTCACCGGTAACAAGCCCAATCTCAAGTACTTTCGGGTGTTCGGGTATAAGTGTTTCATTCTCAAGAAAGGTGTTCGGTTGTCTAAATTTGAGGCTAGATCTTATGAGGGCATATTTATTGGTTATGCTACAAACTCTCATGCTTACCGTGTCCTCAATAAATCCACGGGACTTATTGAGGAGACGTGTAACATGGAGTTTGATGAGAATAACGGCTCCCAAGTGGAGCAAAGTGGCACTTGTGATGTAGGTGATGAAATTCCTCCTCAAGCCATAAGAAGAATGGGTGTTGGTTTTATCCTACCCATTGAGGAACCCCTTGTGGCCGAAGGAGAAGGACAATGCTCCACTCAAGTGGAGCCATCACCAACCCAAGGCCCACACGCTTTCGAAGAACAAAGTGAAGGCCCTCAACCTCATGAACAAGACCAAGGGCAAGATCATGGTCAAGACGGTGTTGACACACCAAGTGATGCCCAAGGTCAAGTTCTCTCCCCCGAGCAAGTTCAAGACCAAGAACAAGCTCAAGACGACGCTCAAGATGATCAAGTGACCGCTCCTCAACTCACCACCGAGGAGGAATTAGAGCGTCGAGCTGCCAAGATTGCTTCCGAGCTCTCCACCAAGGGTCATCTCATGAAGAATGTACTTGGAAGCATTCAAAAGGGGGTAAGCACTCGTAGACAATTGGCAAACTATTGTGAACATCACGCGTTTGTCTCTTGTGTTGAACCCCAAAAGGTATATGAAGCACTCGAAGATCCGGATTGGCTTAATACCATGCATGAAGAACTCAAAAACATCGAGTACAACAAAGTGTGGAGATTGGTGCCAAGGCCAACGGGGAACCACAATGTCATTGGGACCAAGTGGATTTTCAAGAACAAGCAAGATGCTCATGGGACCATCATTCGCAACAAGGCAAGATTGGTGGCACAAGGCTACTCCCAAGTCGAGGGTATCGACTAGGTGAAACCTTTGCTCCCGTTTCTCGTCTGTTGAATCCATTCGTTTGTTGATTGCTTATGCTTCTCATCACAACTTTAAGTTGCAACAAATGGATGTGAAGAGTGCTTTTATTAATGGTCCTATTAATGAGTTGGTTTACGTCAAACAACCGCCAGGGTTTGAGGATCCCTACTTTCCCGATCATGTGTATCAACTCGATAAGGCACTCTATGGCCTTAAACAAGCCCCATCTGCATGGTATGACCACCTTACTGAGTTGTTACAAGATCGTGGGTTTGAAGTTGGGCTAATCGATCCCACACTTTTTACTAAGAAGGTCAAAGGGGAGTTGTTTGTGTGCCAACTTTATGTTGATGACATTATCTTTGGTTACCCTAACAAAGCTTTCAATGAGGAATTTGCCGCACTTATGACCTCAAAAGTTCAAGATGTCTTCCATGGGAGAGTTGAAGTTCTTTCTCGGTTTCGAAGTGAAGCAAAGAAGAGAAGGTACCTTCATCAACCAAGATAATAAACTCAAGACATGCTCAAGAGATTCAAGCTAAGTGATGTCAAGCCGGCTTCCACTCCAATGCCCACCAAATGCCAACTTGACATTGATCCCAATGGTAAAGCGGTGGATCAAAAGGTATATCGTTCCATGATTGGATCCTTGCTTTACCTTTGTGCATCTAGACCGGATATCATGTTGAGTGTGGGAATTTGTGCATGGTTTCAAGCCGCACCCAAGTGATACGTCCATTTTGCACCATGCTTTTATATCGATATTTATTGCATTATGGGTTGTTATTTCACGTTATGTCACAATACTTATGGCTATTCTATCTTATTTTACAAGGTTTACATGAAGAGGGAGAATGCCGGCAGCTGGAACTCTGGGCCGGAAAAGGAGCAAATATTAGAGACCTATTCTGCGCAACTCCAAAAGTCCTGAAACTCCACGGAATATCTTAAAATAAATAAGGAAAAATCCTCGCCAAAGATGAAGGTCAGGGGGCCCACACCCTGCTCACGAGGGTGGGGGGCGCGCACCCCTCCTAGGGCGCGCCCCCTACCTCGTGGGCCCCCTGGTGGGTCTCCGACGCTCATCTTATGCTATATGAAGTCTTTCGATGAGAAAAAAATAAACATCAACCTTTCGGGACGAGACTCCGCCGCCACGAGGCGGAACCTTGGCGGAGCCAATCTAGAGCTCCGGTAGAGCTGTTCTGCCGGGGATACTTCCCTCCGGGAGGGGGAAATCATCACCATCGTCATCACCAACGCTCCTCTCATCGGGAGAGGGCAATCTCCATCAACATCTTCACCAGCACCATCTCATCTCCAAACCCTAGTTCATCTCTTGTATCCAATTCTTGTCTCCAAGTCCGGGATTGGTGCTAGTAGGTTGCTAGTAGTGTTGATTACTCCTTGTAGTTGATGCTAGTTGGTTTATTTGGTGGAAGATCATATGTTCAGATCCTTTATGCATATTATTACCTCTCTGATTATGAACATGAATATGCTTTGTGAGTAGTTACGTTTGTTCCCGAGGACATGGGAGAAGTCTTGCTATTAGTAGTCATGTGAATTTGGTATTCGTTCGATATTTTGATGAGATATATGTTGTCTAGCCTCTAGTGGTGTTATGTGAACGTCGACTACATAACACTTCACCATTATTTGGGCCTAGAGGAAGGCATTGGGAAGTAATAAGTAGATGATGGGTTGCTAGAGTGATAGAAGCTTAAACCCTAGTTTATGCGTTGCTTCGTAAGGGGCTGATTTGGATCCACATGTTTCATGCTATGGTTAGGTTTACCTTAATACCCTATTGGGTATCTTTTCCCCGCCTTTTCCCTCTAGGATCGGAAATCATATATTTTCCATATCCATATACCGTTGAATCCTTGGGGTTCCAAAATCCGCCTATTTTACTAGTCTTCAGAAACGGAAAACCCTGAACCAAGAAGAGTTGGATATGTTATTTGGGTATGTTTTTTCATCCCAATCAAACCTTCTCCCAGTGGAAGAACAGATAGCTACTATAGCTACCGGAACGATAGGATATCTTGATTCGTTCGAAATTGGACAGGTTAAGCGGGAAGAGATCTAGTGGAGACAGCTGAGCCAGTAGCTCAGAGGATTAGAGCACGTGGCTACGAACCACGGTGTCCGGGGTTCGACGGTAGAGTGTCACCTTGACGTGGTGGAAGTCATCAGTTCGAGCCTGATTATCCCTAAACCCAATGTGAGATTTTTCTATTTTGACTTACTCCCCCGCCACGAGCGAGTTGCGGATGCTTGCAATAGAGGTTAATCATAAGTGGGATGCTTGTTCAAGTAAGAAAAGCACCCAAGCACCAGTCCACCCACATATCAAATTATCAAAGTACCGAACACGAATCATATGAACGTGATGAAAACTAGCTTGACAATATTCCCATGTGTCCTCGGGAGCGCTTTTCCTATTATAAGAGTTTGTTCCGGCTTGTCCTTTGCTACAAAAAGTATTGGGCCACCTTGCTGCACTTTATTTACTTTTGTTACTTTTTTCTCGTTACAATTTATCTTATCACAAAACTATCTGTTACCACTTATTTCAGTACTTGCAGAGAATACCTTGCTGAAAACCGCTTATCATTTCCTTCTACTCCTCGTTGGGTTCGACACTCTTACTTATCGAAAGGACTATGATAGATCCCATATACTTGTGGGTCATCAAGACTCTTTTCTAGCGCTGTTGCCGGGGAGTGTAGCGCCTTTGGTAGGTGGAATTTGGTAAGGGAAAATTTATATAGTGTGCTGAAACTGTCACTTGTCACTATGGAAAGTAAATCTCTGAGGGGCTTGTTCGGGGTATCTTCACGCCGTCCAGTAGAGCAAAGAGTTGCTCCTCAACCTACTGAACCTATTGAAAATGAAAGTCCTTTTGAATTTCCTTCGGGTATGATGGAAAAACTGCTAGCTAGTCCTTTTACAGGAGATGGAACAAAGCATCCTGATGAGCACTTAATATATGTGGATGAAGTTTGTGGATTATTTAAGCTTGCAGGTATACCCGATGATGTTGCTAAGAAGAAGGTCTTCCCTTTATCTTTGAAGGGAGATGCATTGACATGGTATATAGGCTATGTGATGATATGAGATCATGGAACTATAAAAGATTGAAATTGGAATTTCATCAAAAGTATTACCCTATGCATCTTGTTCATCGTGATCGCAATTATATATATAATTTTTGGCCTCGCGAAGGAGAAAGCATCGCTCAAGCTTGGGGGAGGCTTAAATCAATGTTATATTCATGCCCCAATCATGGATTTCCAAGGGAAACAATTATTCAAAATTTGTATGCTCGGCTTTCTGAAAACAATCGCACCATGCTCAATACTTCTTGTGCTGGCTCTTTTATGATGAAGACTATTGAATTCAAATGGGACTTATTGGATAGAATTATACGCAACTCTTAAGATTGGGACCTAGACAAAGGTAAGGAGTCAGGTATGACACCTAAGTTTGATTGTGTTAAATCTTTTATGGATACCGATATTTTCCGTAAGTTTAGCACTAAATATGGACTTGACTCTGAGATACTAGCTTCTTTCTGTGAATCTTTTGCAACTTATGTTGATCTCCCTAAGGAGAAGTGGTTTAAATATCATCCTCCCATAGAAGTAAAAGTAGTTACACCTATTAAAGTTGAAGAAAAGACTATCACTTATAATGAGCCTATTGTTCCTACTTCTTATGTTGAGAAACCACCTTTCTGTTGGAAATATGCCCTAGAGGCAATAATAAAAGCATTATTATTATATTTCCTTATTCATGATAATTGTCTTTATTCGTGCTATAATTGTGTTAACCGGAAATCGTAATACATGTGTGAATAACAGACAACGACATGTCCCTAGTGAGCCTCTAGTTGACTTGCTCGTTGATCGACAGATAGTCATGGTTTCCTGACTATGGACATTGGATGTCATCGATAACGGGATCACATCATTAGGAGAATGATGTGATGGACAAGACCCAATCCTAAACATAGCATAAGATCGCATAGTTCGTTTGCTAGAGTTTTCCAATGTCAAGTATCCTTTCCTTAGACCATGAGATCGTGTAACTCCCGGATACCGTAGGAGTGCTTTGGGTGTGCCAAACGTCACAACGTAACTGGGTGACTATAAAGGTATGCTACGGGTATCTCTGAAAGTGTCTGTTGGGTTGACATGGATCGAGACTGGGATTTGTCACTCCGCTTGACGGAGAGGTATCACCGGGCCCTCTCGGTAATGCATCATCATATGAGCTCAAGGTGATCAAAGTGTTTGATCACAAAGGATCATGCATTACGGTACGAGAAAAGTGACTTGCCGGTAACGAGATTGAACGAGGTATTGGGATACCGACGATCGAATCTCGGGCAAGTAAAATACCGATTGACAAAGGGAATCGTATACGGGATTAATTGAATCCTTGACATCGTGGTTCATCCGATGAGATCATCGTGGAGCATGTGGGAGCCAACATGGGTATCCAGATCCCGCTGTTGGTTATTGCCCGAGAGCCATCTCGGTCATGTCTGCATGTCTCCCGAACCCGTAGGGTCTACACACTTAAGGTTCGGTGACGCTAGGGTTGTAGGGATATGTATGTGCAGTAACCCGAATATTGTTCGGAGTCCCGGATGAGATCCCGGACGTCACGAGGAGTTTCGGAATGGTCCGGAGGTAAATATTTATATATGGAAAGTCATCATACGGACATCGGGACAAGTTTCGGGGTTATCGGTATTGTACCGGGACCACCGGAGGGTCCCGGGGGGTCCACCGGGTGGGGCCACCTATCCCGGAGGGCCCCATGGGCTGTATGAGGGAGGGAACCAGCCCATAGTGGGCTGGTGCGCCTCCCCCCCATGGGCCCATGCGCCTAGGGTTTGGGGGGAGGGAAAACCCTAAAGGGGGCGCCCCCCTTGCTTGGGGGGCAAGCCCCCCTTCCCTGGCCGCCGCCCCCCCTAGGAGATCTCATCTCCTAGGGCCGGCGCCCCCCCTTGGGGGTTATATAAAAGGGGGAGGGGAGAGGGGGCTGACAACCCATTGCCCTGGCGCCTCCCTCTCCCTCTCCAACACCTCCTCCTCCTCCATTGAGCACGGCGAAGCTCTGCCGGAGTACTGCAGTTCCACCATCACCACGCCGTCGTGCTGCTGCTGGAACCTTCTTCCCCAACCTCTCCTTTGCCTTGCTGGATCAAGAAGGAGGAGACGTCACGCTTTCCGTACGTGTGTTGAACGCGGAGGTGCCGTCCGTTCGGCACTAGATCATCGGTGAATTGGATCACGGCGAGTACGACTACCTCATCCACGTTCACTCGAACGCTTCCGTTGTGATCTACAAAGTGGTATGTAGATGCTATCTAATCTGAATACTTGTTGCTAGATGAACTCATAGATGGATCTTGGTGAAACCGTAGGAAAAATTTTAATTTTCTGCAACGTTCCCCAACAGTGGCATCATGAGCTAGGTCTATGCGTAGTTCTTCTTGCGCGAGTAGAACACAATTTGTTGTGGGCGTAGATGTTGTCAACTCTTCTTGCCGCTACTAGTCTTATCTTGCTTCAGCGGTATTGTGGGATGAAGCGGCCCGGACCAACCTTACACGTACGCTTACGTGAGACCGGTTCCACCGACTAACATGCACTAGTTGCATAAGGTGGCTGGCGGGTGTCTGTCTCTCCTACTTTAGTTGGAGCGGATTCGATGAAAAGGGTCCTTATGAAGGGTAAATAGAAGTTGACAAATCACGTTGTGTTTTTACGTAGGTAAGAAAACGTTCTTGCTAGAACCCTAATTCAGCCACGTAAAACTTGCAACAACAATTAGAGGACGTCTAACTTGTTTTTGCAGCAAGTGCTTTGTGATATGATATGGCCAAAGTTGTGATGAATGATGAATGATCTATATGTGATGTATGAGATGTTCATGCTATTGTATTAGGAATCACGACTTGCATGTCGATGAGTATGACAACCGGCAGGAGCCATAGGAGTTGTCTTTATTTTTTGTATGACCTGCGTGTCATTGAGAATCGCCATGTAAATTACTTTACTTTATTGCTAAACGCGTTAGCCATAGTAGTAGAAGTAATAGTTGGCGAGCAACTTCATGGAGACACGATGATGAAGATCATGATGATGAAGATCATGGTGTCAAGCCGGTGACAAGATGATCATGGAGCCCCAAGATGGAGATCGAAGGAGCTATGTGATATTGGCCATATCATGTCACGTTTATTATTTGATTGCATGTGATGTTTATCATGTTTTGCATCTTGTTTACTTAGTACGACGGTAGTAAATAAGATGATCCCTCATAATAATTTCAAGAAAGTGTTCACCCTAACTGTGCACCGTTGCGACAGTTCGTTGTTTCGAAGCACCACGTGATGATCGGGTGTGATAGATTCTAACGTTCACATACAACGGGTGTAAGACAAATTTACACACGCAAAACACTTAGGTTGACTTGACGAGCCTAGCATGTACAGACATGGCCTCGGAACACAGAAGACCGAAAGGTCGAGCATGAGTCGTATAGAAGATACGATCAACATGAAGATGTTCACCGATGTTGGCTAGTCCGTCTCACGTGATGATCGGACACGGCCTAGTTGACTCGGATCATGTAATACTTAGATGACTAGTAGAGGGATGTCTATCTAAGTGGGAGTTCATTAAATTTGATTAAATGAACTTTATTATCATGAACTTAGTCTAAATATTTACAATATGTCTTGTAGATCAAATGGCCAACGTAGTCCTCAACTTCAACGCGTTCCTAGAGAAAACCAAGCTGAAAGACGATGGTAGCAACTATACGGACTGGGTCCAGAACCTGAGGATTATCCTCATAGCTGCCAAGAAAGATTATGTCCTAAGAGCACCGCTGGGTGACGCACCTATTCTCCCTGCAGAACAAGACGTTATGAACGCTTGGCAGTCACGCTGCGATGATTACTCCCTCGTTCAGTGCGGCATGCTTTACAGCTTAGAGCCAGGACTCCAAAAGCGTTTTGAGAGACATGGAGCATATGAGATGTTCGAAGAGCTGAAAATGGTTTTCCAAGCTCATGCCCGGGTCGAGAGATATGAAGTCTCCGATAAATTCTTTAGCTGTAAGATGGAGGAAATTGGCTCTGTCAGTGAGCACATACTCAAAATGTCTGGGTTGCACAACCGCTTGACTCAACTGGAAGTTAATCTCCTGGATGAAGCGGTCATTGACAGAATCCTCCAGTCGCTTCCACCTAGCTACAAGAGCTTTGTGATGAACTATATAATATGCAGGGGATGGTAAAGACCATTCCTGAAGTATATGCTATGCTAAAATCAGCAGAGGTAGAAATCAAGAAGGAGCATCGAGTGTTGATGGTGAATAAAACCACTAAGTTCAAGAAGGGCAAGGGTAAAAAGAACTTCAAGAAGGACGGCAAGGAAGTTGCCGCGCCCGGTAAGCAAGTTGCCGGGAAGAAGCCAAAGAATGGACCCAAGCCCGAAACTGAGTGTTTTTATTGCAAGGGAAGTGGTCACTGGAAGCGGAACTGCCCCAAATACTTAGCGGACAAGAAGGCCGGCAAAACCAAAGGTATATGTGATATACATGTAATTGATGTGTACCTCACCAGTACTCGTAGTAGCTCTTGGGTATTTGATACCGGTGCAGTTGCTCACATTTGTAACTCAAAGCAGGAGCTGCGGAATAAACGGAGACTGGCGAAGGACGAGGTGACGATGCGCGTCGGGAATGGTTCCAAGGTCGATGTGATCGCCGTCGGCACGCTGCCTCTACATTTACCTATGGGATTAGTTTTAAACCTCAATAATTGTTATTTAGTACCAAGTTTGAGCATGAACATTGTATCCGGATCTCGCTTAATTCGAGATGGCTACTCATTTAAATCCGAGAATAATGGTTGTTCTATTTATATGAGAGATATGTTTTATGGTCATGCTCCAATGGTTAATGGTTTATTCTTGATGAATCTCGTACGTGATGATACACATATTCATAGTGTGAGTACCAAAAGAGTTAAAGTTGATAACAATAGTCCCACATATTTGTGGCACTGCCGCCTTGGTCACATAGGTGTCAAACGCATGAAGAAGCTCCATGCAGATGGACTTTTAGAGTCTCTTTATTATGAATCATTTGACACGTGCGAACCATGCCTCATGGGTAAAATGACCAAGACTCCGTTCTCAGGAACAATGGAGCGAGCAACCAACTTATTGGAAATCATACATACCGATGTGTGTGGTCCAATGAGTGTTGAGGCTCGCGGTGGCTATCGTTATGTTCTCACCCTCACTGATGACTTGAGTAGATATGGGTATATCTACTTAATGAAACACAAGTCTGAAACCTTTGAAAAGTTCAAGGAATTTCAGAGTGAGGTTGAAAATCAACGTGATAGAAAGATCAAGTTTCTACGATCAGATCGTGGAGGAGAATACTTGAGTCACGAATTTGGCACACACTTAAGAAAATGTGGAATAGTTTCACAACTCACGCCGCCTGGAACACCTCAGCGTAATGGTGTGTCCGAACGTCGTAATCGCACTCTATTAGATGTGGTGCGATCTATGATGTCTCTTACCGATTTACCGCTATCTTTTTGGGGCTATGCTTTAGAGACTGCCGCATTCACTTTAAATAGGGCTCCGTCGAAATCCGTTGAGACGACACCGTATGAATTATGGTTTGGGAAGAAGCCTAAGCTGTCGTTTCTAAAAGTTTGGGGATGCGATGCTTATGTCAAGAAACTTCAACCTGAAAAGCTCGAACCCAAGTCAGAAAAATGCGTCTTCATAGGATACCCTAAAGAAACTGTTGGGTATACCTTCTACCTCAGATCCGAAGGCAAGATCTTTGTTGCCAAGAATGGATCCTTTCTGGAGAAAGAGTTTCTCTCGAAAGAAGTAAGTGGGAGGAAAGTAGAACTTGATGAAGTGTTGCCTCTTGAACCGGAAAATGGCGAAACTCAAGAAATCGTTCCTGAGGTGCCTGCACCGACTAGAGAGGAAATTAATGATGATGATCAAGATGCTTCTGATCAAGCTGCTACTGAAATTCGAAGGTCCACAAGGACACGTTCCGCACCAGAGTGGTACGGCAACCCTGTCTTGGAAATCATGTTGTTAGACAACGGTGAACCTTCGAACTATGAGGAAGCAATGGCGGGCCCGGATTCCGACAAATGGCTGGAAGCCATGAAATCCGAGATAGGATCCATGTATGAAAACGAAGTATGGACTTTGACTGACTTGCCCGTTGAACGGCGAGCCATAGAAAATAAATGGATCTTTAAGAAGAAGACAGACGCGGATGGTAATGTGACCATCTATAAAGCTCGGCTTGTCGCTAAGGGTTATCGACAAGTTCAAGGGGTTGACTACGATGAGACTTTCTCACCGGTAGCGAAGCTGAAGTCCGTCCGAATCATGTTAGCAATTGACGCATACTATGATTATGAGATATGGCAAATGGACGTCAAAACGGCATTCCTTAATGGTTTCCTTAAGGAAGAATTGTATATGATGCAGCCGGAAGGTTTTGTCGATCCTAAGAATGCTGACAAGGTATGCAAGCTCCAACGCTCGATTTATGGGCTGGTGCAAGCATCTCGGAGTTGGAACATTCGCTTTGATGAGATGATCAAAGCGTTTGGGTTTACACAGACTTATGGAGAAGCCTGTGTTTACAAGAAAGTGAGTGGGAGCGCTGTAGCATTTCTCATATTATATGTAGACGACATACTTTTGATGGGAAATGATATAGAACTCTTGGACAGCATTAAGGCCTACTTGAATAAAAGTTTTTCAATGAAGGACCTTGGAGAAGCTGCTTATATATTAGGCATCAAGATCTATAGAGATATATCGAGACGCCTCATAGGTCTTTCACAAAGCACATACCTTGATAAGATATTGAAGAAATTCAATATGGATCAATCTAAGAAAGGGTTCTTACCTGTGTTACAAGGTGTGAAATTGAGCTCAGCTCAATGTCCGACCACGGCAGAAGATATAGAAGAGATGAGCGTCATCCCCTATGCCTCAGCCATAGGTTCTATTATGTATGCCATGCTGTGTACCAGACCTGATGTAAACCTAGCCGTAAGTTTGGTAGGTAGGTACCAAAGTAATCCCGGAAAGGAACACTGGACAGCGGTCAAGAATATCCTGAAGTACCTGAAAAGGACTAAGGAAATGTTTCTCGTTTATGGAGGTGACGAAGAGCTCGTCGTAAAAGGTTACGTCGACGCTAGCTTCGACACAGATCTGGATGACTCTAAGTCACAAACCGGATACGTGTATATTTTGAATGGTGAGGCGGTAAGCTGGTGCAGTTGCAAGCAAAGCGTCGTGGCGGGATCTACATGTGAAGCGGAGTACATGGCAGCCTCGGAGGCAGCACATGAAGCAATTTGGGTGAAGGAGTTCATCACCGACCTCGAATTCATACCCAATGCGTCGGGGCCAATCAAGCTCTTCTGTGACAACACTGGAGCTATTGCACTTGCAAAGGAGCCCAGGTTTCACAAGAAGACCAGGCACATCAAGCGTCGCTTCAACTCCATTCGTGAAAATGTTCAAGATGGAGACATAGAGATTTGTAAAGTGCACACGGATCTGAATGTCGCAGATCCGTTGACTAAACCTCTCCCTAAGGCAAAACATGATCAGCACCAGAACTCTATGGGTGTTCGATTCATCACAATGTAACTAGATTATTGACTCTAGTGCAAGTGGGAGACTGTTGGAAATATGCCCTAGAGGCAATAATAAAAGCATTATTATTATATTTCCTTATTCATGATAATTGTCTTTATTCGTGCTATAATTGTGTTAACCGGAAATCGTAATACATGTGTGAATAACAGACAACAACATGTCCCTAGTGAGCCTCTAGTTGACTAGCTCGTTGATCGACAGATAGTCATGGTTTCCTGACTATGGACATTGGATGTCATCGATAACGGGATCACATCATTAGGAGAATGATGTGATGGACAAGACCCAATCCTAAACATAGCATAAGATCGCATAGTTCGTTTGCTAGAGTTTTCCAATGTCAAGTATCCTTTCCTTAGACCATGAGATCGTGTAACTCCCGGATACCGTAGGAGTGCTTTGGGTGTGCCAAACGTCACAACGTAACTGGGTGACTATAAAGGTATGCTACGGGTATCTCTGAAAGTGTCTGTTGGGTTAACATGGATCGAGACTGGGATTTGTCACTCCGCTTGACGGAGAGGTATCACCGGGCCCTCTCGGTAATGCATCATCATATGAGCTCAAGGTGATCAAAGTGTTTGATCACAAAGGATCATGCATTACGGTACGAGAAAAGTGACTTGCCGGTAACGAGATTGAACGAGGTATTGGGATACCGACGATCGAATCTCGGGCAAGTAAAATACCGATTGACAAAGGGAATCGTATACGGGATTAATTGAATCCTTGACATCGTGGTTCATCCGATGAGATCATCGTGGAGCATGTGGGAGCCAACATGGGTATCCAGATCCCGCTGTTGGTTATTGCCCGAGAGCCATCTCGGTCATGTCTGCATGTCTCCCGAACCCGTAGGGTCTACACACTTAAGGTTCAGTGACGCTAGGGTTGTAGGGATATGTATGTGCAGTAACCCGAATATTGTTCGGAGTCCCGGATGAGATCCCGGACGTCACGAGGAGTTTCGGAATGGTCCGGAGGTAAAGATTTATATATGGAAAGTCATCATACGGACATCGGGACAAGTTTCGGGGTTATCGGTATTGTACCGGGACCACCGGAGGGTCCCGGGGGGTCCACCGGGTGGGGCCACCTATCCCGGAGGGCCCCATGGGCTGTATGAGGGAGGGAACCAGCCCATAGTGGGCTGGTGCGCCTCCCCCCCCATGGGCCCATGCGCCTAGGGTTTGGGGGGAGGGAAAACCCTAAAGGGGGCGCCCCCCTTGCTTGGGGGGCAAGCCCCCTTCCCTGGCCGCCGCCCCCCCTAGGAGATCTCATTTCCTAGGGCCGGCGCCCCCCTTGGGGGTTATATAAAAGGGGGAGGGGAGAGGGGGCTGACAACCCATTGCCCTGGCGCCTCCCTCTCCCTCTCCAACACCTCCTCCTCCTCCATTGAGCACGGCGAAGCTCTGCCGGAGTACTGCAGTTCCACCATCACCACGCCGTCGTGCTGCTGCTGGAACCTTCTTCCCCAACCTCTCCTTTGCCTTGCTGGATCAAGAAGGAGGAGACGTCACGCTTTCCGTATGTGTGTTGAACGCGGAGGTGCCGTCCGTTCGGCACTAGATCATCGGTGAATTGGATCACGGCGAGTACGACTACCTCATCCACGTTCACTCGAACGCTTCCGTTGCGATCTACAAAGTGGTATGTAGATGCTATCTAATCTGAATACTCGTTGCTAGATGAACTCATAGATGGATCTTGGTGAAACCGTAGGAAAAATTTTAATTTTCTGCAACGTTCCCCAACACTTTCCCTATTAGAATAAAGGATCATGCTAAAGCTTCAACTGTTGTTCGTAAAAGCAATATTAGAACTTATACACCTCCTGAGCAAGTTAAAGTAGAACCTAATATTGCTATTGTTAAAGATCTCTTGTCTGATAATATTGATGGGCATGTTATTCAGTTCAACGGTGAAACTGCTAGAATTGCTAAGCCTTGTGCTAAAGATAAACATAGACCTGTGGTAGGCGTGCCTGTTATTTCTGTTAAAATAGGAGATCATTGTTATCATGGCTTATGTGATATGGGTGCTAGTGCTAGTGTTATACCGCATACTTTGTACGAAGAAATTAAGCATGAAATTGCACCGCTGAGTTAGAAGGTATTGATGTCACAATTAAACTTGCCAATAGAGATACTATTTCACCAATTGGGATTGTTAGAGATGTTGAAGTCTTGTGTGGTAAAACCAAATATCCTACTGATTTTCTTGTTCTCACTTCTCCACAAGATAGTTTCTGTCCCATTATATTTGGTAGACCCTTCTTGAACACTGTTAATGCTAGGATAGACTGCGAAAAGAATGTTGTTACTATTGGTTTGGATGATATGGTTCATGAGTTTAATTTCTCTAAATTCAGTAAACAACATCGTGAAGAAGAATTGCCTAGTACAGATGAAATTATTGCTCTTGCTTCTATTGCCGTACCTCCTAGTAATCCTTTAGAACACTATTTGCTAGACCATGAAAATGATATGTTCATGAATGAAAGGAGGGAAATAGATGAAGTATTCTTTAAACAGGAACCTATTCTGCAAGACAATTTGCCTGTTGAAATTTTAGGGGATCCTCCTCCACCCAAGGGTGATCCCGTGTTTGATCTTAAACCATTGCCTGATAATCTTAAATATGCTTATCTTGATGAAAAAAAGATATATCCTGTTATTATTAGTGCTAACCTTTCAGAGCATGAAGAAGAAAGATTATTGAAAACTCTGAAGAAGCACCGGGCCGCTATTGGATATACTCTTGATGATCTTAAGGGCATTAGTCCCACTCTATGTCAACATAAATAAAATTTGGAAGCAGATGCCAAACCAGTTCGTGATCCTCAACCACGTTTGAATCCTAAAATGAAAGAGGTGGTAAGAAAAGAAATACTCAAGCTTCTGGAGGCAGGTATAATTTATCCCATTGCTGGTAGTCAATGGGTAAGTCCTGTCCATTGTGTCCCTAAGAAGGGAGGTATTACTGTTGTTCCTAATGATAAATATGAATTGATTCCACAAAGAATTATCACAGGTTATAGGATGGTAATTGATTTTTGCAAATTAAATAAGGCTACTAAGAAAGATAATTACCCCCACAAAAAAAAATACACTTCCGTGATGATATGTGTTTGTCACAGTAGGTCGCTTTTTTTGTCATGCATGTACATCCATGACAAATTTATGACAGAATCAAGATAGTCATACTTGTGCTGTTGTAGAAGTGTTCCATGACATTACCGAAATTATCATCATAGAAGTGTCCACTTCCATGACGATAAATCGCGCGTCACATAAGTGCTTTCGTCAAGGGTGACCGACACGTGGCATCCACCGTAACGGAACGCCGTTAAGCTATCGGGTCGGGTTTTGGATCTGATAACCCATTAGCAGCCCCGACCAATGGGTAATTTCCACGTGTAAAATTCTTATTGGCCGGACGAAACACGTGTTAGCTCGTCAGTGGGTCAGATAGGCGCCTATGATACTTCGACACGTGGCACGGCCCAACAGAGGCCCATTCCCGTGTAAAATCCGACCCATTTGACTTGGTCAAAAGCTGGCGGGCCGGCCCATGGAAAGCCTGCTAACGGCCTGTTCGAATATAGCCCATTTACAGCCCGCTAACCCAAGGCCTGTTACGCCCTATCCGAATTAGGCCCAGTAGCGTCATCTGGGCCATCCAATATGATTCCAGCCCATTTTTACTTCTGGCCCATGTATGGCCCATGACGTCTTTCGGCCCATATGAGGCCCTATGTAACTCTTGGCCTACTAACGGCCCGTGGAGAAACTGGCCCGTAATGAACACTGTATCACTTTACACCCATTAACGGCCCGTGGTAAAAATGGCCCGTGATGAACAGTATATCACTTTATACCCATTAACGACTCGTTATTCCGTTGGGCCGTTTCCAGCCCATGTTATTTTTCAGCCTTCTCAGAGCCCATTTATTCTTGGGCTCATTTCCAGCATTCGTTTACTTACGGCCCGTTACTGTCATTTTCTGCTTGTGGGCTAAATTCAGCCCGTGGTTACAGTCGGCTCGTTTGTGGCCCGTTAATACGTTGACCCGTTTTCAATGCGTCATCAAATATGGCCTATTAACAATGGCCCGCTATGGTCGGCCCATGAACGGACGATTCCAACTCTAGCCCGTTTACGGCCATAATGCGGCCTGTTATTGGCCCATGTTTGGCCATCGATCATACTGCCCGTATAAGGCCCATTGATGATACGGCCCGTAGAAGGCCCACTGTTTCTACGGCCCGTATGAGGCCCAGTGTCACTACAGTAAATATTAGCCCATGGTTATTGTGGCCTAGTTTTAAAAAATAGGTTAATGCAGCCACTAGCAAACCGCGGAAAAATAACTGCAATGACTAGAAGCAAACAAATAAACAAGACAACAAGGAAATAAATAAGCAAGCAACTTACGCTAGGCTATCACGGCTATCACACATATTACATCCACTGGGCATCAAAGTTTGCCACTAGTGTAAATAAACGCGCCGACAAAAGAATATACAAAACTGAGAGCACTTCAGAAGGCACTAGGCCTGGCCAGGTCGGGCCCCCCCAAAGAGCTGAAGAAGCTGAGTAGACCTCAGTTGTGTCAATGATAGATGCATCAGCACTAGATTTAAGGCATCATGGTGCGCACGGCAGTCCTTTGACATCTTCATTGCATCTTTGACTTCAAGTCGGAGCTGAGCTGAAGCAAGCCTTTCCGCTTTAAGTTGAGACTGAAAAAGTCGAACTGATTGAGGCAGCGACTGCACAGAGGTTGTCTCACACCTGCTGGTGAGTAACTTCAACTCACTGTCTTCATCAAGACAGGACCTTGGGGTCATCTCGCTGTCCTCAAAATGGTTTGGCTTACTATCTTCCCTAATGTTCTGCCTGGCGTAAGAGATACGAGTCTGAAAGTGAAACACGGAGACACGTAACAGGTTTCACAATTATATAAGCAAATAAATGGATCTGTTCTACATAAGGAACATGTTTTTACAACTACAATTTGAAACTGGTAGTTGTTGCAAACATCCAATTAGATGTAAACAGCAAAGCAAACAGCAGTGGAGGAAATGATCCCTATCTTAATCTATACTAGAACAAAGTATGAAGGCTTGAGAAGGATGAACTTACATTACATGTTAACACGGGCTGGACAAAGCCCTTCTCCATGTTGATGGAAGGATAATTCAATAAATTCCCCAAAGAAAATTCTTTATAAGCGTTGCCATTATTCTACATTTTGCAAAGAGTAAATATAGATCAAATAATATTGGAAGAAACAGAGGATAATGAAGCTCAGGGTGCAGACTGATGATACATAATCAAATAGCAATTAATTAAGTACAACGTTACAAGGCAAAAGGGAGAGAGGTACTGACAAGAGCAATGCAGAGCCCATTATTGTTTTGAGATCGTATGATCCTTTGAGCAAGGAGATTCATCTAAAATTAGTTTTCATATAAGAGAGAAGGTAAGGCACAAGCAGAAATTTAGGAGTTCAAATTTTGAATTGATATCATAGACAGTACCTGACGCTGGGCTCCCAGCAGTTCTAATAGGGGTTTGGCCACTAGAGTAGGGGTAAAGTGTGGTACAGTTGGGCCTGTGTTTTCTGTGGCTGCTGATCTATCTGATTTAACAGGTATCACTACCTTTTCCAAATACCTAATTTGTACTCCTTGACGACCTGCACTCACCCTCTTCCTTTTGGACACTTATTACGAAAGAACAACATCTGACTGGAAAAACATAGTGTGACGACACATGGAATAGGTACAGAAAATGGATAGGTATGGCATATACTCATATATGATGCTTAAGCTAAGCAGATGGTGTAACAAAGTAGAAGTAATGCAAGAGGTCAGATGCAAAATATGTGCGACCAATACAACTTTGCAAAGTTAGGGCAAGCACCTTGATGGGTGAATAAGATAGGCCATCCTCCACCATGCCAAGTTTGATAGCCAGTGGATCGTTCCGCAATATTCCTCTCGTGCGCCCATTCTCATATTCATTTTGATAATGTTCAATATCTGACATGCATGAAAACATAAAAACAAGTGAGATTTTCTTTGTAATGCAGAAGTGATTCTAATCCAATACTGCCTCCCTGTAAACCCCTTTGTGCTATCTCTGCAATTCTTTTCAAAGATGCCATGCATGCTGTAATTTGTTGTGTGCATTAATATAATGTGGCCTACTACTCAAAATATAAGAGCTCCAGAAGTGATGACACTTCACAGATGATAGCTTCAACATATAGTAAAGAAGAACAAGTCGACCTGACCTGACAGATTCAAAATATACTAAGGGAGAACAACTCGACCTGACCAGTCGACCCCAAGAGAAGAGTATCATCTTAAAGAAGAGCAGAAGAGCAAGCGGATTGAAGATATTACAAGTCTTTTAATACAATGTCGGTTGGCCACCCTTGATGAACCAGAGCGCATAGAGAAATGCTATTCTTTCCGGTCTCTCCATATGTGGCTCACATGCATTTTGAAACTAAAGTAGGAACATTTAGCTAACCAATTAAACATCTCTCAGTTTTACTAATATCAGCAATAATATCATATATGAATTTGTACAACTAAGCTTGTTTAGCTCGATGGGTGGAGCAGTGCTATTACGACACGAACCATGTAGGCTGATTGTGGTCATCATAAAATGGGGAAAACATAAGCGTGATGAGTATAGTGTTGACCGTGGCAGTGGGATGGCAGATCTGAAGCTGCAAACCGCACAAAGGGTAGTTAGCAACCGATGTTTGTTTTGAAATAACAACTAAGATTTGCTATGGACAAGAAAGTACGGTCAACAAGTGACAAAGAAATGCAATTATGTTGTCTCTCTATATGTCGCAACATGCATTTGGAAACTCAAGTGGGACCTTTAGCTAACCAATTAAATGTGTCGGTTAACTAATATCAGTATCATATCACAATCATATTTGAACAACTAAGCTTTCGAATTCTGAGTGTTGTGTTGTTTAGCTTGAAGGGTGGAGTAATGCTAGTACGACAGAAAGCACCTACGCAGATCATAGTAGAGTAGATAAAAGGGGGAAAACCCTAAGCATCAAGAGAAAAATCAGGAATGTGGAACTAGCTGGACCAGTGGGTGGCGCACATGCTTTTCGAAACGAATATAGGAACATTAGGTGACCAATTAAACGTTCTCTGTTTTAGTGATATGAGCATCATATCAGATTCGTATTTCAACACGTAAGCTTTGGGTTGAGGTCTTGAGGAGCAGTGCTAGCACGACACGAAGCACCTACGATGATGTTAGTGAATATAAAGGGGGAAACCATAAGCTTTACGAGTATAGTGCCCGTGCCATGGCGGATCTGAAGGTGCAAACCGAACAAAGCTACTTCACAACCAATGTTTGCTTTCAACTAGCCACTATGATTTGGTACGGACAAGAAAAGTACAGTGAACAAATTACGATCTATTTTCCGGGTGAGATCAATAACTTAAGCACATATGGAAGAGTACCAGCTCTCTTGCGACGCCGTGTAGGCCTATGCTGATACGTTGAGGGTGCTGCGGGTGCGATGGCTGTCGGCGGCGGGGAAGAAGACTTTAGACGGCAGACGGCCGGGTCAGGGGATATATCCTATTGCCGTGGACGAGGCGGTCGTAGGAGTGGCAACGGCAAGGTGGATGACGACGCCGATGAAGCGAGAAGAGGCGATGCGATGAAAGGATCCTGGTCCAGCGCCGTGGATGAGAGACATCCATCTCTTGCAGTGGACGACGGGGTAGGGGTAGCGGCTCCGGCAAGGTGGAGGATGGGGTGGCGGACGGAGGAGGCTGGCCGTAGTGCGGAGGTTGTCGTGCCGCCGATGGTGTATGAATGGGGAAATGGAGGGGAGGGGGGATCTCAAACTTTGGGACGCGCTTCTCTGAAATGGGGAAAGTTACGAACTTATCCCCCGTTTAAAATTTCAGACATCGCGTCGGTTGGGGATAGGACGGTAATCTCGCATCTCCCAAATATTTTCCGGTAACTATTTCGAGCGAGGAGAGGGTGTTTTGCCGCCCACGGTTGGCGCCCACGGTGTATGAACGGGGCTGACAGGTAGGGCGGTTGTGTCACGTCTGATGGAAGTTACACATCTGCCCCTATTTAAAATATAAGCCTACATCGATTTCGGACGAGGAGAGTTTGTTTTGCTGCCCACCGTGTATGAATTGGGAAATGGAGGAAGAGACACATATCTTTCAGACGAGCTTGAATCAAATGTGTTTTGCCACCCACGTTTGGCGCCCACCATGTCTGAATGGGCTCAGAGGCCGTTGTGTCACGTCTGATTGAAGTTACTAGTCTACCCCTATCAACAGCAGTGTAAATCCTGTCGATAAGGATGTCAAGTGTCAAGGGTAGACAGTAATTTCCATCTCGCAAACACTTGCTTTGGGCAGCCCACAAATTATAGTGGGTGTTTAGCCGCTTCGTTCAAAACTTGGGAGAATTAGCATTCACGTTTGCCCTGGGACCTGGCAAACTAAATTCAAATCCAATTTGTATTCGATTACGAATATCCACAGATAATTATACATTTTGTTATTTATTTCTTCAAAACCACAACAAAGATTTATTCCACCTTTATATATGATTATGATTTAGAAATGCCGTGATCTTGGAATTCAGTAGGTTGGATACACTCTGAGTCAAACAATTATTTCATCCAATACAATATGCTCACACGAAAAACAGTTCACCTTATGTCAATCATACAAGTACCGAGGATTACCTCGCCTAAAAAATTCGGATCATTACAACACATGGACAACATAGGGGGTCTTGCAACATAATCCATTCAGAGACATGACACAACATGCAAGTACAATAATCTAATGAAAATTTCAACTGGTATCTAAAGAAGAACCGGGATTATCTTGGGCTTCAGATAGCAGAAACAGCAGGACCTCCTTCGTCTTCAAATGCAACATTCTTACTTCCTCCAATTCTTGGGTTGCTTGCATAATGCGTGCCACTAATTCCGTAATTTCCAGCCTCAAGATAAAGATTACCTCATTCATGGCAGCCACACCATCTCTTTCTGCCTCTAGTAGAGCCTCAAGCACTATAATATCTGTGCTCAGACTGCTCTCCGGCGGTGTTGCCTCTGGTAACATGGATGGCGCACTGCTTCCACAAATAGATTTTGGGGTTGTACATTGTGTCCTAGTGTGAACGGCATCCTGAAAGGTTTCCGCTGGACATCAGTAAGAGATTGTTATCGTATGATCCAGGCAGTAAGCTTACATGGTAAACGACGGACAAATTATTACCGAGCATGGCAAACTATATTTAAATGGTTCGAATCAGCATCAGCCGAAAAGAAATTAAAATGGTAAGATGAAACTAGGGATGTAAGTGGCAAATAAACGAAATCCGCCAGTCCCATCTAGTTAGTTTTTGCTACCTCCCTAGTTCATTTTACTCAAAAAAAACAAAAACTCTTTTGAACTATCATACCACTAGTGGACTTTAATCGGGATTAAACCGGACCCAGTTGACATCCCTAGTTGAAAGGGAGTGTACAACCGCTATATTTAAGTTGCCAAGGCATCTAAGCAGTTGAAATAATCTGAGAAAGCACTTAATAGTGTGGCCTCATATAAACTACGAAGACAGTCTTGTGATGAAGTTGAGAGGAAAAGTTAAGGACTCAACTGAAATAGGCATGCATTTCTTTACGATAGTACAGCAGGCACTGCTGACATATTGGCAACTCAGGTATATCGTAACAACAAATAAGCATTCGAATCAAGCAATACAGCAAAGCAGAAAACTGAACTATTTGTAATTTGGGAGGATTACACGTTGAGGGAACAAGTCAAGAAAGCAGCGCACTCGCATTACATTTCACATGTACTAAAACACACTGGCTTACCATATGTTGCGTGAAGCCTAGCTGCTGTTGCAATGTTCTTTGAAGATATCGTCAGCATCCCGTGGTTGCAAATCTAGTTGTTGTAGTTTATTCTGCACCATCTATTTAGGTAAAATTAATTTTAATCGCACGCACTGGTCCGAATTGATCATCAATGGTTCATCTAAACTAATGAAAGAAGGGTGTGTGCATACACGACAATACTCCCTCTGATTCTTTTTACTTTGCGTATTACTTTTTCTCAGTTTTCTCATATTAGTGTGCGCATTGCCGATTCCTAGCGCTGGTTTCCTTTTGTGCCCCGCCCCATCCGCCTCTGCCCTAATTAATTGGAAAATTAGTCCAAAATAATTAAACCAGTGCCCTCCTTGGTATGCGGGTCAAGAGTTATGCGCAGAGTAAATAGAATCGGAGGGAGTATATCTGCTTCCCTTTATTTTTATGCTTGTTTGAGGTGCCAGCCCCAAAAGAACAAATATTTTGCTTGATGGGGTTGGCAGCTCCATAATTAATAGAAGCATCAAATTAGTCATGCAACTTTGGAAGATCAAGAACACACAAACAAGTAATGAACAGAGTCTCGGAGCAGTGATGTAATAGCTAGCATCAGAAAATGTAGGGTAAAACGAACAAAAAGCAGCAGAACCACATGCTAGTTTGCTGATGTGTAATTAAGCATAGAGAACATTAAGCAGTCTGATGGAGCCAATAGGTGGCATCAGAACAAAACTAAAGCATATTAACTATATGTGCACTAGTATGTAATTTAGCACATGTAACATGTTCACTGCCAGAAGTATGGCCCTACAGGTGCAAGCTGTCGGAGTAATGGGCCACGAGTAGGCTAACCCGAGACCCAGAACCTTTCAAGACATCGGGGCAGGCTTCGCACCTCAATCCCAAGACAAAGGGCTGACTCTGGGAGTCGGCTGCAGCATCACCGACTACCCACTCACGGTCGAATCCCAGAGACGGCTACGACATAAGCCGACTCCCAGTTGGTGAAGCCGACTACGGGGAGTCGGCCAGTAACTTCACCGCCCTCTGCCTTCAAGAAGAAGGACGAGACAGGGGATGGCCGGAGTACGGCCCTCCCCTACCCTGATTACCAAGGGCAGGTATGGCCACAGTGCGTCGTACCGGGGGAGATCTCCGTTCGGCGCGGCACTGTTGCCATGCTGGCCCTGACGTTCGCCCCGACGGAGAAACCTTGTTCCCACGATGGCCCGCCCGTACGGCCCAGAGACGGCGGGCCCCGCTAGTCAGCGGGGGAACAAAAGACGGCGAGAGCACCCGAAGACGGACCTCGTGGGAGTCGGCCTCTGAGAGTCAGCCCGCACCTCCCGCGGGGCCCACACGCCATTAACCAGATAAGACGGGGAGTGGCGACAGTGATCGCCCGCCAGGCGGCGACACTGTTGCCACGACCCCACGACCAAGCCAGCGTCATCCAAGGCGCGGCTACAGTGACCAAGTCAGTCGACGGGGCCCACCAGCGGCGGGCCCCAGGAGTCGGCGGAGAAGACGGCGACCTGAGAGACAGACGGCTGGGACCCGCGCCTAGTCGGATTACCATTGTACCCCCGGGGGGTAGGCCTATATAAACCCCCCGGAGCACCCATGCAAAGGGTTCGATCCTTTTACCACTAGACCAGAAGCACAAAAGGGAGAGAGCTAGCTTTGCCCTCTCCTACCTCCAGAACACAGCTCGAGGAGCAACTTTGTACACATATCACCATAGTGATCATGCGGAGACCCCGCAGAGCAGCAGTAGGGGTATTATCTCCTCGGAGAGCCCTGAAGCTGGGTAAGATTCGCCGGTGTGCATGTCTACGCCTCATCCCGCTTCCAGGCACCGGCGACGTTCTACTCGCCCCCACCATGATAAGCCATCCTTTGGCATATGTCGCATCCAACCCCCGACATTTGGCGCCCACCGTGGGGCGAGGTGCACCGTCGTCCGGAGATCTGTTCTGGACGGGAACCCTTTTCCTCCCTGGCGAGCGCAGCCAGCCCGGCACGCCAGAGGGAGTTTGCGCCGACGCGCTGCACGGCGCAAAGACCGCCTGCGCGGCCATCTGCCTCGCCGATCTTGTCGGCGAGGTCAGCCTCTCCGACGAGCCTGCATCCGACGCAGGCACCGGCGGCCCCGAGAGCCTCCTCGCCGGCCTCCTCGACGAACTCCACGTTGCCGGCGAGCCCGCCGCTGACCTGGAGTCCGTAGGCTGCACTGGCCTGATGCTGGTCGACTCCGACACCGCGTCGCTCGACGCCTTTCCCACCAACGTGGTGGTCTACGACGAGACGCTCCCTCGCGCGGAGAGCGGCGGAAGCACCGTCACAGAAGTGCTCGTCATCGGCCACGGCGAGCACTCCGACGGAAGAACTCACGACTCGCTTGATGCGGCCATACAAGACCTGGATGCGCCCATTCTAGAGGACGCCGACGCCGAGACGCTGGAGGCATGCCGCCTCCAGCTCATCGAAGGCGCAAAGAGGCTGGCAAGCATGAGACGCTTGTCGGAGGCCTACCAGCGTGAAATGGAGCGCGCTGTGGGCGGCTCGCCGGCCCCAACAGGGCCTAGTCGCCTAGGCGCGGTCCGGCAACGTGGCGCGGACATCGCCAGCATGTTCGGGGCCAATCGCCCCGTATACGCCACGCCCGCCGAGAACATTCGAGCCGCCCAGGCGGCAGCGGATGAGTTGGACAACCTCGAGGGCGAAGATCGCCGACTGATGACGGAGCGAGTCCAGTAACTCCTCGACGCGGCTGGCGCGCAGAACGCGGCCGGTTGCCGAACCGAGGGGCCGCAGCAACAGAACGACGACCTGCCACCCCGCCGAGATCAAGGCGCGATGTCTCGGACGCTGAGTGACGGCGTCCGCGGAAGAAAAGACAAGGAGCCGGCTGCGAGCCGCAGTTGGACTCACATCACCATCGAACGCGACCAAGACAGCCGCCCGAGAGCAGTGGAGCGGCGGGACGACTATGTGCCTCCTCCACCCCGCAGAGAAAGACGAGTCTCCCCGCCGCCCGTTGAGCATCTGACTCTCGGAGGCCGCCTCGGCCGCCGAGAGGGAGTCGGAGAGAATAATGCCCGCCACCGGATCGACCGACTCCACCGATCCCTGGCGCTGGAAGAAGAAGACGAGTTGGGGCCGCCGTGCTTCGGCCCCCGCATCCGAGATGAGCCCTTCCCCAAAGGGTTCACTCTCCCTAGAGACACTCCCAAGTACACCGGCTCCGTGAAGCCGGAAGACTGGTTGGTTGACTACTCCACCGCCGCCAGCATAGCAAACGACAACAAGTGTGTTGCTGTGAAGTACGTTCCACTCTTGCTCCAGGGCACGGCCCGGACGTGGTTGAACAGCCTGAAACCCTGCAGCATCAACAGCTGGGTTGACTTCACCGAGGCTTTCGTCCGCAACTTCACGAGAACGTACAAGCGACCTCCCAAGCCTCGCCAGCTCTCTTTGTGCGTGCAAGGCCCCAACGAATCGACTCGCGACTACCTCACGCGTTGGGCCGAGCTCCGAAACTCCTGCGAGGGCGTGCACGAGGTGCAGGCCATCGAGTACTTCATCACCGGGTGCAGAGAAGGCACGCTCCTCAAGCATAAGCTCCTCTGTGATGAGCCAGAGACCCTGGACGAGCTGCTGATCATAGCAGACAAGTACGCCACAGCCGACTCTTCTATGAAGACGGAGATCCAAGTCAGCACGGCTGGCAAAGTGGCCCCTCAGGCTCCCAGAACTCCGGCTGGAGACGCCAGTTGGCGGCAACAGCAGAACGATCACAAGCGCAAGGCCCCGCTGCCGGCTTCCAGTAGCCGGTAGGTCGCAACAGTCGAAGATCAACAGCCGGAGGGACAGCCTCCACCCAAGCAGCAGAAGGGCGGCAAGTCCAACTGGTTGCCGGCTTTCTCCTACGAGAAGACTCTAGATGGTCCCTGCAAGTTCCACAGCGGCGCGAAGCCGTCGAAACACACCACCAGAAAGTGCCACTAGCTCACCAGGATTGCCAAGGGAGACGGCCTGGCGCCTCCTCCACCTGCTGGGCAGCCGCCTCCGCCTCCACCCCAGCAGCCGGCTGTCAGGCCAGTCGACGCAGTACAAGACGAGTACCCGGAAGAGCATGGAGCCTACGTGGTGTTCACCAGTGTGGCGATGATAGGCGTAGCAGGCGGCTGCAACAGCAAGAAGTTAACCCAGTAGCGTCAGATACCCCAGAGTTCATGCACTGGTCCGAGAAGCCTATCAGTTGGAGAAAAGCTGATCACCCAGAGCTGATGCCGAATCCAGGTTCCTATGCCCTGGTCCTGGAAGCTACCTTTGCCACTGATAGGCGGGCAGCTCGCTTCTCGCGAGTTCTGATAGATGGAGGTAGCAGTATCAACATCCTGTATAAGGATACAATGGAGAAGCTGGGAATCAAGCAAAGACAGCTCCAGAGCAGCCGAACCGTATTCCATGGGATTGTCCCTGGCCTTTCCTGCTCCCCAATCGGCAAGATTATGATAGACGTCCTTTTTAGAGATAAGGAACATTTCCGCCGAGAGCCAGTCTGGTTTGAAGTGGTGGACCTGGAAAGCCCGTACCATGCGCTGCTTGGCCGACCTGCTTTGGCCAAGTTCATGGCAGTCCCCCACTACGCCTACCTCAAGATGAAGATGTCGAGTTCCAAGGGAATTCTGACTGTGGCTGGTGACTACAGGAAATCGTCCGCTTGCGCGACCGAGAGCAGTCGGCTGGCCGAGTCCCTGGTTATTGTAGCAGAGAAGCGGCTTCTTGATCGGGTTGTGGCAATGGCCGGCAAGCAGCCTGAGATGTCTCCCAACCCCAAGGAGTCGGAAGCTGAGGGCTCGTTCAAGCCAGCAAAGGAAACGAAGAAGATACCCTTGGACCCAGAGCACCCGGAGAGGTACGCTGTCATAGGTGCAAACCTTGACAGCAAATAGGAAGGCGAGCTCATCGATTTCCTCCGTGAGAATCGGGACATCTTCGCATGGTCCCCCAAAGACATGCCAGGTGTACCGACGGAATTCGCCAAGCACAAGTTACATGTCCGGTCTGATGTGAAGCCCGTCAGGCAGCCCTTGCGCCGCCTGTCAGAAGAGAAAAGAAGAGTTGTTGGTGAAGAGATAGCCCGGCTCCTTGCAGCCGGCTTTATCATGGAAGTATTTTTCCCAGAGTGGCTAGCAAACCCAGTTTTAGTACTGAAGAAGAACAAGCAGTGGCGAATGTGTATTGACTACACAAGCCTCAACAAAGCCTGCCCCAAGGACCCATTTGCTTTGCCGAGAATCGATCAGGTGATAGACTCCATAGGCGGATGCGAGCTATTGAGCTTCTTAGATGCCTATTCAGGATATCACCAGATCAAGCTGAACCCGGCAGACAGATTAAAGACCGCCTTCATCACGCCGTTTGGAGCCTTCTGCTACCTGACCATGACGTTCGGCTTGAGGAACACCGGCGCCACCTTTCAGCGTTGCATGCAGAAGTGCCTCCTCAAGCAACTCGGCCGAAATGCCCACGTTTATGTGGATGATGTGGTGGTGAAGACGGAAAAGCGCGAAACTCTGCTGGAAGACCTCTGTAACGCCCTCGATGCGGCTATATCTCCCACGTGTCGAGGCACGACTTAGAGGCATAACCGCATTGAAAGCAATGTCACAAGTGAGGTAATCTTCACACAACCCATGTAATACAAAAGGGAAAAGATACATAGTTGGCTTACAGTCGCCACTTCACACAATACATAAATAAAACATCCATCATACAGATTACACTCAAGGTCCGACTACGGTACCAAAATGAAAGAAGACTACCCCAAAAGCTACATAGATCCCCGGTTCACCCCAACTGGGCTCCACTACTGATCATCTGGAAAAGAAACATAGTAACGGCCACGTTCCTCGTCGAACTCCCAAGTGAGCTCGGACGCGTCATCTGCACTGGCATCGTTGGTACCTGCAACTGTTGTGGTAGAATCTGTGAGTCACGGGGACTCAACAATCTCACACCCGCGAGATCAAGACTATTTAAGCTAATAGGTAGGAAAGGATTGTAAGGTGGAGCTGCAGCAAGCGACTAGCATATATGGTGGCTGCAACGTAAAAGAGAGCGAGAAGAGAAGGCAAAGCACGGTCGCGAAGCTAGAAGTGATCAAGAAGTGATCCTGAAACGACCTACGTCAAACATTACTCCAACACCGTGTTCACTTCCCGGACCCCGCCGAGAAGAGACCATCACGGTTACACACGCGGTTGATGTGTTTTAGTTAAGGTCAACTTCGGGTTTTCTACAACCGGACATCAACAAATTCCCATCTGCCTCATAACCGCGGGCACGGCTTTCGAAAGATAATACCCTGCAGGGGTGTCCCAACTTAGCCCATTATAAGCTCTCACGGTCAACGAAGGATATTCCTTCTACCGGGAAGACCCGATCAGTCTCGGAATCCCGGACTACAAGACATCTCGGCAGTAATAAAACAAGTCCAGCAAAGCCGCCCGATTGTGCCGACAAATCCTGATAGGAGCTGCACATATCTCGGTCTCAGGGCACATCCGGATAAGTCAAGCTACGAGTAAAACCAGGCCTCGAGTTGCCACGAGGTGGCCCCGTAGGTTGCTCGGTCCGGGCCAGCACTTAGAGAAGCACTGGTCCGGGGGGGGGGGGCTAAAATAAAGATGACCCTCGGGCTCGCGAAAACCCGGGGGAAAAAAGGAGTAGGTGGTGGCAAATGGTAAAACCAATGTTGGGCCTTGCCGGAAAAGTCTTATTCAAAGCAAACTGTCAAGGGGGTCCCATAAATCACCCAACCGTGTAAGGAACACAAAATCCGGGAACATAACACTGGTATGACGGAAACTAGGGTGGCAAGAGTGGAACAAAACACCAGGCAAAAGGCCGAGCCTTCCATCCTTTACCAAGTATATAGATGCATTAATTAACTAAGAGGTATTGTGATATCCCAACAAGTAAACATGTTCCAACAAGGAAACAACAGGTCCATGTTCCAACAAGGAACAAACTTCATCTTCACCTGCAACTAGCAACGCTATAAGAGGGGCTGAGCAAAGCGGTAACATAGCCAATCAACGGTTTGCTAGGACATGGATGGTTAGAGGCTGACATGGAAAAATAGGAGTCATGATATAGCAAGTGGTAGGTTTCGCAGCATAGGCATAGCAAAAGAGCGAGCAACTAGCAAGCAAAGATAGAAGTGATTTCGAGGGTATGGTCATCTTGCCTGCAAGGTTCTCAGAGTTGTCGAAAGCTTGGTCCTCGAAAGCGTTCTCAACAGGTTCCTCGTTCACGTACTCGTCTCCCGGCTCTACCCAAGACAAGAGAACAAGCAAAGGAACAAATATCAACCACGATGCAATGCGCAAGCAACATGATGCAAAACATGGCATGATATGCGAGATGTGATATGCAATGCATATGCGTGCTCCAGAAAGAAAAAGGATGAACAAGGCATAATCTTGGCAAACCAAGTATCCCACTGGATAGGTGAGGTGATTTCGGTTGAAATCGATATAAAGATCACCGAAATCGGATGCACGGTTTGCAAATGACAAGCAAAACAAGAATGACAATAATCTGCCATTAACAGCATGATGCTACTTAGCAAGCAACAAGAAATTAAGCTACTGCACCCAAACATATCAAGAAAGCATATGAAAGTAATCTACTCAATATGCTCGACAAAAGATGAACACTGAGCTATGGCTAAAACACACAATAACAGGTTCAAACAATCATGGCAATAATGCAAAAGATAACAGGTTCACAGACTTAGTGAAATAACAACATAGCAGAAATTAACATCAGGATGGCATGTTCAGAGCAATGGAACAACATGCTACAGGATTAGAACATAGCAAATTAAGGCACGGTGTGAATCTACTCAAATCACTTAACAAAAGTCCCTTACTGACCATAAGCCAAAAAGGATAAGAAAATATGATTACACCCATGTCAAATAAGCAAGTTTCGTTACAGGTTTCAGACTTTGCAGAAAACTGGACATGTCAAAAACAGATAACATGTAGGCATGTTCGTGAGCTCGATGCACTCACTACAGAGCATTTCATGATAAACGAAGCATACATACATCAAGAAGACATGGCAGAGTAACTATACATGACAATAACAACATCATATCATGCAAGGATCAACTACACCAAGCTTGGCAAAAATCGAATAACATGTAAACAATCTTCCAGCAACATTTTATAGCAAAATTAGAGCTCGATTGACTCAAGCTATGGCACACCATAATTACAAACAAAGGCATGGATGGATAGAGCAAATACACAAGTTCAAAACACTCGTACTGCTCATTCTCAGAATATGCATAGATCTCTCGGAAACAACATGAACACATGGCATAAAAATAACAGCAGTCAGGGACTTAGTGAAATTACTAAGTCTCTGAAATCAGCAACATCAAGTGCCCTAGTTTGCATGCTCGTGCTAGTCACCACATGGATCACAAAAATACATGGCATAAATCTCTGGAAAGGTAACATGGCATATTACAAAACTAATGTAGGACTTAACTTCATAAGAGGTACACACCAATCATGGCAAAAATAACAAAAGTGCATGTTCAGATAAGATCCAGCAACTAACATCAACTAGCCCTCTTCTAACAGCATTTCGGGCGTCAAGATGACCTCAAATGAAAATGATGCAATGGAAAGGAATTGTGTACTCTTCGATACGAACAATTTGACATATTATACGCACGAAACGGAGCTACGGATGCAAAGTTACGGCACAATGAACAAGGCATGATAATGTGAAATTATGAGGACTTAGAAGAAAACGAAGACCTCCGGATCTAGGGTTTACTGTAGCGGCGCGCGAACCGAGGAGCTCCGGCGAGGTCTGTGGGCGGCGGAGCCGGTGGATCCGGCCGGGATCTGACTTCCCGCGACCGGATCCCGCGGTGGCGCGGCGAGAGGCGGCGGTGGGAGCGCGGGGCGGCGGCGCGGGCGCGGCGGAGCCGGGCGGCTCGGCGCGGGAGGCGGAGAGGGGCGCCGGCGGGCGCTCGGGCGGCGGAGGAGCTCGGCGCGGGGCGCGGGAGCGCGCGGGCCGGGAGGGCCGAGCGCGTGCCTGCGCGGGCCTCGGCGGCGGCGTGCCACGTGGCAGGCGGCCACTGGCTGCGGGCGGCGGCGGCGGCTCATCCGGGGGCGGCGGACGTGTCCGCCCGCACGGAGAGGAACGAGGCTAGGGTTTTGGACCCGGATTTGGAGGAGGGGTGCACATATTTATAGATAGGAGGAGCTAGGAAGCTCCAAATGGAGAGCGGTTTTCGGCCACGCGATCGTGATCGAACGGCGGAGGACATGGGAGTGTCTTAGATGTGTTATTGGGCTGTTTTGAAGGGGTGTTGGATTGCAACACACAAGAGGCCTTCACGGTTACCCGGTTAACCGTTGGAGTACCAAACAAACTCCGATTGACCCGAAACTTGACAGGCGGTCTACCGGTGCTGTACCAAGGCCGCATGGCAAACCTTGGTCCAATCCGAGAAAGTTTAATACCCGCTCATGAAGAAATGTAAAAGGGGACGCCGGGGAACATAGGAGCGCCAGATTGCAAAACGGACAACGGGGAAAATGCTCGGATTTATGAGACGAACACGTATACGAATGCGATGCACATGATGACATGATATGAAATGCATGACATGAACAAAATGCAAAACGAAGGGAGACCCAACAACGGAGGAAATATCATAACACAATGCCGAAAATGGCAAGAGTTGGAATACAAATATGGCAAGTTACATCCGGGGTGTTACAACACTCCACCACTACGAGAGGATCTTGTCCCGAGATCTAGGACTGAAAGAACTCCTGGTACTCGGAACGTAGGTGATCCTGACGCTCCCAGGTGGCTTCTCGGTCTGAGTGGTGTGACCATTTCACTTTCAGGAATTTGATTGACTTGTTGCGAGTCTTGCGCTCAGTTGTCTCAAGAATAGCAACGGGATGCTCATGATATGACAAATCTTCTTGAAGATCAATCTCTTCGAAGTTGATGGTGCACTCAGGCGTCTTGAAGCACTTGCGAAGCTGTGACACGTGGAAGACATCGTGCACATTTGCAAAGTTGGAGGGAAGCTCAAGTTGATAGGCGAGATCGCCTCGTTTGCCGATGATCTTGAAAGGACCGACGTATCTAGGGGAAAGTTTCCCCTTGATACCGAAGCGACGAGTTCCTTTCATTGGAGAGACGCGGAGGTAGACATGGTCTCCGATCTCGAATGCCACATCTCGGTGTTTGCTATCGTAATAGCTCTTCTGGCGCGATTGCGCGGCTTTGAGGTTCTCACGAATCACCTTGCACATAGCCTCAGCCTCTGAGATCAAATCATTGCCGAGCAATTGGCGTTCACCGGTTTCAGACCAGTTGAGAGGAGTACGACACTTTCTGCCATAGAGAATCTCGAATGGGGCTTTGCCCGAGCTGGCTTGAAAGCTGTTGTTGTAAGAGAACTCAGCATAAGGAAGACAATCCTCCCACTTCATGTCGAAAGAGATAACACAAGCTCTGAGCATATCTTCAAGAATTTGGTTGACACGCTCAACTTGTCCACTAGTCTGAGGATGGAAAGCTGTGCTGAAGCGAATGTTGGTGCCCATGGCCTTCTGAAAAGAATCCCAAAACTTGGAGGTAAAGATGCTGCCACGGTCTGAAGAGATCAATTGTGGAATGCCGTGCAAGGAGACAATTCTGGAGGTGTAGAGCTCTACCAGCTGCGCTGCTGTGATAGACTCTTTGATAGGAAGAAAATGAGCCACTTTGGTGAGCTTGTCGATGACGACGAAGATAGCATCATTTCCACGCTTGGACTTAGGAAAACCAGTCACGAAGTCCATTTCGATATGATCAAACTTCCATTCTGGAATAGCAAGAGGTTGGAGAAGACCAGCTGGTCGTTGGTGTTCTGCTTTCACCCTTCTGCAGACATCACACTCATTCACGAATTGAGCAATCTCTCGCTTCATTCGAGTCCACCAATACGACTGCTTGAGGTCATGGTACATCTTCGTACTTCCAGGATGAATTGACAGAAGAGAGTTGTGCGCTTCGTTCATAATGACTTTACGAAGATCACCCCTTTGGGACCACGATCCGGTCCTCGAAGAAAAGAGTATCTTTGTCATCAACTCGATAGCACTTGTATTTGGAAATGCCCTTGTCAATACCACGTTTCACCTTCTTCACCATGGTATCCAACAATTTTGCCTCACGAATCTGATCTTCCAAAGTAGGAGAGACGATGAGGTTGGCAAGAAAACCTTGGGGGACAACTTGGAGATTTAACTTGCGGAAAGCCTCACGAAGATCCGGTTGAAAGGGCTTGAGGATTAAGCTGTTGCAGTAAGCCTTCCTGCTCAAAGCGTCTGCAATCACATTAGCCGTGCCTGGAGTATATTCAATACTCGGATTATACTCTTGAATCATTTAGACCCATCGAGTTTGCCTGAGGTTGAGGTGGGGCTGAGTGAAGATGTACTTGAGACTCTTGTGGTCGGTGAATATGTCCACTTTCCTTCCCAACAGGAGATGTCTCCATGTTATCAGTGCGTGGACAACTGCCGCCAACTCAAGATCGTGAGTGGGGTAGTTCCTTTCGTTGGGCTTCAACTGGCGAGAGGTGTAGGCAACAACCTTCTTCTCTTGCATTAAGACGGCACCGAGGCCATGAAGAGAAGCATCACAGAATACTTCATAAGGCTTGGATTCGTCGGGAGGAGTCAGAACTGGAGCAGTGACGAGTTTCTCTTTGAGAGTGTTGAAAGCAACGTCACACTCAGGAGACCAGACATACTTCACATGCTTCTGGAGGAGGTTGGAAAGAGGCTTGGCAATCTTAGAGAAATTCTCAATGAATCTTTGGCAATAGCTTGCAAGTCCAAGAAAACTGCGAAGCTGCTTGACATTCTGAGGAGGTTGCCAATTCAAAACTGCAGACACCCTCTCTGGATTAATAGCAATGCCCTTGGCAGAGATGATATGGCCAAGATAAAGAACTTCATCAAGCCAAAATTCACATTTGGAGAACTTCGCATATAATTGATACTCTCTGAGCTTGTCGAGCACCAATCGCAAATGTTTGGCATGATCCTTCTTATTCTTGGAGAAAACCAAAATATCATCGAGATAGACCAAGACAAATTCGTTGATGTAGGGGTTGAAGATGAAATTCATCAAGCGAGTGAAATATGGAGGAGCATTGACGAGGCCGAAAGACATGACAGTATATTCATAAGAACCAAAGCTTGTTCTGAATGCTGTCTTGGGAATATCTTCTTCACGAATGCGAATTTGATGATATCCCATACGGAGGTCAAGCTTGGAGAACACCTTAGCACCTTTAAGTTGCTCAAATAGCTCATTGATGTTGGGAAGTGGGTACTTGTTCTTGATAGTCTTCTTGTTCAATGGACGGTAATCAACGCAAAGTCGGTCCGTGCCATCCTTCTTCTTGACAAAAAGAACACCACAACCCCAAGGAGAAGAACTCGGTCTGATCAGACCCAGACGCTCTTGTTCATCGAGTTGTTTCTTCAACTCCTTCAACTCATCTGGTCCAAGCTTGTAAGGACGCTTGCAAACGGGTTCCGTGCCAGGCTCAAGATCAATAACGAATTCAACTGGCCGGCGAGGAGGCATACCCGGAAGCTCTTCTGGAAAGACATCTTGGTACTCACAAACGACTGGAATCTGAGAGATAGCCTCCAATTCATCATTCTCATTGAGAGAAAACAACCGAATGGTATCATCACGAGAGGCATAGATGATCACATCATTAGAAGAGTGAGTCAATTGAATTTCCCTGGCAGCACAATCAAGCTGAGCCATGTGCTTAGAAAGCCAGTCCATCCCGAGAATAAGATCAATATCAGAGTCACCAAGAACAATTGGTTTAGCCAGGAATCTGTAGTCGCCCATCTTGATACCGACATTCGGAACCACCAAACTAGAACTCAAACGCTTGCCCGGAGAAACGACAGCCATGGGTCTATCCAAATTTGAAGAAGTGAACTCATGCTTGGCAAAAAATGGTCTTGACATGAAACAATGCGATGCACCAGTATCAAATAAGACTTTTGCAGGAATATCATTAACAGGAAGATTACCCACGATCACTTCAGAAGAATCCTCCGCTTGAGCTGCATCATCATATTCACCTTGGCATGCTTAGGATTATGCTTGACCACTGCATTGCTGGAAGATTTCACAGGAGGAGGAGGCGGAAGGCGCCTCTGGTTGAAGCACTTGTTCGCATAGTGACCCTTCTGCTAACATTTGTTACAAGTCACCTCTGAGAGCGGACGATGGTAAGGAGCACTTGGCCTTGGAGCTTGATTCTGAGACTTGTTCTGATAGCCAGGGTTGGGTGGGTGGGAAGATCCACGACCACTTGAGTTCTTCTGCTGATAAGGCTGACGGAACGGAGGAGGAGGAGGCAACCAGAACTTCTGTTGCTTAGCTGCCACAAGTGAGGAAGAAGAAGACTGAACTGCGTCTCTGACTCTCTTCTTAGATGCCTCACACTTGAGCTGAGCAGCTTCTTGTTTCAGCGCCATGTTGTAGAATTCATCATACTTTAATGGCTCGAAAAGCACGAGAGCAAGTTGCAGATCTTCTCTGAGACCACGCCTGAATTGGTAGATCATACTCTTCTCATCAGGGATATCTTGCCTTGCAAAACGAGAGAGCTTCTGGAACTGAGTGTTGTATTGATAGACAGACATGGTGCCTTGCTTGAGATTGCGGAATTCCTCACGCTTACTCTCAACAACACTTTCTGGAATGTGGTGAGCTTTGAAGTCACGGCGGAAATCATCCCAGGTAATCACACGACCTCCTCTGGAATCTTTGTATTGCTGGAACCACTCAGCAGCTTGATCTTTGAGTTGAAAAGAGGCAAACTTGACAAAGTCCTCAGGTCTGACAATGCTGCACTTGAAATGCTTGCTGATGTCCACGAGCCAATCATCTGCGTCTGTGGCCTCGACACAGTAGCTGAAGGTCTTTGGCTGATTAGCAAGGAACTGGTTGAGTGAAGCGAAGTGCGGCTGATTGTTGCCTTGGCCTTGATTCTCTTGATTAGCTTGCCCTTGGTTGCGATCTTGCAAGAGCTGAATCAGAATCTGAGCATTGGCATTTGTGGCAGTCATCAGGGCTTGCCAAGCCTCCGGAGGCGGAGGTGGCGGCGGAGGGTTAGCCTGATTTCCTTCATTGCGTTCCGGATTCTGACGCGTTGGCGGAGCCATCCTGAAGAGGGTGACATCCATTAGCATCTTGACAGAGATATATTGAAGCTGAATCAAAGGAACGAAATTGCAACATATAGTCTTCACAATAAACATTCAAACGAGAATGAACGAATGAATTCCAAAGTAAAACATCACACTTCCATAAGTTGAGAAGCCACTTAGAACAAGGTAAGGAATAAAATCAACAAGGTACGGATGTGAACAAATACTTGGTAAGGATTACCCAATCACAAACCAAATATCTGCGGAAGAAATACTAGAGCTACAAGAATTCCCACTTATGAACTCCCGAAACTTTCTGGTTATGCAATCAGGTGTTGGGGATACAGGGGACACAAAATATATCACCCAAACTAACAATACCTAGATCCAGCTGTATCCATCCTTCAACACAGAACCAAGAAATCCTCGGAAATCATCTACCTCCAACCTTCGAAAAACATCCGTTATACAAGTCATGGCAATACTCCCGCACTCGCCTCAGTACTGGGCTATCAGGGTTATCTCACCAACAACTGTACAAAAGAGATTTTCGATGTCGGCGTACTAAACTCAGGTATTCCAAAACCGCAACGATAAAATTATGACGACAACACCTCGGAGCTCAACTCCCCGGGACACCTCCTCTAAAACCCCTGCTGACGGGAGGCAACCAAGACAATGTTGTCATCATAAAACCATCGGAACGATTCTAAGATACCCGCGTGATCCTAATTTTTTTTAGTGAAATTTGAGAAGAGAAGAGTCAAAACTATACGTCAGGATACCTCACCAGAAGGTCGAAGGGACTGGGGAGTAAAAGAATTCCTAAACTCTCCGATATATAATTCCTAAATGACTCAAAACATTTTTCTAGACACAACTTGGCCACTAAAGACGATCAAACAGTGGGGGCTCCTAAGGTCGGGGAAGGCTCTGATTACCAACTTGTAACGCCCTCGTTGCGGCTATATCTCCCACGTGTCGAGGCACGACTTAGAGGCATAACCGCATTGAAAGCAATGTCGCAAGTGAGGTAATCTTCACACAACCCATGTAATACAAAAGGGAAAAGATACATAGTTGGCTTACAGTCGCCACTTCACACAATACATAAATAAAACATCCATCATACAGATTACACTCAAGGTCCGACTACGGTACCAAAATGAAAGAAGACTACCCCAAAAGCTACATAGATCCCCGGAGCACCCCAACTGGGCTCCACTACTGATCATCTGGAAAAGAAACATAGTAACGGCCACGTTCCTCGTCGAACTCCCAAGTGAGCTCGGACGCGTCATCTGCACTGGCATCGTTGGTACCTGCAACTGTTGTGGTAGAATCTGTGAGTCACGGGGACTCAGCAATCTCACACCCGCGAGATCAAGACTATTTAAGCTAATAGGTAGGAAAGGATTGTAAGGTGGAGCTGCAGCAAGCGACTAGCATATATGGTGGCTGCAACGTAAAAGAGAGCGAGAAGAGAAGGCAAAGCACGGTCGCGAAGCTAGAAGTGATCAAGAAGTGATCCTGAAACGACCTACGTCAAACATTACTCCAACACCGTGTTCACTTCCCGGACCCCGCCGAGAAGAGACCATCACGGTTACACACGCGGTTGATGTGTTTTAGTTAAGGTCAACTTCGGGTTTTCTACAACCGGACATCAACAAATTCCCATCTGCCTCATAACCGCGGGCACGGCTTTCGAAAGATAATACCCTGCAGGGGTGTCCCAACTTAGCCCATTATAAGCTCTCACGGTCAACGAAGGATATTCCTTCTACCGGGAAGACCCGATCAGTCTCGGAATCCCGGACTACAAGACATCTCGGCAGTAATAAAACAAGTCCAGCAAAGCCGCCCGATTGTGCCGACAAATCCTGATAGGAGCTGCACATATCTCGGTCTCAGGGCACATCCGGATAAGTCAAGCTACGAGTAAAACCAGGCCTCGAGTTGCCACGAGGTGGCCCCGCAGGTTGCTCGGTCCGGGCCAGCACTTAGAGAAGCACTGGTCCGGGGGGGGGGGGGGCTAAAATAAAGATGACCCTCGGGCTCGCGAAAACCCGGGGAAAAAAAGGAGTAGGTGGTGGCAAATGGTAAAACCAATGTTGGGCCTTGCCGGAAAAGTCTTATTCAAAGCGAACTGTCAAGGGGGTCCCATAAATCACCCAACCGTGTAAGGAACGCAAAATCCGGGAACATAACACCGGTATGACGGAAACTAGGGTGGCAAGAGTGGAACAAAACACCAGGCAAAAGGCCGAGCCTTCCACCCTTTACCAAGTATATAGATGCATTAATTAACTAAGAGGTATTGTGATATCCCAACAAGTAAACATGTTCCAAAAAGGAAACAACAGGTCCATGTTCCAACAAGGAACAAACTTCATCTTCACCTGCAACTAGCAACGCTATAAGAGGGGCTGAGCAAAGCGGTAACATAGCCAATCAACGGTTTGCTAGGACATGGATGGTTAGAGGCTGACATGGCAAAATAGGAGGCATGATATAGCAAGTGGTAGGTTTCGCAGCATAGGCATAGCAAAAGAGCGAGCAACTAGCAAGCAAAGATAGAAGTGATTTCGAGGGTATGGTCATCTTGCCTGCAAGGTTCTCAGAGTTGTCGAAAGCTTGGTCCTCGAAAGCGTTCTCAACAGGTTCCTCGTTCACGTACTCGTCTCCCGGCTCTACCCAAGACAAGAGAACAAGCAAAGGAACAAATATCAACCACGATGCAATGCGCAAGCAACATGATGCAAAACATGGCATGATATGCGAGATGTGATATGCAATGCATATGCGTGCTCCAGAAAGAAAAAGGATGAACAAGGCATAATCTTGGCAAATCAAGTATCCCACTGGATAGGTGAGGTGATTTCGGTTGAAATCGATATAAAGATCACCGAAATCGGATGCACGGTTTGCAAATGACAAGCAAAACAAGAATGACAATAATCTGCCATTAACAGCATGATGCTACTTAGCAAGCAACAAGAAATTAAGCTACTGCACCCAACAATATCAACAAAGCATATGAAAGTAATCCACTCAAGATGCTCGACAAAAGATGAACACTGAGCTACGGCTAAAACACACCATAACAGGTTCAAACAATCATGGCAATAATGCAAAAGATAACAGGTTCACAAACAGTGAAATAACAACATAGCAGAAATTAACATCAGGATGGCATGTTCAGAGTAATGAAACAACATGCTACAGGATTAGAACATAGCAAAGTAAGGCAAGGCATGAATCTACTCAAAGCACTTGACAAAAGTCCCTTACTGACCATAAGCCAAAAAGGATTATAAAATATGATTACACCCATGTCAAATAAGCAATTTTCGTTACAGGTTTCAGACTGCAGAAAACTGGACATGTCAAAAACAGATAACATGTAGGCATGTTCGTGAGCTCGATGCACTCACTACAAAGCATTGCATGATAAATGAAGCATACATACATCAAGGAGACATGGCATAGTAACTATACATGACAATAACAACATCATATCATGCAAGGATCAACTACACCAAGCTTGGCAAAAATCGAATAACATGTAAACAATCTGCCAGCAACATTTTATAGCAAAATTAGAGCTCGATTGACTCAAGCTATGGCACTCCATAATTAAAACGAAAGGCATGGATGGATAGAGCAAATACACAAGTTCAAAACACTCTTACTGCTCATGCTCAAAATATGCATAGATCTCTCGGAAACAACATGAACACATGGCATAAAAATAACAGCAGTCAGGGACTTAGTGAAATTACTAAGTCTCTGAAATCAGCAACATCAAGTGCCCTAGTTTGCATGCTCGTGCTAGTCACCACATGGATCACAAAAATACATGGCATAAATCTCTGGAAAGGTAACATGGCATATTACAAAACTAATGTAGGACTTAACTTCATAAGAGGTACACACCAATCATGGCAAAAATAACAAAAGTGCATGTTCAGATAAGATCCAACAACTAACATCAACTAGCCCTCTTCTAACAGCATTTCGGGCATCAAGATGACCTCAAACGAAAATGATGCAATGGAATGGAATGATGTACTCTTCGATACGAACAATTCGACATATTATACGCACGAAACGGGGCTACGGTTGAAAGTTACGGCATGATGAACAAGGCATGATAATGTGAAATTATGAGGACTTAGAAGAAAACGAAGATCTCCGGATCTAGGGTTTACTGTAGCGGCGCGCGAACCGAGGAGCTCCGGCGAGGTCGGTGGGCGGCGGAGCCGGTGGATCCGGCCGGGATCTGACTTCCCGCGACCGGATCCCGCGGTGGCGCGGCGAGAGGCGGCGGTGGGAGCGCGGGGCGGCGGCGGCCGGCAGCGCGCGAGGCGGCGGCGCGGGCGCGGCGAAAGGCGGCGGTGGCCGGCGACGGGGCGCGGCGGAGCCGGGCGGCTCGGCGCGGGAGGCGGAGAGGGGCGCCGGCGGGCGCTCGGGCGGCGGAGGAGCTCGGCGCGGGGCGCGGGAGCGCGCGGGCCGGGAGGGCCGAGCGCGGGCCTGCGCGGGCCTCGGCGGCGGCGTGCCACGTGGCAGGCGGCCACTGGCTGCGGGCGGCGGCGGCGGCTCGTCCGGCGGCGGCGGACGTGTCCGCCCGCACAGAGAGGAACGAGGCTAGGGTTTTGGACCCGGATTTGGAGGAGGGGTGCACATATTTATAGATAGGAGGAGCTAGGAAGCTCCAAATGGAGAGCGGTTTTCGGCCACGCGATCGTGATCGAACGGCGGAGGACATGGGAGTGTCTTAGATGGGTTATTGGGCTGTTTTGAAGGGGTGTTGGACTGCAACACAAAAGAGGCCTTCACGGTTACCCGGTTAACCGTTGGAGTACCAAACGAACTCCGATTGACCCGAAACTTGACAGGCGGTCTACCGGTGCTATACCAGGGCCGCATGGCAAACCTCGGTCCAATCCAAGAAAGTTTAATACCCGCTCATGAAGAAATGTAAAAGGGGACGCCGGGGAACATAGGAGCGCCGGATTGCAAAACAGACAACGGGGAAAGTTCTCGGATTTATGAGACGAACACGTATGCGAATGCGATGCACATGATGACATGATATGAAATGCATGACATGAACAAAATGCAAAACGAAGGGAGACCCAACCACGGAGGAAATATCATAACACAATGCCGAAAATGGCAAGAGTTGGAATACAAATATGGCAAGTTACATCCGGGGTGTTACAACCTCAAGGAGACCTTTGAGAACCTGCGCCAATTTCAGATCAAGCTTAACCCCGAGAAGTGCGTTTTTGGAGTACCAACCGGCCAGCTACTCGGCTTCCTGGTCTCTGAACGCGGCATAGAGTGCAACCCTGTGAAGATCAAGGCCATCGAAAGGATGGAGGTACCTAGCCGACTGTTGGATGTGCAAAAGTTCACTGGCTGTCTAGCATCCATCAGCCGTTTCATCAGTCGGCTGGGCGAGAAAGCTCTCCCTTTGTACCAGCTCATGAAGAAGACCAATTTTTTCGAGTGGAACCACAAGGCGGATGAGGCCTTTCTGCACCTGAAGAAAATGTTGGTTACTCCCCCTGTGTTGGCGGCTCCGACTCCCAAAGAGCCCATGCTCCTGTACATCGCCGCCACTAGCCGAGTAGTCAGCACATTCATTGTAGTAGAGCGCAAGGAGGAAGGCAAGGCACTACCAGTCCAGAGACCGGTGTATTACCTGAGTGAAGTACTGTCGACCTCCAAGCAAAACTACCCCCACTACCAGAAGATGTGTTACGGTGTGCATTTTGCCGCCAAGAAGCTGAAGCCTTACTTCTAAGAACATCCAATCACCGTGGTCTGCACGGCCCCATTAGCAGAGATCATTGGAAGCCGAGATGCGTCCGACCGAGTGGCCAAGTGGGCCATAGATTTGGCACCCTACACAATCTACTATCAACCCCGCACCGCCATCAAGTCACAAGCACTGGCCGACTTCCTCGTCGACTGGGCCGAGACCCAGTACCTGCCGCCAGCGCCCGACTCCACCCATTGGCGGATGCATTTCGACGGCTCCAAGATGCGCACCAGCTTGGGAGCCGGCGTTGTCCTCACCTCTCCTAAAGGCGACAAGCTCCAGTATGCACTGCAGATCCATTTCGCCGCCTCCAACAATGTCGCTGAATACGAGGCGCTCATTCACGGGTTCCGGCTTGCCAAAGAACTTGGCATTCGCCGGATCCTGTGTTATGGCGACTCCGACTTGGTGGTCCAGCAATCATCTGGCGACTGGGACGCCAAGGACGCAAACATGGCAAGCTACGGCTTCCTCGTGCAGCAACTCAACGAGTATTTCGAGGGGTGCGAGTTCCTCCATGTGCCAAGAAACGACAACAACCTAGCAGATACTTTGGCACGAATCGGCTCCACTCGCCAAGCAATACCATGTGGCGTCGCTGTTCAGCGCCTCCTCAAGCCATCCATCAAGCCTTCACCAGAGTCAGACTCCATTTTTGTGCCGGCTCATCCAGAAGAAGTCGGATCCGGCTCCAAAGCCCAAGCGGACGGTGCAAGAACCCTCGCAGATGACTCCAAGAACGCCGCAGTCAAAGCCAGCCCAGGGACTTCAGAACTCAGCCCTGGGACTGCGGCGACCAGAGAAAAGACTCCAGAACTCGGCCCGGGGACTGCACCAGTCGGCCAGGGGACTTCACTGATCCAGCAAGCGGCCGCGGACTCCAGCCCGCTGCCTCCCAGCCCAGCCGCCCTCGTCCAAGTCGCGGTTCCGGAAGTCGAAGAGATAGCAGCACCCTCATGGGCCCAGCCCATCCTCAAATTCTTGGTGAACAAGGAGCTACCAACTGAGGAAACCTTAGCTCGGCAAATACAACGCCGAGCGGCAGCATACACCATAATCAACAGAGAGCTGGTCAGGCGCGGCGTCACTGGTGTCTACCAGCGCTGCGTCGAGCCAGAGCAAGGCCAAGCAATTCTCAGAGACATCCATCAAGGCGAGTGCGGTCACCATGCGGCCTCGAGGGCACTCGCCGCCAAAGCTTTCCGGTATGGTTTCTTCTGGCCGACTGCCCTCGAAGAGGCCAAAGAGTTGGTCCAGAAATGCAAGGGGTGCCAGAAGTTCCGCTCCAAGCCACATCAGCCGGCTTCAGCACTCAAGACTATCCCCATCGCCTGGCCCTTTGCAGTTTGGGGCCTGGATATGGTGGGACCCTTCAAGACGGCGCGAGGCGGCCTAACTCATCTACTTGTCGAGGTGGACAAGTTCACCAAGTGGATAGAAGTGAAGCCCATCAAGAAGTTGAATGGTCTGACTGCCGCGACTTTCATCTCAGACATCACAATTCGGTATGGCATACCGCACAACATCATCACCAACAACGGCACCAACTTTGCCAAAGGCGCCTTGGCCCGTTTCTGCACGACGCAGGGCATTCGACTGGACTTAGCGTCCGTTGCCCATCCGCAGTCAAACGGGCAGGTGGAGCGGGTGAATGGCCTCATCCTATCCGGCATCAAGCCTCGGTTGGTCGAACCACTGGGGCATTCGGCCGGCTGTTGGCTTGACGAGTTGCCAGCCGTCCTCTGGAGTCTGCGCACGACTCCAAACAAGTCGACCGGCTTCACACCCTTCTTCCTCGTCTACGGTGCTGAAGCCGTCATCCCAACGGATATAGAGTTCGACTCCCCGCGAGTCATGATGTACACTGCGGAAGAGGCAGAAGAAGCACGACAAGACGGTGTCGATCTGTTGGAAGAGGGCCGGCTGTTGGCACTCAGCCGGTCCAGCATCTACCAGCAGAGCCTACGACGCTACTACAACAGGAAAGTCAGGCCGAGATCCTTCCAAGAGGGCGACCTTGTGCTCCGGCCGATCCAGCAAACAGCCGGCCAGCACAAGTTGTCGGCACCTTGGGAAGGCCCCTTCATCATTAGCAAGGTGCTAGGCAACGACTCCTACTACCTGATCAACGCTCAGAAGCCCCGAGCACGGAAGAGGGACGACTCCGGCAAAGAGACGGAGCGACCATGGAACGCGAATCTTCTTCAAAGATTTTACAGTTAATACAGTATGTACCACGCTACCCCTTTCTATTGAAGTACCAAGACTCTCGGCCCCCCGAGACGGACTCGGGGACTGCCCCTTTTGTTATCTGTATGATAAGTATTATGCTTCCGAGTATGCTACTCTTTGTTATGCCTCTTGGCACCGGGCTCGACTAGTCGGCCCAGGGACTCGCCGTCTCGCGCTATGAAAACGCTTCCTGCAGTCGGACAAGTAGTGTGTGGTGCCTAAGCCGTCTCCTGTTAGAAGCCGCAGCTCGCAGAGCGACTACCCGGCGGGCAGGAGTAAGGAAGAATGGGCGCCCACATGAAAAATGGCTAAGGACTCAAAGCACAAACATAGCTCGAGCCGGCTTTCCAGCCGTTCCTCGCAAAAACCGACTCCGAGTAGTCGGCTTGCTGTTTTCTATCCGACTTGCTAAAGAAACTCTAGAAGGGCTGAGTACTTGCCTTCCCAAAAGTAGCCAAGTATTTGATCCAGCGGCAGTCCGCGGAGCGGCTGTCCGACTGGCAAAGACGACATCTAAGGGAAGGCGGCAAAGGGAAAAAGCCAAAAGAGCAATAAGCAAGAAATGATAGAACCCAGATAAATATTTACATCACAAAGGCCATTGGCCGAATCCTCGAACGGAAGTTCAAAATACACCCCGCGGGTGGAATTGTGCGAATTAACAAAGTTCTTCGAGAAACTACTAAGTAGTTAAATAAGACAAGGCGGCGGCCTATGAAGCAGCAGACGGGTTTGGGGGCTCGGAAGAGATGGCGGTGTCAGATGTTGGGGCGGCCGGCTGGGTAGACTCGGCTTGATCACCTCCAGCGGCAGTCGACGCAGTTGGGCGTGGCTCGTTGTTGGAGGCACGGTCGAGCTAAGGCTGATCGCCCGTTCCGACTTCTGGTGCCTCCATCTCGTCTCCGACCTCCACCTCGCCTCCCTCCTCGACACTGGAGCCGATCACCTCCGCCGAGTCCTCGCCGTAGTTCGGCTTCATCCCAAACCACTCTGGCGGCGCCTCCTCGCCGTTGTCAGCTCGCTCAGGAACGAAGACATTGGGGTCGACGTACTCGGCGATCGCCGCGGCGCGCTTGACAAAGTCGTCCCTCATGGCTGCCAGCTCCGGCTGGGCCTCAGCCCGGAGCGTGGCCAGCTGGTCCAGGCTCAGGTCTGGATACCACGCCTTGACGAACTCCAAGGCACAACGCGCTCCGGCACATGCCGAGGAGCCTTTCCAAGCCTCCAAACGGCCCGCTGCGACCTCCAGCCAGTCGGCAGTCCGGCTGGGAGTGCACAGAATCGGCATCTCTGGCCACAAGGCAGCAATCGCCTGGGCGCCGGCACGTTGAAGCCGGCGCAGCATCCGGTGAGCCGGCCGCAGGCGAGCCTCGATGCTCATAAGCTGTTCATCAAGAGTCCGGGGGGCGTTGGCAGCAACCTCCTCACCGGCCGCCCTCCGCGCCTCGCGATCAGCCTCGATGGCTTGAACGGCAGTTTGCGCATGGCCCGGGAAGAAGTCTACCAAGACGGAAAAAGAAGCAAGTCAGAAAAAGCAAGAGTCGGCCCGACCCACAGTCGGCTGCTCAAAGAAAGCGAGTAAAGAAAACTTACCATCAAAGATATCTTCAATCTCATGGAAGCCACAGGTCAGCATCGCCTCCCTATCAGTCCAGGAGGAACGTTCGGCCTCGAACTCAGCTTGGAATCTAGTCTCTCTCTCCTTCGCCTCCTCCTGCGCCTTCTTGAGCAACTCCTTCTGCTCCGCCAGCTGCACAGCAAGCAGGTCGTGCTCCGTAACGAGCTTGCCGCATTCCACCTCCTTGGCGCGCAAGGCGGTGTTGGTTTCGCCCAGCTGCTGCTGAAGAACGACGTTGGCCTCTGAAGAAAGAAGAAAAAGGACACAAGTCATCAGCTAAGGTCGCCAAGAAGATCCGGCCCAACTGCGCAGCAGTCGACCCGAATCTCAGGGACTACAGCCCGCGGGTGCGCCAGCACGCCCCCGCGAAGAAGGAAACTCACTCCGGCTTGCCAACAAGTCGGCAGTCCGCTTGCCCAGCTATTCAACATTATGGTTGAAGACGGTGGCTCGGAGGTTGTGGTAGTCCTACGATAAGCATTTCAAAAAGAATAAGCATTTGGAACTCGCCAATAGAGTTCCAACCCGCCTGCTCAGCAGCCGGCTCGAAACTCAGGGACTACACCCAGTGGGTGCGCTGGCGCGCCCCACAGAGAAGAGCAAGAAAAGCAAAGTCAAAAGAAACATACCCGGACGGCCGCTCGCGACGCCAGATGCGCCTTGGTGCAGTTCTGGAGGGCGTCGCCTTCGGCTCGCAGCTTCGCCTGGACGTCCAGGAGCGCCTGGTTCAGCGGGCCTGTGCCGCCTCCTCGCACCCACCCGACGGGCGCGACGCTTATCACCTCGACGTCTGGTACGACCGAGCTGGCTGCTCCGGTCTCTAGAGGGCGCGGCGCTGAAGTCGTCGCCTTCTCCAGACGGCGGCGCGTCGGCGAGGCGACTTGGAGAAGCAAGTTCGACATGGCTTATTCCGTAGTCGGCGGCACCGGCGGGTCCGCTGGCTGTTTATCCCTCACGCTTCTCGATGGCGGCGGGGGCGGTGGTGGCGGCACCACCGTGTCCAGACCGGGGGTCTCGCCGCTCTCCCTCTCCACGATGGGGTGCTCCCCGCCGACTTCCCCAGACTGCTCCATATAATCCGGAGGCTGCGCCGAGTTCAGTGGGACGACGAACAGCGCCGACTGGCGGCGCGCGGCTTCTTCGGCCCACTCTTTCGCCGCGGCCGCCTTCTCGGCCTCCGCCTTCTCCCAGCGGGCGGCTTCATCCTCGTCGTGCTTCTCTTGCGCATTCCGCTCCGTCGCTTCCCGGAGGTCGGCAGCAGGGTCAATACGCCGAGTCGTGGCGGACGACTCCACCGACCCCCTAATGGAGGCGGCGGCGACCCTCCCGAGGGTGAGAGGAGCTCTGGAACAAGGAAGACATGTAAGGACCCAAATAACGCAAGACAAAGAGCAGAAACACTTACCCAGAGGATAGCGGCGGCTTCTTCACTTCCTTACGGAAGCGGTGGGCCCTCGCGACCGCCTCTTCCCGTTTGGTCGTGGTGGCTGCCCCCTTAAACTTCTTCTCCCGACCCCCATGGGAACTCGGCCCGGCCCGGCGCTTCCTCGCGCCGTCTAGCCTTGATTGATGGCGCGGGGCGACTTCCCCGTCTTCACCGGCTGGCCAGTCGGCGAAGGTGGCCGAGGGCCCGGGGCCGCCTTCCTCTCCTTCGCCGCCTCCTTCGGCGTCGGCCTCCATCGTCGCTGCCCCCAGGTCGGGGTCGTCGATGTCGCTCTCCACGCGATCGGGGGCGAACTGGCGGGGCGGCCCCACGACGTCGGACGAGGGATGAATGAGAGGATTCTGAGTCAAAAATAAAAATAATAAAGATCAAGAGTCGGATTCGGCTGTAAAGAAGAAGAAGAAGAACAACTTATCACTGGCGGAGGGTTGGCGCGCGAGTACGGCTCCATGCCGAACTGCCAATCCTCCGAGAGGCCGCAGTTCGCGATGTAATTCACCGTGTTCGCCACCTCCGCGTGCGGCATGTCCTTGGTGCACATCCGACTGGGGTCCCGGTGGCCGCTCATGTGACAGATCAGATGAGGCCGGCTTTGGAGCGGGAGGACTCGGCGCGCCACGAAGGCGGCCAACAAGTCGGCCCCGGTCAGACCGGCCGACTGCGTCAGCACTCGAAGTCGCGCCACGGCAGCGGCCCCAGCCGGAGTCAGCGACCTGGCGCGGTATGACCAGCTGGGCTACCTCCCAGCTGGCGCGCCGACTGCGTACGGCGGCAGATTAACCCAGTCGCCATCTGGGGCGACGTTCTTCACATAGAAGTAAGAGCGCTGCCACATCTTCACCGACTTGATTAGTTGGATGGCGGGGAACGGGTTGTCGGCCGTCGTCCTCCGTATCGCAATAAAGGCACCGCACTGGGCTGGCACGCCGGCGACATGCATGCCGAGCTTGGATTGAAAGAACTCTCCCCATAGCTCGATGGTGGGGAGAACGCTGAGGAAGCCCTCGCACAAAGCAGTGAAAGCCGCTAGCAGCACCACCGTGTTTGGGGTGAGGTGGTGCGGCTGGAGGCCATGAAACTCCAAGAATGAACGGAAGAACCCGCTCGCCGGCAGCCCCAGGCCGCGCATGAGGTGGGAGCGGAACACGAGCTGCTCGCCCTCCCCTGGCGCCGGCGTCACCTCCGTCGGCGGCGGAGCACGGGCCTGCACGAGGTGCACGCCGGGGAGGCGACGCATCTTGCGGAGGAAGTCGATCGTGTCGTCGTCGATCTCGGAACGTTCCCACACGCCGGAGCGCACGGCGGCGGCGGGCGCGGCGGCGGAGGAAGAGCTCATCGCTGCAAGCGGGGCGCAGTTCGGCGCAGCAGCGGTGGGAGAAAGAAGGAAGAAGAAAGAAGCAAAGGAAGCAGAGAGAGCGGGCGCGCGTGCTTCGCCGCCCCGCTACCTCCGCCTACTTATAGACCGGCTGGCTGAGAAGCCGAGGGGGCATCGTGGGATTAACTGCGCCCACGCCCCCACGACCCCCACGATTTACCACGGTAGTTACCACGCGCATTTACTGCGCTGAGAAGCTCAACTGCCCGCACGACCACAACGGATCCGCTCGAAGGCCGAGGCGCGGTAATGGCGGGCCCCACCCACGGGCCTGTCCCGTCGCCCGCGTGGGCTGCCAGACTGGCCCGGCCACGTGGCGTCCCTTGGCAGGTCCGCGGCGGGCGGCGGCCGTGTAGCTTAGCAAGCACGCCGTCTGAATCCCGCCAAGACTTTCAAACTCTTTGAAGAGCAAGACGACCTTCGACGAGTCCGGCTTCCCATAGTCGGCTTGTCGGAGACGGCCTGAATAAGATCACCTCCCCATGGTCCACTCGGAGGAAGACGACAGGCGAGCCTCAGATCCATCCACTCGGAGGAAGAAACTGTTGAGGCTCCTCGACATGTCTCCCTTGGCGCCTCACCAGCTTCGGGGACTACTGTCGGAGTAATGGGCCACGGGTAGGCTAACCCGAGACCCGGAACCTTTCAAGACATTGGGGCAGGCTTCGCCCCTCAAAGATCCCAAGACAAAGGGCTGACTCTAGGAGTCGGCTGCAGCATCACCGACTACCCACTCACGGCCGAATCCCAGAGACGGCTACGACTTAAGCTGACTCCCAGTTGGTGAAGCCGACCACGGGGAGTCGGCCAGTAACTTCACCGCCCTCTGCCTTCGAGAAGAAGGACGAGACAGGGGATGGCCGGAGTACGGCCCTCCCCTACCCTGATTACCAGGGGCAGGTATGGCCACAGTGCGTCGTACCGGGGGAGATCTCCGTCCGGCGCGGCACTGTTGCCATGCTGGCCCTGACGTTCGCCCCGACGGCGAAACCCTGTTCCCACGATGGCCCGCCCGTACGGCCCAGAGACGGCGGGTCCCGCTAGTCAGCGGGGGAACGAAAGACGGCGAGAGCACCCGAAGACGGACCTCGTGGGAGTCGGCCTCTGAGAGTCGGCCCGCACCTCCCGCGGGGCCCGCACGCCATTAACCAGATAAGACGGGGAGTGGCGACAGTGATCGCCCGCCAGGCGGCGGCACTGTTGCCACGACCCCATGACCAAGCCAGCGTCATCCAAGGCGCGGCTACAGTGACCAAGTCAGTCGACGGGGCCCACCAGCGGCGGGCCCTAGGAGTCGGCGGAGAAGACGGCGACCTAAGAGACATACGGCTGGGACCCGCGCCCAGTCGGATTACCATTGTACCCCTGGGGGTAGGCCTATATAACCCCCCCGGAGCACCCATGCAAAGGGTTCGATCCTTTTACCACTAGACCAGAAGCACAAAAGGGAGAGAGCTAGCCTTGCCCTCTCCTACCTCCAGAACACAGCTCGAGGAGCAACTTTGTACACATATCACCATAGTGATCATGCGGAGACCCCGCAGAGCAGCAGTAGGGGTATTATCTCCTCGGAGAGCCCTGAAGCTGGGTAAGATTCGCCGGCGTGCATGTCTACGCCTCATCCCGCTTCCAGGCACCGGCGACGTTCTACTCGCCCCCACCATGATAAGCCATCCTTTGGCATATGTCGCATCCAACCCCCGACACAAGCAGAATAACGCGTCTCATGAAAAACTGAATGATGCCCAGAAGAAATTCAAAGGTGCGCTGCTTATGCTAGAAAAGTGAACGTAGGCGCCGACCGTTGGATAATAGTACCTGATTCTCGGCGGCGTATGGGTATCGTTGTCATACTTGATAGCTAAGGATCATCGATGGTGCTCGTGCTGCGGTTGAATTTGGGCCGGCTATCGCCTTCGCTGAAGCGGCTCCGGTGCTACGGTTGCGGCGCCTGTCGACATACAAGAAAGCTCATCTGTGGTAAGTGAACAGTTGCACAATAAAGAGAAAGACCGAAGGAGTACAAATCAAAATAACCTGATGAGGCTGCAACGTCGGTAAAGCAGGGCCGGTGGAGTTGAATATGGCGTCCGTGGACCGGGTCTGGTGCAGTGGACGAAGGCTTCGGCGGGCGCGTTGTACAGTGCTTTCGGTGAGGCGGATCTGTTGTGGCGGACGAGGGCTTGTATGAAGGGCCAGCGAAGGGGCAGACGAGGGAGTCAGTGAAGGGCCTACATTGTGGTGGACGAGGGCGCCGGTTAAGCAGATCCGGTGCGGTGGACCATGATGGCGGTCAAGGAGATCTGGAGCGGTGGACAAGCCAGTCGCTGAAGCGGCTCCGGTGAAGTGGTGAGTTGGCAGTTGGGGGTTCCAAGGTGCGGAAGGTAGATCCGGCGGGGTTTAAGGTCCACCGCTGCGGCATAGGACTAGATTCGGCGGCTTGCCGTGGTTGGGGGGGGGGGTCGGGGAGGGGAAGGAGAGGGGCTCTGGGGAAGAATGTTGGGGGCAAAGAGGCGAAAACAATGGAGTTACCAAAGTATCCCTTTTCCGTTCATGTGGCAGGGGTAAAACAGGAATATCGCAGGGCTAAACTTTCGGGCACGTGATATTTTGATGTGAGCGGGAAGTTTGAAAGCTTTTGGCGCCTAAAATTATAAGTATTCTGCTCTCTTACGGCCGACTATGGTATCATGGCCGACAATATGTTTGTTTTGCACGCAAAAAAATGTGCAAGTTTTGAAAATCAATGTCTCCAACTCGAAACTTAGATTGTCCATTCAATTCAAATATGGATCATTGAGCTACTACAAGCAAATACCATCATACGGTCCAATTCAAATGAAATTCCAAATGTGTTTATCCTAAATATGATGACAAAAGCAAAAATGTGTATGTGTATGAATAAAGTGGATGAGTATAAAGTTTGAACATGCCCGTATGTGTATATCTCTAGGTTTGATATATGAATTTGAAATCATGAAATCCCGGCTTAAAAAATGTACCTCCGTTTAAATGAATTACAAAAGGTAATGATGGAGTCGAATTCCAAAATTCCAATCTTAGGTTTGTAATTCTGGTACATCAAGGTATATCACGCATGTTCAAAAGTATCGTTATCTCATAGTACAAACTGTGAAACAAATTGATCAACCATGAGTGCACAATATCTCAATTATGCTAAAGTCCCTCAAATATAGACACCTCACTCTTTATCTGAAGTCACCCCACCACCACCACCACACACACACACACACACACACAGAAGTCGTTCTCTCCCCCAAACACCAACACACGAGCACATTAACACCCCTCTCTCTTGTAAAGTCCGGACCCCAACATAGGTCTCTATCACTTTGTCTCTCAGGCATGCACACATCTCTTCCCTTACTCTCTAGGTCTCCCGCTATCTCTCTTACCCAAGCACACACACTATGTAGAGTGTATATTTCCCATACACACAAAACGTCACCCCCAAATGTCTATCTCCCTAGTTATGTGGTTCTCGCGCACTCACCTCACACACCACCCCCACTGCAAACAAGCACACTTTGTCTCCTTGTGCACCACTCTCCTCTTTCTATCTCTCCCACATGCGGATCCGCCCTAGCTCTTTCCCTGTATACATATATGTCGTGACTCTTTGCATAGCTCCCTAATGTATAATCGTTCTCGATTTCGCACATTGTTCTCTACACCATCTATTCTAGATCTCTCATGAAGTCCCTATCACACACACGATGACTTGCTTCCCTTGCGTCTCCGTTCATAGGCCAATTTCGGACAACATCAACATTGGCTCCCTATCTATACGCCATTTATGGACACAAACGACCCCTCTCGCCCCCTCTCTTCCTCTCTCTCTGTTTCTCTCCCTCTCTCTCTCTCTCTCTCTCTCTCTCTCTCTCTCTCTCTCTCTCTTCGTCGCTAGCTCTCTCTTTCTCTCGCTCTCACACCCCTCTCCCACACACACACTCGATGTTTCTTCCAAATAGTCTGCTCCCCCCGCCCGCACCCGTGCTATATCGCTACTACACATGTCACACCATCCCCCCTTCCCTTATACTAGGTTTACATCATCAGAGGTCTCTCTACTCCACATACACCCTCGGCCTCTCACACACAAACGCGTGCACAAACACACACAGACACGCACAAACACCCATTTACCTGGATCCTCATCTCTCCTCATGTCCGCATGTGTATCTCACACACTCACTCTCTAATTATGTATATGTGTCTCCATGTTAGACAACACAAAGCCCCATGTACATGTCTCTCTCTATCCTCCACACACATAGACACAAAGAATATGTTATCATTGCCTCAGTCTCTAACATATCACACACGCACTCTCTCTCTCTCTCTCTCTCTCTCTCTCTCTCTCTCGCAAACACGTTCAACAAGGGTTTCCCCGTGAATAACTTACCGTCTATTCATGAACAGTCGTGGCAGTACGGCGAACACGAGACGTGAAAAATAATAAATCTACACGTGCTTAGACCACCTAGTATGACTACTATGACTAGAGCAAGCCAAAAAGCGTGCCGCCGTCACCACATCCTTGTCGGCAACGGGAAAATCTTCGTTTTACACAGTCGAGAAGTCATTGTTCTAAGGCCCCACATGCCGAGGCGTTGAATAGAATGTAGATGCTAGTTTACGGAAGCAAGTATCGATAATACGTTTGTATCTCCATACTTATATTTCGTCTCTTATAAAAAACCGAGTTGGTGATGATGGTACGTGTGCCATCTTGCAATATAGACCGTTTGATCTATATCTGACGGATGGAAATTAAACTAAAAGATACCCGCACCCCTCTCCACATTTGTAGACAAGGCCTTCCCTCGTTCATCCTTATCTCCAACAAACCTCATTGTTGAGCAATTAATAAAGGAAGCCTCTGGAACAAACTGGCGTGGTGGCCGCTGCCGGCGTCGTCAATCCCCATGCCTCCGCTCAGTCTCACCACCAATCACCACCACACCCCACTCCTCTTCACCTTATCTCATATTTCTCGAGATATCATTAGTTTTTATACATGGGATTACTCCCGCAAGGGTAAATCACAACAAGTGTTTTATAAAAAAAATGCATCTTGATGTTCTGTGCAGTGCACAGATCTAGCTAGTACTCCTACACAAGACTAAGTTGGTGATGCTGGTGTGTCTGCCATCCGTCGTTTCTGACCATTAGTTCTACATCTAACGATTGTGAGGTAAGTTGTTGCCTTTTCTCACCAACATCCCACTTGTCTACCAATTTGCAGAAAAACCCATAATTAGTATCTTACAACCAACCACATCCCTCCCTGACCTCACCAAAACAGCCCAAGGAATATATTCTAATTGAAACATAATATATCTCTAGTGACATATGTATATCAAAATTAGAGTGTTTTGTACCAAGTTTGTGAATAAGTATTATTCTAATTATGATTCGTTGCAACGGACATGAACATTGCTAGTATTTCCAACCATGCATTTCTTTTCCTAGTATTCCATAGTTTCGAGTTTTCCATCAAGATATTAGTCACTCATGGTTGATATTTACTTTCAATCATGTACACATATGCACTATGTAACTAGCCTTGCTTATTGGCTTCCAAAGCTTAACTTTCATCCTACTTACAATATGTAGAGTATTTAACAAAAAACTACCACTTTCAACCAGCCCTAGGAGGAATCTATTGTACAAAAAATAGAAAAACATACCCAAAATTTCTTAATCCACGCCAAAAACTACCTAGTACTCCTACCGATTAGGTTCGTTTTAACCCATTTATGACAGGGTTGGCCCACATATCCGTGCTGACGAGCAGCTGGACAGAGCTATCTTGGCTAGCTAGCGGCCGCGAGCGCTGGACGGAGCTGGCATCCGGGCTGCCGCAACATGGGCTCTGCACCGCCGGTGGTTTTGACCTCGCCTTCTGCCGGTGGCGGTAGCTGCGTCCCATGGCCGAGGATGACTAGGTGGACAGGCCAGAGGTAGGAGGTCACTCAAGGATTTTTGTTGGTAAGAGCATGTACAATGGTTGATCATGTAGTACTTAGTTATTCCATTTCCATCCCATAATTTCTCTGCTGCCCACCGTCTTATATATAGGTCTGGGTCGGTGCCAACAAAGATTGGCTTGCATACCTCTGGCCGGATACCACCATGATTTTGCACAACATCCACAGCAGTGCGGCCGTTCCGGTAGACCCCTTCTCCACCATTGGGATCGGCCTTCCGGACTGGCTGGGCAAGAATACGTATGATGATGCCTACATGAGATTGAAGAAGATAGCAATTGCGGACCCGCCGACAAAGTGACGCGGCTACAACGATTACTATCTCATCGCGGTGTTCGACATAAGGATTGCCATCAATGCAGGAGGCAGTAACGGCAGAGGCTGGCGCATGTTGGCGGCGGCAGATTTGTACCCCTACACGTTCGAAGACACCGTGCGCCATCTAGGCCGCATCTTCGCGGTGACAAGCCAGGGGACTTGTTTCATCTGGTTGACATCCTACGGTACGGGAGATTAGAAACGGAATGCACAAACAATCATTTGCATCCCTAACGGTACTCCATTATTTTGCAGGGACCAGTCATCCCCCGATCAAAATAAGATCGCTGATCCTGGATGTGCATTTGCATCCGCGATTCGGTCTAACCTGGTACCTTGTAGCTGACTTTGGCATATTGGGATCAACTATCTTAGCAGTCGTTACCCATGGTACCAGTGATGTGCAACATGGTCACATAATCTACCACGATCGGACCGTCACCATCTACCCAGGTATTCCATTTTTAACCCTCTCGCCTTCTCTTTCATTGTTGTACTAGTAGTATACTTTGTAGTACTAGTAGGAGTACTTTTTACCTTGGAGGACGCATATAGCTAGCTAGGCCCTTGAAGACTTGAACCCACTAGCTACCACCATTTTTGTTTTTCCATGTCTTACTATCTCATCCATGTAGCCAAGAGTGGCTATATATAATAAGCCGGTTATTTTACTTCCTCTATACCGGAGTAGTACTATTTGCTGCATAGTATTACTGACCGCCACATTTGAGCACAACATTATTATGCATGGACCTTGACTATGTACGTCACCATGTGTCCAGATCTGGGATGCCGCGTGTACCAGATGAACGGCGCCGAGTTTGACCCCCGTGATTCTACGTGGGTGCCGAGGAACACTTTTGGAGAGTACTCGCTTTTCATCGGGGACAGCTACCCCATTGTGAAGCGGATGCCACCTTCCGTGCATGACACGCAAGGCCTGCCGTTCATGAAGCATGGTTGTGTCTTCAGTGCGCACCGCCGGATGAACGACATGCTGGGACACGCTATCCCTGATTTATGCCGCTTCAAGTTGGATGAGTCTCCATCGTGTGGAACCGGACTAGAAAGCTGCGACAATGATTCCCGTTGCCCACCGCTATGGATCGTGCCATCCATGAAGAACACCTGGGACTGGAACCTGGAGGAGGACATGTAGCCCATCTATAAATTTATCACATGAGTTGGAGATGAACTTGTGTGGCATACTTGCATTTGTCCTTTAGAATTTATTACTAGTAAATGTATTATGTCTACGTGCAACTTGTGTGGTTGTTGCACGGGCTCCAACACGCTCTTTGAGAAAAAAAGGTGGCACAGCTTTGGATATACATGACGTGGCGGCATCATACAGTAGCATCGTTCTCTATAGTTGTACTAGTACACTCCTACTAGGACGACAACTCCTATAAAACCTTGTCCTTGGCTCTTTGCCTCTTCGGGAGGTTCAACAGTTCGTACTCGTGTGAACCTTGCACTTGGCTCTTCGCCTCTTCGGAAGGTCCAACAATGATGATACTACAGTACAATATGCTTCTGGCAATCTGGCACCGATTGAACTGCTGCATGTCCACCGCGAGGGCGAGGGCGAGGGAGAGGGAGAGGGCGCTGTAGTCAAAACCCTCTCCTCGTCCTGCGAACCACTGCGCGTGGGCGAGGGAGAGGCTTAGTAAGCAAGCTTCTCCTCGTTCGGCGAGTTGACGGGACACATCAAAGCAGTACTAGTACTACTAGTAGTAGTCCATACTGCGTCCTTTCCGATTAATATGGCTTAATTTGAAACGAGAAAATACACTGGCGATCAACGTATGTAACAGTACGCTCTTTACGGTCACTATATATTGTTTTGCGGCGATTAGGGCATGTACAATGGTTGATAAGATAGTCTTATCTTAAGTCTTGCATGTAGTTTAGAGATGACAAAAAACATGTCTATAATGGGTCATCTCTTAGCCTTATCTCCAATAACTAGCTATTCCTAAAAACGTGGTGATACAGATTGTGCTAAGAGATTATCTCTTGTCTTCTCTTAAATAAGAGAAGACAAGCCTTTTCTTATCATTTCTCTCTCCTCCACCTCATCATTTATCCTACGTGGTAGTCCTAAGATAGAACCATTGTACATGCCCTTATGCGATCACTAGCTCATCGTAGAGCATCGTATTGCAACCTACTGACCGGCCACATAGTCGACGTGGCACTTTGTTGACTGGTTAAATTGTCACCTGGTTTCTGGGTCCCACCTGTCATTTGGCAGAGCAAAGAAATCAGTTAAACAAAACTTTACGCAGGCGCAACACGAGTCCAACCCTTGCGCGCGAACCACCCTGGTTGTGTATGTGAGTGCATGCACGTGTCCTCCCTCGGTCTTCCAACAAAGAGTGTACTACATGATGTACATCTACACTTCCAATGCATTTAGCCTTTAATCTACTAAATTGATATTGATTGACTAATGCACCAACTTGTGCTGTAGGTATAGGCTACATGTCTATCCTTAATTACAGCATGCAACAGCCTTCATTTAATCTTCTTATCTCAATGGTCGCATGAACACATAAGTCTGCTACTTTTGGGCGTTAATTATGCCCTGGTTAATGTGTAAATCTCTAAATGTACAGTCTTTCACGGGCGTAGGGAGTAGGTTGAGCACTTGAGCGTGAGCGTGTGTGTTGCGTCGTGTGCTGTGTGCCGCATGGGTGCATGAGTGTTGCGTGCGTCCATGTGTACGTGTGAGTGTTGCATGTTGCATGCATGCATGCATGGGGCTTACTCCCTCCCATTGACATTTTCATATTTCAAGCTTCCTCTGTTCCCTCCATATGGTGATACTCTGTTCCCAAATATAGTACAAAGTTTAGTCATCTATTTTGGAACGGAGGGAGTAGTACGTAGTAAAAGCCTCCCTCTGTTCTCAAATACGAAGTATTTGTCTTTCTACAGATTTCAACAAGTGACTAGGTACGGAGCAAAATGAGTGAAGTGAGCGTAGAGGCATAGGGATATTGTAGAAAGGAAGTACTCGCGATCCATTTATTCCCCATCTCGGTCAGAGAGAACTATTCAACTAGTCTTCGCAGTGAAGTGACAATACACGCTGCAGCAGATGGGACACGTAATTAATAAGCTGAACCAGCCTGTTGGTGTTACTAAATCAGCCTTTTTTTAGGGAAGAATCCGCCTTACCCAGTACTGCCATCATTTTTGCCAGTAGAGCACGCTTCCGCAAATACGCCTACGCACCTCTGTCCTCCATTAACTGACATATGGGCCCTGTTGTGGTAGACCCACATGTCATCGGTGTAACTATTTACACTCCGAAGGACGGTATATCCTGGTAGTAGTACTAGTAGAATTGAGATTGAATGCACTTTCTTCCCCATCTTCCACTCTTCTTCCTCCTCTCTTCTTCTTCCTCCTCTCTTCCCCATCGTCGGCCGCACACCATTTACCCCCGCTCACTGCTCGCCCGCCCGCGCCATCTTCCTTGGTACATCGCGCGCACCATATCCCCCCGCTCACTGCTCGGCCACACGAGGAGAAGCTTCTTCGCTCGCCCGCCCGAATCCACTTCCCCGCTGGCTCGCAGGCACCGAAAACCGCAATGGCAGAACCGACTGATACGCAGAGCCGCGATTGGAATTCCCTCCCCAATGTTCTCTTGGAGCAGATCTGTAGTCGTATGGACCTACTCAGCACCGTCCGTCTGGCCGCATGCTCGGTGTCTTTGTACCGTCTACTCGTCTGCAATCGGCCGGCTCTTTTCAAGACACACTGCTTGCTGATGCCCGATCCTCGCAGGTGGCCCAGACACCGACTTGATGATCCTACGGAGGTTGCCGTGGTGCCCCTCGACATGCTACCTCTACCCGTCCACCTGCCCTTCATGCGCGGCCACTACTGGGCGGGCATGAAGGCCAACTGGGTCCTCCTCATCCACCAATCTGGTAGTCCATGGCGTCTCGTTGATATCTACACCCAGCGAGAGATCACCCTTCCATCTTTGGATACCGCCGCCATCGAGCCTCGTGGCCCGCCAGACACTCCTGCCTACTACGCACGAGATGCGTCAAGCTTTTGGCTCGACCTCTGTTTGCAGAAAGTTGTAATCTGCGAAGTGCCCACACCATCAGAAGACTACATGGATTACAAGCTCATTGCCTTGTTCAACAAGGGATTAGTCTATCTGGAATCCGGTCGCCATACATGGTTATGGCTCATCATCAATCCTGTTGAGGAAACATTTCTGTCTGATGCTATAGTGCATGATGGCATCGTTTACGCGGTCGACGCACAGATTGGCTACCTATACTGGTGGAATCTATCGTCGTGTAATTGTTCTACTCATCTCATCTTTACCTTATGAATACGATTGTCTATTCATTTGTTACAAATTTAGAATGCATAGCATGTCTATAACCACATCATTGCTATATGTTCCTCTCATTTCCTAGATTTTTATGACCACACATGTTATTGTTAGAGTTGATATGAGAACAATTGGCATATAATGATTGTTAGAATACATATTATGAGCATAACATCATGATTGCTATATGTTACTCTCGTTTACAAGATTTTATAACAACGCATGTTATTGCTTAGAGTTGATATGAGAACAGTAGTAGTAAGTGCTATGGTAGAATATGAGTAGGCGCTGTCATAGCTGTTTTCCTCTCATTGTTACATGATGTTTGAACCATGACATATTGCTAGAATATGAAAGCCATTGGCTTATTTTTTGAACTTGGGGTATGATTATGACCACGGCATTGCAATTCTTTGTCTATGTGTCACTGTTATAATAATCTTAATTCCACACATACTCTCAACATGATTGTTTATTTTAATCCTTTTGGTCTCCAATTTGAATTGTTGCAGCAGACGCAAATGCGCTGGCCTTCATGATTCCAGGACTGGAATCATACCAGCCGATGGGTGGTGGTTTATCGCTCATTCAGCTGACGGCGGTCATTTGATGCTCATTCGCACGTACCAAATTGACCAAACCATTACATCAAACCACATGCAGTACAATGCATGGGGCGTTCGTGATATTGATGGCCATGGCTGCTTCGTGTTCGAGAAAGATCCCAGCTCCGTTGGGCCAGGCGTATTCAACTGGAGGCGGGTTTATAGCCTCGGCAACCACTCCTTGTTCCTCGGGTTCAATTATCCAATCATCCAACCAATCATCAATCATATCACCGGCGATGATTACTATGCTATGCAACTCCCATTCACGAGGGGGGGGGGGCTGTGTTTACACATCATACCATGGGTTTCATGAATCACCATATCCAGAGATTCGTCGACACAGCTTGTTGCCACATAATCTTCAGTGTGTGAAATGCTTCAAGCTTCCATGCGATGGGTGGCTTTTGCAAACCCGACATGCGGCGATGTGGTTCATGCCAACAGCAAATATGCACAACTTGATTCATGCTGATATCTAGACTGAGCCATGTATTCTGATGCTGTAGCACGACCCTCTTTTGTTGGATACTATATACTGTTGTTAGTTTGAAGCACTCCTTTGGTTTGAAGGATAGATACCTTCCTGGGATCAAGTGCATCCTAACTCACCTGCGTAGGATGTACTGATAATGATGATGGAGATGCTGTGCAGAAGCCATATATATATCAGTTAGGCTTCAAGTGCGTACTTGTTAGTTAAACCTATGTATAAATTGTGACACTAAATACGACTAGTAAGTAGTACAGTAGCAGTACTAGTATACGTCGGTCAAATTATTCATCATGTCCACACATTGAATTGACGTGACAACACGCCGCGCGTGAGGTAACACAAGAATCCCGGCGGCGTGTTCGGGTATTCTAGACTTCAGATTTGGAGTAGCACTTATCTGTCGAAATCTTTCATCATTCACTTAAAACAGTCGATTAATCATACATTGAGTACCATATAACTAGAATTACCGATGCAAGTCGAAGAAGGATTGGCCCATGCTGCCGGCTGGCGTCAAGTTCGATCCCATGGATCTAGAGGTGATCGAGCACCTTGAGGCCAAAGTGAGCGCTGACAGCGCGAGATTTCAGTCTCTCATCGATTTGTTCATACCAACCATCGACAGCGAGCACGACATATGTTACACCCAAGCTGAGAAACTTCCAGGTAAGACACCGATCGGCCGTCTACTTGCACAAACATATTCCTTTGTTTATAGCTCTATTTTTCTTTTTACCTGCAGACCTGGTGAAGCAATTACAATTTGACAGTTAATAAAAAGTGAAACAAGTGACTGCAACATGCCAAAGATGTTATGAAAATGCCAACTAGGTACACTAAAACCTGTATTCCACAATACTGCAGGTATCACACTGAGTGGACGGAAGCATTTCTTCCAGCGCAATTCCAGGGCGTTCAAAAGAGGGGCGTGGACGCGTCGCAAGATACAGTCGGAGTGCGGCATGCACGCGATGTGGCACAAGACGGGCAATACCTTGTCGGTGATGGTCAATGGCCGGCAGACGGGCAGCAAAAAAGGTTCTGGTGCTGCACACCAACAAGAACTTTGACCAGTAGAGGGCCAACTGGGTGATGCACCAGTACCACCTCGGGGACCTGGAGCAAGAGAAGGAGCGGGAGCTGGTCCTTTGGAAGATTTTCTACCATACGAACACTAGGGCCAGGAGTAAAAAGATTATAAGTTAGTTTGGTATTGGTAGTTGTACTACCTTGTCGTCCGCGAGTAGGTATTGTTGTTAACGATCTTCTGGTATGAACTTGCATTTGCTTCCAACCATCATGCCGAGGGTTGACATGGATGTAAAGCTGAATCATTTTTTTCAAAACGAATTTTCAGGCACCTGATTTTTATTTGATGGGTAGCATAAGCACCCGCCGTTCGAATTCCCAGTTCTCAAATTTTTTCGAAACAAGTGCATGCACTTATTATCACGATAAAAAACAATATCCGTGCTGCATCCCAGTTATCGGTCTGTACTTGCAGAATTCTCTCGTTTATTGAGCACGTATATTGTTTTTTCAGGTCGAGCAAGTTTCAACTGGGCTGTAGATTGCCCAGGGTTGTTTTGTTTTTAACAGGCCTAGCCCATGACGACAACGGGGCACAAAGATCCAACAGGTATCTACTGGCCTCTGGCCCGCCAGCGTTAGTTATATTTTGTCTTACAACATCCGCATGCAGTTTCTTTTACTGAATCAAACACACAACCCAGTTCTATTTTCCTCTTGAAACGCATGTCCTACATCCGTTTTCTAAGCTCTACCTATAGTTCTACTAGTTCATATACATGTATCATTATATTGAAAACACATAAAATTCCCTTTTCATATTTACATCCTTATTTTTGTTGTTTTTTCCCACCCAGCGCTGATTTTTTTACCACTGGTTTTCCCTTAAACCAACTAAATTTGTCCCACGTCTTATTTGCTTACAAAAACAAAACGATTTTTTGGCAAATCAATAAGTTCTTAAAAATGTTTATCATTCCGGGATTACAACAGTTCGGACTCCACCGAAATATGCAAAATAAGGTTGGACTTTTTGACCATGGTCCTAGGCAGAAAATGGGCTATAATAAATTACTTAAGAATGAGCAAATGGGCTGCAAATTATAAAAAATAGCAAATGGGCTTTATGTTGTGTGCCACAGATTTGGAGGCTGACTTGTGGGCCTACTAAGTTCATGCGTACACAAGGTTTCTCAAAAAAGAAACTTAGTCAACAATCGACTCTACCAGCGTTAGACCGTTAGATGCCAATCTAACGGCAATTGTGCTTCTTCAGTCTCTGAACCTCCTTCCCTAGCCGCCCAAACCAGCGCAGTTGGAACCGCCTGCTCCCACCTCCCGTGGCCGGCAGTGCTGCCGGGAAGGCCTCACGGCCCCATCATACTCGCATCCCTGGCCTGTCTATCCCTCTACTCACCCACACCTCCTGTTATTTTCCGGCGACGGCAGCCAAACCAGTCAACCCTCGTACTCTCCACCGCGTGGGCAGCCACTGCCGTGTCTTCCCCGGCTCTGTGTCGTTCCCTTCATAGGCCTCGCCGTCGTCCACCGCCCTGGTGCTCTCGGCGCGGCGTGGTCAACGATGTCCATCCAACGACCGTAGTGCTTCTTCAATCTCTGGTCTTCTTGCCCCAGCCGCCCAAAGCAGCGCCGGTCGTGGCCGGCTGTGCTGCCGCGGAGGCCTCACTGTCCCCATACTACTCCCACCGCTGGCCAAGCCATCCCTCCACTCACCCACTCCCCCTATTATTCTGCGGCGACAGCAGCCTCACACCGCAGCCGAACCAGTGAACCCTCGTACTCCTCTCCGCGTGGGCATCCACTGCCGCGTCTTCCCCGGCTCCGTGTTATCCCCTTCCTAGGCCTTGCCGTCGTCCACCGCCTTGGTGCTCTCGGCGCGGCGTTGTCAACGTGGTTAACGACATTCCATCGGAAGAGTACTATACGTGGAGAGGCTGACAGCTGGGTCCACGGCCATAGCCCACTTTTTTTGTGATTTGCCAAGTAAGTCGCTTTGTCAGGCCTGTTGGGCTGCAAATCTTTCGAGACGAGGAGAGCTTTCATTCGGCTGGCCGAGAAAATGGCCCATCAGTAATGAGAAATGGGATGTACATTTTTAAAACACATCAAACCGGCAATTAGTTTCAAATATCTTTTTTCCATTTCGAGATTTGAAATTACATTAATTTTTATGCGTGGAGAATTTGTTGGATTTTATATTGATAGACATTTATTTTTAAAATCAGTTTGAATGTGAGTCGAAATTTTGGGATTAAAAACAGTTCGGACCGCACCGAAATATGCAAAATTTCGTATAATTTTTTAACCGTGGCCACAATATTGGCCGTAATGCTAACAAAAAGAATATGAGCTAAAAAAACCTTAATAATTAGCAAATGGGCTGTAAATTATTAGAAATAATGGCAGGTGGGCCGTATGCTGTTTTCCACAGATTTGAGGCTTTCCTAAAAAAAAGGTTGACGCATAAGCAGTGACTGTTGGATGGCCATCCAACGGCTGTCGTGCTTCTTCAATCTCTGCTCTTCCTGCTCCAGCCGCTCAAACAGGCACCGGCGGGACTGCCTGCTCCCTCCTCCCCGCGGCCGGCTCTGCTGCCGCGCAGGCCTCACCGCCCCAACGTACTCCCATCGCTAGCCTAGCCATCCCTCTACTCACCCACACCTGCTGTTATTCTCCGGCGACGGCAGACGAACCAGTAAACCCTCGTACAGTCGTACTCCCCTCCGCGTGGGAAACAAAAACAACGATCGAGTCTTCCCTGCGTCCGTGTCGTTCCCTTCCAAGGCCTCGCCTTCGTCCACCGCCCTGGTGCTCTCGGCATGGCGTTGTCAGCGTGGTCAACGACCGACATGCATCTGAAGTGGACTGTACGTGGAGAGGCTGACAGCTGGGCCCACGGCCGTACGCAAGGAAGTGCCTCCTTATTACGCGCAAAATAATGATTTCCTCCACCTGACATCTGGGACCCACCGAAACGGCCTCTGTATTTCACGAAGAAAATGTTACCGCCGCTGACAGCTCGGACCCACCAGCTATATCTTCGCACGCAAGGAAGTGCCTCCTTATTATGCACAAAAAATGAATACTCCCCCTGCTAGCTGGGACCCTGTATAGTGGGCCTACTAAGTTGACGGGGACGAAGGGCTCTGTCAACTTAGTCATTATGCACGATTCTAGCTCGAGTGATCGTACGATGTCCATCCAACGACCGTAGTGCTTCTTCAACCTCTGGTCTTCTTGCTCCAGCCTCCCAAAGCAGCGCTGGTCGTGCCGCCTGCTCCTGCCTCTCGTGGCCGGCTGTGCTGCCGCGGAGGCCTCACCGCCCCCATACTACTCCCACCGCTGGCCAGGCCATCCCTCCACTCCACTCACCCACACCCCCTGTTATTCTGCGGCGACGGCAGCGCAGCCGAACCAGTGAACCCTCGTACTCCTCTCCGCATGGGTATCGATTGCCGCGTCTTCCACGGCTCCGTGTCGTCCCCTTCCTAGGCCTCGCCGTCGTCCACCGCCATGGTGCTCTCGGCGCGGCGTGGTCAATGTGGTCAACGACCGAATTCCATCGGAAGAATACTGTACGTGAAGAGGCTGACAGCTGGGTCCACGACAGTCGCAAGGAAGTGCCTCCTTATTACGCGGAAAATAATTATTCCTCCACCTGACAACAGGGACCCACCGGACGCCCACCAGTATATTGCGAAAAAGATGTTTGCCCCTGACTGCTGGGACCCACCCGACGGGCCATCGTATTTCGTGAAAAAAAAACGTTCCCCTGCTGTCAGCTCGGACCCACCGGAAGTGCCTCCTTATTACGCACAAAAAAATGAATGCCCCCTGCTAGCTAGGACCCACCTTGGTGGGAGGCTGACTTGTGGGCCTACTAAGTTGACGGGGACGGAGGGCTTTGTCAACTTAGTCAATATGCATGATTCTAGCTCCATTGACCGTACGATGTCCATCCAATGGCCGTAGTGCTTCTTCAACCTCTGGTCTTCTTGCTCCAACCGCCCAAAGCAGCGCCGGTCGTGCTGCCTGCTCCTGCCTCCCGTGGCCGGCTGTGCTGCCGCGGAGGCCTCACCGCCCCCTACTATTCCCATCGCTGGCCAGGCCCTGCGGCGACGGCAGCCTCACACCGCAGCCGAACCAGTGAACCCTCGTACTCCTCCCCGCGCATGCGCGGGCATCCTCTGCCGCGTCTTCCCCGGCTCCGCGTCGTCCCCTTCCTAGGCCTCGCCGTCGTCCACCACCCTGGTGCTCTCGGCGCGGCGTGGTCAACATGGTCAAGGAACGGCTTCCATCGGACATGGACTGTACGTGGAGAGGCTGACAGCTGGGTCCACGGCCGCAGCAAGGAAGTGCCTGCTTATTACGTGCAAAATAATTATTCCTCCACCTAACAGCGGGGACCCACCGGATGGGCCACCGTATTTCGCCCCTGACTGCTGGGACCCACCAGCTACATCTTCGCAGGCAAGGAAGTGCCTGACAGTCGGGACCCACCTGGTTGAAGCGTACGTAGCATTGTCATTCTAGACGCGAACGTGTACATACGTATATACTGGTGGATGTAGAGGCGCGCACGTGTCGTAGTAGAGGCGCGCACGTAGCATCTACACGTATCTACAGCGGCCAGGGTGCAAGAAAGAAAATACGGGCACGTATGTGTGCATACGGGCGGGGTCTCGAATGCCTACTCGCGCATACGTACGGCGAGGGCTCATTGACATGGCTGGGTCGGAACGGAGAAACAACGTCGTCGTCGTGTTCATGGGGAGGCAACGAAATGTGTTGGAGATATTACTACTAGGCGTAAACCGGCCTACCCGGGCCGGGTTAACTTCATCAGTAGTTCAAAGGTGTTAAAGCCCAAAGAAGCAGATAGGGGCCCAAGGCCTGTAGTCGGTTTAAGATCTGTAGCCGTAAACCGACCTTATATATAAACTTGTATTGTAAGTTAGGAATAGGGAGAGACCAACCCGGATACGAGTATGAACCAGAGATTGGGGCTCTGTGAACCGATGGGCGTCACTCGTGTATATAAGGGGACGACCCGGCGGCGGTTCAAGGACACACAACAGCAACTCGAGACTTAGGCGAAGCTTGTTTGCTCCCTAGTCATCGAAACCCCATCAATTCCATCACAACTAGACGTAGGCTTTTACCTTCATCGAAGGGGCCGAACTAGTATAAAACTCTCTGCGTCCCTGTGTCCGCTTTAACCCCTTCAAGTTAACCCGTAGCGATGGCTCCACGACTAAGTCCCCTAACTAGGACATCTGCCGTGACAAACCCACGACAGTTGGCGCCCACCGTGGGGCTATTGCACGATGGTTTCAAGTTCTTGGAGGGCCGCTTTGAAGGACTCGAGGGCTACGCTATGGGCCGGATGACTAAGAGTCGTTGCGGCAAGCTCTACATCAACGATGCAGGTTGGGGCCCCGAGGCCGGCTCAATTGAGTACGGGTACCAGGTCCCCTTTGGCGGCATACACGTCTTCATCGGCAAGTTCAGTGAACCGGGCCCTGAGCCGGACATCTGCACCGACCTCGTCGAGACGGCTCAGCGTGCGCGATCTGCACAGGTTAAACCGGCCGTGAAGCGTGCCTTCGTGGGAGTCATCCATGGAGGAAGTTATGAGGATGGATCAGAATCTGGTGGTGAGACCGTCGTTTACTCTGGCGACGAGTCGTCAACCTGAGAAACCGAATCTCTGTATCAACTGCAAGATGGCCGGATTGGGGGCTGTTCTGATGGCGACAGTATTCCGGACCCCTCTGATCTGCCCAACCGGGTTGGAATATTCATGGCCGGTACACAGGCCGCGCTTCACTCTTCGACGGCCGCGGCAATGATCTCCGGTTCAGTAACGGCGATGGCTGCCGGGGCAGGAGGCTCTGGGCGCCCGCTGGCCCAAGTTTTATCGGATCTGTTAGATGTGTTGGCTGCGCTCATGGCAGAAGCCAACCCGGCGGATCAGGACGCTCACAACACGGAGATTGCAAAGGTGAGGGACCAAATCACTCAGGCTAAGGCGGACCTGGCAGCTGAAGATGCCAGGATGATTGCAGAGCGGGCCGCTTTAGATGCACATGCCTACAGGCTCATGTTGGACCAGAACGCGTCGCAGGAAGTCATGAGGAGGAAGTACCGATCTCGTCTACCTTCGGTCTTTGAAGCCCGGGACCTCTTCAACACCCCCGGAGCAGGAGCCAGTAATCCGCTAGTGATAAACCGGGCGGAAGTACCTGGGACGGGCGCGCCGGTCCAGTCCCGTTTAATAGATCTGCCCCATCATAATACTGGCGTACCTCAGGCTGTGCCAACACCTCCGGGTCACTACTCCAACCCGATGGACAACCTTGTTGCGGCTGCTGCACGCCTGGAGGCCATTCCAAGTGAAGGCGATTCGCCGCAGGCGGTTGAGACGCGCCGGGTCAAGGAGCTCCTTAGGACAGCTTTGGTCCAACAGGAAGCATATTCGTACAGCCGCGATCGAATCCACTCAACCCCTCGACCGAGCCGGAGCTATAGCAGGCATGTGGATGAATCGGCTGTATCAAGTAATGCACGGCGAGGAGCGCCCCGTGGTAACAACCCGGGGGGTGGTGTCGAGAACGCTCAGGAAGTGGTGGACCGGGCCCGAGCGCGCAGGGAGGCCGAGTTAGCGGCACAATATCAAGATCGTCAACTTACGCCGGTTCGTCCGACCACTATGGTCGAGCCCGGAAGTACCTCTAGCACTTTAGGGGTGCCTTGCCTTGTTCCCGCTTTACGCAATGTGCACCTGCCCAAGGATTTCAAAGGCCCATGTAAGGTGCCGAATTGTACGGCGGATCAACTTCCAGATACATGGGTGGAGATCTATGAGATGGCCATGGAGATGCTTGATGTGGATGATGCGGCGTGTGCAAAGTATTTCACCATGATGCTTGAAGGAACGGCCCATACGTGGTTAAAAAGCTTACCGGCCAACTCTATCAGTTCATGGGCCCAATTACGAGCCCGGTTTATCAGTAATTTTAAGGATACATGTAAGCAGCCAATGTCAGTAGTGGATCTAGCTGCCTGTGTCCAGGAGGAAGGAGAATCAACGACACATTGGGTGCGCCGGGTTTCGCACGTTCTGCATTCATCAGACTGCATCAACGCGGACACCGCAGTTATAACCCTGGAAGACAATTGCCGGTTTGGGCCCCTAAAGCTGAAATTAGGGCGGATGAAGCGCCACTGCACTGACATAGGGACTCTCATGGGCGCTTTGGTAAAGTATGCTGACTCTGATAGTACCAAGGATCCCGAGTCTGATGATGAGAAGACAGGGAAGGGAAAGAAGAGCAGCAACTCCAAATGTCAGCAACATCACCCTGCGGGTAACGGTGGCGGAGGCAAGCGCAAAGCGGATGGCAACATGGATTTCGTGGCTAACACCAACGCGCAGGACAAGGGCCAGCGGCGTAAGGGTAAACCGCAGAATCGCAGTGGAGGGCCTAACCCTAATCCGGACCGCCTAAACTATCTATTGAACCAGCCCTGCCCAAAGCATGGGACGAAGGAAGTGCCAGCAAACCACCTTTGGAAGGATTGTTACATCATGCAGGAGTTCAAAAATTCTAATGCTTTGGCGGTGGCTCAGGATCCGGGCCGGGTTACGGTGGAGGAAATTCCGGTTCAGGATTCAATGGTAATCCGGGCGGACATAATAATCAGAGTAATCAGAGTAGCCAGGGTGGTTACAACCAGCAGCAGCAACAGTCAGTTTACCAGAGTAACCCAAAGGAGTTGAATAGTGGGCAGTACCATGTCTTCACCACTAGCTTGGACAAGTGAGACCGGAAGGTTCAGAAGCGGGCAGTCAACTCTGTTGAACCGGCTGTGCCCCGTTACTTACGCTGGTCTGAGCAGCCAATCATATGGAGCAGGGAGGATCACCCGCCCCGGGTTGATAACCCGGGTCAGCTAGCGTTGGTGGTGGCACCTCAGGTGGGAGGTTATAATTTCACCAAGGTAATCATGGATGGAGGGAGCAGCATTAATATCTTGTACTATGAGACCTTCCGTCGTATGGGATTGACGGATAAAAATCTCAAACCGTCCAGTACAGTGTTCCACGGTGTGGTACCAGGTAAATTAGCATATCCTTTTGGTAAGATAGCTCTAGAAGTGGCCTTTGGAGATGATCATGATTCCAGGACGGAGACCCTGATGTTCGAAGTGGTAAAGATCCAAAGTCCGTATCACGCCCTGTTCGGGCGACCGGCCTACGCCAAGTTCATGGCACGACCTTGTTATGTGTACTTGCAGCTCAAGATGCCGGGTCACAAGGGGACAATTAAGGTTCATGGAAGTCGCCGAGTCGCTTTGGAGTGCGAGGAAGGAGACGCGGCCTACGCAGAGTCGGTTTGTGCCACCGAGGAGCTGAAATTTTATAAAGACAATGTTGATCTGGCAGACATGACTCCGTTGAAGAAGCCAACTACGGAGCATGATCCGGCCTTGAAGTTCAAATCGGCAGCTGAGACTAAGTTTGTTGACTTCGTACCTGGCGATTCATCCAAGCAGTTCAGCATCAGTGCCAATTTGGATCCGAAATAGGAAGGCACGCTCATCGAGTTCATCCGTGAGAGTCGGGACATTTTCGCATGGAAGCCTTCTGACATGCCAGGTGTAGCGAGGCAACTCGCTGAGCACACTCTTAATGTGGATCCTAAATACAAGCCGGTGAAACAATTCCTCCGCCGGTTTAACGAAGAAAGGTGCAAAGCTATTGGAGAAGAGGTGGCCAGGCTTTTGGCAGCTGGTTTTATTGTTGAAGTTTTTCACCCTAAGTGGCTTGCTAATCCGGTGCTGGTCCTACAGAAAAACGGCACCTGGCGTATGTGTGTGGATTACACAGACCTTAATAAGGCTTGTCCAGCAGATCCTTTTGTCCTCCCCCGTATTGATCAAATCATTGATGCTACGGCGGGTTGCGAGTGTTTGAGTTTTCTGGATGCATATTATGGTTATCATCAGATCAAAATGGCAGTTAAGGACCAGGAGAAGACGACGTTCATCACTCCCTTTGGAGCCTTCTGCTATATGTCTATGCCTTTGGGATCAAGAGTGCCCAGGCGACCTATCAGCGGTGTGTGCGAAATTGCCTTCATAAGCAGATTGGCCGTAATGTGCATGCTTACGTGGATGATATTGTGGTTAAGTCAAGGAAGAAGGAGACTCTGGTTGATGATTTGAAGGAAACCTTTGGCAACCTGAGGACATACAAGATGATGCTCAATCCGGCCAAATGTGTTTTTGGTGTACCAGCAGGCAAGTTGTTGGGTTTTCTGGTGTCCAACAGGGGAATTGAGGCTAATCCGGAGAAGATCACAGCTATCACCTCCCTGGCTAAACAGAAGTGTATCAATGACGTTCAACGTTTGGCTGGTCGGATTGCCGCGTTGATCCGGTTTATTAGCCGCCTTGGTGAGAAGGCAATTCCTTTGTATTAGATGTTGAAGAAGACGGATCAGTTCGTCTGAAGTTCTGCTGCTGATCAGGCATTTGAGGACTTAAAGCGGGAATTGGCCAACCCACCTGTACTTGCTGCTCCCGTTGACAAGGAGCCGCTACTACTGTATGTTGCTGCTAACGCGCGCGCAGTCAGCGTGGCTATTGTAGTAGAGCGGAAGGAGGCAGGTAAAGAACATCCGGTTCAGCGTCCGGTTTACTATATCAGTGAGGTACTTATTGAATCCAAGCAAAGGTATCCGCATTGGTAGAAGCTGGTATATGGAGTTTTCATGGCAAGCCGAAAGCTGAAGCAATATTTCCAAGGGCACCCCATCGCAGTGGTCAGTTCTGCTCCCCTAGGCGATATCATCCAGAACCGGGAAGCGACTGGCCGGATTGCCAAGTGGGCTATAGAGCTTGGGCCGCACGGGTTGAAGTACGTGCCCCGAACGGCGGTGAAGTCTCAAGCACTTGTCGATTTCATCAATGATTGGACGGAGCTGCAAGCACCTGAAGAGAAGCCGGATCACACATATTGGACCATCCATTTTGACGGGTCCAGGCAATTGGAGGGCTCGGGGGCTAGAGTCGTATTAACTTCCCCACGAGGTGACAAGTTCTGCTACGTTCTCCGCTTAATGTTCCCTTGTACTAACAATGCAGCTGAGTATGAAGCCTTGCTCCATGGTCTCCGGATGCCTAAAGAGATGAATTTAAGCCGGGTTAAGTGCTTCGGTGACTCAGACCTAGTGGCTCAGCAGGTGTCCGGCACTTGGGATTCCAAGGACCCACTCATGGCTGCATATCGTCGTGAGGTGGATATTGTTGCAGGTCACTTCAAGGGCTATCAGGTGGACCACGTGGACCGTCGGAAGAATGAAGCGGCGGACGCTTTAAGCCGATTGGGCTCTCAACGTAAACCGGTCCCGCCTAACGTTTTTCTTGATGTGCTACACAACCCGTCAGTCAAGCTCCCTGGTGAAGCGGATTTGGCGATTCCTGATCCGGAGGCTCAATTGGTGGTAGCTCTACATGTCATTCCGGATTGGACGCTTCCTTATCTTGCGTACATGAACTGGGGCGATTTACCAAAGGACGAAACCTTGGCACGGCAGATAATCCGGCGATCCAAGTCTATGACTATTGTTAATGGTGAATTGCATCATTGCAGTGTGTCAGGGGCGTTTCAACGCTGCGTGTCTCCTGAAGAAGGTTGTGAAATTTTACGTGAGATCTACGAAGGAGATTGCGGTCATCACGCCGGTTCAAAATCGTTGGTGGCTAAAGCGTTCCGCCATGGTTTTTATTGGTTAACTGCTCATGCTGATGCGGTGGATCTGTTCAGACGATGTGACGGTTGCCAAAAGTTCTCAAGACGTGCTCATGTGCCGACTCAAGAATTGAGGATGATTCCGATTACTTGGCCGTTTGCAACTTGGGGGCTGGATATGGTTGGGCCTTTCAAAAGGTCCAAGGATAAGAAGACCCACCTCTTGGTGGCGGTTGACAAGTTTACAAAGTGGGTGGAGGCAGAACCTGTTAGCAAGTGTGATGCAGCCACGGCGGTTCAATTCATCAAAAAGGTGATTTTCCGGTTTGGCTTTCCACATAGTATCATCACAGATAATGGTAACAATTTGTCCAAGGGGGCTATGAAGGAGTTCTGTGAACGTGAGCACATCCGGCTTGATGCTTCATCAGTAGTCCACCCACAGTCCAATGGTCAAGCAGAAAGAGCTAATCAAGAGATCTTAAGAGGCATCAAACCGTGGCTTATGGTTCCTTTGCAGAGGACACCGGGTTGTTGGGTAGAAGAGCTACCATCTGTGTTATGGAGTATCAATTCTATGCCCAACAGATCCACAAGATACACGCCGTTCTTCATGGTCTATGAAGCAGAGGCGGTTCTTCCCAGTGATATCCGTCATGACTCACCTCGTGTAGCGGCTTATGTTGAAGCGGATAACGAGACGACACGACAAGGCGCTTTGGACCTGTTGGATGAGAAACGTGACATAGCGGCTGCCCGCTCTGCGATTTACCAACAGGATCTTCGTCGTTATCACAGTCGCCGAGTCAGAACCAGAACCTTTCAAGAAGGAGATTTGGTGCTTCGGCTCATTCAAGATCAGACCGATATGCATAAGTTATCCCCACCTTGGGAGTGACCTTTCGTGGTCAGCAAGAATCTGCACAACGGGTCATACTATCTGACCGATATTCGAGAGCATAAAGACTCACGTACATCAGAGGAGGAGACCAACAGGCCGTGGAACATAGCTCATCTTCGGCCTTACTATACCTGAGCCATCGGCTCTACTTATGTACATATTATGAAAAGTGTATATATTATGATTAATATAATAAACCGGAGCCTCAGCTAAAGCGGGGTATCTGTTCTTTTACATCATGTGTGGTTACATGGAGCTGTTCTATCTTAAAGGGGCCTCCGGTTTACCCCTTGAAAGTTTTATAAAAATCACTTGGGGGCTTGGTCGTGTCCGAACCAATGCAACACCTTTTGATAGGCGCAAGCCACCAGATCACTTGGGGACATGGTCAAGTCTGAACCAGTCACGACTCTTGATCGGCCTAAGGCCATAGAATCACTTGGGGGCTTGGTCGAACCCGAACCATTGCCACGCCTTTTGATCGGCATAATGCCACGGTTTCATTTGGGGACCTGGCTGACTTGAACCGTAGCTACACCTTATCGGGAGCTTGGTCGTGTCCGACCATGGTAACACCATCTAATCGGCTTGGTAAAGCCTCTTTTTGCAAAGGTTTTTTATCATTACCTTTTCTTCGACATTTTTTACTGTTGCTTTGCGTTTTTTAATCCGGCAACGTTTTAAACCGGTTCAAAACTGTCAATTGACGGAACACGGTCCGTTTTGTTTAATCCGGAGATTATTTGCCCTATTTGATTTTTTCTGTTAAAACTCCCATTATGGAGTAACAGGGTTGTTTTTCATAACTCGGCACGGTTTACATGGTAAACCGGCATTTTATACACAGGAGTTGTTTTCTCCATTGATGGTTTAGGTTTGTAAACCTCCGTTTCAAGATTGGCTAAGCCGACTTCATGCCCAGCGATGGCAGGTATTTTGTGTCACAAAAGTTTGATAATATACCCCACTTTCATTGCATATATGTCTATAAAGGTTATAAACCGGCTGGCTGTACAGCTGCCATGCCAGTTTAAGACTTGTGATTGCAGGCTATATAGATTAAAGGTTTCGCCCATTCCAACAAAAGTATCAATGCCTATGCACGAAGGCATCTCAGAAGCAAGAGTATTAACTATCCTATTACAAGGCAACATGGTGCCCAAATAAAGATCATTGTTTTCTTAATGGAAAATAACAAAGCAGCCCTTTAAACTGGCTTCCGGTTCAAGCTTGGTCACCGCCCTGATCCGATGGTTGAGAGTCCTCCTGTGCCGCTTCAGCTTCTTCTTCCCTACCCAGTGGCTGGAAATCAACAGTGGTCCAGTCGATTCCCATTAGGGCTTGAAAGACAACTTCATCATGGATCAGGGACGACGGGTCAATATCAGGAGCGTAAGTATGCTTACGGATTGGAGGGATCAGATTTTCCGCTTCGGGAATCGGTGCAGACACTCGTTTATTCTGGTTGTTATACTGAGCTTGATAGTGCGACAAGTCTGCCTCCTCCGCCAATTGGCAAGCTAAAGGGCGCACCGCCCGGTTTATTGCTCTCAGGTCATCCTCATTGAATTCAGAACCATCTTCCTTCAAACTGGGATAACCTTAAGCTGCATCAACAGGATCGAAATCCGGTACCCAAGCCTTTGCCTAGATTAAGGCGTTGATGGCACCGGTTCGAGCAGCAGATTTCTTCAGCTCTACAATACGGGCAGGAAGCATTGGCAACCTCTTAAGAGTATCTTGGATTAAAGAGGGCGCCGGATTGTTGTGTGATGCAGTAGAGATGATCCGCTGCGCTCCAGTGTACAGCTCTTCAATCAATGAATAGACGGCCTTCAATTTCATCCGAACATCTGACCCCAGGTGACCAATGCGTGTACCTACAACATCACAAAGAGTTCACAAACCGGACCTATCATAGGAAGATCAAATTATTACAGAAGTCACAAGAAGCTTACCAAAGATGGCAGCAGTCATGGCATGCACTTGCCGCTTTACGCTGGTTAGCTCATCTACCACCGGTTTAAGGGCAGCTTCAGCAGTTTCAATTTTCTTGGTCAAAGCGGTTTTTTTAGTGGCCCAATCCGCCCGCTCTTTGTTGAAGCCCTCCTTCAGCTGTTCCATGATGCTTAAAGCGCTAGTCAACTCCTCTTTTGCCTTGGAGGTTTCAGCTTGTTGGGATTTCAAATTTTCTTGAAGATCGGCGAGTTGGCTTTCTTTGGTTTTCAGCTCAGCCTGCATACAGACAGTCATATAATTTAATGAAACGGTACAAGAATTGAAGTACCAACCACATAACAAGTTATGCACTTGGTACTTGGGGGATAATGCATATTTGATCTTCATCTGTCAATTAATTGCAAAGTCCCAAGCTCAAATACAAGTATTCAACTTGGAACTTGGGGGCTAATGCATATTTGCTCAAGTACAGTTCTGATGATGCCATATCAAGCTATTTAAGTGCCCGGTTTAACTACATTGCGTTGAACCAGCCCTTTGGGGCTATATCAGTGAATTTCAAGGCATTCAGATTTATGTTAGCAAGTCCCGGTTTGGAAGAGGATTGCAAAACCGGCCCTTGGGGGCTAGGAGAGTTAACAAAATTGAAGTATCCAAGCAGGAAACAGCAGATGGAAGTTACCTCAAATTTTTCCTTCATCATATTCACTAAGCCGGCTTCATAGTCACTGTTGGTATACAACCGGTTTAAGTAGCCGGAATGGAGATCTTGAGTATTCAAAGCTGCGTAAGTGGCCAGATCAACATGCCACTTGCCCTTGCTCATAGTAGCGAATTCTTCTTTGGCATTATGCCTGGATAAAGCGGCCGGATTGCTAGGTTCAGTACGGCCAATGCCAGTGATTATAACATCATCATCCTTGGCGTCACCGGTTTGACCCGGGGTAGTTGGTTTGCTAACAGGCCGGATTGGACTGGGGGATTTCTCAACCCGGATGGGGCTTCCGGGCTCATCAGCAGGCTTTTCTTCAGCAACAACATCATCACCTTGAAGTGGGGGGTCATTGGGTATATCTTCACAAACGACCGCTTCAGGATCCAGTGTTTTACTCGGTTCAGGAACGGCATCTTCCTCGGCCGCTTTATCCAGGCGGGCCTTTTTGCTTGGCCTAGGTTTGGCCTTACAAGGAGTAATTGCAATCAAATACAGTACATGTTCTAATATGATGTATCAGAAATATTATGCTAAATATAGCTTACCCAAGAACCGTCTTGAGTGGTGACAGTTGAGTAGCTGATGACTCTCCAGAGGATGAGTGGGAAGTAACCTGATAATCGGAGTCAGATGGATTAAGAGGTTGACGATAACAGCCCGCTTTAGGACAAGCACTGACAAGCAAATTAGAGACCTCTGAACGGAGTTTCCGAACCGGACTGTTTGGTAAACCAGCGGAGGTAACTACCTGGCCGCTGTGCCGGGTTGTGCGGCGAGCTTCGTGCTGTTGGGTCTTCATAAGAAATTTGGGATCCAAGTAAGCAAGAGGATGAGAAAATTTAACTTTTCGGTTTGCGTGACGAGTTTTTAGTGAAGGCAAAAGTTCTGAATCAGAAGAGAGAATAATTACCTCTGCAACGTCAGCATTGCTAGCTTCGGCATCATCCTGACAAATATTATCATCAATAAGGTGTGTGAAAAGTAAACCGAGTGAATCAAGTTCTACCTCAAGGTCCGGATTACCCACATCGTCATCAGCAGGCGGATCAGAGGAGGCAGTGGTTTTCCTCTTATGAGCAGGCCTCTTAATGACTTTGGTTTTTGGCCGGGTTGGTCTCTCCAGTTTGTCCGCCTTCTCCTGCGGGAGCTTCTTGCTCCAAAACGGATCATTAACCTGTTTCAACAGATATTGGTGTCAAATAATAAGAAGAAATAACAATGTCAGGGTCAATGACAGGTGAAATTAAAAACTTACAGGTGGCGGTTTGTTGGTGGCGCAGAAAGGAAGCAGGCCGGTTCGGGCACAGATATATTCTGGTTCATTCAAGATTTTCTTCACCGCTTCTGTGACTTCTTCGTCGGTGATCTGGATGTTCATGTGTCGCAGTGGGTCGTCAACACTGCCCGTGTATTCACACATCAAACCGGAACATTGACTAAGGGGCAGTATGCTCCATGATATCCAGCAGCGAGCGAGATCAACTCCTGTTAAACCGTTGGCCATAAAGGCTCTGAGCTTGGACAGTTGAGGAGCGTATTTACTCCTTTCCTTGGCGGTTAACCTTTGTGGAAAGGGGTGGGTATTTCTAAGCCGCTCCGGACGAAAGCCAGGAAAGGGATTTTCATCAGCAGGGGAAGTGTCTTTGCAATAAAACCATGATTGATTCCATTCTTGGGGATGGCTGTGCAGTTTAGCGTGAGGATAAGTGACCTCTTTCCTCTTCTGAATCGCCATACCGCCCAATTCCATATTTGAACCATCAGTGAATTCTGTGCGGCGGTGTAGATGAAAACAATCTCTGAATAACTCAACTGTGGGTTCTTCTTGACAGAACACCTCACAGAGTACTTGGAAATGGCATATATTAGTGACATAATTGGGGCTAGTATCCTGTGGACGGAGTTGGAAATTGGCCAAGACATGCCAGTAGAATTTTGAACCGGGCGGATTAAAACCTTGGGCTAAGTGGTCTGCGAAAACAACAACCTCTCTTTCTTGAGGTGTGGGAGGACATTCCTTGCCAGGGACCCTCCAATGGATGGTGTTTCTGCTGCTTAAAGCGCCAGTCAAGACTAAGTTGTTCAGTTGAGTTTCTGTGACACGAGAAGGAGCCCAGTTGCACTCATATACTTGTTTGGCCATGGTGGAGTTTACAAAATAAGTGATTCCGGTTTAAGATTGTGTTGGATAAAAATACGCACCGGTATGGACAATGTTAAACTGGAGGTAACTATATCTAAGCCAGAGTTTTATGAAGCGGCATCATATGACTAACGAGTTCTGGTGGTTCAACAAAGGGACTAATGGTATATACCGGTTTATGAATTTTTCTATACTATGTTAAACCGCCTGATCTAAGCATTGAAAGCAATTGAGGTTGCGGATAGCTAAGTATGTAGAAACAGATTTCACAAGATTGCTCTACAGCGCTGGATCTGAAGCAAGTACAGAAAAGAAGGAAAATATTCAAAAGCTTAAAGCAGAACAGTATTGAATCAACATGCAGAAGTATATGTAAGATCTATAGTTTTGGGCATGAAACTAAAGGCGGATGCTAAAAGGTTATTACTACACAGAGAAGGGGTCCGCAGATATATCCAGGAGTGAGCATATAAGGATGAACGGGCATTGAACGCAGCAAGAACACGAAACCCTAGAATGGATCTAGGTTAAGAAGAGCAGAAGACTTACCAGAGTTGAGGAGGACGCGGAAGATCGCCGCAGTTTTCTGGTGCGCTCAGGTTGAAGCAGCGGCCAAGATCGGTGCAGAGACGACGGCTGCGGCGGAGCTCCGAGACGGACGATGCGAGGAAGAAGAAGAAGAGGAAGGGCACGAAGGGGAAGAAAAGAAATGACCCTTCGGTCCTATTTATAAGGCAAAAGACATGTGCCAGGCGCGTAAATCCAGGAACCACAAATTTCGGAAGCGGAGCTGTCACCTCGGTTGTTGCGAGTCTATTAAACAAGGAGATATCATAGATGCTTTCTTTATGACGGATGACGTCACCCCGGTTTACAACAATTGGAGAGGATGACATCACGGCGGTTCAGCAATTACAAGAAGATATAGAAGATGAAGATTTTTCGCTAAGGATTGACATGAACCTGTTCAAACCAATCTGGGGCCTAATGTTGGATATATTACTACTGGGCGTAAACCGGCCTACCTGGGCCGGGTTAACTTCATCAGTAGTTCAAAGGTGTTAAAGCCCAAAGAAGCAGATAAGGGCCCAAGGCCTGTAGTCGGTTTAAGATCTGTAGCCGTAAACCGGCCTTATATGTAAACTTGTATTGTAAGTTAGGAATAGGGAGAGACCAACCCGGATACGAGTATGAACCAGAGATTGGGGCTCTGTGAACCGACGGGCGTCAGTGTATATAAGGGGACGACCCTGTGGCGGTTCAAGGACAGATAACAGCAACTCGAGACTTAGGCGAAGCTTGTTTGCTCCCTAGTCATCGAAACCCCATCAATTCCATCACAACTAGACGTAGGCTTTTACCTTCATCGAAGGGGCCGAACTAGTATAAAACTCTCTGCGTCCCTATGTTCGCTTTAACCCCTTCAAGTTAACTCGTAGCGATGGCTCCACGACTAAGTCCCCTAACTAGGACATCTGCCGTGACAAACCCACGACAGAATGCGTCGTGTTCATGGGGAGGCAACAGAATGCGTTGTATTCATCGGGAGGCAATGAAATGCGTCGTGTTCATCGGGAGGGCTTGGACGGAACAGGCGATGGAAATGAGGCCTGGCGTACCGCAGAACGGAGGAAACGGCTTTGTGTTCGACCGGCCACGGTCGAAACGGGGTCCTGTTGATCGGGAGGGGTGTGGCGTACCGCACAACGGAGGAAACGGACCTCCTATGGTCGAAACGGGGGCCCTGTTGATTGGGAGGGGTGTGGCATACCGCAAAACGAAGGAAACGGACCTCCTACGTTCGAAATGGGGGTCCTGTTGATCGGGAGGGGTGTGGCGTACCGCAAAACGGAGGAAACGGACTTGTGTTGGAGCGCTACGATCGAAACAGGGGTCCTGTTCATCGGGAGGGGTGTGGCTTACCACAAAACGGGACTCCACGGGATACTGTTGCATCTCCTTATCACCCACAGTCTAGTGGTCAAGTAGAATTGAGCAATAGAGAGCTCAAATTAATTTTGCAAAAGACTGTTAATAGGTCTAGAAAGAATTGGTCTAAGAAACTTGATGATGCATTATGGGCTTATAGAACTACATATAAAAATCCTATGGGTATGTCTCTGTATAAAATGGTTTATGGAAAATCATGTCACTTACCTCTCGAACTAGAACATAAGGCATATTAGGCTATTAAAGAGCTCAACTATGATTTCAAACTTGCCGGTGAGAAGAGGTTATTTGATATTAGCTCACTTGATGAATGGAGAACCCAAGATTATGAAAATGCCAAGTTGTTTAAAGAAAAAGTTAAAAGATGGCATGACAAAAGGATACAAAAGCGTGAGTTTAATGTAGGTGATTATGTATTGCTATACAACTCTCGTTTAAGATTTTTTGTAGTAAAACTTCTCTCTAAATGGGAAGGCCCCTATGTTATCGAGGAGGTCTATCGTTCCGGTGCCATAAAAATCAACAACTTCGAAGGCACAAATCCGAAGGTGGTAAATGGTCAAAGAATCAAACATTATATCTTAGGTAATCCCATAAATGCTGAAACCAATATTATTGAAACCGTAACCCCGGAGGAATACATAAGAGACACTTTCCAGACCGTTTCACACTCCGAAAAGGAATAGGTATGTAGTACGGTAAGTAAACCGACTCCAAAACAATTTTAAGGCAATATTTATCCATTTCGGAATATTTAGAAAAATAGAAAAATAAGTAGCAGTCCGGGAAGGACACGAGGGCCCCACAAGGGTGGTGGGCGCGCCCCCTCCCTAGGGCGCGCCCCCTACCTCGTGAGCACCTCATGTGCCCTCCGGACTCTGTTTTCTTGCACGATACCTATTTTGGTCGATAAAAAATCATTATATATATTCTCCCGAAGGTTTTGACTCCCGTATCACGCAAATCTCCTCTATTCTTGTTTCGAGCTATTTTTCTGACAGATCTAGATTATCATGACGTCCCAAAGTGCTTCCAAGGACAAGTTCTTCGAGAAGGTCATCAACCCTGACCTCGCGGAGGTGCTGCGACACCTGCAAACCATTGAGTTGCGTGATGGGTTGCTGCACATCCGCGATGAAGAGGGACCAAAGGGAACCGGAAGCGTGGAGACGAGGCTCGAAGCAGTGGAGCAACAAGTTTTCAAGTGTCAAGGGATGGTAGAATGTGGACTCAACTCCAACCACATGATGATCGCGGAGTTCACTAGCAACCACAAGCTGGATGCTGACAACATCGGGGAAGCCATCTTCAAGCTTCATGAGAAGATCGAGCACCTCCAAGCCCAATTCTATGACCTGCAAAACCAAAACTGTGAGTAGGAATATAGATTCAAAAGGATAAGTTTGGCTGCAGATTTGAGGAGCTCGGAGACTCGATCATCCTTCTATGATGGTGAGCATATGCCTTGGAAGATGGACGACAAGCTTGCTTCATCGACAAAACCTCCACCACCTTCTTCACCGACAAAGAAGGAGACATAATCACATGGGTATGGGCACTCCCCTTGGCAACTGCCAAGCTTGGGGGAGGTGCCCCAGTATCGTATCACAATCACATCTCCTACCTTTACCGTTTTTCTTACTTTGATCCTATTAGTAGTATCTTGATCTAGTAGAATAAAGTTTATGGCATGATCTAGTTTTGAGTTTTGCTTTTTGATCTCTCTATGCAATCGAGTCCGTGAGCTATATATAATAAAGATTAGTGTTGAGTCAAGGGCTTGATTATGTTGCCATGATCTTGAGTGGATAAAAAGAAAAGAAGAAAATGAATAAAAAGAAACAAAGAGTTCATATTGATCTTAATGAGAGTAATGACTTCACAAAGAAAGAGTATGATGATTAAAAGTTGTTGGGAGTTGGCAGACATAGCTTTGGTCATCGTTGCAATTAATAGGAAGTAATAAGGAAAGAGAGGTTTCACATATAGATAAATTATCATTGACATCTTTTATGATTGAGAGCACTCATTAAAATATGACATGCTAAAGAGTTGATGTTGGACAAGGAAGACAACGTAATGAGTTATGTTTTCTTATATCTGAGATAAAGTATGTTGTCATGGATCCTCTAACATGTTGAGCTTGCCTTTCCCCCTCATGCTAGCCAAATTCTCAGCACCAAGTAGAAATACTACTTGTGCTCCCAAATACCCTTAAACCAGTTTTGCCATGAGAGTCCACCATATCTACCTATGGATTGAGTAAGATCCTTCAAGTAAGTTGTCATTAGTGCAAAGCAATAAAAATTTCTCTAAATATGTATGATTGATTGGTGTGGGAGAAATAAGCTTTAAACGATCTTGTGGTGTGAAAGTAATAAAAGCGACAGAATGCATAATAAAGGTTCATATCACAAGTGTCGGTGTACAAAAAGGGGGGCACGCTTTTTGTACCCCTATAACTGTGCACGGGCGGTCTGAGCCACGGGCACCGCCACGCTGAGCACGACAAGAGAGGTAAGTCAAGGTAAGGCCGAAACTAAGGAGGAGCGGAACGACGCCAAGACCAAGATCACAAAGAGCGAAGGGGGCGAAGCAGCCCCCCCGGCAAGATCCTTGCCGGAGGGCGGTTTTTGCAAACCCGGCAAGACCCTTGCCGAGGCAGCTCACCCCGCACCTACGGAGTGGGTCACCCTTGAGTTGACTGCCCCCATGGGGCAAGGATTCGGGAGGCATCCCCGTGGTGGAATGCAGATCTTTATGGAGACATTCAAGACTAGATGCACACTTTAGAAGACGATGATCCTTGGCGGGATCCCAGCCAAGGAGGACCACAAGGCCCCCGGCAAGAGCCTTGCCGGGGATGACATCAGGCGCCACGGCAAGACCCTTGCCTGGACCCCGGCAAGACCCTTGCCGGGGCCGCGGCAAGGCCCTTGCCACGAACACCCAGGGGGCCACCACCAGGCCCGCGCCAGTCGCGCCTCCGCCACCACTCGCATGCAGCTGCCAACCCAACCAGCTGGGCAGGCACCTGCGTGGCGGCATGCAAATTCCCGTGGAGACCCACCGCTGCGCCACTTCAGCTGCCTGCCCGCCTACATGGCGTCGTGAGCACTGCTGGACAGGGCGCGTGTCAACGCGAGAAGGAGCGGCGACGGACAAGACGGGGCTCCCCCTCGCCCCCGATAAAGCAAGGACACCTAAGCAAGACGCGTTAAATGCGCCTTGTCATGTAATGCGAGGGATAACCTCGCGTCACTGTACCCTTTCCACCTCCTGTGTGCCATTGTGGCAACCCCTTTCTCTATAAAAGGAGGCCCAGGCGACCAGGAGGAGGATTCGGCTTTTTGGAGCTCTCGACGCCCCATAGCTAGCTCGAGAACACAGAGATACAATCCACCAAAGCAGGAGTAGGGTTTTACGCATCCTTGCGGCCTGAACTTGGGTAAAGGAACCGCGTGCTATCTGTTTGATCCGCTCTTTTCACAGCCACGCGCCCCGCAACCGTAGTAGGGATTCTTGTGAACCCATAGGTGTCGTTCCCACCGACATCTTTCGAGCGCCAGGTAGGGGGCGCAGCGGTGGGAATCGGCTTTGGCAGTTAGCCCGGCGCTCCTTCGTCCTCGTGACCCTCGGAGAAGAAAGGAGGCCAAAAGGTCGACGCTCGAATCGCAGACAGAAGCTAAGTTGCACTGAACCCTTGTTTTGTGCTACCTTTCTTATTCGAAGTTATTCCCCCCCGGGGATGTTCGCTTTGTATGAAAAACCTGCACGCCAGGGGGCTCTACCACGATCGGCAACGCCCTTGCCCTGTTTCGAGTCCGGTCAACAGCTCAAGCGGCTGCGTCGGGAGTGGCAGAGTAGCCTTCCACGACCAACGACGCCCTCAACTCTGACTCGAGTCAAGCTCGACAGTTTGAGCGGTCGCGTTCTGAACGGAAAGGGGGCTTGTCCGGCAGCACGCGTACCCGGCTGGCCATGGGGATCCGTCCCCAAGACGCCGCTTGGGGCTTTCGCGCCGGCAAGCCTTGCCGATCGGCGTAGGGCACACATACAAAGGGGAATTGAATGGGGAAATAACGTGCATGGAAATTAAAGGTACTTCAAAGTTATATTACATCACATCATTGCTGCGGTCCTAACTAAAGATAAAATTTGTCTTGGTCGAGAACCTGCAGCGGCGAAGAAGAACGGGACGCCTAGTCCCGGCGCTGGCCCTCCACCCTCTTGATTTCGTCGATGCAGTCGGTGATGGGCTTGATGCGCTCCTTGAGTGTTGTGAGGTCAACACCGTCCGGCAAGCTCGTCATCGCGGCCGCGAAGTCAAGATCGGGATTCCAGTGCGCCACCTTGGTGAGGACCTTGGTCACGACCCTCCGGCAAAGCCGCCGGGCCTTCTCGGCCAGCGTGGCCGTCCTGTTGGAGTGAAGATAGGCCAGGGCCCCGAGGACACCTTCGAAGAACTGGGTCAGCTTGGCGTTGACGGTCCCGCTGCGCTCAGGGGCGTACCTCACATTTGGCATCCCCATGGTGGCCAATTGCGAGGTGACCCTGCCGGCGACGACCTCCAGATGGCTGATCCACCTGTTCTCGCCCGCCACGTATTCTTGGTGGGAGGCGGCCTCGTTTGCCCGCAGCCGTTTATCCTCCTGCAGGCTCCTGGCCAGGGTCTCCTCCCGAGCCCTGCTCTCCGACGACAGCTTCTCGAGTTCCTCTAGCTTCAGCCTGAGGTCTCTGATGGAGTTCCGCGCCTCGGAGAGCTCTCCAGTCCTGCCGATGACCGTTCCTTGCGCCTCCACCAGGGCGCGGTTGAGCGTGTCCTTCTCGCCGGACAGCTTGAGGGACTGCTCCTTCAGGTCGTCCCGCTCTGCCTCCAGCTCCTTCACCTTGCCGGCGTGGGCCAGGGCTAGGGCATCGAGCACCTCTCTGTGCCTCTGCTCCAGCTCCTAAGTCCGCCGCGCGACAAGGCCCTTGAACTCCTCGTCCTTGCCATGGAGTGTTGCGGCAAGTTTCGCCTCGCGCGCGCGGAGGTCCTACTCCTGGGAGTCTAAGGTGGCCTGGTGCTGGTTCCGGACGGCTTCGGTCGCGGCAGCCGAGTTCGCCGCCTTCTCCTCGGCCTTCTCGATGTCGGCCATCCTCAGGGAGAGCTCCACATCGCGTTGGGCCAACTTCTCCTGAAAGGCCCTCTGCTCCTCGTGAGTCTGGTGGAACCAGGCCTGCGCCTCGGCAACGCGCGCCTTGAAGTCCACCTCCGCGTTATCCACCATTGCCATCCTGGACTTAGCCTTGTCCAGACGGGCACAGTGGAGCGCTCAGAGCTTCCGGAAGTTGGCCCCCATGGCACGGAAGAGCTGCTCTTCTGGGGACCCACCACCGCCAATGTCCGGCGCGTCGACAACTTCGAACCCGGTGGCGGCAAGCACCTTGCCGTCGAAAATTTCCCCTTCAGCGGGCGCTCGGCTTGGCACCCCTGGGAGGTGGACGAAAAGATCATCGCCCACCTTCAGATACTTGCCGGGGCCCGAGGTGGAGGAGGAGGGAGGCTATTCATTCATCGCCTCTTCCTCGGCGGGGGCCTTGCCGGCCTCCCCGGCAGGACCACCGCTGGCGCCCTCGGCGGGGGCCTCGCCGGTAGCCTCGGCCGCACCCTTGGCTGCCTCACCAGCGGCGGCCTCGTCGGCGTTCTTGGCGGCCTCCTCGGCGGCGATTTTGTCGGCCTCAGCCGCGGCCTCTTCGGCAATATCCCTGACAACGGTGTCCACATACTCCGTGTCCGTTGAAGGAGGGCCTGGGCAGGAGCGGCAACAATAAAGCCAAGAAAAGTGTAAGGGAAAAAAGACAGAGACGAAGGACGGGCGACTCACCAGTGCCGGGCTATGAAGCAGAATGAGGCAGAGCCACTAGCGCCCAAGTTCCCCCCTCCTCCATGGGTGTGGGCCCCGTGCCTGATGCCCTTGCCGGGGACGCCCCCTGCGGCGGCGTAGTCGATGGGGGTGGTGTGTTAGGAGGAGCCCTCTGCGGCTCCTCCTGCTGCCGCTCCCCTCCTGCAACCCAGCAAGGTCATTGTCGTGGCATCGGGCGCCTACCGCATGTCGAGTAAGAAGAGGGCGCCGAACTTACGCTGGGGGCTACGCCGGGGGCTGCTGTCCGGGCTGCTTAGCACCACCAATGGTGTCTTTGGGGCTCCAGCCGGGGGCTGGCCGCTCGCCTAGATCCTCGCCCTCTTCACCCGCTGGGCCAACGTCTCTGCGTCCCTACAAAAGCAAAAATGGGTCAAGACAAGCGATCCAATTCAGGGAAACAGGAATGGTGGTAAAGAACAGAGTGCTTACTCATCATCCGTTTCCTCCTCTTCGGATCAGCATCAACTATAGCCTATAGAATGTAGGACAAGGAAATTAGTAACTCTCAAACTCCTAGGGCAATTCCGGCAGCATAACGGCAGTAAAATGCTCAAAATGAGACATTCTGCAAAAGACGGGGGTAGCACCATACTCAACATCACCACTCAAGGTTCTGAAATGTTACTAATCAACTACACCGGAAGTACTTGAAAACTGGAGTATGACTCTGATCAACCAATCCTAAGAGACTACGGGGTAGTAACACGTGATCCTGATAGATAGAAGAGGAAGCCTAGTTCCTTAACCCCGTTGGAAAGATAGGATGACTCAGATCAGAAGGGCATGAGATATAAGGAGTAAAAAGAGCCTTACGTTCCCTTCCACAATCAATTCCCTTATATAGCTAAAGAATTTCTAGACTCAACTTCGACCTGGTTGGCTTGGAAATCCTACAGGCAGTCAGGCTCTGATACCAAAGCTGTCGGGACCCCGATCCTAAGTCACATCGATCCAGCATGTAACACATCATATCACTTTGCGGCCTCACGCACGGTACTCCCACGGGTGCCACCTTACCTGGCCCGGGACCGTTTGCGCCTTTTGGCTCACGGATATGATAGTGTCGCTAGCATCCATATGACAGAGAACCCGGGCCGACATGGCCAGTCGTGAACCCAAAGCGGCACTAACCCATGAGGACAGGCATACATGAATCACATCGAGCATGTCGGTCAACAACGTATAAATCCGGGCTGTAGCACTGGGCTAACAGGACTCCGGTAACCCGGGCTGTAGCAGGCTAGGCAGGACTCCGGATAACACCGCGTGACATTTCCCCGAAGGGACAGACACAGGAACGACGTGAAACACATGCCGGCCAGTCAAGTGTTCCGAGCAGTAGTGCTGGGCAAGCAGGACTCCGGTGAACCGGGCTGTAGCGGACTACTATCGCTCAGAAGCACTAGACTTACATTTCCCCATATGAAAGGCTGCCAAGGATAAACAACTAGATAGTCGGATCCCACACATAGCAATACACGTTACACGTACGCATAACATGCAAGTATGTGCTGTACAACATGGCATCACAACATAACGCAAACTCATATAGATAAAGGCCCAAAAGAGCCACATAGCATTAGATACAAGCAAGGGTCACATGACCCATCATTCAAAGCATACAAGCAACAAGCGGAAGCATTACATGTCTGAGTACAGACAACTACAAAAGAAAAAGGCTGAAGCGCCTGACTATCTACAACCTCCGATCAAGATCGTAGCTGAGGTACAAGCTACTTGTCGAAGTCCAAGCGGAACTACCAGTGAGACAGATGTCTCATCTGCAAAACATAAATAACGCAAACGTGAGTACAAAGGTACTCAGCAAGACTTACATCAGATCCTATCATACATGCATTAGTATCAAGGAGGTAATGTGGGGTTTAGTTGCAGCAAGCCAGCTCTGACTCTGTGGCTATCTTGTTCTACGACTGTTGGTAACTCTTTTGAAATGGCGCACACGAGTCCACTAATCACCACATCAATACACTACTATGGATTCATCCCCGTCTCACTACGAGAAGGCCATCCATAGCACCCACACTTATCTTGAGCATTTTAGAGTATCCACTTCAAGTTGTCTATATACCACGTAAGCATCCAAGAAGTCCATAACCGAGGACACGGCTATTCGAATAGATCATGATAACCCTGCAGGGGTGTACTTCTTCACACACGCTCTCACCACTTATCACCATGTACACGTCATGTATCTCGGCAACCTTCAAGCGGAAGCCTGGCGAGGGTGTCGGCCATGACCTGACTAACCACACAAGACTCTAGTCCAGGTTTATCGCCTATTCGGGTTCCATCCGCAAGGAGATCCGGCCGGGGTGTCGCTCACGGCCCCAAACGATGTGTACAGGGTTCCCGAGCCCACCATCCGGGTGCCACTCGGTACACCGGGCCACGTGTGCCTAGTCTGTCCCAAGCCCACCTGGCCGGGTGCCACTTGGTAGACTACTAACACTACCTACAAACACCAGAAACTATTTGCAACTCCTGGACAGAGATCAAGTCGGTTAATAAGTCGAGAGGGGTCGAGTTACCGGAACCCAATGTGTGGTAGTATCGAGTCATTGGACAACATACATAGAACTCAGTGCTTAGGGACGGTTTCAATGAGACAACCCACCATGTACTCCTACATGGCCTCTCACCGCTACCTTTACCAAATCGTGTTCACACACTTAACTCTCAGCATCAGAACATATCATATCACTCCAATCCATTCCCAATGAATCAGACCTGACACAACTCTAAGCAATAGCAGGCATGGCATGGTAGAAGCACAACATGGCTCAATCAACTCCTACACATGCTAGTGGGTTTCAACTATTTACTGTGCAATGACAGGTCATGCAGAGGAATGGGTTCAACTACCGCAGCATAAAGTAGCAGTTGATTCGCTGTTGTCCTAATGCAATAAAAGAGAGCAGGAGCAAGAGTGGGATCATATCGGAATGAACAAGGGGGGTTTGCTTGCCTGGTAGATCAACAAGGGGGGGGGCACTGCTCCTCAGACAGGTACTCTGGAACGGTCTCCGGAGCAGGACCTATCGAGAAGGAACGGTGCCAACAATCAAAACACAAGCATATGCAACAATATGATGTATGAACATGGCATGAAGATGTGATGCTATTTGAGCTAATGCAGCTAGAGTTCATTTGGTTGAAGTCCATTTGAACCAAACATTCAAATGCATTTCCAAAGTCAGTCCTTATATATATATGCCATTTATATGTTTTCATCTATACAGCAGGTTTAAGTTGTTTTGTCATGCATTAAACTGGTAAAGATGGATAGAATGAATTTTTCTGATAATTTTTCATATATAAATTATTTCAATCCGAGCTACGGTTGAATTGATATGAATTTTTGAAGTTTTGAATATTTTCTGGAATTTCCTGTTTAAAATAATTCCAGGAAAAGATTAACAGCGTCAGCATGACGTCATGCCTGCGTCAGCAGTCAACGGTGCTGACCCGCTCAAACCTGACGTGTGGGGGCCACACGTCAGTGTTATGGTTAATTAGCAGAGAGTTAATTAGATTTAAACTAATCCTAATCTAAAATTAGTCAGGGCCGGGGCCCACATGTCATTGACCCTGGGTAGTCAAACCCCAGGTCAACTGGGGGGTTAGTGCGGGTTGACCCGGTCAATCCCGCCGGCGTTTAGCCGCCGGCGAGGCGAACGCGGCGGAGGGGCTCGGGATCGCGTCTCCAGCGACCATTCGGACGGCGGAGACCACGGGAGCGAAGCCCGCGCTCGCGCGCATCCAGTGGAACACGCGGGAGGCTGCGGGGGCGGCGGAGCTCGCCGGAGCAGAGCTCAGGGCGGCGGCCGGAGTTCGGCCTCGAGCGGGAGCACAGCTACGGCGCACGGGGAGGAAGGGGAGAAGGGGGAACAGGCGCAGAAGCTCACGGCGGAGGCGACGGGATGGTCAGCAGGCTCGGGAACGAGTCGGAGACGATGGACGGGCGCCGACGATCTCGGGCGGCCGACGACAAAGATGACGGCGATGGCGGCTCCTCGGGGCGCTCCGGCTTGCGTGGATGAGGAAGGCGATGCAGGGAGACGGCGCGGAGCTCGTGGGCACGACGAGAGAGCGAGGGGGAGGCGGTGGCCGCGGCGGTGCTCGTCGGCGGACGCGCGGGAGAGAGCCAGGGGAGGAGGGAAGGCCAGGGGAGAGAGTGAGAGATGTCGGGGCAGCGCGTGGCGTCGTCTGGGGCGTACAGGGCGACGAGAGGGGAAGCAGGAGCTGGCGGGGAACGTGGCCCCGGCGGGACGCGTGGCCGCCCGCGCCGGCGCGTGCCCCTGTCCTCCTGGCGAGAGGAAGGGGACGAATGGCACTGCCAGTCGGCTGGGCCGGTCTGTTGGCCACTGGGCTAGGCCAGGCCGCACAGTGCTGGGCCTCAGGGAGGTAAGTGCAGGTAAGTTTTTTCCCATTTACTTCTCTTTTCTATTTTCTGAAATTTGTTTTGATTTAGTAATAATACTAAATCATTATATTTTCTTATGCCAATTTTTGTAGGAACTAGTGGTATTATTCCAGAGCTCCCCAACAAGTGGCACAATTTTTGGACATATATTATATATATATATATATATATATATAACAGATATATATCCAATGCAAATAACTATTGCATTAATTCCAAATGCCCAAAATAAATATTTATGAGCTCCTAAAAATATTGGTTGATTTTTATCTCTGCCCAATATTTTCAGAGAGAGTCATGAACATTTCTTGGACCTTTTTGGAGCAATTTTTATTTGGGTCATTTCCAGAAATGATTTCTGAGGATTTCATAATTCCCCATTTCAAATTTAAATAGAATTTAAACATGATGCACACATGACTAGCTAGCCTTGAGCATACCAGAACTAGGGATGTGACAACTCGCCCCCACTTGAGAGAATCTCGTCCCGAGATTCAGGGGTCAATGGAAAGAAGGTGGGGTACTCCAGTCGAAGACGATCCTCACGTTCCCAAGTAGCTTCTCTCTCGGAATGATGAGACCACTGAACCTTGAGAAACTTGATGTTCTGGCGTCGAGTGACACGCTCTGCTTGATCCAGAATGCGGGCGGGGTACTCTCGATAAGTGAGGTTATCTTGGAGATCAAGCGTTTCGTGGTCCACTCCGCGGATAGGATCCGAGAAGCAACGCCTGAGTTGAGAGACGTGGAAGACATCATGAACTCGAGAAAGATGAGGGGGTAGTTCCAACTGGTAGGCAACCTCTCCTCGTTTAGCGAGAATGCGAAAAGGACCAATGTAACGAGGAGCCAACTTGCCCTTGATACCGAAACGATGGGTACCCTTCAAAGGGGTGACCCGAAGGTAAGCCTTGTCGGTAACTTCATAAGCCACTTCCTTATGATGACGGTCATACTGTCTCTTTTGATGAGATTGGGCGGTTTTCAAATTCTCACGAATGATGCGAACTTGCTCTTCTGCCTCCTGGATCATGTCCGGTCCAAAGAATTGTCTTTCACCGGTTTCTGACCAGTTTAAAGGTGTTCGACATCTTCGTCCATAGAGAATCTCAAAAGGAGCTTTCTTGAGACTGGATTGGTAGCTATTGTTATAAGCAAACTCGGAGAAAGGAAGGCACTTCTCCCGATACATACCGAATGAGATAACGCAAGCTCTAAGCATGTCTTCGAGGATTTGGTTGACCCTTTCCACCTGACCACTTGATTGAGGGTGGAAAGCGGTACTGAAGGAAAGATGGGTGCCCATGGCAGTTTGGAAACTCTCCCAGAAATGAGAAGTGAAAAGACTACCACGGTCTGAATTGATCTCTAGTGGAACACCATGAAGTGACACTATTCGAGAAATGTATAAGTCAGCAAGCTGACTAGCAGTGATACTCTCTCGAACAGGTAGGAAGTGAGCTACTTTGGAAAGACGATCAATGACTACGAAGATAGCATTATTTCCTTTCTTGGTCCTGGGAAAGCCGGTGATGAAGTCCATACCAACTTTATCCCATTTCCACTCAGGAATGGCTAAAGGCTGAAGGGTGCCAGCAGGCCTTTGATGTTCTGCCTTAACGCGACGACAAACGTCACAGTTAGCAATGAACTGAGCGATTTCTCTCTTCATCCTGGTCCACCAGAACCTCTGGCGTAGGTCCTCATACATCTTAGTACTGCCGGGATGAATCGTGAGAGGAGATTCATGAGCCTCTTTAAGAATCAATTGTCGAAGATGCTCCTTCTTGGGAACCACCAGGCGGTTTCCGAAGAAAACAACACCTCGATCGTCTAATGAGAAACTACCAGCAATACCCTTGGCAATGTTTCTCTTGATCCGGGTAATCCCCGTATCATGCTTCTGGGCTTCTATGATATGATCCACAAGAGTGGGTTTCGCCACCAAGGTAGAAAGGAATCCGTGAGGAGCAATGTGGAGGTTAAGCTTACAGAATTCCTCATGGAGAAGAGGTTGGCCCTGCTGCAACATGAGATTGTTGCAATAGGACTTACGACTTAGCGCATCAGCCATGACATTGCCCTTGCCTGGGGTGTAGGTAATCCCTAAGTCGTAATCTGAGATCAACTCCAACCAACGTCTTTGCCTAAGGTTCAAATCTGGTTGGGTGAAGATATACTTGAGACTTTGGTGATCGGTGTAAATCTCGCAACGTTTACCAAGAAGGTAATGTCGCCAGGTCTTAAGTGCATAGACTACGGCTGCAAGCTCCAGGTCATGTGTAGGATAATTCTCCTCATGTGGATGCAACTGTCGAGATGCATAGGCAATCACATGACGATCCTGCATAAGAATGCAACCTAGTCCTTGTCGTGAGGCATCGCAGTAGATAACAAAGTCTTTAGTGAAATCCGGTGGCACAAGTATGGGAGCAGAAGTCAGGCGTCTTTTCAGTTCCTGAAAACTGTACTCACACTGTGGGGACCACTCAAACTTTTTATCTTTCTTGAGAAGTTCCGTGAGGGGTTTGGCCACTTTGGAGAAGTTTTCAACGAAGCGGCGACAATAACTGGCTAGACCAAGGAAACTCCTAACTTGTTTAACCGTTTCAGGTGGAGTCCAATCAAGAACGGCCTGAACTCTTTCGGGATTGACAGCAATGCCCTTACCAGAGATCACGTGGCCTAGGTAGGTCACTTCTGGCAACCAAAATTCGCACTTGGAGAACTTGGCATAAAGGCGGTGCTCTCTGAGTTTTTCTAACACAAGTCTAAGATGTTCGGCATGCTCTTCCTCGTTCTTCGAGTAGATAAGAATATCATCGAGGTAGACCACGACGAACTTATCTAAATACTCCATGAAGATCGAGTTCATCAAGCGGGAAAAGGTAGCTGGAGCATTGGTTAGACCAAAGGACATGACGGTGTACTCGTACTGGCCATAACGAGTGACAAAAGCCGTCTTAGGTATGTCCCCGTTTCTAATCTTGATTTGGTGGTAACCTAACCTCAAATCCATCTTAGAAAATACTGAGGATCCAGCGAGCTGATCATACAGGTCATTGATCCTGGGGAGCGGATACTTGTTCTTTATCGTGACCAAATTAACGGGACGATAATCTACAACCATCCGGTCCGTACCATCCTTCTTCTTGACGAAGAGGACAGGGCAAGCCCAAGGGGAAGAACTAGGACGGATGAAACCCTTTTGCAAGGACTCATCGAGTTGTTTCTTAAGCTCGGCTAGTTCTAAGGGTGCCATCTTGTAAGGTCTCCTAGAGATTGGAGCAGTTCCTGGGATAAGATCTATGACGAACTCTACATCCCTGTCAGGTGGAATACCTGGCAGTTCTTCTGGAAAGACATCCGGAAAGTCACGGACTACCGGGATATCTTCAAGGTCTGGGAAGGGGCTGGCATTAAGAGAATAAAGCTGACGCTTTGCAATTTTGGTGGAGACAGTGACTATCTTGCCAGATGGGTGTGTAAGTTGAACAGACCTGGTATAACAATCAATCTTGGCATAATGAGCTTTCATCCAGTCCATACCCAAGATGATGTTAATATCTGTAGACTTGAGGGCTATAAGTGATGCAAGGAATACAAGTCTATCGACAAGGATTTCATTACCATGGCTTATTCTGGTAGTTTGCCATCTAGACCCTGGAGTTTGGATTTCAAGTGGAATTGGCATATCACAAAATGACATGTCGTGCAAACGAGCATAGCCTTCAGAGATGAAGGAGTGAGATGCTCCGGTATCAAAAAGAACCGAAGCTGGATGACAATTGACAAGGAGTGTACCAAGAACGACATCTGGATCATCATGAGCGTCTTCAGCTGAGACGTGATGCACACGTCCACGTTCAATGGGAGCTGACTTGACATTAATCATCTTGCATGGTGGCTTATCACGGCCAACAGACTTCTCGGGCGGGGGTGGAGCATAACTGGCTTGGGAGCAGTCACGTGCATAGTGTCCTGGCTCTCCGCATGTGAAGCAAGTCCCTGAAGATGGACGTGGACCCGCATTGACAAGCGGTCTGCCAATAGGCTTGGGTGGTGCAAATGGCTGAACTGGGTGAGGCGCCACACAAGATGGCCTCGGTGAAAAACCGGGTGAAGAGCGGAGTTCGGAATCCAAATCCGGCGCTTCTGAGAACTGGAACCGGAGGAAGAAACCAAATCACGGGTGTGCTTGCGAGACTCCTCGTAGGTGAGCTGAGCTGTCTCTGCGTTAATGGCCTTGTTCACAAGAGCCTGGAATGTATTGCAATGGTGCAAGTGAAGATCACGACGCAACTTGGGGTTGAGACCCTTCCGGAACCTAGCTTGCTTCTTGGCGTCTGTGGACACTTCTTCTGTAGCATAGCGGGCGAGGTTCTCAAACTCTCTACTGTAAGCATCAACAGCCATCTTACCCTGGGTGAAACTACAGAACTCTTCTCTCTTGCGATCGATGAGGGCTTCAAGAATGTGATGCTCGCGAAATGCCTCTGTGAAATCTCTCCAGGTAGGAATCTGACCAGTTGGAAGCATAGCCTCATAGTTTTGCCACCAAAGACTAGCAGGACCTTCCAGGTGATATGCAGCATAGATGACCTTGTCACCTTCAGCTACGTTCGCAGAACGCAGCTTATGTGTGATACTACGGAGCCAGTCATCTGCATCGAGTGGTTCAATGGAATGATAGAAGGTGGGTGGTTTCAGACGAATGAAATCATAGATGGTCGCTGACTCTTTGCATTGGGGTGCGGTGTTCTCCTCGATACGTGCCAACAAGCGGTTAGTCTCACGCTTGTTCATCTCAAGCTCTAACATGAACTTTGCCAACGAAGACTGATCGGGAGGATCCTCATCCCTACCATCTCCGTGGTTCTGGCTACGAGCAACAGAACTTCGTTTAACTGATGACATCCTAGGAAACGAAACCAAGGACGGATCAGCATCAACTATAGCCTATAGAATCTAGGACAAGGAAATTAGTAACTCTCAAACTCCTAGGGCAATTCCGGCAGCATAACGGCAGTAAAATGCTCAAAATGAGACATTCTGCAAAAGACGGGGGTAGCACCATACTCAACATCACCACTCAAGGTTCTGAAATGTTGCTAATCAACTACACCGGAAGTACTTGAAAACTGGAGTATGACTCTGATCAACCAATCCTAAGAGACTACGGGGTAGTAACACGTGATCCTGATAGATAGAAGAGGAAGCCTAGTTCCTTAACCCCGTTGGAAAGATAGGATGACTCAGATCAGAAGGGCATGAGATATAAGGAGTAAAAAGAGCCTTACGTTCCCTTCCACAATCAATTCCCTTATATAGCTAAAGAATTTCTAGACTCAACTTCGACCTGGTTGGCTTGGAAATCCTACAGGCAGTCAGGCTCTGATACCAAAGCTGTCGGGACCCCGATCCTAAGTCACATCGATCCAGCATGTAACACATCATATCACTTTGCGGCCTCACGCACGGTACTCCCACGGGTGCCACCTTACCTGGCCCGGGACCGTTTGCGCCTTTTGGCTCACGGATATGATAGTGTCGCTAGCATCCATATGACAGAGAACCCGGGCCGACATGGCCAGTCGTGAACCCAAAGCGGCACTAACCCATGAGGACAGGCATACATGAATCACATCGAGCATGTCGGTCAACAACGTATAAATCCGGGCTGTAGCACTGGGCTAACAGGACTCCGGTAACCCGGGCTGTAACAGGCTAGGCAGGACTCCGGATAACACTGCGTGACATTTCCCCGAAGGGACAGACACAGGAACGACGTGAAACACATGCCGGCCAGTCAAGTGTTCCGAGCAGTAGTGCTGGGCTAGCAGGACTCCGGTGAACCGGGCTGTAGCGGACTACTATCGCTCAGAAGCACTAGACTTACATTTCCCCATATGAAAGGCTGCCAAGGATAAACAACTAGATAGTCGGATCCCACACATAGCAATACACGTTACACGTACGCATAACATGCAAGTATGTGCTGTACAACATGGCATCACAACATAACGCAAACTCATATAGATAAAGGCCCAAAAGAGCCACATAGCATTAGATACAAGCAAGGGTCACATGACCCATCATTCAAAGCATACAAGCAACAAGCGGAAGCATTACATGTCTGAGTACAGACAACTACAAAAGAAAAAGGCTGAAGCGCCTGACTATCTACAATCTCCGATCAAGATCGTAGCTGAGGTACAAGCTACTTGTCGAAGTCCAAGCGGAACTACCAGTGAGACAGATGTCTCATCTGCAAAACATAAATAACGCAAACGTGAGTACAAAGGTACTCAGCAAGACTTACATCAGATCCTATCATACATGCATTAGTATCAAGGAGGTAATGTGGGGTTTAGTTGCAGCAAGCCAGCTCTGACTCTGTGGCTATCTTGTTCTACGACTGTTGGTAACTCTTTTGAAATGGCGCACACGAGTCCACTAATCACCACATCAATACACTACTATGGATTCATCCCCGTCTCACTAGGAGAAGGCCATCCATAACACTCACACTTATCTTGAGCATTTTAGAGTATCCACTTCAAGTTGTCTATGTACCACGTAAGCATCCAAGAAGTCCATAACCGAGGACACGGCTATTCGAATAGATCATGATAACCCTGCAGGGGTGTACTTCTTCACACACGCTCTCACCACTTATCACCATGTACATGTCATGTATCTCGGCAACCTTCAAGCGGAAGCCTGGCGAGGGTGTCGGCCACGACCTGACTAACCACACAAGACTCTAGTCCAGGTTTATCGCCTATTCGGGTTCCATCCGCAAGGAGATCCGGCTGGGGTGTCGCTCACGGCCCCAAACGATGTGTACAGGGTTCCCGAGCCCACCATCCGGGTGCCACTCGGTACACCGGGCCACGTGTGCCTAGTCTGTCCCAAGCCCACCTGGCCGGGTGCCACTTGGTAGACTACTAACACTACCTACAAACACCAGAAACTATTTGCAACTCCTGGACAGAGATCAAGTCGGTTAATAAGTCGAGAGGGGTCGAGTTACCGGAACCCAATGTGTGGTAGTATCGAGTCATTGGACAACATACATAGAACTCAGTGCTTAGGGACGGTTTCAATGAGACAACCCACCATGTACTCCTACATGGCCTCTCACCGCTACCTTTACCAAATCGTGTTCACACACTTAACTCTCAGCATCAGAACATATCATATCACTCCAATCCATTCCCAATGAATCAGACCTGACACAACTCTAAGCAATAGCAGGCATGGCATGGTAGAAGCACAACATGGCTCAATCAACTCCTACACATGCTAGTGGGTTTCAACTATTTACTGTGGCAATGACAGGTCATGCAGAGGAATGGGTTCAACTACCGCAGCATAAAGTAGCAGCTGATTCGCTGTTGTCCTAATGCAATAAAAGAGAGCAGGAGCGAGAGTGGGATCATATCGGAATGAACAAGGGGGGTTTGCTTGCCTGGTAGATCAACAAGGGGGGGGCACTGCTCCTCAGATAGGTACTCTGGAACGGTCTCCGGAGCAGGACCTATCGAGAAGGAACGGTGCCAACAATCAAAACACAAGCATATGCAACAATATGATGTATGAACATGGCATGAAGATGTGATGCTGTTTGAGCTAATGCAGCTAGAGTTCATTTGGTTGAAGTCCATTTGAACCAAACATTCAAATGCATTTCCAAAGTAAGTCCTTATATATATGCCATTTATATGTTTTCATCTATACAGCAGGTTTAAGTTGTTTTGTAATGCATTAAACTGGTACAGATGGATAGATTGAATTTTTCTGATAATTTTTCATATATAAATTATTTCAATCCGAGCTACGGTTGAATTGATATGAATTTTTGAAGTTTTGAATATTTTTTGGAATTTCCTCTTTAAAATAATTCCAGGAAAAGATTAACAGCGTCAGCATGACGTCATGCCTGCGTCGGCAGTCAACGGTGCTGACCCGGTCAAACCTGACGTGTGGGGGCCACACGTCAGTGTTATGGTTAATTAACAGAGAGTTAATTAGATTTAAACTAATCCTAATCTAAAATTAGTCAGGGCCGGGGCCCACATGTCATTGACCCTGGGTAGTCAAACCCCAGGTCAACTGGGGGGGTTAGTGCGGGTTGACCCGGTCAATCCCGCCGGCGAGGCGAACGCGGCGGAGGGGCTCGGGATCGCGTCTCCAGCGACCATTCAGACGGCGGAGACCACGGGGGCGAAGCCCGCGCTCGCGCGCATCCAGTGGAACACGCGGGAGGCTGCGGGGGCGGCGGAGCTCGCCGGAGCAGAGCTCAGGGCGGCGGCCGGAGTTCGGCTTCGAGCGGGAGCATAGCTACGGCGCACGGGGAGGAAGGGGAGAAGGGGGAACAGGCGCAGAAGCTCACGGCGGAGGTGACGGGATGGTCAGCAGGCTCGGGAACGAGTCGGAGACGACGGACGGGCGCCGACGATCTCGGGCGGCCGACGACGAAGATGACGGCGATGGCGGCTCCTCGGGGCGCTCCGGCTTGCGTGGATGAGGAAGGCGATGCAGGGAGACGGCGCGGAGCTCGTGGGCACGACGAGAGAGCGAGGGGGAGGCGGTGGCCACGGTGGTGCTCGTCGGCGGACGCGCGGGAGAGAGCCAGGGGAGGAGGGAAGGCCAGGGGAGAGAGTGAGAGAGGTCGGGGCAGCACGTGGCGTCGTCTGGGGCGTCCAGGGCGACGAGAGGGGAAGCAGGAGCTGGCGGGGAACGTGGCCCCGGCCGGACGCGTGGCCGCGCGCGCCGGCGCGTGCCCCTGTCCTCCTGGCGAGAGGAAGGGGACGACTGGCACTGCCAGTCGGCTGGGCCGGTCTGTTGGCCACTGGGCCAGGCCAGGCCGCACAGTGCTGGGCCTCAGGGAGGTAAGTGGAGGTAAGTTTTTTCCCATTTACTTCTCTTTTCTAGTTTCTGAAATTTGTTTTGATTTAGTAATAATACTAAATCATTTTATTTTCTTATGCCAATTTTTGTAGGAACTAGTGGTATTATTCCAGAGCTCCCCAACAAGTGGCACAATTTTTGGACATATATTATATATATATATAACAGATATATATCCAATTCAAATAACTATTGCATTAATTCCAAATGCCCAAAATAAATATTTATGAGCTCCTAAAAATATTGGTTGATTTTTATCTCTGCCCAATATTTTCAGAGAGAGTCATGAACATTTCTTGGACCTTTTTGGAGCAATTTTTATTTGGGTCATTTCCAGAAATGATTTCTGAGGATTTCATAATTCCCCATTTCAAATTTAAATAGAATTTAAACATGATGCACACATGACTAGCTAGCCTTGAGCATACCAGAACTAGGGATGTGACATTGGCGTCTATCGGCGTTCTGGGAACGGGGGTCCCCAGACTTGCCTGCCTGCGGCCTGCGGCATGACTCAAAGGAGGCCCAGCACGGCCCATCTTCATCAACACAAGACTCAAGAGCCTCGCGAGGGGCCAAGCCTCGCAGGGCGGACGATGCAGAGCTTCCTCAGGCGCGACCTCATCAGGCTGGCTCATGAGGAGGCAGAGAGATCAAGCGGGGTACCTCACGAGGTGCCCATGACGTAAGCCATGACGACCACGGGCGCTGGGCGGGCGCCAGCCCGCACAGTGTCCTCCTTTCAGCTTTGGTGCAAAGGGGGCAAGCGCAGGCGAGAGGATCAAGCAAAGGCATCCACTTCGGTGCAACGAGACCAAGACCAGCTCCGCGACAAGGAGGAAGTCATTGTGGAGCCCAAGCCAGCGTCATCATCAGAGCCTTTGGCAGGCGAGGACCGACTTTAGTCAGGATAAGTGTACCAGATGTTCTCCTTCAAAATGGCCAACTGTTGGCGCCCTTCCTGCTCAATATTTGGGAAGAGGCCCAGGGCCTTCACCTATAAATAGGACTAGCCACCCCCAGGATAGAGGCATCGACGAATCGACCGGCAATCAGACAGAAAGAGAGAGAGAAGGGCGACTGAACCCCTCTAGCAGTTCATCGCCCCGGCCAAGAACAGACCCTCGCGAGGCTGTTCTTCCTTGTATTGTTCATCTTCAGCCCAAGAGGCAATCCACCACACCACCACACTGGAGTAGGGTATTACACCACATCGGTGGCCCGAACCAGTATTAACCCTGTGTCTCTTGTGTTGTTCTTTCAGTAGTTTAGATCTTTGCGAGACGGAGAGGTAGAGAGCATAATCTCCGCGCGCACCCCAGAGTTCGAACCTTAAGGGTCTGCCGGAACCCGAAATCCGACATTTGGCGCGCCAGGTAGGGGTGCGCCGGAATCCACCTTTCTAGCACTTCGCGTCACGTCGCATCGTCCTCACCATGTCCGGTGACCATACGGGCAATCAAGATCCATGGGTGGCGTGGCCCGCCCGCGCAGAGCCGCTCGCCTCGGGCGACCCCGCGCCCCAAGCAGCTCATGGTCCGCAGGGCGTTGCGTGCCGCGGGCGGCGCGGACAGGCTTCAACAACCCTCACGCAGCGGCAAGCGAGGTCGGCAACAAGGGCCTCCAATCACGCCGCGACCACGACACCGTACACCCGCCGGGAGCGGGCGAACTCGAGGGCCGCGCTCATGGTGGTGCGAGAGCTGCTGCAATGAAGGCTGCTGGAGGGCGGCCGCGATGTGCTGCTGGAGCGGGTCGCCGAGCTCCTGGGCTTTGCCGCCTCGGGGGCTCACCCCTTCTGCATCCAGCTCTCGTCTCAAGCCCAGGGCGGCACGCGCGGGGGCCCCGCGCGCGCCCGCAGGCCCCAAGACTACCCCAACGCCAGTGAAGCCGCCGGCGCCGGGCTGGCGGTGGCGCTACCCCTGCCCCCGGCATATGAAGGAGAGGGACTCGGCGCGGCCGTCGGCTCCAGCGGGCAGCCGCGCTACCACCCAACGGTGGGCACGTCAAGCAGAGCAGCCTGGCACACGGAGCACTACGGCGTAACCTTCGGGATGACGATGCCAGAAGAATACGTGCCACACATGATGGACCAAGGACCCGCTCACGAGGGCGAATGAGGCTCGCTCCTCAGCCCGAGCTGGGAGGACGAGACACCATAAGCTGAGCTCTTCCAGGAGCCCCGCGACGGTTCCGTCGGCCGCGCTGGGGGCGACGATTATCGGGTACCGCTAATTTCTCAGGAGCAGGCGTACGCTAATCATGGATCGCAGGAAGTGCAGGTCGCCACAGCAAGTAGCTGCCCCGCTCCCACAGTCTCCTACCCCTCGGGAGGAGGGCGCAGGGGGCTGCAGGAGAGGGGCGGAGATCCGACATCACCACCGCGGTGTTCGGAGCAAGGCATTCTCAGGAGGTAGGCCCTCCGCTGGGTAGGCGCCTAAGGGCCTGCCCCTGGCGGAGGACCTGTGGTCGTCGGGGGAACCGCTGGCGACCGCTCTACCCCACCGGTGGCGTCCTGGTTTCCGGTCGTCGTTGGTGGCACTAGAGTGTGGCGCAAGGCGGGGCCCTCGTCTGGCGATCTGAAGCAAGGCCGGTACCTGTGAAGAAGGCCCAGTGGCTGTGAAGCTCGCCGCCCCGTGACACTCTCGCATAATAATGAGTGGGGCTGTACACGCCCCGGAGTCTTAGGGGTGCCGGCCTCATGCCCTGGGGCTCCCTCCCACGCCCAGTGGGCAACACTTAGCTCCGCGCTGATGAGAAGACGTCCAAGACTAGATTAGGTGCCGGACGCGGCCTTTTGTCTGCTTTCATTGCCTTTTCCTTTGGTTGTAACTTTTCCCCTGCGGGATTTAAGTTGGATTCGAATTTGAGATTTGCGTGTGTTCGGGGAAGGGGTGCTTAGTCTCGTTCGAACCATTTCTCGTGTTCTGATTACCGCCTCACCACAGCTGCCTCCCCTCGCGAGCCCCTCGCGAGACGGGTCAGGCCCGGCTCGTGAGTGACCCGGACTGCCGCTGCCGCTCCCTCTCAGGAGGATTTTCCGGTGCCTGTGAAGCTGTTGCGTTTCGGAAAAGGCCCGGAGCCTGTGAAGAAGGCGACTGCCTGTGAAGCTATCGCGTTTCGGAAAAGGCCCGGAGCCTGCGAAGAAGGCGAATGCCTGTGAAGCTGTCGCGTTTCGGAAAAGGCCCGGAGCCTATGAAGAAGGCGACTGCCTGTGAAGCTGTCGCGTTTCGGAAAAGGCCCAGAGCCTGTGAAGAAGGCGAATGCCTGTGAAGCTGTCGCGTTTCGGAAAAGGCCCGGAGCCTGTGAAGAAGGCGACTGCCTGTGAAGCTGTCGCGTTTCGGAAAAGGCCCGGAGCCTGTGAAGAAGGCGAATGCCTGTGAAGCTGCCGTGTTTCGAAAAAGGGCCAGAGCCTGTGAAGAAGGCGAATGCCTGTGAAGCTGTCGCGTTTCGGAAAAGGCCCGGAGCCTGTGAAGAAGGCGAATGCCTGTGAAGCTGTCGCGTTTCGGAAAAGGCCCGGAGCCTGTGAAGAAGGCGACTGCCTATGAAGCTATCGCGTTCGGGAAAAGGCCCGGAGCCTGTGAAGAAGGCCAACGCCTGTGAAGCTCCCCGTGAGCGACACTCTCGTGTCCTACGGATTCAGCCAAAGAACACCCAAGGCGACTCGTCCTCCCACGGGCTGCCTCGGGAGCCTGCACAAAACAAAAGTAAACGAGCCAACTACCGGGCACGGGCGCACGCACAATGTAACAACTACTAAAACGACGAGCACAGATTTTACATAAGGGGCTCCCCCTCCCAAAATGCTCTCACAACCATCAGGCCAAAAACCTGAGTTCTATTCGTGCAGGGTAAAAAGACAGGGGCGATATATGCTTAGTCGGACAAATCCCCCAATGCGTCCTCGGGAGCGCCCCCCGAGCCGTCGCTGGCGTCGCTGAACTCGCCATCACCGTCTGCGTCGTCACCAGTGGCGTCAGGGCCGTTCACCACACCGCCCTCGTCAGCGGCCGCGATCACGTCGTCGTCATCCGAAGTGAAGGCCCTGACAAGAGCGTCCACGTTATCTTCCACCCAGTGCGCCAGGTCGTCTCGGACGGCCTGGGGTACTGGGGCGATAGCGGCGTCAAAGTCGAAGTTGGGATCCATGTTCCGGAGATGTCTGAAGACACGGGAAAAGGCGCGCCCGAGCAGGGCGCGGCTCCTCTCCTCCACCAACCTGTCGGCCCTGACCGACCGCGCCTCAAGCTGCGTCACCACGGCGGTGAAGAACTGAAGGTTGCCAGCATAATTGACTGTGTGCGGCTCGCCAACATCCGCCTCGCAGATATTGTCCAAGGCCGTGTTAGCTCTCTCCCGGAGCGTGGCGAGCATGGGGGCATGCACGTGCTCCAGGACCTGACGCTGACGTATCTCATCTGCGTTCTGGCGCGCGACGGCCTCAGCCTCCTCCACCCGCTGGCGAAGACGGAGCATATCGGCCTGAGAGGCGGCTAGCTCCCCTTGCGCAGCCTCAAGGGCAGCCCGAGAGGCATCGGCCCGCCGCACCACCTCCTCCTGCTTGGCCCTCAAGGCTGCGGTCCTTCCTTCAGCCTCGAGCCGGATCAACTCCAGTCTCCTCTCGAGCTCGCGCTCGAGGTCTTGGCGCGCCGTCGCCACCCGACGTCCAACCTCCTCCAGGACACGGGCTTCCCGTGCGGCGACATCCTCCTCCGCCCGCGTCACCAAGCGCTCCCTCATCTCCAGCCGCTCGTACTCGCGGGTGCGTTCGGCGGCTTCCAGCGTCAACGCTTCCTCATGCTTCTGGAGCTCCGTCGGGTCGCTTGAGGCCACCTTCATTGACGCAAGGGCCGCCTCGCGCAGCTCCACTTGCTCCTCCAGTAAGTGGCACCGGGCCAGGAGCTCCCTGTTGGAGAACGTAGTAATTTCAAAAATTTCCCTACGCACACGCAAGATCATGGTGACGCATAGCAACGAGAGGGAGAGTGTTGTCTACGTACCCTCGTAGACCGAAAGCGGAAGCGTTATAACAACGCGGTTGATGTAGTCGTACGTCTTCACGATCCGACCGATCCAAGCACCGTTACTCCGGCACCTCCGAGTTCTTGGCACATGTTCAGCTCGATGACGATCCCCGGGCTCCGATCCAGCAAAGCGTCAGGGAGGAGTTCCGTCAGCACGACGGCCTGGTGACGATCTTGATGTACTACCGGCGCAGGGCTTCGCCTAAGCACTGCAACGATATGACCGAGGTGGAATATGGTGGAGGGGGGCACCGCACACGGCTAAGGAACGATCACGAAGATCAACTTGTGTGTCCTTGGGGTGCCCCTGCCCCCGTATATAAAGGAGCAAGGGAGGGAGGAGGCCGGCCCTAGGTTTGGGTGCGCCAGGGGAGTCCTACTCCCACCGGGAGTAGGATTCCACCTTTCCTAGTCCAACTAGGTCAAGGGGGGGAAAGAGGGGAAGAGGGGAAGGAAGGGAGAGAGGGGCCGCGCCCCAAACCCCTTGTCCAATTCGGAATGGGCTTGGGAGGGGCGCGCGCCACCTCCTGGTCCTTCCCACTAAGGCCCATCAAGGCCCATTGCTTCTTCCTCGTATTCCCGTAACTCCCCGGTACCTCCGAAAATACCCGAACCACTCAGAACCCTTCCGATATCCGAATATAGTCGTCCAATATATCGATCTTTACGTCTCGACCATTTTGAGACTCCTCGTCATGTCCCCGATCCCATCCGGGACTCCGAACTCCTTCGGTACATCAAAACTCATAAACTCATTATATAACTGTCATCGAAACCTTAAGCGTGCAGACCCTACGGTTCGAGAACGATGTAGACATGACCGAGACACGTCTCCGGTCAATAACCAATAGCGGGACCTGGATGCCCATATTGGCTCCTACATATTCTACGAAGATCTTTATCGGTCAGACCGCATAACAACATACGTTGTTCCCTTTGTCATCGGTATGTTACTTACCCGAGATTCGATCGTCGGTATCCAATACCTAGTTCAATCTCGTTACCGGTAAGTCTCTTTACTCGTTCCGTAATACATCATCTCACAACTAACACATTAGTTGCAATGCTTGCAAGGCTTATGTGATGAGCATTACCGAGAGGGCCCAGAGATACCTCTCCGACAATCGGAGTGACAAATTCTAATCTCGAAATACACCAACCCAACATCTACCTTTGGAGACACCTGTAGTACTCCTTTATAATCACCCAGTTGCGTTGTGACGTTTGGTAGTACCCAAAGTGTTCCTCCGGTAAACGGGAGTTGCATAATCTCATAGTCAAAGGAACATGTATAATTCATGAAGAAAGCAATAGCAACATACTAAACGATCGGGTGCTAAGCTAATAGAATGGGTCATGTCAATCAGATCATTCAACTAATGATGTGATCCTGTTAATCAAATAACAACTCTTTGTTCATGGTTAGGAAACATAACCATCTTTGATTAACGAGCTAGTCAAGTAGAGGCATACTAGTGACACTCTGTTTGTTTATGTATTCACACATGTATCATGTTTCCGGTTAATACAATTCTAGCATGAATAATAAACATTTATCATGATATAAGGAAATAAATAATAACTTTATTATTGCCTCTAGGGCATATTTCCTTCAGTCTCCCACTTGCACTAGAGTCAATAATCTAGTTCACATCGCCATGTGATTTAATAGCAATAGTTCACATCACCATGTGATTAACACCCATAGTTCACATTGCCATGTGACCAACACCCAAAGGGTTTGCTAGATTCAGTAATCTAGTTCACATCGCTATGTGATTAACACCAAAGAGTACTAAGGTGTGATCATGTTTTGCTTGTGAGAGAAGTTTAGTCAACGGGTCTGCCACATTCAGATCCGTTATGTAATTTGCAATTTTCTATGTCTACAATGCTCTGCACGGAGCTACTCTAGCTAATTGCTCCCACTTTCAATATGTATCTAGATCGAGACTTAGAGTCATCCAGATCGGTGTCAAAACTTGCATCGACGTAACCCTTTACGACGAACCTTTTGTCACTTCCATAATCGAGAAACATATCCTTATTCCACTAAGGATAATTTTGACCGCTGTCCAGTGATCTACTCCTAGATCACTATTGTACTCCCTTGCCAAACTCAGTGTAGGGTATACAATAGATCTGGTCCACAGCATGGCATACTTTATAGAACCTATGGCCAAGGCATAGGGAATGACTTTCATTCTCTTTCTATCTTCTGCCGTGGTCGAGTTTTGAGTCTTTACTCAACTTCATACCTTGTAACACAGGAAAGAACTCTTTCTTTGACTGTTCCATTTTGAACTACTTCAAAATCTTGTCAAGGTATGTACGCATTGAAAACTTATCAAGCGTCTTGATCTATCTCTATAGATCTTGATGCTCAATATGTAAGCAGCTTCATCGAGGTCTTTCTTTGCGAAAACTCCTTTCAAACACTCCTTTATGCTTCGCAGAATAATTCTACATTATTTCCGATCAACAATATGTCATTCACATATACTTATCAGAAATGATGTAGTGCTCCCACTCACTTTCTTGTAAATACAGGCTTCACCGCAAGTCAGTATAAAACTATATGCTTTGATCAACTTATCAAAGCGTATATTCCAACTCCGAGATGCTTGCACCAGTCCAAAGATGGATCGCTGGAGTTTGCATATTTTGTTAACACCTTTAGGATCGACAATCCATTAAGGAATGCAGTTTTGTTTATCCATTTGCCGGATTTCATAAAATGCGGCAATTGCTAACATGATTCGGACAGACTTAAGCATAGATACGAGTGAGAAACTCTCATCGTAGTCAACACTTTGAACTTGTCGAAAACCTTTTGTCACAATTCTAGCTTTGTAGATAGTAACACTACTATCAGCATCCGTCTTCCTCTTGAAGATCCATTTATATTCTATGGCTTGCCGATCACCGGGCAAATCCATCAAAGTCCATACTTTTGTTCTCATACATGGATCATATCTCAGATTTCATGGCCTCAAACCATTTCGCGGAATCTGGGCTCATCATCGCTTCCTCATAGTTCGCAAGTTCGTCATGGTCTAGTAACATGACTTCCATAACAGGATTACCGTACCACTCTGGTGCGGATCTCACTCTGGTTTACTTACGAGATTCGGTAGTAACTTGATCTTGAAGTTACATGATCATTATCATTAGCTTCCTTACTAATTGGTGTAGTAGTCACAAGAACAAATTTTTGTGATGAACTACTTTCCAATAAGGGAGAAGGTACAATTACCTTATCAAGTTTTCTACTTTCCTCCCACTCACTTCTTTCGAGATAAACTCCTTCTCTGGAAAGGATCCATTCTCAACAACGAATATTTTGCCTTCGGATCTGTGATAGAAGGTGTACCCAACTGTCTTCTTTGGGTATCCTATGAAGACATATTTCTCCGATTTGGGTTTGAGCTTATCAGGATGAAACTTTTTCATATAAGCATCACAACCCCAAACTTTAAGACAAGACAACTTCGGTTTCTTGCCAAACCATAGTTCATACGGTGTCGTCTCAACAGACTTAGATGGTGCCCTTTTAAACGTGAATGCAGCTGTCTCTAATGCATGATCCCAAAACGATATTGGTAAATCGGTAAGAAACATCATAGATTGTACGATATCCAATAAAGTACGGTTATGACGTTCGGACACACCATTATGCTGCGGTCTTCCAGGTGGCATGAGCTACGAAACTATTCCACATTGTTTTAATTGAAGACCAAACTCGTAACTCAAATATTTGTCTCCGCGATCAGATCGTAGAAACTTTATTTTCTTGTCACGATGATTTTCCACTTCACTCTGAAATTCTTTGAACTTTTCAAATGTTTCAGACTTATGTTTCATCAAGTAGATATACCCATATCTGCTCAAATCATCTGTGAAGGTCAGAAAATAATGATACTTGTCGCGAGCCTTAATATTCATCGGACCACATACATCAGTATGTATGATTTCCAACAAATCTGTTGCTCGCTCCATTGTTCCGGAGAACGGAGTCTTAGTCATCTTGCCCATGAGGCATGGTTCGCAAGCACCAAGTGATTCATAATCAAGTGATTCCAAAATTCCATCAACATGGAGTTTCTTCATGCGCTTTACACCAATATGACCTAAACGGCAGTGCCACAAATAAGTTGCCCTATCATTATTAACTTTGCATCTTTTGGCTTCAATTTTATGAATATGTGTATTACGACGATCGAGATCCAACAAACCATTTCGTTTGTGTGTATAACCATAGAAGGTTTTATTCATGTAAACAGAACAACAATTGTTCTCTAACTTAAATGAATAACCGTATTGCAATAAACATGATCAAATCATATTCATGCTCAACGCAAACACCAAATAACACTTATTTAGGTTCAACACTAATCCCGAAAGTATAGGGAGTGTGCGATGATGATTATATCAATCTTGGAACTATTTCCAACACTCATCGTTACTTCACCCTTAACTAGTTTCTGTTCATTCTGCAACTCCCGTTTCGAGTTACTAATCTTAGCAACTAAACTAGTACCAAATACTGAGGGGTTGCTATGAACACTAGTAAAGTACACATCAATAACATGTATATCAAATATACTTATGTTCACTTTGCCATCCTTCTTATCCGCCAATCACTTGGGGTAGTATCGCTTCTAGTGACCAGTTCCTTTGCAGTAGAAGCACTTAGTCTCAGGCTTAGGACCTGACTTGGGCTTTTCACTTGAGCAGCAACTTGCTTGCCGTTCTTCTTGAAGTTCCCGTTCTTCCCGTTGCCCTTTTCTTGAAACTAGTGATCTTGTCAACCATCAGCACTTGATGTTTTTCTTTGATTTCTACCTTCGCCGATTTTAGCATCGCCAAGAGCTTGGGAATATTTTCCGTTATCCCTTGCATATTATAGTTCATCACGAAATTCTACTAACTTGGTGATGGTGACTAGAGAATTCTGTCAATCACTATCTTATCTGGAAGATTAACTCCCACTTGATTCAAGCGATTGTAGTACCCAGACAATCTGAGCACATGCTCACTAGTTGAGCGATTCTCCTCCATCTTTTAGCTATAGAACTTGTTGGAGACTTCATATATCTCAACTCGGGTATTTGCTTGAAATATTAACTTCAACTCCTGGAACATCTCATATGGTCCACGACGTTCAAAACGTCTTTGAAGTCCCGATTCTAAGCCATTAAGCATGGTGCACTAAACTATGAAGTAATCATCATATTGAGCTAGCCGAACGTTCATAACGTCTGCATCTGCTCCTGCAATAGGTCCGTCACCTAGCGGTGCATCAAGGACATAATTCTTCTGTGCAGCAATGAGCATAAACCTCAGATCACGGATCCAATCCGCAAAATTGCTACTAACATTTTTCAACACAATTTTCTCTAGGAACATATCAAAATAAACACAGGGAAGCAACAACGCGAGCTATTGATCTACAACATAGATAAATTAAAGTTCAATTAATCATATTACTTAAGAACTCCCACTTAGATAGACATCCCTCTAATCCTCTAAGTGATCACGTGATCCAAATCAACTAAACCATAACCGATCATCACGTGAAATGGAGTAGTTTTCAATGGTGAACATCACTATGTTGATCATATCTACTATATGATTCACGCTCGACCTTTCGGTCTCCGTGTTCCGAGGTCATATCTTATATGCATAGCTCGTCAAGTATAACCTGAGTATTTCGCGTGTGCAACTGTTTTGCACCCGTTGTATTTGAATGTAGAGCCTATCACACCCGATCATCACATGGTGTCTCAGCACGAAGAACTTTCGCAACGGTGCATACTCAGGGAGAACACTTCTTGATAATTAGTGAGAGATCCTCTTATAATGCTACCGTCAATCAAAGCAAGATAAGATGCATAAAAGATAAACATCACACGCAATGAATATAAGTGATATGATATGGCCATCATCATCTTGTTCTTGTGATCTCCATCTCCGCAGCACTGTCATGATCACCATCGTCACCGGCGCGACACCTTGATCTCCATCGTAGCATCGTTGTCGTCTCGCCAATCTTATGCTTCTACGACTATCGCTACCGCTTAGTGATAAAGTGAAGCATTACAGGGCGATTGCATTGCATACAATAAAGCGACAACCATACGGCTCCTGCCGGTTGCCGATAACTCGGTTACAAAACATGATCATCTCATACAATAAAATTTAGCATCATGTCTTGACCATATCACATCACAACATGCCCTGCAAAAACAAGTTAGACGTCCTCTACTTTGTTTGTTGCAAATTTTACATGGCTGCTATGGGCTGAAGCAAGAACCAATCTCACCTACGCATCAAAACCACAACGATACTTCGTCAAATAGACTCCGTTTTAACCTTCTCAAGGACCGGGCGTAGCCATACTCGGTTCAACTAAAGTTGGTGAGACAGTCTCCCGCAAGCCATCTGTGTGCAAAGCACGTCGAGGGAACCGGTCTCGCGTAAGCGTACGCGTAAGGTTGGTCCGGGTCGTCTCATACAACAATACCGCTGAACCAAAGTATGACATGCTAGTAGGCAGTATGACTTGTATCGTCCACAACTCACTTGTGTTCTACTCGTGCAAATAACATCAAACCATAAAATCCTAGGCTCGGATGCCACTGTTGGAGAACATAGTAATTTAAAAAATTTCCCTACGCACACGCAAGATCATGGTGATGCATAGCAACGAGAGGGAGAGTGTTGTCTATGTACCCTCATAGACCGAAAGCGGAAGCGTCATAACAACGCGGTTGATGTAGTTGTACGTCTTCACGATCCGACCGATCCAAGCACCGTTACTCCGACACCTCCGAGTTCTTGGCACACGTTCAGCTCGATGACGATCCCCGAGCTCCGATCCAGCAAAGCTTCGGGGAGGAGTTCCGTCAGCACGACAGCGTGGTGACGATCTTGATGTACTACCGGTGCAGGGCTTCGCCTAAGCACTGCAACGATATGACCGAGGTGGAATATGGTGGAGGGGGGAACCGCACACGGCTAAGGAACGATCACGAAGATCAACTTGTGTGTCCTTGGGGTGCCCCCTGCCCCCGTATATAAAGGAGCAAGGGAGGGAGGAGGCCGGCCCTAGGTTTGGGCGCGCCAGGGGAGTCCTACTCCCACCGGGAGTAGGATTCCACCTTTCCTAGTCCAACTAGGTCAAGGGGGGGGGGGAAAGAGGGGAAGAGGGGAAGGAAGGGAGAGAGGGGCCGCGCCCCAAACCCCTTGTCCAATTCGGACTGGGCTTGGGAGGGGCGCGCGCCACCTCCTGGTCCTTCCCACTAAGGCCCATCAAGGCCCATTGCTTCTTCCTCGTATTCCCGTAACTCCCCGGTACCTCCGAAAATACCCGAACCACTCAGAACCCTTCCGATGTCCGAATATAGTCGTCCAATATATCGATCTTTACGTCTCGACCATTTCGAGACTCCTCGTCATGTCCCCGATCCCATCCGGGACTCCGAACTCCTTTGGTACATCAAAACTCATAAACTCATTATATAACTGTCATTGAAACCTTAAGCGTGCGGACCCTACGGTTCGAGAACAATGTAGACATGACCGAGACACGTCTCCGGTCAATAACCAATAGCGGGACCTGGATGCCCATATTGGCTCCTACATATTCTACGAAGATCTTTATCGGTCAGACCGCATAACAACATACGTTGTTCCCTTTGTCATCGGTATGTTACTTACCCGAGATTCGATCGTCGGTATCCAATACCTAGTTCAATCTCGTTACCGGTAAGTCTCTTTACTCGTTCCGTAATACATCATCTCACAACTAACACATTAGTTGAAATGCTTGCAAGGCTTATGTGATGAGCATTACCGAGAGGGCCCAGAGATACCTCTCCGACAATCGGAGTGACAAATTCTAATCTCGAAATACGCCAACCCAACATCTACCTTTGGAGACACCTGTAGTACTCCTTTATAATCACCCAGTTACGTTGTGACGTTTGGTAGTACCCAAAGTGTTCCTCCGGTAAACGGGAGTTGCATAATCTCATAGTCAAAGGAACATGTATAAGTCATGAAGAAAGCACTAGCAACATACTAAACGATCGGGTGCTAAGCTAATATAATGGGTCATGTCAATCAGATCATTCAACTAATGATGTGATCCCGTTAATCAAATAACAACTCTTTGTTCATGGTTAGGAAACATAACCATCTTTGATTAACGAGCTAGTCAAGTAGAGGCATACTAGTGACACTCTGTTTGTTTATGTATTCACACATGTATCATGTTTCCGGTTAATACAATTCTAGCATGAATAATAAACATTTATCATGATATAAGGAAATAAATAATAACTTTATTATTGCCTCTAGGGCATATTTCCTTCACTCCCGAGCCCGCTCCTCCGCCACTTCTCGCCGTCGGTCAGCTTCCTGGGCCTCCTCAGCAGCCTGGGATCGGGCCACCCGGGAGGCCTCCAGTGACGCCTTCGCCTCTTCATCATCAAGGTCGCGCTGATGGCGCGCGAGGGCGATCGCGGCCTCCAGCTCGCGCCTGCCTGCGGCCAGACGAAGACCCTTGGCCTCCAGGCGCGCGTCTTCGTCGGCGAGCTCCTCCCCGAGAAGGTCCACCGCGTCAGTCATCCTTCGAAGAAACCCTTGGCGGCGAGCGCGACGCTCCCGGGCGCTCTCGAGCACGTCTTCCACGCCACCATCTGCCCCAAGCAAGTGCCGGGGGCCACGGATCATCGTTCCCCCTCCGGGCAGGGGGCTGGGGGCTGGCGCCCTCGCGACGGTCGGGCGCGCCGCGCCAGAATCCCGGCCTGGAGCCAGCTCGTCTCCAGATGAAGGGCGCGGGGGGCGCCTCAGCCAATCGCAGTCCACGACCAGACGAGAAGCCCACGGCAGACTGGCTATGCTACGGGAGGGCCCGCGAAGGAAGATCTCAGGGAGTGAAGGGCAGGAGCGCGCCTCGGGACGGTCCGCCCCTTCGACCGCCCTCACCACAAGAGCAGTGCTGCTCGGGGCATTAGGGGGCGGTGGAGGAGGCGAAGCCAAAGGAGGCGGCACCTCAGCTGCTTCTGCAAGCTCAGCCGAAAGGGGCCTGCGGAGCAAGGGTCAGTAAAAGCAACAAGAGGGTCAGAGGCTGGAAAAGGAGAAAACTTACTCATCGGTGGCGAAGTACTTCCTACGCTTCAGCAGGCGACAAGGGAAGTCTTCACCCAGGGCCTCCCTTTTCCTCCGGAGGACCTCAAAGTCCACGCGGAAACGACCCAAGATAAGAGCGCAGGGATCAACCTGCAACGAAGACAGAGTGTCGAGGCGATCCGCCTCCAGGACGCCTGCCTGACGCGTGCTGCCAATCACCTCGCCAGAAGTCATGCATGGGGCCTCGGGGGCCTCAGCCCCAGGCGCCAGGGGTGGCTGCTGGCCACCCTCAGCCTCAGCGGCATGGGCCCCGGGAGCCGCTCCTTCGGGAGCATCGCCCGGTGCTGCCACCTCATCAGGAGCCCCCTCGGCCTCTGGCGCCTCATGCCTCCCCGCTCCACCACTTGAGGAAGAGTCGCCTTGGCCGACTGCAAGGGCAGTCACCATCACTGGGTTCTCGCGAGGCCCCTAGAGGCCAGAAGGGCGCAGCCCCCACTCATCAAAGACAGGCATCTACTTCACAAAGTCATCCTTGTTCCTGCAAAGGTACAGCAGGGCCGCTCCCCGCTGGACGCTGCATGGATTGGGGTCACCAGTCAAGACCAAGAGCACCGTCCTCAGCACTTCAGGCGTCAAATCCTCTTCCTGGAGCCTCATATGATCACCACGCCCACTAAAGGACCACATTCAACGGGAGTGGCGCTGGATAGGAGCAATACGACGTAAAAGGAACTCCTTCACCACCTTGGGCGCAGTCACGCCGTTCGATTTCAAGAACGTGAAGCGACGCCAGACGAAGGCGAGCCGGGGGCTCTCGAGCGTCTCCTGGCCCCAGCCTGAATTGGGGACAGCAGGCGAGGTTGGCTTCGACAGCAGGGGGCTGGGCACCCCAACGTCCACATACAGCCACCGCTCGCGGAACCCAGCCAAAGGCGAAGGGAGCCTGAAGTCAATCCCAGAGGCCGATGTCTCGGGCGCGGCGACAAAGCTTACGCACGCCGAGCACTGGGTAGAGTCGACGAGGCGCAGGGAGAAGAAGAGGCGCAGCGAGACAACCGACGGAGCGATACCCATCATTGCTTCGCGAACAAAAGCAAAGACAGAGAGAAGGGCGATGGATTCGGGACCCAGATGCATCATATGGATTTGGTAATGGGAAAGCATGACCCTGAAGATATCAAAGAAGGGGGGACCAGACCCGCCCACAGGGCATCAGCGAAGTAATGGACCTCGGTGATTATCCTATCAGTGGGGAAGTGAGACGTGGGCCAGGCCGTCATCCTCCCGTACTCGTTGAAGGTAGTAGCCAGAGCCGAGCTGACCTTGCCCAGGCACTCTCGATTTAGTATGATCGACCGGCCGACGGCGGGGGCCACCGATGGCGGCGGGCGAGACGGAGGCATAGGTTTCTTCCCTCTCTCCTTCTTCGTCGGAGCCATGGCGACGGGAAGGAGGGGGAAGATTCGAGACCGGATTGGGGGCAGGAGCTGGAGTTCGAAGGGAAGAAGAACAGAGGACGCTCGAGCAACAGGAAGGGAAGCGGCTGTGTGCAACTACGAGCCGCCTAGCAGGGCGCAAGATAAGGGGGCGTGGGGGAACAGTGCCGCCCACGTCCAATCAACCGCCACGCGGCGCCCGAGGCCACAGGCTGTTAGGGCCTGCGGCGCTTCGCCCTTGCCCTTCCGCCTTCCTGCACAGCCAAGTCCGGGCGCGCCTTGGGCCCGGGGGCTACTGTCGGCGTTCTGTGAACGGGTGTCCCCATACTTGCCTGCTTGCGGCCTGCGGCGTGACTCAAAGGAGGCCCAGCACGACCCATCTTCATCAACACAAGACCCAAGACCCTCGCGAGGGGCCAAGCCTCGCGGGGCGGACGACGCAGAGCTTCCTCAGGCGCGGCCTCATCAGGCTGGCTCACGAGGAGGCGGAGAGATCAAGGCGGGGTACCTCACGAGGTGCCCATGACGTAAGCCATGACGACCACGGGCGCCAGCCCGCACAGTGTCCTCCTTTCCGCTTTGGTGCAAAGGGGGCAAGCGCAGGCGAGAGGATCAAGCAAAGGCATCCATTTCGGTGCAACGAGACCAAGACCAGCTCCGCGACAAGGAGGAAGTCATTGTGGAGCCCAAGCCAGCGTCATCATCAGAGCCTTTGGCAGGCGAGGACCTACTTTAGTCAGGATAAGTGCACCAGATGTTCCCCTTCAAAATGGCCAACTGTTGGCGCCCTTCCCGCTCAATATTTGGGAAGAGGCACAGGGCCTTCGCCTATAAATAGGACTAGCCACCCCCAGGATAGAGGCATCGACGAATCGACCGGCAATCAGACAGAAAGAGAGAGACAAGGGCGACTGAACCCCTCTAGCAGTTCATCGCCCCGGCCAAGAACAGACCCTCGCGAGGTTGTTCTTTCTTGTATTGTTCATCATCAGCCCAAGAGGCAATCCACCACACCACCACACTGGAGTAGGGTATTACACCACATCGGTGGCCCGAACCAGTATAAACCTTGTGTCTCTTGTGTTGTTCTTTCAGTAGTTTAGATCTTTGCGAGACGAAGAGGTAGAGAGCGTAATCTCCGCGCGCACCCCAGAGTTCGAACCTTAAGGGTCTGCCGGAACCCGAAATCCGACAGTGTCGAACCCGCCATCGGACCCTCCTCCGACAGCGACTCGTCGGCCACGTCCTCGACGAGCGGAGCTCCGGTGTCGGCGCCGCTGGCCTCCCCAGTGGCTGCCACCCACAGGGTGAGCTGCTCCTCCTCCGCGGCCGCGGCGACCTCGTCTTCCACGCCCCCGGCGCTGCCGGCCTCCAGGGCAAGCTGTGCCTCCCTCGCCCTGGCGGCGATGTAGTCCAGCTCTTCTTGTGTGGGGTCCTTGACGAGCCGCCGCTCGGCGTCAGCATTGACGTACACCTCGATCAAGGTCTCGAAGAATTGCTGCACCTCCGCGGCCGATGGCTCCCTCCAGCTCGGAACGGGGCCGTGCGCGTTGCTGTCCGGCATCATGGCGATGATCTCGGACTGCCGCGAGTTGTTGCACAGCGGGACCACCCCCGCTGGCAACTTGAAGAGCGGCCCCTTGATGGCCTTGCCAGCCTTTACGACGACCCTTGCGGCCTTGCCGGTCAGCTCGACCTCGCCGTCGCGATCCACTTCCAGCTGGAAGAGTCGCTAGCAAAAGTGGGCATGCCCCATCACCGTGAAGTTGTGGTCAAGGCTGGGGTGGAGCCGTGAAAAGCAAAGCCGGCCTCCCCTTATTATGCAACGGGGCGATCCGGCGGCGAAGGAAATCCGCCCCGATCATCTCGAGGGTGAGCCCTGCCCGGGTCAGCCGGAGAATCCTGTTGGTGGCGACAGCGTGCCTCCCGTCGGCGGCGTCGACATCGCCCCAATCATTGCCGCGGGTCGGTGGCGCTCGGCGGACCTTGCAAAATTCTGGTGGGTCTTCATCTTCAATCCAGCACCACCGGTCGCGGCATTCGTCCCACCTCTCCCTCATGGCACCATCCGGGTATGCCTCCTTGGATCTTGGGATCCAGATGACGCAACCCGCGACGGCACCTCCCGTTTGGATTCGAGGATAAAAGTAATGGCGAAAGAGCGCCGTGTTGGGCTGCACCCCGACAAAGCCCTCGCAAAGATGCGCAAAGCAAGCCATGCACGCCACCGCATTCGGAGTGAAATCCAAGAGGTGAAAACCGAAGGTGTGCATGATGTCGCAGAAGAAATTGGAGAAAGGAGGGCATAGCCCGCAAGAAAAATAGTCAACAAAGAAGGGATACCGATTTGGGGCAGGATCGGCGCAGGCGGCAGGAATGACGTGCATCGCCGGGTGCCCCGAGTTCTCTCCTCCCGTCTTCACTCCCCATAGGGGCTTGAAGGCGGCCCGGAGCTCGTGAACGTCGACCGTCAAGGGGAAGAAGAAGGCAGACCTCGTCTTGTCCCCCGACAGCGCGCTCTCCGGTGGCTCCACGGTCCCAGAGCCCTTGGCCACCCCCTTGCCCTTGGCGGATTTGGGCGCCATGGCGGTCAAAGAGTCCCGAGGGTCGAGGAAGGGAGGGGTGGCGAAGCCGCGGTGACGGGCGGCGGCGAAAGCTTGCAAGAGAAGGAAGAAAGGGAGCGACGACTCTGAGATTGGAAAAGGCACGGAAGAAGGGTGGAAAGTGAGCAGCGCGCCCGCGGTTATTCCTTCTTATGGGGGAGAACGCGGGCCGCCTCCTTTCACATTAACTGTGATGTGACACATGCCCGCGGGGAGCAACCCCACGCATGCCGCCCACGTCACACACGCCTCCCCACGCTGCGCCACGCGCGGGAAGCGTGGGAGGCGCAGCGCGCGAAAAACTTACCGCGGTAAAAACCGCCCCGCCTGCCAGCGCACCGTTTCTGTGCCTAGCCCAACAACGCGTTGCGCTTATGTGTGGCCCAGGCCCGGGGGCTCCTGTCGGTGTACAAAGAGGGGGGCACGCTTTTTGTACCCCTATAACTGTGCACGGGCGGTCTGAGCCACGGGCGCCGCCACGCTGAGCACGACAAGGGAGGTAAGCCAAGGTAAGACCGAAACTAAGGAGCAGCGGAACGACGCCAAGACCAAGACAACAAAGAGCGAAGGGGGCGAAGCAGGCCCCCCCGGCAAGATCCTTGCCGGAGGGCGGTTTTTACAAACCCGGCAAGACCCTTGCTGAGGCAGCTCACCCCGCACCTACGGAGCGGGTCACCCTTGAGTCCACTGCCCCCATGGGGCAAGGATTCGGGAGGCATCCCCGTGGTGGAATGCAGATCTTTGTGGAGACATTCAAGACCATATGCACACTTTAGAAGACGATGATCCTTGGCGGGATCCCAGCCAAGGAGGACCACACGGCCCCCGACAAGAGCCTTGCTGGGGATGACAGCAGGCGCCACGGCAAAACCCTTGCCGGGGCCGCGGCAAGGCCCATGCCACGAACACCCGTGGGGCCACCACCAGGCCTGCGCCAGTCGCGCCTCCACCACTGCTCGCATGCACCTGCCAACCCAACCAGCTGGGCAGGCACCTGCGTGGCGGCATGCAAATCCCCGTGGAGATCCACCGCTGCGCCATTTCAGCTGTCTGGCCGTCTACATGGCGTCGTGAGCACTGCTGGACAGGGCGCGTGTCGACGCGAGAAGGAGCGGCGGCGGACAAGACAGGGCTCCCCCTCGCCCCCGATAAAGCAAGGACACCTTAGCAAGGCGTATTAAATGCGCCTTGTCATGTAATGCGAGGGATAACCTTGCGTCACTGTACCCTTTCCACCTCTTGTGTGCCACTATGGCAACCCCTTTCTCTATAAAAGGAGGCCTCAGCCGACCAGGAGGAGGATTCGGCTTTTTGGAGCTCTCGACGCCCCATAGCTAGCTCGAGAACACAGAGATACAATCCACCAAAGCAGGAGTAGGGTTTTACGCATCCCTGCGGCCCGAACCTGGGTAAAGGAACCGCGTGCTATCTGTTTGATCCGCTCTTTTCACAGCCCCGCGCCCGCAACCGTAGTAGGGATTCTTGTGATCCCATAGGTGTCGTTCCCACCGACAACAAGGGGCAATATAAAGTGACGTTCTTTCGCATTGAAATTTTGTGCATCCAACCATAAAAGCGCATGGCAACCTCTGCTTCCCTCTGCGAAGGGCCTATCTTTTATTATTATCCTCTACCTTATGCAAGAGTCACGGTGATCTTCACCTTTCCTTTTTCATTTTATCCTTTGGCAAGCCCAGCATGTTGGAAAGAACATGATATATATATATATATATATATATCTAATTGGATGTAGGGGAGCATGAATTATTATTGTTGACATTACCCTTGAGGTAAAAGGTTGTGGGGAAAAACCATAAGCCCCTATCTTTCTCTGTGTCCGATTAAAAGTTCATAACCACAAGTATTGCATGAGTGTTAGCAATTATGAAGGACTAAATGATAGTTGAGTATGTTGACTTGCTTTTTAGCTCTGACATAGACTCTTTCCGATGTTATGATAAATTACAATTGCTTCAATAACTGAGGTTATAGTCTGTTGGTTCTAAATAAGGTATCTGATTTATACTTTTGCGTTGTGAAAAGATCATCACTTGAACATAAGTAATCGTATGACAAAATCTATATGTGTTGCTGCTATGAGAATAATCATGATGCCTTCATGTCCGTATTTTATTTTTATCGATGCCTCTACCTCTAAACATGAGGACATATTTATTGTTATCGGCTTTTCGCTTGAGGACAAGCGAGGTCTAAGCTTGGGGGAGTTGATACGTCCATTTTGCATCATGCTTTTATATCGATATTTATTGCATTATGGGTTGTTATTTCATGTTATGTCACAATACTTATGGCTATTCTCTCTTATTTTACAAGGTTTACATGAAGAGGGAGAATGCCGGCAGCTGGAATTCTGGGCTAGAAAAGGAGCAAATATTAGAGACCTATTGTGCGCAACTCCAAAAGTCCTGAAACTCCACGGAATATCTTAAAATAAATAAGGAAAAATCCTCGCCAAAGATGAAGGCCAGGGGGCCCGCCCCCTACCTCATGGGCCCCCTGGTGGGTCTCTGATGCTCATCTTCTGCTATATGAAGTCTTTCGATGAGAAAAAAATTGACAGCAACCTTTCGGGACGAGACTCCGCCGCCAAGAGGCGGAACCTTGGCGGAACCAATCTAGAGCTCCGGCAGAGCTGTTCTGCCGGGGATACTTCCCTCCGGGAGGGGGAAATCATCACCAACGCTCCTCTCATTGGGAGAGGGAAATCTCCATCAACATATTCACCAGCACCATCTCATCTCCAAACCCTAGTTCATCTCTTATATCCAATTCTTGTCTCCAAGTCCGGGATTGGTGATAGTAGGTTGCTAGTAGTGTTGATTACTCCTTGTAGTTGATGCTAGTTGGTTTATTTGGTGGATGATCATATCTTCAGATCCTTTATGCATATTATTACCTCTCTGATTATGAACATGAATATGCTTTGTGAGTAGTTACGTTTGTTCCTGAGGACATGGGAGAAGTCTCGCTATTAGTAGTCATGTGAATTTGGTATTCGTTCGATATTTTGATGAGATGTATGTTGTCTAGCCTCTAGTGGTGTTATGTGAACGTCAACTACATAACACTTCACCATTATTTGGGCATAGAGGAAGGCATTGGGAAGTAATAAGTAGATGATGGGTTGCTAGAGTGACAGAAGCTTAAACCCTAGTTTATGCGTTGCTTCGTAAGGGGCTGATTTGGATCCACATGTTTCATGCTATGGTTAGGTTTACCATAATACTTTTGTTATAGTTGCGGATGCTTGCAATAGAGGTTAATCATAAGTGGGATGCTTGTTCAAGTAAGAACAACACCCAAGCACCGGTCCACCCACATATCAAATTATCATAGTACCGAACGCGAATCATATGAACGTGATGAAAACTAGCTTGACGATATTCCCATGTGTCCTCGGGAGCGCTTTTCCTATTATAAGAGTTTGTTCCGGCTTGTCCTTTGCTACAAAAAGGATTGGGCCACCTTGCTGCACTTTATTTACTTTTGTTACTTTTTGCTCGTTACAATTTATCTTATCACAAAACTATCTGTTACCACTTATTTCAGTACTTGCAGAGAATACCTTGCTGAAAACCGCTTATCATTTCCTTCTGCTCCTCGTTGGGTTCGACACTCTTACTTATCGAAAGGACTACGATTGATCCCCTATACTTGTGGGTCATCACCAAGGAAAGCCACTTCGTGGCGGTCAAGCGAATCTTTCGATATTTGGCTCATACCCCAAACTTTGGCTTATGGTACCCAAGAGGAGCAAACTTCAAGCTTGTAGGGTATTCGGACTCCGATTGGGCGGGAGACAAAGTGGATAGGAAGTCCACTTCCGGAGGGTGCCAATTCCTTGGTTGCTCTTTGGTAAGTTGGTCTTCCAAAAAGCAAAGTTGTGTGTCTCTCTCGTCCACCGAAGCGGAGTATGTGGCGGCCGGTAGTTGTTGTCCACAACTCTTATGGATGAGGTAAACTCTAAAGGATTACGGTGTCATTTGTGACAAAGTGCCTCTTTGGTGTGACAATGAAAGTGCCATCAAGATTTCTCTCAACCCGGTGCAACACTTCAAGACGAAGCATATTGAGATTCGGTATCACTTCATATGGGATCACATTAGGCGAGGGGAGATCGAGCTCAACTGCGTCAACACTCATGATAACCTTGCAGATATCTTCACGAAGCCTTTGGATGAAGCAAGATTTCGCGAGTTAAGGCATGAGCTAAATATCATCGATTCGAGCAATGTTGCTTGAACCCTTGCACACACCACCATCCTCAACTTGTTTTCTTGTTTAGATGTAGGCATGGACATAGGGGGAGTGTTGTTCTCTCAGTGAACTCTTCCTCCCCCATTATGCATACATTGGGGCTCTCTTTCACATTCGCCATTTTTGATGGTACCCGTGTTTCAAACACGAGGTTTGGTCATGGGCCCAAGGATAATTCTTTGCGGTGCCATACCAATTGACTCAAACATAGGTGGCTCCGGCCACCGCCCTCTCTTGAGAGAGGTTGGAGTTTGCTCTGAGTTCTTGTGTTGTCGTTTCTTTTCATTTTTTATTTGTCCGGGGTGTTGAGGTCTCCAAGGTTGTTGTTTCTCTTGCTTTGTTCTTTTTGACCCTGGTTTGTGCATTGGTGGCCGGGCGGTACAACCGGGGTCATGGGTGGTTCTATCGCTGGTATCTGGTTGTGCTGTCCCAGTAGGTTTCCATTCAGTGCTTGGGCGGTTTCACCGCTCAACCCCATGGTTACCGACGTCCGGTACTACCGGCTGATTCCGGGCGGTACTACGGGTGCCTTCCAGGCAACGGAAGTACCGCCCGCAACCACCCGCCTGTACCTGACTAGCGGTACAACCGCTCCTCGGAGCGGTTCTACCTCTGCGTGTCTATGGGCCTATATATATCCGACGGGGGTGAAGGGTTTTCCTTTTTCCCTTCGTCCCCGTTCTTCTTTTCTTCGCCCTAGCCGCCGACCACCACTGCCCCTGCCCCGGAGTGCGTCTCGCGCTTCGGATCCATGGGCACTCTGTGGATTCTCTCCGTGGAGGCCTCCCGATCTCTTCCCATGGATGGTGGTAATGCCCCTTGTTCTTCGTTCCTTGTTCTAGGGTTCTTCCTTTGTCTAGGGAATTACTTGACATTCCGAGATTAGTGTTCGATCTATTGGTTGGGAGAGATCTTTGCTTTCCTCCTATCTAGTTTGCAGTACTTAGAAATCGGAATATTACTTGTGTGATTCGTATATCTTGGTTAGATCTATCTCCCCCTAGTAGTACCACTGTCAGCGGTTCTACCGCCTCTACGGGCGGTACAACCGCTGGAGCGGTACTACCGGTGGGAGATCCGGTACAACCAAAATATACGAACCACACAACACTTTTCTGTCTTCTCTGCTGTTGCAACCTTTTTTTCTCTGCTAGTGTGTGCTTTCCTCTCATCCCTGCTAGGTTTCGTGTGTTCTCTTCGTGTGTGTGTTCAGGTGGCTCTAGTTCTCGCTCTGCTCCTCGCAAGATCGAGAAGAAGGCTCAGAGGACCTTGCGCCTGGCTGCGTCTGATGACGAAGAAGAGGTTGTGATTCCCACCAAGCCCACTCGCCGTGAAAAGTCTGCCGCTGCAAAGCAACGTGTGGTAATGCCGTTGCACCGTTGGAAAGCCAAGGATTGTGAAGCCTTCTGCTCAAAGAATCCTTATGAGGTTACCATTGCTCCTCGTTGGACCACCGTTCAGTTCCGGAATGAGATGCAAGTGCGGATTGTTCATGAACTCTTTGAGCACAACAAGAACAGGTATGCCAAGGAGTGGACCATCGATCTTGACCATTGGAGGAACAACTTGGAGTATTTTGGTGAGGCTTTGGCTCTCTGTGAGGAGTTTGATCTTGTCAAGCTCATGTCAGTCAACTATGACTTTGATGTTCAACTCATCCATCAGTTCTATGCCACGGTTCACTTTGGAGAAGATGACGCACGCACTCTCACTTTCATGTGTCGTGATGAGCTCTTTCAAGTTCCCTGGAGGGATTTTTGCAATGCTATTGGGTATGATGATACCGGTCTAGAAGGATGGGGTGGCATTCGCCCTCATGATCATCCTGAGTCCATGCCTAAGGAGAATCTTGCCCCTCTGTACATTCGGGGTCATGGTATTATTGGAGAATCTAAGGATTTGGTGAAGGTCTATGACATCTTGCATCGCGTGTTTCACAATGTGCTTCTGCCCAAGGTGGGAAATCAAGATGAAATCCATGGCTATCTTGTTGACTTGATGGTTGCAATGAAGACCAAGGTGGGCTCTGGGGAAACATTTGATGTGCCCAACTGGCTGTGGCACGAGATGTACAACATGGTCATCTACAGGAAGGTCCCCATTTATGCTCCGTTTGTCATGTGTTTTCTGAACTCAGTATGGAAGGTTCGCCGTCCTGGAGAGGCTCTCTCCTCTCCTGATAATCTCACTGTTCATGAAGTCAAGCTCCTTAAGAAGAATAAGCACGCCGAGCCTCATTTCCCTGCCAATGCTCCTGAGGATGTCTATGCCACTTCTGACGATGAGGACTTTGAGATGGAGCCAAGGGCCAAGCCCTCGTGGGTGGACAAGCTCACTGCCAAGGGGAAGAAGACTTTCTGCCTCCAGTCTGACATCCAGAAGAGGATGTATGAGGACCATGTCAATGAGAAGCATGCCCGGCATCGTCAAATTGCAATGATGAAGCATCTCAACATGCCGGTTCAGAGTGGCTCTGAGAAGAGCATCACACCGGAGGAGCATTGGATATCTTCCCACAGCACCTGGACTGATGATGATGAAGCTCCTCCCCAGCCATCCACCTCCTTTGCTGCCACTGATGATATTAGGGAGGACTCCGGTCAGGACGATGATGGCGAGTCTGATGATGATGCAGATCCAGATGCTACCGAGGAGTCAGAGGAGGACGACTGAGCTCTGGGGCGCTAGCTTCGCTCTTTTTCTTTTTGGTGTCTTGATGCCAAATGGGGAGAGAGTTTTATAGGACTCGGGATTTTCATGGGCTTTGTGTGGTTTTCCCTTGTGTCTCTTTAGTGTTGAACTTTGTTCGTGGTCTTGCTTCGTTTCTCGACTTGCTTGGTGTGAGACTTGTGCTTCTTCTGTTATCTTATTTTCAGTATGTTGGTTATTGTCGGTATTATTGCTCTATATCCGTTATATTGTCTACCTTCATAGTATGTGATTATAGTGGCGAGTCTATAAAATCTAGGGGGAGTCTCGCCCTTAAAGTGTGCCCATGCTCTCTAACAGCTAGTTCAAATTGGGGCACACATCTAGGGGGACCTCCGACTAGATTTTATAGACTTCTCTCTTGCAAATCGTTTTGTTGTGATCATCCGCCAAAAAGGGGGAGATTGAAAGGGCATTTCCCTACTTTATGTTTTGGATGATGATGACAACCCTTTCTTGGTCTAATCTTGTGCTAAATGTTTCAGGTTCTTGGTGCTTAGGCCTACATCGGATAGCTTTTCTCTCTCGTAGGAAAACATCGAAGACGGAGTCCTCTACGCTTTTTATATCTTTGGTCGTAGGGAACCCGTACTATCAAGAGGGAATCCACATTGTAAAGAGTTGGGGGAATTTGTTCACGTACACCTTCCTCACCCCTCTCTTGTCTTCCTCAGGTGTGAGAGAGAGCGTTCCCCTTTTTCTTCTGACTGCTTGCTATGGCTTCCCAGCGGTTGTACCGCTCGCCCGAGCGGTTGTACCGCTGACTCTTGGCGCCTACATGTCTTGATCGAGCGGTGGTACCGCTGCCTCCGGGCGGTGGTACCGCCACCAGGCTCAGCAAAGACCTGCGGCGGTGGTTCCGGCCATGCACCGCCCAAGTACCGGTCAAGTTTCTGTTTTGATGCGGTTCTCGGGCGGTGGTGGCCCGGTTGGTCCGGTTGTTCCTCGTTGACCGGTACCACCGGTGGTCTGAGTGGTTCTTCTGCTCAGAACTTAGCCGCCCAAGCGCTCAAGGCCATGCGGTTGCACCGGTCCTGCACCGCCCAACTACCGCCCTCAGGGGTGACTCCTTTCTGTTTCAGTGCGGTAGTTGAGCGATGGCTGGGAGGTTGGTCCGGTTCTTCACTAAACCGGTACTACCGCCTGGTGGCCCAGTTGTACCGCCTTGTAGGGTTCTGCCGATACACCGTGAGTCCCGGTTGTACCGGGACAAGGACCGGTTGTACCGATGCAGTGCCGAAAACGCAGTAACGGTTGGATTTTCTAGGGTTGCTATATAAGGTGGTTTCTTCCACCTACCACTCTCACCTCTTACCTCTCTCACTCCACCATTAATTCTCTCAAGCTCTCTTTGCCCGATCTCTCTCTCTAGCCACTCAAACTTGTCGATTTGCTAGGGATTGAAGGAGGAGACCTAGATCTACACTTCCACCAAAGGATATTTGCTTCCCCCATACTTTCTTGTGTGGATTTTGTTACTCTTGGGTGTTTGAGCACCCTAGACGGTCCAGGTCACCTCGGAGCCATATTCCATTATGGTGAAGCTTCGTGGTTTCGTTGGGAGCCTCCAATTAAGTTGTGGAGAGAGCCCCAACCTTGTTTGTAAAGGTCCGGTTGCCGCCTCCAAGGGCAACAATAGTGGAATCACGGCATCTCGCATTTTGTGAAGGAGTGAGGAGAATACGGTGGCCCTAGTGGCTTCTTGGGGAGCATTGTGCCTCCACACCGCTCCAAGGGAGACGTACTTCCTCTCAAAGGAAGGAACTTCGATAACACATCCTTGTCTCCACCGGCTCCACTCTTGGTTATCTCGTGCCTTTACTTGTGCAAGCTTATTTGTGCTATATCTCTTGCTTGCTTGTGTGCTTATCATTGTTGCATCATATAGGTTGCTCACTTAGTTGCACATCTAGACAACCTACTTTGATACAAAGTTTAAATTGTTAAAGAAAAGCTAAAAATTGTTAGTTGCCTATTCACCCCCGTCTAGTCAACTATATCGATCCTTTCAAAAGTAGAGGACGTCTAACTTGTTTTTGCAGGGCATTTTGTGATGTGATATGGTCAAGACATGATGCTATATTTTATTGTATGAGATGATCATGTTTTGTAACGGAGTTATCGACAACTGGCAGGAGCCATATGGTTGTCGCTTTATTGTATGCAATGCAATCGCCCTGTAATTGCTTTACTTTATCACTAAGCGGTAGCGATAGTCGTAGAAGCAATAGTTGGCGAGACGACAATGATGCTACGATGGAGATCAAGGTGTCGCGCCGGTGACGATGGTGATCATGACGGTGCTTTGGAGATGGAGATCACTGGCACAAGATGATGATGGCCATATCATATCACTTATATTGATTGCATGTGATGTTTATCCTTTATGCATCTTATTCTGCTTTGATTGACGGTAGCATTATAAGATGATCTCTCACAAAATTTCAAGGTATAAGTGTTCTCCCTGAGTATGCACCGTTGCGAAAGTTCGTTGTGCCGAGACACGACGTGATGATCGGGTGTGATAAGCTCTACGTTCAAATACAACGGGTGCAAGCCAGTTTTGCACACGCAGAATACTCGGGTTAAACTTGACGAGCCTAGCATATGCAGATATGGCCTCTGTCGTGGAATTGTCACGGCAGATGTCCCAGCGAAAGGACTTAGTCGTGGAGCCATCGCAACTAGGAAGCAAGAAGGGGTTAATCGGGACAAACACTAGTAGAAAAAGGGTCTAATGTGATACACATTAGTGTGGGTTTGAAGTTGGCCCGGTACTAAAGGCACCATATGCATTAGTACTGGTTCGTGTTGAGCCTTTAGTACCGGTTCATGCCACGAACCGGTGCTAAAGGGGTAGTGGCAGGCTGGCGTCAGGCCGGGACCCCACGAGCCCCTTTAGTACCGGTTTGTGACACAAACCGGTACTAAAGATCTAACCTATAGTACTGGTTCGTGCCACGAACCCACACTAAAGGGGACAAGCCTTTAGTGTGGGTTCGTGCCACGAACCCACACTAAAGGGGGCAAGCCTTTAGTGTGGGTTCGTGCCACGAACCCACACTAAAGGGGGCAATTTTCAAACTCTACCCCCCCCCTGTATCGCCTTTTCAGTTTTGCAAAAAAACCAAAAGAAAAATAAAAAACTTCAAAAATTAAAATCCTTCGAGAAGTAGTTATGTTACTACATCTAGTAGTTAGGGAAATTTAAAAATATAAATTTGGACATGTTTTGCAAAAAAGTGTAATGAAAACATAAAACGGCTATAACTTTTGCATACGATGTCGGAAAAAAATGTATAATATATCAAAATGTAGGGAATTAAAATCCGCATCCGATTTCAACCCGGGGAACCCCGTTAAAGATTTTTAGAATCCTCAAATTCACAAAGGAAAAAAGTTATGCTCAAATTTTAGTTTTTTTGAATTTTGGTCAAACTGTGGTCAAACTACTTATTCAATAAATATTAGTGTTACTAAATAATTATTCAATAATATTAGAGTTAATAAATAATTAGTTTAGTTTATTTTTGAATTTTGGTCAAATCTGGTCAAACTGTGGTCAAACTATGGTCAAACTACTTATTCGAGAAATATTAGTGTTACTAAATAATTATTGTATTTTAAAATAATAGTTTCAAGCTCAAACAGTGATACTTGTGACTTTGTACTCGAGCTAAACTCTTGAGGGTTAATAGGATTGACAGCTTACTATTGTCAGGAAAAAAACAAGTGCTGACTTGGAGACTAGGAGGAATAGAACTCGGAAGTTAAGCGTGCTCAGGCTGGAGTAGTGAGAGGATGGGTGACCGACCGGGAAGTTAGATGATTTGGAATTAGTGGTGTACACTTGACAAGTTATGAGGGGTGAATAGAGGCTAGATCGTCAAATAATTCAAAAAACTAAAATTCGAAAAAAAAACAAAAAATCAAAAAATTGAAAAAAAAAATCGAAAAAAAATCCTTTAGTACCGGTTGGTGTTACCAACCGGTACTAAAGGCGTCGGTGTACAAAAAGGGGGGTACACTTTTTGTACCCCTATAACTGTGCACGGGTAGTCTAAGTCACGGGCACCGCCGCACTGAGCACGGCAAGGGAGGTGTCGGTGTCAAAACCGGCGGATCTCGGGTAGGGGGTCCCGATCTGTGCGTCAAGGTCGGATGGTAACAGGAGACAAGGGACACTTTATTTTACCCAGGTTCGGGCCCTCTCGATGGAGGTAAAACCCTACTCCTGCTAGATTAATATTGATGATATGGGTAGTACAAGAGTAGATCTACCACGAGATCAAGGAGGCTAAACCCTAGAAGCTAGCCTATGGGTATGATGATGGTTATGATGTGTTCGTCCTACGGACTACAACCCTCCGGTTTATATAGGCACCTGATAGGGTTAGGGTTACACAGAGTCGGTTACATTGGTAGGAGATCTTGAATATCCGCACGCCTAGCTTGCCTTCCACGCCAAGGAAAGAACCTTCCGGACACGGGACGAAGTCTTCAATCTTGTATCTTCATAGTCCTGGAGTCCGACTGAAGATATAGTTCGGCTATCCGAACACCCCCTAATCCAGGACTCCCTCAGTAGCCCCCGAAACAGGCTTAAATGACGTCGAGTCCAGCGCGCAAATTTGTCTTCGGCATTGCAAGGCGGGTTCCCCCTCCGAATCTTGTGTACCTGTATGAATAATGTCCGTAGCGCTCATCGGTCTCGGTGCCCAATAATTGCCGTCTTCCACGTGTTGAACGAATGCGAAAAAGCCCGGGGGTGTTCTTATATTCACACCCTTGGTCATATAAACGAGCCGCCTATTTAACGGGATGGGGATCTAGATCCAAACCACGTCTTCTTCTCCCCGCGAGTTATCATCAGAGCGTCTCCAGCAAAGGTCCATTCCAACATGGCCAGCCATCGTAGCTCCTCCCCTCGCCCCTCCAGCCCCAAATCCGGAGACTGGGAGAGTTTGCACCATCCCACACGGCGAGCTAGTGTCACTGCAGGCCAAAGGATTCCTTCCCCAAGCATATATGGTCCCGGTCCGAGCCGGACTCGCCACCTACAACGGCGGCAAGCAAGCGGAGAGCACCCCCAATCCTTCTAAAGGAGAGCGGGTGTGCCTCGTCCCTTATTTATTAAGGGGTCTAGGATTTCCAATTCATCCATTCCTCCGCGGGCTTCTGGAGTTCTACGGCCTCCAGCTGCACAACCTCACGCCTGGCTCCGTGCTACATATTGCAGGCTTCGTTGCCCTTTGCGAGCTATTTTTAGGCGTCGAGGCTCATTTTGCGCTGTGGAAGAGGTTGTTCTGCTTGGTGCCCCATTCTCAAAAGGGGTCTATATACCAAGTGGGCGGAGCCGAAATATGGCGCATCGCCGGGACCGGATACCTATCCGGAACCCCAAAGAAGGCGTCCGAGGACTGGCCTTCAGAATGGTTCTACATAGACGACGTCCCGCTGCCGGACCCTGTCCGGGTCGGCCTCCCTGAGTTCAGCATGGCTCCCTTAAAGAAACGCTTAAGTTGGCGTCCGCGGAGCTCTCAGAGAGAAAGCAATAGAGACGTTCTTTACCTGATGGGCCGGATAAGACTGTTGGCTCATTCCGGACTAACCATGATTGGAGTCATGGCCGCATGTATTATGCGGGGGGTGCAGCCGCTTCAATATAGGGGTCACCCCATGTGGGATTTCAACGGGGAGGATGACGCCACCCGTTACGGCCGCAAGGGGCCAGACACAGCTGCCGCTCTAGTAAAGATTCTAACATCTTTGTACAAGGGAGAAAAGGAGGACTTCCTCCGCGTCAACCCGCGGGCCGGATTCACTATGTATGAACCTCCAAGTTGGGTAAGTGAACAATTGCACTTGCCTGCTTATTTAATGCTCCCATGACTAGATACGTAATCTGGTGATTTCAATGCAAGAGCTTCGACAGGAGGTAAAGGATATCAACAGCTGCCCTCCACAGCCTGAGGACCCAGAACGGTCCCTCGATCCGGACTCCGAAGAGGATCCGGACATATCAGTGGAGCTCATCGACGGGGTGTTCCACTAGTTAAGCAAAGATAATACCTTGGTGGCCATTACGGCTGATTATCCCGGGTTAATCCCGGCCTCCCAGGTGACAGAAACCGGAGTGTTTATTCCCGCAAGAGAGATTCCGTCCTTACATATTCCGGTGTTTCTGACGACAACCGTATTTTACAGGGGAGATTTCCGAGGAGGGAGGCCGAACCTGCGGCGGCTAGCCAACGAGGAGCCGCCGGGCCCCGTGGGGTAAAAAGGGATGAAGTCCGGACTGAGAGTTCGGCACAAAGGTATAACGCGCCCTCTGTCTTCCTGGCGTTATTCTGTCAGGGCATGTTAACATCCGTACTGTTTCCAGGACGAAGAGGCCTCGCCGGACTATATCCGGAGGGGCCGCCAACCGCGCCTCTACCAGCCAAGCCCCAACGTCTGGTCCGGAGGCGGGGACAAACCCCAGGCTTGCACCGGACGCTCCTCCAACAGAGGACGCGGACCGGCTATCTGCCACAAATTCAGAAGTGGAGAGCGCCATGAACCATAGGCGTCGCCGGACAGTTCTACGCGACGCTTGTTTCTCCCGAGAGGCCTTAGACGCCTTCAATTCGGGAGATGCGTACCTTCGTGCTGCTCAAGGTGGTTTAGCTAGAGCCACGAAGCAGTATGTGAAAGACATACGGGTAAGAAAATTTAAATATATATATACCAGTAGCCCACGAGACTTGAAACAGTTAAACTAACTGATTAAGGATCATATAATATGTAGGTTCTTACTGAGAAGAACACTGTGCTGTCCCAGGAGCTGGAAAAGTGCAAGGCCCAACTAGAGGCCGCACTAGCCGCAACAGGGGAGCCCAAAGGGACCCGCTCAGGTATGATATACTTTGAGAGATTAGTATTGTGCTTCTTATGTGCGAATCTGACAATTAATGTTACAGATGGTGCCGGACTAGATCCGGAGAGGCAACAACTCTTACGCCAGTTAAAGGCTGGCGAGAGTACGTTGACAAGGGTGAGGCGAGAGAAGAATGATCTTCAGGATGCCAACACCAAGCTGGATGTTGAACTGAAAGACGTTCGTGGCCAACTATCTGACTCCACGAAGGAGAACCAGCGTCTTCGACGCGGCATATTTAGTAAGTGCTTGAGCGAACCCTTTGAAAAAAAGGAGTTCCGCGAGGAAGACAAATAACAGAATTATGTCTGTAGGTACGCTCACAGGTCGTCCTGCAGAGGAGATGCCCGGTTCTACGGGTGACCTTCTCCCCGAACTCCTGCAACTGCACGAACGAATTCGGCAGGCAATGCAAGGGGTTGCCCAGGCCTTATGGCCTGCCCACTCCACACCCGAGGGCCTTGGAGAGCTTGCGGAGAAGCTGACGGGAGCTCGGCGGCGCATCCGGTTGTGGAAGATATCAGCCTGCCGACAAGGCGCGAGGGAGGCCTGGGCCATGGTGAAGACCCGCTTTACGAAGTCTGACCCCAATCACAGGGCCGAGGTCGGACCAGTGGGGCCTGACGGGAAGGAGATCCCTGTGAGCTTGGTGTATGGCCAGGTAGAGCTGGCCGCAAAGTATTCCCAGCAGGACTGTAAATTAGACAGCCTGTTAGATGGTATAGAGGAGGAATACGATCAGTCAAGATGACTATGTAATTTATAATTGACATGTGTAATGTCTTCTAGCCGGATTGTAGATCGTTTGTCGTTGCCGACCTTTTCGCTTCGACCTCGGGACCTGACGGTCCGGAGTGTGTCCGAATACCAAAACGGCTATATAAAAGCCGGGGTATGCATGGAGACCAGGCGTAGGGGTCATTAGTGCTTTATCAGACAAGTGCCCAACTAGTTATGTTATATTACATGGTTAGTAAGAAACATCTTCCAGCGAGAATAGTTTCGTTAAGGGTTCCTTTTGCTGGGGTGGCGTGCCCTAAAGTGCACGTCCGGACTGCAAATGCAGAAGATCATCTGGGGGCATGTATAAAATAAAAAGGTTCATCTTTAGTTCACCGACCGAATATTCCCTTAAGAACACTAGCTTTCGGCTTCACCCAGTCTGAGGTACACATCCGGCTTATCCGGCAGTAACAATCGCAGAGGTGCTCCCTTTACCGCCTAGCCGAACAATCGGGAACATAGGGGTAAGCACAGGAGCCAGGCAACCCAGCTTGGCCAAAACTTAAGTCATATCGATGCATATAATGGCGAAGAAAAGGTGCATGCGGAAGTCTGACGCATGCGTTGGGTGTGAAACCCATATAGATAAGCTTCTGTTAAAGAAGCCCCCAGGTTTAAGGGGCGCGGATAGCGCGTCATATAATGAGCCTTTTATGGGCTAGAAAAGAAAAGAGTAGTAGACAACGTAAAAAAAGGTATAAATGTAAATAATGGACAGAGGAAGGAGACAAACACAGAGTCCGGCGCTAGGCATAGAATCTTCGGAGACGTGTGGCGTTCCATGGGTTCGGCTCAAGTCGGTTGTCCGACGCATCTCGCAGGCGGTACGCTCCACCAGTTAGTACTTGGTCGATTATGAATGGACCTTACCATTTGGGCTTGAGTTTGTTCTTTTGCTTATTCGGCAGGCGCAGAACTAGTTCACCAACGTTGTAATTTTTGGCCCGTACTTCTTTGCTTTGATATCTTCGAGCTTGCTGTTGATAGAATGCGGAACGGGCCTTAGCCACGTCACGCTCTTCCTCTAAGGCGTCCAGGTTGTCCTGCCGATCAAGCTCGGCTTCTCTTTCTTCGTACATGCGCACTCGAGGTGAGTCATGAATTATGTCGCAGGGCAGAATCGCCTCAGCGCCGTACACCATAAAGAATGGCGTGAATCCGGTGGTACGATTTGGCGTGGTTCGCAGCCCCCAGAGTACGGATTCGAGCTCCTCTAGCCAGTGCATATCAGATTCCTTGAGGGACCGCACTAGTCTGGGTTTGATGCCGCTCATGATGAGACCATTTGCACGTTCGACCTGACCATTAGTTTGTGGGTGATGGACAGAAGCGTAGTCGAGCTTAATGCCCATGTTTTTGCACCACAGCTTTACTTCATCAGAGGTGAAGTTTGTGCCGTTATCGGTGATAATGCTGTGGGGGACACCATAACGGTGTACGACCCCGGATACGAAGTCTATCACAGGTCCGGATTCAGCCGTCTTGACAGGCTTGGCTTCTATCCATTTGGTGAATTTATCCACCGTGACAAATAAGTATTTTTTCTTGTGGGTTCCGCCTTTAAGGGGTCCCACCATATCGAGCCCCCAGACCGCGAAAGGCCAAGTGATGGGGATAGTTCGGAGGGCGTTGGGTGGCATATGGCTTTGGTTGGCAAAGAGCTGGAAACCGACGCACCGTTTGACTAGGTCCTGAGCGTCTGCTCTAGCCGTCGGCCAATAGAAGCCAGTACGGAAAGCCTTGCTTACAAGGGACCGAACCGCGGCGTGATGGCCACCGAGTCCGGCATGAATTTCAGCCAACAGACTCCGCCCTTCCTCTTCGGAGATACACCTTTGAAGGACTCCTGTAGTGCTTTTCTTATATAGCTCTCCCTCGTGGACTTTATAGGCTTTAGATCGCCGCACTATGCAGCGTGCCTCGTTTTGGTCCTCGAGGAGTTCCTGCCTAGTAAGGTAGGCTAGGAAAGGTTCCGTCCACGGGGCGATGACCGCCATTATTGCATGGGCTGAGGGTGTAATTTCGGTGGCGGGGCCGCCGATTATGTCTGATTGTTCTGCATTGGGTTGTGCGGTTATGCCCGGGCTATTATCCGAGGGTTTCCCTTCCCATGTTACGGATGGTTTGAATAATCTTTCTAAGAAGATGTTGGGGGGGACTGCATCTCGTTTTGCTCCAATGCGTGCCAGGACGTCCGCTGCCTGATTATTTTCTCGGGCTATGTGATGGAACTCCAGTCCCTTGAACCGAGCTGACATTTTTAGTACGGCATTGCGATAAGCTGCCATTTTTGGGTCTTTGGCGTCGAAGTCGCCATTTATTTGGGATATCACGAGGTTTGAGTCCCCGCGTACTTCCAGGCGTTGAGTGCCCATGGATACCGCCATCCGGAGGCCATGTAGAAGGGCCTCGTATTCGGCTGCATTGTTGGAGTCCGTGTACATAATTTGGAGTACATATTGGACAGTATCTCCTATAGGGGACGTCAAAACGACGCTAGCCCCCAGTCCGGCCAGCATTTTGGATCCGTCGAAATGCATGACCCAGTTTGAGTACGTGCCGTACTCTTTAGGGAGTTCGGCCTCTGTCCATTCGGCGACGAAGTCGGCTAGGACTTGTGATTTAATTGCTCGCTGTGGCTTGTAGGTTATATCGAACGGGAGCAGCTCTATGGCCCATTTTGCTATCCGGCCTGTTGCATCGCGGTTGTTGATAATATCGTTGAGTGGTACTTCCGAGGCTACTATAATAGAACACTCTTGAAAGTAGTGTCGTAGCTTCCGGGATGCCATGAATACCGCGTATGCGATTTTTTGATAATGTGGGTACCGTGATTTGCATGGTGTGAGGACAGTGGACACGTAGTAAACCGGCCTTTGAAGGGGTAATTTATGTCCGTCCGTTATCCGTTCGACGACGAGTACTGCGCTAACAACTTGATGGGTTGCGGCAATGTACAATAGCATGGGTTCGCCGGTATTCGGCGCGGCCAGGACGGGGTTTGTTGCCAAGATGGCCTTTATTTCCTCGAGTCCGGCCGTGGCAGCATCTGCCCACTCGAAGTGTTCGGTGCGCCTAAGGAGGCGGTAAAGGGGTAGTGCCTTTTCTCCCAAGCGGGAGATGAAGCGGCTTAAGACCGCCACGCATCCGGTGAGTTTCTGAATTTGCTTGAGATCTTTTGGGACATCCAATTGTGACAGAGCTCGGATTTTTGCTGGATTTGCTTCAATTCCTCTGCCGGATACAATGAAGCCCAGGAGCTTTCCGGCTGGGACGCCGAAAACACATTTTTCCGGATTGAGCTTGATGCCGTATGTTCGCAGGTTGTCAAATGTAAGTCTCAAGTCGTCTACTAGAGATTCGACGTGTCTTGATTTAACGACCACATCATCTACGTACGCTTCTACTGTTTTGCCGATCTGGTTTGCCAAACATGTTTGAATCATGCACTGATATGTCGCGCCGGCGTTTTTGAGCCCAAAGGGCATTGTGTTGAAGCAGAATGGGTCGTATGGCGTGATGAATGATGTTGCAGCTTGGTCGGATTCTGCCATCTTTATTTGATGGTAACCGGAGTATGCGTCGAGGAAACACAGGGAATCGTGTCCTGCGGTGGCATCGATGATTTGATCAATTCGAGGGAGGGGAAAGGGATCCTTTGGGCAGGCCTTATTAAGGTCTTTGAAATTGACACACAGACGCCAGGATTTGTCCTTCTTTGGTACCATTACCAGGTTTGCTAGCCAGTCCGGGTGTTTGATATCTCTAATGAATCCGGCCTCCAGTAATTTGGCTAGCTCCTCTCCCATGGCCTGTCTCTTTGGTTCGGAGAAACGCCGAAGGGTTTGTTTGACAGGTTTGAATCCTTTCTGGATATTTAAGCTGTGCTCGGCCAGCCTGCGTGGGATTCCTGGCATATCTGAGGGGTGCCAAGCGAAAATATCCCAGTTCTCTCGTAGGAACTCGCGCAGTGCGGCGTTTACATCAGGGCTCAATTGTGCCCCGATGGAGGCTGTTTTATTCGGGTCCGTTGAATGGACCTGGAATTTGACTATTTCGTCCGCTGGTTTGAAGGATGTGGATTTGGATCTCTTATCGAGTATCACATCATCCCTGCTAACCGTGGATCGCAGCGCCGTCAGCTCTTCGGCCGCTAAGGCTTCAGATAGTGACTCGAGGGCCAATGCGGCTGTCTTGTTTTCGGCGCGGAGTGCTATGTCCGGATCACTAGCGAGAGTGATAATTCCGTTTGGCCCAGGCATCTTAAGCTTCATGTACCCGTAATGGGGTATGGCTTGGAAAACTGTGAATGCCTCTCGTCCTAATATAGCGTGATATCCGCTTCTGAACGGGGCCACCTGGAACGTGATTTGTTCGGACCTGTAATTATCCGGCGTGCCAAATACCACATCTAGTGTGATCTTTCCGGTGCAGCGCGCTTCCTGACTGGGGATTATTCCTCTAAAGGTTGTGCTGCTTCGCTCAATGCGGTTCCAGTCTATTTCCATCTTTTGGAGGGTTTCCTCGTAGATGAGGTTCAGTCCGCTGCCTCCGTGCATAAGTACCTTTGTGAGGCGACAGCCGTCCGCTATGGGACTGAGAACCAATGCGGCTGGCGCTCTGGCTATTCGGAATTTAGGTTCGTCGCTCGCATTGAAGGTGATGGCAGTATTCCTCCATGGATTTATGGTCGCTACTTGGTAGACTTCGGCGAGGCTGCGATGTGTTCTTTTTCGCATGTTATTTGATGCGAAAGTCTCGGAGATTGTGAGAACGGTACTGAAATTCTCGGGCTGGTTTCCTTCGACCTCTGGATTTAGGAGGTCCTCGCCAATTTTGGCCACCTGCCGGAGTATCCAACATGCCCTGAGGCTGTGAGTTGGGGTGGCATCCTCTGTACTATGAATCTTGCAGGGTCCATCGAGCCACCTTTCTAGCACGGTTCCGTGCCCCCTAGAGGGTTTTGATTTTTTATTTAATCCGGGCGCTTTGCTGTAGTGCGCCCTTTTGATTCGGACGGGATTGCTATTCAAGGGCGGATCATCCCAAAATTTAATTTCGGTTTTCCGAGCACTTTCCATCGCACAGTATTTTTGTACTATGGACGCCAAGTCAGCAAAGCGCGTAATATTACGACAACTTATGGCGTTGAGTATCCCCTTGTCCGTGCAGTTACTGCAGAAGATTGAAATCGCGTCTCCCTCGTGGTAGTCCTTTGTCCTGTTCATAAGCAGGAGGAATCTGGCCCAGTAATGATGTACTGTTTCTTCGGGCATCTGCTTGATTTGGGAGAGATCGCTTAAGATCGAACGGGCGGAATTCATTAGATCTGATACTTCGCCAGGTTTGCTGTTCGGAGGCCGAACGACCTCCGGATTCCGAGATCCGGAGTCCTGTATGTTTTCCGGTTTGCCTGGTTCCAAGCCCAGGTCTTGGGTTGTATCCTCCCCTCCGTGGATATCCGGCATGGAGGGTTCCGGAATTCGTACGTAACTGGTCCTTAAGATTGATGAAGGGTCACCGCATTGTGTTTCCACCACAGCAACATGATGGGTGGCTTGGGGAGAGTTGATTTCCCTTAGATCGGGTTTAGGCCCAACCTGGTCGTAGTTTGTAGCGACCCCCAAGGCGGCGATGCGATCTAGGAGCTCGCTGATGGAGGAGAGCTCCACCGGATCTAGCTGCTCGGCCAATTCCGAGCTGACGCGGAGATTGTTTTCGATGACCCAAGAGGTCACCGTCGGCGTAATGGCCGAACGGGCGGTCATGAGAAAACCACCCAGCCGGAGGGGTTGGCCGATAGCCAAAGCTCCCTCAGTGGCGGCGCCGTCTTTAAAGACGGGAAAAGGCATCCTTCCTGATCGCGACGGCACAGAGGAACTCTCAATGAAAGCACCAATGTCGGTGTCAAAACCGGCGGATCTCGGGTAGGGGGTCCCGATCTGTGCGTCAAGGTCGGATGGTAACAGGAGACAAGGGACACTTTATTTTACCCAGGTTCGGGCCCTCTCGATGGAGGTAAAACACTACTCCTGCTAGATTAATATTGATGATATGGTTAGTACAAGAGTAGATCTACCACGAGATCAAGGAGGCTAAACCCTAGAAGCTAGCCTATGGGTATGATGATGGTTATGATGTGTTCGTCCTACGGACTACAACCCTCCGGTTTATATAGGCACCGGATAGGGTTAGGGTTACACAGAGTCGGTTACATTGGTAGAAGATCTTGAATATCCACACGCCTAGCTTGCCTTCCACGCCAAGGAAAGAACCTTCCGGACACGGGACGAAGTCTTCAATCTTGTATCTTCATAGTCCTGGAGTCCGGCTGAAGATATAGTTCGGCTATCCGAACACCCCCTAATCTAGGACTCCCTCAGGAGGTAAGCCAAGGTAAGGCCGAAGCTAAGGAGAAGCGGAACGACGCCAAGACCAAGACCACAAAGAGCGAAGGGGACGAAGCAGGCCCCCCCGGCAAGATCCTTGCCGAGAGGAGGTTTTTGCAAACCCGGCAAGACCCTTGCCGTGGAAGCTCGCCCCACACCTACGGAGCGGGTCACCCTTGAGTCCACTGCCCCCATGGGGCAAGGATTCGGGAGGCATCCCCGTGGTGGTATGCAGATCTTTGTGAAGACATTCAAGATCAGATGCACACTTTAGAAGACAATGATCCTTGGCGGGATCCCAGCGAAGGAGGACCACAAGGCCCCCGGCAAGAGCCTTGTCGGGGATGACAACAGGCGCCGCGACAAGACCCTTGCTGGGACCCCGGCAGGGCCCTTGTCGGGTCCGTGGCAAGGCTCTTGCCATAAACACCCGTGGGGCCACCATCAGGCCCATGCCAGTCGCTCCTCCGCCACCGCTTGCATGCAGCTGCCGACCCAACCAGCTGGACTGGCACCTGCGTGGCGGCATGCAAATCCTCATGGAGACCCACCGCTGCGCCACCCCAGCTGCCTGCTTGCCTACATGGCATCGTGAGCACTGTTGGCCAGGGCGCATGTCGACGTAGGAAGGAGCGGCGACGGACAAGACGGGGCTCTCCCTCGCCCCCAATAAAGCGAGGACACCTAAGCAAGGCGCATTAAATGCACCTTGTCATATAATGCGGGGCATAACCTCGCATCATTGGACCCTTTCCACCTCCTGCGTGCCACTATGGCAACCCCTTTCTCTATAAAAGGAGGCCCCAGGCAACCAGGAGGAGGATTCGGCTTTTTGGAGCTCTCGACGCCCCCATAGCGGGCTCAAGAACACAGATATACAGTCCACCAAAGCAGGAGTAGGGTTTTACGCATCCCTGCGGCCCGAACCTGGGTAAAGGAACCGCGTGCTATCTGTTTGATCCGCTCTTTTCACAACCCCGCGCCCCGCAACCGCAGTAGGGATTCTCGTGATCCCATAGGTGTCGTTACCACCGACATATTTGGCGCGCCAGGTAGGGGGCGCAGTTGTGAGAATCGGCTTTAGCAGTTAGTTCGACGCTTCTTCATCGTCATGGCGCCCAAGAAGAAGACGACGATGGCGGTTGGCCCGTCGGAAGCCGGGCATCCCGTCCTGATGCGAGCGAGCAGCGGACCGGTCGCAGAAAGGACCCGAGGCGCTGTTCGCGAACACCAACACCGTCCCAGCATCCGGAGTTTGGGAGGCGGCGATGTTCGTGCGCCTGGTAACGGGCCGCACGCAGCCGAATCCAAATACGGAGCCGGGCCCTCCGCGGGTGGCGCGGGGCCTTCCAGGATCGATGTCGCCCCGCCCACGGGCGGCGTGAGGGCCTCCAAGACTCCTGTCGGTGTCAAAACCGGCGGATCTTGGGTAGGGGGTCCCGATCTATGCGTCAAGGTCGGATGGTAACAGGAGACAAGGGACACTTTATTTTACCCAGGTTCGGGCCCTCCCGATGGAGGTAAAACCCTACTCCTGCTAGATTAATATTGATGATATGGGTAGTACAAGAGTAGATCTACCACGAGATCAAGGAGGCTAAACCCTAGAAGCTAGCCTATGGGTATGATGATGGTTATGATGTGTTCGTCCTACGGACTACAACCCTCCGGTTTATATAGGCACCGGATAGGGTTAGGGTTACACAGAGTCGGTTACATTGGTAGGAGATCTTGAATATCCACACGCCTAGCTTGCCTTCCACGCCAAGGAAAGAACCTTCCGGACACGGGACGAAGTCTTCAATCTTGTATCTTCATAGTCCTGGAGTCCGGCTGAAGATATAGTTCGGCTATCCGAACACCCCCTAATCCAGGACTCCCTCAGTAGCCCCTGAACCAGGCTTCAATGACGACGAGTCCGGCGCGCAAATTGTCTTCGGCATTGCAAGGCGGGTTCCTCCTCCAAGTTCTTCAAGAAGATTATAAACACCACAGAATAGTGTCCGTCTCTGCAAAATAAGTTTCCACATATTGCCATACAGAGAATAATATTAACACAAATCAAATCTGCCGACGTATCCCACAGTGCGTCATAACACTGCGGCCAAGCCTTCTATAAATTGTTTTCATCGTTCCACCTCAGCCCGTATAGCGAGGCGGTTTCCTTGGCACGTCTTGTCGAAGCAGAGATCATGTGCCCCCCTCTAACGGGATTCTCATTAATACGGATGTGGGTAACCCAACCGTGCCATTTATCACGGCTCTTGGGAGGCAAGCGAGTTTTACTAGGCCGGTGGGGACGCATAGCCGCATCCGCCCATATAAGGGGATAAGGATCCACCTTTTTACCTACGCCTTCTTCCTCCTTTGCCTACCCATCTTCTTCGCACCCGAGCTCCAGCGCCCGACCGCTTCCCAGCTCTAACGCCGGAATGTATCCGAGCTCCAACGCTGGACTATGTCCGAGGTGTCGTAAATCACCTTGGTTCAAAGAAGTTTGAAGGAGTTTTAGCCGAGCTCAATGCCGGAAATGCCCTCTACGGAGCCAGCCACTAGCGCCCGAGCTCTATGCCGGACCGCTTTCAAGGTGGTGCACCATCCCGAATGTGGGCCGATTTTTTTCAATATTTTTGATCGGTGCAATTTATTCTCTGCCGAGATATATAGCCAGTAGCCCTCAAGGTGGGTCGGTCTAAAACCCGAGATGCACATGAAGGATGACATAAGACCGCTGATCCCCGTAGCCGCTGAGACTCAGGTTGATTTGCAAAATCGATCTGAGGATCAAGTCCTAGCTCGGCAGAATACTTCGGGATACAAAAAGCGGCGTGCTCAGTCCTCGAGACTCAGGTTGGGTGCAGCCGACCAACCTGAGGATCAAAATCTCCTCGGAAACTATATTGCACATAAAATTTTCTGCATTGGACAAGCAATGCAGTAGCCCCCGAGACACTGTTCGGGTGGCAACACCAGATCAGGGGATCAATGTGTCCCTTTAATATGTTTGAATAATAAGCCCGAAGCCCAGTAGCCCCTGAGCCTTAATGCGGGCACGGGTGGCCGAATTAAGGATCAATATCCATAGTAAAATCGCAAATTATGTGTAATGACTCTATGTATCTAAGTACTTTACGTCATTAATGCTCGGATCCGCATTGTACAAAACATTGTTGACCGGCCATCGGCTTCCACCTCCTTGGCCAGTAGCCGAGGAGTGTTTGTCTTACTTTATAAAGCCTTCATGAGGGCAAAGATTTATGACAAACAAGGCGATCTGGCCATACGGTTCTATAAACAAAGGTACGCGGAGAGATATGTTATATTACTGTTTTAACAGAAGAAATGTCTTCCAAAGAAAATAGTCCCGCTATTGGTTCCGTTCTTTAGGTTTTCATGCTAAGCATGATCATAAAACCTCAGCTCCAATGTAAGAGCAAAATATCGAGGATTTAGTTTGGGAGGCTAGTTAATAGCCCCCGGAAGTGTTCGGCGTCAGTCGAGGTCAAACCGTAAACACTTCGGCCAATGTTATGAACGGCCTATTATTTAACATAGTTATCGGATCGCTGACCAGTTTACGCTTATTGTGACAGTCAGTTTTCGGCTTTCTCCACTGAGGTGCTTAACCATGTGAGCTGGAAGCACAATCGAAGTGGTTCTCCCTTTGCACGCCTAGCCGAACAAAAGGAACATAGGAAGCAAGTGCAGGAGCCGGGCAACCCAACTATTGACCGAAGACACAATTCGAAACCAATGCATATAGAGCAATGTCCGAGAATGTTTTTGCTGAATCTCTAAAGGAGTCCGGCACTGCACTACGAGACTTGTGCTGAAAACACACAAATAGTTTAAAAGTGCCAAAAAGCTTGGAAAACCAAGAAACATCAGTAAAAACATGACGTCCGAACAATATCAAGTGTTCGGTGCCAACCCGAAAATTGGTCTTAAAAAATGAGTGCTTCTGTCGTGCTTTAACATGATACATCCTATCTCAAGACTTCGAGCGGGTCAGCCTACGGCTTCAACCTCCTATCCCGAGGGTGGAGTACTTCTCATCAGGCCAGTTTAGCAAACTAAACTGTAGCGGCTTTTGAGAGAGAAATTAGGCTCCCCGGCTAGTGACCGCACACTCGTGTCGAAAAAAGGAGTGATAAATAATAATAACTTTGCAACGATTAAGAAGAAAAACACTTAGTATGAAAGGACTCAAATAAACATAAGAGCCCCCAAGTGACTTGGGTAAAAGTTGACTATATAATGTAAGGTGACATATAGAATGCCTTCTAGCCGGATTGTAGATCATTTGCCGTTGCCGACCTTTTCGCTTCAACATCGGGACCTGACGGTCCGGAGTGTGTCCGAATACCATAATGGTTATATAAGAACCGAGGTATGCATGGAGACCAGGCGTAGGGGTCATTAGTGCTTTATCAGACAAGTGCCCAACTAGTTATGTTATATTACATGGTTAGTAAGAAACATCTTCCAGAGAGATTAGTTCCGTTAAGGGTTCCTTTCGCTGGGGTGGCATGCCCTGAAGTGCACGTCCGGACTGCAAATGCAGGAAAACATCTGGGGGCATGTATAAGTAAAAAAGGTTCATCTTTAGTTCACCAACCGAATATTCCCTCAAGAACGCTAGCTTTCGGGTTCACCCAGTCTAAGGTACACATCCGGCTTATCCGGCAGTAGCAATCGCAGAGGTGCTCCCTTTACCGCCTAGCCGAACAATCGGGAACGTAGGGGTAAGCACAGGAGCCAGGCAACCCAGCTTGGCCAAAATTTAAGTCATATCGATGCATATAATGGTGAATAAAAGGTACATGCGGAAGTGTGACACATGTGTTGGGCATAAAGCCCGTATTAATAAGCTTCTGTTAAAGAATCCCCCAGGTATAATGAGCACGGGTAGCGCGTCAAGTATGTGTGAACAAAGTTTGGACAATTTTTTTTACAAGCAACTTTTTTTTCAAAAAAGTATAACGCTTGGTCGAACCGAACACAAGTTAGAAATTAAAGCTTTGAGCATGAAAGCGACTTAGCTAGTTAATGTGTTCGCAGTCCGAGCTTGATGCGGGACAAGGTTCTATCCCCCAAGCTGGTCCCGAGGTGGTGGAGCGGAGAGCTCGACACGCCGAAGTGGTGACATAGCACGGTCGATGCAGACCGGCAAAGTGACGCCGAAGTCCCCGGATCATTTTCCTGTGCACAAAAAATAGTGCAAACGGGAGATAATAGTAATAATGATAAATAAAAAATCGTTGCATAATGAATAATTTATGCAAAGTGAGTAATAAAAGAAGTATGGCCTGGCGCCGAAGTCGATGTCGATGCAGGGCGTCGGCGTGATGCGGTAAAGGCGTAGCAAAGCCTGAATTCACAGGTCGGTCCGCGCTCCGGATGCGGCGTTCGCCGGACTATGTACGGAGACTGACCGAACCAGCATGCGACCGTCGTTTATGCGGCCACCATTTGATAGACCTGTGAACATATGATGGACAAACCAGAGTAATAATTCTTTGGAGAAAATGAACCCAAACATGCAAAAAATATTAGGATTAATAGCACCTAGTTTATTTGTTGTAGTAATCCAAAGGAAGATGATGCTGGCAAAGGTTGGCTCGCCGAGGCAAAGCCCTCAGTCCAGCCAATCATGACGAAGCTGGTCGGCTAGTGACGCCGAAGTGTCCGGAGTAGGTTGATGAAGAGATGATGAATCCTCCGGTTCAGCCGAGATGTCGAAGCCTCGAGGCCAGTCGAAGTAGTCCGGCGTAACGGACACCGGCTTGAAGGGGCCATAGTGCGGCCCTGCCGATGCAGGTCGTGACGTGGTAGATGCCGGCTTGATGAAGCGACCGTGCGGTGATGCCGGTATGCCCGCTCCGTGTCATCCGTGGGGTGGCAATGTTGGTGATGATTTGTCCTTCGCGATGCCGGACTCTTGTTCAGCTTGCCGAGATGATGATCCGAAGAAGTTGAGCTCGGCTCAACAAAGTGACGATGTGTCTAGCATAGGTCGGCAGCCGTGGAGCAATATTGTCGGACTGGTTTGACACCAGCAATGATGTTGAAGATCATGTTCAAAAGATCTTAAAGTTAGTGGGATGTGTTCGGGAACAATACACAATATCCCATACAAAACTTCCTTCAAAAAGGATGTCCGAAATCTCGTTCATAAAAAAGATGATTTCCGGTCGGATTCGTTCTCGCGCAGAAAACAGATCCGAAAAGTGATGCACTAATCGGAAGGTTCCCGGAGTTCGGACGGTCGGGTCGAGATGAAATTTGGAGGGGTGGTAGATATAGTAATTCCGCAGCCGATCAACGGTTGGATCTTCCAAAGGACGCCCGAGCTAGAAGCTGGACACCACGCCCTAAACTCGTCCAGATTCCCGTCCAGATTTGACAAGGCTCCGGTATATTATGGATTGCCGGAGATTCCTCCATCGAAACTCGACGAAATTTTCCAGGGTTGTTTTAGACTCAATTCCACACAATTCCACCAAAGCGATCGTCAAAACGATACTCAAGGAGGTGGTGGCAGCAGATACGAGTTCGCTGTACAGAAAAACAGCACGGTCGCTTGAGGGCAATGTTGACGTTGTGCCCCCGAGCTTCATGGATGATTCCTCCGTGATCTTGATAGAGATCGGAGTTGATGTTTGATGAAGGCCCTCGTCCGAACATGGTGATCCGAACACGGGGCGCAATTCTTGGTCGAACCAAGGTGACCAATCGAGCTGGTGACGAAGATGCCGAAGTCGCAGTTGATCTGCAGGCGAGCCATCGATCCTTTTGTCGATCACACAGCGGAACTCTCAATGAAAGCACCAATGTCGGTGTCAAAACCGTCGGATCTCGGGTAGGGGGTCCCGATCTGTGCGTCAAGGTCGGATGGTAACAGGAGACAAGGGGCACTTTATTTTACCCAGGTTCGGGCCCTCCCGATGGAGGTAAGACCCTACTCCTGCTAGATTAATATTGATGATATGGGTAGTACAAGAGTAGATCTACCACGAGATCAAGGAGGCTAAACCCTAGAAGCTAGCCTATGGGTATGATGATGGTTATGATGTGTTCGTCCTACGGACTACAACCCTCCGGTTTATATAGGCACCGGATAGGGTTAGGGTTACACAGAGTCGGTTACATTGACAGGAGATCTTGAATATCCGCACGCCTAGCTTGCCTTCCACGCCAAGGAAAGAACCTTCCGGACACGGGACGAAGTCTTCAATCTTGTATCTTCATAGTCCTGGAGTCCGGCTGAAGATATAGTTCGGCTATCCGAACACCCCCTAATCTAGGACTCCCTCAACTCCCACTCCGGCGCCGACGGCACGCTCCTCTCAAGCGGCGCGCGACGAACGACGTGATTACCCCAAAGACCCCAGGTGTCGCCGCGGGAAGAACCCCGAGCGCCACTCCCGGGATGTAGAAGACATGCCCGCTCGCCGAGGCGCTGGTGAAGATGGCATGCGACCGCGCGGTCGTGATAGAGCTCCTTCTGACATGGTTAGAAATCGAAGCGCGTCGCGATCCGTGCAGGTTTCGCTGCCACCGACGCCAGCAGAAGCCCTGGCGCGCGTGCAGTTGCTCCTCGACTTTCCTCCTACTACGGGGAAACTCGACGAATGGAGAGCCACCATCCGAAGTCTTGTTGTGGTGGCCAACAAAGACGAACCAAGTCCAGCGGAGCCCCCGGGTCGACGTTCTGACGGAGTCCCGTGTACCAGTGGCAGGAAAGCTGGCGGCGCCGCGACCACGGTGCACTCGCCTCCTCCCCGCCCGGTGCCACGGACGCCTGCCCGTCGCGACATTACGGGCGACGAAATCTCCATAGCGTCATCCGACCCGCGAATCCACCATGACCAGCGCCGGGTCCTTCGGGATCGGGAATATGAAGACGCTCGGACCACTATCGAGCGCCGGCGCCAAGCGCGCCACCAGTCAGAAAGGCGAGCGGGACCTGCTGTGAACCACCCGGCACCGGAGAGCCCTGGAGGCCTGCCTTACGAGGTAGGCTGTCTGGCTTTTACCCGTGAGCTGCGGCAGCTCCAGTGGCCCACTCACCGCACCTTCAAACCTGACATGGGCGAGAAGTACGGCGGCAAGACCCACCCGTCCGAGTTCCTCAGCATCTACACCATCGCGATGTAGGCTGCCGGGGCCCGCGACGATAAGGTGCTTGCGAATTACTTGCCGTTGGCTCTTAAACCCAACGCCATGTCATGGTTGATGCACTTGCCGGTAGACTCCATTTCCTCCTGGTCGGATTTGTGCCATGAGTTCGTGGGCGCCTTCACTGGCGGTCACCAGGCTCATGGCCAAGCAAGCGATCTGCACGTCATTCCCCAGAAGGGAGGCAAGAGTCTCCGCAAGTATATTCGGAGGTTCAGCCGGATACAATACAACATCCCTGATGTTCATCCTGCCGCCATCATCAGCGCGTTCCATCAGAACGTGCGTAACCGCAAGATGCGCGAAGAGCTGGCGATGAACAAGGTGAAAGATGTGGCAGAACTCTATGTTCTTGCCGACAGGTGTGCCCGAGCTGAAGAGGGGAGGAAGTACCCCGGTGAAGATGCCGGCGTGGAAACTGACTCCTCGGATGAGGATACTGCCGCCCTGGTGAAGAAGGGCCGGCGGCGCAACCGGAAGCGCAAAGGAAAGACAGTGCTTGCCGTCGAGGGATCTGATGACACCGGCTCCACCAAGAAAACCAAGGCATACGACCCCGGCAAGGAAATTGCCGGATGTGTCGCTTGCCGGGCCTTGGCAGCTGCCGAGAAGTCAGGAAACTCCGACAAGCGATACTGGAAGATCCATCGCACCAAAGGCCACGCTCTCCAAGACTGCCGACAGGTTGAGCTCCTCGCTGAGAAGCAGAGGGCTGAATATGAGAGGCAGGAAAAGGAGAAGGGCCAAGATGGTGCTGAGGGGTCCGGCAAGAAGCGTGACGGCCAGGCGGGCCGTCGCGGCAAGGATAAGCAACAAGAGAGGCCCGCCCGGGGGCGTGACAGGAAGCCAGAAGACGACGATCACGAAGAGGACGACGAGTCCAGCGATCAAGAGTTTCAGAAAGCTACAGAGGCCATGTGCATCGACGGTGGTGCCTCGCTGCATACTTCTCACCGCCGGCTTAAACAGTGGGCGCGAGAGATTACAGCGGCATAGCTGTCGTTTGATGCCCAAAGGCCGTTGAAGTGGTCCAGCACACCTATCATTTTTGACACTGAGGATCACCCCGATCGCACTACAGCGGTCGGGTGCTTGCCGTTGTTGGTTTCGCCAACAATACGCAACCTCAAGGTGACAAAGATACTAGTCGATGGCGGGGCTGGTCTGAACTTGATCTCACCTGCTATGATCGAGAAACTGCAGATTCCTGATGAAGACCTCGAAGAGACGGGCACGTTTCAGGGGGTCAACCCGGGAAGAAGCCAACCCAAGGGAAAGGTCACGCTGCCCGTGACCTTTGGAAGCAACCTGAACTACAGGACAGAGAGGATCATGTTTGATGTTGCCAAGATCCCCTTACCCTACAATGGGATCCTTGACCGCCCAGCGCTGGCCAAGTTCATGGCGGCGTCACACTATGCCTACAACACCCTGAAGATGCCAGGCTCGGTGACGATCATCACCATCCCCTCTGATAAGAAAGATGCGCTGATTTGCGCTGATCAACTATACCAGCAAGCAGTTTCAGCAGCTGCCACCACTAGGGCACTTGCTCCTGCCACTGGGATCCCGGGAGGGAAGAAGAAGAAGAAGAAGGCCAGTGGGACCTCGGACACCCACTCCGGCAAGCGCTCCTCTTCGAAGTGTAGCGCTGTCGTCGAGGACGTGCCAGAGAGCTCCACTGGCAGGAACAAGAAGCCCAGGGCCATTCCGCCGGGAACCAAGAAGGTTTCTGTCAATGAGGACGGCACGGGAGGAGCTTTCACCATAAGCTCCACCCTCGACGACAAATAGGAAGACACGCTCGTCACCTTCCTGCGGGCGAATGTCGATGTGTTTGCCTGGCAAGCTTCCGACATCCCCGGCGTTCAAAGGGAGGTGATTGAGCACCACCTTGCTGTCTGTCCTCATGTGCGCCCCGTCAAGCCGAAGGTCAGAAAGCAAGCTTTGGAACGACAAGAATTTATCACGGAAGAAATCCGGAAGCTGGAGGCAGCAGGTTTGGTAAGAGGAGTCCTCCATCCGACGTGGTTGGCCAATCCTGTCGTAGTGTGCAAGGCAAGTGGGAAGTGGAGGCTGTGTATTGATTACACAGATATCAATAAGGCTTGTCCTAAAGACCCCTTCCCGTTACCGCGCATTGACCAGATTGTTTACTCCACGGCGGGGTGTGATCTGTTGTCATTCCTCGATGCCTACTCCGCTACCACCAGATTTTCATGACGAGAGAAGACGAAGAGAAAACATCATTCATCACCCCCTGTGGTACATATTGTTTTATACGGATGCCTTTCGGGTTGAAGAGTGCTGGTTCAACGTTTGCAAGGGCGGTCCAGATTGGTTTTGAACCCCAGCTCCATAGAAATATGGAGGCTTATATGGATGACATAGTGGTCAAAACCAAGAACAGGGCAACCCTCATCGCGGACTTGCAAGAAACATTTGCAAACCTGCGCTAGATCAACCTCAAGCTAAACCCTGAGAAGTGCGTCTTCGGAGTCCCGTCCGGCAAGCTTCTCGGGTTCTTTGTGTCACAACGTGGGATAGAGGCCAATCCAGACAAGATCAAAGCTATAGAGCAGATTGAAGCACCCAAGCGAATCAAGGATGTGCGTCGGCTTGCTGGTTGTGTCGCCGCCATGGGCAGGTTCATTTCCATGTCTGCCGAGCGCGCCCTCCCCTTTTTCAAAACCTGAAAAAGGCGGGCCCGATGGAGTGGACGCCAGAAGCCGAAGCAGCACTGCAAGATTTGAAAAGGTACCTCTCCTCCACGCCAATGCTAGTTGCGCCTAGGCCCCAGGAGCCGTTGCTGCTATACCTGGCGGCGATGAACCAGGTGGTCAGTGCCGCACTAGTGGCGCAGAGAGAGGTTGACGACGAGGTAATGGCGGCAACAGAGCCTGACACCACTAATGCAGAGACGACACGGCCGGTTGAAGTGTTGCCGAGGAAGAAAATGATGCAGCACCCGGTCTACTTTGTTAGTTCCCTCCTGCAGGGGGCTAGATCAAGGTACTCCGGCGTGCAGAAACTGCTCTTCAGCCTTCTTATGGCCTCGAGGAAGTTGCGTCATTACTTACAGGCACACGAGATCACTGTCGTCACTCGCCTCCCCCTGCAACGGATATTGCACAATCCGGATGCAACGGGAAAGATTATGGAATGGGCACTAGAGCTGTCCAGCTTTGGCCTCAAGTTTGAAAGCACTTCAACGATTCAGAGCCGAGTCCTGGCGGAGTTCATTGCAGAATGGACCGCAACGCCTGACGAAGGAGCCCAAGAGACTACTCTCCCAGGCAAGGAGGCAAGTTGCGAGTGGATCATGTACTTTGATGGAGCTTTCTCCTTACAAGGCGCCGGGGCTAGCGTACTGCTAGTCGCGCCCACCGGAGAGCACCTCAAGTACGTGGTCCAGATGCACTTCCCCAGGGAGGCATCGACCAACAACACAGCAGAGTACGAGGGGCTGCTTGCCGGTCTTAGGATCGCGGCGGACCTCGGAATCAAGAAACTCATCGTCAGGGGTGACTCGCAGCTTGTCGTCAAGCAAGTCAAGAAGGATTACCAGAGCCTGTTGATGAAGGCCTAAGTTGATGAAGTGAGAAAGCTGGAAGAGCGCTTCGACGGTATACAGGCTAAACACTTTCCTCGAGCGGAGAACGACATCGCCGATTACCTGTCAAAGCACGCTGCCCTCAAGCTACCTGTGGAACCAGGTACCATTGTCCTTCAGCTAACTCAGCCATCCGTTGATCCATCAACAGAGCAGAACAAGAGGAGGAAATCAAGGCCCGGCAAGTACTTTCCCGCCGAGCTCCCCGGAGCCACCGGCAAGGATGTTGACGGGAACACTGAGCCCGCCTCGGGACGGCTGGCCCCGGCGGAGCGTCAAGCTCTTGCCGTCGAGACAGCCGCTCCTCTGGAGGAGGAAATGCCTTTAGTCCTCGCAGTCGAGCCCCAGGCTCCAGCGTGGGCACAACATACCGTACGATTCCTCCAAACGGGGGAACTTCCTGAGGAGCAGGAAGAAGCGGAAAAAGTAGGCCGTCGCTCTGCCATGTACCAGTTTGTCGATGACGGTCCTGTACAGGAAGAGGCCGAACAGTGTGAAATTGAAGTGTATCCCTCGAGAGGAAGGACTGGAGCTGTTGGCAGAGATACACGGAGGCATATGTGGATCCCACATTGGGTCAAGTGCCCTTGCCGGCAAGGCGTTCCGGCAAGGGTTCTTCTGGCCCACCGCCCTCCAGGATGCAACGGCACTAGTCACCAAGTGTGAAGCGTGTCAGTTCCATTCAAAGAAGCTTCATCAACCAGCTCAAGCCCTTCAAACCATTCCTCTCTCCTGGCCCTTCTCGGTCTGGGGGCTCGACATACTGGGCCCTTTCCCCCGCGCTGTCGGGGGCTTTGAGTACTTGTACGTTGCAATCGACAAGTTCACAAAGTGGCCGGAGGTGGAGGCAGTGAGGAAGGTCACAACTCAGTCAGCCGTCAAGTTCTTCAAGGGACTAGTGTGCCATTTTGGCGTGCCCAACAGGGTCATCACCGACAACGGCACACAGTTCACAAGCCGCACCTTCATGCAATATATCCAAGACCTCGGCAGCAATGTCTATTTCGCTTTCGTTGCTTACCCGCGGAGCAATGGTCAAGCTGAGAGGGCAAATGCTGAAGTGCTACGAGGACTACGGACGAAGACCATTGACAGGCTGCACAAGAGCGGAAGGCGCTGGATTGATGAGTTGCCGGCGGTTCTTTGGTCGATCAGGACGACTCCAAATCGAGCCACCGGCCAGACACCCTTTGCCCTGGTATACGGGGCAGAAGCAGTTCTCCCCACTGAACTCATATACGGGTCACCTTGAGTGCTCGCTTATGATGAGCTTGAGCAAGAGCAACTGCGGGAAGATGACACAACGCTCCTTGAGGAAGATCGTCTTCGGGCGGCTGTGAGAGCAGCACGCTACCAGCAAGCCTTGCGCCGCTACCATAGCCGCATGGTCCATGCCCGAAGCCTTGAGGAAGGCGACCTTGTTCTTCGGCGCGTTCAATCGGCCAAGAATCCCAACAAGTTGACGCCAAAGTGGGAAGGCCCTTATCGGGTAATACGAGTCACCAGGCCCGGCGCAGTCCGCCTGTAGACCGAAGATGTCGTTCCGGTGAGTAACTCCTGGAACATTGAGCATCTTCACAAGTTTTACCCGTAAGGCGCGGCTTGCCGGGCCCCCCGGCAAGCCACCTTTTGTACAAGCATTCCCGATGATGCATGTAACCCTTTGTACAAAGCCAGGCGCAGACCCTGAGCATAATTAAATGAAGCGCTGGCGCCCCAAGTTATTGCATGCATGCTAGGTCAAGTCTCGTCCTTGGTTAGGGTTGATAGTGCTTTGCAGCGACTAACCCCTAGCTTAGAGGTCGAGTGTGCGTCTCTTTGTCGTTCTTTTGTCTTCATTGATTTGCAGGACCCACAAAAATCCTTGCCGGATCACTTGAGGACGAAAAAGAGAAAAGGGACGGACCAGCATCTAGACCCCGACGAGCCAGTATTGCCGGGGGCTACAAGTACAAAGATTCACCCACGGCGAACCAGAGTTGTCGGGGGCTACAACTTCAGATAAGTTCTTCATCCCTTATCATACATTCTTTCATGGACTGAGGTATGTGAAACCTCGTTTCTTCCTAAAGCCACCGTGCTCCCCTAACTCTAGGCCCCAGGGCTCGTCCCTGGGGCCAGGTTTGGTCGTAGTCGCGGCAGCAAAAGGATGAAACGAGGAGCCTGAACCCGCCTCATCCCTGCCTCCGCCGAAAGCGTGAGAAAAGTCGAGCGACGTGGGAAGACGGCAAGGCCTGCTGCCGGGCAAGGAAATGTTTATCTTAAAGATATCAAGGATTTACTCCTTGATGTGGGTTCTACCCGCAAACAAATGACCCGGCAAGAATCCCTTTTTCATTAAAAACATTCCACTCAGGTACAGTTCATAGAGAATGGAAAACATGAATGATGGGATTACACGCTTTAAATTCAGCTAAGTCCCGAAGGCTTACAAACTAAAAAGAGATGAGGTGCCCGTAATCGCTTTCTTGTCCCTCTCCTCAGGAGGCAGGTCAAGGAGGCGAAAAGGGCGAAAGGGGCGCCTAGACGAGCTACGGGTGGCAGAAGACACCAAGAGAACATCTCGGTGGTCGTCCGAAGGCTGGATGGTGATGGCAGCGCCGGAGGCAGAGCTCGAAGACGAGGCGGCAGGACGTCAGCACGCGTCGAAGGCGTCGGTGCCCGTGTACTCCGAGTTGACGGCCTTGCCGCCCGCCCTCTTCCTCTTCCGCAGCGTCCCAACGCCAGCCACCCAATGGGACGACCCCGAGAAGTTCAGGGAGCCGGCGGCACGGATGATGGGGTCGCCGGTGCCGCACGAGGCGCTGCCCGACACCTAGTCGGACCCGTCATCCTTCCGCCTGCTACCCTCGTTGTCGCTGCCGCTGTCCTCCTCGTCACTCCCGCTCGAGGAGGAGTCTTCGCTATCAGAAGAGCTCTCCACATAGCACCTTGCGCGGGTCCCGAAGCATCCGAAGACCTTGACGGAGAGGAGGCCGCCCTCCATCAGCTTGGAAAGGAGAGTGAGCCCCTCCCTCAAGCGGTGGATACGAGCAAACGACTTCCATCCCCGACGAAGATACATCACATGAGGGGCTGGGAAGTCAACGCGAACCCGTGTGCTGCTGATCCTGCAGCCCCTCATGTGCAGCCGCAGCGATTCCGGCGGATCCAGCTCCATCTCCCGCGCAAATGGAGTCGGGAGACGAAGGCGACGGCGAGGCGGCCGGCGTAGCCTGATGAAGAACTCGCATGGGTCATCTCCGACGTGGCCCTCCATGGGGAGGGGAACTGCTGGGGGAGGCGAAGCCGGCGCGCCGCCCCATCCTCCTCTTCCCCAAGCACCTCGGCCTCGCCCACGGCCTCGCCCTCTCCCCGTTCCCCTCGCGGCTGGCTCTGCCACCGCAGGTGCAGGAGGAGGAGGGACGCGTTGTCGAGCGGCGACCCTCGTCGCCACCGTCGAAGGACCAGGATTCCCTCTCTCCATGGCGGATGGAAGGGGAAGCAGAAGCTGAAGGAAGGAGGAGATAAAAGAATGCGGGACGCCATCCCCCCCTCCCGCTCCTTATAAAGGAACGGGGTGGGGGCTCGGCCGCCCCACTCAGCCAATCAAGACACGGAAGGCGCAGGGAACTGGGACCGACCCGCCGCCCCGGTCCGCGGCGGCCCGGTTTCCCGCCTCCACCGTTCGCCACCCCAAGCGCATGAAAGCCGCGTGGCGGGCGTGCAGAACCGAGGCGACGGGTGAGGCGACCCCTCCCCACCCCCGTGATCGTGGGGAGTGGACGCCTTGAAGACCCCGTCTCGGCCCCGTTCAGTAATTGGGCCGCGCCTCCACGCCTCCCTTCGTTTACGGGGAAGGCGCAAACCGCCCCCTTTTACTACGACGTGACGCATGCGCACAGAGCTCAGCCCCACGCATGCCTCCCCACGCTGCGCCAGCGCACAAAGGAACTTACCGCGGTGAAAACCGCCCTGCCTGCCCGCGCACCGTTTTTGGGCCTAGCCCAACAACACGTTGCGCTTATGTGTGGCCCAGGCCCGGGGGCTCCTGTCGGTGTACAAAAAGGGGTACACTTTTCGTACCCCTATAACTGTGCACGGGCAGGCTGAGCCACGGGCACCGCCGCACTGAGCACGGCAAGGGAGGTAAGACAAGGTAAGGCCGAAGCTAAGGAGAAGCGGAACGACGCCAAGACCAAGACCACAAAGAGCAAAGGGGACGAAGCAGGCCAGCCGGCAAGATCCTTGCCGGGAGGCGGTTTTTGCAAACCCGGCAAGACCCTTGCCGTGGCAGCTCGCCCCACACCTACGGAGCAGGTCACCCTTGAGTTCACTGCCCCCATGGGGCAAGGATTCGGGAGGCATCCCCGTGGTGGTATGCAGATCTTTGTGAAGACATTCAAGATCAGATGCACACTTTAGAAGACAATGATCCTTGGCGGGATCCCAGCCAAGGAGGACCACAAGGCCCCCGGCAAGAGCCTTGCCGGGGATGACAACAGGCGCCGCGGCAAGACCCTTGCCGGGACCCCGGCAAGGCCCTTGCCATAAACACCCATGGGGCCACCATCAGGCCCACGCCAGTCGCTCCTCCGCCACCGCTCGCATGCAGCTGCCGACCCAACCAGCTGGACTGGCACCTGCGTGGCAACATGCAAATCCTCGTGGAGACCCACCGCTGCGCCACCCTAGCTACCTGCTTGCCTACATGGCATCGTGAGCACTGCTGGCCAGGGCGCGTGTCGACGTAGGAGGGAGCGGCGACGGACAAGACGGGGCTCTCCCTCGCCCCTGATAAAGCGAGGACACCTAAGCAAGTCCCATTAAATGCACCTTGTCATATAATGCGGGGGATAACCTCGCATCACTGGAGCCTTTCCACCTCCTACGTGCCACTGTGGCAACCCCTTTCTCTATAAAAGGAGGCCCCAGGCGACCAGGAGGAGGATTCGGCTTTTTGGAGCTCTCGACGCCCCCAGAGCGGGCTCAAGAACACAAATATACAATCCACCAAAGCAGGAGTAGGGTTTTACGCATCCCTGCGGCCCAAACCTGGGTAAAGGAACCGCGTGCTATCTATTTGATCCGCTCTTTTCACAACCCCGCGCCCCGCAACCGCAGTAGGGGTTCTCGTGATCCCATAGGTGTCGTTACCACCGACAAAAGGTCGCCCAGACCACGGCACGGGCTGGTGCCACGTGGTGGGCCTTTAGCACGGGTTCGTGTTGAACCGGCACTAAAGGGGGGGTACCTTTAGTGCCGACCCTTTAGTACCGGTTCCAGAACCAGTACTAAAGGTCCTTACGAACCGGCGCTAAAGGTCGTATTTCTACTAGTGGAAGGACACGGGGTTTATACTGGTTCGGCCCCTCACAATGAAGGTAAAAGCCTACGATCCAGTTTTGAGTGGGATTGCTTATGTCTCGATAACCAGGGAGCGAATCCGCTTGACCTAGCTCTCGATTTGATGTTACTTGCCCTGAACTGCTGCCGGGTCGTCCCTTTATATACAGAGGTTAACGCCCAGCGGCTCATAGATTCCCGGCTAGCTCATAAACAGTGTCCGGCTCGGTTTCTCTCTATTCCTGCCTTATAATACAAGTTACACACATATGGCGGTTTATTTCTACGGGCCTTAAGTCGCCCTTTGGTCCTTGGGCCCTTAACTAACCCGCCATCCCCAGGAGTCGTCTTGGGCTTCATGAGTCGTCATAAGTATAACCAGGCACCTCCTGGGTGGCTCATACTAATAGTTTTATCCCCAACAGCCTCGGAACACTGAGACCGAAAGGTCGAGCGTGAATCATATACTAGATATGATCAACATAGTGATGTTCACCATTGAAAACTACTCCATCTCACGTGATGATCGGACATGGTTTAGTTGAGATGGATCACGTGATCACTTAGATGATTCGAGGGATGTCTATCTAAGTGGGAGTTCTTAAGTAATATGATTAATTGAACTTTAATTTATCATGAACTTAGTACCTGATAGTATTTTGCTTGTCTATGTTGTTGTAGATAGATGGCCCGTGCTATTGTTCCGTTGAATTTTGATGTGTTACTTGAGAAAGCAAAGTTGAAAGATGATGGTAGCAAATACACGGACTAGGTCCGTAACTTGAGGATTATCCGCATTGCTGCACAGAAGAATTACATCCTGGAAGCACCGCTGGGTGCCAGGCCTGCTGCAGATGCAACTGACAATGTTAAGAACGTCTGGCAGAGCAAAGCTGATGACTACTCGATAGTTCAGTGTGCCATGCTTTACAGCTTAGAACCGGGACTTCAACGACGTTTTGAACGTCATGGAGCATATGAGATGTTCCAGGAGTTGAATTTAATATTTCAAGCAAATGCCCGGATTGAGAGATATGTAGTCTCCAATAAGTTCTACAGCTACAACATGCAGGAGAATAGTTCTCTCAATGAACATATACTCAAAATGTCTGGGTATAATAATCACTTGATTCAACTGGGAGTTAATCTTCCGGATGATAGTGTCATTGACATAATTCTTCAATTAGTGCCACCAAGCTACAGGAGCTTTGCGATGAACTATAATATGCAAGGAATGAATAAGACAATTCCCGAGCTCTTCGCAATGCTAAAGGCTGCGGAGGTAGAAATCAAAAAGGAGCATCAAGTGTTGATGGTGAATAAGACCACCAGTTTCAAGAAAAAGGGTAAAGGGAAGAAGAAGGGCAACTTCAAGAAGAACAGCAAACAAGTTGCTGCTCAAGAGAAGAAACTCAAGTCTGGACCTAAGCCTGAGACTAAGTGCTTCTACTGCAAACAGACTGGTCACTCGAAGCGGAACTGCCCCAAGTATTTGACGAATAAGATGGATGACAAGGTGAACAAAGGTATATGTGATATACATGTTATTGATGTGTACCTTACTAATGCTCGCAGTAGCACCTGGGTATTTGATACTGGTTCTGTTGCTAATATTTGCAACTCGAAACAGGGACTACGGATTAAGTGAAGATTGGCTAAGGACGAGGCGACGATGCGCATGGGAAATGGTTCCAAAGTCGATGTGATCGCGGTTGGCACACTACCACTACATCTACCTTCGGGATTAGTTTTAGACCTGAATAATTTTTATTTGGTGCCAGCGTTGAGCATAAACATTATATCTGGATCTTGTTTAATGCGAGATGGTTATTCATTTAAATCAGAGAATAATGGTCATTCTATTTATATGAGTAATATCTTTTATGGTCATGCACCCTTGAAGAGTGGTCTATTTTTATTAAATCTCGATAGTAGTGATACACATATTCATAATATTGAAGCCAAAAGATGCAGAGTTCATAATGATAGTGCAACTTATTTGTGGCACTGCCGTTTGGGTCATATTGGTATAAAGCGCATGAAGAAACTCCATACTGATGGACTTTTGGAATCACTTGATTTTGAATCACTTGGTACTTGTGAACCATGCCTCATGGGCAAGATGACTAAAACGCCGTTCTCCGGAACAATGGAGCGTGCAACAGATTTGTTGGAGATCATACATACTAATGTATGTGGTCCAATGAATATTGAGGCTCGCGGCGGGTATTGTTATTTTCTCACGTTCACAGATGATTTGAGCAGATATGGGTAATCTACTTAATGAAACATAAGTCTGAAACATTTGAAAAGTTCAAAGAATGTCAGAGTGAAGTGGAAAATCATCATAACAAGAAAATAAAGTTTCTACGATCTGATCGTGGAGGAGAATATTTGAGCTATGAGTTTGGTCTACATTTGAAACAATGCGGAATAGTTTCGCAACTCACGCCACCCGGAACACCACAGCGAAATGGTGTATCCGAACGTCGTAATCGTACTTTACTAGATACGGTGCGATCTATGATGTCTCTTACTGATTTAGCGCTATCGTTTTGGGGTTATGCTTTAGAGACGACTGCATTCACGTTAAATAGGGCACCATCAAAATCCGTTGAGACGACGCCTTATGAACTGTGGTTTGGCAAGAAACCAAAGTTTTCGTTTCTTAAAGTTTGGGGCTGCGATGCTTATGTGAAAAAGCTTCAACCTGATAAGCTCGAACCCAAATTGGAGAAATGTGTCCCAAAGGAAACTGTTGGGTACACCTTCCATCACAGATCCAAAGGCAATACATTTGTTGCTAAAAATGGATCCTTTCTAGAGAAGGAGTTTCTCTCGAAAGAAGTGAGTGGGAGGAAGTAGAACTTGATGAGGTAACTGTACCTGCTCCCTTATTGGAAAGTATTTCATCACAGAAACCGGTTTCTATGACACCTACACCAATCAGTGAAGAAGCTAATGATATTGATCATGAAACTTCAGATCAAGTTACTACCGAACCTCGTAGGTAAATCAGAGTAAGATCCTCACCAGAGTGGTACGGTAATCCTATTCTGGAGGTCGTGTTACTTGACCAAGGCGAACCTACGAACTATGAAGAAGCGATGGTGAGCCCAGATTCCGCAAAATGGCTTGAGGCCATGAAATCTGAGATGGGATCCATGTATGAGAACAAAGTGTGGACTTTGGTTGACTTGCCCAATGATCGGCAAGCCATAGAGAATAAATGAATCTCCAAGAAGAAGACTGACGCTAACGGTGATGTTACTGTCTACAAAGCTTGACTTATTGCGAAAGGTTTTTGACAAGTTTAAGGAGTTGACAACTATGAGACTTTCTCACCCGTAGCAATGCTTAAGTCTTTCCGAATCACGTTAGCAATTGCCGCATTTTATGATTATGAAATCTGGCAAATGGATATAAAAACTGCATTCCTGAATGGATTTTTGGAAGAAGAGTTGTATATGATGCAACCGGAAGGTTTTGTCGATCCAAAGGGAGCTAACAAAGTGTGCAACTCCAGTGATCCATTTATGGACTGGTGCAAGCCTCTCGGAGTTGGAATAAACGTTTTGATAGTGTAATCAAAGCACATGGTTTTATACAGACTTTTGGAGAAGCCTGTATTTACAAGAAAGTGAGTGGGAGCTCTGTAGCATTTCTAATATTATATGTGGATGACATATTGTTGATTGGAAATGATATAGAATTTATGGATAGCATAAAGGGATACTTGAATAAGAGTTTTTCAATGAAAGACCTCGGTGAATCTGCTTATATATTGGGCATCAAGATCTATAGAGATAGATTGAGATGCTTAATTGGACTTTCACAAAGCACATACCTTGACAAAGTTTTGAAGAAGTTCAAAATGGATCAAGCAAAGAAAGGGTTCTTGCCTGTGTTACAAGGTGTGAAGTTGAGTCAGACTCAATGCCCGACCACTGCAGAAGATAGAGAGAAATTGAAAGTCATTCCCTATGCTTCAGCCATAGGTTCTATCATGTATGCAATGCTGTTGTACCAGACCTGATGTGTGCCTTGCTATTAGTTTAGCAGGGAGGTACCAAAGTAATCCAGGAATGGATCACTAGACAGCGGTCAAGAACATCCTGAAATACCTGAAAAGGACTAAGGATATATTTCTCGTTTATGGAGGTGACAAAGAGCTCGTCGTAAATGGTTACGTTGATGCAAACTTTGACACTGATCCGGACGATTCTAAATCGCAAACCGGATACGTGTTTACATTGAACGGTGGAGCTGTCAGTTGGTGCAGTTCTAAACAAAGCGTCATGGCGGGATCTACGTGTGAAGCAAAGTACATAGCTGCTTCGGAAGCAGCAAATGAAGGAGTCTGGATGAAGGAGTTGATATCCGATCTAGGTGTCATACCTAGTGCATCGGGTCCAATGAAAATATTTTGTGACAATACTGTTGCAATTGCCTTGGCAAAGGAATCCAGATTTCACAAGAGAACCAAGCACATCAAGAGACGCTTCAATTCCATCCGGGACCAAGTCTAGGTTGGAGACATAGAGATTTGCAAGATACATACGGATCTGAATGTTGCAGACCCGTTGACTAAGCCTCTTCCACGAGCAAAACATGATCAACACCAAGAGTCCATGGGTGTTAGAATCATTACTGTGTAATCTAGATTATTGACTCCAGTGCAAGTGGGAGACTGAAGGAAATATGCCCTAGAGGCAATAATAAAGTTATTATTTATTTCCTCATATCATGATAAATGTTTATTATTCATGCTAGAATTATATTAACCAGAAACATAATACATGTGTGAATACATAGATAAACATAGTGTCACTAGTCTGCCTCTACTTGACTAGCTCGTTGATCAAAGATGGTTGAGTTTCCTAGCCGTAGACATGAGTTGTCATTTGATTAACGGGATCACATCATTAGGAGAATGATGTGATTGACTTGACCCATTTCTGTTAGCTTAGCACTTGATCGTTTAGTTTACTACTATTGCTTTCTTCATGACTTATACATGTTCCTATGACTGAGATTATGCAACTCCCGATTACCGGAGGAACACTTTTTGTGCTACCAAACGTCACAACGTAATTGAGTGATTATAAAGGTGCTCTACAGGTGTCTCTGATGGTACTTGTTGAGTTGGCATAGATCGAGATTAGGATTTGTCACTCCGATTGTCAGAGAGGTATCTCTGGGCCCTCTCGGTAATGCACATCACTATAAGCCTTGCAAGCAATGTGACTAATGAGTTAGTTGCGGGATGATGCATTACGGAAAGGGTAAAGAGACTTGCCGGCAACGAGATTGAGCTAGGTATTGACACTAGTAGAAAAAGGGTGAAACGTGAAGCACATTAGTGCTGGTTTGTATTTGAGCCGGCACTAATGTATACATTAGTGCCGGTTCCAACGGCTAGCCGGGCCGCTCTCATTAGTAACGGTTCGTGGCGAACCTTTAGCACCGGTTCGTGGCACGAACCGGTACTAATGAGAGTGGTGGCAGAATGTTGTCAGTCTGGGGCCCCTCCAGCCCCTTTAGTACCGGTTCGTGGCACGAACCGGTACTAAAGGTCACCCTACATAAACCCTTCGTCCACCCGAGCTCGCTCTGTTCTTCCCCTTTCCCCTCTCCTCTCGAGCTCATCACACATTTTCCCCAAAATTTGTCAAGATTTGAAGGCCCCCATCCATTCAAATGATCACAAAGGTTAGCAACTTTGTCCTTTCATCTCTCATTGCTAGATTAGCTCTTGCAATGCTTTATATAGTGATTAATTTGTGAGTTTAGTAATTTGGGAGGAAATATATATATGTGCTAGTATTTGATTTATATGCAATTTGAGGTCAAAAATAACACTTAGTTTGCATATGTAGGTGTGGTTTACTTAGTGCCTTCTAAATCTCCGTCGTAACCACCGTCGATCACCCGCACCGTCCCGTCGCCGGCACCACCTTGTGGTGAGCCTCTTTGTTCATGAAATTTTATATAAAAATTGATGTTTGTGTGATTTGGATATATAGCTAGTTACTCGTATAATTATCTTACCCGTACGTTCTTTGTTATACATATAGTGCCATGGTTTTGATATCCGTCCCCGTCGGCCCTCGTCCTTGTTATGATTTGGATGTGGTATATATATTCTCTTTTAAAACTAGTTGCATTTCGTGTTTATGACAAATTATGCCCATCAAGTTGACATAGGAATTTTTTCTAGGAGGTATGTGAACCGGAAATTCCAACCGACCCTATTGTCGAGAGGTTAAATTTAGTTGAAAGAGAAAACGAGAATTTGAAAGAAAAATTGAAAAGAATTGAGGGGGAGAAGATGCAATTGGAGTTGCATGTTGCCGATGTCGTCGATGATCACAAGATCAAGATGGAGAAAATGCGCTTGAAGATTAGAAAGATTAGAAAATATGCCATCGATAGTGAGGCTTGGTATCATTATGCTGTTGGATCCATTGTTACCTTAGTTGCGATCTTGATCGCATTTGTTGTTGCATTTAAATGCTTTAGCTAGAGAGTTATTTGTTTGTTGCATTTAAGTGTTGTATGAACTTTATGTATGAACTTGTATTAATTTGGTCTATTCGGTGTTGTGTAATGAAGATGAGCCGGCAATGGATGTACGATGACCGATGCTCTCCCGGGTTCATTAATGGCGTGCAAACTTTTCTGCTTGTGGCTGAGGCAAACAAGCGGGCGGATGGTTTTATGCCTTGTCCATGTGCTGTCTGTAAGAATGGTCAAAATTACTCTAAGTCAAGAACCATTCACTTCCACCTGTTTAAGTCCGGATTCGTGCCCCACTATAATGTTTGGACCAAGCACGGAGAAAGAGGGGTTATGATGGAAGACAATGAAGAAGAAGAGGACGACGACAGCTATCCTGGCCATGGGTTCCCTGAATACGATGATACAACAATGGGGGAAGAAGCTGAGCCGGTAATGCGCGAAGAAGCTGAGCCGTCAATGCGGGAAGAAGCTGAAGAAGAGGCATCAGATGAGCCTGTTAATGATCTAGGTCGGGCCATTGCCGATGGAAAGAGAAACTGCGCAAGTGATTTGGAGAAGAAGAAGTTGCAGTGCATGTTAGAGGATCACAAAAAATTGTTGTACCCGAATTGCGTAGGTGACAAGAAAAAGCTGGGCACCACACTGGAATTGCTGCAATGGAAGGCAGAGAATGGTGTATCTGACAAGGGATTTGGAAAGTTGCTGGTAATGATAAAGGATATGCTTCCAAAGGACAACGAATTGCCCGAGAGTACGTACGAAGCAAAGAAGGCTGTCTTCCCTATAGGGTTAGAGGTGCAGAAGATACATGCATGCCCTAATGATTACATCCTCTACCGCGGTGAGTACGAGGATTTGAACGCTTGCCCAGTATGTGGTGCATTGCGCTATAAGATCAGCCGCGATGACCCTGGTGATGTCGAGGGCGAGCGCCCCAGGAAGAAGATTCCTGCCAAGGTGATGTGGTATGCTCCTATAATACCATGGTTGAAACGTTTGTTCCAAAACAAAGAGCATGCCAAGGCGATGCGATGGCACAAAGAAGACCGTAAGAAAGACGGAAAGTTGAGAGTACCCGCTGACGGGTCGCAGTGGAGAAAAATCGTAAGAAAGTACGGGAAGGAGTTTGCAGATGACCCAAGGAGCGTATGGTTTGGTCTAAGCGCAGATGGCATTAATCCTTTTGGGGAGCAGAGCAGCAACCATAGCACCTGGCTTGTGACTCTATGTTTGTATACCCTTCCTCCTTGGTTGTGCATGAAGCGGAAGTTCATTATGATGCCAGTGCTCATCCAAGGCCCTAAGCAACCCGGCAACGACATTGATGTGTACCTAAGGCCATTAGTTGAAGAACACTTACAACTGTGGAATGGAACAGGTGTACGTGCGTGGGATGAGCACATGGGGGAAGAATTTGACCTAAAGGCGTTGCTGTTCGTGACCATCAATGATTGGCCTGCTCTCAGTAACCTTTCAGGACAGACAAACAAGGGATACCACGCATGCACGCACTGTTTGGACGATACCGACAACATATATTTGGCTAATAAGAATGTGTACCTGGGACATCGTCGATTTCTTCCGAGCAGGCATCCCGTAAGAAAGAAAGGCAAGCATTTCAAAGGTGAGGCGGATCATCGGACGAAGCCTCGCCACCATGCTGGTGCTGATGTACATGATATGGTCAAGGATTTGAAGGTGGTCTTTGGAAAGGGTCCTGGTGGACAACCTGTTCTGAATGACGCTGACGGACGCGCACCCATGTGGAAGAACAAATCTATATTTTGGGACCTGCCCTATTGGAAAGACCTCGAGGTCCGCTCCGCAATCGACGTGATGCACGTGACGAAGAATCTTTGTGTGACCCTGCTTGGCTTCTTGGGCGTGTATGGGAAGACAAAAGATACACCTGAGGCACGGGAGGACCAGCAACGTATGCACGGAAAAGATGGCATACATCAGGGTCATGCAAGCTACGCTCTTACCAAAGAAGAGAAGGAAATCTTCTTTGAATGCCTTCTCAGTATTAAGGTACCGTCTGGCTTCTCGTCGAATATAAAGGGAATAATAAACATGGCAGAGAAAAAGTTCCAGAACCTAAAGTCTCATGACTGCCACGTGATTATGACGCAACTGCTTCTGGTTGCATTGAGGGGGCTTCTACCGAAAAACGTTCGATTAGCCATTGTGAAGCTATGTGCATTTCTCAATGCAATCTCTCAGAAGGTAATTGATCCAGAAATCATACCAAGGTTACAGAATTATTTGGTGCAATGTCTTGTCAGTTTCGAGTTGGTGTTCCCACCATCCTTCTTCAACATCATGACGCATGTCCTAGTTCACCTATGCGAAGAGATTAACGTTTTGGGTCCTGTATTTCTACACAATATGTTCCCCTTTGATAGGTTCATGGGAGTCTTAAAGAAATATGTTCATAACCGTGCTAGGCCAGAAGGAAGCATCTCCAAGGGCTGTCAAAATGAGGAGGTCATTGAGTTTTGTATTGACTTTATTCCTGACCTTAAGCCGATTGGTGTTCCTGAATCGCGGCATAAGGGCAGACTGGATGGAAAAGGCACACTAGGAGGGAAACAAATAATATGTATGGACGGACATTCTCTCACTGAAGCACACTACACAGTTCTACAGAATTCCGCCTTGGTGGCTCCGTATATGGATGAACACAAGAATTTGCTACGCTCCAAACACCCGGAGCGGTCTGATGACTGGATTACACATGAACAAACCAGGAGTTTCGCCAGCTGGTTGCAAGCACGTACCATGCATGACACCTCTATTGAAGATGACCTGTACTTGCTGTCCCAGTTAGCATCTTTGAATATAATGACTTTCAAAGGGTACCAGATAAATGGTAATACATTTTACACGATCACCCAAGATAAGAAGAGCACCAACCAAAACAGTGGTGTCCGCTTTGATGCAGAAACCAAGACGGTAAAGGAAACATATTATGGTTATGTACAGAACATATGGGAACTTGACTATCGACGTGGTTTGAAGGTCCCTTTGTTTCGGTGCAAATGGGTCAATATGACACGAGGTGGGGTAACGGAAGACCCGCAGTACGGAATGACAACAGTGGATCTCAACAATCTTGCGTATGCAGATGAACCATTCGTCCTAGCCAATGATGTGGCACAGGTTTTCTATGTGAAGGACATGTCTACCAAGCCAAGAAAAAGAAAAGATAAGGAAGCGAATGCATCATACGATGAGCCAAAGCGGCACATAGTTCTTTCTGGGAAGAGAAACATCGTGGGAGTGGATGACAAGACAGACAAGTCAGAAGATTATGAAAAGTTTGATGAAATTGCTCCATTGACAGTGAATATTGACCCGAGCATCCCGTTAAATTATGAAGATTTTCCATGGCTACGACCCAAAGGGACACACGCGAAGAAAAAGTTTCACACCCAAAGATCTGGGATGTGATCGGCTTAACTATATATCATCACTTTCTTCTGTGTTTCACACCCAGGAGGGATCTCTGTAATAGTTAGGGTAGCTAGTTATGTGTTTTGGCATTTGAAACGTGCAGAAACTTTCAACCTTTTATGTGCAAGCAAATTCTTTCATGCATTTACTGATTTTTTCAGCTAAATGACCCTGAAATTGAAAAGCATTTCAAATGAACTCAGAAAAGGTTGAAAGTTGGCATGGTATCATAATTTCACCCACATAGCATGTGCAAAAAAGTAGAGAGGGTTACTGCAAAAACTGGATGCACTTCGTGTACAAAATGGACAATCTGTTTCGAAGTATCAGGGTTTCGGACGAAAACTCATCCGTTACAAAGGCATTTCATTTTTTTAATAACCTAAGCATTACCAAATTGAATATAATGATAAAACACACTAATATTAAACATAAGAAAAAAAGAATCACTGAAAAATCTATTTTCAAAGTTAAGTTATTCACAAAAATAAATAAAGCAAAAAAATAAGAAAAAAAAAGCCCACCTACTGGGCCACAGCGGCCTGCATACGACTAGAAACCCAAATTCAAGTTGGGCCAGGATGCAGGCCTGCTAGCCCAGTAGGCCCAACAGGGCATCGCAGAACAGGTAGGCCCAGAAGGCCTGCTTAAGAGAGGAGCTCGAGACAGCAGCGACGGCGGGGCTTATAAGCAGGTGCGAGTGCCCCTCGGCTAGCGAGGTGGGACTAAATTTTTGTGCCCCTCGCCTGGCAGCGCACCCACCTTTAGTACCGGTTCGTGGCACCAACCGCTACTAAAGGGGGGGCCTTTAGTACCGGTTGGAGCCACCAACCGGTACTAAAGGGGGTCGCTTCCCGCCGCTTGGGCTAGCCAAAACAGACCTTTAGTACCGGTTGGTGGCTCCAACCGGTACTAAAGGTCCATCCTATATATACAACACTTGGAAAAAATTCAGTTTCCCTCTGTTTCTTGCCTCTGTTTTCTCCCTCCGTCGTGCCTGCCCCGATCGACGTCGACGCCGCCGCCACGGCCCCTCGTCGCCGACCGCGGCAGTGCGCGCCCCCGCCCCTCGTCGCCGCCCCCGCCGTCCCCGCCCCGTCGTCCCCGCCGTCCCCGTCGCCGCGCCCCGGCCGCCCCGCCCCGTCGTCGCCGCCCCACCCCGTCGCCCCGTCGTCCCTTCGCCCCATCGTCGCCGCCACGTCTCGTCGCCGCCCCGTCGTCGCCTCGCCGGTGAGCTCGCCCCGGCCGCCATGTCCAGTAGTTCCACACACACACACTACACACACACACACACACACTACACACACACACATTTTAGCAATTTTTCTGTTTTGTAGTTATATAAATATTAGAATTGTTATAGAAATGTTAGTTATATAATCAGGAAATTTTAGAATTAGTTTTAGTTATAGAAATAGTTATAAAAAAGTTAGAATTGTTAGAAATTTTTCTGTTTTTTAGTTATAGAAATATTAGAAATGTTATAGAAATGTTAGTTATATATAGCATTGTTAGAAATGTTATATAAATGTTAGAAATTTTAGTTATCAAAATCCAATCATTAAAAAAATGTTACTTTTTGCGGGCATGCATATAGCTACTATTTGTTGTCGACGATGCCCGGCCCGCATCCTCGCCGTCCACACGACCGCGACGACGCCCAGTTGACCCATGTCCGGGACTGGGCTCCGCCGGGCTGGCACTGGGAGGTGCAGCCTGGAGGGGGGCGCCGCTTGATGAGGAACCCGGCCCCGGGTCCTGTCGTCGACCCTGAGCTCGTTTGGTGGCGTTCGCGTGGGCCAGTTTCGGTGCGGAGGGAGCCGGCCCCGCCGGAGGTGGTACGTCGTCATGTCAGGAAGGAGGACGAGCACGTCCATTGCTACATGGTTGCGTTAGAGGGCGAAAGGTTCTCCAATACCTGGCAGTTTCTTCAGGGATCTCACTTCAGCTATGATCCTGTGAGGGTTCCTTCTCTTTGGGTGTCCACCGCCCACGCCGCAGGAACCGCGAGTGTCCTAGATTTTTCTGTAGTATTCGATCTTTATTAGCTACCTAGCCAGTGATGTATTCGAGATTATATATTCGAGACGATGTATTCGAGATTATATATTATTCGAGATGATGTATTCGAGATTATATCTATTATTCGAGACGATGTATTCAAGATTATATCTATTATTCGAGATTATACTAAATTGTTTTATATTTCTTTTGGCATAGTTAAATAAAAGCTATGACGGACAATACCGACAGAGAGAGAGAACAGACCATGTTTGATATGATACGCCGGCCAGATGATGATCGGAATGAAGAAGATTTTGACGGCTCCGAATTTCTAAACAACACCGAAGAGGGTGACATGATATTCGATCGCGATGACCGAATTGATGAAGTCATGAACTACGATTATGACGATGACGAAGAACATGTTGATCCTGAAACAACAAACACCGGCGAGGTATATATATTTATATAAGCAGGAATCTGGTGATCATCACATGTTTTAATAAATGAGTTGAAGATATATTAACGAATCGATCTTTCTTCTTTCAGCCATCCGGATCGAGCAAATCTTCAGGCAAAAGGACGAAACGAGGCCCGAACAAAAAGTTGAAGGAGGGCGTAAAGTACAATATCGAGGCATTCAGACCTAATGGCGAACCATTAGCGCCTAAGAAGATTGCGGACAAGTTCGTTCGTCAGTGCGGAGTTCTTGTGAAGGACCTACTCCCGATCTCCCTTCAAGAATGGAGAAAGCCAGCAAAGCCACGTCCAGATGTTACTTTTGTCGACGAGAATCAAAAAAACCTGCTTTGGGATACTCTCATGGAACATTTCACCCTACCAGATCATTTCACAAAAGCAGATGTGCAGAAAGTCAAGGACGCTGCTTTGAGGAAGATGGCGGTTGCATTCAAGAACTACAAGGGAACGACGTGGGGGAAGTACGTCAAGGATGGAAGGAAGACTCCAGTATTCGAGGGGATACTAGAGAATCAAAGTGCTCATTGGGACAATTTCGTGAAATTCAAGGATTCAGAATTAGCTAAGGAACGGTCGAGAATAAACAAGAAGAATGCCGAAAAAAAGGATAAGTTCCATAAGCTGGGGCCAGGTGGCTACGCGGTGCCAATGCCTAAGTGGGATAAGTCTGAGAAAGAGATGGAGGATGCAGGTGTCACTCCGGTTACTAAGAGCTGGCCCCCCAGGTGCAGGACTTGGTTCTATGCGCATGGGGGGGAGTTGGACCCGAAGACAGGCAATGTTTCGACGAAGGCATGTCTGAACGGAGCCGACGATGCGATACTTGTTGCAATAGAAGGGGCTCGATCGGGGGTGTTCCAGCCCAACAGAGAGAACGACGAGCTTACGCGTGCCCTGGGAAATCCTGAACACCTGGGAAGAACACGAGGCAAGGGCGCTATTCCGTGGTATGAGGGGTTTTCAGACTGGAACGCCGACTACAGAACCCGTGCGAGAAAGACGATTGCGGAGGAGAAGAAGAGGAAGATGGAGTTGGAGCAGAGGAAGCGGGACTATGAATGCCTTCAAGGCCTTGAAGCAAGTCAAGCAGAATTGGCAGTTAAATTCCAGCGGCAGCAGGAGTAGATCAACTCACTTAGCCAGCAAAGGGGGTCTCAGCAGCTGCAGCAGCTAGCGGATGATCCAGCATTGGATAGCACCGCCCCATCCATGCCGAGAAGCAGCGTGGGTTCCGCCCCGGGCGACGCATTGCTAGATAGATACCCCGTGGATGACATCACGGAGAACAGTAACTGCGAGCTACACTTCAAGATGAAGAACATATCCATGAAGGTGGCGGACGCCGTTGCTTTTCCAAATTCCCCCGAGGCAACCTTCCATTGCAACCCGATTCCAACGGGCTATGCTCGTGTCTTGGTTGATGAGGTGGTGGACCCATATTCGGAGCTTCAGCTTGACATTCCTGGAGGTGACGACGAGCACACATTGGGAGAGGCCATACATCATGTCATCCTATGGAGAAAGGATTGCATCATCTTTCGAAGGCCACCGACACCGCGTCACCCGACTCCTCGTCGAAGTCCGCCACCGATTCAGCAGACTCCCGCTCCTTCAAGTCCACCAACGCGTGAGGCCACTCCTCCTCCTCCAAGTCCGGCAAAGTGTCAGGCCACTCCTCCTCCAAGTACGACACAGCGTCAGACGTCCACTCCTCCTCCAAGTCCGGCAAAGTGTCAGGCCACTCCTCCTCCAAGTCCGGCACAGCTTCAGGCCACTCCTCCTCGTCCAACTCAGCCCCGTCAGCCGTCTCTGCCGCCTCAGCAATCGCAGAAGAGACACCCCGCACATATGGTGCGTAGCGGTACCAGTCGAGGTCATAGTACAGGAAGTACAGGCGGAGGCAAGCGATATAAATATGGTCCAAACCTCGATACTCCTCTTCCTAAGAGGGCTTACGACAGGACCAAGGAGCAAAGCAATGCCATAGTGCGGGCAGAAGTCGACGCCCATTTTGGACCGAAACCGCCACCGCCACCAAGGGAGAAAGTGCCTGTGGAAGTTATTGACCACTTCATTCGTATGGCTGAACCACCAGCTCTTAAGCCTGTTGACTCAGACTATGAGCGCCACATCAGGAAGTTAAATCGACAACGTCTATAGAAGGAGGCGAGCTCGAGCTCGAGCAAACAACAAGCAGCTGTCAAAAAATGCGGGAGAACCGTTGCCCAGCTGGGAGAACAGTGGGCGCAACCGATCCCCCCGCTTGTTGTGCCGCCAACAACACGTGACAGTACGCGCGGCCAATATTATTGTGGGCAAACAGTTTACGTTCCCCAGGTGGGCGACCTGGTAATAACCCCGGAGCATATAAAGCAGGCTGAAGAACTCAAGATCACTGTTGGGCAACTCCTCGAGATCGAGGACATGCATGTGCTTACAGAGGAGGAAATAAAACGGAAATATGTCCGGGGCCAACCTTTGGTCAAGCCAGAAGATGTCAAGAAGCTCCCAACGAGAATGTATGAATTGCATTAATGGTACATGGACATTACCAAGAGATCCAATCGACAGTCCCTCATGGTGCAAATCAACAAGGAACATTTCTACCATGACAAACCTGGGACCGTTGAGTATTCTGAACTGTTTCAGTTATACAATCAAGACGCACTCGACAAATCTATCGTCAGTTGCTATTGTTTGTAAGTGATTTCTTTCTGTAATTTAAGTCTGAAGCTAGTTGTATTGATCCTTTTGATCAATCATTACCTGTAATTATCCTCACTATATTCTTTTCTGTGGTACTATGCAGGATGAGGATGTATGAAATGAAAAAAGGTGGACGCTATGGCATTGGGTTCATTGACCCAAACATCGTTAATGAATTCACATGGAATATAAGCGACTATTATAAAAAGCAGGTAGAGGACAGCAGGTTCGAGTTCTTGAAGGACCTCAAATACAATGAATGATATACTACTTCCTTACAACTTCAAGTGAGTCACACTTTCTTGTACTACAAATTCTCTGTTTTTGCCTACTAGCTAGCTAGCTACATGTTTTTGCTTACATATATATGCCCGCTTAATTAAGACATGCAAACGTGTGTGCATGCAGATTTCACTGGATCTTGTGTATCATTAAAGTTGACGAAGGAACAGTTGAAATACTGGACTCACTACTCTCAGAAAATAAAGACTATAACATCTTGTTTGGGATAGTCAACAGGTAATTTTAATCATTATTAACTATATATCTCGACCTATTTAGTTCGTCATTTCATGATATGAACTACTTAATAACCCCTTTATTCATTTTCTTTGTCGCCGGGCAGGGCTTGGGCAAGGTTCATCAGCGTCACGGAAGGCAAATGGAAAGGACAGCTGAGATAGCTTTGACCCAGGGTAAGTAATTAAGTAGTGTGGTAGCTAGCTGCCATCTTTTTAATATTATCATGCTTGATTAATTATTATCTGATCAAATTAAATTCCATTCTCGTAAAGGCCATAAAGCAGGCGCAGGGGACTGATCTGTGTGCATACTGCGTTTGCGAGAACATTCGCATGATGACGTCCGAAAGGAACAGATCTCAAAGACAGGAATGGGTACGCTTGTCAGAACACTATTCACAATTTGTGCACCATTATCGATATCTAGTCACACAACTAATACACATGCATATTGTTCTCCTTCTTAACAGTTCAGAGAGGTGCGGGACAAGCTCCTAGATACGGAGCGCGTACAAGCACTTCAAGAGGAAATAGCGGGATTTTTGCTCGACTAGGTCATAAATCCGAAGGGAGAATACTATTACCCGCTACCGCCCCCATCGACCAATTAAGTCATGAACCACTTCCAATTTGTCATCGTGCTCCGAAGGCACCAATTAGGCTAATGCGAACTGGCTCCGAAGGCAACATGCATATGTACGAGAAATTGTATATAGCTATATACATGCATGTGTGTATGTGTGAATTAATATGGTGTGGTTTGTGTGAGACATTGATGATCTATATATATGTGATTGGTTCTACTAGCTACCATATATATGCATAACGTGTACAATGTGTAGTATCGTAAAATACCAGCAAACGAAAAAGAATTAAAATGGAAAACACAAAATTAAATGAAAAAGAAATCATAAAACCAAAAACCCCCCAAATATTTTAGTACCGGTTGGTGTTACCAACCGGTACTAAAGGGCTCCCGGCCCCCGTAGCTGGCTCATGCCACGTGGTTGCCCTTTAGCACCGGTTCGTGCTGGACCGGTGCTAAAGGGGGGGGGCGGCTTTAGTGCCCAAACTTTAGTGCCGGTTATGGAACCGGCACTAAAGGGCCTTACGAACCGGTGCTATTGCCCGGTTCTGCACTAGTGTGAGATATCGACGATCAAATCTCGGGCAAGTAACACACCGATGACAAAGGGAACAACGTATATTGTTATGCGGTTTGACTGATAAAGATCTTCATAGAATATGTAGGAACCAATATGAGCATCCAGGTTCCGCTATTGGTTATTGACCAGAGACGTATCTCGGTCATGTCTACATAGTTCTCGAACCCGTAGGGTCCGCACGCTTAAAGTTCTGTGACGACCGGTATTATGAGTTTATATGTTTTTATGTACCAAAGGTAGTTCGGAGTCCCGGATATGATCACGGACATGACGAGGAGTCTCGAAATGGTCGAGACATAAAGATTGATATATTGGAAGCCTATATTTGGACGTCGGAAGTGTTCCGGATGAAATCAGGATTTTACCGGAGTGCTGGAGGGGTTACCGGAACCCCACGGGGGTTAATGGGCCTTGTTGGACCCTAGTGGAGAGAGAGAGAGGGGCCGGCCAGGGCAGGCCGCGTGCCCCCTCCCCTCTGGTCCGAATTGTACTAGGGGGGGGGGGCGGGCCACCCTTTCCTTCTCCTTCTCCCCCTTCCTTTCCCCCTCCTAGTAGGAGTAGGAAAGAGGGGAGTCCTACTCCTACTAGGAGGAGGAGTCCTCCTCCTGGCGCGCCCTACGGGGGCCGGCCGGCCTCCCCCCTTGCTCCTTTATATACGAGGGCAGGGGGCACCCTAGAACACACAAGTTGATCATTGATCTCTCCCAACCATGTGCGATGCCCCCCTCCACCATAATCCACCTCGGTCATACTGTGTCGATAGCTTCATCAACATTGTCATCACGCCGTCGTGCTGACGAAACTCTGCCTCGAGCTCTACTAGATTGTGAGTTTGCGGGACATCACCGATCTGAACTTGTGCTGAACGTGGAGGTGCCGTACGTTCGGTACTGAGGATCGGTCGATCGTGAAGACGTACGACTACATCAACCGCGTTGTCATAACGCTTCCGCTTAACGGTCTACGACGGTACGTGGACGACACTCTCCCCTCTCGTTGCTATGCATCACCATGATCTTGCGTGTGCATATGATTTTTTTTGAAATTACTACGTTCCCCAACACTTTACTACTATGTCTGATGTGCTCCAGTGGAGCAATACAGTCGCTTTGGTGGTAGGAGTTGTCTTGGATCGTCCTGCTATCGCTTCGGTGGTCGCTGGCGCCGGTGTGAGTAGGCAAGAGGGGAGAGAGCGGTGAGGAACGAAGATGAGGATAATTGATGACAACGCGTCTGGAAACAACGCGACTTCTCGGGACCGCATCCACGCGTGCAACCGCCCACGTCCACATGCCTAGGGTTGCACTGCTCGGGTCTGGCTCCACAAAAACGACCTATTTGAGCGTTCCTCCGGATGCAGGCTCAGAGGTGATTTAATGTTCGTGCTATGCAGGCCCAACAGTGAATGCGGGTAACCAAACGGGCCATTTTCTTCCCGCGCGGGCCTGACTGAGGTATATGCGGGCTACCAAACGCTTCCTAAATTCAAAAAGAAAAACTGCAAAAAGTTCAAAGGAATATGTTTTTTTACTTGATTTTTTTGCATGAACTTCTTGGATGTCATTTGAGCACCAAAAATTGAACGGTCCTAGAAAACTGGAGCATCTTACTCAAAAAGTTATATATCAGTTTTATTTCTGCATTTTTTGCATCTGAATCTACTGTTCATCAGAAGCATCTGAGCCTGTGCTCAAATGTGGATTACAGGCCATTCCTCTCTTTCTTTTCTCTATCCTTCTTGAGAGTTGCTTGGGAGTTCCTGACCCTTCTCTCCCTCGCGTCCCGCGGCCTCGCCGACCTGTGCAGAGATGTGTTAGGAGGTTGGTTCATCCTTGTGTGGGGATGGGTTAGGAGCTCCTAAAAGTCTAGGGTGGTGTTTGTTTTTAGTGTGTCTAGTGTCATGTTGTTTAGGAGCTCTTCTTCGTTGCCAGTAAGCAGCGGCAAAGTTGGACAAGGAATGCTGGAGGAGAGAAAGGCAAGTGAAGACTATGCCTTTCTAATTAAGCACCTACAAAAATAAATTCTTTGGACATCTTGTCAAGGTTGGGTGCTTGGCCCTTGCAACACTATATGTACCTCTGCCAATGCCAATAAGCAATGTTTGGAAGCTTGCCGTTATGCCCGTTTGGGTGGCTATCGTTGCTCTCTCTCTCTCTCTCTCTCTCTCTCTCTCTCTCTCTCTCTCTCTCTCTCTCTCTCTCTCTCTCTCTCTTTCTCTCTCTCTGAGGGATGGGGGAAGGGCTTCAAGAGTTTTCAGTTCCCCTTGGTATGTGCATATGCGGTCGTACGAAGCACCGTCTTGCGCCCTGTTACGCCTGTAACTTCTCCTATTGATTTGTCTCTTCCACCAAACTTTGTATTTCCTCTTATATGATGATTCCCTTGCATGTTTAGGCCCTTTTCCCGCGGGAACAAATTAAACAAAGGATTTCATAATCTCTGGCATCCATTAATCATTAGTGGCAATATCAAAGTGTTTTTCTAAGAAAATTTAGAATTATCCAGTATAAACAACGGTGAGATGAGCGCAACAATATCACTCATCAGTCGTCCGCCGTGCCGCCACCCCCTCCCCACCCTCCCACCCACGCACTCATTGTCAATGCCTCACCGCCGCTCGCCACTGACTTACGAGCCCTAGGCTATTAGCTAGGCTTTTTAATTAAATGGAAAATAAAAAAATAAAGATTCTAGTGTTACTCCAGTGGAGTAACTGAGAATAGTGGCTAGAAATGGAGTTGCACTACCGTGGTAGCCTCGGAGTTTTGACTCTGTTTCTTGAATATAAAGCCGTCACAATTCCCAATCGAAAACAAAACTAAATGCGAGAGAGCGTGACCGACCTGCTTGACCAGGAGCACCGCGCGTGTGCGAGAGAGTGTGAATGTGAAATGTCTCCAAATTCGAAGCGTCCAAGCGCCCGCATTCCCCAGACGGCCAAACCCACTGAGCAGTGAGCACTGAGCACTGGGCCTGCCCGACTCCCCCAAATCCTGAGCCTCGCCGTCGACGCAGCAAACCCTAGCTCCCCCAATTCCAGTCGCATCGAGCGAGCCCTTGTTGGAGCAAGGCCGCCACTACAAGAAATATGTCAACTTATGACCTTCTGTCAGTGACCCTTGAAGAATTGGTCATAAATTTATGACCATTTCAGACCAATTGGTCAAAAGTTATTCGGGGGGCTCCAAATCCTCACACGAAAAGGTCATAAAGCAAACAGCGCTAGTCTGCTGCCTTATTTCTAGTTGTTAACGACCAATATAGATGGTCATAGCCTTGTAAATTGTGGTGGGTTGCTATGACTAGGCGCCACCTCATCAGTTTTGCCTATGTGGCATGTCCATGTGGCAGTTTTTGCCCTAGGTTGTGAAGCAACCTATATTTCTGTCATTCCCAAAATTCCCTATGCCCAAATAATATCCATTTATGGCTGCATCATCTTCTGCATAAGTCTACTCAATTTCTAGTCTGAAGTTCCTCTCTATCCGGTAACTTATGAAGTTGCCCCTGTTAAAACTGAAAAAGTTGTTTCTGGATGCAAAAATAAGTGCACTGAAGTAAATTTCTGATGGGCAGGGATGCAAATATTACTACCGAAAGTTGTAACTGTGCAGTTATGGCTTTGTTCTGCCTATGCTGGGTGTTGGATACTTAATTGTCTTTTCATTTGTATGAAGAAGCACGAGACGTTTGATGCTTATGAAAGGTCAGCCTGTGGCTTAGGCCCCTGTGATTTTCTAGCTAGGAAGGAGATGCCTCTCTGTAATTTTAAGATATATCTGTGTATGTTATCAGCTAGAAGTTCTGCTAATGATCAACATGCTTCGGTTGGCTACTGTTTGTTCTGTTATTATAGTTGAGTTCACTAAAATTGAATTGATCACATCCTTAACAGCGTCGTATTGGGCCAAGGACCTGAAGATAGTGTTGGCTTTGCTAGTGATTCTGGTGTATATTGCTTCTTAACTTGTTTTCATCATTACTACTACTAGATAAGTAGTAATTCTAAACATCTCTAAAGATAGTTCAATCCTAGTTGCTAAAGATAGATATAACTTTGTTACTTGCAAGACCAGATTTTGGTCTGCTAAAACTACCATTCGTTGTGTCGAATGCTTTTTTAATCCACCTAATTTGCCCTTTGATTGAGAAACACTACTCCTTTGGTCCTCTAGTATTGTTCAATCTGGACCATCGGCTATGTTGGCTGGATGGCCTATATTTCTCCGTCCCTATCGTAAAAAGCCCCTAAAAGAAGCTTGAGATCTTGAGGTACATCAGCAGTTTCAATGAAATTGACGGCATCTCGTCGCTGGAGATTCTTGTATCTTCCCCACGAACATAAAAGAATCAGCAGGAAACCTCGTTGTGGGCTCTGGTAAATCAGTAGAAGAGAAAATGTTTTCAGGGACACAAGTAGAGGAAAAATATTAGTACCCAATACTTGTGGCAATACTTGTGGCATGTATGTAGAGGGAAAATGTTAGTACCCATCTAAAAAAGTGGTGTTTAAGTCATTCTTGGGCCATGGGAAACAGCTTGAATTTGCGAGGTTCTTTGAATTGAATGCAAAGGTCCTAGACAAAAACGAATTTGAAGTATATAATGAGCACAACAGTTAAACGGTTGGCTTATCAGCACATGCTTCTACAAGTGGAAAACTGAGCTTCTCGAGATGCTCAGTTTGAATTAAGGATTAGCCCTACTAAATACGGACTGAGTGCCATTTTTGAATTCAGGAATGTTTCATACTGACCGATCACCATGTAAAGAAGCATATCCATGATTTGTCAGTGGCCAACCCCTTCTGATGGCCAAAGACGGCATTGATGCCTGAAGATTGCACTGTCTTGTGCTCATTTTGTAGATGGTGTTGATGCCTGAAGATTGCATCGTCTTTTCCGCATAAGTCTCATCTATTTCTTGGTCTAAAAGTTCCTCTGTGATAATTCCAGTAACTTATTAAGTTACCCCTGTTAAAACTGCAAAAGATGTTCCTGATAATTTCAGTTATACAAATGCACGAGATGTTTAATTGCTGATTTGATCTTTTGCTTATTTGTTTGATACTGGCAAAAGGTTAACCTGTTGGCTAGTCCCGTGTGCTTTTCTAGCGAGGAAGGAGATGTTTCTGTAATTTTCAAGATACGCTATCAGGTTGAAGTTTTGCTACAACAGTCTGGGGGAGTGGATGCTGCAATAACACCATATCTCTCTCTCACTGCAGCTGGAACATGCTTCTTCTGCCTACTACTTTGTTATGTCATTAGAGTATGGGTTACTGAAATAAAATTTTATCGCACCCTCGTACAATCTGGCAAGTAATCTTACTCTCTCTTGGAGCAAGAACAACATTGGGTTCATTGTGTAGTGCTTGACGCTTGTCAACTTGTTTCCACATGCTGCCAGAGAGATTCAGTTTAGTGCTTGCAAAACCTAGCTTTTGCTGGATCTATACCAGGATTCTCACTATTAGTTGGCTGGGAAGAAGAATGCTACTCTATCTGTATGAAGGGCGGTGGGCGCGGTTTTTCCTTTCTTTTCAGTATAATCTTTTAGGATTGGTATAAGTGGAGCTACTGCTCTGCCATCGCCCCAACGTCGTCAGGCGAGACAAGGCAGAACAGAGGAGCAGTTCAGTTAGAGGAAAACACCAGCGAGTGAGTGTTTTGCATAGGTAGGCCTAGTAGATGTGGGCCGTGGGCCATGGGCCATGTAATAGAGAGCGTGGGTGTGGAACTGTATATAATCTCGAGTCACTGTAGCCATCCGGTATCGAAAAAGAAATGAAAAGAAACAGTTTCCCCTTTCCCCTTTCCCCTTGACTTCTTCCTCCTTCCCTCATTCTAATCCCCGTCTCCAACTCGTTCCCCACCTTGGTCCCAAATCCTAGGGTTCGTCCCAAGGCAAGGACACGACAGTTGGTATCAGATTGCCTTGTCGATCCGTTGTTCCCCGCTGCCTCGAGATCGGACTGTAACATTGACCGATCGGTTGTGCGGCTGCTTCGGTGGTTGCCTGTAAATCCGAGATTGGCGTTGGTCTAATTCAGAGAGGGTGACGACGGCTCCGTTCAAGCCGAGCACGCAAACTAAGCATCTGACGGAGGTCATGGCAACGTTCGAGGAGCGCGTGCTCAAGGAGCTGGCCGCCCTCAAGGAGATCAGAGCGAAGGTGTCACGCATCGACGAGATCAGCGCGCGGCTCGACGACCTCGACACAAAATTCTCCGAGCAAGTACATCGCCTTGATCAGGTTCAAACCAAGGTGGACCTCTCAGTCACGTCGATTGGGGAGATCCATCAAGAGCAAGTTCACGTGGCGCGCGCAATCAAGGAGTCTCACAGCACCCAGGACGCAAATCTGGATCGGCTGGCGCAACCCGGATGTTTTGCGGCCTCCCCGACGGCCGCTCAGGCTGCGTCGACCTCTCAAGCTCCACCAGTGCTTCGTCGACAGTTTGATCCAGGAAGGGCGCCACCATCACCACGCCCTCCTGAGGAACAGAGCTCCAAAAAGCCATGGATGCCGAAGGTGGAGTTTCCTCGGTTCGATGGCGACGGGGTTCGCATGTGGCTGGACAACTGCGAAGTTTATTTTCAGCTCTATCAGATTCCGAACGGTTTCAAGCTCATGTCAGCCTCGTTGCATCTGCAAGGTAATGCTGCTCACTGGTACCAAGCATGTAAGCATACTGACGAATGTGCGGATTGGCCACGGTTCAGAAAGGCAATCCTGCAGGAGTTTGACTTGAATGTGCACCGTAATTGCTTGAGAGAATTGTTGCTTAAACAGGATGAGTCCGTCCAGCAGTATCGCACTAATTTCAACCAGTTGGTCTATCAAGTTCGGTTATATGATGCTGACATTAGTGAGACTATGCTAGTAACTCAATTTGTGCTGGGCCTGAGAGAGGAAATCAAAGCTGCTGTGGAAATTCAGTTACTGCAGTCGGTGGTTCATGCGGCTGAATGTGCTCTCGTGCAGGAGGCCGTGTTGGAACGGCAGAAAATGCAGACCCCTAAATTTCAGAAACAGCAGAGTCAGAACAAAGTCACAGCCCTCAGACAAGACAATTCATCCCGTCCTCAATTTGCAGCAGGAGATTTGTGGCGAGCAAAGCAACTCAAAGAATTCAGGAGAGCAAATGGCTTGTGTTACAGTTGTGGGGACAAATACAGTCACGGTCATGTGTGTGCCAACAAACCGCCCTTACAGCTCAAGGCATTGGAAGCTCAGGAAATTGAAGGGAAACTTTGAGATGAAGTGCTCAACGCCATTTGTTGGGGATATGGCTATTTGGGGTAAACCGGCCTACAGGGCCCGGGTTAGCTCCGTCAATGGACCCAAGATGTTAAAGCCCAAGGAGAAATAGAAGGACCCAAGGCCTATAATCGGTTTAAAGGTTTATGGCCGTAAACCGGCCTGAGGTAAACTTGCATTGTAAGTTAGGAATAGAGAGACCAACCCGGGCACGTTTATGAACCGGAGGTTGGGACTTTGTAGACCGACGGGCGTCACCCGTGTATATAAGGGGACGACCCGACGGCGGTTTAAGGACAGAGAACAACAACTCGAGGTTTAGGCGAAGCTTATCGCTCCCTAGCCCTCGAAACACATCAATCCCATCACAACTAGACGTAGGCTTTTACCTTCATCGAAGGGGCCGAACTAGTATAACTCTGTGTCCTTGCGTCCGTTTTAACCCCTTCAAGTTAACCCGTTGCGATGGCTCCACGACTAAGTCCTTTTTCTAGGACATCTGCCGTGACAAATCCACGAAAGTTGGCACCCACCGTGGGGCCATCGCGAGATGGTTTCAAGTTCTTGGAGGGCCGCTTTGAAGGACTCGAGGGCTACGCTGTGGGCCGGATGACCAAAAGTCGTCGCGGAAAACTCTACATCGACAGCACAGGCTGGGGCCCCGACGCCGGCTCGATCGAGTACGGGTACCGGGTCCCCTTTGGCGGCATCCATGTTTTCATCGGCAAGATCGGTGAACCGGGCCCCGAGCTGGGCGTCTGCACCGACCTCGTCGAGACGGCTCAGTGCACGAGATCAACCCTGGCTAAACCGACCGGGAAGCGCGCCTTCGTGGGAGTCATCCATGGAGGAAGCTACGAGGAAGGATCCGAATCCGGTGGCGAAACCGCCATCTACTCCGGCGATGAAACGTCAACCGGGGAAACCGAGTCTCTATACCAGCTGCAAGACGATCGGATTGGGGGCAGCTCCGATGGCGACAGTATTCCGGACCCCTTTGATCTACCCTATCGAGTTGGGATCTTCATGGCTGGAACACAGGCGGCGCCACATTCATCAACTGCGGCAGCAGTGATCTCCGGATCGGCAGCGGCAACAGCTGCGCGGGCAGGAGGCCCTGCGGACTCACCAGCCCAAGTATTGTCAGATCTGTTTGACGCACTAGCAGCGCTCATGGCGGAAGCCAACCCGGTGGATCAGGAGGTTCACAATGCCGAGATTGCCAAAGTGAGAGAACAGATCACTCAAGCTAAAGCGGAACTGGCAGCAGAAGAGGCCAGGATGACGGCAGAGCGCGCCGCTTTAGATGCACAGGCTTACAGGTTCATGATGGACCAGAATGCGTCTCAGGAAGTCCTGAAGAGGAAATTCCGATCTCGATTGCCCGCAGCCCTCGATGCCAGAAATCTCTTCAACACCCCGGGGCTAAACCGTGCGGAAGCGACAGTTGGCACCCCGGTTCAGCACCGTATAATAAACATGCCTCGTCACAACACTGGTACACCACAGGCCGTACCAACACCATCGGGCCATTATTCCAACCCGATGGATAACCTCGTCGCGGCGGCAGCTCGGTTGGAAGCCATTCCATTCGAAGGCGATTCACCGCAGGATGTAGAGACACGCCGGGTCAAGGAGCTCCTTAGGACCGCTTTGGCCCAACAAGAAGCATATTCGCAAAGCCATGATCGGATTCACTCCACCCCTTGCCCCAGCAGGAGCTATAGTAGGCGCATGGAGGAGCCGGCTGTTTCAAGTAATGCCAGGCGTGAAGCGCTCCGCGGCAACAATCCGGCGGGCGTCGACAATGCTCAGGAGAATGTGGATTGCGCCCGTGCGCAGGAGGCCGGATTAGCAGCGCAGCATCAGGCTCGTCAGCTTACACCTATCTTCCCAACTGCTACGATTGAACCGGGGGTGGTTTCCAGTTCTTTGGGAGTACCGTGCCTTGTTCCCGCTTTGCGCATCGTACGCCTGCCTAAAGACTTCCCGCAAGGTACCAAACTACACGGCAGATCAGCCTCCGGAGACATGGGTGGAGAGCTATGAGATGGCTATGGAGATGCTGGATGTGGATGACACAGCGTGTGCGAAGTATTTTACCATGATGTTAGAAGGAACGGCCCGGACTTGGCTAAAGAGCCTACCGCCTAATTCCATTAATTCGTGGGCCCAGTTGCGAGCCCGGTTCATCAAAAATTTCAAGGACACGTGCAAACAGCCAATGTCGATAGTTGGCCTAGCAGCTTGCGTTCAGCAAGAAGGGGAGTCAACTACCCATTGGGTACGCCGGGTATCAGAAGTTTTGCACTCATCAGATCGCATCAATGCAGACACCGCCGTGGTGCTGTTGGAAGGCAACTGTCGGTTCGGCCCTTTGAAGCTAAAGTTAGGCCGGATGAAGCGTGATTGCACGGATATGGGAACGCTCATGACCGCTTTAGTGAAGTATGCGGATTCTGACAGTACCAAGGATCCTGACTCTGGTGACGACAAAGCAGGGAAGGGAAAGAAGAATAGCAACACCAAAGGCCAGCAGCATCGACCAACAGGTAATGGAGGCGGAGGTAAGCGTAAACCGGATGGGAGCGTGGATTTTGTGGCCAACACAAGTGCACAGAATAAGGGCCAGCGACGTAAGGGGAAACAGCCAGGTTTTCGCGGAAATCCCGGTCCTAATCCGGAGCGTTTGAACTTTTTCTTAAACCAGCCCTGTCCGAAGCACGGAACAAAAGAGGAGCCAGCAACCCATCTTTGGAAGGATTGTTACATCATGAAGGAATTCAAAAGCTCAAACACTTTCCAATATGATCACAGCTCTGGCGGCGGTTCAGGTTCCGGATCAGGATACGGCGGCGGAAATTCCGGTCCGGGGTTCCATGGTAATCCGGGCGGACAGAACAGCCAAAATAATCAAGGTAATCAAAGTGGTTACAGCCAGCAGCAATCAGGTTATCAGAGCAACCCGAAACAGTTGAGTGGTGGACAGTATCATGTTTTTACTACAAGCTTGGATAGACGGGATAGAAAGCTTCAGAGGCGGGCAGTTAGTGCTGTTGAACCGGCCACGCCTTACTATCTGCGCTGGTCGGAACAACCAATCATATGGAGCCGAGAAGATCACCCTCCCAGGGTTTATAATCCGGGTCAGTTAGCATTGGTGGTGGCGCCTCAGGTCGGAGGTTATAAGCTCACCAAGGTACTCATGGACGGAGGGAGCAGCATTAACATTTTGTATTATGAGACCTTCCGTCGCATGGGACTGGTGGATAAGGATCTCAAACCGACCAATACAGTGTTCCACGGGGTGGTGCCTGGCAAGTCTGCGTACCCTGTTGGTAAGATAGCCCTTGAAGTGGTCTTCGGCGATAGTCATGATTCCAGGTCAGAGACGCTGACGTTTGAAGTGGTTAAAATTCAAAGTCCATACCACGCTTTGTTCGGATGACCGGCCTATGCAAAATTTATGGCGCGGCCCTGCTATGTATATCTGCAACTCAAGATGCCGGGTTACAAGGGCACTATAACGGTTCATGGGAGCCGTCGAACCGCTTTGGAATGCGAGGAAGGAGATGCGTCTTATGCAGAATCGGTTTGTGCTACGGAGGAGCTAAAGCAGTACAAGGACAGTGTTGATCTGGAGGACATGACTTCATTAAAGAAGCCAACTACGGACCACGATCCGGCCTTGAAGTTCAAATCAGCGGCCGAAACTAAGCTTGTTGACTTCGTACCTGGCGATTCGTCCAAGCAGTTCAGCATCAGTGCAAACTTGGATCCAAAATAGGAAAGCGCGCTCATCGAGTTCATCCGTGAGAATCGGGACATCTTTGCATGGAAGCCGTCTGACATGCCTGGTGTACCGAGGCGACTCGCTGAGCACACCCTTAATGTGGATCCTAAGTATAAACCGGTAAAACAGTTCCTACGCCGGTTTAATGAAGAAAGACGTAAAGCGATTGGTGAAGAAGTAGCCAGGCTCCTGGCAGCTGGTTTTATTATTGAGGTTTTTCATCCCGAGTGGCTTGCTAATCCGGTGCTGGTTCTTAAGAAAAATGGCACCTGGCGCATGTGTGTGGATTACACAGACTTGAATAAAGCCTGTCCAGCGGATCCTTTTGCTCTCCCCCATATTGATCAAATCATTGATGCTACGGCAGGTTGCGAGCGTTTGAGTTTTTTGGATGCCTATTCGGGTTATCATCAGATCAAGATGGCAGTTAAGGACCAGGAGAAGACGGCGTTCATTACTCCCTTTGGAGCCTTCTGCTATGTTTCTATGCCCTTCGGGCTTAAGAGTGCGCAGGCTACTTATCAACGGTGTGTGCAAAATTGCCTCCACGAACAGATTGGTCGTAATGTACATGCTTATGTGGATGATATTGTGGTCAAATCACGAAAGAAGGAGACCCTGGTTGATGATTTGAAGGAAACCTTCGATAACTTGAGAGTGTACCAAATGATGCTCAACCCAGCTAAATGTGTTTTTGGTGTACCTGCAGGCAAGTTGTTGGGATTCTTAGTGTCCCATAGAGGAATTGAGGCCAATCCGGAAAAGATCACAGCCATCACCTCACTGGCCAAACCGAAATGCGTCAATGATGTTCAGCGCATGGCCGGACGGATTGCAGCGTTAAGCCGGTTTATCAGCCGCCTCGGTGAAAAGGCGATCCCCTTGTATCAAATGCTCAAGAAGACAGATCAATTTGTCTGGAGTCTGGAGGCTGATAAAGCGTTTGAGGACTTGAAGCGACAGTTAGTCAATCCGCCAGTGTTGGCAGCCCCTGTAGATAAAGAGCCACTCCTGTTATATGTTGCTGCGAACGCCAGAGCGGTCAGTGTGGCGATGGTGGTAGAACGCAAGGAGGCTGGGAAGGAGCATCCGGTTCAGCGACCGGTTTACTATATCAGCGAAGTGCTTATCGAGTCCAAACAAAGGTATCCGCATTGGCAGAAGCTGGTATATGGTGTTTTTATGGCAAGCCAGAAGCTGAGGCAATATTTTCAAGGACACCCCATCACGATGGTCAGTTCTGCTCCTTTGGGTGACATCATACAGAACCGGGAGGCGACCGGTCGGATTGCCAAGTGGGCTATCGAGCTTGGGCCGCACGGTTTAAGATACGTACCCCGGACGGCCATAAAGTCACAAGCACTTGTCGACTTCATAAACGATTGGACAGAGTTACAAGCACCTGAGGAGAAGCCAGATAACACATATTGGACTATTCATTTTGACGGATCCAGACAATTGGAAGGCTCGGGGGCTGGAGTCGTTTTAACTTCCCCACGAGGAGATAAGTTTTGTTATGTCCTCCGTTTAATGTTCCCCTGTACAAATAATGCGGCTGAGTATGAAGCTTTGCTTCATGGTCTTCGGATGGCTAAAGAGATGAATCTGAGCCGAGTTAGGTGCTTTGGTGATTCGGATCTAGTGGCTCAGCAGGTATCTGGCACCTGGGATTCTAAGGACCCGCTCATGGCTGCATACCGTCGTGAAGTAGATATGGTGGCTGGGTATTTCAAAGGCTATCAAGTGGACCATGTGGACCGCAGAAAGAATGAGGCGGCGGACGCTTTAAGCCGCTTGGGCTCTCAGCGTAAACCGGTCCCACCCAATGTTTTCTTGGATGTATTGTATCACCCATCAGTACAGCTACCCGGTGAGCTGGAGTTGGCTATTCCTGATCCGGAGGCTCAATTAGTGGCGGCTCTTCACGTCACCCCGGATTGGACGCTTCCTTATCTGGCATATATGAACCGGGGTGAGTTGCCAGAAGACGAAACCTTGGCTCGGCAGATAGTACGGCGGTCCAAGTCTATGACCATTCTCAAGGGGGAGCTACATCATCGCAGCGTGTCAGGAGCGCTGCAACGGTGCGTATCCCCTGAGGAGGGGTGCAAGATATTACGTGAAATACATGAAGGGGATTGCGGCCACCACGCCGGTTCAAAATCATTGGTGGCTAAAGCGTTCCGCCACGGTTTCTACTGGTTAACTGCTCATGCTGATGCAGAAGACCTGGTCAGGTTATGTGATGGTTGCCAGAAATTTTCCAGACGAGCGCACATACCGGCTCAAGAATTGAGGATGATTCCAATTACTTGGCCGTTTGCGACTTGGGGGCTCGATATGGTTGGACCTTTTAAACGTTCCAAAGATAAGAAGACCCACCTATTGGTGGCGGTTGACAAATTTACAAAGTGGGTGGAGGCAGAACCTGTCAGTAAATGTGATGCGGCCACGGCGGTTCGGTTTATAAACAAGGTGATCTTCCGGTTTGGCTTTCCACATAGCATCATCACAGATAATGGTACCAATCTATCCAAAGGTGCCATGAAAGAGTTCTGCGCACGTGAGCATATACGGCTGGATGTTTCTTCAGTAGCTCACCCACAATCTAATGGTCAAGCAGAACGGGCGAATCAAGAGATCTTGAGAGGTATCAAACCCCGGCTTCTGGTCCCTTTGCAAAGGACGCCGGGTTGTTGGGTTGAGGAGCTACCGTCTGTATTATGGAGTATCAACACCACGCCTAACAGATCCACGGGGTTTACGTCGTTCTTTATGGTCTATGGAGCAGAGGCGGTTCTCCCCAGTGATATACGACATGATTCACCTCGTGTGGCAGCTTATGTTGAAGCGGGCAACGAGCAGGCACGGCAGGACGCTCTTGACTTGTTGGATGAGGAACGTGAATTAGCAGCTGCCCGTTCAGCGATTTACCAGCAAGATCTTCGCCGTTACCACAGCCGTCGGGTTAAGACCAGAACCTTTCAGGAGGGGGATTTGGTGCTTCGGCTCATCCAGGATCAGTCTGATCAGCATAAATTATCCCCGCCTTGGGAAGGACCTTTTGTGGTCAGCAAGAATCTGAATAATGGGTCATACTACCTGATTGATATTCGAGAGCGCAAAGATTCACGCACATCAGAGGAGGAGACCAGCAAGCCGTGGAACATAGCTCATCTTCGGCCTTACTATACATGAGCCTTGGGCTCTGTTTATGTACATATCATGACCATGTATATATTATGATCAATATAATGAACCGGAGCCTCGAGTAAAGCGGGGTCTCTGTTTTTCTTCACATCATGCGTGGTTACACGGAGTTGATTCGCTTTAGGGCAACCTCCGGTTTACCCCTTGAGATCACTTCACAGGAAATCAACAAAGTCAGTTGGGGACCTAGTCGACCTGAACCGTAGCTACACCTCCGGGGAGCTTGGTCATGTCTTGACGACGGTAATGCCTTCTGGCTGGCACATTTGCCACTAAGTCAGTTGGGGACCTAATCGATTTGAACCGTAGTTACACCTTATGGGAGCTCGGTCATGTCTTGATGATGGTAATGCCTTCTGATCGGCTTTTAAACAGCCAATAAGTCATTTGGGGGCTTGGTCGTGTCCGAACCAACGCAATGCCACTTGATCGGCCCTAGGCCACTAAGTCACTTGGGGGCTTGGTCGAATCCGAACCAATGCAATGCCATTTGACCGGCATATTTGCCACGATTCAGTTAGGAACCTAGTCGACTTAAACCGTAGCTATACCTCTTGGGGGCTTGGTTTTTTTTTGTCTTGACAATGGTAACGCCTTCTGAACGGTTCATAGCAACCACCATTTGCATGCGTTTTACTATTGCATTTTCCTCTCGTATTTGGTTTTTTGTTATCTTCCTTCTTGTGGTGTTTTTGTTCTTCGGAACGACAAATACTTTTAAAACCGATTCAGCTGACACAGCCTGGTCCGTTTTTTAAACCCGGAGGCAAGTTGCCCGGTTTGGCAAAGGCGCAGCACGGTTCGTATGGTCGAAAGACCGTCCTTTGTACCCAGTAAAGACAGGAAACACAGGTTGGAAAAAGTCAATGGCAAGGGCATCAGTACCCGTGCACAAAGGCGCATTCAAACACAGAGGTATTAACTATCTTATTACAAGGCAGCGTATTGCCTGAATATATTGTTTCTTGACGGATTAACATCGCCAATTGAGGTGAACCGGAGCTTTGATTACGCCTGTTCGCCGCCTCGGTTCGAAGGCTGTGGATCATCTTGCGCCGCTTCAGCCTTCTCATGGCTACCCGTTGGCTGGAAATCAGCAGTGGTCCAGTCGATTCCCATTAACGCTTGAAAGACAGCTTCTTCATGAATCAGCAAAGACGGTTCAATGTCAGGGGCGTAGGTATGCTTACGGATTGGAGGAATAAGGTTTTCCGCTTCAGGGATCGGGGCAGCTACTCGCTTGTTCTGGTTATCATATTGGGCCTGATAATGTGTCAGATCTGCTTCTTCAGCCAATTGACAAGCTAGGGGGCGCACCGCCCTGTTTATCGCCCTCAAGTCATTTTCACCGAAGTCTGAACCATCTTCTTTCAAGCTGGGATATCCTTGTGCCGCTTCGACAGGATCAAAGTCTGGTACCCACGCTTTGGCCCGGATCAAGGCAGTGATGGCTCCGGTTCGAGCAGCTGATCTTTTTAACTCTTCAATCCGGGCAGGAAGCATGGATAACCTTTTTAACGTGTCTTGAATCAGAGACGGTGCGGGGTTGTTATGCGATGCAGTGGTGATAACTCTCTATGCTCCGGTATACAACTGTTCAATCAAAGTATAAGCATCTTTGAGTTTCATCCGCACATCAGAACCCAAGTGTCCAATATGTGTGCCTGCAGTGTTTCAAGATGAATTACAAACCGGACATAGGATATAGCAGACAAAGTGCAAATTGGAGGAAGGACATCAAAAGAAATTTACCAAAGATGGCAGAGGTCATGGAGTGTATTTGTCGCTTTACGGTGGATAATTCATCAACCACCGGTTTGAGAGCAGCTTCGGCATTTTCAGCCCTTTTAATCAAAAGAGTTTTTTCAGTAGCCCAATCAGCTTGTTCCTTTTTGCGGGTTTCTTTCAGCTGTTCCATAACGGTTAAGGCATTGGTCAATTGTTCCTTCGCTTTGGCAGTTTCAGCCTGCTGGGTTTTTAGGATTTCCTGAAGGTCCGAGATTTGTTTCTCTTTGGTCTTCAGATCCCCCTGCAGCAGGTCATCAGCAGCGTTCAGAAAATATTGCATGGTTTGGAAGTATCAACCACACAAGCAAGTTATGTGCTCGATACTTGGGGGCTAATGCGTACTTGATCTTAACAGGCATGTTTTACATTACAAAAGTCCCAGGATTAATACAAGTATTTAAACTTGGCACTTGGGGGCTAATAGTTATTTGATGATGTTTTCTGGTTACGACCTATGTTGAAGCCCTGGGTTTTTAAACCGGACCTTAGTTGTCAAGGCAGCATGATTCGGATTACCATCTCGGATTGGAAAAAATTGAGAAGCTAAGTTGCAACAGAATGAAGCACAAGAGAGTTACCTCAAGTTTTTCTTTCATCATCCTGATCATACCAGCTTCATAATCGCGACTGGTGTACAGTCGGTTCAGGTACCCAGAATAAAGATCTTGGGCGCTTAAAGCGGCGTACGTTGAGGAATCAACGTCCCATTTGCCCTTTATGGCCGAGATTTCTTCCTTGGCAGTATGCTTGGCTAAAGTAGCAGAGTTCCCCGGTTCAGAGCGACCAATGCCGGTAATCACAACATCATCATCTTTGGAATCGCTACTCTGCATTGGCACTGTCGGTTTATCAACAGTTCCAGAAGGGGGGATGGATTCCTCAACCCGAACAGGACTGGCAGGCTGATCGGTACGGCTGGCAGGATTGGTAGGCCTTTCTTCAGCATAGGCGTCATCTTGTGGAGGTAGATAATTCTGAATGTCTTCACGAACTAGAGCATCAGCACCAGGAGTTCTCTCCGGTTCAGGAGCGGCAGTTCCTTCGGCCGGATTATCCAGACGAGCCTTCTTGCTCGGTCTAGGTTTAGCCCTGAGAAAGACCCAAAGATTGAAAGAACGGTGTAAGATGGATTAAGAAACCCATATGGAAATATGTTGTGATCGGTCCAACTTACCCAATAACTGTCTTTAGCGGTGGCAGTTGAGTGGCTGAAGATTCACCAGAAGATGAATGGGAAGTGACCTAATAATCGGAGTCAGATGGATTAAGAGGCTGACGAATTAAACCTGCTTTAGGAGGAAAGCTAGCGCATAAATCGGAGACCTCTGAGCGGCGTTTCCGAACCGGGCTGTTCGGTAAACCGGCGGAGGTAACTACCTGGCCACTATGCCGGGTGGTGCGACGAGCTTCATGTTGCTGGGTCTTCACAAGAAATTTGGGATCCAAGTAAGCAAGAGGATGAGAAAATTTAACTTTCCGGTTTGCTTGGCGAGGTTTTTTCAAAGGCAAAGGAACTGTATCAGAAGAAAGAATAGTTACCTCTGGGCCTTCAGCATTACTCGCTTCAGCGTCGTCCTGACAAATATCATCATCAATAAGACGTATAAAAAGTAAGCCAACTGAATCGAGGTCTACCTCAAGGTCCGGATTACCCACATCATCCTCATCTAAATCCGGGGTAGAGGAAGCGGTGTTCCTTTTCTTCTGAGCGGGCTTCTTCACCCTTGTTTTGGGTCGGGTTACCTTTTCTGTCGGCTCTTGAAGCTTCTTGCTCCAAAACGGATCATCTCCCTGTCTCAGAAAGGACTGGAGTTAATAGTGTGCATATAAGGAGATCATAAATTCTATAACAAACAGAGGTGAGATGCTTACAGCAGGTGGTTTATTTGTAGCACAAAAGGGAAGCAGGCCGGTTCGGGCGCAAACATATTCCGGTTCATTCAGCATCTTTTTCACAGCTTCAGTAACTTCGTCTTCCGTCAGCTGAATGTTGCAGTGCCTCAAAGGATCATTAACCCGGCCCGTGTATTGGCACATTAAACCGGAGCGGATACTAAGGGGCAGGATGCTCCATGAAATCCAGCAACGGGCAAGATCTACCCCCGTTAAACCGTTAGCCATGAAGGCTCTGAGCTTGGACAGCTGAGGGGCATACTTACTCCTCTCTTTGGCGGTTAGCCTTGGGGGGAAGGGGTGTGTATTGCTAAGTCTCTCTGGACGGAAGCCAGGCAGAGGATTTTCTTCAGCAGGGGAAGTATCCTTGCAATAGAACCAAGTGTGATTCCATTCTTGCGGATGGCTATGCAGCTTGGCGTGAGGATAAGTCATTTCTTTCCTCTTTTGAATCGCCATACCACCCAGTTCCATATTAGGGCCGTCGGTGAATTCAGTACGTCGGTTCAAATGAAAACAGTCTCGGAACAGCTCTACAGTAGGTTCCTCCTGGAAGTACACCTCACAAAGCACTTGAAAATGGCAGATATTCGTGACTGAGTTTGGACCAACATCTTGTGGGCGCAACTTAAAATTAGCCAGGACGTCCCGATAAAATTTTGAACCGGGTGGATTAAAGCCCCGGGCCAGGTGATCCGCAAACACCACCACTTCTCCTTCCTGTGGGGTAGGAGGACATTCATTCCCTGGAACCCTCCAATGGATGGCATTTTTGCTACTCAAGGCGCCAGTCAGAACTAAGTTGTTTAATTGGGTCTCGGTGATGCGAGAGGGAACCCAGTTGCATTCGTATACCTGTTTTGCCATGAGGAAATCTACAAGACAAAGGTATTCCGGTTTGAGAACAGGTGTGATTGTAAACCGAAGATGCTCTTATATAGAACGGAGTTATCTACAATGATATCATCTGGCGGTTCATCAAGGGGACTAATGGATATATAGTTTGGGTTGTTCGCTCTGCTAAAAGTTAAACCGACCAGACCTAACAGTTGTGAATATGAAAGCAGAAACATATCACGTACGGATTCTTTCAAAACAATGGATCTACAGCTAGGGCAAAAAAGAAGTAAAAATATGAGGTTTGGCTCGCAGCAGAACAGCACAAGTTCGACAAGCAGGGAAACGAGTGGGATCTAAGGAGATGAGTACAGATTTATGACGAATACTGAGAGTGACTACAAACCACAATATAAGTATCATAATCTGTTCACAAAAACTTGCTATGGAGATGAACAATGAACAGTGGCAAGATGACGAACCCTAGAGCAGATCTGAGGCAAGAAGAACAGGAGCCTTACCGGGATCCAAACGGATGCGGAGGGTCGCCGCGGTACTCTGGTCCGGACAGGTTGATGCAGCGGCCCGAGTTGATGCAGTGGCTGACGGCGGCGGCGGAGCTCCGAAGTCTGAGTCGCGAGGAAGACGAAGAAGGGGACGAAAGGGAGGAAAGGAAGATGGCCTTCTAGTCCTATTTATAAGGCGCGGCGCACGTGACAGGCGCGCGAATCCAGGAGCCGGTGATTTCGGGAACCCAGCCGTCGCCTTGATTATTGCGGTTTGAGCAAAAGGAAACAGTAGCTTTGTGCTGACGTCATATCGATTTACAGCAGCAAGAGGAGACGACGAAATGGCGGTTTAACAGTTACTGGAAGACATTTGAAGACAGAAATTCTTATTAAGGATTGACATGAACCTGTTCAAGTCAATCTGGGGCCTAATGTTGGGGATATGGCTATTTGGGGTAAACCGGCCTACAGGGCCCGGGTTAGCTCCGTCAATGGACCCAAGATGTTAAAGCCCAAGGAGAAATAGAAGGACCCAAGGCCTATAATCGGTTTAAAGGTTTATGGCCGTAAACCGGCCTGAGGTAAACTTGCATTGTAAGTTAGGAATAGAGAGACCAACCCGGGCACGTTTATGAACCGGAGGTTGGGACTTTGTAGACCGACGGGCGTCACCCGTGTATATAAGGGGACGACCCGACGGCGGTTTAAGGACAGAGAACAACAACTCGAGGTTTAGGCGAAGCTTATCGCTCCCTAGCCCTCGAAACACATCAATCCCATCACAACTAGACGTAGGCTTTTACCTTCATCGAAGGGGCCGAACTAGTATAACTCTGTGTCCTTGCGTCCGTTTTAACCCCTTCAAGTTAACCCGTTGCGATGGCTCCACGACTAAGTCCTTTTTCTAGGACATCTGCCGTGACAAATCCACGACACCATTGCCGCTGAAGAGGCCATGCAGGAGGTAGCCCCATGCAGGAGGTAGCTGCTTACCTTTCTGTCAATGCCATATCAGGTTCTGCCAACAGCAAAACAATCAGGTTGAGGGCATCAGTGGAGAACAAGGTCATGTTACTGTTGGTGGACTCAGGGAGTTCTCACACATTCATAGACAGACAACTAGCTGAGAAGCTCAAACACGAAGCAACTGCGCTAGACAAGCCTCTACACGTCAAAGTTGCCAATGGTGATCAATTGCAGTGTGAGACTGAATTGTGTGGTTTAAAGTGGTGGATTAGTGGACACACATTTACATATGATATGAAGGTGATTGACCTTGGCAGATATGATGCCATTTAGGTATGGACTGGCTGGCTCAATGGGGAGCTATGGTCTGCCACTGGGAAGAGAAATGGTTACAATTTGACAAAAACATGGCCAACAAATTAGATTGCAAGGGATTGTTGAGAAACAACAAACTGAGATTCAAGCTATTACTATGGAGCAATTGCTGAAGTGGGAAAAAGGAAATGATATATGGGCCACTGCTGTTATATCTCCCACTCTGCAACCTGAAGATCATGTGGTACCAGAATGCATTTCCTCTACATTAGCAGATTTTGTCGATGTGTTTGCTAACCCGAAACAGTTGCCCCCCACAGGGAGTTTGACCATGCTATTGCTCTCATACCTGACAGTGTACCAGTAAATGCCAGACCTTATAGATATAACCCACAACAAAAAGATGAAATAGAAAAGCAAGTTAATGAAATGTTGGCTTCTGGTCTCATCAAACCCAGTATGTCTCCTTTTGCTTCTCCGGTGCTGCTTGTCAGAAAGAAAGATGACACTTGGAGATTTTGTGTAGATTATAGAAGACTGAACACTCTGACAATCAAAAACAAATTTCCCATGCCAGTGGTAGATGAGTTGCTGGAGCAAAGTGGTTTTCCAAATTGGATTTAAGATCTGGATACCACCAGATAAGGATGATTGAGACTGATGAAGAGAAAACTGCTTGCAAGACTCATCATGAGCAATATCAGTTCAGAGTAATGCCATTTGGACTGACAAATGCTCCTTCTACTTTTCAGTGTCTGATGAATATTATTTTCAAGAAATATGCCAGGAAATTTGTTTTGATATTCATGGATGATATACTGGTGTTTAGTGGAACATTAGAAGAACACAGAGAACATCTGAAACAAGTGTTACAAACCTTGAGGGAAAATCAGTTGTATGCTAAAATGAGCAAGTGTTGTTTTGCTACACAGCAGTTGAGCTACTTGGGCCATGTGATCTCTGACAAAGGGGTGGCCACAGATCCTGAGAAGACAAAGGCAATGGAGCAATGGCCCTAGCCAACCACCTTCACTGAGTTGAGAGATTTCCTAGGACTCACTGGGTATTATAGGAAATTTGTCGCTCAATATGGCATACTAGCAAAACCTCTCACTTCCTTGTTGCAGCTCAAAACATTTCAATGGAGACAGGGAGCGCAAACCGCATTTGAAAAACTCAAAACAGCCATGAGCTCCACTCCAGTCCTGGCTCTGCCAGATTTTTCTAAACCATTCGCAGTGGAAACGGATGCCTGTGATACTGGGATTGGAGCTGTGCTGAGTCAACAAGGACATCCAGTGGCTTACTACAGTAAAGCTCTTGGTGTGCAAAATAAAAAACTGCCTACTTATGAGAAGGAATTCATGGCAGTAATGATGGCAGTAGATAAATGGAGATCATATCTGAGCAGAGGGCCATTTGTGATTAAAACAGATCACAAAAGCTTATGTAACCTGGAAGATCACAAAAGCTACACACTGAATTACAAAAGAAAGCAATGTCCAAGTTAGCTGGGCTTTAGTTTAAGTTTCAGTACAAGAAGGGCATAGAAAATAAAGCAGCTGATGCACTATCCAGAGTGGGACATGTGTTTGCTATACAAGCTATATCTACTGCTCAGCTAGTTTGGCTACAAGAAGTGGCAAATTCTTATGCAGTGGATACAAGAGAACAAGAGCTATTAACTAAATTATCAATAACTGATGCTGATGAGCCTGGATTTTCTCTCTCCCAAGGACTGATCAGATTTAAAGGAAAGGTCTGGGTGGGCTCTAATTCAAGTTTACATACGAAATTAATTGAAGCTTTCCATGCTTCTCCCATTGGAGGACACATCGGCATTCAGGCTACATATCAGAGAGTGAAGAAGTTGTTTCATTGGAATGGGATAAAGCAAGATGTACAGAATTTTGTATAGCAGTGTCAAGTATGCCAGCAAGCTAAACATGAAAACTATAAATACTCAGGGTTGCTCAATCCATTGCACATACTATTCAAATATTGTGAAGATATCACTATGGATTTTGTGGAAGGGCTGCCAAAATCCAATGGATACAGTGTCATTTTGGTAGTGGTGGACAGATACTCCAAATACAGTCATTTCATCCCTCTGAAACATCCATACTCTGCTGCTACAGTAGCCCAAGAATTTATGCAACAAGTGGTGAAGCTCCACATCATGCCCTTGACTATAACATCTGACAGAGACACAATGTTTACTAGCCATTTCTGGAAAGAGTTGCTTGCAATATGGGGCCCCAAATTACAAATGTCCACTGCTGGACACCCTCAAACAGATGGTCAAACAGAAAGGGTGAATCAATGTTTGGAGATGTATTTGAGGTGTGCAGTTCATGACTCACCTACCAAGTGGCACAACTGGCTGGCACTGGCAGAACTGTGGTACAATACCACTTACCACTCTTCCTTGGGATGCACACCATCTAAGGCCTTGTATGGGCAAGATCCACATATGGGTCAGTTTCTCAGACCACCTGAAGATACTTCTCCTGATATTCAGCAGTGGTTGCAGGACAGACAAGTACATGCCGAACATTTAAAACATCATCTTTAGAGAGCTCAGCAGAAGTTCAAAGCAGACGCTGACAAGCACAGGACAATGAGGGAGTTTGCAGTAGGGGAATTTGTCTTCCTGAAATTGCAGCCTTATGGACAACTATCCTTGATCAACATACCTTGTCCTAAACTGGCTTTCAAGTACTTTGGACCATTTCAAATTCTGGAGAAGTTTGGTCCAGCAGCCTACAAGTTGGCCCTTCCTCCTGATACACAAATTCATCCAGTGTTTCACGTGTCTCAGTTGAAGCAACAAGTACCTGATCACACTCCAGTTTTCCAATCATTACCCAAGCTTCCAAGGCTGGATACTGAAGAGTTGACTCCATCAGAAATTTTGGACCGCCGTCTGGTAAAGCGAGGGAATGCAGCGTTACTACAAGTGTTGATTCGTTGGTCTGATTTGTCGGCTGACTTTGAAACTTGGGAGGATTATGTGGCACTTCAGAAGAGATATCCACAAGCCACTGCTTGGGGACAAGCAGCTTCTCAAGGAGAGGGCACTATCATCGCCCCAACGTCGTCTGGCGAGACAAGGCAGAACAGAGGAGCAGTTCAGTCAGAGTAGATGTGGGCCGTGGGCCATGGGCCATGTAATAGAGAGCGTGGGTGTGGAGATGTATATAAGCTCGAGTCACTGTAGCCATCCGGCATCGAAAAAGAAATGAAAAGAAACAATTTCCCCTTTCCCCTTTCCCCTCGACTTCTTCCTCCTTCCCTCGTTCTGATCCCCGTCTCCAACTCGTTCCCCACCTTGGTCCCAAACTCTAGGGTTCGTCCCAAGGCAAGGACACGACATGCTCAGGTGCTCAACGATTTTTATTTTAAAAACTAGGAGATTGCATCAAATTGGAGAGTTCCTGTTAAAAGCATGACGAAACGAGAGGGGTTCGGCTTCCTCCCAGTTTTATGTCCCACTGAACACTATGTCCAAAAGAAATTCAGAGGGCGATGCACCTTTCCCTAAACATCCTCCTGTTATACATTGTTAAACATGCAACATGTCGCATTATGTGACCAACGCATCTTATAGGAGATAGTTAGGTTGTTAGAGTCTTATGTTTATCTCATGTAACCTCTTGTCTCTATCTCCTTTCTTGATCTTCAAGATTGTAATCCAAACCGCATGTATGCGCTGTTATGGGAGGTGCGCCCCATCTATTTAACACGAAGCCGTCGATCTGAGCAAGGCAAGACATTTCGCTAGTTCGCACATGGTATCAGAGCCCCATATCTTCCTGTCACATCCCTAGTTCTGGTATGCTCAAGGCTAGCTAGTCATGTGTGCATCATGTTTAAATTCCATTTAAATTTGAATTGGGGATTTGTAAAACCCTCAGAAATCATTTCTGGAAATGACCCAGATAAAAAGTGCTCCAAAAAGGTCCAAGAAAATGTTCATGTTACTCTCTAAAAATATTGGACAGAGGTAAAAATCAAACCAATATTTTTAGCAGCTCATAAATATTTATTTTGGGCATTTGGAATTAATGCAATAATTATTTGCATTGGATATATAAATGATATATATGTTTTATATATCCAAAAATTGTGCCAGTAATTGAGGAGCTCTGGAATAATACCATTAGTCCCTACAAAAATTGGCATAATTAAATAAAATGATTTAGTATTATTACTAAATCAAAACAAATGTCAGAAAATAGAAAAGAGAAATAAATGGGAAAAACTTACCTTCACTTACCTCCCTGGCCTGGCCCAGTGGCCAACAGGCCGGCCCAGCTGACTGGCAGTGCCAGTCGTCCCCTTCCTCTCGCCAGGAGGACAGGGGCACGCGCCGGCGCGCGCGGCCACGCGTTTGGCCGTGGCCACGACTCCCGCCACCTCCTGCTTCCCCTCCCCGTCGCTCTGGCCTCCCTGGACGACGCCACGCACCGCCACGGGCGCCCCGCACTCTCTCTCGTTCCTCTCCCTCCCCTGGATCTCTCCCTCTCCCCGCGCCGAAGCGCTGCCGTCGCCGCCGCACGCCGTGGCCGTAGCCACCGCCTCCCCCTCGCCTCCCTGTCGTGCTCAGAAGCTCCGCCACATCGCCTGCTACCTCTCCGTCGAGCCACACGCCTCGGGAGGCCCTGGAGAGGCGCCTTCGCCGCCGTCTTCATCTCCGGTCGCCGGAGATCGTCTTCGCCGCCCCGCCGACTCCAGCCCTCCCCGAGCTCGCCGACTGCCTCGTCTGAATCGCCGTGAGCTTCTACGCCATTCCCCTCTCCCCGTTTCTCCGTTTTCGCACCGTAGCACCGTTTCCCCGCCGCGGCCATAGCTCCTCGCCGCCGTCCATGTCGCCACCGCCGCCCTGACCACCGCAGCCGCAACCAAGCGCGTCACCGTACTCCTGGTGACGCCAGGAGGCCATAGATGTCCTCCGCAGCCCCCGCCGTGCCCCGTAGCTCGCTCCCGTTCGAGGCCGAACTCCGGCCGCCGCCCTGAGCTCTGCTCCGGCGAGCTCCGCCGCCCCCGCAGCCTCTCACCAGCTTCCCTGGATGCGGACGACGATGGGCTACGCCCCGGTGGTCTCCGCGCATCCAAACGTCGCTCGCAGCGCAAGTCCGGCGAGTCGCCGCCGCGGTTTTGGTCGTCGCCGGCGAAACTCTGGCGACTGACGTGGCGCGTGTTTAAGCTGCTAACCCTGCCGCCTAAACCACCCCTAAGCCACTGACCGTGGGCCCCAGGGCCAAGTCAAACCCCGGTCAGCGCGGGTTTGACCGGGTTTAGCCCCTGTGTCACTGACGTGTGGCCCCACACGTCAGGTTTGACTAGTCAGCGTTGTTGACTTGCTGACGCAAGCATGATGCAGTGCTGACGCAATTATTTATTTTCTGGATTTTTTTTTAAACAGGAAATTCCAGAAAATGTTTCAAACTTCACAAATTCATATCAAATCAACCGTAGCTCAGATTGAAACAAGTTATATATGAAAAATCATCACAAAAATGCAAGGAACCCATTTATGCTAGTTTCATGCATGAAAAACCAACTTATACTTGCTGTATAAGTGAAAATGTAATAATGGCATGTTATATACTTCACTTGGGGTTTGCATATGAACCCTTGGTTCATATGAACTTCAACCAAATAAACTCTAGCTGCATTAGCTCAAACAGCATCACATTCTCATGCCATGTTCATGCATCATATTGTTGCATATGATTGTGTATTGATTGCCGACACCGTTCCTTCTCGATAGGTTCTGCTCCGGAGACCGTTCCAGAGTACCTGTCAGAGGAGCAGTGCCCCCCCTGTTGATCTACCAGGCAAGCAAACCCCCTTGTTCATTTCGATATGATCCCTCTCCCGCTCCTGCTCTCTTTTATTGCATTGGGACAACAGCGAATCAACTGCTACTTTATGCTGCGGTAGTTGAACCCATTCCTCTGCATGACCTGTCATTGCCACAGTAAATAGTTGAAACCCACTAGCATGTGTAGGAGTTGATTGAGCCATGTTGTGCTTCTGCCATGCCATGCCTGCTATTGCTTAGAGTTGTGTCAGGTCTGATTCATTGGGAATGGATTGGAGTGATATGATATGTTCTGATGCTGAGAGTTAAGTGTGTGAACACGATTCGGTAAAGGTAGCGGTGAGAGGCCATGTAGGAGTACATGGTGGGTTGTCTCATTGGAACCGTCCCTAAGCACTGAGTTCTATGTATGTTGTCCAATGACTCGATACTACCACACATTGGGTTCCGGTAACTCGACCCCTCTCGACTTATTAACCGACTTGATCTCTGTCCAGGAGTTGCAAATAGTTTCTGGTGTTTGTAGGTAGTGTTAGTAGTCTACCAAGTGGCACCCGGCCAGGTGGGCTTGGGACAGACTAGGCACACGTGGCCCGGTGTACCGAGTGGCACCCGGATGGTGGGCTCGGGAACCCTGTACACATCGTTTGGGGCCGTGAGCGACACCCCGGCCGGATCTCCTCGCGGATGGAACCCGAATAGGCGATAAACCTGGACTAGAGTCTTGTGTGGTTAGTCAGGTCGTGGCCGACACCCTCGCCAGGCTTCCGCTTGAAGGTTGCCGAGATACATGACGTGTACATGGTGATAAGTGGTGAGAGCGTGTGTGAAGAAGTACACCCCTGCAGGGTTATCATGATCTATTCAAATAGCCGTGTCCTCGGTTATGGACTTCTTGGATGCTTACGTGGTACATAGACAACTTGAAGTGGATACTCTAAAATGCTCAAGATAAGTGTGAGTGCTATGGATGGCCTTCTCGTAGTGAGACGGGGATGAATCCATAGTAGTGTATTGATGTGGTGATTAGTGGACTCGTGTGCGCCTTTTCAAAAGAGTTACCAACAGTCGTAGAACAGGATAGCCGCAGAGTCAAAGCTGGCTTGCTGCAACTAAACCCCACATTACCTTCTTGATACAAATGCATGTATGATAGGATCTGATGTAAGTCTTGCTGAGTACCTTTGTACTCATGTTGCTTTATTTATGTTTTGCAGCGGAGACTTCGGTCTTACTAGTTTACGTGGACTTCGACAAGTAGCTTGTACCTCAGCTACGATCTTGATCGGAGGTTGTAGATAGTCAGGCGTTTCAGCCTTTTTCTTTTGTAGTTGTCTGTACTCAGACATGTAATGCTTCTGCTTGTTGCTTGTATGCTCTGAATGATGGGTCATGTGACCCTTGCTTGTATCTAATGCTATGTGGCTCTTTTGGGCCTTTATCTATGTGAGTTTGCGTTATGTTGTGATGCCATGTTGTACAGCACATACTTGCATGTTATGCGTACGTGTAACGTGTATTGCTATGTGTGGGATCCGACTATCTAGTTGTTTATCCTTGGCAACCTTTCATATGGGGAAATGTAGGTCTAGTGCTTCTGAGCGATAGTAGTCCGCTACAGCCCGGTTCACCGGAGTCCTGCTAGCCCAGCACTACTGCTCGGAACACTTGACTGGCCGGCATGTGTTTCACCTCGTTCCTGTGTCTGTCCCCTTTGGGGAAATGTCACGCGGTGTTATCCGGAGTCCTGCCTAGCCTGCTACAGCCCGGGTTACCGGAGTCCTTTTAGCCCAGTGCTACAGCCCGGATTTATACGTTGTTGACCGACATGCTCGATGTGATTCATGTATGCCTCTCCTCATGGGTTAGTGCCGCTTTGGGTTCACGACTAGCCATGTCGGCCCGGGTTCTTTGTCATATGGATGCTAGCGACACTATCATATACGTGAGCCAAAAGGCGCAAACGGTCCCGGGCCAGGTAAGGTGGCACCCGTGGGAATACCGTACGTGAGGCCGCAAAGTGATATGATGTGTTACATGCTAGATCGGTGTGACTTAGGATCGGGGTCCCGACAGCTTTGGTATCAGAGCCTGACTGCCTGTAGGATTTCCAAGCCAACCTGGTCGAAGTTGAGTCTAGAAATTCTTTAGTTATATAAAGGAATTGATTGTGGAAGGGAACGTAAGGCTCTTTTTACTCCTTATATCTCATGCCCTTCTGATCTGAGTCATCCTATCTTTCCAACGGGGTTAAGGAACTAGGCTTCCTCTTCTATCTATCAGGATCACGTGTTACTACTCCGTAGTCTCTTAGGATTGGTTGATGAGAGTCATATCCCAGTTCAAGTAACTCCGGTGTAGTCTGTTTAGTAATATTTCAGAACCTTGTGTGATGATGTTGATTATGGTGCTACCCCGTCTTTTACAGAATGTCTCATATTGAGCATTTTACTGCCGTTATGCTGCCGGAATTATCCTAGGAGTTTGAGAGATACTAAATTCTTGTGCTACATTCTGCATCCTATAGTTGATGCTGAATCCATCCTTGTTTTCCTTGGTTTCGTTCTTCAGGATGTCATCAGTTAAACAAAGTTCTGTTGCTCGTAGCCAGAACCACGGAGATGGTAGGGATGAGGATCCTCCCGATCAGTCTTCGTTGGCAAAGTTCATGTTAGAGGTTGAGATGAACAAGCGTGAGACCAACCGCTTGTTGGCACGTATCGAGGAGAACACCACACCTCAGTTCAAAGGGTCTGCAACCATTCATGACTTCATTCGCTTGCACCCACCCACTTTTCATCATTCTATTGAGCCACTCGATGCAGATGACTGGCTTCGTAGTATCACACACAAGCTGCGTTCTGCGAACGTAGCTGAAGGTGACAAGGTCATCTATGATGCATACCTTCTGGAGGGTCCTGCTAGTCTTTGGTGGCAAAACTATGAGGCTATGCTTCCAGTTGGTCAGATACCTACCTGGAGAGAATTCACTGAGGCTTTTCGCGAGCATCACATTCCTGAAGCCCTCATCGATCGCAAGAGAGAAGAGTTCTGTAGTTTCACCCAGGGTAAGATGGCTGTTGATGCTTACAGTAGAGAGTTTGAGAAACTCGCCCGCTATGCTACAGAAGAAGTGTCCACAGACGCCAAGAAGCAGGCTAGGTTCCGGAAGGGTCTCAACCCCAAGTTGCGTCGTGATCTCCATTTGCACCATTGCAATACATTCCAGGCTCTTGTGAACAAGGCCATTAACGCGGAGACAGCTCAGCTCACCTACGAGGAGTCTCGCAAGCACACCCGTGATTTGGTTTCTTCCTCCGGTTCTAGTTCTCAGAAGCGTCGGATTTGGATTCCGAACTCCGCTCTTCCACCCGGTTATACCCCGAGGCCATCTTGTGTGGCGCCTCACCCAGTTCAGCAGTATGCTCCACCCAGACCTATTGGTAGACCGCCTGCCAATGCGGGTCCACATCCAGCTTCAGGGACTTGCTTCACATGCAGAGAGCCAGGACACTATGCACGTGACTGCTCTCAAACCAGCTACGCTCCACCCCCACCCGAGAAGTCTGTTAGCTGTGATAAGCCATCACGCAAGATGATCAGTGTCAAGTCAGCTCCCACTGAACGTGGACGTGTGCATCACGTCTCAGCTAAAGACGCTCATGATGATCCGGATGTTGTTCTTGGTACACTCCTTGTCAACTGTCATCCAGCTTCGGTTCTTTTCGATACCGGAGCATCTCACTCCTTCATCTCTGAAGGCTATGCTCGTTTGCACGACATGTCATTTTGTGATATGGCAACTCCACTTGAAATCCAAACTCCAGGGTCTAGATGGCAAACTACCAGAATAAGCCATGGTAATGAAATCCTTGTCGATAGACTTGTATTCCTTGCATCACTTATAGCCCTCAAGTCTACAGATATTAACATCATCTTGGGTATGGACTGGATGAAAGCTCATTATGCCAAGATTGATTGTTACACCAGGTCTGTTCAGCTTACACACCCATCGGGCAAGATAGTCACTGTCTCTACTAGAGTTGCAAAGCGTCAACTCTATTCTCTTAACGCCAACCCTCTTCCAGACCTTGAAGATATCCCGGTAGTCCGTGACTTTACGGATGTCTTTCCAGAAGAACTGCCAGGTATTCCACCTGACAGAGATGTAGAGTTCGTCATAGATCTTATCCCAGGAACCGCTCCAATCTCTAGGAGACCTTACAAGATGGCACCCTTAGAACTAGCCGAGCTTAAGAAACAACTCGATGAGTCCTTGCAAAAGGGTTTCATCCGTCCTAGTTCTTCTCCCTGGGCTTGCCCCGTCCTCTTCGTCAAGAAGAAGGATGGTACGGACCGGATGGTTGTAGATTATCGTCCTGTTAATTTGGTCACGATAAAGAACAAGTATCCGCTTCCCAGGATCAACGACCTGTATGATCAGCTCGCTGGATCCTCAGTCTTTTCCAAGATGGATTTAAGGTTAGGCTACCACCAAATCAAGATCAGAAACGGGGACATTCCTAAGACGGCTTTTGTCACTCGTTATGGCCAGTACGAGTACACTGTCATGTCCTTTGGTCTAACCAATGCTCCAGCTACCTTTTCCCGCTTGATGAACTCGATCTTCATGGAGTATTTAGATAAGTTCGTCATGGTTTACCTCGATGATATTCTTATTTACTCGAAGAACGAGGAAGAGCATGCCGATCATCTTAGACTTGTGCTAGAAAAACTCAGAGAGCACCGCCTTTATGCCAAGTTCTCCAAGTGCGAATTTTGGTTGCCAGAAGTGACCTACCTAGGCCACGTGATCTCTGGTAAGGGCATTGCTGTCAATCCCGAAAGAGTTCAGGCCGTTCTTGATTGGACTCCACCTGAAACAGTTAAACAAGTTAAGAGTTTCCTTGGTCTAGCCAGCTATTGTCGCTGCTTTGTTGAAAACTTCTCCAAAGTAGCCAAACCCCTCACGGAACTTCTCAAGAAAGATAAAAAGTTTGAGTGGTCCCCACAGTGTGAGTACAGTTTTCAGGAACTGAAAAGACGCCTGACTTCTGCTCCCATACTTGTGCCACCGGATTTCACTAAGGACTTTGTTATCTACTGTGATGCCTCACGACAGGGACTAGGTTGCATTCTTATGCAGGATCGTCATGTGATTGCCTATGCATCTCGACAGTTGCATCCACATGAGGAGAATTATCCTACACATGACCTAGAGCTTGCAGTCGTAGTCTATGCACTTAAGACATGGAGACATTACCTTCTCGGTAAACGTTGTGAGATATACACCGATCACCAGAGTCTCAAGTATATCTTCACCCAACCAGACTTGAACCTTAGGCAAAGACGTTGGTTGGAGTTGATCTCAGATTACGACTTAGGGATTACCTACACCCTAGGCAAGGGCAATGTCATGGCTGATGCGCTAAGTCGTAAGTCCTATTGCAACAATCTTATGTTACAGCAGGGCCAACCCCTTCTTCATGAGGAATTCTGTAAGCTTAACCTTCACATCGCTCCTCATGGATTCCTTTCTACCTTGGTGGCGAAACCTACTCTTGTGGATCATATCATAGAAGCCCAGAAGCATGATACGGGGATTACCCGGATCAAGAGAAACATTGCCAAGGGCATTGCTGGTAGTTTCTCTATAGATGATCGAGGTGTTGTCCTCTTCGAGAACCGTTTGGTGGTTCCCAAGAAGCAACATCTTCGACAGTTGATCCTTAAGGAGGCGCATGAATCCCCTCTCACGATTCATCCCGGTAGTACTAAGATGTATCAGGACCTACGCCAGAGGTTCTGGTGGACTAGGATGAAGAGAGAAATCGCTGAGTTCATTGCTAACTGTGACGTTTGTCGTCGCGTTAAGGCAGAGCATCAAAGGCCTGCTGGCACCCTTCAGCCTTTAGCTATTCCTGAATGGAAATGGGATAAGGTTGGTATGGAATTCATCACCGGCTTTCCTAGGACCAAGAAAGGGAATAATGCTATCTTTGTAGTCATTGATCGTCTTTCCAAAGTGGCTCACTTCCTACCTGTTCGAGAAAATATCACCGCTAGTCAGCTCGCTGACTTATATATTTCTCGAATAGTTTCACTTCATGGTGTTCCACTAGAGATCAATTCAGACCATGGTAGTCTTTTCACTTCTCATTTCTGGGAGAGTTTCCAAACTGCCATGGGCACCCATCTTTCCTTCAGTACCGCTTTCCACCCTCAATCAAGTGGTCAGGTGGAAAGGGTCAACCAAATCCTCGAAGACATGCTTAGAGCTTGCGTTATCTCATTCGGTATGGATTGGGAGAAGTGTCTTCCTTTCGCCGAGTTCGCTTATAACAATAGCTACCAATCCAGTCTCAAGAAAGCTCCTTTTGAGATTCTATATGGACGAAGATGTCGAACACCTTTGAACTGGTCAGAAACCGGTGAAAGACAATTCTTTGGACCGGATATGATTCAGGAGGCAGAAGAGCAAGTTCGCATCATTCGTGAGAATTTGAAAACAGCCCAATCTCGTCAAAAGAGCCAGTATGACCGTCGTCATAAGGAAGTGGCTTATGAAGTTGGCGACAAGGCTTACCTTCGGGTTACTCCTTTGAAGGGTACCCATCGATTCGGTATCAAGGGCAAGTTGGCTCCTCGTTACATTGGTCCTTTTCGCATTCTCGCTAAACGAGGAGAGGTTGCCTACCAGTTGGAACTACCGCCACACCTTTCTCGAGTACATGATGTCTTCCACGTCTCTCAACTCAGGTGTTGCTTCTCGGATCCCATCCGCGGAGTGGACCACGAAACGCTTGATCTCCAAGATAACCTCACATATCGAGAGTACCCTGTTCGCATTCTTGATCAAGCAGAGCGTGTTACTCGACGTCAGAACATCAAGTTTCTCAAAGTTCAGTGGTCTCATCATTCCGAGAGAGAAGCTACCTGGGAGCGTGAAGATCGTCTTCGACTGGAATACCCCGCCTTCTTCCCGTCGACCCCTGAATCTCGGGACGAGATTTTTTTGAGCGGGGGCGAGTTGTCACATCCCTAGTTCTGGTATGCTCAAGGCTAGCTAGTCATGTGTGCATCATGTTTAAATTCCATTTAAATTTGAATTGGGGATTTGTAAAACCCTCAGAAATCATTTCTGGAAATGACCCAGATAAAAAGTGCTCCAAAAAGGTCCAAGAAAATGTTCATGTTACTCTCTAAAAATATTGGACAGAGGTAAAAATCAAACCAATATTTTTAGCAGCTCATAAATATTTATTTTGGGCATTTGGAATTAATGCAATAATTATTTGCATTGGATATATAAATGATATATATGTTTTATATATCCAAAAATTGTGCCAGTAATTGAGGAGCTCTGGAATAATACCATTAGTCCCTACAAAAATTGGCATAATTAAATAAAATGATTTAGTATTATTACTAAATCAAAACAAATGTCAGAAAATAGAAAAGAGAAATAAATGGGAAAAACTTACCTTCACTTACCTCCCTGGCCTGGCCCAGTGGCCAACAGGCCGGCCCAGCTGACTGGCAGTGCCAGTCGTCCCCTTCCTCTCGCCAGGAGGACAGGGGCACGCGCCGGCGCGCGCGGCCACGCGTTTGGCCGTGGCCACGACTCCCGCCACCTCCTGCTTCCCCTCCCCGTCGCTCTGGCCTCCCTGGACGACGCCACGCACCGCCACGGGCGCCCCGCACTCTCTCTCGTTCCTCTCCCTCCCCTGGATCTCTCCCTCTCCCCGCGCCGAAGCGCTGCCGTCGCCGCCGCACGCCGTGGCCGTAGCCACCGCCTCCCCCTCGCCTCCCTGTCGTGCTCAGAAGCTCCGCCACATCGCCTGCTACCTCTCCGTCGAGCCACACGCCTCGGGAGGCCCTGGAGAGGCGCCTTCGCCGCCGTCTTCATCTCCGGTCGCCGGAGATCGTCTTCGCCGCCCCGCCGACTCCAGCCCTCCCCGAGCTCGCCGACTGCCTCGTCTGAATCGCCGTGAGCTTCTACGCCGTTCCCCTCTCCCCGTTTCTCCGTTTTCGCACCGTAGCACCGTTTCCCCGCCGCGGCCATAGCTCCTCGCCGCCGTCCATGTCGCCACCGCCGCCCTGACCACCGCAGCCGCAACCAAGCGCGTCACCGTACTCCTGGTGACGCCAGGAGGCCATAGATGTCCTCCGCAGCCCCCACCGTGCCCCGTAGCTCGCTCCCGTTCGAGGCCGAACTCCGGCCGCCGCCCTGAGCTCTGCTCCGGCGAGCTCCGCCGCCCCCGCAGCCTCTCACCAGCTCCCCTGGATGCGGACGACGACGGGCTACGCCCCGGTGGTCTCCGCGCGTCCAAACGCCGCTCGCAGCGCAAGTCCGGCGAGTCGCCGCCGCGGTTTTGGTCATCGCCGGCGAAACTCCGGCGACTGACGTGGCGCGTGTTTAAGCTGCTAACCCTGCCGCCTAAACCACCCCTAAGCCACTGACCGTGGGCCCCAGGGCCAAGTCAAACCCCGGTCAGCGCGGGTTTGACCGGGTTTAGCCCCTGTGTCACTGACGTGTGGCCCCACACGTCAGGTTTGACTAGTCAGCGTTGTTGACTTGCTGACGCAAGCATGATGCAGTGCTGACGCAATTATTTATTTTCTGGATTTTTTTTAAACAGGAAATTCCAGAAAATGTTTCAAACTTCACAAATTCATATCAAATCAACCGTAGCTCAGATTGAAACAAGTTATATATGAAAAATCATCAGAAAAATGCAAGGAACCCATTTATGCTAGTTTCATGCATGAAAAACCAACTTATACTTGCTGTATAAGTGAAAACGTAATAATGGCATGTTATATACTTCACTTGGGGTTTGCATATGAACCCTTGGTTCATATGAACTTCAACCAAATAAACTCTAGCTGCATTAGCTCAAACAGCATCACATTCTCATGCCATGTTCATGCATCATATTGTTGCATATGATTGTGTATTGATTGCCGACACCGTTCCTTCTTGATAGGTTCTGCTCCGGAGACCGTTCCAGAGTACCTGTCAGAGGAGCAGTGCCCCCCCTGTTGATCTACCAGGCAAGCAAACCCCCTTGTTCATTCCGATATGATCCCTCTCCCGCTCCTGCTCTCTTTTATTGCATTGGGACAACAGCGAATCAACTGCTACTTTATGCTGCGGTAGTTGAACCCATTCCTCTGCATGACCTGTCATTGCCACAGTAAATAGTTGAAACCCACTAGCATGTGTAGGAGTTGATTGAGCCATGTTGTGCTTCTGCCATGCCATGCCTGCTATTGCTTAGAGTTGTGTCAGGTCTGATTCATTGGGAATGGATTGGAGTGATATGATATGTTCTGATGCTGAGAGTTAAGTGTGTGAACACGATTCGGTAAAGGTAGCGGTGAGAGGCCATGTAGGAGTACATGGTGGGTTGTCTCATTGGAACCGTCCCTAAGCACTGAGTTCTATGTATGTTGTCCAATGACTCGATACTACCACACATTGGGTTCCGGTAACTCGAACCCTCTCGACTTATTAACCGACTTGATCTCTGTCCAGGAGTTGCAAATAGTTTCTGGTGTTTGTAGGTAGTGTTAGTAGTCTACCAAGTGGCACCCGGCCAGGTGGGCTTGGGACAGACTAGGCACACGTGGCCCGGTGTACCGAGTGGCACCCGGATGGTGGGCTCGGGAACCCTGTACACATCCTTTGGGGCCGTGAGCGACACCCCGGCCGGATCTCCTCGCGGATGGAACCCGAATAGGCGATAAACCTGGACTAGAGTCTTGTGTGGTTAGTCAGGTCGTGGCCGACACCCTCGCCAGGCTTCCGCTTGAAGGTTGCCGAGATACATGACGTGTACATGGTGATAAGTGGTGAGAGCGTGTGTGAAGAAGTACACCCCTGCAGGGTTATCATGATCTATTCGAATAGCCGTGTCCTCGGTTATGGACTTCTTGGATGCTTACGTGGTACATAGACAACTTGAAGTGGATACTCTAAAATGCTCAAGATAAGTGTGAGTGCTATGGATGGCCTTCTCGTAGTGAGACGGGGATGAATCCATAGTAGTGTATTGATGTGGTGATTAGTGGACTCGTGTGCGCCTTTTCAAAAGAGTTACCAACAGTCGTAGAACAGGATAGCCGCAGAGTCAAAGCTGGCTTGCTGCAACTAAACCCCACATTACCTTCTTGATACAAATGCATGTATGATAGGATCTGATGTAAGTCTTGCTGAGTACCTTTGTACTCATGTTGCTTTATTTATGTTTTGCAGCGGAGACTTCGGTCTTACTAGTTTACGTGGACTTCGACAAGTAGCTTGTACCTCAGCTACGATCTTGATCGGAGGTTGTAGATAGTCAGGCGTTTCAGCCTTTTTCTTTTGTAGTTGTCTGTACTCAGACATGTAATGCTTCTGCTTGTTGCTTGTATGCTCTGAATGATGGGTCATGTGACCCTTGCTTGTATCTAATGCTATGTGGCTCTTTTGGGCCTTTATCTATGTGAGTTTGCGTTATGTTGTGATGCCATGTTGTACAGCACATACTTGCATGTTATGCGTACGTGTAACGTGTATTGCTATGTGTGGGATCCGACTATCTAGTTGTTTATCCTTGGCAACCTTTCATATGGGGAAATGTAGGTCTAGTGCTTCTGAGCGATAGTAGTCCGCTACAGCCCGGTTCACCGGAGTCCTGCTAGCCCAACACTACTGCTCGGAACACTTGACTGGCCGGCATGTGTTTCACCTCGTTCCTGTGTCTGTCCCCTTTGGGGAAATGTCACGCGGTGTTATCCGGAGTCCTGCCTAGCCTGCTACAGCCCGGGTTACCGGAGTCCTGTTAGCCCAGTGCTACAGCCCGGATTTATACGTTGTTGACCGACATGCTCGATGTGATTCATGTATGCCTCTCCTCATGGGTTAGTGCCGCTTTGGGTTCACGACTAGCCATGTCGGCCCGGGTTCTTTGTCATATGGATGCTAGCGACACTATCATATACGTGAGCCAAAAGGCGCAAACGGTCCCGGGCCAGGTAAGGTGGCACCCGTGGGAATACCGTACGTGAGGCCGCAAAGTGATATGATGTGTTACATGCTAGATCGGTGTGACTTAGGATCGGGGTCCCGACACTTCCCATCTACTGAGATCCCATCTACCCGAGCCTAGACATGTCTTCCTCCTCCTCCTCCGGCGTCTCCCAACCTACCCTCAATGGATAGGTCACCGAGAAGCTAACACGCATGAACTACGTGTTGTGGCGCACGCAGGTCCCCATCTGCGTGGCGCCGGTGTCTTCGGCTACATCGACGGCACCATGCCGGAGCCGGCCAGACATCATGTCACCAAGGACAAGGATGGCAAAGAAAGCTCTGCGCCCAACCCTCTCCACCCGGTCTGGGTCAGGGAGGACCAGCAGGTGTTGGGCTACTTTCTCATCCTCCTCCTCAAGGAGGTGCTCGTCACGGTGACCACGATCACCACGTCGCTCGCGCTCTGGACCATGTTGGTAGGTATGTTCTTGTCACAGTCCATGAGCCGTGTGAACAATATCAGGACGGCGCTCATCAACGCCCAGAAGGGCAACCAAACGGTCGTCGCCTACTTCGCCTCTCTCCGCGGCCTCGCCGATGAGCTTGCGGCTGCGGGGAAGGCCATCCAAGACAATGAGCTCATCTCCTACACCATCCACGGGCTCGACGTTGACTACTAATATGTCTCCAACGTATCTATAATATTTGATTGCTCCATGCTATATTATCTACTGTTTTGGACAATATTGGGCTTTATTATCCACTTTTATATTATTTTTGGGACTAACCTATTAACCGGAAGCCCAACCCAGAATTGCTATTTTTTTTCCTATTTTAGTGTTTTGAAGAAAAGTAATATCAGGCAGAGTCGAAACGGAATGAAATCAACTAGAGAAGTTATTTTTGGAAGGAAAGCTACCGGAAAAGCTTGGAGTGCATGTCAGGAAAGGAATGAGGGAGCCACGAGGGTGGGGGGGCGCCCACCCCCTTAGGGCGCGCCCCCTGCCTCGTGGGCCCCTCGTGGCTCCCCTGACGTACTTCTTCCGCCTATATAACTCCATATACCCTAAAACTTCCAGAGACGAGAATAGACCGGGAGTTCCGCCGCCGCAAGCCTCTGTAGCCACCAAAACCCAATCGGGACCCTGTTCCGGCACCCTGCCAGAGGGGGGAACCCTCACCGGTGGCCATCTTCATCATCCCGGCGCTCTCCATGACGAGGAGGGAGTAGTTCACCCTCGGGGCTGAGGGTATGTACCAGTAGCTATGTGTTTGATCTCTCTCTCTCTCTCTCTCTCTCTCTCTCGTGTTCTTGATTTGGCACGATCTTGATGTATCACGAGCTTTGCTATTATAGTTGGATCTTATGTTGCTTCTCCCCCTCTATATGTTTGAAGTAATCTTATCGGATTGAGTCTTTAATGACTTTAGAACACTTGATGTATGTCTTGCCGTGTGTATCTGTGGTGACAATGGGATATCACGTGATTGACTTGATGTATGTTTTGGTGATAAACTTGTGGGTTCCGCCCATGAACCTATGCATAGGGGTTGACACACGTTTTCGTCTTGATTCTCCGGTAGAAACTTTGGGGCACTCTTTGAGGTTCTATGTGTTGGTTGAATAGATGAATCTGAGATTGCGTGATGCATATCGTATAATCATACCCACAGATACTTGAGGTGACATTGGAGTATCTAGGTGACATTAGGGTTTTGGTTGATTTGTGTCTTAAGGTGTTATTCTAGTACGCACTCTAGGGCTGTTTGCGACACTTATAGGAATAGCCCAATGGATTGATTGGAAAGAATAACCTTGAGGTGGTTTCGTACCCTTCCATAATCTCTTTGTTTGTTCTCTGCTATTAGTGACTTTGGAGTGACTCTTTGTTGCATGTTGAGGGATAGTTATATGATCTAATTATGTCATTATTGTTGAGAGAACTTGCACTAGTGAAAGTATGAACCCTAGGCCTTGTTTCCTATCATAGCAATACCGTTTACGCTCACTTTTACCACTTGTTACCTTGCTGTTTTTATATTTTCAGATTACAAAAACCTATATCTACCATCCATATTGCATTTGTATCACCATTTGTTCGCCGAACTAGTGCACATATACAATTTACCATTGTATTGGGTGTGTTGGGGACACAAGAGACTCTTTGTTATTTGGTTGCAGGGTTGCTTGAGAGAGACCATCTTCATCCTACACCTCCTACGGATTGATAAACCTTAGGTCATCCACTTGAGGGAAATTTGCTACTGTCCTACAAACCTCTGCACTTGGAGGCCCAACAACGTCTATAAGGAGAAGGTTGCGTAGTAGACATCAAGCTCTTTTCTGGCGCCGTTGCCGGGGAGGTTAGTGCTTGAAGGTATATCTTTAGATCTTGCAATCGAATCTTTTTGTTTCTTGTTTTAGCACTAGTTTAGTTTATAAAAGAAAACTATAAAAAATGGAATTGAGTTTACCTCATACGCTTTATCTTTTTAATATCTTTCGTGAGTATGATGGGAAGGAAAATTGTGCCAAAGTGTTAGAAGAAGAATGCATTAAAATGTTTGGCACTAAATCTTTGAATGATGAGCATGATTGCAATGTTGTTAGTATGAACTCCTTGAATATCCATAGTACTAATGATGATTGCACTAGTTATGATGAAAATGTCTCCTATAAGCATGTCGATTTTTGTAGAGTATATTGGGTTTGCAAGTACACACCAAATAGGGAAGATAGATATTGCAAGAGGCATAAGTACTTGGAAACTAAATGGTTGCAAGAAAGGCTAGATGCTTGTGCTGAAAATTTAATTTTTCTTAGCCGTACTTGTGAACTTTGCAATGAACGTGATCATTTTAGTACCCAATGCAAATTGTTTCATGATCGTATAGTGTCCAAAAATTGTGATGACTTGATTTCACTTGCACATCATAATGAACTAAGTTTTCTCTTGGGTTATGAAGAAATGAAATGTATAACTAAGGATATTCCAAAGTTTGCCCTTGATAGAGTTCTTCATTTTAATCTAGAGGAAATTTATATGTGAATTGCATTGAAAATCCTTATATTGCCAATTACATAAAGAAAAGAAAACAAATAGAAGATTAAGAGAATGTTAACGAAAGGGAAGAGACTTCCCAATATTCTTCTATTATTTCTTATGATGAATCAGGTAATGAGGAGGAGCCTTCTATTCAACCAATCTCATTAATAAGGAGCTCCAAAAAGAGGATTGAACCCACACATGAGGTTAAGAAGGATAAAATAAAAAGGAAGAGATGTAAAAAGATATCTCTCCCAAATAATGTTGCTCCTATTATTGTTGTGCCTCATGAAAATGAAGATGATGCACTTGATGATGATCTTGTTATGCCTATTGCTTGTTGTGATGATTATGATTGGGAAGATAATGATACTTCTTATGATCTTGAAAATCTTTTTGGCAGTTTCTTGTAAGAATATGATAATTGCTATACTATTGGTGCTATCCATACTATTAATGATGAGAGTGATTATGCTTATGATATGAAAATGCCCAAGCTTGGGGAAGCTATGTTTAATGAGGATGACATATTTGAGAATATATTTGCTGCAGTTAATGTTTGTCCCAAGCCTGGGGATGCTATGTTTAATGAATATGATATTTTTAGCCTCTCAAGTTTTGATATGCAAAGTAGTTATGATGATAGCATGCCTTTTACCTATGATGATTATATTGATGAAAGTGGGTTTGGAAGAGTGTCAACTTTAGGAAGTAGTGATCCCACAATATTGGAGGATGTTGAATCTTATTGTGATAATTATGAAAGTGGATTTGGAGAGGTCATGACTTTATTTAGTGATGTATCCACTATTTTGGAAGAGGTTTCAATTGATTATGATGAGAACAAAGTTGCTACTTATGATGATTATTGTGATAAAACTTATGCTATAAAAAGTAGTGATGATTATATTTATAAAACTTGTCATGATTATGATTACCCTTTTTCTGAAAATTACTCTTTTAATGTGGAAACAATTTATAGTATTCAAGTCTCTTATGATACTACCACTATTTCGAATGAGAAGAAATTTGCTTATGTGGAGAGTAATAAAAATTCTATGCTTGTAGATCATGAAAATAATGCTTTATGTGCTGGTTATATTGTTGAATTCATTCATGATGCTACTGAAAATTATTATGAGGGAGGAATATATGCTTGTAGGAATTGCAATAATATCAAGTTTCCTCTCTATGTGCTTAAAATTTTGAAGTTATGCTTGTTTTACCTTCCTATGCAAGTTGATTCTTGTTCCCATAAGTTGTTTGATCACAAAATCCCTATGCATAGTAAGTGGGTTAGAATTAAATGTGCTAGTCATATTCTTCATGATGCTCTCTTTATGTTTCATTTCCTATCTTTTATGTGAGCATCATTGAAATCATCATGCCTAGTTAGGGGAGTTAAACGATAGCGCTTGTTGGGAGGCAACCCAATTTAATTTTAGTTTCTTGCTTTTTGGTTATGTTTAGGAATAAATAATCCTTCTAGATTCTGTTTATATGTGTTTTTATGCTTTAATTAGTGTTTGTTCCAAGTAGAACCTTTGGGAAGACTTGGGTGAAGTCTTTATGATCATGCTGTAAAAAACAAAAACTTTAGCGCTCACGAGATTAGCTTAAACTTTTTACTGGAGAGTTCTATTTAGTTGATTATTTTTACAGATGATTACTAGAAAAATTCCTCAGGTCCAGCAATTTATTTTAGAATTTTGGAGTTCCAGAAGTTTGTGTTAGTTACACATTACTACAGACTGTTCTGTTTTTGACAGATTCTGTTTTCATTGTGTTGCTTGCTTATTTTGATGACTCTATGACTAGTAAACTAGTTTATAAACCATAGATAAGTTGGAATACAGTAGGTTGAACACCAATACAAATAAAGAATGAGTTCATTACAGTACCTTGAAGTGGTGTTTTGCTTTCTTTCGCTAACGGAGCTTATGAGTTTTCTGTTGAGTTTTGTGTTGTGAAGTTTTCAAGTTTTGGGTAAAGATTCGATGGACTATGGAATAAGGAGTGGCAAGAGCCTAAGCTTGGGGATTCCCAAGGCACCCCAAGGTAATATTCAAGGATGACCAAGAGCATAAGCTTGGGGATGCCCCGGAAGGCATCCCCTCTTTCGTCTTTGTCGGTGTCAAAACCGGCGGATCTCGGGTAGGGGGTCCCGAACTGTGCGTCTAGGCGGATGGTAACAGGAGACAACGGAACACAATGTTTTACCCAGGTTCGGTCCCTCTTGATGGAGGTAAAACCCTACGTCCTGCTTGATTAATATTGATGATATGGGTAGTACAAGAGTAGATCTACCACGAGATCAAGGAGGCTAAACCCTAGAAGCTAGTCTATGGTATGATTGTTGTATGTTGGAGTTGTCCTACGGACTAAAACCCTCCGGTTTATATAGACACCGGAGAGGGTTAGGGTTACACAAAGTCGGTTACAATGGTAGGAGATCTGAATATCCGCATCGCCTAGCTTGCCTTCCACGCCAAGGAAAGTCCCATCCAGACATGGGACGAAGTCTTCAATCTTGTATCTTCATAGTCCAGGAGTCCGGCCAAAGGTCATAGTCTGGCTACCCGGACACCCCCTAATCCAGGACTCCCTCAGTAGCCCCTAAACCAGGCTTCAAATACGACGAGTCCGGCGCGCAGATTGTCTTCGGCATTGCAAGGCGGGTTCCTCCTCCAAGTTCTTCATAAAAGTTGGTAAACACTAAAAATAGTGTCCGGCTCTGCAAAATAAGTTTCCACATATTGCCATAGAGAGAATAACATTAACACAAATCTAATCTGCTGACGTATCCCGCAGCGTGACATCACACTACGGCCAAGCCTTTATTCGAATCGTTTTCACTTCCCCACCTCAGCGCATATTGCGAGGCGGTTTCCTTGGCACGTCTTGTCGAAGCAGAGATCGTGTCCCCCATTTACGGGATTCTCATCAATACGGACGTGGGTAACCCAACCGCGCCATTTATCACGGCGCTTGGGAGATAAGCGAGTTTTACCAGGCTGGTGGGGAAGCATAGCCGCATCCGCCCATATAAGGGGATAAGGATCCACCTTTTTACCTACGCCTTCTTCCTCCTTTTCCTATCCACCTCCTGCGCACCCGAGTTCCAGCGCCCAAGTCCGCACTTCCCACCTCGACCTTCTCCAGCCATGTCCGGAGCGGGAGGCAAGTGGATGGTCTCCTCCGTTACGGAGGGCCATGTCAAAAAACTAAGGAAGGTCGGATACTTGTCCAACGACATCGCGCACCGGCTTCCGGAAGAGGGGCAGCTCCTTCCCACCCCTAGGCCCCATGAGAGGGTCGTATTCCTTCCCCACTTCCTCCGCGGACTAGGTTTTCCTCTCCACCCATTTGTCCAGGGGCTCATGTTCTACTACGGCCTAGATTTCCATGATCTGGCCCCGAACTTTGTCCTCAACATCTCGGCGTTTATCGTCATGTGCGAGGCCTTCCTTTGCATCCATCCCCATTTCGGCCTCTGGCTCAAGACTTTCAACGTCAAGCCAAAGGTGGTGCGCGGCAACCAGGCGGAGTGCGAAGGTGCCATGTCGGGCAGGATGGCCAACGTCCTATGGCTCGAGGGCGCCTTCGTGGAGACCTTGAAGGGGTGGCAGTCAGGGTGGTTTTACATCACTCAGCCGCGCGATCCGGAATGGATCGCCGCCCCTGAATTCCGGTCCGGAACCCCCATGTGGCTCACGTCCTGGAAAGAGACGGGCCTGTTGTGGGGCTACCAAGACGAGGTGACCGGACTGCAAAAATGCATCCAAACCCTGGTGAACAAGCAGCTAAAGCTCGTCAATGTAGTCCAGGTTATGCTCGTCCGCCGGATCCTCCCATGCCAACAACGGGACTTCAATCTATGGGAGTTCAACCCGGTGCAACACCCAAACCTCAGCAGGCTTTTCGACACGACGTACGAAGAAGTCTGGAAGGTGCTAACCAAAGGCGCCGAGGCTCCCACATCCGCTTCCGAGGACAGCGGATTCAGCTCGCAGCGTCATGCTGGCGAGGTAAACTATTTTCACCTTTCACAGGATGTTAGTCTTTCATAGTTTGACTCTATGCGGGATCTAAACTCCCCCACCTTTGACAGGAGTGGAAGGCAAAGTCCGGACAGATCGACTGTCCGGCTCCTCTGCCCGAAGACCCAGCAGATGCTCGTTTATCGAAGCTGCTGGCTCCGGCACCTTACGTGGTGCCGGAGAGGAAGGCCAAGAAGAGGGCCACGAGGACCCGAAAGAGTTCCCAGCGCCAGGAGGTGTCGGATTCTTCATCCGACGAATCCGAGACATGCTCCTCCCGTGAAAACAAGGAGGAGGAAGAAGAAACCTCTCCCCCTCCAACGGGGGGAGGAAAGAAGAGGAAGGCCATCCCAACAGGGGAGGCCGAAGGGTCCAAGAAGGGGAAGACCCTTCCGCCGGACTACTCCCTCGACGCCGACGAGGGCGAAGAGGAGTGGACGCAAAGGGCCAGGCGTCTGGGAGGATCGTAAGTATTCGGATACTAGAGTGACTCATAGCTTTCCTTTGCTGCACAACCTTTCATTATGTCGAACATAATTATGCAGTCCGCCCAACGCCGGGCTCGACGAGTCGTCGAGCGGCTCCCTGGATTCGTCGGATGTGAATTCACTTCTGACGGCTACCTCCCCTCGCCCTACGGACGACGCCGAAGTGTTGTCCCAGTAGGTTCCAAGCCGAGAGGAGGTGGTCTTGGAGGCACCACAAGGCGACCTCCCGGACTCCAGGAGTAAAGGGGACAAGACCCCCCAGGGCTCCAAGTCCGGCTTTGAGCCGGACACCGCGCCGGAATCTTCAACGGCTCCGGACTGCGGTAGGCGAACTCCTTCTAAGAGGAGCAAGCCTTCTGAGCCGGCGGCCTCCGTTCAACCGGAGGTGCCGGACAATCTACTGGAGGTGCTTAACGGCGCCTCGATCGACGAGGAGCACCGTACTATTATGAGTACGGTGATCCAGAAGGTTCAGTTCGCTAAGAGCGGGCTGACTGAAGCTTGTGCTAGCCTTCTAACAGGCTTCGAGGTAAGTAAAAATATGTAAAAATATTATCGCATAGACAGTAGCCCCTGATGCTCTGTTTGGCGTTCGGAAAGAAAAGCCGAATAGAGGATCAAATAATTTCGCAGGAGTCTAACAAAAAATGAGTCAATATGCGTATGCAGGCTTCGTTGCTTGCTACCGCCACACTGACTGCGGAGGTAGGTACCCTGAAGCAGGGTCTCGAGCGGACCGAGCAAGAGCTCGGCCTTGCCAAGCAGCAGCTCGAGGAGAAAGAAGGTAAGAGATACCTTATAGAAAAATATGTATAAAAAGATGCAATTGCGAAAAATTTACAGGATTATGCTACTTGTTGCAGGGGCCACAACTGAGGTGGCAACCCTCAAGCAGGCGTTGTCCGAGGCCGAGAAGAGAGCGGCCTCGGAGCGCAATGAGCGGGAGAAATTTGAGGCGCAGGTCGGGGAGGCGCAGCAAGAGCTTCAGGCTCTCATGAAAAAACATGAGAGTTTGGAGCTTGACTCGAAGACGCGAGCGTCTGAGCTTTCCGCGGCCATCGAGACTGCTCAGTCTGCCAAGGCCGAGGCCCAGAAGGCCCTCTAGGAATTGGATGCGGTAAAAAAGATAGCGGCGGGTAAGGCATTTTTTATGCAAAGCAGACATATAAAAGTAAGTTACTTGATACTTACCCGAATCCGGAGCTCTCCAGGGGCGTTCGCAGATCTTCCCCGCAGCGTATCTGATGTCGCCGCATTCTATCGAGCCGAAGAGGGCAGCTCGACTGAGAAGGTGTTCTGGTCTCAGTATGCTGAGGCCGGACACCCTATGCCCTTAAGCGACCAGCTGAAGCAGCTGGTCGAGCTCCACAAGGCGGCCGAACAGGCCATGAAAGGCTTCATAGTTCGGCTGTGGCCTGGAGAGGCCCTGCCTGGGAGCTACCTTGGGCTGGTGCGGCGGCTGGTGGAGCCCTGTCCAAGGCTCGAGGTCATCAAGCGCTCCGCCTGCATCAAAGGAGCCCGGAGGGCCCTTGCCCGCGCTAAGGTGCACTGGGGCAAGCTGGACGGCGAGAAGCTTGTGAAGGACGGGCCTCCGCCGGGGAAAGAGCATCGCAAACCCGAGAACTATTATAAGGATGTTCTGAAGGATGCCCGCCTTGTGGCGGATGAATGTACCAAAGATGTAATTTTTGAATGAACTCGCTCGTGTTGTATTGTGCGCTGAAAACTTGTTCATTTGCGCTAAGCAATGCTTGTTGAATTTAAAATATTACTTTCTATGCGGCCGTTTATCAAAAAATTGAGAGATGGCCAGTCGTCGGCTTCTGCCCCCATGCCACTAGTGATGGGGTGTTCGGGATAAACCTGAGCGCTCTTTTTCCCATGTTTGGGTCCTTCGAGGGAGGCGCTCAGCACAATGAACAAGGCAATCAGACTATAATGCTTGAAAACTCTCACTTAGCCATAGAACTCTATAATTTTAAATTTCGGCGAAGCCCCTAGTATTCGGGAGACCGAGTTCGGGGCGCTATCCACGCCTTGGCCGGACAGAATCCGGTTCCTCGCTCTAAGCGGCATAAGTCTTTAAGGACCCGAAAAACCTCTCAAACAGCGACCGGTCTCTCGCCTTATCATGACAGTCAGTTTTAGCTTTCTCTACTGAGGTGCTCAGCCCAGCTCAACTGGGGCACAATCGCAGTAGTTCTCCTAGTGCTACCTTAGCCGATATAGCGGAACGTAAGGCACCAAAACATAGGAGCCGGGCAAACCCAACTATTGACCCAAATCATGATTCGGAGCCGATGCATATAGTGCTATAAGTTCGGGGTGCCGCACTTATGAAAGTGTTCGGACTTCTTACACCACATTAAGGGGTACTGAAGCCCCTGGCATATTTGTCGTACCACAGTGTACGGGTGCCACATGTCATTGATGAACATATATAAAAATAGAGTAATGCAAAAAATAGACAAAAAGCTATGCATTGTTTATAAGAAGGCTGCTATCTAAGCAGAACGATACAAATAGTGCGATAAGCAAAAGAAATTGGACTATTTAACATGTCCCGTCCATGGGCGAGCCGCGGAATTGTATTTAAAACAGGTATACTGCTCGTAATAGAGACCACCTGGGAGTTCCATAATGCGGCATGGCTTGCGTGCTTCCCTGGTTCTTGCATCGTTTGTGCGGCGGTTGAATTGCCGAACAGGTTCGTCCGAAGTATGGAGTCCTGAAAGTAAGAGAAAGTAAAGAAAGAATTCGGCAGCCCCTAGTACGGTTTAAGCCGTGTTTTGGGTGTGCCATGATGATGCCGCTTCCCCCGCGCCCATGGTACTTTGAGAACGTAGTTATGTACGCGAAGTGCTGGTTTCGCTATTTTGCGAGGGCTGGGGTTGGGGCCGCATTGCTACGCTTGCTCGAAACATGCCAGGCGGTCTTGTTGTAGGTTACTCCGGGCGCGCTTGACAGTGTCCGGCTTCTTGAAGGCCGGACTGGAGAATTGCCTGGAGAGGCTGCTTTGTACTTCTGCTGCGAGCGCTGCCGTATGTTCCTCCATTCGGAGAGAGCGTTCGATGTTTCCATTGACCGTGATTACTCCTCGAGGGCCTGGCATTTTGAGCTTGAGGTATGCATAATGCGGTACCGCATTGAACTTTGCAAATGCGGTTGATCCGAGCAGTGCGTGATAGCCACTGCGGAACAGTACTATGTCGAAGATTAACTCCTTGCTTCGGAAGTTATTCGGAGATCCGAAGACCACTTCAAGTGTGACTGAGCCTGTACAGTTGGACTCTACACCTGGTATGACGCCTTTAAAGGTTGTTTTGGTGGGTTTAATCCTCGAGGGATCTATGCCCATTTTCCGCACTGTATCCTGGTAAAGCGGGTTCAGGCTAGTGCCACCGTCCATAAGGACTCTTGTGAGATGAAATCCGTCGATAATTGGGTCTAGAACCAATGCGGCGAATCCGCCATGACGGATGCTAGTGGGGTGGTCCCTTCGATCAAAAGTGATCGGGCAGGAGGACCATGGGTTGAATTTTGGGGCGACTGGCTCCAGCGCATATACGTCCCGTAGTGCACGCTTCCGCTCCCTCTTGGGGATGTGGGTTGCGTATATCATGTTCACCGTCCGCACTTGTGGGGGAAAACCCTTTTGTCCACTATTGTTCGGCGGCCTGGGCTCTTCCTCGTCGTCGCTATGCAGCCCCTTGTCTCTATTTTCGGCATTTAACTTGCCTGCCTGCTTGAACACCCAACAATCCCTGTTGGTGTGATTGGCTGGTCTTTCGAGGGTGCTACGTATCTGGCACAAGCGGTCGAGTATTCGGTCCAAACTGGACGGGCCCTGAGTATTTCTTTTGAACGGCTTTTTCCGCTGACCGGATTTGTGGCCTCGGAATCCGACATTGACTGCCGTATCCTCGTTGATGTCGCTGTTAACGCGGCATTTTTGCTTGTTCCGGCGCGACCTGCCACTTTTGTCCTTCGTATCTGAATTATCAAGGTTCTTGGTTAAGTTGTTACTGCGAGCTAGTCAGCTGTCTTCCCCCGCACAAAAGCGGGTCATGAGTGTCGTGAGGGCTGCCATAGATTTAGGCTTTTCCTGTCTCAGGTGCCTGGCAAGCCACTCGTCGCGGATGTTATGCCTGAAGGCTGCTAGGGCCTTTGCGTCCGGACAGTCGACTATTTGGTTTTTCTTTGTTAGGAACCGTGTCCAGAATTGCCTGGCCGATTCTTCTGGCTGCTGAATTATGTGGATTAGGTCATCAGCGTCTGGTGGTCGCACATAGGTACCCTGGAAATTGTCGAGGAATGCGGCTTCCAGGTCCTCCCAAGAACCTACCGAATTTGCTGGCAAGCTGTTAAGCCAATGCCGGGCTGGTCCCTTAAGTTTGAGTGGGAGGTATTTGATGGCATGTAGATCATCGCCGCGGGCCACGTGGATATGAAGGAGATAATCCTCGATCCATACCGCAGGATCTGTTGTGCCATCATATGATTTGATGTTCACGGGTTTGAAACCCTCAGGGATTTTATTATCCATTACTTCATCTGTGAAGCATAGTGGGTGTGCGGCGCCTCTGTATTGGGCTATATCATGACGAAGCTCGAGTGAGCTTTGTCTACTATGTTCGGCCCGGCCGGATTTATTGTGTCCGGAGTGACGATCCCCGTCACGTGCCGTAGGGCGCCCACGCGATCCGTAGATCGATCTTGTTTGTCTTGCCTTGTCCTCCAGTATCTCTCGCTGGTCTGGTGCGTTTTCCCGTGCCTTTAGCATATTTGGTGCGGCGCCGGGGTACGGCTTGGGTGGAGGGCCGAGAGGCCTCTCTGTCATGGCGGCGAGGTGGCCGGTCGGCCATGTCATGCGCTGGTGATGTAGGTGCTTCCTCCTCTAATCAGGGTAGCAGCCTGCGCTTTGGGTAACTTTTGGAGGGGCGTTCGAGTTCATACTCTTCGGCTGCAAGGACGTCCATCTGTCCGCTAGCAAGTCTTGATCAGCTCTAAGCTGTTGCTGCTTTTTCTTGAGGCTGCTTGCCGTGGCCATAAGCCTGCGTTTAAAACGCTCTTGTTCGGCTGGATCCTCTGGTACGACGAATTTTGTCGCCGAGGCTTGCCTCGTCTTCGGAGGGAGGCATGTAATTATCATACTCAACCTCTCTGTCTACCGGTCTCTCGTGAGGGCTTGCTTCTCCGTCCTCCTGTGATGAATCTTGCTGGAGGGGGTGTTCTTCGGCGCTATCGGGAGTATTGTTATCTCCCGTGCCGGAATCACCGTTTTTGCTTTGGCGGGATTTAGAGCGGCGCCGCTGACGCCGGCGCTTGGGGTGTTTCTTGGATGTGTCATCCCCCGCTGTTCCATCGCCTTCTCCTTCTTTTGGAGTGTCCACCATATATATGTCGTATGATGAGGTGGCCTTCCAGCGCCCTACAGGTGCTGGTTCTTGGTTGTCTCCTGCATGTCCATACCGTCGATGTCTTCGGAGTCGAAGTCGAGCATGTCGGTTAAGTCATCGATAGCAGCTACAAAGTGGGTGGTGGGTGGGCTTTGAATTTCTTCATCGTCCGTATCCCAACCTTGCTGACCATAGTCCGGCCAGGGCTCTCCTGATAAAGAGAGAGACTTTAGCGATTTCAGAATGTCGCCGAAGGGCGAGTGCTGAAAGATGTCCGCGGCGGTGAACTCCATGATCGGTTCCCAATCGGATTCGATCGGCAGGTGCGCGGAGGGCTCGAAGTCCGGAGAGTAATCCGGCCCCTCGGAGTCACAGGCCTTGCGGAGTGCGGGGCTGGTGTTCGGCTCGATCGCCTTTGAGATAGCAGCCCCCGAGGCGGCGTCCAACCACTCATCCTCGATTGGCGCAGTAGGCTCCGAATTAAGGGTCGGAACCGAAGCGTGTGCGGCCTCCAGGGCACCGTTCGGCGGCAGAGCTAGGTCATGCCCATCGAAGCAGTGCGGCACGCTCGGCTGTGGCTCGAATCCGTCGAAGATCAAGACCCGGCGGATGTCAGCCGTGTTGTTTAAAATTCCAAATCTGACCTGATGGCCAGGGGCGTAGCTTTCGATCTGCTCCAGGTGGCCAAGCGAATTGGCCCGCAGTGCGAAGCCGCCGAAGACAAAGATCTGTCCGGGAAGAAAAGTCTCACCCTGGACCGCATCGTTGTTGATGATCAAAGGAGCCATCGGGCCTAAAAGCGACGACACAGAGGAACTCTCAATGAAAGCACCAATGTCGGTGTCAAAACCGGCGGATCTCGGGTAGGGGGTCCCGAACTGTGCGTCTAGGCGGATGGTAACAGGAGACAAGGGAACACAATGTTTTGCCCAGGTTCGGGCCCTCTTCATTAAGGTAAAACCCTACGTTCTGCTTGATTAATATTGATGATATGGGTAGTACAAGAGTAGATCTACCACGAGATCAAGGAGGCTAAACCCTAGAAGCTAGCCTATGGTATGATTGTTGTATGTTGGAGTTGTCCTACGGACTAAAACCCTCCGGTTTATATAGCCACCGGAGAGGGTTAGCGTTACACAAAGTCGGTTACAATGGTAGGAGATCTGAATATCCGCATCGCCTAGCTTGCCTTCCACGCCAAGGAAAGTCCCATCCGGACACGGGACAAAGTCTTCAATCTTGTATCTTCATAGTCCAGGAGTCCGGCCAAAGGTCATAGTCCGGCTACCCGGACACCCCCTAATCCAGGACTCCCTCAGTCTTTGTTCATCGGTAACTTTACCTGGGGCTATATTTTTATTCACCACATGATATGTGTTTTGCTTGGAGTGCCATGTCATTTTATTTTGCTTGTTGTTAGAATAAAATACCAAGATCTGAAATTCTTATATGTTAGAGAGTCTTCACATAGTTGCATAATTATTCGACTACTCATTAACCTTCACTTATATATTTTGGAGTAGTTTGTTATTGCTCTAGTGCTTCACTTATATCTTTTAGAGCACGTCGTTGGATTTGATTTATAGAAACTATTGATCTCTCATGATTCACTTAGATTATTTTGAGAGTCTTAAATAGCATGGTAATTTGCTTAAAATAATAATGTGCTTGGTATTCAAGATTTGTAAAACTTTCTTTTGAGTGCGTTGAATACTAAGAAAAGTTTGATGCTTGATAATTGTTTTTAGATATGAAGATGGTGATATTAGAGTCATGCTAGTTGAGTAGTTGTGAATTTGAGAAATGCTTGTGTTAAAGTTTGTGATTCCCGTAGCATGCACGTATGGTGAACCGTTATGTGATGAAGTCAGAGCATGATTTATTTATTGATTGTCTTCCTTATGAGTGGCGGTCGGGGACGAGCGATGGTATTTTCCTACCAATCTATCCCCCTAGGAGCATGTGCGTAATACTTTGCTTTGATAACTTCTAGATTTTTGCAATAAGTATGTGAGTTCTTTATGACTAATGTTGAGTCCATGGATTATACGCACTCTCATCCTTCTACCATTGCTAGCCTCTCTAATACCACACACTTTTCGCCGGTATCATACACCCACCATATACCTTCCTCAAAATAGCCACCATACCGACCTATCATGGCATTTCCATAGCCATTCCGAGATATGTTGCCATGCAACTTTCCACCGTTCCGTTTATTATGACACACTCCATCATTGTCATATTGCTAGCATGATCATGTAGTTGACATCGTATTTGTGGCAAAGCCACCGTTCATAATTCTTTCATACATGTCACTCATGAGTCATTGCACATACCGGCACACCGCCGGAGGCATTCATAGAGATTCATATTTTGTTCTAAGTATCGAGTTGTAATTGTTGAGTTGTAAGAAAAATAAAAGTGTGATGATCATCATTTTTAGAGCATTGTCCCAAGTGAGGAAAGGATGATGGAGACTATGACTCCCCCACAAGTTGGTATGAGACTCTGGACGAAAAATAAAAAAAGAGAAAATAAAAGAAAAGAAAAAGAGGCCATAAAAAAAGAGAGAAGGCCCAAATAAAAAATGACAGAAAAAGAGAGAAGGGACAATGTTACTATCCTTTTACCACACTTGTGCTTCAAAGTAGCACCATGATCTTCATGATAGAGAGTTCTCATTTTGTCACTTTCATATACTAGTGGGAATATTTCATTATAGAACTTGGCTTGTATACTCCAATGATGGGCTTCCTCAAAATGCCCTAGGTCTTCATGAGCAAGCGAGTTGGATGCACACCCACTTAGTTTCTTTTGTTGAGCTTTCATATACTTATAGCTCTAGTGCATCCGTTGCATGGCAATCCCTACTCACTCACATTGATATCTATTGATGGGCATCTCCATAGCCCGTTGATACGCCTAGTTGATGTGAGCCTATCTTCCACTCTTTTTGTCTTCTCTACAACCACCCTTCTATTCCACATATAGTGCTATATCCATGGCTCACACTCATATATTGCGTGAAGATCGAAAAAGTTTTGAAAATGTCAAAAGTATGAAACAATTGCTTGGATTGTCATCGGGGTTGTGCATGATTTAAATACTTTGTGTGGTGAAGATAGAGCATAGCCAGACTATATGATTTTGTAGGGATAACTTTCTTTGGCCATGTTATTTTGAGAAGACATAATTGCTTAGTTAGGGTGCTAAAACTCCCTAGGATGTGCCATGATGATCTGTCACATTAACATTAGCATCAGGGTTACTTTGAGAAAGACTAGTTGGAAGGTTGTATGCATGATTTTGGGTGTTATGATTGTTATGGATGTAAGCAGAACATGTTTAATGTCTGTTCTCAAAACTTGGTACCTTACTGCTATTTTGCTCAGTTCTGTTGATCTATGGACTTGTGGTTTCTATGAAGATGTTGGAATCTATATTCTCTCTAGCAGGATTGTGGGATTTACTCTGTCTCTGATGTTAATGAGGATCTATCACGCTTCCTGTCAGTGCTTGTATAAGCTCTCAAACATTATTGGGTCTTGGCCAATACATGCACATAACTTTCATAAGCATGGTACTATACCAGGAGATGGGGCCTGGTATCCACATCACAAACAAATAGTTAACAATGAGTAGGAACAGATCTTGGAATATTTTAAATTGGAACATTAGGGGTTTAAATTCTCCTGATAAATGGCTGGCCATCAGGCAAAAAATTGAGGAAAGTTCTGCTGGCATTGTGTGTTTACAAGAAACGAAGAGACAAATTTTTGATTTGGCATATATTCAAAACTTATGCCCTCAAAGATTCAACAAATTTGAATATCTTCCTTCTATTGGAGCATCTGGTGGAATTTTGACTGCTTGGAATGGGTCTCTCTTCAATGGACAATTGCTCTTCCAAAACAGGTTCTCTTTAACCATGCAGTTCACTTGCACTTCTTCCCTTAAACCATGGATATTAACAAATATATATGGGCCTTGCAACATTGAGGAAAAACTGGAATTTATCGAATGGTTTACAAATATTCAAATGCCTGATGATGTTGACTGGATTGTTATGGGGGATTTTAATTTTATCAGATCACCTGAAGACAGAAATAGACCTGGAGGAGATGTTAATTAGATGCTGCTATTCAATGAAGCTATTAGTGACCTGGGGTTAATTGAACTACCACTCAAAGGAAGGCAATTTAGTTGGAGCAACATGCAAGATAGCCCTTTGCTTGAAAAATTAGACTGGTTCTTCACTTCTGCTGCATGGATGACTTCATACCCTGACACCACTGCTCTACCCCTTGCAAAGCCAATTTCAGATCATTTGCCATGTGTTATAAAAATTGGTACAACAATACCCAGGTCTTCAGTGTTCTGATTTGAGAATTATTGGTTGAAGCACAACTCTTTCAAAGATATTGTGCAAACTGCATGGAACATTCCTGTTGGTTATACTGATCCTGCTAAGAATATTAATGCCAAATTCAAAAACTTGAGGAGAGCCCTCAAACTTTGGTCAAAGAATTTGTCTTCTATCAAAAAACACATTGATGAATTGAATGAATGTATATTCCTATGGGACTTCTTGGAGGAATTCAGAGATCTAACATTGTTTGAGCATAATTGCAGAGAGCTCTTGAAGGAAACTCTCCTAATTGCCCTCAGTAATCAGAAGATTTATTGGAAGCAAAGAGGAAAGATCAAAGGGGTGAAGTTTGGTGATGAAAATACAAAATTCTTTCATACAAAAGCTTCTATTAATCATAGGCATAACAAAATTGCAATGCTAATGAATGAGGACCAAGTAGAAATTACTGATCATGAGGGCAAGGCTGCAATCCTTTGGGAAGCTTTTAAGAAAAGGTTGGGTCACTCCAATGGCCATAATATGCATTTCAATTTACAAGACCTGTATGGTAGCAGAGTGGATCCACAAGTTTTTCAAGATCTTGAGAAACCTTTCTCCCAGGAAGAAATTGATGAGGTTGTCAAAAATCTGCCAACAGATAAATCCCCAGGTCCTGATGGATTTAACAATGAATTCCTCAAAGCTTGCTGGGAAATTATAAAAGTGGATGTAACTGAGCTTATCATTGCATTCCATGCTGGAACTGTGAATTTGGAAAGTATCAACACCTCTTACATCACACTCATTCCAAAAAAAGAAGTACCAATGTCCCATAATGATTTCAGACCAATCTCACTGCTTAATGGGGTGCTCAAAATCATTACTAAATTGCTGGCTAACAGATTACAAAAGGTTATCCTCCAATTGGTACACATCAACCAATATGGATTCTTAAAGAACAGAGTGATTCAGGATTGTTTGGGATGGGCCTATGAATACATACATCAGTGCCACAAGTCAAATGAGGAGTTGCTAGTTATCAAACTAGACTTTGAAAAGGCCTTTGACACAATTGAATACCAGGCTATTATTGACATACTTAGAGCTAAGGGATTTGGTGAAAGGTGGATAACTTGGATGCACATGCTCTTCAATTCTGCATCTTCTGCTGTGATGTTAAATGGGGTGCCTGGGAAGAAATTTTACTATAAAAGAGGAGTTAGACAAGGAGATCCCCTGTCCCCCCTTCTGTTCCTTCTAGCAGCTGACTTACTGCAATCAATTCTTAATAAAGCCATGACAAGGGGATTAGTTACATCTCCACTGCAAGTGAATTCCTGCCCTGACTTCCCTATTGTGCAGTATGCAGATGATACTCTTGTCATCATGCAAGCAAGTGCAAGACAGTTGGTCTGCCTCAAAGCTTTACTAAACACATTTGCATCTGCCACTGGCCTCAAAGTAAACTATGGAAAATCAATCATGGTGCCAATAAACATTGCAGAAGACAGAGTGGACATCTTCACAAACACTTTACAATGTGCCAGAGGACAATTCCCATTTACTTACCTGGGGCTACCTTTGGGTATTTATAAGCCAACTGTGGAGCAATGCTTGCCTATAGTCACCAGAATTGCTAAGCGGATTACTGGCATTTCCACCTTCATGACCCAAGCAGGGAAGGTATTTTTGGTCAAATCTGTGTTAGCCTCTCTAGCAGTCTACTTCATGTGTTGTCTAGATGTTCCCATAACAATTAAACAACAGATTATTAAATACTTAAGACATTGCCTATGGAGGAGTCCTGATATGGGGGATAGGAGGCCAGCTTTAGTGGCTTGGCACACAATTTGCAGACCAAAAGATCAGGGGGGCTTGGGTGTCTTGGATATTTTCACACAAAATAAAACACTGCTCATGAAACATCTTCACAAATTCTACAACAGACATGATATCCCATGGGTTAAGTTAATTTGGGAATCATACTACAGCAATGGTCAGCTTCCAGGGGATCAAAAAGTGGGCTCATTTTGGTGGAAATCAAACCTAGCACTCATTGATCAATTCAAAGCTATAGCCAGATGCAATGTGGGAGATGGCAAAAGTGCTTTGTTCTGGGATGACATGTGGAACCATTTTGTTCTAAAACACAGGTTTGATCACTTATATTCCTTTGTTAGAGATCCACACAAGAGTGTTCAACAAGTGATCAGCACTGAATATCTACAAGATTTATTCCACCTGCCCCTTACCACACAAGCATATGAGGAGTTCATACAAATGGAGGACCTGTGCATTGCTCTAAGGCAATCTGAGTATTTAGATGCACTGGACACTTGGAGTTACATCTGGGGAAATGAACATTACTCCTCCATTAAAGCATATAAAGTGCTAATTGGACACAAAGAAACTCCACCACACTTCTCACGGATTTGGAAAAGCTCCTGTCAACCCAAGCACAAAGTCTTCTTTTGGATGCTGTTACATGACAGAATCAACACAAGGAATCTTTTAAGAAGGAAAAACTTTGAATTAGAAGTATACAATTGTGCAGTGAGAAATTGTCAACAGGAAGAAACTCTGCATCATCTCTTTTGGGGATGCCCTTTTGCGGTTAGATGTTGGGACTTCATCTGCCCTTCAAGGACACCTAATCTGTCAGTTCTGGAAGCATACCAAGATCTCAAGGACAAACTCAATTCCCCTTTCTTTATGGAGATCATAATATTGGGTTCATGGGCAATCTGGATTTCAAGAAACAACAAGATCTTTGAACATATAACCCCTTCTTTTGAGGGATGGAAACACATATTCTTTCAGGAGTTAAAGCTTCTCAAATACAGGATCAAGAAGAAATATGAAGCTCAATTCTCTGTTTGATTGGATGCTTGGTTGTAGTCATGATCAGCTCTCTATGCTTCTGTTTATTAGTTTTTCCTTCTTTTTAGCTGTAGGTTAGTCTCTTTTTTATTTTTCTCTTGCTTTCTTTATTTGGGCTTACCTCAAGCCCACATGACTTTTGTTCCTAGCTTTTCCTACTAATAAAAGTTGCAGTGGGGTGTTTACCCTACTGTTTATATTCATTTTTTTTAGTATGCTTGAAGTATTATTATTTTTATGTCAATACGAACTTTTGTCTTGAATCATTTGGATCTGAATATTCATACCACAATTAAGAAGAATTACATTGAAATTATGCCAACTAGCATTCCACATCAAAAATTATCTTTTTTATCATTTACCTACTCGAGGACGAGCAGGAATTAGGCTTGGGGATGCTTGATACGTCTCCAACGTATCTATAATTTTTTATTGCTCCATGCTATATTATCTACTGTTTTGGACAATATTGGGCTTTATTATCCACTTTTATATTATTTCTAGGACTAATCTATTAACCGGAGGCCGAACCCAGAATTGCTGTATTTTGCCTATTTTAGTGTTTTGAAGAAAAGCAATATCAGACGGAGTTGAAACGGAATGAAATCAATTAGAGAAGTTATTTTTGGAAGGAAAGCTACCTGAAAAGCTTGGAGTGCATGTCAGGAAAGGAACGAGGGAGCCACGTGGGTGGGGGGGGCGCCCCCTGCCTCGTGGGCCCCTTGTGGCTCCCCTAACGTACTTCTTCCGCCTATATAACTCCATATACCCTAAAACTGTTGGGGAACGTAGTAATTTCAAAATTTTCCTACGCACACGCAAGATCATGGTGATGCATAGCAACGATAGGGGAGAGTGTTGTCTACGTACCCTCGTAGACCGAAGCGGAAGCGTTGACGCAACGTAGAGGAAGTAGTCGTACGTCTTCCCGATCAGACCGATCCAAGCACTGTTACTCCGGCACCTCCGAGTTCTTGGCACACGTTCAGCTCGATGACGCACCCCTAGCTCCGATCCAGCAAAGCTTCGGGGAGGAGTTCCGTCAGCACGACGGCGTGGTGACAATCTTGATGTTCTACCGGCGCAGGGCTTCGCCTAAGCACTGCAACGATATATTCGAGGTGGAATATGGTGGAGGGGGGCACCGCACACGGCTAAGGAACGATCACGAAGATCAACTTGTGTGTCCATGGGGTGCCCCCTGCCCCCGTATATAAAGGAGCAAGGGAGGGAGGAGGCCGGCCCTAGGTTTGGGCGCGCCAGGGGAGTCCTACTCCCACCGGGAGTAGGATTCCACCTTTCCTAGTCCAACTAGGTCAAGGGGGGAAAAGAGGGGAAGAGGGGAAGGAAGGGAGAGAGGGGCCGCGCCCCAAACCCCTTGTCCAATTCGGACTGGGCTTGGGAGGGGCGCGCGCCACCTCCTAGTCCTTCCCACTAAGGCCCATCAAGGCCCATTGCTTCTTCCTCGTATTCCCGTATCTCCCCGGTACCTCCGAAAATACCCGAACCACTCAGAACCCTTCCGACGTCCGAATATAGTCGTCCAATATATCGATCTTTACGTCTCGACCATTTCGAGACTCCTCGTCATGTCCCCGATCTTATCCGGGACTCCGAACTCCTTCGGTACATCAAAACTCATAAACTCATTATATAACTGTCATCGAAACCTTAAGCGTGCGGACCCTACGGTTCGAGAACAATGTAGACATGACCGAGACACGTCTCCGGTCAATAACCAATAGCGGGACCTGGATGCCCATATTGGCTCCTACATATTCTACGAAGATCTTTATCGGTCAGACCGCATAACAACATACGTTGTTCCCTTTGTCCATCGGTATGTTACTTGCCCGAGATTCGATCGTCGGTATCCAATACCTAGTTCAATCTCGTTACCGGCAAGTCTCTTTACTCGTTCCGTAATACATCATCCCGCAACTAACTCATTAGTTGCAATGCTTGCAAGGCTTAAGTGATGTGCATTACTGAGAGGGCCCAGAGATACCTCTCCCACAATTGGAGTGACAAATCCTAATCTCGAAATACGCCAACCCAACATCTACCTTTGGTGACACCTGTAGTACTCCTTTATAATCACCCAGTTACGTTGTGACGTTTGGTAGCACCCAAAGTGTTCCTCCGGCAAACGGGAGTTGCATAATCTCATAGTCAAAGGAACATGTATAAGTCATGGATAAAAGCAACAGCAACATACTAAACGATCGGGTGCTATGCTAATGGAATGGGTCATGTCAATCAGATCATTCAACTAATGATGTGACCTTGTTAATCAAATGACAACTCCTTTGTCCATGGTTAGGAAACTTAACCATCTTTGATTAACAAGCTAGTCAAGTAGAGGCATACTAGTGACACTCTGTTTGTCTATGTATCCACACATGTATTATGTTTCCAGTTAATACAATTCTAGCATGAATAATAAACATTTATCATGATATGTAAGGAAATAAATAATAACTTTATTATTGCCCCTAGGGCATATTTCCTTCAAAAACTTCCAGAGACGAGAATAGATCGGGAGTTCCGCCGCCGCAAGCCTCTATAGCCACCAAAACCCAATCGGGACCCTGTTCCGGCACCTTGCCGGAGGGGGGAACCCTCATCGGTGGCCATCTTCATCATCCCGGCGCTCTCCATGACGAGGAGGGAGTAGTTCACCCTCGGGGCTGAGGGTATGTACCAGTAGCTATGTGTTTGATCTCTCTCTCTCTCGTGTTCTTGATTTGGCACGATCTTGATGTATCGCAAGCTTTGCTATTATAGTTGGATCTTATGTTGCTTCTCCCCCTCTACTCTCTTGTAATGGATTGAGTTTTCCCTTTGAAGTAATCTTATCGGATTGAGTCTTTAATGACTTGAGAACACTTGATGTATGTCTTGCCGTGCGTATTTGTGGTGACAATGGGATATCATGTGATTGACTTGATGTATGTTTTGGTGATAAACTTGTGGGTTCCGCCCATGAACCTATGCATAGGGGTTGACACACGTTTTCGTCTTGATTCTCCGGTAGAAACTTTGGGGCACTCTTTGAGGTTCTATTTGTTGGTTGAATAGATGGATCTTAGATTGTGTGATGCATATCGTATAATCATACCCACAGATACTTGAGGTGACATTGGAGTATCTAGGTGACATTAGGATTTTGGTTGATTTGTGTCTTAAGATGTTATTCTAGTACGAACTCTAGGGCTGTTTGTGACACTTATAGGAATAGCCCAATGGATTGATTGGAAAGAATAACTTTGAGGTGGTTTCGTACCCTACCATAATCTCTTCGTTTGTTCTCCGCTATTAGTGACTTTGGAGTGACTCTTGGTTGCATGTTGAGGGATATTTATATGATCTAATTATGTTATTATTGTTGAGAGAACTTGCACTAGTGAAATTATGAACCCTAGGCCTTGTTTCCTATCATAGCAATACCGTTTATGCTCACTTTTACCACTTGTTACCTTGCTGTTTTTATATTTTCAGATTACAAAAACCTATATCTATCATCCATATTGCACTTGTATCACCATCTCTTCGCCGAACTAGTGCACCTATACAATTTACCATTGTATTGGGTGTGTTGGGGACACAAGAGACTCTTTGTTATTTGGTTGCATGGTTGCTTGAGAGAGACCATCTTCATCCTACACCTCCTACGGATTGATAAACCTTAGGTCATCCACTTGAGGGAAATTTGCTACTGTCCTACAAACCTCTGCACTTGGAGGCCCAACAACGTCTACAAGGAGAAGGTTGCGTAGTAGACATCAACTACCAACCGAGGGAGTCCTGGACTAAGGGGTCCTCGGGCGTCCGGCCTGTTATCCATGGGCCGGACTGATGGGCTGTGAAGACATTAAGGCCGAAGACAGTACCCGTGTCCGGATTGGAATCTCCTTGGCATGGAAGGCAAGCTTCGCGACCGGCTATGAAGATTCCTTCTTATGTAACCGCCTCTATGTAACCATAGATCCCTCCGGTGTCTATATAAACCAGAGGGCGTAGTCCGGAAAGGAGAGACTCATTACCATAGTCATACAGGCTAGACTCCTAGGGTTTGGCCATTACGATCTCGTGGTAGATCAACTCTTGTAACACTCATATTCATGAAGATCAATCAAGCAGGAAGTAGGGTATTACCTCCATAGAGAGGGCCCGAACCTGGGTAAACATCGTGTCCCCTATCTCATGTAACCATCGATCCTAGACGCATAGTTCGGGACCCCCTACCCGAGATCCGCCGGTTTTGACACCGACATTGGTGCTTTCATTGAGATTTCCACTGTGACATCGATGAAAGGCTTGATGGCTCGCCTTGTCCTTAAAGACAACATCACCTCCGAGGGAGTTCTGGCCCCAGGCCAAACCCTCCGACTGGGCGGCTTTACTATGATCACCCGTTCGGCCGTTAAGCCAACGATGACCTCTCGGGCCATCGAAAACCCCCTTCGCATCAACTCCGAGCTCTCCAAGCAGATGGATCCGGCAGAGTTTTCGTCCTTGAACGAACTCCTAGATCACATCACCGCTTTGGAATCGCTACAGATTACGATCGGTTCAGCCTAAAACCTATCAAGGAGAAATCAAAACTCCACCGGTCACCCACCAGATAGCGATAGTCGAGGAGCAGGACGGCGAGTCTTCTTCTATATCGAAGACAGAATATGTTCAGATCACCGATCAGGAAGAGCCGGATACCCACCAGCGAAAGGACGCGACCAGCCCTCCTAACATAGAATCGGACGACAGTCCTAAGAAATCAGAAGATATTCCGGAGCCCGGACTGTTGAGTATGGAAGGTCTTCAGACTCTAGATAATCGGTCAGGTCAGGGTTCGGATTTAATTCCACCCACGCACCCGGACATAGACGCCCTCATGAGTATAAAACAACAGTCTCAGGAAATGGTTCACCACGTTTGGGCCAAATTCCTCCTTGTCAAAGACAAGGTAAAAGACTGCCACGATGAGGATGCGATATCAGCATTCCACAACAATCGTCGCCGCATACTTAAGTTCGCTGACTTAGCAACTATCGTACAGAAGTACTGAAGGAAATATTCCCTAGAGGCAATAATAAAATTATTATTTTATTTCCTTATATCATGATAAATGTTTATTATTCATGCTAGAATTGTATTAACCGGAAACATAATACTTGTGTGAATACATAGACAAACTAAACGTCACTAGTATGCCTCTACTTGACTAGCTCGTTAATCAAAGATGGTTATGTTTCCTAACCATAGACATGTGTTGTCATTTGATTAACGGGATCACATCATTAGGAGAATGATGTGATTGACATGACCCATTCCACTAGCTTAGCACCCAATCGTTTAGTATGTTGCAATTGCTTTCTTCATGACTTATACATGTTTCTATGACTATGAGATTATGCAACTCCCGTTTACCGGAGGAACACTTTGTGTGCTACCAAACATCACAACGTAACTGGGTGATTATAAAGGTGCTCTACAGGTGTCTCCAAAGGAACATGTTGGGTTGGCGTATTTCGAGATTAGGATTTGTCACTCCGATTGTCGGAGAGGTATCTCTGGGCCCTCTCGGTAATGCACATCACATAAGCCTTGCAAGCATTGCAAATAATGAGTTAGTTGCGAGATGATGTATTACAAAACGAGTAAAGAGACTAGCCGGTAATGAGATTGAACTAGGTATTGAGATACCGACGATCGAATCTCGGGCAAGTAACGTACCGGTGACAAAGGGAACAACGTATGTTGTTATGCGGTCTGACCGATAAAGATCTTCGTAGAATATGTAGGAGCCAATATGAGCATCCAGGTTCCGCTATTGGTTATTGACCATAGACATGTCTCGCTCATGTCTACATTGTTCTCGAACCGTAGGGTCCGCACGCTTAACGTTACGATGACAGTTTCATTATGAGTTTATATATTTTGATGTACCGAAGATTGTTCGGAGTCCCGGATGTGATCACGGACATGACGAGGAGTCTCGAAATGGTCGAGACATAAAGATTGATATATTGGACGACTATATTCGGACACCAGAAGTGTTCCGGAGAAGTTTCAGATAAAACCGGAGTACCGGGGGGTTACCGGAACCCCCCGGGGGTTAATGGGCCTTATGGGCCTAAAGTGGAGAAGAGGAGGGGCGGCCAGGGCAGGCCGCGCGCCCCTCCCCCTCTAGTCCGAATTGGACAAGGAGGGGGGGCGGCGCCCCCCTTTCCTTCCTCTCCTCTCTTCCTTCCTTCCCCCTCTCCTACTTCGACAAGGAAAAGGAGGGAGTCCTACTCCCGGTAGGAGTAGGACTCCTCCCTGGCGCGCCCCTCCTGGCCGCCCGCCCCTCCCCCTTGCTCCTTTATATACGGGGGCAGGAGGGCACCTCTACACACACAAGTTGATCTTCGTGATCGTTCTCTTAGCCGTGTGCGGTGCCCCCCTCCACCATAATCCTCGATAATATTGTAGCAGTGCTTAGGCGAAGCCCAGCGACGGTAGAACATCAAGATCGTCACCACGCCGTCGTGCTGACGGAACTCTTCCCCGACGCTTTGCTGGATCGGAGCCCGGGGATCGTCATCAAGCTGAACGTGTGCCAAGAACTCGGAGGTGCCGTAGTTTCGGTGCTTGGATTGGTCGGATCGTGAAGACGTACGACTACATCAACCACGTTGATATAACGCTTCCGCTTTCGGTCTACGAGGGTACGTAGACAACACTCTCCCCTCTCGTTGTTATGCATCACCATGATCTTGCGTGTGCGTAGGAATTTTTTTGAAATTACTACGTTCCCCAACAGTGGCATCCGAGCCTAGGTTTTATGTGTTGATGTTATATGCAGGAGTAGAACACAAGTGAGTTGTGGGCGATATAAGTCATACTGCTTACCAGCATGTCATACTTTGGTTCGGCGGTATTGTTGGATGAAGCGGCCCAGACTGACATTACGCGTACGCTTACGCGAGACTGGTTCTACCGACGTGCTTTGCACACAGGTGGCTGGCGGGTGTCAATTTATCCAACTTTAGTTGAACCGAGTATGGCTACGCCCGGTCCTTGCGAAGGTTAAAACAGCACCAACTTGACAAACTATCATTGTGGTTTTGATGCGTAGGTAAGATTGGTTCTTGCTTAAGCCCGTAGCAGCCACGTAAAACTTGCAACAAACAAAGTAGAGGACGTCTAACTTGTTTTTGCAGGGTATGTTGTGATGTGATATGGTTAAGACATGATGCTAAATTTTATTGTATGAGATGATCATGTTTTGTAACCGAGTTATCGGCAACTGGCAGGAGCCATATGGTTGTCGCTTTATTGTATGCAATGCAATCGCCCTGTAATGCTTTACTTTATCACTAAGCGGTAGCGATAGTCGTAGAAGCATAAGAATGGCGAGACGACAACGATACTATGATGGAGATCAAGGTGTCGTGCCGGTGACGATGGTGATCATGACGATGCTTCGGAGATGGAGATCACAAGCACAAGATGATGATGGCCATATCATATCACTTATATTGATTGCATGTGATGTTTATCTTTTATGCATCTTATCTTGCTTTGATTGACGGTAGCATAATAAGATGATCTCTCACTAAATTTCAAGATAAAAGTGTTCTCCCTGAGTATGCACCGTTGCCAAAGTTCGTCGTGCCCAGACATCACGCGATGATCGGGTGTGATAAGCTCTACGTCCATCTACAACGGGTGCAAGCCAGTTTTGCACACGCAGAATACTCAGGTTAAACTTGACGAGCCTAGCATATGCAGATATGGCCTCGGAACACTGAGACTGAAAGGTCGAGCGTGAATCATATAGTAGATATGATCAGCATAGCGATGTTCACCATTGAAAACTACTCCATTTCACGTGATGATCGGTTATGGTTTAGTTGATTTGGATCACGTGATCACTTAGAAGATTAGAGGGATGTCTTTCTAGGTGGGAGTTCTTAAGTAATATGATTAATTGAACTTAAATTTATCATGAACTTAGTACCTGATAGTATCTTGCTTGCTTATGTTTGATTGTGGATAGATGGCCCGTGCTGTTGTTCCGTTGAATTTTAATGCGTTCCTTGAGAAAGCAAAGTTGAAAGATGATGGTAGCAATTACACGGACTGGGTCCGTAACTTGAGGATTATCCTCATTGCTGCATAGAAGAGTTACGTCCTGGAAGCACCGCTAGGTGCCAGGCCTGCTGCTGATGCAACTGACGACATTAAGAACGTCTGGCAGAGCAAAGCTGATGACTACTCCATAGTTCAATGTGCCATGATTTACGGCTTAGAATCGGGTCTTCAACGACGTTTTGAACGTCATGGAGCATATGAGATGTTCCAGGAGTTGAAGTTAATATTTCAAGAAAATGCCCGAATTGAGAGATATGAAGTCTCCAATAAGTTCTATAGCTGCAAGATGGAGGAGAACAGTTCTGTCAGTGAGCATATACTCAAAATGTCTGGGTATAATAATCACTTGATTCAACTGGGAGTTAATCTTCTGGATGATTGTGTCATTGACAGAATTCTCCAATCACTTCCACCTAGATACAAGAGCTTCGTGATGAACTATAATATGCAAGGGATGGATAAGACAATTCCCGAGCTCTTCACGATGCTAAAAGCTGCGGAGGTAGAAATCAAGAAGGAGCATCAAGTGTTGATGGTCAACAAGACCACTGGTTTCAAGAAAAGGGGCAAAGGGAAGAAGAAGGGGAACTTCAAGAAGAACAGCAAGCAAGTTGTTGCTCAGGAGAAGAAACCCAAATTTGGACCTAAGCCTGAAACTGGGTGCTTCTACTGCAAGCAGACTGGTCACTGGAAGCGGAACTGCCTGAAGTATTTGGCGGATAAGAAGGATGGCAAGGTGAACAAAGGTATATGTGATATACATGTTATTGATGTGTACCTTACTAGAGCTCGCAGTAGCACCTGGGTACTTGATACTGGTTATGTTGCTAATATTTGCAACTCGAAACAGGGACTACGGATTAAGCGAACACCGGCGAAGGACGAGCTGACGATGCGCTTGGGAAATGGTTCCAAAGTCGATGTGATCGCGGTCGGCACGCTACCTCTACATCTACCATCGGGATTAGTATTAGACCTACATTATTGTTATTTGGTGCCAGTGTTGAGCATGAACATTATATCTGGATCTTGTTTGATGAGACGGTTATTCATTTAAATCAGAGAATAATGGTTGCGCTATTAATATGAGTAATATCTTTTATGGTCATGCACCCTTGAAGAGTGGTCTATTTTTGATGAATCTCGATAGTAGTGATACACATATTCATAATGTTGAAGCCAAAAGATGCAGAGTTGATAATGATAGTGCAACTTATTTGCGGCACTGCCCTTTAGGTCATATCGGTGTAAAACGCATGAAGGAACTCCATACTGATGGACTTTTGGAACCACTTGATTATGAATCACTTGGTACTTGCGAACCGTGCCTCATGGGCAAGATGACTAAAACGCCATTCTCCGGTACTATGGAGAGAGCAACAGATTTGTTGGAAATCATACATACAGATGTATGTGGTCCGATGAATGTTGAGGCTCGTGGCGGATATCGTTATTTTCTCACCTTCACAGATGATTTAAGCAGATATGGGTATATCAACTTAATGAAACATAAATCTGAAACATTTGAAAAATTTCAGAGTGAAGTTGAAAATCATCGTAACAAGAAAATAAAGTTTCTACGATCTGATCGTGGAGGAGAATATTTGAGTTACGAGTTTGGTCTACATTTGAAACAATGCGGAATAGTTTCGCAACTCACGCCACCCGGAACACCACAGCGTAATGGTGTGTCCAAACGTCGTAATCGTACGATCTATGACGTCTCTTACAGATTTACCGCTATCGTTTTGGGGTTATGCTTTAGAGACGGCCGCATTCACGTTAAATAGGGCACCATCTAAATCCGTTGAAACGACGCCTTATGAACTATGGTTTAGCAAGAAACCAAAGTTGTCGTTTCTGAAAGTTTGGGGTTGCGATGCTTATGTGAAAAAACTTCAACCTGATAAGCTTGAACCCAAATCGGAGAAATGTGTCTTCATAGGATACCCAAAGGAAACTGTTGGGTACACCTTCTATCACAGATCCAAAGGCAAGACATTTGTCGCCAAGAATGGATCCTTTCTAGAGAAGGAGTTTCTCTCGAAAGAAGTGAGTGGGAGGAAAGTAGAACTTGATGAGGTAACCGTATCTGCTCCCTTATTGGAAAGTAGTACATCACAGAAACTGGTTTCTGTGACACCTACACTGATTAGTGAGGAAGCTAATGATAATGATCATGAAGCTTCAGAACAAGTTACTACTGAACCTCGTAGATCAACCAGAGTAAGATCCGCACCAGAGTGGTATGGTAATCCTGTTTTGGAAGTCATGCTACTAGATCATGATGAACCTACGAACTATGAAGAAGCGATGGTGAGCCCAGATTCCGCAGAATGGCTTAAAGCCATGAAATCTGAGATGGGATCCCTGTATGATAACAAAGTGTGGACTGTTGTTGACTTGCCCAATGATCAGCAAGCAATTGAGAATAAATGGATTTTTAAGAAGAAGACTGACGCTGACGGTAATGTTACTGTCTACAAAGCTCGACTTGTTGCAAAAGGTTTTTGACAAGTTCAAGGGATTGACTACGATGAGACCTTCTCACCCGTAGCGATGCTTAAGTCTGTCCGAATCATGTTAGCAATTGCCGCATTTTATGATTATGAAATTTGGCAGATGGATGTCAAAACTGCATTCCTGAATGGATTTCTGGAAGAAGAGTTGTATATGATGCAACCAGAAGGTTTTGTCGATCCAAAGGAAGCTAACAAAGTGTGCAAGCTCCAGCGATCCATTTATGGACTGGTGCAAGCCTCTCGGAGTTGGAATAAACCCTTTGATAGTGTGATCAAAGCATTTGGGTTTGTAAAGACTTTTGGAGAAGCCTGTATTTACAAGAAAGTGAGTGGGAGCTCTGTAGCATTTCTGATATTATATGTGGATGACATATTACTAATCGGAAATGATATAGAATTTCTGGATAGCATAAAGGGTTACTTGAATAAGAGTTTTTTAATGAAAGACCTCGGTGAAGCTGCTTACATATTGGGCATTAAGATTTATAGAGATAGATCAAGACGCTTAATTGGACTTTCACAAAGTACATACCTTGACAAAGTTTTGAAGAAATTCAAAATGGATAAGGCTAAGAAAGTATTCTTGCCTGTGTTACAAGGTGTGAAGTTGAGTAAGACTCAATGCCCGACCACTGCAGAAGATAGAGAAAATGGAAGATGTTCCCTATGCTTCAGCCATAGGATCTATCATGTATGCAATGCTGTGTACCAGACCTGATGTGTGTCTTGCTATAAGTCTAGTAGGGAGATACCAAAGTAATCCAGGAGTGGATCACTAGACAGCGGTCAAGAACATCCTGAAATACCTGAAAAGGACTAAGGATATGTTTCTCGTATATGGAGGTGACAAAGAGCTCATCGTAAATGGTTACATTGATGCAAGCTTTAACACTGATCCGGACGATTCTAAATCGCAAATCGGATACGTGTTTACATTAAACGGTGGAGCTGTCAGTTGGTGCAGTTCTAAACAAAGTGTTGTGGTGGGATCTACATGTGAAGAGGAGTACATAGCTGCTTCAGAAGCAGCAAACGAAGGAGTCTGGATGAAGGAGTTCATATCCGATCTAGGTGTCATACCTAGTGCATAGGGTCCAATGAAAATCTTTTGTGACAATACTGGTGCAATTGCCTTGGCAAAGGAATCCAGATTTCACAAGAGAACCAAGCACATCAAGAGACGCTTCAATTCCATCCGGGATCTAGTCCAGGTGGGAGACATAGAGATTTGCAAGATACATACGGATCTAAATGTAGCAGACCCGTTGACTAAGCCTCTTCCACGAGCAAAACATGATCAGCACCAAAGCTCCATGGGTGTTAAAATCATTACTGTGTAATCTAGATTATTGACTCTAGTGCAAGTGGGAGACTAAAGGAAATATGCCCTAGAGGCAATAATAAAGTTATTATTTTATTTCCTTATATCATGATAAATGTTTATTATTCATGCTAGAATTGTATTAACCGGAAACATAATACTTGTGTGAATACATAGACAAACTAAACATCACTAGTATGCCTCTACTTGACTAGCTCGTTAATCGAAGATGGTTATGTTTCCTAACCATAGACATGTGTTGTCATTTGATTAACGGGATCACATCATTAGGAGAATGATGTGATTGACATGACCCATTCCACTAGCTTAGCACCCGATCGTTTAGTATGTTGCTATTGCTTTCTTCATGACTTATACATGTTCCTATGACTATGAGATTATGCAACTCCCGTTTACCGGAGGAACACTTTGTGTGCTACCAAACGTCACAACGTAACTGGGTGATTATAAAGGTGCTCTACAGGTGTCTCCAAAGGTACATGTTTGGTTGGTGTATTTCGAGATTAGGATTTGTCACTCCGATTGTCGGAGAGGTATTGGGCCCTCTCGGTAATGCACATCACATAAGCCTTGCAAGCATTGCAACTAATGAGTTAGTTGTGAGATGATGTATTATAGAACGAGTAAAGAGACTTGCCGGTAACGAGATTGAACTAGGTATTGAGATACCGACGATCGAATCTCGGGCAAGTAACGTACCGATGACAAAGGGAACAACGTATGTTGTTATGCGGTCTGACCGATAAAGATCTTCGTAGAATATGTAGGATCCAATATGAGCATCCAGGTTCCACTATTGGTTATTGACCGGAGACATGTCTCGGTCATGTCTACATTGTTCTCGAACCATAGGGTCCGCACGCTTAACGTTACGATGACAGTTTCATTATGAGTTTATATATTTTGATGTATCGAAGTTTGTTCGGAGTCCCGGATGTGATCACGGACATGACGAGGAGTCTCGAAATGGTCGAGACATAAAGATTGATATATTGGACGACTATATTCGGACACCAGAAGTGTTCCAGAGAAGTTTCAGATAAAATCGGAGTACCGGGGGGTTACCGGAACCCCCCGAGGGTTAATGGGCGTTATGGGCCTAAAGTGGAGAAGAGGAGGGGCGGCCAGGGCAGGCCGCGCGCCCCCTCCCCCTATAGTCTGAATTGGACAAGGAGGGGGGCGGCGCCCCCCCCCCCTTTCCTTCCTCTCCTCTCTCCCTTCCTTCCCCCTCTCCTACTTGGACAAGGAAAAGGAGGGAGTCCTACTCCCGGTAGGAGTAGGACTCCTCCCTGGCGCGCCCCTCCTGGCCGGCCGCCCCTCCCCCTTTCTCCTTTATATACGGCGGCAGGGGGGCACCTCTACACACACAAGTTGATCTTCGTGATCGTTCTCTTAGCCGTGTGCGGTGCCCCCCTCCACCATAATCCTCGATAATATTGTAGCAGTGCTTAGGCGAAGCCCTGCGACGGTAGAACATCAAGATCGTCACCACGCCATCGTGCTGACGGAACTCTTCCCCGACGCTTTGCTGGATCGGAGCCCGGGGATCGTCATCGAGCTGAACGTGTGCCAAGAACTCGGAGGTGCCGTAGTTTCGGTGCTTGGATCGGTCGGATCGTGAAGACATACGACTACATCAACCGCGTTGATATAACGCTTCCGCTTTTGGTCTACGAGGGTACGTAGACAACACTCTCCCCTCTCGTTGCTATGCATCACCATGATCTTGCGTGTGCGTAGGAATTTTTTTGAAATTACTACGTTCCCCAACAAGTACATCACGATGGAAAGCGCCTGGAAAACTCAGGCAGCTTGCTGGGAATCATCGGTCCCAACTCAACTCCCCCTATAGGCGAAGAGGGTGCACCCCCGTGGCACGCTCAGTCCAACAGTCAAGAAACATAAAACCATTACGCGGCACAACATCGTTCTAGGGGACGGCTCGATGGCCCATGCAAAATACACACGACGCCAGATACCGTGGCAACCCACAGCCTTAGAGCTTGTTGGATACTCCGGCAGGTAGCCAAGAGCGGCGAGGACATCCTCATCAAGGACGCCCCAGAACAGCACCCTCCAGAAAACAACGACACAAGAGTATTGACGGTCTTTGAGACATTTGCTTCAAACAACAAGTGCAAAAGAGCACTTCGTGACCTCGCCGAAGTCTGCCAAATCGCTGCAATAAACCCTTGGAATGACACGGCTATAACATTTAATGCCGGTGACGAGCCGAAGTACAGGACAGTCCGAGTGCCAGCCGCATTAGTCCTTAGTCCCATCATGGACGGGTTGCGACTTACCAAGGTCCTCATGGACGGCGGCAGTGGACTATGAAGGAAATATGCCCTAGAGGCAATAATAAAGTTATTATTTATTTCCTTATATCATGATAAATGTTTATTATTCATGCTAGAATTGTATTAACCGGAAACATAATACATGTGTGAATACATAGACAAACATAGTGTCACTAGTATGCCTCTACTTGACTAGCTCGTTAATCAAAGATGGTTAGGTTTCCTAACCATGAACAAAGAGTTGTTATTTGATTAATGGGATCACTGAATGATCTGATTGACATGACCCATTCCATTAGCTTAGCACCCGATCGTTTAGTATGTTGCTATTGCTTTCTTCATGACTTATACATGTTCCTTTGACTATGAGATTATGCAACTCCCGTTTGCCGGAGGAACACTTTGGGTGCTACCAAACGTCACAACGTAACTGGGTGATTATAAAGGAGTACTACAGGTGTCACCAAAGGTAGATGTTGGGTTGGCGTATTTCGAGATTAGGATTTGTCACTCCGATCGTCGGAGAGGTATCTCTGGGCCCTCTCGGTAATGCACATCACTTAAGCCTTGCAAGCATTGCAACTAATGAGTTAGTTGCGGGATGATGTATTACGGAACGAGTAAAGAGACTTGCCAGTAACGAGATTGAACTAGGTATTGGATACCGACGATCGAATCTCGGGCAAGTAACATACCGATGACAAAGGGAACAACGTATGTTGTTATGCGGTCTGACCGATAAAGATCTTCACAGAATATGTAGGAGCCAATATGGGCATCCAGGTCCCGCTATTGGTTATTGACCGGAGACGTGTCTCGGTCATGTCTACATTGTTCTCGAACCGTAGGGTCCGCACAAAGGTTTCGATGACAGTTATATAATGAGTTTATGAGTTTTAATGTACCGAAGGAGTTCGGAGTCTCGGATGGGATCGGGGACATGACGAGGAGTCTCGAAATGGTCGAGACGTAAAGATCGATATATTGGACGACTATATTCGGACATCGGAAGGGTTCTGAGTGGTTCGGGTATTTTCGGAGGTACCGGGGAGTTACGGGAATACGGGGAAGAGTATTGGGCCTTACTGGGCCTTAGTGGGAAGGAGCCAGGAGGTGGCGCGCGCCCCTCCCAAGCCCAGTCCGAATTGTACAAGGGGTTTGGGGGCGCGGCCCCCTCTCCCTTCCTTCTCCTCTCCCCTCCTTTCCCCGCTTCTCCTAGTTGGACTAGGAAAGGTGGAATCCTACTCCCGGTGGGAGTAGGACTCCCCTTGGCGCGCCCAAACCAGGCCGGCCGCCCCTCCCCCTTGCTCCTTTATATACGGGGGCAGGGGGGCACCCTAGAACACACAAGTTGATCTTCATGATCGTTCCTTAGCCGTGTGCGGTGCCCCCCTCCACCATATTCCACCTCGGTCATATCGTTGCAGTGCTTAGGCGAAGCCCTGCGTCGGTAGTACATCAAGATCGTCACCACGCCGTCGTGCTGACGGAACTCCTCCCCGAAGCTTTGCTGGATCGGAGCCCGGGGAGCGTCATCGAGTTGAACGTGTGCCAAGAACTCGGAGGTGCCGGAGTAACGGTGCTTGGATCGGTCGGATCGGGAAGACGTACGACTACTTCCTCTACGTTGTGTCAACGCTTCCGCTTCGGTCTACGAGGGTAAGTAGACATCACTCTCCCCTCTTGTTGCTGTGCATCACCATGATCTTGCGTGTGCGTAGGAAAATTTTGAAATTACTACGTTCCCCAACAGTGGCATCCGAGCCTAGGTTTTTATGGTTTGATGTTTTGCACGAGTAGAACACAAGTGAGTTGTGGACGATACAAGTCATACTGCCTACCAGCATGTCATACTTTGGGTCAGCGGTATTGTTGGATGAGACGACCCGGACCAACCTTACGCGTACGCTTACGCGAGACCGGTTCCCTCGACGTGCTTTGCACACAGATGGCTTGCGGGAGACTGTCTCACCAACTTTAGTTGAACCGAGTATGGCTACGCCCGGTCCTTGAGAAGGTTAAAACGGAGTCTATTTGACGAAGTATCGTTGTGGTTTTGATGCGTAGGTGAGATTGGTTCTTGCTTCAGCCCGTAGCAGCCACGTAAAATTTGCAACAAACAAAGTAGAGGACGTCTAACTTGTTTTTGCAGGGCATGTTGTGATGTGATATGGTCAAGACATGATGCTAAATTTTATTGTATGAGATGATCATGTTTTGTAACCGAGCTATCGGCAACCGGCAGGAGCCGTATGGTTGTCGCTTTATTGTATGCAATGCAATCGCCCTGTAATGCTTTACTTTATCACTAAGCGGTAGCGATAGTCGTAGAAGCATAAGATTGGCGAGACGACAACGATGCTACGATGGAGATCAAGGTGTCGCGCCGGTGACGATGGTGATCATGACAGTGCTGCGGAGATGGAGATCACAAGCACAAGATGATGATGGCCATATCATATCACTTATATTGATTGCATGTGATGTTTATCTTTTATGCATCTTATCTTGGTTTGATTGACGGTAGCATTATAAGATGATCTCTCACTAATTATCAAGAAGTGTTCTCCCTGAGTATGCACCGTTGCGAAAGTTCTTCGTGCTGAGACACCACGTGATGATCGGGTGTGATAGGCTCTACGTTCAAATACACCGGGTGCAAAACAGTTGCACACGCGGAATACTCAGGTTATACTTGACGAGCTATGCATATAAGATATGACCTCGGAACACGGAGACCGAAAGGTCGAGCGTGAATCATATAGTAGATATGATCAACATAATGATGTTCACCATTGAAACTACTCCATCTCACGTGATGATCGGACATGGTTTAGTTGATTTGGATCACGTGATCACTTAGAGGATTAGAGAGATGTCTATCTAAGTGGGAGTTCTTAAGTAATATGATTAATTGAACTTAAATTTATCATGAACTTAGTCCTGGTAGTATTAGCATATCTATGTTGTAGATCAATAGCTCGCGTTGTTGCTTCCCTATGTTTATTTTGATATGTTCCTAGAGAAAATTGTGTTGAATGATGTTAGTAGCAATGATGCGGATTGGATCCGTGATCTGAGGTTTATCCTCATTGCTGCACAGAAGAATTATGTCCTTGATGCACCGCTAGGTAACGGACCTATTGCAGGAGCAGATGCAGACGTTATGAACGTTTGGCTAGCTCAATATGATGACTACTTGATAGTTTAGTGCATCATGCTTAACAGCTTAGAATCGGGACTTCAAAGACGTTTTGAACGTCATGGACCATATGAGATGTTCCAGGAGTTGAAGTTAATATTTCAAGCAAATACCCGAGTTGAGAGATATGAAGTCTCCAACAAGTTCTATAGCTAAAAGATGGAGGAGAATCGCTCAACTAGTGAGCATGTGCTCAGATTGTCTGGGTACTACAATCGCTTGAATCAAGTGGGAGTTAATCTTCCGGATAAGATAGTGATTGACAGAATTCTCTAGTCACCATCACCAAGTTAGTAGAACTATGTGATGAACTATAGTATGCAAGGGATGACGAAAACGACTCCCGAGTTTTTCATGACGATGAAATTGATGAAGGTAGAAATCAAGAAAGAGCATCAAGTGTTGATGGTTGACAAGATCACTAGTTTCAAAACAAAAAGTGCATATTTGTCCTCATATACGTTGATGATATTATTGTAACAAGCTCATCTGATGAAGCCATCACTGGACCGTTGAAAGATTTGAGTGCAGATTTTGCCTTGAAGGATCTTGGAGACTTGCATTGTTTTCTTGGGATTGAAGTAAAGAAGCACAAGGATGGACTTCATCTCTCTCAAGAAAAGTATGCAGCTGACTTGGTAAGAAAAGCTGGTTTGCAAGGTTGTAAACCTACACCTACTCCACTATCAAGCTCAGAAAAATTATCTCTCATGCAAGGAACTCTCTTGACTCAAGAGGACGTCACAAAATACAGGAGCCTAGTAGGAGCTCTTCAATACCTCACTCTTACCAGGCCTGATATTTCTTTTGCTGTCAACAAAGTATGTCAATTCCTTCATGCACCTACAACTATCCATTTAACTGCTGCAAAAAGGATAGTTCGATATGTCAAAAACACATTAAGCATGAGTCTTAATTTCAGCAAATCATCTTCTACACTTGTCAGTGCCTTCTCTGATTCTGATTGGGCAGGCTGTCTTGATGATAGACGATCCACTGGTGGTTTTGCTATTTTCTTTGGATCCAACTTGATGTAATGGTGTGCTCGCAAACAAGCCACAGTCTCCAAATCCAGTACTGAGGCAGAATACAAGGCTCTGGCAAATGCCACAGCTGAAATCATATGGGTTCAGTCGATGTTAAAGGAACTTGGTATAAAGAGTAAACAAGCTCCTTGTCTTTGGTGTGATAACCTTTGTGCTACTTATCTCTCAACTAATCCAGTGTTTCATGCCAGGACTAAACACATTGATATAGATTTTCATTTTGTCAGAGAAAGAGTTTCTCAAAAGCAACTTGACATTCGATTTTTGCATTCCCGTGACCAAATTGCAGATGGCTTCACAAAGGCATTGCCTGTCAAGAGCTTTGAAAACTTCAAGTATAATCTCAACTTAATGCAGTTGTGATTAAGGGAGGGTGTTAAACATGCACCATGTCACGTTATGTGACCGGCACATCTCATAGGAGATAGTTGAGATAGTTAGGTTGTTAGAGTCTTATGTTTATCTCATGTAACCTCTTATCTCTATCTCCTTTCTTGATCTCCAAGATTGTAATCCAAACCGCATGTATGCGCTGTAATGGGAGGTGCGCCCCATATATTTAACACGAAGCCGTCGGCCCGAGCAAGGCAAGACGTTCCGCTAGTTCGCACATACATCTCATTGTAGAAACCTGCAGAGTGTTCTTGGCTCAAGCACAACCGTAACAAATACGGTTCCTACCAACAACAACAAAAAGGTTCCTCACTCTTCTGTTCCTTCTTTTGTTTCTTTCCTTCACATGTGTTTTAAAGTTCGGGGTTATAAATTAAACCAAGTGGTTAGTTTGGAGTTGAGATGTTGACTTTTCTCAAAAATAATCACCATAACATGACGTATATCTTTATTTTGTAGACCACATAGAGGTAACCACACCAAGTGGCATAGACACTCTTATGGCTATTTTCATGCCATAATATGTGTACTTTCATTTTAGCTTTGAGGTAATCATTACCAAGTAGTGTAGACCTTACTCTTATGGTACTTTGTAAAACATTGTGTTTAATAAAAGCGCTATGAAGGTAATCACCAAGGGGCGGTGTAGACCTCATAGTTGTGAACAAAGCCATACATTGTCATAAATGCAACCCATAAGATATGTGCAAAAATTAAAAGTAGTCATATAATTTTCAAGCATAATCAACATATAGTAATGATGGCCCACTATTGTGGCTCAAGCCATCTTTCTTTTCGTTTTTGAAAGTTTTTTCTTGCTGCTCGTACAAGCATAGGCTACTGCCCGACTAGGGATAGCATGATGGCTTTTCACCAGATGATTACATGATTTAGAAAAGGGCAACCGACGCTATGAACAGGCACGTCCGTTCATATGAGGGATTGGAAGGAAGGATTATCATGTAATTATGAGATTAATTAAATCATATAGTAACACTTTTCATGACGGAACTGGGGTTTCTCCCTGGTCTGGCGGCGGTTGGGGAGCGCAGGAAGGAGACGTTCATGCGTGGAGGGTGAGAAGAACATGGGATGTTGAACCACTATGAATAGGAGAAGTTACTAGGACGCACCACTGCCTACAGTTATTGAGCGCCCCATCCCCACACACTCAAACCAAGTGAGAGTGTGAGACACGGTTGCCGGCGGCCGACCCTACCCCCGCCGGCTAGTCGCCGACCATGGAGAAGCAGCCCGCGGGGGAGGCACGCGAATCCCATGGGACCACACGGAAGCGGGCACGGAGTGGCGAGACTGCCGAGGATTTCATCACTTCATCAGCAGCCTCCCCGATGACATCCTTGGCACCATCATCTCCCTCCTCCCAACCAAGGACAGCGGCCGCATGCCGGTCCTCTCAAGCCAATGGCGCCACCTCTGGCGCTCTCTGCCTCTCAACCTTGAGGTCAGCACCCGACCCCCCAACGTCGTCGGCCCAGTCCCACCCCCTCCCACGTCCCACCCTTTGTCGTCTCCAAGATAATGTCCCGACACCATGGCCCTGTGATACGTCTCCGTCGTATCTATAATTTTTTATTGTTCCATGCCAATATTATTCAACTTTCATATACTTTTTGGCAACTTTTTATACTATTTTTGGGACTAACATATTGATCCAGTGCCCAGTGCCAGTTCCAGTCTGTTGCATGTTTTTGGTTTCGCAGGAAACCCATACCAAACGGAGTCCAAACGGGATAAAACTTGATGGAGATTTTTTTGGAATATTTATGATTTTTGGGAAGAAAATCAACGCGAAATGGTGTCCGAGTTGGGCACGAGGTAGGGGGGCGCCCTACCCCGCAGGCGCGCCCCTGACCCTCGTGGCCACCCCGTAAGGTGGTTGGAGCCCTTCTTTCGCTGCAAGGAATCTAATTTCCGGATAGAGTGTCCAAAATTCAGCCCAATCGGAGTTACGGATCTCTAGGAATTTAAGAAACGGTGAAGGGACAGAAAACAGAACACAGAAACAGAGAGAGACAGGGAGACATATCCAATCTCGGAGGGGCTCTCACCCCTCCCACGCCATGGAGACCATGGACCAGAGGGGAAACCCTTCTCCCATCTAGGGAGAAGGTCAAGGAAGAAGAAGAAGGAGGGGGCTCCCTCCCCCTCACTTCCGGTGGCGCCGGAGTGCCACCGGGGGCCATCATCATCACCGTCATCTTCACCAACAACTTCACCGCCTTCACCACCAACTCTTCCCCCCTCTATGCAGCGGTGTAACCTCTCTCTTACCCGCTGTAATCTCTACTTAAACATGGTGCTCAACGCTATATATTATTTCCCAATGATGTATAGCTATCCTATAATGTTTGAGTAGATCTGTTTTGTCCTATGGGCTATTTGATGATCAAGATTGGTTTGAGTTGCATGTTTTATTATTGGTGCTGTCCTATGGTGCTCTCCGTGTCGCGCAAGCGTGAGGGATCTCTGTTGTAGGGTTTGCAATATGTTCATGATTTGCTTATGGTGGGTGGCGTGAGTGACAGAAGCACAGACCCGAGTAAGTAGGTTGTTTGTGTATGGGATAAAGGGGACTTGATACTTTAATGCTATGGTTGGGTTTTACCTTAATGAATCTTTAGTAGTTGCGGATGCTTGCTAGAGTTCCAATCATAAGTGCATATGATCCAAGTAGAGAAAGTATGCTAGCCTATGCCTCTCCCTCAAATAAAATTGCAATAATGATTATCGGTCTAGTTATCGATTGCCTAGGGACAAATAACTCTCTCGTAACAAAAAGCTCTCTACTAAAACTAATTTAGTTGTGTCTTTATCTAAACAGCCCCTAGCTTTTATTTACGTGCTCTTTACTTTCTTGCAAACCTATCCAAAAACACCTACAAAGTGCTTCTACTTTCATACTTGTTCTAGGAAAAGCGAACGTCAAGCGTGCGTAGAGTTTTATCGGTGGTCGATAGAACTTGAGGGAATATTTGTTCTACCTTTAGCTCCTCGTTGGGTTCGACACTCTTACTTATCAAAAGAGGCTACAATTGACCCCCTATACTTGTGGGTTATCAAGACCTTTTTCTGGCACCGTTGCCGGGGAGCAATAGCGTGGGGTGAATATTCTCGTGTGTGATTGTTTGCTTTATCACTAAGTAATTTTTATTTGTTGTTCTTAGTTGTTTTCTATCTTTAGTTATGGGTAGAAAATGCAAAATACCAAAAGAATTAGTTGTACCTACTGAACCAATGGTTGAAGAACCACTCAAAATCTATCACACTTCTGAAGCTTATTACTTGGATCATCTTCGATTCCTTTGTGCTCGTGCTGAAACCCCAACTAGCTTAGTTGAGGGAAAATCTTTAGATGAGCATGCCTGTTATGTGCGACACCGTATATATGAAAAAGGGAAACTTTTACTTGATCAAATTCATCGTATGCAATGCTATGCTTGGAATTTATGTGAAATTTATGATTTTACTTGTTGTTCTGAAAACCCTAAGAAACACCTTCCCTATCAATGTGAGTTTAGTGATAATGGAATCGTATCTTCATATGCTAAGGGTGTTTATAGTTATTATGTTGTTCAACAAATTGAAGAATTTGTTGCTTTTAAGGGTGCTTATGAAATTGCTTCTTTGATTGAGAAGTATGATCTCTTTACAAATCTGAAAAATTTTCCATACTTAAATATTTTTATGATAATTATGCTTCTAATGCTTATGTTGAACCATATATTGAGAACTACTCCGCTGTCCAAGAAGAGACTAATATTTTGCAGGAGTCTATGGAAGAAGAAATTGATGAAACTGTGAGCTCATTGGATGAAAAAGATGATGAGGAGAGCGAAGAACAAAAGGAGGAAGAGCGGATTAGCTACCCGTGCCCACCTTCTAATGAGAGTAACTCTTCAACTTATACATTGTTTAATTTCCCTTCGTGCTTACCGAAGGATGATTGCTATGATGATTGTTATGATCCCGTTGATTCTCTTGAAATATCCCTTTTTGATGATGCTTGCTATGCTTGTGGCCAAAATGCCAATATGAATTATGCTTATGGAGATGAGCTTGCTATAGTTCCTTATGTTAAACATGGAATTCTTGCTATTGCACCCAGACATGATAGTCCTATTATCTTTTTGAATTCTCCCAACTACACTATATCGGAGAAGTTTGCACTTATTAAGGATTACATTGATGGGTTGCCTTTTACCGTTGCACATGATGATTTTGATAGATATAATATGCATGTGCTTGCTGCTCCTACTTGCAATTATTATGAGAGAGGAACTATATCTCCACCTCTCTATGTTTCCACCACGATAAAATTGCAAGAAATAGTTTATACTATGCATTGGCCTTTACTTTGTGTGCATGAATTGTTCTTTTATGACATGCCGATGCATAGGAAGAGAGTTAGACTTTGTCATTACATGATAAATGTTACTTTGTGCTCACTACTAAATTACAAATCATTGCTAATTAAAATTGCCTTTGATATACCTTGGGATCCGGGTGGATTCACTACTTGAGCACTATATGCCTAGCTTAATGGCTTTAAAGAAAGCGCTGCCAGGGAGACAACCCAGAAGTTTTAGAGAGTCATTTATTTCTGTTGAGTGCTTTCATATAGTTTAAAAACAACAAAAATAAAGAGGGGAACCCAAAACTTTTTCAAAAAGAAAACCGAAAGTGAGAAAGACAAGCATTGTTGAAGTGGGAGCTAGCCTTGAACTTTGTTCATGCTCACGGAAACTTTGTGAATCTTGATTATAGAAACTTTTCAATAAAAATAATTATCCCCTTGTACAATTCCATTGTATTATAAAAATAATGTGCCAAGGTTTGCCTTTAGGATGTTTACAATGCTTGTTGGTTTGTGCGGTGTAGGACAGAAACTTTGGTTGTAGTGCGCGATTTTACATTTTTTACCGGAACGTCAAATGGTTCTGATTCTTTTTGCACTGTCTTTCTGTACAAATAGCTTATTTGTACGAATATTGGTAGAATTTTTAAAGTATCAGAAGTATGGTGAATGTTCAGATTGCTACAGACTGTTCTGTTTTAGACAGATTCTGTTTTTGATGCATAGTTTGCTTGTTTTGATGAAACTATTGATTTATATCAGTGGATTAAGCCATGAAAAAGCTATATTACAGTAGAAACAATGCAAAAACAAAATATAAATTGGTTTGCAACAGTACTTAGAGTAGTGATTTGCTTTATTATACTAACGGATCTTACCGAGTTTTTTGTTGAAGTTTTGTGTGGATGAAGTGTTCGATGATCGAGGAGGTCCCGATGTGAGAAGAAGGAAGAGAGGCAAGATCTCAAGCTTGGGGATGCCCGAGGCACCCCAAGTAAATATTCAAGGAGACTCAAGCGTCTAAGCTTGGGGATTCCCCGTAAGGCATCCCCTCTTTCTTCAACAAGTATCGGTATGTTTCCGGATTCGTTTCGTTCATGCGATATGTGCAGAGCGTCTTTTACATTTAGTTTTCATTTTTCTTTTATGCACCATGCTGGTATGAGATAGTCCTTGGTTTATTTATAGAATGCTCATTGCACTTCACTTATATCTTTTGAGTATGGCTTTATAGAATGCTTCATGTGCTTCACTTATATCATTTGAAGTTGGATTGCTTGTTTCTCTTTACTTAGACAACCGCCATTTGTAGAATGCTCTTTTTCTTCACTTATATTTGTTAGAGCGTGGGCATATCTTTTGTAGAAAGAATTAAACTCTCTTGCTTCACTTATATCTACTTAGAGAGATGACAGGAACTGGTCATTCACATGGTTAGTCATAAAATCCTACATAAAACTTGTAGATCACTGAATATGATGTGTTTGATTCCTTGCAATAGTTTTGCGATATAAAGGTGGTGATATTAGAGTCGTGCTAGTTGAGTAATTGTGAAATTGAGAAATACTTGTGTTGAGGTTTGCAAGTCCCGTAGCATGCACGTATGGTGAACCGTTATGTAACGAAGTCGGAGCATGAGGTGTTTATTTATTGTCTTCCTTATGAGTGGCGGTCGGGGACGAGCGATGGTCTTTTCCTACCAATCTATCCCCCTAGGAGCATGCGCGTAGTATTTTGTTTCGATGACTAATAGATTTTTGCAATAAGTATGTGAGTTCTTTATGACTAATGTTGAGTCCATGGATTATACGCACTCTCACCCTTCCATCATTGCTGGCCTCTTCGGTATCGTGCATTGCCCTTTCTCACCTCTAGAGTTGGTGCAAACTTCGCCGGTGCATCCAAACCCCGTGATACGATACGTTCTAGCACACATAAGCCTCACTTTATCTTCCTCAAAAAAGCCACCATACCTACCTATCATGGCATTTCCATAGCCATTCCGAGATATATTGCCATGCAACTTCCATCATCATCATATACATGACTTGAGCATTTATTGTCATATTTCTTTGCATGATCGTAAGATAGCTAGCATGATGTTTTCATGGCTTGTCCGTTTTTTTATGTCATTGCTACGCTAGATCATTGCACATCCCGGTACACCGCCGGAGGCATTCATATATAGTCATATCTTTGTTCTAGTATCGAGTTGTAATATTGAGTTGTAAGTAAATAAAAGTGTGATGATCATCATTATTAGAGCATTGCCCCAGTGAGGAAAGGATGATGGAGACTATGATTCCCCCACAAGTCGGGATGAGACTCCGGACGAAAAAAAAGAAAAAGAGAAAGGCAAAAAAAGAGAGAAGGCCCAAAAAAGAAAAAACAACAAAAAAACAAAAAAATGAGAGAAAAAGAGAGAAGGGGCAATGTTACTATCCTTTTACCACACTTGTGCTTCAAAGTAGCACCATGTTCTTCATATAGAGAGTCTCTTATGTTATCACTGCATATACTAGTGGGAATTTTCATTATAGAACTTGGCTTGTATATTCCAACGATGGGCTTCCTCAAATGCCCTAGGTCTTCATGAGCAAGCAAGTTGGATGCACACCCACTTAGTTTCAGTTTGAGCTTTTATACACTTATAGCTCTAGTGCATCCTTTGCATGGCAATCCCTACTCCTCACATTGACATCAATAGATGGGCATCTCCATAGCCCATTGATTAGCCGCGTCGATGTGAGACTTTCTCCTTTTTTGTCTTCTCCACATAACCCCCATCATCATATTCTATTCCACCTATGGTGCTATGTCCATGGCTCACACTCACGTATTGCGTGAAAGTTGAAAAGGTTTGAGAAACGTCAAAAGTATGAAACAATTTCTTAGCTTGCCATCGGGGTTGTGCATGATGTGAATATTTTGTGTGGTGAAGATGGAGCATAGCCACACTATATGATTTTGTAGGGATGAGCTTTCTTTGGCTATGTTATTTCAATAAGACATAATTGCTTGGTTGGTATGCTTGAAGTATTGTTGTTTTTATGTCAAAGGATAGACTATTGCTTTGAATCACTCGTGTCTTAATATTCATGCCATGATTAGACATATGATCAAGATTATGCTAGGTAGCATTCCACATCAAAAATTATCTTTTTTATCATTTACCTACTCGAGGACGAGCAGGAATTAAGCTTGGGGATGCTGATACGTCTCCGTCGTATCTATAATTTTTTATTGTTCCATGCCAATATTATTCAACTTTCATATACTTTTTGGCAACTTTTTATACTATTTTTGAGACTAACATATTGATCCAGTGCCCACTGCCAGTTCCTGTCTGTTGCATGTTTTTGGTTTCGCAGAAAACCCATATCAAACGGAGTCCAAACGGGATAAAACTTGACGGAGATTTTTTTGGAATATTTATGATTTTTGGGAAAATCAACGCGAAACTGTGTCCGAGGTGGGCACGAGGTAGGGGGCGTGCCCTACCCCCCAGGCGCGCCCCTGATCCTCGTGGCCACCCCGTACGGCGGTTGGAGCCCTTCTTTCGCCGCAAGAAAGCTAATTTCCGGATAGAGATCGTCTCCAAAATTCAGCCCAATCGGAGTTACGGATCTCCGGGAATTAAAGAAACGGTGAAGGGACAGAAAACAGAACGCAGAAACAGAGAAAGACAGAGAGACAGGTCCAATCTCGGAGGGGCTCTCACCCCTCCCACGCCATGGAGACCATGGACTAGCGGGGAAACCCTTCTCCCATCTAGGGATAAGGTCAAGGAAGAAGAAGGAGGGGGGCTCTCTCCCCCTCGCTTCCGGTGGCGCCGGAGTGCCACCGGGGGCCATCATCATCACCGTCATCTTCACCAACAACTTCACCGCCTTCACCACCAACTCTTCCCCCCTCTATGCAGCGGTGTAACCTCTCTCTTACCCGTTGTAATCTCTACTTAAACATGGTGCTCAACGCTATATATTATTTCCCAATGATGTATGGCTATCCTATGATGTTTGAGTAGATCTGTTTTGTCCTATGGGCTATTTGATGATCAAGATTGGTTTGAGTTGCATGTTTTATTATTGGTGCTGTCCTATGGTGCTCTCCGTGTCGCGCAAGTGTGAGGGATCTCCGCTGTAGGGTTTGCAATATGTTCATGATTTGCTTATGGTGGGTGGCGTGAGTGACAGAAGCACAGACCCGAGTAAGTAGGTTGTTTGCGTATGGGATAAAGGGGACTTGATACTTTAATGCTATGGTTGGGTTTTACCTTAATGAATCTTTAGTAGTTGAGGATGCTTGCTAGAGTTCCAATCACAAGTGCATATGATCCAAGTAGATAAAGTATGTTAGCTTATGCCTCTCCCTCAAGTAAAATTGCAATAATGTTTACCGGTCTAGTTATCGATTGCTTAGGGACAAATAACTCTCTCGTAACAAAAAGCTCTCTACTGAAACTAATTTAGTTGTTTCTTTATCTAAACAGCCCCTAGATTTTATTTACGTGCTCTTTACTTTCTTGCAAACCTATCCAAAAACACCTACAAAGTACTTCTAGTTTCATACTTGTTCTAGGTAAAGCGAACGTCAAGCGTGCGTAGAGTTGTATCGGTGGTCGATAGAACTTGAGGTAATATTTGTTCTACCTTTAGCTCCTCGTTGGGTTTGGCACTCTTACTTATAGGAAGAGGCTACAATTGACCCCTTATACTTGTGGGTTATCACCCTGCACGCCGGTTCTCCTTCCACTATCGTGGTGCCGTCGAACTCTGCGCCCAGGCGGAGAGCTGGCTTCACTCCCGGGCCTCGCCAACCTCGAGGAGCTTGATATTGTTGGTTTCTACCGTAGGGTGCTTCGACTACAAATTAAAATTTCCTATGTGCAGAACAACCAAGAACATGCTACGGGAGATGGATCACAGTTCGTTACCACTCGACACGCGGTGTCGTGCAGCGGAAGAAGAGTTGGGGCAGCACATCTGCGTGGATCGTATCCTCCTCGTCCGATCTCCCTCGAACAGCCGGCCGTCCGATCCCACATACAAGTTCACAGGAGCGGCGCAAGTGCACCGCCTCTAACGGTATCTGCACGTGCAAGAGGAACGTCGTGCGGCGGACTGCTAGTTCCGATCACACAACCGGCGGCGACTGGAGGTGTCTATTCGCAACACATGCATACCCTAGTGACAACGCCAAAGCGATCAACCGCATCAGTGTGCCGCACCTCCACTATATATAGGCATCTGTCATGGGCTCAACTCTTGGGCCTCGCACAGATCCTAAAGCCCACAAGTCTACTCGGACACAATCCGAATACAGCTCGGATCACATCCGACCAGTGTCCTCGGATCCGACCTCATAGGTTCCTTCCCTTAAGCGCGCGACCACTTAGGTTCAAGCCGGCTTGTTCGTAGTTCGGATCACCTCCAAACTGCATGGTTGGTAGCGGCCTCTAGCAAGGCATGCCGAACACCAAGCAGACTATGAAGCCGGTTAGGCGAACTTGTACATCACACTTCCATTCCTTTTGCCACATGATATATGTTGTCGGGCTCAAGGTGATTCTGTCATCCTTGTGCTAGCCCGACCTCTTTCTCGTTCGAGTAATGCCGACCACAAACCGGATTATCTCATAATCCATGTCGCATGGTGATGCTTATCTTGGTCGGATCACACGAGGGGCCCAGCGTATATCTCTCCTGGTCGGAGGGGCAAATCCCATCTTGCTCGACCACGTCTCGCGGCATGGGTCTAGACAAACCCGAAACCTACCTTTGTAACTACCGAGTTACGGAGTAGCATTTGGTCAGCCCAAAGCAAGTCTGTCACCATCCTGAGTACATGCGTCAACTCAGGTCTTAGGACATAGAACGTATGTTGTACAAGAGACTCACAGATGACATATCGCTGTGTCTCATAGTTGGGTCTGTCCACTCGGACCTTATCTCGACTCGGATCCGACTACGTTTCTGACCAGACCTTTCCAAGTCCATATTATCTGGTTAGCATCCAATGCTCCATGGCTAGTGAGACCAAGCCATCGACCGTGTCATATGCCAGTCTAGTCGGCTGCGCGTCCACACAACCCTTTCGACCAGGGACCTTTTAGGACAGTAATCATACAATGCATAGTCCCACAAACAAGTCACGTACTTGCTGATATATACATCATTGATAATGTCCAAGGACTATCTTTATTCATAAACACATAGGAAATATCATCATACATGATTGCCTCTAGGGCATATCTCCAACAGTCTCCCACTTGCACTAGAGTCAATCAAATATACATCAAATGCCCATAGCTCTAACGTGCCCCTCATGCTTGGGTTGTGGAAGTGGCTTAGTCAACGAATCTGCAACATTTGCATCCGTGTGAATTTTGCATAAATCTACATCACCATTCTTTACGATCTTTCGTATTAGGTGATATTTCGATCTATGTGTCTGACCTTGTGGTGATTCCTCGGCTCCTTGGCTTGTGCGATGGCACCAGAATTATCACAAAAAAGGTCCAACGGTTTTACCAAGGCTGGGAAAATGCCAAGATCATCCAGAAAGTTTCGGATCCAAACACCTTCCTTTGCAGCTTCACAAGCCGCAATGTATTTTGCTTCTGTGGTAGAATCGGCCACCGTATCTTGCTTGGAACTCATCCAGCTCATTGCTCCTCCGTTCATGACGTACACGAATCCGGACTGTGATCGACAATCATCTCTGTCGGTTTGGAAACTAGCATCGGCATAACCCCTTACGACAAGCTCTTCCTCACCTCCATAAACTAGGAACATCTCTAGTCCTTTTCAGGTACTTCAAAATAGTCTTTACCGCTGTCCAGTGACTCCCACCTGGGTTGGCCTGGTATCTACTCGTTAGGCTTATTGCAAAAGCAACATCAGGCCTTGTACATATCATGGCATACATGATGGATCCGACTGCCGAGGCATACGAAATCCTACTCATCCTGCTTCGCTCATCAGATGTCGAAGGACTCTAAGTCTCACTTAGCATTATACCATGTGAGAGTGGCAAGAACCCTTTCTTCGCCTCACTCATGTTGAACCGCCTCAACACTTTATCCATGTACGTGCTCTGGCTTAAGCCGAGCAGCCTCCTCGATCTATCTCTATAGATCTTAATGCCTAAAATGTATATTGCCTCACCAAGGTCCTTCATCAAAAACTTGCCATTCAATGACTCCTTGACCGAGTTCAGCATCGAAACATCGTTCCCGATCAACAATATGTCGTCCACATACAAGATCAAAAACACTATCGAGCTCCCACTTAACTTCTTGTATAAACAAGCGTCCTCTTTGCTTTTGATGAATCCGAGACCAGTGACGACCTCATCAAAACAAATGTTCCAGCTCCGAGATGCTTGCTTCAACCCATAAATGGATCTCTTGAGCTTGCATACCTTACTAGCGCTAGTCGGATCAACAAACCCTTGGGTTGTATCATATACACGTCCTTGGTTAAATTTCCGTGAAGGAAAGCCGTCTTGACATCCATATGACATATCTCGTAATCGAAATATGCAGCCATGGCTAGTACGATCCTCACAGACTTCACAATCGCTACCGGCGAGTAAGTCTCGTCTTAGTCAATTCCTTGAACTTGTCCATAACCTTTAGCGACAAGCCGAGCTTTGTGGATCTGAACATTTCCATCCACATCAGTTTTCTTCTTAAAGACCCATTTGCAACCAATGGCTGTTACGCTAGGCGGTGGATCAATCAAGTCCCAGACTTGATTCTCATCCATGGACTTTAACTCGGATCTCATGGCCTCCAGCCATGCTTCGGAATCTGGGCTCACCATCGCTTCTGCATATGTGGCCGGCTCGTCGCTTTCGAGCAATAATACATCGCACACTCTGCGCAATCTCTCCGACCTCCGTGGTTCCGATGCCGCTTCCACTACGGGTTCCCTGACTAACTCCGGTATGATCTCATCACTAGTCGAGCCGTCCCTGAGTGGTCCTCGAATTTCTTCGAGTCAGACCGTCCTCCCACTGGCCTCCCGATTGAGAAACTCTTTCTCAAGGAAAACCCCATTCTGAGCAACAAACACTTTGTTCTCTTCCCGGTTGTAGAAGCTACTCCCTCCGTTCGGAATTACTTGTCGCAGAAATGGATGTATCTAGATGTATTTTAGTTCTAGATACATCCATTTCCATGACAAGTAATTCCGAACAGAGGGAGTATATCCCAAGGTTTCCCTCGGATATCCCACGAATGTGCATTTATCTGACTTGGGTGTAAGCTAGTCTGACATAAGTCGCTTGACAAATGCTTCACAACCCTAAATCTTTTGAAAAGACAAACTGGGACTCTTCCCGGTCCACATCTCATGTGGTGTCTTATCTTTGGATTTTGATAGTACCCTATTAAGTGTGAAAACTGCAGTTTCTAGAGCGTATCCCCAGAATGACAAGGGTAAATCTGATTTTCTCAAAATTGACCAAACCATGTCCAACAATGTCCTATTCTTCTGTTCCGACAGGTCATTTCTCTGTGGCGTACCCGGAGGTGTGAGCTGAGGTACTATACCTCAGCTTTTCAGATGCTCATCAAACTCCTGGCTCATGTACTCACCTCCACGATCATATCGAAGAAGCTCTATAGTCTTGTCGATCTGATTCTCAACCTAGTTCTGAAACTCTTTGAACTTTTCAAAAGTTTCCGACTTGTGCCTCGTCAAATAGATATATCCATATCTACTCAAGTCGTCGGTAAAAGTCACGAAATACTGATAGCCGCCTCTGGTAGTTGTGCTCATTAGACCACACTCATCACTGTGTATAAGCTCCAGTAGCTCGGACGCCCTCTCGCAACTCTTTGCAAATTGAGACTTAGTCATCTTGCCGAGCAAGCATGATTCACATGCCTCGAACGACCCAAAGTCGAACGAAGTTAGGAGCCCATCATCATGGAGCTTCTTCATGCGTTTCAGACTAATGTGTCCAAGCCGGCAATGCGAGAAGTATGTCGGATTTATCTCATTAGGCTTATGCCTCTTGACATTCACATTATAGACCGATTCATGTTCCAGATTCAATATAAATAACCCATCAACAATGGGTGCATAGCCGTGGAACATACCATTCAAATAAAACGAACAACCATTGTCCTTTAAATTGAATTCATAACCCTGACTCATCAAGCATGAGGCAAAAATAATGTTCCGACTAAGTGCAGGAATGTAATAACAATTATTCAATTCCAAAATAAATCCAGAAGGAAGCTGGAGTTGCATCGTGCCGACCTCCAACGCAGCAACTCTTGCTTTGTTGCCGACCTTGATGTCAATCTCCCCTTGTGCCACACGCCTAGTTCTTACCAGCCCCTGCATCGAGTTGCAAATATGAACAACCGATCCGGTATCAAATACCCAAGAGCTACTAGGTATGTCAGCAAGGTAAATGTCTGTAACATATGCAACAAGTGTACCTTTGTTTCAAGAAGCATTTCCGGCCTTCTTGCCATGCTCTGCAAGCCACTTGCTACAGTTCCTCTTCCAGTGACCGGTCTCCTTGCAATGATAGCAAATGGTCTTTGAGTCCAGTCCAGACTTTGGCGCAGCGGCGGAGGTTACCGTCTCCGTGCCCTTTGCCTTAGCCTTCTTCTTGGACCAACTCTTCTTGAACTTAGCCGATTTCTGCACCATCAATACTTGATGCGTACCTTTCTTAATATCCTGCTCTGCCACTTTGAGCATCCCATGCAATTCAGTGAGCTTCTTATCCATGCCATGCATATGATAGTTCAAGATGAACGTCCCATAGCTGGGTGGAAGAGAACCCAGAACTGCATCAGTAGCCAGCTCATCCAAGAGCGGGAGCCCAACCGATCCAAAGCTTGCACATATCCGATCATCTTGATCACATGTGGGCCTAGTGGATCACCTTCCTTCAGCTTGCAATCCATCAAGGATCGCCAGACGTTGAACCTTTCGGTCCTAGCCTGTGTATGAAACATGCTCTTGAGACTCTCGATCATATTGTAAGCCTCAACATTTTTGAAATGTTGTTGCAAATCGGGCTCCATACAAGCCAACATCAGACAACTGATCTCCGTTGATTCATCAACGAGTTTCTGGTAGGCATTCTTAGTTGTGGTATTAGCATTATCGGCAGGTTCCTCTGGAAGTGGATCCTCTAGAACATGTTCCTTTTTATTATGCTTGAGAACAATTCTCAAATTTCTATACCAGGTGGTAAAGTTTGTTCCATTCAGTTTATCCTTTTCCAAAATTGATTTCAATGCAAAGTTGGGTTGAGCAGGTAGTGCCATTGATCTACAACAGAAAATATGCAATCACTAAGCGATGTGTTTATGTAGAGTAATTCTAGCCTAAACAAAAATACTCCCACTGAAGTCAGCATCCCTCAGCAAACTCTCAGTGATTCAGGATCCGACTAGCACATGCGACTAGTAAGCTTTAGCATCACTGCTAGACAACATGCCTATCCGGTAAGCAACTCCTTACTAATCGTATCTCTATACGACTCCTGTCGGTCGGTTAGGTATCTTGTACCCCAGATCCCAACCTTCTTTGCCACAAGGCCCAAAACCGTTTTGATAGCCTTGTCAAGTTAACCTGATGCAGTGCATGTCCGTGTCCGACACGAGCCCTTCAGTTCAAGGACACAAAACAGCACCCCAATTTTATGAGCCCGCTACTAGACGTACTTGACGTGCGAAGGTGCAACATCGGGGTTGGAAATTCGCTTGATATTCATGAGGAATCTTTCTACCATTTTAACATGCATAGAAACAAGAAGCATAACAATCACAAATAAACATATATTGTGAAATAATATGGCTCCTTCATGGACGTTCTTCCAGGTCGGCTCCGAGTCCGATGACCATCTAGGAACTCCATCTTGTTTGTCACGCCGGGACGCCAAGCCACCAACCTGATCTCTATTATCCAACTACTACAACTATTAATGAATTTTACATAGAGTCACAAGTCAACACACAGGTCGTTATACAATATAATGACAGCACTTTGGCTCCTACCGGCTGACAGACATGACACGCAACCCATGTATAAATTACACACATGCATCACATACCATGAGCCATACTATTCACATCAAACCCTGCAAAAAAAGTTATGCATAGAATCGCATTCTACCAGTTTGAGTGTCGGGTACGAAATACAAGACGCTACGCACACTGAGTGTCGGGTACGAGATACAAGGGGCAGCACCCGACATTTTCAGAAATCACAGATCACATCTGAACTCCGATCACGCCAAATTTTCCGATCTGTCCGATCCTATCGATCGTCGCGAATCCGATTCGGATTTATGTTTCACTGTTAACCCCGATGGCAGATAACCGACCGGTAGGGGTAGATCGTGTCAAGACCTCATCAATCCCGATCATCAGAAAACATAGCCTCATCGATCCCCATGTGCAGTTGATCTCATCAATAGTGCACACAGCCGATCTCTTAAACGACGACAGATCTCATCTACCGTTTCCATATATCTAATATGCATACGATCTGAACCCAATCCTATAGCAGAGGCTCTAATACCACTGTTGGTTTCTACCATAGGGTGCGTCGACTGCAAGTTAAAATTTCCTACGTGCAGAACAACCAAGAACATGCTACGTGAGATGGATCACAGTTCGTTACCACTAGACGCGCAGTGCCGTGCAGCGGAAGAAGAGTTGGGGCAACGCATCTACGTGGATCGTCTCCTCCTTGTCCGATCTCCCTCGAACAGTCGGCCGTCCGATCCCACGTACAAGTTCGCCGGAGCGGCGCAGGTGCACCGCCTCTAACGGTATCCGCGCGTGCAAGAGGAACGTCGTGCGGCGGACTGCTAGGTCCAATCACACAACCAACGGCGAGTGGAGGTGTCTATTCGCAACACATGCAAACCCTAGTGACAGCGCCGAAGCGATCAACCGCATCAGTGTGCCGCACCTCCACTATATATAGGCATCTGTCGCAGGCTCAACTCTTGGGCCTCGCACAGATCCTAAAGCCCACAAGTCTACTCGGTCACAATCCGAATACAGCTCGGATCACATCCGACTAGTGTCCTCGGATCCGACCTCGTAGGTTCCTTCCCTTAAGCGCACAACCCCTTAGATTCAAGCTGGCTTGGTCGCAGTTCGGATCACCTCCGAACTGCACAGTTGGTAGCGGCCTCTAGCAAGGCATGCCGAACACCAAGCAGACTGTGAAGCCGATTAGGAGCACCTGTACATCACACTTCCATTCCTTTTGCCACATGATATATGTTGTCGGGCTCAAGGCGAGTCTGTCATCCTTGTGCTAACCCGACCTCTCTCTCGTTCCAGTGATGCCGACCATAAACCGGATTATCTCATAATCCATGTCACATGGCCATGCTTATCTTGGTCAGGTCACATGAGGGGCCCAGAGTATATCTCTCCTGGTCGAAGGGGCAAACCCCATCTTGCTCGACCACGTCTCGCAGCATGGGTCTAGACAAACCCGAAACCTACCTTTGTAACTACCCAGTTACGGAGTAGCATTTGGTCGGCCCAAAGCAAGTCTGTCACCATCCCGAGTACATGCGTCAGCTCAGGTCTTAGGACATAGAACGTATGTTGTACCAGAGACTCACAGATGACATATCGTCGCGTCTCATAGTTGGGTTTGTCCGACTCGGACCTTATCTCGACTCGGATCTGACTACGTCGAATCCGACCAAACCTTTCCAAGTCCATATTATCCGGTTAGCATCCAATGCTCAATGGCTAGTGAGACCAAGCCATCGACCGTGCCATATGCTAGTCTAGTCGGCTGCGCGTCCACACAACCCTTTCGACAAGGGACCTTTTAGGACAGTAATCATACAATGCATAGTCTCACAAACAAGTCACGTACTTGCTGATATACATCATTGATAATGTCCAAGGACTATCTTTATTCATAAACACATAGGAAATATCATCATACATGATTGCCTCTAGGGCATATCTCCAACAGATATCGCTTACGGCATATGCAAACCCGAAATGCTAAATAATCAATCCAGCACAGAGAGAAGGATATTCGCGAGCAAGAAAAATGCATACGTTATAGCAAGGGGGTAAATGGAGGCTAACACGACAACCAAAGTAAAACAAGCAAGAAAGATAGGCGAGCCGTACCTGTCCAGCCGAAGAGGGCGAGATGAAGTGAACGAACAAAGAATCTGTGAATGGAAAAAAAGAAACAAGGGTACACCAGCTTACACGCATTTCGTCGAACAGAAGGAGAGCAAGGAAGAAGGTACCTCCTAGAGTAGCCACTCGCATACGATGATGGGATTGATTAATCTGCAGTAAGAAGGAAACGAAGAGCACGGTAAGCAGCGGAACCCAGTACAACAGAAGACAGAGAGGAACGGAGAAAGCAAAGAAATCCCAAGTGTGTTGAGCAGAAGAAGAAAGGCCAAACCGCTATCCAGCGCTGTCACAGGAAGCGCGGCCGTCGGAGCGCAGGTGCAGAGCGAGAGCCCGCCAACCTCTGCGTCCAAGAGGGCGTTGAGCCCCGAGACAGAGCAGCACATCATCGGTGCCCTTCTCCTTGACCTCGGCAAACAGGAGGCGGGGGTGAGGCGGCAGCCGGTCGGCATCACCTCTTACACTCCGCCGCGGATACGTCGCTGATGCCTGGCCTCCGCCCACCCTCGTTACCCCTCCCTCTACAACGGCTCCCTTCCTTCTCGATCTCGCATCCTTTTATTTGTTGCCCCGTCGTCGATCCACTCCTCGCCTACAGCTGAACTCCGGCGCGGGCAGAGATGGGGGCTACTTGAACTCTGGCGCGGGCAGGGATGGGGGCTACTCGAGGCGCGGGGGAGGGGGGGAGGAGGACTCCGGGTACGGCGGCTCTGGCGAGATGGGAAGAGCGGAGGGAGGCGGCGACTGCGCTGGGGGTAGAGAGCGCCGAGCGGGAAAGGCGGGACGCGGGGGACCGCTCCGACCCGACCGACCGCCATGGGGTCGCCGCCGCACCCGCACGCCTGGGGGCCTTTTCCTCTCGCTGCCCGCTGCTTTTTCCGTTCGCTCGCGCGCTGCCTCGACACTATTCATAGCCTACGTGGACGCAGCGGTCTATTCATAGCCTACGCGGTGGTGCCTAGCACCCCGTTCATTCTTTATATGTTCGATATGTATCGTCGGAGTTAGACTAGCCACAGTGGGAGTAACTTCAGCAGTAACTTCAAGTCCAACTCAGCAAATTTGTTTACGTGGCAATGAGTTAATGAAGAGAGAGGTAGTTCTAGTAACTTAGCTAGTTACTATAACATCACACATATCAAGGCAAAATGAGTCTATAGCATAATAAATAAAGTGTTGCATGTTACTACACATATGTTACTTCCCACTATAGAGGTAGTAACATAGAGTAGTAACATGGCCATGTTACTACTCTATGAGGGTGTTTGTTTTCAGGGACTTATTGGTTTAGGGACTTAAAAAAGTCCCTATAAGTCTCAACTAAACCAAACAGGAGGGGCTTATAGGGACTTAAAGTGGGCATTTGGGACTTATGAAATAAGACTCTCAAGGAGTGACTTATAGTTGTAATATGGTCTTATAGGGACTAATAAGTCCCATGAACCAAACAGATAGGGATTTTTTAGGGACTTGTGACTTATAAGTTGGGACTAAAAAAAATCCTGACTTATTAACCAAATGGGGCCTATGTTACTATCCATTGTGGCTAGTCTTACGTTTATATACAGTCAAGTTTGTTAGCTGTGGCGTTTCAAATCAGATCCACACATGGATTGTGAATCACCTGTGCATGGAAGTAAGTTTGTTTGCTGGACTGCCTTTTGTTTTTCTGTTGATGATGTATCGATTCTGCTACTGTCACTCTTGGTATTCTGCTCACACTCTTGTCATTTAAGTCGGTTGTTTTTGGCGACGGTTCAGTTCGTCCATTTTTCAGCTATTTTTGGTGTGGTCTGAGGCTGGTCACAATGGTCAGGAACTTAGAAGTAACATCACACACTCCAATACAAGTTTGCTTATGTGGCACATATTTAATGAAGAGAGAGGTGCTTGTGGTAACTAGCTAAGTTATCGGAACATCACACACTCCAAGAAACAATGAATCTATATCCTAATAAATACATTGCTGCATGACACTACATACATGTTCCTACCCACTATGGAGATAATAACATAGTTTAAGAAACCGTGTAGGTTACTAGCTTATGTTCCTACCCATTGTGACCAGCCTGATGGTTCGTGTCCTCGTGATTTAATGCTGGCATGATTCGCATGAACGTGGTACTCGACGCTTGGCTACATGCAAAATCCCCAAGTTAATGCGGGAGAGTGTGCGAGTCAAGTCCCCGGTTAAATATAGGAGGCACCGCTGCCTACCGAGCTCCCCCCCAAAACGTACCCAGTGAACCGCGGCGGGCGGCGGCCAGGCCAACCCTATCCCTCCGTCCCGGTTCCGACTTGCCGGTCGCCGGCCATGGAGAAGGAGGAGGTCGCGGGTACGGCGGCGGTCGAATCCAATGGGACCGCAGCGAAGCGGGCACGGAGTGTCGACTGCGGCGTGACCACCGCCGACGATTTCATCAGCAGGCTCCCCGACGCCATCCTCGGCATCATCATCTCCCTCCTCCCCACCAAGGACGGCGGCCGCACGCCGGTCCTCTCCCACCGGTGGCGCCACCTCTGGCGCTCCGCGCCTCTCAACCTCGAGGTCAGCACCCGACCCCCGGGCGTCCCCACCTCCTCACGCGTCCCACCATCTGCCGTCTCCGAGATAATCTCCAAGCACCCTGGCCCCGCCCGCCGATTCTACTTCGTCTGCCGCGGCGCCGGCGAGGGCGGTCTCCACGCCCAGGCGGCGACCTGGCTTCACTCCCCGGCCCTCGCCGACCTCCACGCCCAGGCGGCGAGCTGGCTTCACTCCCCGGCCCTCGCCCACCTCCAGGAGCTCGATATTCGCGACGCCAACCCCCTGCTGCTGGGATCAGTGCTCGGCTCTGCGTCCACCATCCTGGTTGCCAAGATCGACCATTGCGATTTCCCCTTCGAGATCGCGCCGCCCGTGAATTTCCCCATTCTCAACAAGCTCACCCTGTTTAACATTTCCATCTCAGAGGAGGTCTTCCACAGACTGCTCTCCGGCTGCCATGCCTTGGAAAGCTTATACATGGCCGATTTTCGTGCTCCGGGTCGCCTCCGTGTGATCTCGCCGACTATTAGGAGCATCATCTTCCGTCATAGCTCTAGTAAAAAAGTGGAACTGGTCATCGAGGATGCTCCTCGTCTTCTAAGGTTACTATTAACTGATTGTAACAGTGATGATCGCGTCACTATCAGGGTAATTAGGGCGCCTAATCTGGAGATATTGGGCCCTTTCTTAGTGGTCGTCTCCAAGCTCCTACTCTTCAAGGTAGTAGCAGCAGCGTCATCTTCTAATGTTGCATTCGGCATTCCTACATGTAGATAAATATACTTTTTATGTTCATTGTTTGTTTTCTTCAGGGAATAAGCTCAGTCAGCTCCACAAACTCGATGCGCACTGTGAAGGTTTTTGCTCTCACGTCTTCTGGAGATAGACTGGATGCAGTTCTTAACATCCTTAGGTGGTTCCCCTGTTTGGAAAAGCTCTATGTCACTGTGAGTACTCATTTCTCTCATTTGTTTGACCTATGATGTTATCTAGTTAGCGACAGTTTTAACATATGCCTCCCTTCCTGTTTTTGCAGTTTCGTCGATGCAGGGATAACAGAGTTGAGCCTCCGTATGACCCACTACATCCAATCAAATGCCTTGAGACCCATCTAAAAAAAGTAGTGTTCAAGTCATTCTTGGGCTATGGGAAACAGCTTGAATTTGCGACGTTCTTTGTATTGAATGCAAAGGTGCTAGACAGAATTGAATTTGAAGTATATAATGAGTACAGCAGTGAAATGGCGGCTTATCAGCGCATGCTGCTACAAGTGGAAGACAGAGCTTCCCGAGATGCTCGGTTTGAATTCAGGATTAGCCCTACTAAATATGGACTGATTGACATGTGTTGAGTTCAGGAATACTTCATACAGACCGAGTGCCTTGTTAAGAAGCATATCCATGATTTGTCAGTGGCAAGCCCCTTCAAAAAGCCATAGTCTGGGTTGATGCCTGAAGATTGCACTGTCTTGTGCTCATTTTGTAGATGGGGTTGATGCCTGAAGATTGCCTCGTCTTCCTTCGCATAAGTCTGCTCTATTTCTAGTCTAATAAAGTTCCTCTGTAATAGTTCCAGTAACTTATGAAGTTACCCCTGTTAAAACTGGACAAGATGTTCCTGAATGCAAAAATAGTGCACTGTGGAAATTTTCCGTGGGGAGGGGGTGAGAAATATTACCGTCGAAAGTTGTAACAGGACGGAGCAGGCAGGTGGTAACCCCAACCGCCGAAGCTACTCCTATGGTCTTACCATATGCAAATGTGGCTTGTTCTGCCTAAGCTGGGCTAGAACCACAAGCTTGTGTGGGAAACTTAATTGTCTTTTCAGTTATACTCATGCGCGAGATGTTTAATTGCTGATTTGATCTTTTGCGTACATATCGCATTTGTTGATATTTGCAAAAGGTCAACCTGTAGGCTAGGCCCCTATGCTTTTCTAGCTAGGAAGGAGAGGTTTCTGAAATTTTCAAGGTATGCGATCAGCTTAAAGTTTTGCTCATTGTTGATTTTTTAAAATGTTGAATTTTACTGAAATGAAATTGAGTAGCATCTTGTGTTGAACAAATTTGAGCAGGATCAGCATTGGATTGGGCTGAGAACCTGAAAGTGAAGATAATGTTGGCTTTGACAGAGTTCGTTGTGTGTACCGCTTGACGCTTGTTAACTTGTTCTCTGTACTAGTGAATGGGGCGCGCCATGCGCGCCACCTGAAGGGTGACTGGGCGGTGCCAGGTAGGACAACGCCCATCCAGCAGCCTTTTTTACCACCTTTACAATCGAGAGCACATTGATTAAAAAAAGACCGTTGCTTCAGTACCATTGCCACATCTGCGTATTTCATCTGATCAGTACTATAAATTCTATCTCTCTACAAGAACACTATAGTGACGCTGCAAGCTTGTCGCACTGCGCCGGCACAAAGGCCAGCATGTCCTGACGAGGTCATAGACGACTTGTGTTCTACTGCTAGTCGTTGCAGATGACGGTCTGGTCCCGGCCATCATGTCTAGCACCAGGCACATGACCTGCACGCCGTGGTCCTCGAACACGTAGTACCCGCAAGGCAGCTCCCAATCGCTGACGTCCAGATGGAGCATCAGCGACGGCACCAGCACGGGCGTGGCACACCGCCCCCGCCACTTTGAGAACGGTGCCGTTGCTGCCAGTGCAAGGCAGAGGTCCAGCTCAGTTCAAAAGATAGTAGGCTGTACCTCCTCTTTGACAGCTGAGGAGGCTGGGAGCTCTAGTATTACTATTACCTGCGTTACATGCCTACTCATAAATTTAGAACCAGCTTGGTTAAAAGTTAAAACCTCATGTAACTTTCAGAATAAAACATGCCGAGCAGAGTTCTGATAACAAAAGCATGCAATGAACCAGGATTTTTCATAAATAAAATCAGGAGGCCATGTTATGCTCCAACAAGATATACTGCAATAGTCAGTTCTATCATCAAACTGATTATATAATAGATGATGCATTGTTCAGGCATGTTCAGGAGATAAGCTTAAGATTTAAAAACTGAAAATACACTAAAATCAACTGCCATATACATCATCATAACTAAAGTAAGCACAAAATGAGAAAGTTATAGTTTTTCAACATATTGCTTCTAGGTCTGTAGCACACTATACATTAAACTAAACATGCCCCCTAAGCAATTTCAGATCACCTTTCGAACTACAAAGTTCATCTAGAACTGTGATAACACATAACAATGAATAATCCATCTATGCGAAAACACCGAGAGTCTATTCAATAAGACCACCTCGACAGTGCAGATATATCAAACAGATCAGTCTAAATTTTAAGCACTAACAAATTCAGTTTTTTGCTGCTCCCTAGAAACGGCAAAGCGATTTGCAGTCTCATACCTCTCGCCTGAGGTCGTCGCCAATGCCTCCTCCATCCCCGAGATCCTCCTTCGGTGCTCCACTCGCTTCATGATCTGAAAACAACACGCGCGCCACACCACAGAGGAAACACCAAATCAAGCGGTTAGCAATTCATCACTACCATATAGGCATTGAATTCGATCCGATAGGCGCAACGAAAGATTCAAAACCCACTCACTGTGTCGTCGTCGTCCAGGAAGGCATCCTGAGCCGGCTCTGGCTTCCTGAAGAAACTCCCGAAGAAACAGATCATCGTCACGCGGACCAAAAATGAGACGATTTTACCTAGATTGGGCGCGACCAGTCACCACTACACCGCCGCGACCTCGAGCTCGGAGTTCGACTCCACCTTCAACCTTCTGACAATCGGCAGTAAGCAAAACGAAAGTGAGGTGAGCAAACCGTCGAACCGATGGCAGGCACAGTAAACATGCATCTCAATGAAGCAATATTCTCGAACGATGTACTTACCTTTAATTATCTGTTGCAGGATAGAAAACTGAAGCCGTACTCGACTCCCTTTGATGTCAGGCTGGATAGAGCTCTGAAGAACTACTCTGCATGAGTTACTGCTTGCTAAGTTTAAGAGTTAAAAAGGTGTTCTGGTTGTGTGGATAGGCTCTGTTTCTACTCTTTGTAGGAAGAATGATTCGTAGATTTGGAGTCTACTCCAACTGAATTTTGTGTACATTGGAATGGAGATGCATCAGTAATTTTGGAAATGGAGAATTAGGCTTGGATTCCCATTACTCTTATCCTACCTCAGCAATTTTGGGTTAGGATAAAATCATGGGTTTTCCCAAAATAAAATAAAACAAGCCCAGCAAGAAAGTAACATAAGAATCAAAGCCTAACAGAGAATTAGGCACTTCCGTTGGCATGTCAACACTCAGATATAAGTACAGTGCTTGTGAAAATTAAAAAGACATACTTCTAGAACACCTAATTGGCAGCATTAAGCTTCTACGATATCTGCACAACCCAAGTCTCTCACACATGAGTTGCAGCTTAATTAAATAGATTCAGAAGAGACACGGGTACATATATCAGTGCATAAACCACTCTTCTCAACGCTCAGTTGGTCTAAGTTCTTGTATCTTCATTCTTCATATCCTCCAAAAAAATATGCTTTGATGTGCAGAAACCAGACCACTTCAAGTTCTAGTGAATTATACAATTGTCACTGAAATAGCATAAGCACTTGCATTCCTATGTACTTTAGATAATGTGTTGGGTGGATAAACTGGTGTATCGCAAAGGAACACATGACAAAAAAATATCAAATAACATACATCAAAGACAATATTTTACCATCTCAAATTAACTACTGCAACTATTGGTTTTGTTAATCAAAGGAAAATCAACTTTCTCGTTTCCATCCTTTGTGATTCCTTTTGTCGTCTTATACAGATTGTTTTCAGCACACATTCTTCATTTAAGCGTTATCCTGTTAATTCTTTCATTATTCACATACAATTTTTTCACGTAGGACATTATTTTTTGTATAAATATGTTACTATTATTATTTTACTTGACAAGAAAGACAACTCTGCCTCCAAAGGTTTGCTTTATGTCTTCAGGCCAGATAGGTATGTGGCACTATACAGCGAATTCAGTTATAATTCAACCAAATGGAGGACAAGCGTCAGAATTGCCGAGCATCAAAACCAAAAAAGAAAATAAAAGAACCAAAAAATTTAGCAATTACTAACCTTCTTTAACCAATCCTAGCAAAACTGGCAGGTACTCTTCCAACGCCTGCAGGATATTACCAGTGCTAGATCCTGCACAAACCAGCGACAGAGAAAAATCAAACTCTATGTCGGTTCAGAGGCCAACATCTTGCACGTAACACAATCCAACAATTCAGTCAAAAACCACCCAAGAATCCAGACACTTAGCAATCGAGTTTTTTGTGTGGGTTGCGTTAATGCTGGACCAGGCCGACTCCAGAAAACGTGGATTAGAATGTGCCTGATGAGCAAAATTAGATTTGGGTTTGATTGACTGCACCATATGCCTCTGCTCGCCTGCTTAGCTTGGCTTCTTCCCATGATAAAACAAAAATAATAACACAACACAATTTTAATTATCATTATCTAATTATCTGGGCAGATCATTTCACCAACAAAGAATCACTCAATCCATCCAGTTTGTGACGAAGTATAGGTATTTTTCAAGTTCAGCAACAAGACTTGTCTCGAAGCAAAACAAGTAATCATCACGTTTTGGCTTTGTTCACGTTTTGGTTCAAGTTATCACATCTTGATGCAGTGAATATCTATGTAAATTTGGCTAGTGCTGCTTCTACCAAATCACTGGAACGTGAGCATCTTAATTTGTGCAAAACCCTTCGCCCAGTATGACAGGCATGACACCCCACGTGTCTGAAACTGTCTCTAATGCACCACATAAAAATTCAGAAAGAGTAGAGTTCATGACCGCTCACACACAAGTCCATGCCCGTATGCTTCTGGAGCCCCAAAAGGAATACGATGAAAGCACCATTAAATTGTTGCACAATCGCAGAATGGAAGAGGTTTGTGCTGCCAAATCCAACGGCTAGCTTTAGAGCTCGCCCTATAACAAACTATCAGCAAGGCTACCCATTATATCCAGTAGAGATAATAAATATGTCATGCAATTTGCACCGGAGAGCAAGGGAGACTGCAATTAGCCCCTTACAGAATTTTCAACCGAGTGACTACATTAGTTTTCACTTGGCAAAACCGCAAAATATGTGATCAATGCGTTAATGCAGTGATGCATGAACAAACCTGCAAGTCGCCATGTCCTTCCAAGTTAGTCACCCTTGCGATTGGCGGTAGGGTTTCTACCGAGAGCATTTTTTAGCAGAAACATGAATTAATTGATGTGTTTCCTTCTTTCTGTCGTTAATGTGTTTTTTCCCTCGGCACAATTAAATCAACATGGCCATAGCTCATTGAGCGATACAATACAATTGTTCCTTATGTTGACACAAATAAGCAAGTTGAGAAATAAATCCATTTCCCATCAGAATGGCATGGATAAGCAGGACAGTTTTGCAGACATGATTTTCTGAAATTAAAGACCTGTTTTGTAAAACTGGACTTTTTTTCTTTTTTAAAAATTAAAAGATAATCCAGAGGTGTTGCAGCAAGAAATGTTCCTTTCCACACGTTTTGGAGCAGAATCTTTTGTTTTTTCCATTCCTCACATGTATCGTATAGGTGAAGAGCCCAGAAAAGAGAAGCTATTGTTTTAGCATATTTGTTTGTTTGTTCTGAAATAAGGGGGACAGTTGAGTTCCATTCAGTTCATTTCATCCACCTCCGCTCTCTCTGTCTAGGACCATCATTCCAGTTCAGGATGGACTTATAAATAGCTATAAACTGATTTCATGTGAAAGAACAATAAAGGAAATACAAACAATCTCATCAGCTAATGGATGAATCTGCATCTAATTAATGAAAAGAAGCAAAATAATTAAGCAGGAGATGAGATGGGGGCGTACTGTCTTTGGGGCAGTGGAAGTGGAAGTGGACGTAGAACTTTTGCATCCCTTTGAATGACCAGGTCGGTGCAGCTCTCCCCAGACTCGCTGCTGCAGCCGCCGTTCTGCTGCACGAGTGGCAGCAGCGTACCCTGGACCTCCCCGAACAGGCGAACAGATCGCGCTATCCCGCTCCTGTAGCACGCCGCCAATGACCTCATCGAACCGGATCCGCGCTGCGCCGGCCGGCCAACCCAGCATGGCGACGACACGCCACCGCTGACCGTCACGGGCGGAGAGAAGGGCCTGTGAGAGTGGAGGCGGCATGCATGGTGAGGAGGCGGCACGCATGGTGAGGAGGCGGCGCTCTCTGCAGCCACGCTCGTCCAGTTGAGCGGCAATGAGGATGAAGGGACGGAGGGCAGGGAGCAGGTGGAGTCCCTGGCGGGAGAAAGAGAGGGCACGAGCGCGAGGAGGGCGGCGGCGGCGGTACTGGAAGGAAAATGAGAAAAGGGGAGACGGAGGGTGCGAGGGATAGGCATTCGTTTTTTTATGCCTTCGTTCGGTACAGTAGAATTAAGCACAGTAAAATGGACAGGTGGAACGCGCGAGGAGGCGCTATTTACGCGACTGTTAATGGGTTGTATTGCTGCCAGAGAGATTTAGTTTTTATGCACATGTTTATTGCTTGCAAAACAAGGCCTTTACTGGAACTTTATCACTGGGTGGGTAGGCTATATGGTGTGGAGTTATAGTGTTTTTAGAGCGGAAGTATTGGAAAAATGTACTAGTAGTGAATACTTGTGGCTGTTAGTACTATAAACTAGATGATGCCCCCGCACGTTGCTGCGGGAATTGGTTGCAATATATTTAAGTGAGATTTTTTTTGTAGGAATTTGAACATTGGCAATAGAATGACAATCAGAACTGACAATAATACTATGATTTACAATACTTGATTATTATTGTATAGTTTAAAATATCCATTACATATAAGTCATAATAGAATGCATGGTGGTTCTGTATCCATGCATGGATATGCCAGGCTCCTTTCAGCAAAACCAAAGTGAATATTTGGCTTAGCATAGTAACCAGTAAGGTGGACTGAGGGATCATTTCACATCTCTGCAGTTTTGTATATATAGTATAAGGTTGCACTTAGTTTTGTTCACGCTGTCATTCCCTGGAGACATTGTAAAGGCTGCCAATGTTGTCTGAATAGAAATATAGGATCCATGGAATTCCATATAAAAGGCTTATAAGCTAGAATTGACAAACCATATTCTAAATAAAAACAAAATATAAGTTAAGTGTCTTCCTGACTGAAGTTCTACAATGATAAAAATTAGCTGGATGCAAGAGTAGAGAAAAAAATCTTCACCCGTCAGTCATATGTGGGCTCCTAATCCAAGGGCAGAGAAGGTTGTCGGCCATCAGTGTTGTGTGAACTCATATTGATATATGGGAATAATATAAAACAATGCCTAGACTGCAAGGTGTACATGTTTGGTTCTGCACAAACAAATAAACCATTTTATTGCTAGAACATCGGATCGTAGTATAGAGATAATAACGAAGTAATTATATGCCTCTACTTCAGTATTACACAATAATTCAGTTTGCTTTGATTAATCATATGTTTTGTTCCTTCTTACTGTGTGTTTTACTGGGATTAATCACATATCATGTGGATTTTATTTACCTTCGACTTAGGTGCAGCTGTCTAACTGTTTGTACAAGTTTGATGTTTCATGTTCTCATTACAGAACTGGGAGAGTCACGTAAGGTCTCACTTCCCTTCTCATCAGGAGTCAGTTTGCCTATCTCACTTGGATGGATCGGTAACTTATCATAGTTTAAAAAGTATTTAAGGCTGAATCGGTTCTATATGATTGATAACATGTATACTTACGATCACAATTGAAAAAAATGGCACATACACTTAATTTGTCAGAAAACACACTACATACGACTAACTTTTATGCCATTCACACTACTAGAAAAAGGCTTACTAATGGCGCACCGGTTTTGCCTACTAATGGCGCACTACCGGTGCGCCATTAGTAGCACACCACTAGTATTTTTTACTAATGGCGCACCACGCAGTGCGCCGTATACTAATGGCGCACCAGTGGTGCGCCACGCCATTAGTAACATTTTGTTTTCAAAAAAAAAATTAATTATTATTTTTTGTTATTTTCTTAATCTCAGGTCACTATGGCTTAATCTCGTGTCATTATGCTTAATCTCAGGTCAAATCGCACTCCGTGGTCAAACTTTCCAAAAGGTCACCCATCCTCACACTACTCCAGCCCAAGCACGCTTAAACTTCAAAGTTCTATCCAACCCCAGCAACAGCTCACTTCACAGGCACTTGTTGATATATCTAGCATATCAATCCTATTATACCTTGTTGATGTCTAGGGCTTTGTTCATGTTCATGACTATGATGAAATTTTTGAAAAACATTTCAAACTTCCCGGTCATATTACGTATCATTTTTAGAAAAGAAATTCAAAAAAAAATTCAAAACCATTTTTTTTTGAATTTTTTTGCCTTTAGATCTTGAAAGCCCCGTAAGTTTTTTTCTGTTAGGTTTTTGGGGATTTTGAAAATGTTTAACGGGGTTCCCCCAGTTAAATTTGGATGTAAATTTTTGAGTAGATGATTTTTCATATAAAAAACTTTTTAATCCGAGTTCGTATGCAAAAGTTATGGCCATTTTACAAATTTTCAGAGAGATTTTGCAAATAAAGTCGAAATTCATATTTGTAAATTTTCCCAACAACTAGACCACATTTCACATGGGAAACTTATTTTCTTTTATTTTTTTGACATTTCCATCATTTTCTTTTGTTTTTTCTAAAACTGAAAAGGCAGTCGGGGGGGGGGGGGGTGTGCATTCGAGAAATTGGGCCAAGTTAGTAATAGCGCACAGTGGGGTGGTGCGCCATAACTAGTTAAACTAGTAATGGCGCACCACACCCACGGTGCGCCATTACTAGTTTTGAAAAGAAAAAAAATTGATTTTTTTTTTGAAAAAAACTTAGTAATGGCGCACATATGGGTGTGGTGCGCCATTACTATGTCAAGTTAGTAATGGCGCACCTCTCTCACGGTGCGCCATTACTAACAATTTTTTTTTATTTTTTTTTTCAAAATCACTAATGGCGCACGGTGGGTGTGGTGCACCATTACTATGTCAAGTTAGTAATGGCGCACCACTCTCATGGTGCGCCATTAGTAGTTTTAAAAAAAATAAAAAAAATTACTAATGGCGCACCGTGGAATGTGGTGCGCCATTACTAAATACTAATGGCGCACCATGTGTCGGTGCGCTATTAGTGTACTAATAGCGCACCGACACATGGTGCGCCATTAGTATTTAGTAATGGCGCACCACATGTACAGTGCGCCATTAGTGTCCATCCTATCTACACCCTTTTCCTAGTAGTGTCATATCTAAGACATCCACTTATGTCTTCTTTCAAGCTTGTGACTATATTCTATGACAATATAACCAAAGGGCTGATAAATGGAATATGTATTTGGAAATTAAAATCTTCATCGGTCATTCATACCGATTCAAGAGGAGAGAAGGTCGTCGGCTGTCAGTGTTGTGTGAGATTATATTTATTTGGATAAATATAAAAGAATGGCTAGAAAGTGTTGTATACTTGTAAGAATAAAGAAGCAAACCATGTTATTGCTTGACCATCCAGACTGTAGAATAGAGATAATCACAAAGCGACTATATTAAACATAAAATTCATGACAGGGTTATCTTATATCATACGAAGTATAGTGTAATCTTTGCAGTAGAAGCAATGCGCTGCGGTCAGAAGGTTGAACCGAAACCAAGAGGCAGGTAGTTGCGACAATCCTGATGAACAACAGTGAGAGGGGAGGGGAAGGAATGAAAAAGCATCGGGCATGAATGATTAACAAAATAGAAAGAAAGACCTGAGTGTATGATCACAGACACGCAAAAGAAAAGGAGAGGAATACGTGTGCGGAGTGACAGAACTTTACTTTGTCATCGGAGCTGCATCATGGACATGGTAAGGGAAACAAATACCTTTTTGGAGCCTTGCAGGGTGGTTATTGCCCCTGATACTTAGACTATGTTTCTGACCATCAGAGTTAGGAAGCTCCATTTGCCCTTCTAATAACGACCACAAGCTGTATGTAGGATTTTTTTTACAAATTTCTTACTAATGCACTTCTGTATTTCCTACTCCGCACAAAGCGACAATCAGAAATTATAATAAGCATGATGTATTGAGATATGTATTTACCTTAATCTGATGATCCATGTAGCCACTATTTTCATGACAACATGCAGGCAACACTTTAGGCGTACATGAGTTGAAATATTATTTATATACTGACTTTGATTGTCCTTGGTAGTCTTGATTCTTGAAAGAAACTGAAATAAAGAAGAAAAACGCCTGGTAAAGCCGAGACATGATGGTGAGACGGCATATGCTTTGTTAGAAGGGAGATAGAGATTGATGGAATAGTCGATTGTATTGCTTGAGCCTCGTGGGCATATATATAGAAGTGCAATGATCAACTTGGAGTACAAGACAAGCCAGAACAAATCCTAGTCTATCTCGTCTTTCCTAATAATCAATATACTCAACTTTCCCCCGCAGTCACAACAGTAGCGATGCAGACGGTGAGACTGAGAAGAATCCGAATGTAAGCCGACGGACACCCCCCACAGTCGAATGGTCGATCATCATGGAAGTCGTGGCTGGAGTGGAACCGACGAGGTTGCTCAAGCAAGGCCGTAGCCCTTTGTGCCGTTTGTCGATGTAGCTGAGAGCATGAGTGGTGTAGTCGTGGTCGAGGTAGCCGTGCAAAGAACGTCGTGGTCGATGTCGAGTTGGGGTAACCGGTGTCAAGGTAGTCGCCGTGGACTGGGAAGAAGAGCGGCAGTGGCGGCCTGAGGAGGCGGCGGTGGCGGCTAGGTCAGAAGCGCGGCGACGGTGCTCGGAGTAGGTGAGGAAGAACCCGACAGCGTGACGAAGACCGGCGCGGACGGTGGCGTTCCCGTGCCTAGGAGACGGCGCGACGCATACCACGTAGAAGTCGACGCGCAGGGACGACGGAGTGGATCGCGAGCCGCGACGCTACGGCCCGAAGGGGCGACAAAGTGGCAGCACGTGGGTCGGGGCGACGGCGGTGAAGACCTCAGGACGGTTGCAGGGACCGCGCGCCACGCTTGCTACGACCCGATGGGGCGACGAAGTGGCAGCGCGAGGGTCGGTGCAGCCACTGGGACGGCCTGAGCGGACGGCCTCGGGGCGGCGATGGACCGCGGGCCGCGGCACTACGACCCGAAGGGTCGACACAGCGGCAGCGCGCGGGTCGGTGCAGTCGCGGAGAGAACCACGGGGCGACGGCAAGAACCGCTTGTCACGCTCGCTACGACCCGATGAGGTGACGCAGCGGCAGCGCGAGGGTCGGTGTAGCCACGGAGACGACCTAAAGCGGATGGCCGCGAGGCAGCGGTTGACCGCGGGCCGCGGCACTACGGCAGTTGCATGAGTACCACGGGGCAACGACGCTGCAGCCTTATGAGGCGACACAGCGGCAACCTATTGCTCGATCGGTGGAGATGCTCATACTCGATGATGATCTTCATAGACATACGAAGCTGCGCGCAATGGCTGATTAAATCGAAAACACACCAAGCAAGGTCGAGAAGACGCGGACGAACGACGAGACACGGAGGGATGCAGGTAGTGGTGCACGAATAAGTTTTTTTACCGGTGGCGGGATGTACCGGTGGAGAATCGACCATCCATGCAATTTTAGGGATTCATGCAGCTATTTGAGGTATAGAACAAGTTAATGGAATACAAGAGTATACATGTGGGCCCTTTGCATGTCTTTTCAACTTTTGTCAGGAGAGAGAGAATGTGTCAAGCCAAGCACAACGTTGCATCATTGCATGCATGTTAAAATATTCTATCTCCACATACACTCAAAATGCATTTTATTTTCATTCTCAGATTATAACGGTTCATATCTTTTGAACCAAAAGTTCATTATTAAAACATTTTATATAGTTGAACTCGTGGTGTGAAGACCTTCAGAACAAGATCAATTTTGGATATATTTGAACTACATTTTTTGTATATATTTCAATTATCTGTGAAATCAGTTTCATAAAACATTAAAAAGTTTCACTATTTCATATAAGTGTTATCTATGGTTTCAAAAAAATTCACAAATTGGAATACAGAACTTACAAACTAACTTCACTCATTTAAAGAAACCAATTTCACTCAATTTAGAAAACAAATTCGCTCACTTCATAAGACAGATTTTGCTCGTTTCAGAAATTATATTTCACTCATTTCAAGAAACGATTTCAATCATTCAAACAATGATTTCAGTTAGTTCATAAAAATAGGTTTCACTCAATTTGAAAAACCTATTTCACTTAATTAAAAAAATGTATTTCAATTCTTTCATAAAAGTGTTTCACTAACTTGAAAAGGCACATTTCACTCCTTTCAGAAATTTATTTTTCATGAGTTAAAAAAAGTTTTCACTCATTACAAAAACAGTTGGTTCACGTATCTTAAATAAACTGATTTCACTTATTTGAAATAACCGATTTCACTCAATTTAGAGAAAATAATTTCACACAATTAAGAAAACAAGTTTTACTCATTTCAAAATACAGATTTCACTAAAAAAACATATTTTGGAAAAGTGAGTTTGTTCATTTTAAAACACATATTTCACTTGTATCAAATAACTAGTTTCAAAACTTTGAAATAACAAGTTTCACTCATTTCAAGAAAATAATTTCACTTATTATAGAAAGGTTATTTCACTTATTTCAAAATAACTATCATTTTTTTATAATTCCGCTCATTTCAAAACTGAATTTCACTGAATTCTAAAATAATTTCACTTATTTCAATACATGGATTTTTAACATAGTTCTGACAACATAAATTTGTTTGAAACAGTAAAATTGAAACTAGTTTAAATGCAGTGAAAATTGGTCTTGTTCGAAAGGTCTCGTCACTAGGAATTCAAATATATAAAAAGTTTTAATAATAAATTTTTTAGCTTAAAAGTTATGAATGATTGAAATTATCTAAAGAGAAATAAAAGGACATGAATTTAGTGAGGGAGAGATGAGAGCGATTGTGCCCGTGTCATGCATGCTGGGGAGGAGAGATAATATGTGTCATGCATGCGGGGATGGGATGGAGGGGACCACTGATTTGACTTAAGTGCTGAGATACGAAGATGGAGGTTAGACAATACATAGCTATACATATGGAGTAGGACAAGAACTGCACAGATCATAAAGGCAGTGTGTGGTCGATGCTGTGGCGGTACATCCCGCCACGGGTAAAAGAGACTTTGCGCAGTGGTGCAGCCAACGGGAACCCGACTAAGTTTTTTACCGGAGCGGGGAGCTACCGGCGAAGAATCCACCACACATGATTGCTTTGAGATTCGCGGCCATTGTTCACGTATAAGTAAGCTAATCTCTTTCGCACTTCAATACGTGAGAATACAGACCTGCTGTGGATCCCTATGCATGCCATGCAGCTTTTGTCAGGAATCTAAGTGTGGGTAGTAGTACGGCGATTAAACATTCACAAGTCTCTTTCCCAAGGAAAGGCTAGTATTAAATTTGATAGCCAAAATTTTGGAGATTGCTATATTTTAAACAATAAATTTAATTGCTGATATTTTTATATATTTGAATTGCTCGAGGCAAGACCTTTAAAATAAGATCAAAATTGGATACATTTCGACAAATTTTATTTCACAGATTCCAAATAACATATTTCACTCAACTAAAAAACCTATTTCACCTATCTTGAACAAGAGAACTGATTTCACCCATTTTGAAAATATATATTTCACTCATTTCAATAAATATTTCACTTATATTATTTATAAAAGGTAGGTTTCACACATTTTTCAAAACACATTACACTCACTCAATTGAAATAATATATTTCACTCATTTTCGAAAAAACTGATTTCACATTTCCGTTACATTCAAAATCCAATTTCACTCAGTTCCAAAAGATGATTTCCCTAAAAAATTAATAAGTTCAATGAAATAACTTTCACATGTCGACAAATGTAAGTTTCACATTTTGTAAATAACAATTTGACATCTTTTAACACACCGCAATAACATATTTTCACACTCAGTTCCACTCATTTTAGAAAACGAATTTCACTCATTTGAAAAAACATATTTCACTCAAATTTTAACCATATTTCACTCATTTGAAACAACCAAATTTACTTATTTCAAATAATTTCACTCATTTCAAAAACATATTTCACTAATTTCAACGAAAAGTTACGTTATAGTAACACAAAAAATATCCAATTTCACTATGTTCCAAAAAATGATTTCCTTGAAATTCAAATAAGTTTGAAATATGTTTCATAAGTTAAAAAAAATACCATTTCATATATTTGAAATATTCAATTTCACACATTGAAACAATCAAATTCACATGTTTGAAAGAACACGTTTCACATATTTTCACTCATTTCGAATAACAGATTTCGCGTGGTATATGCGTGAAATTAGGCGTAAAATTTAAATGTGTTTGAAATATGTCCAATATTGATCTTGTTCAAAAGATCTTAGTGTCACGAGTTTAAATATGTAAAATATTTCAAAAACGAAATCACTGTTTAAAAGATATAAACGATTGGAAATGTCAAAGAGAAAATAAAAGCCATGAAATTTACACGATGGGAGATTAGACAGATGGGTCGCTTTCATGCATTTGCAGCACGGAGTGGATGTCTCTTGCATGCATGGATGGATGAGACCTATGTATGATTTGACCTAATGATGGATACAGACATGAAAAGTTGAAATACACAGAGATACAATGATGTGGGCCACCAAACAACACGAATCTCAAACTACACCAACGATGAATGCTTGACCGGTACCTTCCTCTACCGGTAAAGAGGTTTGCGGACGGGAACCGGCCTTGTGCACGGATGCATGCATGCACTCAAGCATATCCGCACGTGATACAGCCCACATGCAAGTAGCAAGACTTGCACAGGTTGCATGATTCACAACCGGTGTAGATCGACGTGGCCTGATGAGGAGCCGCGAGCGGCCGGCTACACCACGCCCGCATGTGGGACGACGTGCCAGTCAATGCAGGTGCAACCGGCCATCGCAAAAGCACACGCGTTGCACGCGTGAACCTGGGAGCCGGCAATAGATCCGGGTGAAAGCAGGAGTTGTTGTCGAGGTCGGAGTAGAGACGGGTTGTAGATGACGAACGGCGGTGGGCGACGCAACCGATCTTAGATTAGAAAACCAAAAAAAACACCGATTAAGATGACCGGCGTGAGAGAGAAAAACCCGGATCAAAAATCGGGGAAAAGACTCTCTAGGGCAGCCGATCAACACGACCGGCGGACGAACCCTAAGTACGGGCGGCGCGACCCCCGATGGCGGTCATGGAGGCCGACCGCCCCGGGGACGACGCGCGGGGCGGAAGCGGCTGCGGTGGCTAGGATTTGAATCGGTTAGGCTGATACCATGTTAGAAGGGAGACGGAGATTGATGAAATAGTCGATTGTATTGCTTGAGCCTTGTGGGCATATATATAGGAGTACAATGATCAACTTGGAGTACAAGACAAGCCAGTACTAATCCTAGTCTATCTCGTCTTTCCTAATAATCAATATACTCAACATGCTTGAAGATCTGGAAGTAAACTTTCAAACATAGAGCTAGAGATATAATCTGCAGTCCTCAAGAATTGCTTGAACTGCTGGACAATCTGATCTAATCTTTTTTCCTGTTATGGTATAGTGCATGTCGTCAGAGCTCCAACCCTCCTAGTATCATAACCATCTATGCTTCTTGTACTGATGCAGAAGAACAAAACAATAAACATGCATCAGTGGGGATTCAAACAGTACGAATACAGGCATCACTATGATATAGTGTTAATCTAATCATACAAATCTATATCTATATCTATATCTATATCTATCTATACCTACTAAGAAAGAAGATGCGTTTCTTCAAAATTTTCATTCCTTCACCGTTAAAAATATATTTTTTCTATCCAAGATGGTACTAAATTTTTATTCATCTCTCCACTAGAAAAGACAAAAAGTTTCTCCAGAATTTCGCAATTGGGCCAGGCACACTCCAGCCTAACAAAGCCAGTAATTATCCTGCACATGCGTTGTGAAGACCATATTTGTCGCACATGGCAACAAATAGTTGAAGGTACGCATAGGTCGACCAAGACTAGGCCGACCCGTTTTTGTTTCTTTTCAGTGTTTTGTTTCTGTTTGGTTTTCCTTTTCTCCTTCTTTATCTTTATTTCTCCGTGAAATAAAAATATAAAAAATATATTCAGAATTATAATTTTTGTTCAAATATTAAAAATATATCAGCATTATAAAATTTTATTCCTGTTTTGGAAAATATTAGGAACTTAAAAAAATCTGGTTTGGGAATTTTCTCAACATTTAAGAAATGTTGCAATTTAAAAAAAACTATTTCATAATTGTTCTAGATTTTTTTATAAAACAATATTTTATAAATGTTCCATATTCAAAAAATATCCCTATTTCAGTTTAAAGTTCACAAAAACAAAATAATGTTTGCGTCTAAGAAAACATTTTTAAAAATTGTTCTGAATGTTCCCCCTTTCAAAAAAATCAATAATGTTGTGTTTTATAAAAGGTTTATGTTTTCAAAATATTGTTTTTCAGTTCCAATTACTATCCCGTTTCTAATTTTGTTTGTGTTTTTGGATTTTAGTGAAAAGTTCACAAAAACAAAATAATGTTTGCATCTAAGAAAACATTTTTAAAAATTGTTCTGAATGTTCCCCCTTTAAAAACAAATTCAGTAATGTTGTGTTTTATAAAATGTTTATGTTTTCAAAATGTAGTTTTTCAATTTCAATTACTATCCCGTTTCTAATTTTGTTTGTGTTTTTCTAAAATTATATGGAATTTTCAAAACAAAAAAATGTTCATATTTTTTAAAGCTGTCCAGGCTTTCAAATAAAATTAACATTTCCAAGAATATTCGGCAGTTAATATTTCTTTGAGTGTTCAAATAAATAAATAAAAATATGAAGCTATCGTAGTTTTTTAAATATTTGCGCTGGACATTGGTTAGCAGCGCGCGTTTGTTCTATTCTGGTTGGATATAAATTAAAAAAAACTATCGACATGTGCCAATAAAAGAGAATATGTTGTTTGGCTCTAATTAGAAAAAAAAACTATGGATATGTGAGCGCTAAAATAATCAAAGAGAATAAACCATCATGATGAAGGGACATTCATGCTTGATTTATGCTTATGAAACGGGAGTTATGCGCTACAATTAGTAATCCATCTGTTTACGCCGTCGCAGGAGTGGTCGAAGCAACCGTGTCCCGAAGGTCATCACACATCCACCAAATGAGAAGGCATGCACAACCCCAAGATGGAGGCGGACGAGTTGAGTGCTCGCCACCACGCCTACCAACGCCACCACAATCAATATTTCATGGGTCAAACATGTCCAGTGAGAAGACCACAACTCCTTACTTTTTCGCCTCCCGTCGTGGAGACCGTTTTTTTGGACACATCGGTTATCTTTCCCGTTGCTTGTCGTAAATAAAATATCTCTTCCGTTGCAACGCACGGGCATACGTGCTAGTCAATAAACAATGCAAATAATACGAAAATCCAGAAGATCTGCGAATGCCTAATGCGGGGTGGGGAAGTTGAGCGGCGGATGCGCGACACCGAGCAGGGTTGGCCACTCCATGCACTACAAAAAAATACACTTCCGTGATGATACATGTTTGTCACAGTAGGTCGCTTTTTTTGTCATGCATGTACATCCATGACAAATTTATGACAGAATCAAGATAGTCATACCTGTGCTGTCGTAGAAGTGTTTCATGACATTACCAAAATTATCATCACGGAAGTGTCCACTTCCATGACGATAAATCGCGCGTCACAGAAGTGCTTTCGTCAAGGGTGACCGACACGTGGCATCCACCGTAACGGAACGCCATTAAGCTATCGGGTCGGGTTTTGGATCCGATAACCCGTTAACAGCCCCGACCAATGGGAAATTTCCACGTGTAAAATTCTTATTGGCCGGACGAAACACGTGTCAGCTCGTCAGTGGGTCAGATAGACGCCTATGATACGGCGACACGTGGCACGGCCCAACAAGTTTAAATGGGCTGGCCCAACTAAAGGCCCATAAGATTTTGCGGACCATAATGGGCCGGCCCAGCTAAAGGCCCACGAGATTTTGCAAACCATAATGGGCTGGCCCAGCTAAAGGCCCACAAGATTTTGCAGGCCATAATGGGCCGGCCCAGGTAAAGGCCCATAATATTTTTGTGTGTCGTAATGGGGCCGGCCCAGGTAAACGCCCACAAGATTCTTGCGGATCATAATGGGCCAGCACAGCTAAAGGCCCACGAGATTTCGCCGACATTAATGGGCCGGCCCAGCTATAGGCCCACAAGATTTTGAGGACCCTAGTAGGCCGGCCCATTAACTGCCTGCCATGTTTTGGGCCAAATGCCGGCCCATATTTGATCCGGTCCATTAATGGCCTGCCACGCTCCGGGCCTAATAGTGGCCCATATGAGATCCGGCCCGTTAAAGGCCTACCACGTTCTGGGCCAAATTACGGCCCTGATCAGGTCTGACCCTTTAAGAGGCTTTGGGCTCAATTATGTCCCATATCAGATTCGACCCGTCAACTGGACACTATACTTTTGGGCCCACTTGCTAAAGGCCCACTTAGTAATTCGGCCTGGTATTAGTTTTGGCCTGTTAAGGGCCCGTTTAACATTTCGACCCTATATTAATTTCAGCCTGTTAAAAGCCCGTCATATAGTTGGGCTTAACTATGGCCCGGTTTGCATCCGGCCTGCTCGCAGCCGATATCTGATTGGGCCAAACAAGGACCGAGACAATTTTTTGGCCTGTTAAAAGCCCGTGATTTGATTCGCACAATCATGGGTCGGGGTTCATTTCGGGCTGTTGTCGGCCCGTGAGCTGATCGACACGTTTCAGGCCCAACCTACATCGTGATTGCATGACTGCCCGAATATGTGCCGTAATTTTACGGTTTGGCCGGTTTACTGCGAAGACAGGATATATATGCAGTAAAATAACTGCAGCATCATGAATAATAAAAAACCTATACTATACAATAAAGAAATTACGACATATTACATCCACTGGGCATGAAAGTTCGCCACTATGATAATAAAGCACAAGCAGACAGCAGATTACATACACTGGGCATCAAAGATCGCCACCAGTGCAAATAAACACGCCGACAAAATAATATACAAAACCGACAGCACTTCAATAGAGTTCAAGAAAGGTTAGCCCTGCTGGGGAGCTACAGCGCAAGCAGCTGAGCAAGATGATGAGACTGCGCTTGTTCAACACTTATATCTTCCTCACTCTGAATGATAAACAAGCAGACAGATGACAGGTTTTGCACATAAAAGTATCATTGCTGACAATTCATCACATTTCTTACTGACGAATAAAGTGACACAGTTTAAATTTGCATTAACACAATATGGTATTATTCAGGTCAAGACATGGCAGGAAATGACATTGTGAAGGAGTTGGCAGCTTCACGACACCATTGGATTACAGATCAAGAACTCATAAGTATCAATGGTTAGTGTGGTGTCAATTTATACAATTTCAGATTAGCAAATAAAGAGACGGTTTAAATAATAGTAGAATGATATGACATTGTTCATAGTTAAGACATTGCAGAATATGACATTGTGCTGTAGTGGGTAGGTTCACCACACCACTGGATTACAGATGAAGAACAGAAGCATACATGCAGTGCAAAAGAAGATCACTTGCTCTGTATAGTTTAATTTACATGGTATGTAGAAGGAACTTGGTTGTACAACTGAAAACTTAAATTGAGAAAGGACAAACTTTTGTTTATGAACTACATATAATAAACTTTAAACAAGCAATTTGATGCAAACACCAAAAATAAACAGCTATTGCAGTCATGCCTAACCAAATATATACAACAAAGTTTGAAGGCTTGAGATGGACAAACTTACATTATTGGTGAAGACAGGCTCTATAAAGGCCTTGTCCATGCTGATGGGGGGGGGGGCAATTCAAGAAGTTTACCACAGAATCTTCTTCAATAGCATTGCCTTTATTCTACATTTTGTTAAGAGTAAATATAGACGTGATAATATACGAAAAAATGGAGAATATTTAAGATAAGATGAAGAGTGCTGCTACATAACCAAGTAGCTATAAATGTAAGTGCAGCGATATAGGCAAAAGATACAGCCAAGAGCAATGCACAGCTAAACTTCTTCAGTACCAACCTTATGGTAAGAGTAAATATAGATCTGATGTGTAGAAAATGGAGGGCAAAGGAAAGTAAGCTGCAGAGTGATGGTACATGAACAACTACCTGTCATTATAAGTACATTGATAAAGGACAACATGTACTTACAAGAACAATGCAGAGCTAAAAAAACATTGGCATTGGATATATATTCTACACTAATATAACCATTCATACAGATCAGATAATTTGGAGCGAACAATTGATAAGCAAGCTATCATCCATACTGCTGTCACATAATGAACCAGGTATGTATGCAAGTACAGTGATACAGGACAACAGGTACTAACAAGAGCAAAGCAGCGGGCAGCATATTTGCGATATCCTGTCGTTCTTGTCAAACCGGAATTCTTCTTCGAGCAGATTTCCTGCAAAAAAGATCCGTAAGGGACATGCGGAAAAGTAGAAGTTCAAATTGTCATGTGATTTCATAGACAGTACCTCATCCTGGGAACGAGACCAGTGCATAACAAGGTTTTTCCATTCAATGTCTTCTAAATTTAGCACATGAGACTTCACCGGAAATTCGTTTATATACTTGCCATCAAAGTGTGATTTCCTCAGGTAACACCGATACTTCTGCAACGCTTCCTTGAAAAGCACAAGAAAGCTTTTCTCGTCATGACTATCTAGATTGACCCTCGCCTAGTTAAAACAATGTAATGTAAATCATTAATGTGTTCAATCAGCAGAAAACAGGAAAATAATAACCATGAATAATAGGACTTACACGTAAGTTGGACAGGAAGATGTGAAAATGGTGTTTGTCTTCACAATAATCTTCCCATGATGGGAATATATGCACGTAGTCCCTAACAATATTGAAAGCATTGTATTTTAAACTGGGAATAAATGGAATGGGGTTCCAATCTGCAGGAATTGGCCGTCTCTGCAGTTGGGATAGGTCTTCGGCCGGTGGACTTGATGTACTTTTTGCTGGAGTGGGATTTTTCTGTGGTACAGCTGGTGCTATGGCAAATGAAATCGGTATACCTTTTGCTGGAGTGCAGGTCCTGTGTGGTGGGGCTAGTGGTGTGGCCAGTGAAGTATGCGTACAGTCTGCTGGAGTCGGTCCTACGTTTTGTGTCATTGGTTGTACATCCAATATAAGTGGGGTGTTGTCTGATTTCTCCGGCACCACCACGTTTTTCAAGGACTTTGCTGGTGCTCCTTCAGGTTCGGCAATCACCCTCTTCCTTTTTGATGTCTGATGCACAAGAATAGCATTTGAGTGAAAAACATGGTACGATGACAGATGGAATATGTATTGATAATGGATGGGCATGGCATCTCGACATATATGATGAGTAAACTAAGCAGATGGCGGTGCAACAAAGTAGAAGAAATGCAAGACAACATATGCAAGATACGCGCAATCAATAAAACCTTGCCAAATTAGAATAGGCACCTTGATGGGTGAACAGGACAGGCCATCTACCTTTGACTCCTCGAGGTTAGTGTTGGGGAACGTAGTAATTTCAAAAAAATTCCTACGCACACGCAAGATCATGGTGATGCATAGCAACGAGAGGGGAGAGTGTTGTCTACGTACCCTCGTAGACCGAAGCGGAAGCGTTGACGCAACGTAGAGGAAGTAGTCGTACGTCTTCCCGGTCCAACCGATCCAAGCACCGTTACTCCGACACCTCCGAGTTCTTAGCACACGTTCAGCTCGATGACGCTCCCCGGGCTCCGATCCAGCAAAGCTTCGGGGATGAGTTCCATCAGCACGACGGCGTGATGACGATGATGATATTCTACCGACGCAGGGCTTCGCCTAAGCACTGCAACGATATGATCGAGGTGGAATATGGTGGAGGGGGGCACCGCACACGGCTAAGGAACGATCACGAAGATCAACTTGTGTGTCTATGGGGTGCCCCCTGCCCCTGTATATAAAGGAGTGGAGGAGGGGAGGGCCGGCCCTCTCTATGGCGCGCCCTAGGGGAGTCCTACTCCCACCGGGAGTAGGATTCCCCCTTTCCTAGTCCAACTAGGAGTCCTTCCATGTATTAGGAGTAGGAGACAAGGAAGGGTAAGAGGGAAGAGAAGGAAGGAGGGGGCGCCGCCCCTCCCCCTAGTCCAATTCGGACTAGCCAATGGGGGGGCGCGCGGCCTGCCTCTCCCCTAAAGCCCAATAAGGCCCATATACTTCTTCCCCGTATTCCCGTAACTCCCCGGTGCTCCCGAAAATACCCGAACCACTCAGAACCTTTCCGATGTCCGAATATAGTCGTCCAATATATCGATCTTTACGTCTCGACCATTTCGAGACTCCTCGTCATATCCCCGATCTCATCCGGGACTCCGAACTCCTTTGGTACATCAAAACTCATAAACTCATAATATAACTGTCATCGAAACCTTAAGCGTGCGGACTCTACGGTTCGAGAACAATGTAGACATGACCGAGACACGTCTCCGGTCAATAACCAATAGCGGGACCTGGATGCCCATATTGGTTCCTACATATTCTATGAAGATCTTTATCGGTCAGACCGCATAACAAAATACGTTGTTCCCTTTGTCATCGGTATGTTACTTGCCCGAGATTCGATCGTCGGTATCCAATACCTAGTTCAATCTCGTTGCCGGCAAGTCTCTTTACTCGTTCCGTAATACATCATCTCACAACTGACATATTAGTTGTAATGCTTGCAAGGCTTATGTGATGTGCATTACCGAGAGGGCCCAGAGATACCTCTCCGACTATCGGAGTGACAAATCCTAATCTCAAAATACGCCAACCCAAAAAGTACCTTTGAAGACACCTGTAGAGCACCTTTATAATCACCCAGTTACGTTGTGACGTTTGGTAGCACACAAAGTGTTCCTCCGGTAAACGGGAGTTGCATAATCTCATAGTCATAGGAACATGTATAAGTCATGAAGAAAGCAATAGCAACATACTAAACGATCGGGTGCTAAGCTAATGGAATGGGTCATGTCAATCACATCATTCTCCTAATGATGTGATCCCGTTAATCAAATAACAACTATTTGTCCATGGTTAGGAAACATAACCATCTTTGATTAACGAGCTAGTCAAGTAGAGGCATACTAGTGACACTCTGTTTGTCTATATATTCATACATGTATTATGTTTCCGGTTAATACAATTCTAGCATGAATAATAAACATTTATCATGATATAAGGAAATAAATAATAACTTTATTATTGCCTCTAGGGCATATTTCCTTCAGTTAGAATAGTCATTAGGATGATATTCTGAATAAGAATCAACAGGTGGGGAGCGTACGAGTTTCATTGCTTCCAGAATGGCACTCAATGCCTTTGTGCCAATTTTGTAAGTCATTGCAGTGTTCCACAATATTCTTCTGATGCGCGGATTCTGATATTCACTGTAATTGCGTATGATATCTGAGAACCATGAAAACATAAATAGTTGTGAGATTATCTTTGTAATGCAGATGATATTCTAATATAGGGGCGCCCCTGTAAACACTTGTGTGCTATCACTGGATTCTGATGAGAGAGCTCATGTGTGCTGTAATATGGTGCGTGCATTTATATAATCTGGCACAAATACACAAAAAATAGGCTCCAGAAGTAAGGATAGCTGGCAGATGATAGGTTCATAATATAATGTATAGAGAGTTTATTGCCAAACCATGATAACAAGAGCACACAGCAACTAGGCAGATCATAGTGTACATAACAGGGGTACACCATAACCAGGATATATAAATCGGGAAAGTGGAACTGGCTGGAAATTACGGTGTTGTATTGCCGCTAGTAATTGAAAGCCTATCGATCACGTACAGGCCAGCTCTATCAGTTGTTGACTGCAGATGTCCCTGCTCCCCTTCCTGACAAGGAACATACTGTGCTTCCCATACAGAACACCGCACGGGCCGCCGACCGAACCACCGGCCCCACCGCCTGTGTTCCTCCGCCACCCCCACCCCCACCCCCGCCCCCACCCGCGTCGAGGATTCTTCGTTCGACGAGGCCCCACCACCACCCCCCACAACCACCGTCCCCACCCGAGCCCCTTCGATCGCATCGGCGAACTCTGGCGAGCTCTGAAAAATCAACTGACCCAATTTTGAAATTTAGTCTACTGTGATTTAACTAGTGTGGAATATAAAAGGGGAAAACCATGATCATTGCGAGTATGGTGTTGGTTCATGGTGTTGAGCGTGCCATGGTGGATCTGAAGGTGCAAACCGGACAAAGGCAACTTCGCAACCAAGACAAGAAATCAGAGTAAAGCAGTGGCGATCTATTTTCTTGCTGCGATAAATAAGTTGAGCAGATACGAAAGAGTACCACCTCTGGTGCGGCGCCGTGTACACATCTGCTAAGAATTTGAGGGTGCTACGGTAGCGATGGCTGTCGGCGGCGTGGAAGCAGATCTGGGAGGGTAGACGGTGGCGGCGGGGCGCGATGGACGAGATGGTCGTAGGAGCGACGCCGGCAAGGTGGACCACGGCGGGGATGAAGCGAGAGGACGGGATGCAAGGATCCCCGTTCGAAGCCATGGATGAGAGAGGTCGATCTCTTGTAATGGACGGCGGCGTCGGGGTATCAGCTCCGGCATGGTGGAGGAGGACGGCGGTGGATGGGGTGCCGGACGGCGGCGGACGGAGGAGGGTGGGGTGGAGAGGGTGTTTTGGCGCCCATGGAGTACGAATGGGGAAAAGGGAGGTAGAGAGGAAGGGGGAACCATGTATTCAGGGTGCGCTTGTTTCAAATGCGAGGAAATTTACAAACTTAGCCCCCGTTTCAAATTTCTACTACATCACAACAACACTAGTCAGTTGGGGATAGCACGGTAATCTCGCATACACCGAATTATTTGCCGACGAGAGTTTGTTTTTGGCGCACACCGTGTATGAATATGAATCGGGGAGGGAGTCGATTTTGGCCGAGGACACACCATGTATGAATCCGGGTGAGAGGCGGTTACGTCATGTTTGGGTGAAATTACAAACCTACCCCTATCGAAACCTATAGAAATCCAGCATATAGGCTTTGCGTGGCAGGGATAGGCAGTAGTGATTTCCATCTCGCAGATTTTGGTTTTGGGCGGTTACTGCGACTTTCCCCGCTTTGTTCAAATTTTGCAGAGTGAACGTTTACCATGCCAACTCAATTCGAATCCCGTTTGTATTCTATTTTTTCGGGCGGGATCCATTTTCAATTGGAATTACATTCTATATACATCATTTTATATATATATACTTTCAAAAGCATAACAAAGAGTTCTGCTCTTTTATATGTATAATATGATTTACAAATAAAACGATCTCAAAATCTTAAGGTTGAATTCAAAAAAATTAACCAAATTATGTTCTACTAAAATGTATGGATCAGTAATATCTACATATTAAATAACATAGATGTGCGTGAATTTATATGAGTATGCATGTTTGATAGATCAATTTTGGTTCGACCGTTCGAGTATGGATTACATGTATCATCATCTCGAATTCAAATATTTGAATCCCTTTTTTGTTCACTCCTTTCATGCCCATCTCTCTCGCATGCATGCTCCTTCAGGTAGCTATCACTCTCTTTTCTCCAGCTCACCCGCACGCTCACTTCATGTTGCTCCTATCCTCGCAAACATGGTCTCTCGACGTCTCCCTTGAGAAGTGTCACACTCTCCCTATCATTATACATTACACGGTTTTCATTATCTCTCACATCTCTACTGTTCTCTGGTATCACTCGGTACCTAAGCTTTCTTTTTCACCGCCAAACACACAGTCTCCACTCGTCTTTCACTTTGTCTTTCTCTCTTTGGGATTCTCTCACACGCCCTATATGTCTCTACATATGACTCATACCACTAAAATTACTCTCTCTATCTCTCCTGTAGACACAATATTTGTTGCGGTCTCCTTTTCGTCTCCATCCCAGACTGACATTATTCATTTGTTTACCGATCAGACAACCCCGACTACCGTCTCCTCTCTCTCTCTCTCACAAACACACACACACATAACTCCTGCTTCCACTCCCCTTCCCGACTACTGTCTCTCTCTCACACACACACAAAACTCTCGCTTTCGCACCCCAACTCATATTTCTCTCGCAAACATTTATCGACTAGCTAGCCTCTAGATAGGTTTATACACCTGCACACTCGTGCTTCCACCATCGCATACATGTCTCTCTCCCGCTCCTTGTATCTATGTAGATTTTTCTTCCCTTCTTGAGACACGCCCTCTCGATCGTGCACACACACACTATTGCCTCATTTTAAGCTGATACCTATCGCACACACACTCCTTGTGTCTTTGTCACACATGCACTCCGTCCTCCTCCACTCGCCCTTTCTCTCTCACACACACATGGGCTTTTTGCAACAACTAGCAAGATGCCCATGCGTTGCACGGAACATCAAGATGCATTTGTATGAGTAGTTTATCTTGTGGGGGAAAAGGATGAACGAGGGAAGGCCTTATTTGCAAATGTGGAGAGGGGTGTGGGTATCTTTTTGCAAAATTGCCATAGTTTCCTTCCTATCCGTCAGATATAGATCGGACGGCCTATATTGCAGGATGGCAGGCACACGATCATCACCGACAATGCTTATTATAAGAGTAGGGATAAAAAATAGAGTTGGTGATGATGGTGGGCCTGCCATCCTGCAATGTAGGTCGTCTGATTTATATATGACAGATAGGAAGGAAAATATGGCAATTTACCCGCACTCTTCACCACATTTGCAGATAAGGCCTTCCCTCGTTCATCCTTTTCTCCCACAAGATCTTGATGTTCCGTGCAACGCACGGGCATCTTGCTAGTAAGAGTAGAAATTAGACATATACCACTTCTTGAATCTTGAAACCAACAACATTCCTCCCTTATCTCATCAAAACCGCCAAAGGAATATATTTTGAGTGAAACATAACATATTTTTAGTGATATACGTATTTCAAAGCTAGACTTTTTTTGTCAAATCGGTGAATATGTATTAATGATCTACTTTGATCATGTGGCAACGCATTGGCACATTGCTAGTAGTTATTATAATTTTTCGGACACCAGACAAACGGTGGAGTACATATACGAAGAGAAGAGGCGCACGCACGCAGTCAGCCTCTCGCTGTCTCGCACACATGAGTGTTACGTAAAGGCAACGTTAAAAAATAAACTCTAAAACCCTAGGGGCACGATTGCTGCATTCGCGGGTACCGGGTACGTGGTGGAGCACCTTTGTAGGAATAGTCAGCTCGCGTGATAATTTGATCCGTAGGAGTTGATAGTCAGGACCACAGGTGAACGACTTGGAGCACGGTGGCCCGCCAGTTGCCACAGATCGAGTAGCCACGTTTAAAATATCGGCTTTTTTAGCGGGGTTAAGAGTTCCGATTTTCAATGGCGCGTTATAAGTAGTAAGTAGTTTTTAGAACGACTGGTATGGAGCGAAAATGGAATTCATAGGACTACGTACCTCCTTGGCGTATGGTTGTATGGTTTGTTTTTTTTTCGATGGAGGTTGTATGGGTTTATGTTGCGAGATGTTGAACCTGGTAGTTCTAGGGCAAACACTATGGTTTAGATTTAGATGCTGGTTTTCTTTAATGAAAATCAGAAGGGGAAACCCTTCTTCGATTAAAAAAAACTACTACCTCCATTCTAGTTTACTAGTCCCCATCGTAATTTGGGTCAAAGTTTGTCCATGAACTTTACTTGTAAAATGTGAATGGAAAACGAGATTTTGTTACCCAAACAAAAAAGGACTGGAGGGAGTGATTGCTCTGACACGGACACGACCTCTCATAGCACAGGTATTGAACCGGCGCGCCGGCCAAGAGGGTCGCACTCGCTGTAGGCCCGGCTGAGCACGCCTCCTCGCCGCATGCAACCAGCTTAAGACTGCCTCGCCTGCCTTCATTGAATCCGCGTGTGTGCCGGCAACACGTCCTTCCGTGAGCCGGCAGGCATTTTAGAACACAAAAAATGACTAGAATATAATTAATTTACGCATGGTCTTGACTTGTTGTGCTCGCACTGGTAGCAGGAACTAGTAGAGGATTTTCTTTATTTATAACTCTCCTCATATTTTTTTGGCTTTGAAGTGAATCATGGTTGTGGACATTATGTATGAATGTGCAGATATCTGTGAACATGAGTTTGATGTGGAAGTTGAACTTGGAATGTCGGGCTTGCGCGTGAACTATACCATGTCCAATGCTTCATCTATTATTGTTTGGAAAGTAATTGTTGTTATTACATGACCCGGGAAAAAACATTTTGTGCCACATCAGTAGATGCACGGACATCACAACAGGCATGCTGACTGGATAAACATTTGAACCTAGCTATTATGAAGGAAATTTTGTATTGACAACAGTTTTAGATAGCAGGAGACGCCTAGCCTGCTCTGCCTCTGCTAGCTTATTTCTGGCTTCTTCCATCTCTTCTTTGGCTTGGGTGAAGAGAGCATCTGATTGCTCTTTTCACTTCTTTAGGAACTCAGCTACATTCTCAAGGGCTGCTGCACGCTTTCTTTCAGCCTTTACTAATGCCACGAGGACACGAACATCTGACGACTCCACCTGGCTTGTGTGTAATCCAGCATCATCTAGGAATTTGCACCTTGTGTCTAATCCAGCATTATTAGGGAACTGGCACCTTGTGTGTAATCCAGCCTCATTTTGGAAACATGATCTCGAGGTTGACCATACTTCCCTTCTCGCAGGAACTGCATCCTGACATGAAGTTACTTCTTTTTTAGATCAATACTCAGAGCAACCTAGGTCCATTTAGTAGAAGCCAGATAAACAGAACTCAGAGAAGTGAATTCAAAAGGAAAAAATAAATAAAAACAGACTACAAGGTGAGGACACCCACTTCCTACATCAAGCTAAAAAGGAAAGCATTAGGACGATTAAGACTCTTCTTATTACACATCGAAGAACACCACACTTAAGAGAAATAGAAACTACAACATATATACATCGAAGAACGCGAGGCTACATGAAAGTAATTGAAAGGGTGTTACTTACCAAAGCTCGTTTTACAGGTTTGGTGCAGCTCCTCTTTAACTTGCCACGCTCCTTGAAGATGTCCCGAATATCCCATGTTTGGTCTTCATTGCTCCTCTACATGTTCGCACTCGTGGTTTTAAAATCTCAACATGGCAAGAAAAATATACTACTAGTAATACTCGCGCATCTTGTGGGCAACATTAAAGCACTCGTCTGCCATGTTAGAGCATCTCCAACAAGATAAACTACTCATACAAATGCATCTTGATGCGTGCAACACATGGGCATTTTGCTAGTTCTAAAAACCTTTCCATCATTTGCCACACTACTGGTTGCAGATGAAAAACTCACCCAAGCACAGCGCGATACAGGAGCGACGCACAATTACAAGCTGATATTCTGTTGGACAATGGAGGCTATAACCAATTACTTTTACGGGAACAATAGCACCCAGGAAATTTGAAGGGTAGGTATGAACAAAATTGGAACTGCACATGTATTGCTAAGTGATTCAATACACACATTACCAGTCGAGGAGGAGAACGATGGTCGCGGCGGCCTCTGTGAGTCATGGTCGGCAACGGGAGTTAGTTCATTGTCCACGACGGTGGTACTTCTACGCTTGGCGTCGGCTTCCGGGAAGCAGATCCGAGACCGTGGAAGACGATGCCGGGGAAGAGGCTCCGTGTACGACGACGACGATGAACCGGCTCCAGTGCGGCGTACGAGGCCGTCGATGAGGCAGATGCGCTGCGGTGGACGAGTGTGCCGATGTAAAGGGGAGGAGCACGAAGGCTGCGGTGCCGTGGAGAAGTCTATTTTGCGGTGGGGATAGAAATTGGGGAGTATTCAGGTGTACTACTCTGGGTGCCGGGGTGGGGTTGGCTGGGTAGGGTGAACCTGAAGTTACGAAAACAGCCCCCTACCAAGCGTCATCCGTAGGCCTGTTCCGAAGGCTATGATGGTAACTTCCCACTGCTCGAATCAGGGTCGCGGGAGATTTTCCCGCCGACCTCAAAATTTTGTGACACTGGACTCCCCGTGTGGCGTGTTGAGTGATTCGGCTAAGCAACTAGCGAGTAGTAGTAGTAAACTCTGCATATTAGGTTTGACCGAAGTCAAACTTCCTAAAGTTTGACCAAGTTTATAGAAAAATATAAACATTTACCATAACAAATATGTATGATGTGAAAGTATATTCAATAATGAATCTAATGGTATTTATTTGTTATTGTATATGTTAATATTTTTTGTTATAAGATTTCTGAGAGTTTACAAAACTTGACTTTGACCAATGCTAATACGCAGACTTAAATAAAAACGGAGGGAGTACACATTTGTTTTCTTAGTTTGTAGTGAACTAATCATTTGTTGAAATTGTGAAATAAATATATTAGGCTATTGACTTCCAATGTAATGGTCTATACAATTCAATAGTTACAATCATTGTCGAATCCCAAGATGTATACAAGGTCTATAGTACTTCACAACATGCTCAAACTCACATAATCCTAGTCAAATGAGAATCTAAATGCGTTTCATAGTTATTACTTTGTAGGATGCAACAGGAACAACCATAACTCTACATCAGCCATTATAGAAGCAACATTTTGACATATCCCAATGTTTGAATGAAACGTGCAGAGAGAGCTTTTGAAGATGGAGCAGATAGGGCGGGAAAGATTGTATGAATGTGGGCGAGAGAGTAGGAGACAAACCCAACGAGACAGAGAGAGAGATAGAGAGAGAAAAAGAGAGGAAGAAGTTAGGTCTGTGAGAAAGATGCATACATGTAATATACATGAGATGCGTGTGCATCTGGATTATGTATACGTGGAAGGAGAAGAGACAACATGTTTGATGAGAGAGCAGGAAAAACATGGACGAGAGGGGAAGGATCTCGTGGGTTGAGGGATTGACAATTTTGTGCGGGGGAGAGAGGGATTGGTAATTTTGTGCAAGAGAGAGAGAGGGTGGGGGGAGGAGTCAGTCAGCCATCGTCACATCACCCTGCTTCCAAATGATCCCGCATTCTCTAGCGCGGTGTGGTTGCCGTCTTTGATTTGCTCGTTGCCCTCTTTGAAGATTGAGGTGTTGTGCATGTTGGGGTGCAAAGAAGCAAAAGCGAGAGTGGTCGCCGTATAACCTTGGATGGGGATGAATTGTGTGCTCGGGGGAGTGTGTGTGTGTGTGTGTGTGTGTGTGTGTCAGATATTGAGAGAAAACAAACCTAAGGAGAGAAATGGGTATTCACGAAGAGATTGTGCGGGCCTTGAGGTGGGCAGGGGCCGGGTGAGGGTGTCAAAATGTGCGCGTTGATGCATGTGTTGCATGCGACTGTGCGAGGGACGGACGAATCGAGAGAGATGGTTGTTGTGTTACGGATGCTCCTTTCTCTCTCTCTCTCTCTCTCTCTCACACACACACACACACACACAAGTAAACTAGAAGACCGTTCTCTCATGTATACACAACGTATCGGCATCTGTCTATGTCTCACTCATGCATGATCATTTGCACATTCACACCTCTCTATGTTTGTATCACACGCACACCGTCTCCACATTGCCCTTCCGCCACAACACACATATGGACACATACACACGTTCTCTCTCAGTCACACACACAAAATCAGTATTAAAAAAACTAGGGCGCACCTAAATCGTCCAAATCCAAATAAACACGAACTGCAGCTAAATTCAAATATATGGAAATATTGCAGCGTCAAGAACTTTCACAAGAAAAAAAGTTGAGTAATACTCGAGGATTGTTTTCACACACACAAAAAGGTTCGGTGGATGTCCTTAGAGCACGACACGGTGACGCACCGTTCGATCGATCGTGCGGCCACGGTTCACACGCTTGCACAGGATGCCGTATCGTGGTTGTGGTACTAACTAATAAAAGCGCTGCCTAAGTCTAATATTTACGTGTACTAGTACGGTTTTCTTTTAAGTTTGACCAACCTTATATTTACAACTAAAGTAAGCTCCCAGACGCGCACTCATCAATATGCCGCCGCCGTTGCGCATGCTGGCGCCCGCCTGCTCCGGCCAACAATTTCTCGCCCATCACCACCATGTCGCCGCCATCCCTGTGCCATGAAGTCGAAGGCTCGCCCGCTCACGTCGTCTGCAGTCCCTCCGCGCGATGACGCCGCGGTTCCAAGCACGCGAGCAGCTGGTGGAGCCGCGTCTATGCACGCAGCGTATGAAGAGGAGGACGAGCGCGTGCTCCAGCACGCAGGCGAGGAGGAATTAGCGTGTCATTGTCGTCTCCGCCCGCGCGGAGGAGGCGCACATGGTGGCTATCGCGGCGGAAGCCGGTCGCGCGCGCGTCGAGCCCGCAAACCGGGTGCGGATGCGGAATCTACCTTCGAGACCTTGAATGCCACGTGGATCCTGCAATCTGAAGGAGAAATTTGGGTCAGTCGACTCATGTGAGCCATTTGATGCAACATGGGTGGCTAGAAGGGCTTCTTCCTCCTCTTCTGTCGTCTTCTTCCTTCGCTCCGTCGAACTTCTTTCACAAATCAACTGACCCAAATTATACTACTAGTACGAACATATTAAGTACAGCAGGAACACGAAGATACGAGCAGTAGTACCAACTGCAAGAAGAACAGTGGTAAGACATAGTACTAGTACTACTTTACGTACTAAAGAGTTCAAATAACAATAAAGAACATAAACATAGTTCTGCTGGGGCCTCAGCACAACACACCCTTGAAAAAAAACTAATAAGCAACTAGTCTGCTTGACACTGGAGTAGAACCAGCATGAGCGACGGCACTGCCACCTACTTGGAGTCCGAGTCCACGTCCTCGACTTCGTCCTCATCCCTCTTCCTCTTCCTCTTTGCTGACGCTTCTTTGCTTGAACCGGACACTGAGCACTGCTTCTTCATCCAACCCTTGTAGATATTTAAACAAAGGTAGGCATCCATTGCTGCGTATAGGATGTGATCTTCATCTAATGTCTTCGACTCCCATGCATGATGAAACTCGTGATGAGGTTTCTTCAGTTTAGCGTACGAAGGATCAATCATGGCTACTGCCAGGGTAAGGATTGAAGGTTGAGAGCAGGACACCAGGCTTGCCTTCTGGAGATCGAAGGGCTGGCCTACAACGACACCTATCCGATGCAGGACGTCACTGTCGTTCTTAAAGCCTATAGTAACGAATTTCACTCTTTTGTCCTTGAGGAAGTTCTTAAAATCCTGGCACTCAACGTCGGCATGGCATATGTGGTAGACCAAGCAAACGTTATGTACGCAAACCTAGATCACGGTGGGCTTCTTCCTCTCTTGGTCCTTTAGATCCTTATCTCGTCCCAGGACTGTGGTGTACTCAACATCTAGCCCAACGACCCACTCATCCCTTGAACAGTTGAACATGCGTAGGAAGCGAGCAAGCCATGCTTTCACAATCTCGGATCCACGTGTGTAGATGACGATGAATTGATCGCTGGTGATGGCTCTAACCTGGTACTCAGCGGTGACCATGGAGATTTGGGAGGCCATGGATTTTGGAGGAGGGTTAGGAGAAGTTGAACTGTTGTACCCCGAAAAAAAACTGGGAGCAAACCAATGTGGAAGGACGGGACGACTGGGAGCGAACTGTTGTAAGGTAGAAGACGGGGACGAGCAGGGCATGCGAATGGCGTGGGGTTGCTAGCTGCCCGATGGATAAACGGCTGCAAGCCCCCAAAGAGTTCTCGAGAACTATGCGGGACCCACTAGATGTCATGTCTACTAGACCCATATCGTAGGCCTGACGGTATAGCTTCTGCTTGTTTGCACGCCATGCCGGCGCGTGGATGTAACTTCACTTAATTCCGTCAAACATCGCGCCTCCCACGACCTTCGCCTCCCTCGCGTGGTCGCGCCCTTGGAGACTTCGACCGGCTATAAATGAGCAAATTTTTTCTGCCTTTTTTTAGACAAGCATTTTTTGCCTACTCCGCATGCATGATACTCCCTTTGGTCCTTTTTACTCCCGTCAACCGTTTGCAAAGTGTTTGACCAAATTTATACTTTTTTAACACCACCTTATATTAATTAACCAGCCACACCAGTAATATTCCCAAAACACTTAGGCGCGGTGCATTAACTTCTACCTCGTTTCTTGTTTCTTGACATATCAACCAATAGGAGATGTGGGTGTACATGCTTTTAATGACTTGATACTACCAAACACAACATGAAGTGGTTAGTTCATTGCATGCAATGCTATTAATTAGCAAATAAACATTAAGATCTCTCGTTTTCCCCTCCTCCTTGGTCACAGTGCACAATCTAAGATGACTGGCTCACCTAGACGGAGGGAGTACTGATTATAATGAGTATAAGAACTACGTTTTATAATGAGTGTAAAAATATTGATTTGACATTGTGAATGTTGACACATTGCGGAATAGTTTTTGAAGTCTGCAAAAGTACTCAAATAGTGTTGTCGTTCTCCACAAAAAAATGTGTTTACCAATGCATGCATGAACACTAGTTACTCTAACCCCCCTCTCTTCTTTAATTCTTTGCCACCTAAGATACCACCATTATGGCCAGCCTTAATCATCGCATGCAATAATTTAGTGCACCTTGAAATATGAACATGTGTGGGGCGTGTTTGTTTTTAATGACTTGAGACTATACATTGCCCGGCATGCAAGATGACTTATTATGCACCGTCCCCATACCTGCAGGAAGCCCGTTTGTCTCCAAATCTTTTCCTCTCCATGTGTGGAAACAATATACCTGCCAAACTCTCCTTCTCCCTCCGGCGGTCCCACCACTCCACTCCGTGTGAAAAAATCTGCATGCATGACTCTCCTCCCCCCACACTCGTCCAATCCGTTGTGACCAGCAATATTTCCACCCCTTTGCTCCCCCGTAATTTACTCCAACAAATATGCCCACGTAGATGTTACTTAACTGCAGGTGCATTCAGTCACTGACATATGGGCCCAACAGGGGTCTGGCCCACATGTCAGTGACGCAACTGGACCTGCAGTTAAGTCAGTGCAGCTCAGTCCATATCTTACGCAGGTGTGCCATTGCTCGCTATAAATACTGCCCCCTCACGTTCACGTTCATCGCTATCTCCTCCCCCTCCCTCTCACATCGACCACCATGGCATCGCCCCTCCCAAGCCCTAGGAGCCCCTCGCTGCACCGCACGGACGGTCACGCGTCGCCGTTCCGTTCCTTGCCGCCACTAGTCGAGGAGGACGCGTCGGTGTTCCGCTCCTCGCCGCTACGCGACGCGTCGCCATTCCGTTCCTCGCCGCCACTAGTTGAGGAGGACGCGTCGGTGTTCCGCTCCTCGCCGCGACGCGATGTGTCGCCGTTCCGTTCCTCGCCGCCACTAGTCGAGGAGGACGCGTCGGCGTTCTGCTCCTCTCCACGACGCGTCGAGGTGGACGCGTCGGCGTTCCCAATCTCGCCAGCACGCGCACCAGAGGACGCGTCGGCTTCCCGCTACGAGGAGAACGCCGCGCCGTCCGCCGAGCCCCCCATTCTTGAGGAGCTTTGGAAATAAATGGATGTCGCCTTGTGGGAGGCTTTGCCTCCAGCAGAGCGCACCAAAATAGAGGCGGAGAAGAAGGCCGAGGAAGAGAAGCGCACCGTGGAACAAGCTGCCTGGGAGGCCTATGTCGCGCCCGAGAGAGTCGGGCAATTGGCTCTTTGGCAGAAGGCTCGTGCGAGGGCCGTGAGGGTGGCAGAGGATGCCTGTGCCGACGCCCTGAGTGCAGTCGGGCCGAAGCGCCTCATCTACGCTTGGCAGTACATGGACTGGGTGCATGCTTTCAGCAAGGAGGAGTACCTGTTGGCGCCGGATCACCACACCGGTGAGATCGCGCTCGCCCGCCGGCAAGCCGCCAATGAGCACCTCGCGAGTTGCGAGGCTGAGGAAGAGGAAGAGGCGTTGTGTCGGCGCGCTGGGAAACGGCCGCGCACCGGGGCACTCGTGGCGCGCCGCAAGCGCTCCTGCGAGCGTCGTGCCTTTTAGGAGGAGTATAATTTTGTTTCGTAAGGCGATCTCATTAGTTTTGTGACGCAAATGATAAATCCCGAACGTTCAGGAATTTTTAGCGTCCTTAATCAAGTATGTAAAAGGGAAAGTTTGGAACCTTGTGTATTCGTACGCATTTTGCAAGTACGTGCATATAGCACAAACTTTACTATATACTATCACACTACACGTCTCTCTCGATATATGCTTGCAGACTGTGCTACTCCCTCCGTCTAGGTCAATAAGTCATCTTCGGTTGTGCACCGTGACCAAGAAGGAGAAGACTTATAAACCTAGACGGAGGGAGTACTACTATTACTTATGTACGTGCAAATGCATGTTTTAACATTACGATGCGGTTTTTGTAAAAGTGGAAAAACAACACTAGTCAAGCTTGTGAAACGATTCAATGCAAAACAAATGCAAAAATGCCTGTTTGATTGTTTACTTTTAGCTTCCTTCTCTGTGGTTATTTCTCTGTCGTACTTTGTACGGAGTATCTCACTGGTTGGAAAGGCATGCAAATTCCCAAACCGCTTCCTACACTCTGTATTGATTTTTTTGCCTAATAGGTTGTGCCGTGCAATTGGAATTCCAACTTGAGTACTACTAGTAGGAGTACCAGGGGCCAGTTCTTTTAGGCTTCTAGATTAGTAATCCCATAACTACTACCTCCGTCCTAGTTTATTGGTCCCCATTGTAATTTGTGTCAAATTTTTGGTCAAAATTTAGCACAAATTACAATGGTGAGGAATAAACCAGTTAAATCTTTGGTCAAAATTTAGCACAAATTACAATGGTGAGGAATAAACCAGGACGGAATAGTAGTTTAGAAGCCCAAATAAATGAGTGAGGCACCTTATTGTTACTCTCCACTGTGACTAGTCTTGTGGGAAAAGCTGGGGAAGCCGCCAAAAGAACTGGCCCTAGGAGTAGTAGCTAGGGATCGAGTGTGCGAGATGAACCGGAGAAAGTAAATGCAGAGAGATGAAATGCAAAAAAAAGGAGGGATGTGATGGTTGCTTGTCCGTTTATTTTACCAGGCCACTTATTACTGGGAGCGGTTGGGTTTTGTGATATGACGGCTTTACTGCCACGCCACGAGCGGGGTGAGAGGTGAGACTCCCGTGCAGCGCCGCCCTCTACACGTACTACTACTACCTCCATCCATTTTTACAGGGCCTAACTTGTCAATCTTTCGTAGCAAGGCATGTCCGCAAAAAGAGGAACTGATTTTGGGACTAGTATCTGGATCCCGTGTAATCTTGCATGCAGCCTCCTTTGAATGCCTAGCCGCTGGCCTCCCTTCCTTTAATCCCTCGCATGCAAATTACTCTCCTCCCTTTTCTACATGCATGCCCAACCATAATTCCTCAAATCATGCATGCCTTGGCTGAAATATAGAGCTCGCTCCTCCTTTGAAAATATGGTGGTGCTATCCATGCATGCAAATTAATGCGACGGCCAGAGCATTTTCACGATGAAGGGACCACGCACGACTTGCAAGAGAAAATTAAGATGGAGATGCATCTGTTAGTTCATTTGGACAGGTTTGTTCGGATATTATTTCATCTCTAGAGCTCACAAACATCCGGGTGAAATAGATAAAAAGTATCTTTTGCAAGCAAAAGCGTTCAACTGTTCAACCTGCATCCAAAACTTGTGAAGAAATAGCTCTTATTGTGCTTTGCAGGAAATGATCTTCAAGAATTAGTTTTTGAGTATCCATTGTTATACATGTTGGCTACAGATGACATGGCACTTTCTTATAGCCAACAGTTGGCTATACTATTTAAGTATTAACCATGCCCTTATACAGCTAGACGGAGGGATTAAATCAGGATGACTTGGGAGGGGGCAGAGGATATGTAAGAAATGGTTCATCATAAGTCTTTCACCAGTACTGTAGTAAAAATTCATACATGGAAGATTCTAGACTAAACCATAAATGGATACACTTTTATTCATGCGCGATACTCCAATAGAGCAAGATCATGCATGGAAGTCTCCACATGCTTACACAGCGGATTACATTGAGCGAAGACTAATGATCAACATTTAACTTGATAATGCAGATGTCCAGGTGAACCTCCTTGGAGTCCTCGTGCACATCGTTGGGATTCAAATAACGCCGTGCCCTTTCCATGTCCACATCGGCGGGAAAGTCCCAGCTCGGCAGAGTCCAAGTATGCTTGGCGTAGCCAGTGACGCCGCCCACGTAGCTCCGAGGGGTAGTAATAGTGAGCACGCATCCGTACATCGGCCTCGTGTCAGCGTCAGCGGCGTCGCCCCTGACGCACACTACAGAGATGTGGCGGCGGCCTGCGGGGGCCTTGCCGGTGGCCACGATCAAGAAGAAGACGCTGCCATCCTCCTCCGAGACTAGCAGGTGGCGCTGATCCTCCAGCGACTCCGGCACGGTGAACGGGTAGCAAGCCTCGTACTTGATGTTCTCCGCCAAGGGCCAGCAGTGATTGCCGCGCGCATCCGTGAGGTGATGCACCATGTCCGCCGGCGAGCCACAAAACGGCACCGGGCACTCATAGCAGTAGACGAAGGGCTCCTTGGAGGCATCGACCAGGCCGTCCATGAAACGGGAATGGCTGTAGGGGACGTTCCGCCAGTTGAATATATGAGCAAGTTACTACGAGATTTACTACAAAATAAATCATGACGGCTATAAAAGAGATTAAACTAATCATGCGGACTAGCATAGTAGATGAACAGATCGAATCTAGGACACAGACTAGAAACATGAATTATACCACGATTTCAAACAGGAAGGACAGAAACATATACGGTGCAACGGGAGCAGCACCATTGGCGTTGAGGTTGTCGCCCATGTCGTTGAGGAAGAGGTTGTCGAGGTCGGGGAAGAAGTCATCGTCGGTGAAGTCGTCGCTGCTAGCAGTCGCGAGAGTGCGCTCCCCAAATTTCAACAGCGCCCGCCGAATGGAGCGTAGGAGGGAGTGGCTGTAGGGGACGTTGCGGCCGCGGAATGGAGCGCAAGAGTAGCCCACGAAGCAGTAGATGGTGCTCCTCCCTAGTCTCTATTCTTATCTCTATCTCTACTACTCTTCTTTGTTTTTTATAATATACTGGTTGTAGTTGTCAAATTGAATAGTGCTGCACCGTCCACTGCACCGTCCACCGAAGAGTGAAATGCATTGATCGGGGAGTTGTTTATTTTGACAAAGGATGTGGGGGTCATCTCATGTGTAACGGGTATCGATAGGTTTCTTCGGATACTATTTCATCTCTAGAGCTCACAAACATCCGGGTGAAATAGATAAAAAGGTATCTTTTGCAAACAAAAGCGTTCAACTGTTCAACCTGCATCCAAAACTTGTGAAGAAATAACACTTATTGTGCTTTGCAAGAAATGATCTTTAAGAATTAGTTTTTGAGTATCGATCGTTATACATGTTGGCTACAGATGACATGGCACTTTCTTATAGTCAACAGTTGGCTATACTATTAAGTAATATTAACCATGCCCTTATACACCTAGACGGAGGGATTAAATCAGGATGACTTGCAAGCGGGCAGAGGAGATGTAAGAAATGGTTCATCGTAACTCTTTCACCAGTACTGTAGTAAAAATTCATACATGGAAGATTCTAGACTAAACCATAAACAGATACACTTTTATTCATGTGCGATACTCCAATAGAGCAAGATCCTGCATGGAAGTCTCCACATGCTTACACAAAGGATTACATTGAGCGAAGACTAATGATCAACATTTAACTTAATAATGCGTATGTCTAGGTGGACCTCCTTGGAGTCCCCGTGCACCGCGTGGCGGGTAAAGGATGCCATGGGTTTTCCAAGTCCACATTGGCGGGATAGTCCCAGCTCCCCAGAGTCCAAGTCAGTTCGATGAGGCCGGTGTCGCCGCCCACGCGACGCCGAGGGGTAGTAACACTGACCACGCACCTGTACATCGGCCTCGTGTCAGTGTCAGCGTCAGTGGCGTCGCCCCTGACGCACATTACAGAGACGGGGCGGCGGCCTGCGCGGGCCTCGCCGGTGCCCACGATCAAGAGGAAGACGCTGCCGTCCTCCTCCGAGACTAGCAGGTGGCGGTGATCCTCCAGCGACTCCAGCATGGTGAACGGGTAGCACGTCTCGTACTTGATGTTCTCCGCCAAGGGACAGCAGTGACCGCTGCACGCATCCGTGAGGTGATGCACCATGTCCGCCGGCGAGCCACAAAACGGCATCGGGCACTCATAGCAGTGGACGAAGGGCCTATTATCAGGTTTTTGGATTGTTGGAAATATGAGCAAATTACTATGATATTTAATCTGAATAAATAGGAAATAGATCATGACAGCATTGAAAGAGATTAAACTAATCATGCGAACTAGCATAGCAGATGAACATATCACATACTAGAAACATGAATTCTACCACGATCTCGAACAGGAAGGATAGAATCACATACGGTGCAGCGGGAGCAGCATCGCCGGTGTTGACATTGTCGCCCATGTCATCGAGGATGAGGTTGCCGAGGTCGGGGAAGAAGTCATCGTTCGCGAAGTCGTCGCTGCCAGCAGTCGCGCGAGTGCCCTCCCCAAAAACTTGATCGCCCCTCTCCCGTACAGGATCACGAGAGGCGGGGTTCCGGAGGCCTGTTGTCCCTTCTCTCGGTGCACACCGAAAGGAGGGATGGAGAAGACTTGCTTGGCGGTGCAATGATCTGGAACGGTGGTGAGAAACTATATAGTGCGGGACGGGTAGGTCGTGGGAGTATAGCTCTGTCCTCGGCTCGGCTCAATCCCGCAATCCGTGGCGTGTCGTGATGAGGCGTGGCGTGGCGAGGCGAGCGAGGAGGAGGAGCGTGCGTGTAGGTATCCTCTTCTCATGCTCATACAAGTGGTATAAGAGCTCACCTTATAAAGGCCTACTAGAAAAATCCCAACATCGACCAGGCCGTCCATGAAAAGGGAGTGGCTGTAGGGGACGTTGCGCCAGTTGAATATATGAGCAAGTTACTACGAGATTTAATTCGAATAAGCACAAAATAAATCATGACGGCTATAACAGAGATGAAACTAATAATGTGGACTAGCATAGTAGTAGGATATAGAGTAGAAACATGAATTCTACCACGATTTTGAACAAGAAGGACAGAAACACATACGGTGCATCGGGAGTAGCACCATTGGCGTTGAGGTTGTCGCCCATGTCCAAACACCACGTAGACACGGTCTTTGAGCACGGTTCATAGTCGTTCCACGCTCGGGCATTGAAGTTTGTAACTATTTTAGATTAGAATATACTACTCCTCCGGTGCTAGTAGTAGAGCAGAGTCCTACTCTACTACTCTACTCAAGCAAGTTAGGGCATAGCACTGTAGGGAGTACCAGTACTGTGATCACTCAAGAAAGTTGTCTGGCATCGACATGACCCTACGTTGCTGGTATGTGTCTCGTAAGTCAAGCGGCGTGTTGTAGTCATCATCACCTGTCCACTTCCCGCAGCACATATTCGCTTCTCCATCTTTGTCCGCATATAATCTCGTCCAATCTTCCATCCCCGCTAAGGCGCCTCCCCCCCTCGTCCGAAACACAAGCACTAACAATGGCAGAACCGAGCAGCGTCCGCCGAAAGAGTGGCTGGAATTCGCTCCCCATAGAGGTAATCAAGCTCATTGTTTCGCGTGTGGACAATCTCAGTACCATGCCGCTCGGCGCGTGCTCGTCGGGGTTGTACCATTTACTCAAAGCCCTTAGGCCGGAGCTTTTTAAGCCAGCTCCTTGCTTGCTGATGCCGCCTGATCTTCAGAAATGGCGTGTCACGCAGCATAACGATCGTAAGGTGGCGAACATCAACCCCCTTGACTACGATTCGATCCCCGTCAGCCTCAACTACATTAACGGTATGTACTGGGTCGGCATGAACACGTCTTGGATGGTGCTCGTCGACGGTCGCGGCAGCTGGATGCTCGTGGAGGTCTACACCCGGCGATTGATCCCCCTTCCTTCGATTAACACTGCACTGCTTTGGCACCGCGGCCCAGAATACTCGGAATCTTACAGTAGCCAACATGATACCAAGTTTGATTTGCTCAAGGTTGTAATCTGCCAAGTGCCCACAAGATCTGCGAATTATAAAGACTTCAGGCTAACTGCGTTCTTCAACCGCGGTCTCGCCTATCTGACAGGTCACTGCGGTAAGTGGATAAATCTGCACGTCCATCGCAGGATCATACATCCTCCATGGTTCTCTGATGCCATTAAACACAAGGGCTTCATTTACACTGTCGACTCCTTCTATGGCTGGACGTATTGCTGGCCTAATCCAGTCATCGCTACAAACGGCTGTTACAGCAGCATGTTACTTTCCTATGATATCATGATGGCTTGCTTATATTGCTGTCAATATTTGCTGAAAAAATGTTCATGCTCATAACATGTTGTTCTTAAGATTAACTAAACCAAGAGCCCTTTTTCATTTGACTCCAACTTGATATGATGTTGTAGGCCGCCTGGTGTCCCTACCCTTCCTAATCCCAGAACCTTTCAAAGAAAAGCGGCATGGCAGTTGCAGGTGGTTCCTGGCTCAATCAGACGACGGTGAAAGATTGATGATCGTTCGCACGTACCGGACGTGTTGTTTCGCGGAATACAATCACAGTCACTGCAAGGTCTTTGAGCAGGATCCCAGCTTCTCTGGGCCTTCAGGAATTTTTGACTGGAGGCTGGTAAATAGCCTTGGTACACGCTCTCTGTTTGTCGGACTGAATTATCCGATTAACCAGGAGATAACCGACGGCAAGGATCATGATGGCAGCGCGGTTTCATTCATCAGGCAAAACTGTGTGTACAAAGCGTACCATGCGTCTCTGCATGCACCATATCCTGATATGTGCCGCCACGCTCTGCAGCCCAAAGTAAGAGAGAGGGTCGCAAGTATCAGACTTTGACCTGCTGGCTGGAGTTTCCCCCGTTAGGCACCCATCTGGTTCAAGCCGTCAGCCAATCTCCACAGCTTAATAAATAGTAACGTCTAACTGAGCCAGTTAGTTAGATGCGTACACTTGGTGTAGTAGGATCTTTATTTAGTTTGATGCATACACTTGTTCTTTTTTGGTAGCCCTTTTGTAATGATGGCTGATGTTTGGTTTGGAAGAGAGAGCTGCGTCTTCACTCTTCTGGCCTGATTACTACTTCTGTTGCACCCCCAGCCCTGGTTGTTGCTGCTGTTGTTTTCAATGTACAATCAGTAGTATATTTCGTCTGTTGGTTGAATAAATGTGTTGTTAGAACGACAAACACAATGTTTTGGAAGTCGTTGCACGGTTCGATCCTTTAGTGCCCCGTACCGTAGGTAGCGCATACTATTTATCGTAAGGAATATTTTTTTTTTGAAACTCGGAACACATTTTCCACTTGTTGATAACATGCAGCCCACTAATGAAGGCCCAATAGAGAAGCCCATAATTAACTGGAAGGGAGGCTCTCACATGAATCCAGCCCAGGTACATGCTCATGGTCCCCTAAACATAAATAAGTAAATAAATAAATAAATAAAACTAAATGCTCATGCATCAGTTCTTTGGGAAAATAGGTAGCCCAGTATTTTGAAGAATACCGAAGCTAGGCCTATTTTTTTTCTCTGAATTACTAGGCTGCAAATCTTTCAAGACGAGGAGGGATGCATTCCGGCCTGGCTTAAGAGTATGGTCAATGTCTGTTAAAAGTAATATCAAAAGTGGTTGAAAATTCCAAAAAAATTATAGCAAATGGGATATAAGTTTCTTTTTTTGTTTTTGTTCTTCACTGATATCTTATACGTATTTCATTGGATTTAACATGACATAGTACTAATTTATTTTTAAATTTGTTTTTGCTATGGCTATTAATTTTTGGATTAAGAATATTTCGTTCCCCAGCAAAAATTTGCGAATTTTCAAAATTTCCCACATATTTAGTTATTTTTTTACCCTAGTACTGACCAGAAAATGGCCAGCAATTCTAAAAATGGAAAACGGGCTGTAATAAATTCCATATGAATTAGAAATTGAGTAAAAAAATATAAAAATAATAGCAAATGGGTTGTGCACGCCACGGATTTCTAGGCTGACTTGTTTACGCAAGGCTTTGTCAGTGAACACACGATTCTAGCAGCACTTAGTGTTGGATGTCCATCCAACGGCCGACGTGCTTCTTTAATCTCTGATCTTCCTGCTCCAGTCGCCTAAACTAGCACTGGCGGGACTGCCTGCTCCCTCCTCTTGTGGCCCGTTGTGATGCCGCGCAGGCTTCCCCGGCCCACCCTACTCCCCCCGCTGGCCTGGCCGCATGCAATCAACTGCCTCCTTATTACGTGAAAAAAAATGATTCCTCCCACTGACAACTGGGGCCCACCGGTTGGGAGGCTGACCTGTGGGCCTACTAAGTTGACGCGTACGCAGGGCTTGTCAACTTAGTCAACAAACGATTCTAGCAGCAGTAACCGTTGGATTTGAATCAAACGGTCCTGCTGCTTCTTCAATCGCTGCTCTTCTTGCACCTGCTGCCCAAACCAGCGCCTGGGAGACCGCCTGCTCCTGCCTCCAGTGGCCGGCTGTGCTGCCGATGAGGCCTCCTCGCCCCCTACTACTCCCACCGCTAGCCAAGCCCTGCGGCGACGGCAGCCTCACACCGCAGCCGAACCAGTGAACCCTCGTACTCCTCTCCGCGTGGGCATCCACTGCCGCGTCTTCCCCGGCTCCGCATCGTCCCCTTCCTAGGCCTCGCCATCGTCCACCGCCTTGGTGCTCTCGGCGCGGCGTGGTCAACGTGGTCAATGACATTCCATCGGAAGAGTACTGTATGTGGAGAGGCTGACAGTTGGGTCCACGGCCACAGCCTAGTTTTTTTGTGATTTGCCAAGTAAGTCGCTTTGTCAGGCCTGTTGGGCTGCAAATCTTTCAAGACGAGGAGAGCTTTCATTCGGCTAGCCGAGAAAATGGCTCATCAGTAATGAGAAATGGGTTGTACATTTTTAAAACACATCAAACCGGCAATTAGTTTCAAATATCTATTTTTTCATTTCAAGATTTTAAATTACAGTAATTTTTATGCGTGGATAATTTGTTGGATTTTATATTGATATACTTTTATTTTTAAAATCAGTTTGAATGTGAATCGAAATTTCGAGATTAAAAACAGTTCGGACCGCACCAAAACATACAAAATTTCGTATAATTTTTTAACCGTGGCCACAATATGGGCTGTAATGCTAACGAAAAGAATATGGGCTCCAAAAAAACCTTAATAATTAGCAAATGGGCTGTAAATTATTAGAAATAATGGCAGATGGGTTGTATGTTGTTTTCCACAGATTTGAGGCTTTCCTAAAAAAAGGTTGACGCACAAGCAGTGACTGTTGGATGTCCATCCAACGGCCGTTGTGCTTCTTCAATCTCTACTCTTCCTGCTCAAGCCGCTCAAACAAGCGCCGGCGGGACTGCCTGCTCCCTCCTCCCTGCGGCCGGTTGTGCTGCGGCGCAGGTCTCACCGCCCCACCGTACTCCCATCGCTGGCCTAGCCATCCCTCTACTCACCCACACCTGCTATTATTCTCCGGCGACAGTAAACGAATCAGTAAACCCTCGTACAGTCGTACTCCCCTCCGCGTGGGAAACAACTGCCGAGTCTTCACTGCCTCAGTGTCGTTCCCTTCCTAGGCCTCGCCGTCGTCCACCGCCCTGGTGCTCTCGGCGTGGCCTGGTCAACGTGGTCAACGACCGACATGCATCTGAAGTGGACTGTACGTGGAGAGGCCGACAGCTGGGTCCACGGCCGCACGCAAGGAAATGCCTCCTTATTACGCGCAAAATAATGATTCCTCCACCTGACATCAGGGACCCACCAACAGGGCCTCTGAATTTCGTGAAAAAAACGTTACCGCCGCTGACAGCTCGGACCCACCAGCTATATCTTCGCACGCAAGGAAGTGCCTCCTTATTACGCACAAAAAAATTGAATATTCCCCTTGTTAGCTGGGACCCAGTATAGTGGCAGGCTGACTTGTGGCCCTACTAAGTTGACGGGGACGGAGGGCTTTGTCAACTTAGTCAATATGCACAATTCTAGCTCCAGTGACCGTACGATGTCCATCCAACGGCCGTAGTGCTTCTTAAACCTCTAGTCTTCTTGCTCCAGCCGCCCAAACAGCGTCGGTCGTACCTCGTGCTCCTGCCTCCCGTGGCCGGCTGCGATGCGGCGGAGGCCTCACCGCCCCTACTACTCCCACCGCTGGCCAGGCCATCCCTCTACTTACCCACACCCTCTGTTACTCTGCGGCGACAACAGCCTCACACCGCAATGAACCAGTGCCCTCGTACTCCTCTACGCGTGGGCATCCACTGCCGCGTCTTCCCCGGCTCCGCGTCGTCCCCTTCCTAGGCCTCGTCGTCGTCCACCGCCCTGCTGCTCTAGGCGCGGCGTGGTCAACGTGGTCAAGGAACAGCTTCCATCGGACGTGGACTGTACGTGGAGAGGCTGACAGCTGGGTCCACGGCCGCAGCAAGGAAGTGCCTCCTTATTACGTGCAAAATAATTATTCCTCCACCTGATAGCGAGGACCCACCAGACGGGCGACCGTATTCCGCCCCCTGACTGCTAGGACCCACCAGCTACATCTTCGCACGCAAGGAAGTGCCTGACAGTCGGGACCCACCTGATCGAAGCGTACGTAGCGTTGTCATTCTGGTCGCGAACGTGTACGTACATATATACTGGTCGATGTAGAGGCACGCACGTGTCGTAGTAGAGGCGCGCACGTAGCATGTACACGTACGTACAGTGGCCAGGGTGCAAAAAAGAAAATACGGCCACGTATGTGTACATACGGGCGGGGTCTCGAACGCCTACTCGCGCATACGTACGGCGAGGGCTCGTGTACATGGCTGGGTCAGAACAGAGAAACAGCGTCGTAGTCGTGTTCATGGGGAGGCAACGGAATGCGTCGTGTTCATCGGGAGGGCTTGGACGGAACAGACGATGGAAACGAGGCCTTGCGTACCGTAGAACGGAGGAAACAGCCTTGTGTTCGACCGGCCACGTTCAAAACGGGTTCCTGTTCATCGGGAGGGGTGTGGCGTACCGCAAAACGGAGGAAACGGACCTCCGACGGTCGAAACGAGGGTCCTGTTGATCGGGAGGGGTGTGGCGTACCGCAAAACGGAGGAAACGGACTTGTGTTGGAGCGTTACGGTCGAAACGGGGGTCCTGTTCATCGGGAGGGGTGTGGCGTACCGCAAAACGGGACTCCACGGACTGTTCATCTCCACCGTCGACCTCCTCCAGCCTCCACGGGCTCCTGTTCATCCAGCCTCCACGGGCTCCTGTTCATCCAGCCTCCACCGTGTGCTACTCCACCGGCTACTGTTCAACCACCCCTCCACCGTCTACTGTTCATCCAGCCCTCCACACCACGGGGTCCTGTTCAACCATCCCTCCACGGGCACCCCTCCACCGTCTACTGTTCATCCAGCCCTCCACACCATGGGGTCATGTTCATCCACCCCTCCACGGGCACTCCTCCACCGTCTACTGTTCATCCAGCCCTCCACCACACCACGGGGTCTTGTTCATCCAAGGGCAACACCACCGCTCACTGTTCATCCAACCCCCCCCCCCCCCCCCGCAACGCTCACTGTTCATCCCATTGATCGGCTTCAGTTAGCAGCAGTAGCGAAGGAATCGCTCGATCGGGTTCAGTTAACACCCATCGATCGATCGCTCGGGTTCAGTAACGCGTAGCCTGCAGTGCAATCGCTCGGGTTCAGTTAGAGCTCAGCGCCTCGCTCGGGTTCAGTTAGAGCCAACGCCTCGCACACACGCGCGTACGTGTATGAGAGAAACGCGCATCGCTCGGCCCCCGACCTCCCACCGTAACCGGGAAATCCCCGAAATTTTCCTCGCCCTCGCTTCTACCACAGTTTTTTCCGTCATGGACGGCCCAAAGAATGTCATGCAGCTGCGTCTCCGGCCCGCCCAGGACGAAAAGCCCATTTCCTGTCATGATGTTTTGTCATAGAAGTAAGAGCCCACCACATCTATGATGATACCGGGTTTTGTCACAGTTATCGTCATAGAAGTGTCATATGTATGACAGGAAAAAAAATTCGTTCGACCCAAAATGTCACAGATGTGTCTTCTTTTGTACTGATGGGCAGCCTTCCCGGCCTCTTGTAGAGGCACCGGACACACGACCGCAAGGTAATCGCCGTGAGTGGCCAGGGTCTATGTCGGTGTAGTGGAATCCGCCGCGAGGCGCTCTTCTTCCATGGCGGGGGTTCCTACGTCGGGGAAGCTGGAGGCAGGGCAGGGAAGACCGCCTACGGATCTCATCGCAAGGAGGGACGACCGCCATCGCATATACCTTGCCAAATCGCATGCGACCCGGAGATATATACCAGATGGTATGAGCAACTGAATCGATGGAGTAATTGTATAGTGGGATTTGATGGAGATTGGAGAAGATGAATAGGGAGAGGAATCCGCTGCGTGGGGAGTTGGTGAGGCGCTAGTCACATTAAAGTTTTTTTTGAATTCATTAAAGTTTTTTTAGAACGAAAGAGACGTACGTGGGCAGCCTCTCTAGTCAGACATACCAGCAGTAAGCTAATGTGGTTGTTTTCTCTGTGGTGGGTCCCATGTGTAAGCCTCTAACTAAACGTTGATGTGGCAGTGCTGGTGATGTGGATAGGCTGCATGTTACGAGAAATACTATAGTGGGGATGAACTATTTAGGTATTATAGATTCCCAAGATGGCTGTGAAAAGGAATGCTACTTTTCCAAGTGTCGTGGGCACAACTTTTCTTTCTTTTCAACTACAGAGGTGGTCCTTGGAAATGTGAGGGCATCATCTTTAATTTGTTTGACATTTTTTGTAAAATAAATACATTATTATATAGATTCCAAAACAATAAGATTCCAAATTACATGGTTTCATAGCCACCAAAAAGTTATGTTAGGTAAAATTTCACCTGTGGTAAACATAACCTAGTGATACCATCAAATTCTGCCCACAAATTAGTTGCGTCCTCATGCCTTAGGTTGATATTTCGGTTCACATGACTAACAAAGCATAGAAATAAATAAATAAATAAATATACTATGATTGCAACACATTCAATAAATCTTAAAGAATTCAAAACCATATCCAACCTAAAAGTGTATTTGATTACTTCATGGGAAATACATACAAACTCATATTTTTTTTCTTCAAAAGGCTTGATCCAAAGAAAGTTTCCCTTTCAAGTTAGTAGTGATCATTAGAGAAAAATTATTTAAATTATAATCCTATGCATCGGACAATCTCAATAGAAAACTTCCTAGGAACAAATAATTTGTTTAAACTATTGATATTCTCCTAATTAAAAAAGTCCCCAAATCTATGTTGTCGATACTGAAGTGTTCGATCAAAGTAAACATAGTCTTATATCCTCCAAAAAATTCTCAGATCAACGTCAGAGTGCATAGTGTTGAACATAATCAAATATCCTTTATAACTTATTCATTTGCACATTCATAGCGGCGAATACAAAACACATATGTAGGTTGTGTTAGTAACAACTAGCAAATGCAATACGACATTATAGATTTGGTGGACAACAAATATTTTGTTTGATGTCCATCAAACATAGAGTTCACATACAATGCATATAGAACATACCACATACAACTCTATATGTTCAAAATGCTTGAATATATCTATGGTTTCGTTCAGGCCATTGATATACGAGAAAAATGTAAAAAAATAAATATGCTCGACTTGGTTTGATTTAATGGGATCTATCCACTGCACCAGTAAGTTGTCCAACATATCCCACCCATTGTTGAGGAAATCGTTAACTGGTAGCAGCTTGGTTGGCTGGCGAGGAGGGGATAAATAGGCTAATCGGCCAGTTAACCAATTAATCGGCCAAATTATCAGTCTATCGGCTACTCAACGACCCTACGAGTAGGGACTAATTGACAAGTTAACTGCACACAAAAATCCTATTGATCATGATTCATGTGTTTCTAGTTGCAGCTTTTAGTCAGGTCCCACTTGTTTCTAGGGATCCTTGTATCTAATAAAATGCAACAGCTTGTGTAATGCTTATTTGTCGGATTCATTCAGTATGTAGTAAATCTTCTCTCTTGTGACAACAATGTAGCAAAAATTCATTTCAAAATGGGATAGTGCCTCCTGATGCCCCCTCATGGTGTCAGACCCCTTTTGATGTCGAAGGGCTTCTCCGAGTAAAAAAACTCTCATAACTGCTTTAACCTCTTTGAGCTGTAACAAGAGTTCCGTGACAAGGTTGCTTGCAATATTTTAGGGAACTGTATTCTCTGGCCATTTTATATTGCATGACCATGAATTTGGCTTGAAATGCTCCTGATGAGACTTAAAAGATCTTGAAGTTTACTAACACCCACTATCACACTTAGGTTTATTCACCATTAAAAGTTCTTGAAGCGTGCCAATCCACCTTTCACCCGTACCAAAAAGAGTGTTTCCAAAGAGCATGACATGTGAAATGCATTTTTTCTTAAATTTTAACCTTTGGGCAGGGGTGCTTTGTAAAACACGGAATGGTGATGAAAATATCTTTTTAGAAAATGAATTTATGCATGTGGCACCTTCTATCTTCTTAGAAAATGATAGGTCAATTACTGAAGATGGGTCGAGAGTTGTGCCTTTTTAATTAGCATGAAACTTCTAGGCATGTGGCACCTTCTATCTTCTGTTCATTGGTATTCCATATGATGGTGATAGAGGCAAATCGGCTTGAGGTGGAAGTTGTAAATTATGTTTTGGAGTTGTTGCTTTCTTTGAGGTATTTTTGTCACCATGAATGATATAGGCATGTCTTTGCCATTCTACCTCGATGCACTCATTCACCAGGAAGAAAATTTCACAAGTTGCAGCCCATTCATCCTCCATGAGAGAAGTGGTATGCAATATGTATTCTCCCATTCAAGTGACAGTGTAGCTTATTTACATAATTTTCATTGGAAATCATCTGGTGTCCATGGGTGCACTGCCCCATCCCTCCATCTGCCGTTCATTCTCCCCACACCATCCAACGGTAACCCCTTAAACCGTCATTAGTATTGTACCTTCATCTGAAGCAGAAATACAAACAACAAAGTCATGGTACCAAGCCAGAAGCTAGACAGGTGAATGCAATAGATGCATGCAGCAAGAGTAATGAGCAATACGTGCCGGGCTATGTGGAGTAGTTTCAACAAGAAGTTTTTGGTGCGATAATATGGTATGGCTTGCCAGATAATATATATGGATTTTTCTTGCAAAATTTTCCTAACATATTTTTCTTGCAAAAGTAGCACAAGATTCCTTTTCAATTATTTCTTGCCAAATTTTTTTGCAAAAATCTTCTTACACAGTTTACCTGCAAAACGCATATCCTCTTGCAAATGTTTGTTGCATAAATTCTCTTACAAAAAAAACTTGCAAAATGCAGGTTCGCTTAAAAAAATACAGCGCCGGTAGATAAGAAATATGTAAGTCAGATTGCCGGTACATGCAGCAGCTATCTCTCATCTAACTTGTGGGGTAAGGGCATCTCCAGCCGTTGGCCCCCCAGGGGGCGTCTAAAAGCGCCGCCTGGGGGTGAGCCGGCGCAAAAAATGGCCCTGGGGGCGAGTCGGCCCCCAGGGCCGCCCCAGGCGCATATTAAAAAAAAAAAAGAACGTTCGGCGAAGTTATGATAAAAACTAGTTTAAATTTCGGCCAAACATTACAAATTTCGGCGAAATTCGTCCAAACATTACATTAACCTAATCTAAAAAAAAGAAAGGGGGAAGTCGTCGCCGCCATCGTCGTCGTCGGCCTTCTCCTCCTTGACGCGGGCGCCCCTGCTGGACCCCTGCCCGGCGTCGCCATGGTGAACAGGCGGCGGCGCGTCGTCGACATCGCTGCTGTCGCATAGGACGACGACCCCGCCTTCCTCGCGGCCGCGTCGGCGCTCCTCGAAGCGGCGTAGGGCGGCGCACTGGCGCTCCTTCTCCTTCTCGAGGCGCGCCTTATCCATCGCAATGGAGTCCTGGCGCGCCCATTCGAGGGCGGCGTCGTCGTCGGCGGCGAGCTCGGCCTTCACCGGCGCCAGCGGCTCCGTCTTCACCGGCGCCAGCCCCGGCTCCGCCTTTGGCTTGACGAAGCGCGGAGGAGCCGACGAGGGGGCGCGCCGGCCGCCCTCGTTGATGACGATGTCGGCGCTGCGAGTGCGCCGGCCGAGCGGCGTCTCCGCCGCGGGCTCGGCCTTGACGCCGAGCAGCGCCGGAGAGCCGGAGGAGTGCGAAGAAGAACGGGATGATGAGGAGGAAGAAGAGGAGGCGCCGAACCTTCTGGGAGCCCATGGCCCGGCGCGGCGGTGCTGCGCCGGGGCAGCCGCCCTCGCCGGGGGGGTACGCCAAGGGCGGGTTGTTGCCGCCCTCGAGGTGCGTGAGCACGCCCTTGAGTGTGCGGCCGGGGACGCCCCACCAGAGGTAGCGTCCCTCGCTGTTCTGCCGGCCACCGACCACCGGCGCGCCGTTGGTGGACGCCAAGCGCTGCTGTTGGCGGCGCTCGAAATACGCCGCCCAGGCCGCGTGGTTGTCGGCGGCGTACCGGGGGAGGGAGAGCTCGGCGTCGGTGAGGGACGCGCGCACGATGTCGACCTCCTCGGTGAAGTACCTCGGGTCCTCCGCGGCGTCGGGCACCGGGGGAATGTGCACTCCCTCGGCGCTGAGCCTCCACCCCGTCGGCCCGGCGCGCATGTCCGGCGGCGCCGGGATGTTCGCCTGGAACAGGAGCCACGACTCCTGTTTGCGCAGCGAACGGCGGCCGAAGCCGTTGGCCGCCGTCGTATCTCCGGGGAAGCGCTCTGCCATGGCGAAGGCGGGGCTGGGCGGGCTCGGAAGAGGTGGAGGGAGGGGCTGGGCGGCGGCGCGAAAGAGGTAGAGGGCGGGGCTGGTGTGGGCGCAGGTGAGCGGGGGCCGCCGGCTTTTATAGTCGGGTCGCGCCCGTGTGTACGCGTGCGAGGGAGTGGATGCGTCGGCGCGCCGTCCCGTGAACGCGCCGCCCATGAGGAATCAATGGCAAGGCTGACCGACGGCAGCCTTGCCATTGATTCCCCACGGGAACCGAGGCCGTTGAGGGAAGACGAGGCGCCGAGTCGCTGACGCGGCTGGCCCGCGTCTTTTTCGCGCCAAAACAGCTCGCCCCGGCGCCCGCGGGCGCCCCCCAGCGCGCCGGGTTCGGCCTGGGTCCGCCGGCGCTGTTTTCGGCCCAAGCCGGCGAAAATCGGGCTCCTGGGGGCGCGACTAGGCCGTTTTTTCGGCGCCGGCGCGAAAAAATCGCCTGGGGAGGCCTTCCTGAGGCGCGGCTGGAGATGCCCTAACACACATGCAGTGTACCAGCTCCTGCAACATATGTACTGAAACGAAGCTTTTTTTAACCTAATTTCAAGCCATTATGAACTGGTATAATTACTTAGGGCCGCACTGTCGGATACTCGGATTGGTATCCAAGGAACTACAAAAGTGAGTCACCGAACCCTATAGTCACGAGATCCACACTCAGTTTTCATTCTTGTCTACATATAGCCTTTATTATGTCTGCCTTGCTACGGTTCCTAGAGGCCATTTCTCTTCCAGGACCCCCACCACCCACCCACCCCCTTCTCCCAAGTCACTCCCCAGGCGACTGCGGGGGCGCAGCCACGCCGCCACCTACACCCCTTCCCTCCGGTGCTCCCTCTCCGCCGCTGCCGCCGGCATCTACGCCGCGGTGGCGGCGGGCCCCCGCTGCCAAACAGCGCCGGGGGCGGTTCCTTCTCGTGGTACGCTGGTGGCCGCCGGGCGGTTGGGGCGAGGATGGTGTTTGGACGGCGCGGGCAAGCCGGGGCGGCGGCCCCGGGGACGCAGAGGCATGGGAGTGCGGCGGCCGGCTGATCCCGATGAGGTGGCTGCGGGATGGCCTCGGATCTTGGGCCCGGGCTCAGATCTGGCGGGGTCAACGGCATCCATGGCGGGCCTCCGCGTGTGGTGGGCGAGCTGTGGCGTGGCTGCTTCGGCTGGTGCTCGCTGATCCGTGGTGGTGGCGGCATGCCACTGATCGAGGACGGCGGCGCGGCGGCGTTGCTCAGCGAGGCACTACTAGGGAAAACCTTATACACAGAATGTTACCAGTAGCGCTTGTTAAAATGAGGCGCTACTGCTACTTAGCAGTGGCACGTCTGCTAGAACGGCGCTACTGTTACCCGTTTAGCAGTAGCGCGGCAGGAACAGAATGCGCTACTACTATAATTGCCACACCATTCCCGACGTGCTAGGTATAGTAGTAGCGCTCTTCTACGAACAGCGCTACTACTACGGATTTTAGCAGCAGTGTGTTTTGCCTCCCCACGCTACTGTTAAAGCTATTTTCACCTAACCCCCGCGCAGCCTGATTCCCTCTCCTCTGCTTCCTCCCCCAATTCTCCTCTACTATTCCTCATCGCCTCCGCCTCGCCGTCGTCTCCCCCGACCCCGCCTCGCCTCCGCCTCGCCGCCGTCTCCCCCGACCCCGCCTCGCCGCCGTCTCCCTCGACCCGCCTCGCTGCGCCTTGGTGCCGCCGTCTCCCCCGACCCCATCTCTCTCCCCGCCCTCTATAAGCACTCTCCCCTTCCGATCCCTCTTCTCTGCTTAGTATGAACCCTAGCTATTTAGTGCTAGTTAGTATGAACCCTAGGCTATTTTTAGTGCTAGTTAGTTAATTACTTATATGGTAATTAGGGCAGTAGTTCCTAGGTACTAATTAGTTAGTAAGAACTAGGTACTAATTAGGTATTAGTTTATTTTTATTTATAGTAAGTTTATTTTTAGTAAGAACTAATTGAATTAATAGAACTCGTCAGTAAGAACTTGTTGCTATTTTTTTAGTTAAAGCAATTTTTCCCGCATCGACGTCGACGATGCCTATCCCGCATCCTCGTCGTCGAGTCGGCGGAGGACGACACCTGCTTGACCAAACGGGCCATGTCCGGGACTGGGCTCCTCCGGGTGGTACTGGGAGGCGCTACCTACCGGGAGGCGCAGGTTGGTGAGGAGCCAGCCTGTCGTTGACCCGAACCTTCTTTGGTGGCGGTCGCGTGGGCCAGTGACGGTCCAGAGGCTCGAGGACCCCGCAGAGGTGGTGCGTCACCGTGTCAGTGAGGAGAACGCGCACGTCCGTCGCTACTTGTTTGCGTTGGAGCACAGGTTCTCCAGGGATCTCACTGGAGCTATGATCCCGTGATGGTTCCTTCTCTGTGGGTGTCCACCGCCCGCGCCGATACCCGTCGTGTGCTAGGGTTTTAGTTGTATTAGTGATGTTATATGTATGAAACTATTCTGGATGTATTAGTGATAATATTCGACGATGTACGGACGCATGAGATGATTTACTTTTGCTTATTGAATGCATGCTAATTTGAGTCCTATAAGATATTTTGAAATGTATATCTTGTGTTGCTCAAATAGGATATGTGCTTGCCCAAGTGGCCGGCCATGTTTGTAGGTTACACCTCCGAGTGGCATATGTTTTGCCGGAGTGTTGATTCATTTCCGTTCCGGCAAATTTCAGGCGCTCGATATGTCCTATCTTAGCAAAGGTCATGCCGGATTTTTCCGTAAATTTTGGCATGACTTGTGCTAGAATATGTAGGAAATATCGAGTGCCCCCGATTTATGTGTTGGGTATCCTGGTAGTTGTCTTTGATCGATTTTCAATTAATGTTTTAACTATGAACATAGAAAATGTCTGACGACGAAAAGGATTTCGGTATTTGCAAATACCGCGAAGACGAGCGCGGCCTGTGCGACGGAATCTTCCTAGATGATGATAGGCGCTTCAGCATCAAGTTGGACGAGAACTTCGAAGTGGATACAGTAAGTCACAACAACAAGTCTTTTTTCGTAATTAAGCATGACATTTGCTTCATTTGCTTTAACTTATAATTTAAGCATGACATTAAGCATGACAAGTCTTTTTTTTACTATTCTACTAGCGTATCCCCTGCCATGCAAGAGTTTTTGTATTGGATAAGATAGGTTTTAGTCGTACTATGGAGGAAAAGAAATTTTACTTGAAGACCGAGCATGGTTATATTTTCAACGTAAAATTATACAATTCAGACGACTACACCTATTTTGGATGCAAAACATGGTGATCACTATGCAAGACTTGTGCATTTGAGCCTGATATGGTTATCACCTTTGATATTCGTCCGGAATATGATATTAAAGGTAATACTGACATCTGGGTCGATGTGTAGACGCCTCCAGTTATACCATTATGTAAGTTTTTCAACCATATTTATGTCTTTGATATTGTTTATTCAAAAATAGTTTATAACTAATTTGTATTGTCAGCTTATTTCGGTGCAAGCAAACATGTCCAGCGCTTGGTAGACAGGACCTACTACTGTCCCGGGGCTGAACTAAACTGCGAGGAGCTAAGTCATTATGTTTCATGGCTTGAGGATCTTGATACTGTCAAGACAAATTTTCTTCCTGCATTTAGAAATGTTATTACTGAAAACGTGCGACCAATAGTGTTCGTAATGAACTACGGCCACATCTATTTAGGAAGGATGGTAAGATTTTTACTATTTGTTCTCAGTGCATCTTTTCCATACATTATTTTTGAAGCTAAATTTCATTGTTAAGTATGTTACCATACGATGTTCTTCAACAGGGACTCCCGATGAATGTTGTGCCTTATGGGATCGAGACTAAAGGTACCATGAGTATTATTATCTTACGGCCAAGATATCCTACAGATTGCTTTAGTGCATTCAAGGTTAGCGACGGATGCTTAATAGTGCAAGACTGGACCAAATATGTGATGGGGGAGCGCAGAGAAGTACTAGGGGGCAGCAAACAGATGCGCTACCCACGATTAGGAGACAGGTTCATCTGCATGCTCCAACTTGATCAAGGAGGAGAGCTACACATGTTTTATGTTATTTTACCTAAGAGAGAGCAGCAGGAGTGATTAGCTAGCTAGAAATGAGTTTGAGGATGATGATGTGCTACACTATTACTATGATGATAAAATAGCTAGTGTTGGTGGTAATGACTATGATGATTATTATTAGCTAGTGTTGGTGGTGATTAAATAAATATTGTTGGTGATAATGACTATGATGATGATTAAATAGCTTGTGCTGGCGGATTAGATTCAAGTGGAGGCAACATGTGGTGCACATCGAAAGTACTACTAGTCCAAACTAGATCAAGTTTGGATTAGTAGTATACTTTTGACATGCACCACATATTGCCTCCACTTGAACCTAATCCACCTTCATTTGACACACTATTATGGACATAATGATGTAAACCTCATAACTGGTATTGTACCAATATTTGTATGGTGGCGCATAAATACACTAAAAATAGAAAAAGAATACTAGGAATACTAGTAGCGATGGAGAGAAAAACACGCTGCCAGTAGTTACATTAGCAGTAGCGTGGGAGTGAACAAACGCTGCAGCTATTTGTCCTAGCAATAGCGCGTGCGGGCACGCGTTACTGCTAAGCAATAGCTGTAGCGCCTTATTAGTAGCGCGCCTACCCGCGCTACTAGTGAGCACAAAACCAGCGCTACTGCTAGGGTTTTCCCGAGTAGTGAGGACCTGGCGTTCGCTGGGTTTGCTGGCAGCGGCTCGACGACGTGTGGTGTTGTCTTGTTGCTGGCAGTAGTGGTGGGTGGTGGTGGCTTCCCGATGAGGCTTGTTTCGGGAGGCGTAGGAGCGATGTTGTGGCTTCGCGGTGGCAACGGTCTGTTGCTCGTGGTGTGGATGGTGGCGGTTACGAGATCCCCTGGTCTCCCTCTGGAGGTTTCATGGTTGGCTGCTCGTGCGGCGACCAGGGGTTGAGGTGGACGCGCCCGTTGTGCTGCGTGGTGGTGTGTGGGCAGTGGCACGCGGCATCCGACTCCCCATTCACGGTGATGGCCCAAGGTGACAGCTTTGCCCCGACCCCTTCAATTTGCTGTGCTCCGAAGACGTGACTGACAGGGCCGAGGAGAAATTCATGCGCGGCTTTGGCTGCAGGTAACGGTGACGCCTGTGGGCGCCTTCTCTTCCCTGGGGGTGTTGTCATGGCCATGTCCATCTCTGGCACCGGGGGAAACCCTAGGCTCGGTTCGCCAGGCCAGGCAGCGGTGGCGTCTCGGTGTCGTCACCTTCTTGGAGACGTTGCTTAGGTGCTCAGGGTGTCTTCCGGAGGAGCATCTGGTGTGGGTTGCCTCGCTCGCCTCGGCAGCGAGGCTTGAGGTGTCGAGTTGTCATGTGAGGGTTGTTGCCGTGTACATGAGCATCCGGGGCGCTATGTACTCCATCATCGATGCCTCATCCGTGACGTCTTCTTCGAGTTAGGCTAGCTCCTGCTGTCCACTTGACGATCTCCTAGGCGCCATGGATGGAGAGTGCGTTGATCTAGTTTGGTTAGGTGTTTTTGTCGTGCTATGAGGTGTTCAGTACGAGGGCGACGCGGCCTATGTGCTCTGTGTTCGTCCTATTCGCCATAGTTTGGCTTGAGTTCGGGCAAGGTTAGTTATGTGTCGGTGTTGTCACGGTGGATGTGGATGCTCATCTTTTGATGTAGCACTTTCCCGAAAGGAGTTGTATCAGCCGTCTTGGCTCTTCTTCTATGAATATATGATACGCATGCTTGTGCGTATTCGAGAGAAAAATGTCTGCCTTGCTACTCTGAACTGAAGAGATGTTTTTTATTGGTATCTATGCAAACAAATAGATGATAGCAAGTGTCTTAATATTCATACTGCAACTAATATTTGAAGTTTTGCTTTTTTTGAAACTCTCATAGGTGTTGCATGCGAGCTTTACAAAATGCATTTGGATTTCAAAGTTGATATGTGCATTGAAGTGTAACTGTAGCCGGAGTGACCATACGCACATGCAACACTGTAGTTTAAGATCTCGAAGGGATGGCCTGGCAACTTCTTCTCCTAATGTCCCCCGCAAAAAAAACTTCTTCTCCTAATGTCAGCTTCTTTGCCTTGAGTAAGCGTCAGCGGCATCCCTAGGACCAACAACAATGACACAAGCAATCAACGGTGGCAGATGTTTTGCACAATTTAACTTGAATTATGATGTGACTGGTCGATTCATTTATGTATCTTGCTATTTTTGCAACAAAATTTCTGAATAATGTAACTTGAAATGACTTCTTTGCAACTAACTTCTGAATGAACAAATTGTTGCCTCACATATTGACATTTTATCTCGAACATTTTGTATATATTTTTTAGTTCTGATTCAATTGTATTTCACAATAACATGCCAGAAAACCATGTGCTTGTCTTGGAATAACTTGTAAAGCTTTCTTTGTGCTAAAGAACATGTTCCTATTGGTTCTTTTGTTAAAGAACATATTCCTATTGGCTCTTTTGCTTAGTGTTGCACACATCAAGCGTCTGTCATAAAGAAAGAAACAACTTTAGTCTCTGGAAGGTACCATGTACTCCACATGTGTAGTACATTCTTGAGACGACAGGTACCGAGCGCCCATGCCCACACACACCCGTACCCAGTGAGAGCGTGAGGCACGGCGCCAGTCGCCGACCATGGAGAAGGAGGCGCGCGAATCCCATGGGACCGCACGGAACCGGGCACGGAGCGGCGACGGCGGCGAGGATTTCATCACCAGGCTCCCCGACGACATCCTCGGCACCATCATCTCCCTCCTCCCCACCCAGGACGGCGGCCGCACGCCGGTTCTCTCCCGTCAATGGCGCCACCTCTGGCGCTCCGCACCTCTCAACCTCGAGATCGGCACCCGACCCCCCGACGCCGACGCCGACGGCCCCGTCCCCACCGTCCCACCCTCCGCCGTCTCCCAGATAATCTCCCAGCACCATGGCCCCGCACGCCGATTCTCCTTCCACTGCCGCGGCGACGACGACCTCTGCGCCCAGGCGGAGAGCTGGCTTCACTCCCGAGCCCTCGCCAACCTCGAGGAGCTCGACATCGCCTACGCCAGCCCGCGGCTGCTGGCATCAGTGCTCCGCTCCGCATCCACCACCATCCTGGCTGCCAAGATCAACGAGTGTAATTTCCCCGGCGAGATCGTGCCGGCCATGAATTTCCCCAATCTCAAGAAGCTTACCCTGTTTGACACCTCCATCTCAGAGGACGTTTTCCACGCACTGCTCTCCGGCTTCCATACCTTGGAGAGCTTATACATGGCCGAAGTTTCTGGTGCTGGTCGCCTCCGTGTTAGCTCGCCAACTCTCAAGACCATTATCTTCAGTCATAGCTCCAGTGAAATGGCAGAACTGGTGATCTTGGATGCTCCTCGTCTTGTAAGGCTACTATTGCCTCGTTATTACTCCAAGGTTTTGGCTCTCAGATCTTCTGCAGATAAGTTGCATGCAGTTCTTAACATCCTCAGGTGGTTCCCCTGTTTGGAGAGGCTCCATGTCACTGTGAGTACTCATATTTGCTTGTTTTAAGTGTTTGATTTGATTCACATATTATAGTCTACTCATGCCTCCTCTTCCCATTTCGCAGTTTGGTAAACTCCATGATAGGGATCAGAAAAATGAGCCTCAGCATGACCCACTAGATCCAATCGAATGCCTTGAGACCCATCTAAAAAAGGTGGTGTTTAAGGCATTCGAGGGCTATGGGAAACAAGTTGACTTTGCCAGGTTCTTTGTGTTGAATGCAAAGGTGCTAGAAAAAATTGAATTTGAAACACATAATCACTACGACACTGAAATGGTGGGTTATGAACACAAGCTGCTACAGGTGGAAAACAGAGCCTCTCGACACGCTCGGTTTGTATTCAAGACTTCATACTGACTGAGTACCATGTCAGTAGCCGACACCTTCCGACAGCCTTAGGTAGGGTTAATGCCTGAAGATTGAAGTGTCTTGTGCTCATTTGGTAGATGGTGTTGATGCGTGAAGATTGCGCCATCTTCCGCTGTCTGCTCTGTTTCTAGTCTATAGTTCCTAGTTCCAGAACTTATGGTACATTGAAGTTTGAGTTTACTGAAATGTAACTTAGTGCCATCTGTCTTGTACAAATTAGCTACTCCCTCTATAGAGAAATATAAGATCTTTTAGATCACTAGCTAGTAATTTTACTCTTTCCTAGAGCAAGTACAGCATTGGATTTGGCCAATGACCTGAAAATAATGTTGGCTTTGGCAGGGATCCTTTGTGTACCGCTTCATGCTTGTCAACTTGTTTTCTGCATTGCTGCCAGAGAGATTTAGATTTCCTAGACATGTTCGTTGCTTGCAGAACCAGGCTTTTGCTGGATCCTTGTCACTGTGGCCTGTGGGTGGAGTAGGCTTTCCCTAGGTAGTAGAAGAGATCCGAGGTCTTGAAAGTACGGTTTCGACGAGATTGACTCCATTTTTGTTGTAAAGCTATGATGTTTTTAGAGCATGAGGCTTCCAAAAAAGGAGTGGTGAACACTTGGTAGTTGTTACTGACATGTCTTTCAGTATACTAACTACTCCAAGATGGATGTGAATAAGAATGCTACTGTACCAAGTACGGTGGGCACAATTTTTTTTCTTTTCTTTTCTTTTCTAAATACAATCTTGTATGAATTCTGTTGAGTGGAGCGAAGCTCACTGCATGGCAACAGCGACTGCTCAGGTGCTCAAGGATTTACTTTAGAAACCTGGATCTTGCGTCAACATGTGCAGTTTTCAGTTAGAAGCCTGACGAACGAGAGGTTCAGTTTCCTCCCAGTTTTATGTCCTACTGAAGATACTTTGCCCACCTTCAAAGAAAATACTTTTCCCAATCGAAATTCATGGGGCGATGCACCTGTTCCTAAATGTGCTCTTGCTATCTCATTTGAAGAGGCCTGCAGATTTATTTATTTATTTATTGGGAAAATAACTCAGATCTATTATAAAAAGCCCAGAAGACTGAATCGATGAAGAAGCGTTGTCATCCATCCGAGCGTCACCCTTGCGATGACTAAAACCCTAGCCTATTTACTAGCTGGAGCAGAGGCACCATGATTGTCCTCCCCGTCACTACCTGCCGGAGTGGAAGACGAAGGGGAAATGAATCCATAGGCTCGTCTATGGAAATGGATTAGCGGTCACGGCGTCCGCTAATTGCCATTGGCTCGTGGTGGCGATGTTGCGGTGACTGTCTCAGGGCAGCGGGAGAAGAAGATGAGAATCTGTGTGTTGTATTACAAGGGAAGGCATAGTCTTATATACACAGGAGAGCACGCGCAGGTGCTAGGTTGGTTACAACAGAAGAGAGCTAGTCTCCCGGAGAGACGTGCGCTAGCTACGCGGGGAGCGGGGTGAGGCCACGATCACCGCGTGGTGAGCGGATGGCTCGGTGCGGGCTGAGCCAGTGTTAGCCGTTTTCCAACAGCCCCCCGCAGCCGCAACAAGGTCCTCGACGATGTTGAGGCTGGACCGGAACTCGCAGAAAACGGCCGTCGGGAGGCCCTTGGTGAAGACGTCGGCGAACTGGGACGTCGAAGGCACGTGAAGGACACGTACGTCGCCGAAGGAGACGCGCTCGCGAACAAAGTGGAGATCGACCTCCACATGCTTCGTGCGCTGGTGCTGTACCGGGTTGGAGGAGAGGTACGTAGCGCTGATGTTGTCGCAGTAGACGATCGTCGCGCTGTCCGGTGGGCGATGAAGTTCGTGAAGTAGTTGACGGAGCCAGCAGGTGTCGGCGACGGCGTGGGCGACAGCACAGTACTCCGCCTCGGCGCTAGAGCGCGAGACGGTGTGCTGGCGCTTGGAAGACCACGAGACGAGGTTGTCGCCGAGGAAGACGCAGAAGCCTGACATGGACCGGCGCGCGTCGGGGCAGCCTGCCCAGTCCGCGTCGGAGTAGGCGACCAGGTTGGTGTCGGGCGATCGCCGGAGCCGGAGGCCGAGGTGAGCAGTGTCGCGCACATAGCGCAGGACGCACTTGAGGTAGGTGAAGTGGCTCTCGCGCGGGTCGTGCATGAAGAGGCATAGTTGCTGGACGGTGTAGGCGATGTCGGGACGAGTGAGAGTGAGGTATTGCAGGGCACCGGCGAGGCTGCGGTAGAGGGATGGATCGGAGACAGGCGGTCCGGCCTGGGCGGAGAGTTTGCGCTTGGTGTCGGCGGGCGTGGCGATGGGGCGGCAGTTGCTCATGGCGGCGCGCTCAAGAATCTCGAGCGCGTACTGGTGCTGTGAGAGAAACAACCCGTCTGTGGTGCGGTGCACATTGACACCGAGGAAGTGGTGGAGCTCGCCGAGGTCGGACATGGCAAACTCGCGGTGGAGCGCGGCGATGATGGAGCGAAGCAGGGCGGTGGTGCTGGCGGTGAGGAGTATGTCGTCGACGTATAGCAGTAGGTAAGCAGTGGATGTGCCGCGGCGCAGGATGAACAGCGAGGTGTCGCACTTGGACGCGACCAAGCCGAGCGAGAGCAGGTAGGCTGTGAAGCGCTGGAACCACGCCCGGGGCGCCTGCCGTAGGCCGTAGAGGGAGCGGTGGAGCTGACAGACGTGCGTGGGGTGGCACGAGTCGACGAAGCCGGATGGTTGTTGACTGTAGACGATCGTGTCGGGGTGGCCGTGAAGGAAAGCGTTCTTCACGTCCAGTTGATGAACTGGCCACCCCGACGAGACGGCGAGGCTGAGCACCACGCGGATGGTCGTCGGCTTCACCACCTAGCTGAATGTCTCGCCAAAGTCCACGCCGTGCTGCTGTGTGAACCCACGGAGAACCCATCTGACCTTGTAGCGCGCCAGGCTGCCGTCGGGGTGTAGTTTGTGGCGAAAAATCCACTTTCCCGTCACCGTGTTGACACCTGCAGAACGAGAAACAAGAGACCACGTATTGTTTTGTAACAAAGCATCGAACTCATCTTGCATGGCGCGGCGCCAGTTTGGGTCTTGGAGGGCCTGTTTGTAGGTGGCGGGTATGGGGGAGATGGTAGGCGAGGCAGGAACGGCGGCGAGAGCAGCGGGGGAGAAGAGGGTTTTCGGTTGCAGGAAACCAGCTTTGCCCCGGGTTTGCATGGCGTGATCATTGCGGCGTGGGGTGATGGGCACAGCGCGCGGTGGGAGGGGTCGGCCAGGTGGCGAGGTGAGAGGGGAGGGCGCCGGGTCGCTGCGGGAAGTGGTCGACCAGGTGGATTCGGTCGAGCGGGGATTGGTGGAGAGGGTGGGGCCAGGGTGGGACCGAGCGGATGGTGGAGTGGTGGGCGCGGTATCCGCGGGTGCGGGATCCGAGGTGGGGTCGGGTTGTTGGGTGGGTTGGGGAGCAGCCGCGGGAGGCGCGTGGGCAGGCGGCGATCCCGAGGTGGATGCGCCTGGATAGTACGAGGTAGGTGGGATTTGCATGGGATTTTCTGTGGCACGTGAAGGGGGTGTGGCCGGGGTGTAGGGAAACTAGTTTTCGTCGAAGACGACGTGTCTGGACGTGATGACTCGGCGAGTGCCGAGGTCAATGCAACGGTAGCCCTTGTGTTCACGAGGGAGACCGAGGAGGACGCAGCGGCGCGATCGGGCGGCTAGTTTGTGGGGGGTGGCGTAGAGGTTAGGGTAGCATAGACAGCCAAACGTGCGTAGATGGTCGTAGGTGGGGGCGACACCGTGGAGCATGAAGTAGGGCGTGTTGTGGGCGATGGCGCGAGAAGGACGAAGGTTTAAGAGGTGGGTGGCGGTGTTGAGACTCTCAACCCAAAACTCGGGTGGCATGTGTGCTTGGAGGAGGAGAGTGCGCATGATAACGTTGGTGCTGCGTATGGCACGCTCGGCCTTGCCGTTCTGTGGTGAAGTGTGAGGGCAAGAGAGGCGCAAGGTGATGCCGTTGGCAGAGAGAAAAGAGCGTAGGCGGGTGTTGAGGAATTCTCCTCCGTTATCACACTGGATGCACCGTAGGCAGAGATGAAACTGGGTGAGAGCGTAGGCATAAAAGCGTATGAGAATATCGGCAGCTTCGGATTTGTGACGCAAAGGGAAAGTCCAGGAGTAATGACTGAAATCATCCATTATTATTAAGTAGTAAGCATAACCAGAACAGCTAGAGACAGGTGATGTCCACAAATCACAATGTACAAGCTGAAAAGGAGAAGTGGTAAAGGAACTAGAGGAGGGGAAGGGGTGCCTGGGCTGTCGGCCGAACTGGCACGCCTCACAAGTGGCATAGGAGGGTAGGGGTTTATTGCATGAAGGAAAAAAATGAGATAACTTGGCTAAAGAAGCACGACTAGGGTGCCCTAAACGCCTGTGCCACAAGTTGCTGATGTCGACGGAGAGAGCCGTGGGTGATTCGCCGAAGAAAGGATAAAGTCCAGTGGAACTATTTAACCTCATGAGAGGGGTCCTGCTCGCCAGATCCTTCATAAGAAAGCCATGTGGGTCAAATTCAACTGAGACAGAATTGTCAATAGTAAATTGTCGTACAGAAAGCAAGTTTTTGACAACAGAAGGGGCGAAGAGAACGTGGCTAAGGGAGAAAGGGCGAGGTGGGAGAGAGGCAGTGCCCGTGGCAAGGACAGGCATGTAGGAGCCGTCACCAACCAAGATAGAGGGATACTTTGCAGAAAAACAAGACGTGTCCAAGTTACCCGCATTGTTGGTGATGTGGCTGGATGCGCCGGTGTCCAGATACTACTCGCCGCCGCCGCCCGGAGCCTAGATGGACATGTTGGACATGACGGCGTTGAGCATGTGGCCGGTGTCCCATGAAGTAGACGGAGGCGTGTGGGCGGGCGGTGCGTCGTAGGTTGGTGATGCGGCGCCGTACGTCGGTGGCGAGTTGACGTTGTAGATCATGGGGTAGGCGTGGTGTGGAACCCCGGGCCGTCGACCGAGCACGCCGGCGGCGTTCGGTGGAACCCACGGTGCGCGGCCGGCCGGTGGGAAAGGTGCGCCCCACGGGGCGAAATAACCCATCCAGGGCTGCTGGGATGGAGACAGAGGCGCTGGAGGCCCCCCGCGGCCACCGGAGCCTCGACCGCGCCCGCCGAGACCACGGCCGCCCCCGCGCCCGCCACGGTCAGAGGAGCGATCGGGCTGCCGCTGGATGGTGCCGCCTGTGGAAGCAGAGCCGCCTCCACCGCCGCTGGAGCTGCCGGAGCCGCCGCCACCGCCGCTGGAGCCGCCGTGGGTGGCGATGAGGGCGGTGGCCCCCTCCGCCCGGGCGCGCGCATCCAGGCTGATTTCCTCCAGCATCAACCTGGAGCGGGCCTGGACGAAGGTGGGGAAGGGCACCTGCATCGGAAGCAGCGACGCCGTGACACCAAACCAAGGAGCGAGGCTGCGTATGAGCTGGAGAGTGAGGGTCTTGTTGGTGACGTGCTCGTCAAGGTCGTTGAGGGAGTCCGTGAGCGCCTTGAGGCGCCTGCAGTACTCGGCAATCTTCATATCACCTTGAACGGTGGCGCGAAACTCGGCGCCGACGTGGATGGCCCGGCCCGCGAGGTTATCGCGGAAGAAGGCGTTGAGGAGAAACCAGGCATGATAGGCAGTGGAGTCTTGGGGAGAAATGACATCATAAAGTTCATCCGTGATCGTACCGTAGATCATGAGGAGGATCTGGAGATCATCGTGGCGCCACTGCGCAGTCTGAGTGCGCGGGTCGAGGTTGACGAGGACGTGGCTCACCATGCCCGACTTGCGAAGGATGAAGGACATGATGCGCCTCCACTTGGAGTAGTTGCCGCAGACCGCGTCCAGCTTGAAGTCGATGTGGGCGCCGACGTTGACGGCATGGATCAAAGGTGGAGGCGCCGTGGAGGACGACGCGGCATCGGAGGTCACCGCGCCGAGCGGTGTGACGGTGAGGTGCAGCAGGGTTGTGGCCGGAGGGGCGCTCTGGACGGGGAGTGGTGCGGAAGCAGTGGGCAGGGGAGCGGTAGCGCTGGGGAGGGGTGGGCTGCCAGAATTGACGACGGCGTCGGTCTGCTCGCTGGCATCGGAACCCTCGCCAGAGGCATGGGAACCGGCCATGGGGAACAGGGAGGAAAGATGGCTCTGGTGCCAAGAAGAAGGATGAGAATCTGTGTGTTGTAGCGATTTCTACTGTCCGTCCGCAAGTGACGGTTTCGTGCTGTTTCTAGCACCTTCGTTGCGACTCTATGCGCACCTCGTCGGCAGTTCTTGCCGCTTGATCCCCATCTGCAATCACAAAATCGACAATCTAGCTCCCAGATTTCTCGTTTCCCTAACATCTTTCTCAGATCCGAACACCCCCACCTTTTCCCACAACCTTCTCAATGCCCATCTAAATCTGAGGAAAATCAATCCGGCCAAATTGAGGAAAAGAAGCCAAAATCGAGTGAGGAGACGTTCCAGAGAGGACCAACACAGAAATCCCTCTGCTTCATGAGTGGATCCATCAACAAAATCTTTGGGTGTGCGGGGTTGGTGTTAGGAGGCGGAGAAGCGGCTGTGCTGGATCAGCAGATCCGACAGCTACCAGCTACGATGGAGGACTTCAAAGCTACACATCTGGAAGGAGTTGAGGATAAACTGAAGAATCTGCAACTTTCTGAAGCTGAAAAGAGGGGAATCAGGATTGGAAAGAAGCAAGCATGCTCCTCGCAAGTAAGTAAATCACAAGCAGTAGGTAAACTACTTTCAGAGAGGCCTGTTAGAGGGGAACTTGTGGGGAGAACTCTAGGGGGAGTCTGGAGCCTCTTTTTGGCGTGGAAGGTAAAGATCTTGGCAGGAATCGATTTCTATTTACATTCCACCAAAAGACTGACAAAGACAAGGCACTGGACGCTGGACCCTGGAGTTTTAATAACGATCTGTTGGTTATGGAAGATTTTGTGCCAAGCAAAACCATAGATGAGTATGAATTCAAGACAACACCCATCTGGATTAGAGCTTATGGCATTCCAATGGGGATGATAAACAAAGAAACAGGGGAGGCAGTAGGAGAACAAGTTGGAGAAGTAATTGATGTGGATTTGGATGTTCATGGTGATTCATTAGGAGTTTTCATGCGAATTAAAGTGAGAATGGACATCACAGTCCCAATTATGAGGTTTATAATAATTTATATTGATGAAGAGGAAGAACAGGAGCATACAAATGAAATGGTACTGGGGAGAGATGATGAAGAGGAAGAGAAGAATAAAAAAATAAAGAAAAGGAGGAAAAGATTGTCTCTCTTATATATGAATATTTACCCGACTTCTGCTATAGTTGTGGAATTATTGGACACACTGAAAAGTCATGCCCAACAAGATCTAGAAGAACAGGGTCCAGACAGTTTGGTCCATGGCTGCGGGCAATTATGTATAAGGGAAGCTCAAATGAAGAAAAGGGCAGAAGCTCGAGTGATAAAGGTAATGTTCGGACAAGTAATAGTGCAGGAAGTAATGGGAGCAAGCAAGGAAGCGACGGACCATCCTGGAGAAGGGTTACATTAGGAAGAGAGGAAGAGGAAGGACCAAGAAATAGAAATAGAGAAGGAATAGAAGTAATGAGTCCCCTGAAGTTACAACAGGCCATTGACCCAGAAACTATGATGAGGAAGGTTTTGAATTTTGATGGTAAAGTGTTGGAAGCATCCCCTGAAAGTAAACTGGAATCGAAAGTAGAGTTGAGCAATCCTGAAGGTAAGAATAACAAGGGCACATATATAAATAAGGTTTCAGAAGAGCCTGTGGAGCATGTGCCGGCACATAAGAAGGAAGGAACTCAGAAGAAAGAGGAAAATAAATTTCAAAAATCAGGAAAAGGTACAAAACAACGCACATTTAAACGTCTCGAGAGGAGAAAGGACAATGAACAGTCTCAGTCTATAATAACAGAACCAAAGAAAAAGGAACGTTGACTCGATCGCAGTTGATGAGGAGGTAGAGCAAGCAAAGAAAGCAAAGATGGAAGTTGATGGAGAGGAGGATAAAGCGGAAAACAATAACTCTGACATTGGGAACGCTGGGCTGCATGGACAGCCCGGCGAGCCAAAATGAGAATTACAGTTTGGAACTGTCGGGGATTGGGGAACGGCCCGGCAGTAAGAGGACTTCTGGACCTCCAGAAGCAGGCAGACCCCGATGTTCTATTCTTGTCAGAAACAAGGATGGATGAGAGAGGAATGGAAAAATTCAAATGGATGCTTGGCATGGGAAATATGATAGTTAAGGAATGTGATGGGAAGAGTGGTGGTTTGGCATTACTGTGGAAAAGGGAAATAAACCTTGAGTTGCATAATTACTCAAGATATCACATTGATGTTGAAGTGATAGAAAATGATGGTTTTAGATGGAGGTTTACAGGAATATATATGGCGAACCAGCCCGGGACAAAAAGTGGAAGACATGGAGATTGTTGAGAATCTTAAATCAGCAATTAGACCTCCCTTGGCTGTGTGCAGGAGATTTCAATGAAATCCTATATAATCATGAAAAGAAAGGAGGCCCAGCCAGACCACAAAACCAGATGGAAAGCTTCAGATTAGCAATATTTGAATGTGGGCTGCGTGACCTGGGATTTGAGGGAGATAAATACACTTGGCGCAATCACAGTCATGATGCTAATATGTATATCAAAGAAAGATTGGACCGAGCAGTGGGCTCAAGGAACTGGTGTGCACGATTTCCAGCATACAAAGTCCTAAATGGAGATCCACATCACTCAGACCACAAGCCAATTACTATTTTGGTGGAAGGCTCAAACAAAGCATCAGTAGGCAGGAGCAGTGCACACATTTTCAGATTCGAAGCAAAATGGATACAAGAAGAGGATTGTGAGGCAGTGGTGAATAATGCTTGGGCTACAACTGCTGCCAGAGGGGATCAAAGTACCTCTGATAGGTTAAAAACAGTAGCCCGTGATCTCCAAAACTGGGACTCAATTATATTAGGTGAGCTGCCGAAAAGAATTAAAGCACTCAAGAATGAATTGGAAGACGTAAGAAGAGGGCCAATTAATCAGCAACGAGTATCAAGAGAAAATTTCCTGAGGGACAAGCTAGACCGGTTAGAGCAACAGTTGGACACATTTTGGAGGCAAAGAGCCCATGTTAAATGGCTACAGGAAGGAGACAAAAACACAAGTTTCTTCCATGCCTTTGCTTCGGAGAGAAAGAGGAGGAATACACTGAAAATTTTGAAGACTGAAGATGGTAGGTGTATTGAAGGGAATGAGGCGCTGAAAGAGTATATTTCCAATTACTTTTCTACCATCTTTTCCTCCACTGCAAAACAAGACAATGATACCATCCTGCGGTTTGTGTCTCCTAAAGTGACTTCAGAGATGAATGAGATCTTGTGTGCTGAGTACACTGAGGAAGAAGTGAAAGTTGCACTTCAGAGCATAGGGGACCTAAAAGCCCCTGGGCCTGATGGGATGCCAGCCATATTTTTTAAACGTTTTTGGCAGACTGTTGGTGAGCAGGTCACTAAAGACGTTCTAAAGGTTTTGAAAGGAGGTCAGATGCCAAAGAGCTGGAATGACACACTTGTAGTTCTCGTTCCAAAAAATACAAATCCAGAAAGAATAAAGGACCTGCGGCCCATAAGTTTGTGCAACGTAATATACAAGTTGGTGTCTAAGGTAATCACAGATCGCTTAAAAATAATACTCCCTGACATTATCTCTTTAAACCAAAGTGCATTTGTGCCGGGACGGGTGATATCAGATAATGTCCTTTTAGCATATGAATTAACTCATTTCTTAAAAAGGAGGAGGAACGGATCAGCGGTTATGCTGCACTCAAATTGGATATGAGCAAAGCATATGATCGTGTCGAATGGAGGTTTTTGAAGGATATCATGTATAAACTGGGATTTAATGGTGGATGGATTGAATTAGTAATGAAGTGCATCTCCACCGTCAGATACCAGATCAAGGTAAATAAAGATATCACAGATGTGATTATTCCTGAAAGGGGATTGAGACAAGGGGATCCTTTGTCCCCCTATCTATTCTTACTATGTGCCGAAGGGTTTTCGGCCATGCTACATCATGCTGAACAGAGTGGAAAATTGAAAGGAATCAAAGTCTGTAATGGTGCCCCCAGTATCAACCATTTATTGTTTGCAGACGATTCATTGTTGATGATGGAAGGCAATGCTAGAAATGCTCAGGAAGTGAACCGTATTCTCAACATATATGAAGCATGTTCAGGCCAGGTGGTTAACAAGGAAAAGTCAACTATCTTGTATAGCAAGAACACAAGACCTTGGCAAAAGGAGGAGGTGAGGCGCTGTTTGCATATCACAACAGAGGGACTATCTCCAAAATATTTAGGCGTTCCAACCTATATAGGAAAATCAAAGACAAAAGCTTTTGAATATATAAAACAAAGAGTGCAAGAAAATACAAGGCTGGAAAGAAAAATTATTTTCAAAAGCTGGTAAGGAAATACTTGTTGGGGATCGTAGCAGAAATTAAAATTTTCCTACGCATCACCAAGATCTATCCATGGAGTATTCTAGCAACGAGGGGATAGGAGAGCATCTACATACCACTTGTAGATCACAACGGAAGCGTTCAAGAAGAACGTGGATGATGGAGTCGTACTCGTCGTGATCCAAATCACCGATGACCAGCGCCGAACGGACGGCACCTCCGCGTTCAACACACGTACGGTCGGGATGACGTCTCCTCCTTCTTGATCCAGCAAGGGGAAAGGAGAGGTTGATGAAGATCCAGCAGCACGACGGCGTGGTGGTGGATGCAGCAGAATTTCAGCAGGGCTTCGCCAAGCGTCTACGGAGAGAGGGAGAGGTGCAACAGGGGAGAGGGAGGCGCCAAGGCTGCAGGGTGCGGCTGCCCTCCCTCCCCCCCCCTTTATATAGGCCCCCTGGGGGGGGCGTCGGCCCTGGAGATCCATCTCCAGGGGGGCGGCGGCCAGGGGGGAGGCTTGCCCCCCAAGGCAAGTGGGGCGCCCCCTGCCCTAGGGTTTACAACCCTAGGCGCAGGGGGGAGGCCCATGGGGGGTGCACCAGCCCACTATGGGCTGGTTCCCTTCCCACTTCAGCCCACGGGGCCCTCCGGGATGGGTGGCCCCACCCGATGGACCCCTGGGACCCATCCGGTGGTCCCGGTACAATACCGGTGACCCCTGAATCCTTCTCGATGGCCGAAACGACACTTCCTATATATAATTCTTTACCTCCGGACCATTCCGGAATCTCTCGTGACGTCCGGGATCTCATCCGGGACTCCGAACAACCTTCGGTTTGCTGCATACTAATATCTTTACAACCCTAGCGTCACCGAACCTTAAGTGTGTAGACCCTACGGGTTCGGGAGACATGCAGACATGACCGAGACGATCTCCGGTCAATAACCAACAGCGGGATCTGGATACCCATGTTGGCTCCCACATGCTCCTCGATGACCTCATCGGATGAACCACGATGTCGAGGACTTAATCAATCTCGTACTCAATTCCCTTCGTCTATCGGTACGATACTTGCCCGAGATTCGATCGTCGGTATACCGATACCTTGTTCAGTCTCGTTACCGGCAAGTCTCTTTACTCGTTCCTGTAACACATCATCCCGTGAACAACACCTTGATCACATTGAGCTCATTATGATGATGTCTTACCGAGTGGGCCCAGAGATACCTCTCCGTCATACGGAGTGACAAATCCCAGTCTCGATTCATGCCAACCCAACAAACACTTTCGGAGATACCTGTAGTGCACATTTATAGTCACCCAGTTACGTTGTGACGTTTGATACACCCAAAGCACTCCTACGGCATCCGTGAGTTGCATAATCTCATGATCTAAGGAATGATACTTGACATTCAGAAAAGCTCTAGCAAACGAACTACACGATCTTTGTGCTATGCTTAGGTTTGGGTCTTGTCCATCACATCATTCTCCTAATGATGTGATCCCGTTATCAATGACATCCCCATGTCCATAGTCAGGAAACCATGACTATCTATTGATCAACGAGCTAGTCAACTAGAGGCTTACTAGGGACACATTGTGGTCTATGTATTCACACATGTATTATGATTTCCGGACAATACAATTATAGCATGAACAATAGACAATTATCATGAACAAGGAAATATAATAATCCTTTTATTATTGCCTCTAGGGCATATTTCCAACAATACTAATTAAAGCTATGGCACAAGCTATACCAGTATACACTATGGCTTGCTTTGATATAACAAAGTCTATATGCGATGACCTGAGCTCGATGATAGGACGCTACTGGTGGAGTCAAGTTGATAAGCAAAACAAAATACATTGGGTCTCCTGGGATAAATTGTCGAAGCCAAAAAAGGATGGAGGGATGGGTTTCAGAGATCTATATTCTTTTAATCTAGCTATGTTAGCTAGGCAAGCATGGAGAATCATCCAACATCCTTCATCATTATGTGCTAAAGTGCTCTCAGCAAAATATTTTCCAGGAAAGTCAATTCTAGAAGCTACTCCCAGAAAGGGTATTTCTTACACTTGGCGCAGCATCCTGAAGGGCTTACAGTTATTAAAAAGAGGCATTATATGGAGGGTTGGGAATGGTAAAAGCATAAAAGTCTGGACTGATCCATGGATCCCACGAGACGGCACAAGAACAGTAATATCACAAAAAGGACACAATCTTATAACGAAAGTCTCAGAACTAATTGACCCTGCCACAAGCTCATGGGATGCAAATCTAGTCCGACAAACCTTCCTACCTGAGGATGCAAATATGATCCTGCAAATACCTATCCATGAAGATATAGACGACTTCGTAGCTTGGCACTATGAAAAATAAGGTATTTTCTCTGTTAAATCGGCATATAAAGTGGCGGTGGATATTCGCGATCAGGAATCCCGTTTAGGTCTGACATCTTCTTCCAGTGCAGATAATGTTTTCAATTGGACGAAACTATGGTCGCTGCCGCTGCCAGGCAAGGTGCTACATTTCTTATGGCGGATTACCACCTACAGTTTGCCATTACGAACAAAACTTCAACGCAGAGGTATGAATATTGACACCATTTGCCCTCTGTGCTTTAGACAAGATGAAGATGCTGGTCATTGTTTTTTAAAATGCAAAAAGGTAAAAGGCATATGGAGACATGCTCTATTAGAACACATCAGGCTTCGGCTACTTGAATGCCCAGATTCTTTTAAATTCATGGAAGAGATTCTTGAGCTTAATGAAGAAGAAAGATTAAAAACTTGCATTCTTCTTTGGATGTGGTGGCACCAGAGAAACAAAGCTAATGTGGGAGATAGACTCAGGTCAAATGACGAAATATGTTTCTCAATTAACCACTATCTTGTTAATGCTTTGAAAAATGTGCAGCCAAGCAAACACACAAGACAGAACACTATCCAAAGATGGACTCCTCCTCCACTGGGAATTATGAAGCTTAACACTGATGGCGCCTTTCAAGAAGAGACTCATTCTGGAGGTTGGGGCTTCATTTTAAGAAATGATACAGGTGCATTAATAGCGGCTGGAGCAGGAAACTTGGAATATTTAGTAGATGCTCTGCACTCTGAAGCATTGGCGATGCTCTATGTTGTGAACGCCGCAATCAGGATGGGATGTGATCGGCTAATTATAGAAACCGACTCTCTTTTGCTAAAGCAGGCTGTAATGTCAAATACTTATGATCTTTCACAGCTGGTGCTATCTTTAGAGATATCAAATATCAATTTAGAGTTGGTCTATCTGATGTTTCTGTCAAACATTGTAACCGGGAATGTAACTATGTTGCACACACTCTAGCTGCACATGGCACAACCATGAGTAGGAGTACATGGGAAATCTGGCTTGACAAATTTCCATCCTTTGTCTTAGATTGTGTAGCTGGAGATTCTGCCAGCACTGCTTTATAATGGAATGCTGAGTGTTCCTTTCAAGAATCTGTGTGTTGTATTACAAGGGAAGGCATAGCCTTATATACACAGGAGAGCACGCGCAGGTGCTGGGTTGGTTACAACAGAAGAGAGCTAGTCTCCCGGAGAGACGTGCGCTAGCTACGCGGGGAGCGGGGTGAGGCCACGATCACCGCGTGGTGAGCGGGTGGCTCGGTGCGGGCCGAGCCAGTGTTAGCCGTTTTCCAACAGCGGGGGGCGGTGACGGCTGAAATCAAGGAGGTGATCACGGGAGTCGCGGCGGAGCTGGGGGTGGTCGACGAAGTCGTGGCGGCTGCGGCGAGAATCGACCAAAATCGACGTGGAGTGGAGACAGAAAGTTGACAGTAGGAAAGTTTCACCGAAGTGATGGTTGGGTTGTCGCCCATGGGTTTTTGGTTTCAGGGCAGTTGGTAGTGGTGATGTATATTTGCATCACTTTTAGTAAAACTTAGGTATGACGTAATAAAAAAAAGTCGAGCACCCTGCAGGACATCTGCTGGAGACGTTTTCTTTTCACGGCCGCCATTTCTGGCATCCGTTGGAGATGCTCTTACGCTGCACAGAGCTTTCGCGCGAGCGAAGTACAGTGCCACCATCCACGTGAAGGCCTGAAGGGCGACATTCATTCATGAACCGTGATCACGGCTCACAGCACGCGCAGGACATGCGTGACTTTTCCTCGTCCCGTCTCACAGCAGTGCAAGCAATGCCGCTCCCCACCGGATCAGAAAAGCGGCCGGGCCAATCGCTTGACTAGTACCGCGGGAACGTCGTCACCCGCCGAACGGCCCGAAAGCACCCCCGTGACGGCACCACTGACAGCGGACCAGGTCAAACGTAGTAACCGGCACCACGCAACGCCGGGTCCTCGTGGACCTGACCGTGACCAGGGAGGCGCGATGGGGGGCGCACGTGGACCAGGCGCGCGCGCTGCGGGGCGCACGTAGACCAGGGCGGTGGTGGCCCCGCGGTTAACGTCAGCGGGTGTCGTTCCTTCCCGCTCAGATTAGCGCCGAAAAGAGAAAAAGCGGCAAACAACTGCAATTTGTTGGCCTTCTGTTTCTGTTTCCCCGAGCTCCAGAGTTAGAGTTTCCGTGGACTCGGCGTACCACTGCCGTCTGTGGGCTCTCTGGGATTCGATCGCCTCATATTTATGCAGATATGAAAGCGAGTTTCTTTTTTTATGCGAATATATGAAAGCGAGTTTCAAATGTACCACTTGCTATTTTTAGCAACTACAAGTACAGCACTTTTTTTTGCTGAATTTGAGCGATGTGCATTTGTGTTTCTTTTCAACGCCAGGGAAACTATCAGTGTATTATTGACTATATATGCAAAACTGAAGAGAAATGTCTACATGAAACGGCAGTTGATCGACATATGCATCATTGTAGCCCGTGACGGCGCGCATGCCTCTCCAGGTTACACCACGGGCGTAAATGGTAGAGCATATCAGATGAAGAGGTACTTGGTGGATCTGGTGGACATCAAGACCATCGAGTTGCAACCGGAGAAGCAAAAATTGCCCCTACAATGCTTCCAGTTAAAAAAATTCGGTGACCCAAGCAGATGTTACAAGGCCTGTGAAATAACCCAACCAACTTATGACAACCACTAGAAAAGAAAATTATGATGACCACTACCTTAATGTAATGTATAACTTGAAAAAAAATCAGGATTGCTCGTCCACAAGAAGAGGTATTCCACAGAGTTCTCATGGCAACTTGGTTCCCACTGGACATTCACTCGTAACCAAACACGCCTGCCACGTGGAAATAGCCTGGAAGGCTAAAAATAGGTGAAAGGGAGTAAGCCACTACGAAGCCAACGATCCTCACATATTTCATGTAGTGCAATTAATAAGCATCAAGCGCATTGACGGACTAGAAATACCCAGAGTCTATTTTGCACCGGGTGGTCACCATTTTTTCGCTTCATGGGGCCTAAGGATGCGTAAAACAAATTTTCACCAAAACGTCATCAACAAACCAATGTGTTTATATAACCCTATATGAAGTTATGAACAAACGCTAGAAAACCAACTAAAAAGAGCGGTGGAACATACCACAAACTCAATTGTGACCACCAAAACTTAATGATAGAATCACATATAATGCAACCAAGACGCCAAAACCCATAATTTATTTCGAGCACGGGCGGCCCATGAGAAAACCCATGGCTGACCTGGCAGGCCAGACCGGGGGCATCATACTAACATCCCTTCCGTCAATGTTGCAACAAAAAAAGCATGGTGTATGGCGTATCCTCCTGGGCCATATACTGTGGCCCTTGGCGTTTCCTCCTGGCCCAGATGCCGTGATCCGTGGTGTTTCATTCCAGACATGGGCATCAATGCCAAGCAGCCTAAAAAAACCCTAGGTCCAAGCGTCGTACATTGTGGCGTTTCCCGTGCCAACGCAAAACGCTAGGGGGTGTTGGTATGATAAAAGAAAGTCAGATCCGAATTAGAGTACTTTCTTCTGATGGGTCAACCCATGGTAATATGCGCGTTTAAGGTAAAAAAATCAGTACATTTTCGTCCGCTCAAGACACTATCCAAACGAAGCTCGGAAAGGCGTTGCGCCCGTTCCTGAAATGTGCGTCCCATCCGTGGAACCCTGCCTTCACGGCGGATCCGCTTCCGCGTCGCCGGAATACGCCGCGCCGAGCTTCTTCTGCACGAGCGAAGTGCCATGCCATCTGTTGGAATTATGTGTCCTGCAACTATATTCAAATTACTTGGAATTATTAATATTCGGAATACCTCATTATGGAATTATACATGTATTTATGCATGGAATTACTTTACATGATTATCATAGAATTATCACTTGTTGGAAACTAGTTGAGAAACTAGAAATCTTATATGTATAAGAGGCGGACTATTTGAAAATACAGTATAAAAGGTCCCTACCCCCTAGCCTCAGATATGCGATTTGTGAGCGGCACCACGGATAAGCGTAGAGGAATAGGGATAGACCACAAACCCTAAATTTCTAACACCATCCGCGTGAAGGCCGCTCCGTGATCAAGGGCTGCGCAGGATACGCGTGACTCTCCTGATCGCGGTTTCACAGCAATGCGATGCACGATCCGCCTCCTCGCTCTCCACCGAATCGTAAAAAGCGGCCGGGGCCGAACGCCATTGCGGCGCGCGGGCGGCGCCGTTTGACTAGTAGCACCCATCCAATCCCGAGCCCGTCGTCACCCGCCTCCTGATCTGGTGGCGCCAAACGGGCCCAAAAACGACCCATGACGGCACCCCCACGCGCCGCTGACAGCGGACCCACGGTCAAAAAACAATAATGCTGACAGCGTACCAGGTCAATCGTAACCGGCACCACGCAGCGGCGGGTCCTCGTGGACCTGCCCAGGGACGCGCGGTGCGGGCCGCCGCGGCGCACCTGGACCAGGCGCACGCGCGGGTGAGCGTGGTGGTGGCCCCGCTGACCGCGCGATTAGTTAGCGTCAATGGGCGTCCTTCCCGCTCTTTCAGCCTCTCCCGAAAACAGAAAGCGGCAATTAGCGCTCCCATTTTTCGCTCCCCTGAGGGCTTCCGTGGACTCGGTGTACCACTGCTGACGACCGTGCCATATGCAGTTTTTTTGTTCAGATGTATTATAAAATTTCATCGCAAGTAAAAAATCATCTTGAACATAATAAAAATTACACCTTGATTTTGAGATCACCGAACGACCACTGCTGCTGTCAGAACGAGTCGCTGTCGCCGCTTCCCTATCGGAGCCGTTTTGACCTTGTCGATGAGTGCCGAAAAGTCTTTGTGCACGTGCCCCTAAGTGCCAGCACCTTGGAGCCGCAGTCATCGCCGTTGAACTCTTGCAAGAAAGGTGTATATGGTGGAGTTGGTCGCATGAAGGAGTAGCTGGTGCCGGAGAGGCAAAATGGGCCCCATGGTGCTTCCAGGCTGGAATTTTCGTCTATCCAAGCAGGTGTTACAATGCCGGCCAGAAAACCCAATGAACATATGACAATTGTTAGAAACGAGCTTTTCTATGACCCACATATGAATGTATTAATCCAGCGGGTCAGGATTGCCCCGTGCGTGAGGGGGAGTATCGACCTCATAACATAGCATTGGCCTATCCTCACAAAAAAAAACATAGCATTGGCCTTTATGATTTATGTAGCATAAACATGTTTTTTCTGATGTAGCCAAACACGTCTGCCATGTGAAAATGGCTTGAAAGGCTAAATATAGGTGAAAGGGAGTAAATCACTGCAAAACAAAGATTCTCACAAATCTTTCATGTAGTGCAATCAATAAGCATCGAGCGCAATGATGGAGTAGAAAATACCAAAAATCTATTTGGGCAGAGGGAGGTTCTGTCCAGACGTCGCATTGTTTTTCTACTTCACGGGCCTAAGGGTGCGCGGAACAATTTTTTCACCAAACTGTCATCAACAAACCAATGTGTTTATTCTAGCAGTATATCACAATGAACTCATGAACAAACACTAAAAAAGCAACTTAAAAAAACAGTGGAATGCACCACAAACTCAAATGCGATCACCAAAACTTAGTGATAGAATCACATAATGTGACCAAAGATGCCAAACCAAGAAATTCATTTCGTGCACGGGCGGTCCATGACATTCTGACCTGGCAGGCCAGAGCCAGACCGTAGGCATCACGAACGAACGCGCGAGCGATTTAATTTCTGACAGCGACGACGCCGCACACCACCACAAACCCAACCCAACTCCCGAGTCCACCACCACACACTGCCCTCCCTCCCCCCACCCCACTCCTCCCCGCCGCCGCCGCCGATCCGCGGCCGCCGCCCCGCTCCGATCCGCCCCGCGCCGCACGGATCGCCGCGCCATGGACCAGGTGAGCCCGCCCGCCCCGTCCGATCGCCGCGCCGTTCCCTCCCGTCCCCTGTATTCCTCCCTGCCCCCGTCCACGCCGCCGCCGGCCGTAATGTCAGCTTGTGTTTGCGTTGAGCGCAGTACGAGAAGGTGGAGAAGATCGGGGAGGGCACGTACGGGGTGGTGTACAAGGCCAAGGACCGCTACACCAACGAGACGATCGCGCTCAAGAAGATCCGGCTGGAGCAGGAGGACGAGGGCGTCCCCTCCACCGCCATCCGCGAGATCTCCCTCCTCAAGGAGATGCAGCACCGGAACATCGTCAGGTACCCCTCCCCTCCCCCATCTTGAGTTTGGGTTTGGGTTGGATTTGGCCGCCGCGGAATGGATGGACCGGCTGACCGACTGTTCGACCCCTGTTGCTGCTGCCGTGTAGGCTGCAGGACGTGGTGCACAACGAGAAGTGCATATACCTCGTCTTCGAGTACCTCGACCTCGACCTCAAGAAGCACATGGACTCCTCCGCGGACTTCAAGAACCACCACATAGTCAAGGTCACACCCGCCACCCCCCTTTGATTTCGTTTACTACTTAGATTGCCGACTGTCGGTTACTGCTTACTGACAGGAGCTCCGTTTGGCTGCTATCATGTGGAAATGTGAAATGTAATGTTGTTTTGTGCTCTGCCTGCAGTCCTTCCTCTACCAGATCCTGCGCGGCATCGCCTACTGCCACTCGCACCGCGTGCTTCACAGGGATCTCAAGCCCCAGAACCTGCTGATAGATCGCCGCACCAATTCATTGAAGCTTGCTGACTTCGGATTGGCCAGGGCGTTCGGCATTCCTGTCCGGACATTTACTCACGAGGTACGTTTTGCAGCACCGATATGTCATCGGTCTGGTACATTGTGATTTAAGTTGCATGTATGTGGGAGATGGCAGTTGGAAAATTGCTCTGCTATGCTTATCAGGGGCAGAATGCACTTAATTTTAAGTAGTTTTACTGATACCTATCAATCCCTCCTGCATTTCAAATCTGGAATGCAGTTTGTACTTGAATTCAGTAGACCACGTGTGCACACTTTTGCTGGCGTACATACTACTGTCTGTCTCATTTGGCTATCAAAGTGTGCATGTCTTCATAGAAAAGAGATAACACTATGTATTATGTCTTGTTGCAAACTGAGGTTGATATCTCCCATTCGCAAACAAAAGAGAGGTTGATGTCTCCCATTAGTGTTCACCGTTGTTTGGTACTACATCTCAAGACTGTTCGCGTATTGCCTTCCACTTTAGCCTTTATCAAGTGTTTCCATAATCAACGGTAGATGATTTTGCTAGTCTCTTGTCGTAGTACTACCTTGCCAATTTAGCTTTACTATCCTGTATGACGGATCACGTGACAAAAGGCAAGATAATCCAGGAAAGGTGCAGAAAAAATTGTGACATTCCCAGAACATACGGTGTTTGTTACTATGGGCAAAAGAGAAGGAAACATGAAGTTTCTGTTTTATGAAAAAATTCAAATTGTAGGCAAGCATAGCTCCAAGCTTAATTTAATTGGAGCTGGTATTCATATGATCATATTAATGAGCTGTTCTCATGTTACAATTTTGCTCCTGCCTTTTGTGTTTGTTTTTTTATCTGAACAGAATGTTGTTTATAGGTGGTGACATTATGGTACAGAGCACCAGAAATTCTTCTGGGTGCGAGGCAGTATTCTACCCCTGTTGATGTGTGGTCGGTTGGTTGCATTTTCGCCGAAATGGTGAATCAGAAACCTCTATTTCCTGGTGATTCTGAGATTGATGAACTCTTCAAGATTTTCAGGTCTTTCTCTTATAAATCTTATGTGGTCTTGCTTTAAGCTCTTCCATGCATCTGAAGAAACAGCTAATCTTGGTTGCCAAATCTTTTACTTTCATGCAGAATTATGGGCACTCCTAATGAAGAAACCTGGCCAGGTGTTTCTTCGTTACCTGACTACAAATCAGCTTTCCCCAAGTGGCCATCCCTGGTAAGTCATAAATGTTCTTTCATTATTCTTATGAAAAAGGGGTTAAAATATGAAGCTGCCGTTAGGGGTCAGACCTTGTAGTTTCCCCTTGCTATTGAATAAATTGTGCACTGTTATTGTGGAAGTGTATGGTGATTATACAACATTATACTGATTGTGACTCTGGGATTTTGGTTCTAACTCGAGGAGTTTGCTGCAGGATCTCGCAACTGTGGTTCCAACACTCGAACCTTTGGGACTTGATCTTCTCTCTGTAAGTTTCACAATCAAATGTTATTTGTTTCCGTAATGCGTCATGGATTATGCATTTGTGCTTATTATCTTGCTATTCACATTCATTCTGCTTAGTGAGTGGATAAATGGTGCTTCCTTTGTGAGGGTTTTGCAATGCCTTATTTTTTATTGCATTTCAATAATGTAAGGTGAACAATGTAGTTTCTGCCTCTATTGCTGTGATCTCATCTGTGCTATCTATATTCCTGTTGTTGCAGTCTTGAGACTGCGTAGCAGCGTTCTAAGTTTTGTTTCCCACATAAGTTGCCATGTTAGTATAGTAGAAACTGAAGTTGCCATTGTTAAAAACACATTTATAGATTGTAGGTGCATATGCTAATTTATTTAGGTTGCTAAGCATTGGAACCCTTCTGAGTAGATTTTGTAGCCGGTCATTCTCATCATGTCTCTTGCATGATCTGTAGTGCTGCATATGCAGTCACGAGTTATACATGTGCCCTTCCTTTGATGCGACTATGTCACGGGCATAATACCACATAGCACCATTGATGATATATGCTCCTTATGATGGATTTATTTCATTCTATCTTACTGTGCTCTGCCACGAGTATATGATTCTACTCATGTGCATTCATAACCTTGCTTGCTAACTTCTCCCCACACCATCATGCAGAAAATGCTCTGCTTAGATCCAACCAGAAGAATCAACGCCCGAACTGCCCTCGAGCATGAGTACTTCAAGGATCTAGACGTGTAGATCATGTCTCCTGCTCCTCTGTAAATTAAGATTGCGTCGGTTGCTCGACAGCTTCCTGAATCCTGGACTCTGCTCCATTCTCCTATTCTTTCTGACTCTGGCTGTGTAGAGAGAAATGAGAACGGAAGGTACCTCCTGGTTCACCCTTCTGTGTAGCCCAGGCCAATTGAAAAACATCCTGGTGTTCTGGGAGCTCTGCATTGCGATTTCGCCCGTATTTATATGGACACCGACGCCGGCACCAGACTTGTTCATGTACGATGAATTTTGGAGTAGTAGCAGATAGTCAAGGGGCTGCAGTGTTTCATGAACTACCAACTGATGTGACAATGTTTGGTAGTGTACTACTACTTGTACTTGGTAAACATCATTATCATCATGAATGGAATCAATTGTGGACAACTACATGCTGCTACTTAGCTTACGCATTGGGCGCCCGGGTGTCCGATTTTCGTGTTTTGACCCTTTTTAAAAAATTTAGCCGGATCTGACCCTTTTTTCTACCGCATAGTATCTGGCGGTAGGGTAGCACTACCTACCGCCATGATTTATGGCGATAGGACTTAACTGCGCCATCACATACATTTAACGTGTAAAATACACTACCGTCAGAGCCTTTGGCGGTAGGCAGTGTGATGGCATTAGGCTGGTTGTAATAGGGGAGTATCATATACCAGTATCATGCATATGATACTACCTTCCTAATGCATAGTATCATATGTTAGTATTATGTAGTACTTTATTTATTGCCATGCATGACACATAGTATTATAGCATTTATTATGATACGGTTGTTGGGGAACGCAGTAATTTTAAAAAAAATTCCTACGCACACGCAAGATCTATCATGGTGATGCATAGCAACGAGAGGGAAGAGTGTAGTTCACGTACCCTCGTAGACCGTAAACGGAAGCGTTATGACAACGCGGTTGATGTAGTCGTACGTCTTCACGATCCGGCTGATCCTAGTACCGAAAGTACGGCACCTCCGTGATCTGCACACATTCGGCTCGATGACGTCCCACGAACTCTCGATCCAGCTGAGTGTCGAGGGAGAGCTTCGTCAGCACGACGGCGTGATGACGGTGATGATGAATCTACCGGTGCAGTGCTTCGCCTAAGCACTGCAACGCTATGACCGAGGTGGATTATGGTGGAGGGGGGCACCACACACGGCTAAGACAAATCTTGAGTGCCTTTGGGGTGCCCCCTGGCCACGTATATAAAGGAGGGGAGGGAAGAGGTGGCCGGCCCAAGAAGAGCGCGCCAGGTGTGGGGAATCCTACTAGGACTCCCCAGTCCAAGTCGGATTCCTCTCCTCTTTCCTATTCGGAGTAGGAGAGAAGGAAAGAGAGGGACAGGGAGAAGGAAAGGGGGGCCGCGCCCCACCCCTTGTCCAATTCGGTTTGCGCAGGGGGAGGTGCGCGCCACCTCTTGGCCTTTCTCCCCTCTCTCCACTAAAGCCCAATAAGGCCCATTACTTCTCCCGGCGAATTCCTGTAACTCTCCGGTACTCTAAAAAAAAATACCCGAATCACTCAGAACTTTTTCGATGTCCGAATATAGCCTTCCCATATATCGATTTTTACGTCTCGACCATTTCGAGACTCCTCGTCATGTCCGTGATCTCATCCGGGACTCCGAACAACTTTCGGTACATCAAATCACATAATTCATAATACAAATCGTCATCGAACGTTAAGCGTGTGGACCCTACGGGTTCGAGAACTATGTAGACATGACCGAGACTCATATCCGGTCAATAACCAATAGTGGAACCTGGGTGCTCATATTGGCTCCCACATATTCTACGAAGATCTTTATCGGTCAAACCGCATAACAACATACGTTGTTCCCTTTGTCATCGGTATGTTACTTGCCCTAGATCCAATCGTCGGTATCTCAATACCTAGTTCAATCTCGTTACCGGCAAGTCTCTTTACTCGTTCTGTAATGCATCATCTCGTGACTAACTCATTAGACACATTGCTTGCAAGGCTCATAGTGATGTGCATCACCGAGAGGGCCCAGAGATACCTCTCCGACAATCGGAGTGACAAATCCCAATCTCGATCTATGCCAACTCATAATCACCCAATTATGTTGTGACGTTTGATACCACACTAAGTGTTCCTCCGGTATACGAGAGTTGCATAATCTCATAGTCATAGGAACATGTATAAGTTATGAAGAAAACAATATCAACAAACTAAACGATCATAGTGCTAAGCTAACGGATGGGTCTTGTCAATCACATCATTCTCTTATGATGTGATCTCATTCATCAAATGACAACTCGTGTCTATGGTTAGGAAACTTAACCATCTTTGATTAACGAGCTAGTCAAGTAGAGGCATACTAGTGACACTCTGTTTGTCTATGTATTCACACATGTACTAAGTTTTCGGTTAATACAATTCTAGCATGAATAATAAACATTTATCATGATATAAGGAAATATAAATAACAACTTTATTATTGCCTCTAGGGCATATTTCCTTCAGTCTCCCACTTGCACTAGAGTCAATAATGTAGTTCACATCGCCAAGTGATTTAACACCTTGCACTAGAGTCAATAATCTAGTTCACATCGCCATGTGATTTAACACCAATAGTTCACATCGTCATGTGATTTAACACTCTATAGTTCACATCGCCATGTGACCAATACCGAAAAGGTTTACTAGAGTCAATAATCTACTTCACATCGCCATGTGATTAACACCCAAAGAGTACTAAGGTGTGATCATGTTTTGCTTGTGAGAGAAGTTTAGTCAACGGGTCTACCACATTCAGATCCGTATGTATTTTGCAAATTTTCTATGTCTACAATGCTCTGCACAGAGCTACTCTAGCTAATTTCTCCCACTTTTAATATGTATCTAGATCGAGACTTAGAGTCATCCAGATCGGTGTCAAAGCTTGCATTGACGTAACTCTTTACGACGAACTCTTTGTCACCTCCATAACCGAGAAACATTTCCTTATTCCACTAAGGATAATTTTGACCGCTGTTCAGTGATCCACTCCTGGATCAATATCGTACCCCCTTGCCAAATTCATGGCAAGGTACACATAAGGTTTGGTATACAACATAGCATACTTTATAGAACCTGTGGCTGAGGCATAGGGAATGACTTTCATTCTCTCTCTATCTTCTGCAGTGGTTAGGCATTGAGTCTGACTCAATTTCACACCTTGTAACACATGCAATAACCCTTTCTTTGACTGTTCCTTTTTGAACTACTTCAAAAACTTGTCAAGGTATGTACTCATTGAAAAAACTAATCAAGCGTCTTGATCTATCTCTATAGATCTTGATGCTCAATATGTAAGCAGCTTCACCGAGGTCTTTCTTTGAAAAACTCCTTTCAAACACTCTTTTATGCTTTCCAGAAAATTCTACATCATTTCCGATCGACAATATGTCATTCACATATACTTATCAGAAAGGCTGTAGTGCTCCCACTCACTTTCTTGTAAATACATGCTTCACCGCAAGTCTGTATAAAACTATATGCTTTGATCATCTTATCAAAGTGTATATTCCAACTCCGAGATGCTTGCACCAATCCATAGATGGATCGTTGGAGCTTGCATATTTTGTTAGCACCTTTAGGATCGACAAAACCTTCTGGTTGCATCATATACAACTTTTCTTTAATAAATCCATTAAGGAATGCAGTTTTGTTTATCCATTTGCCAAATTTCATAAAATGCGGCAATTGCTAACATGATTCTGGCAGACTTAAGCATCGCTATGAGTGAGAAAAACTCATCGTAGTCAACACCTTGAACTTGTTGAAAACCTTTCGCGACAAGTCGAGCTTTGTAGATAGTAACACTACCATCAGTGTCCGTCTTCCTCCTGAAGATCCATTTATTCTCAATGGCTTGCCGATCATCGGGCAATTCCACCAAAGTCCATACTTTGTTTTCATACATGGATCCTATCTCAGATTTCATGGCCTTAAACCATTTTGTCGGAATCTGGGCTCATCATCGCTTCCTCATAGTTCGTAGGTTCATCATGGTCTAGTAACATGACTTCCAGAACAGGATTACCGTAGCACTCTAGTGCGGGTCATACTCTGGTTGACCTATGAGGTTCTGTAGTAACTTGATCTGAAGTTTCATGATCATCATCATTAACTTCCTCACTAATTGGTGTAGGTATCACTGGAGCTGATTTCAGTGATGAGCTACTTTCCAATTTGGGAGAAGGTACAATTACCTCATCAAGTTCTACTTTCCTTCCACTCACATCTTTTGAGAGAAACTCCTTCTCTAGAAAGGATCCACTCTTAGCAACAAAGATCTTGCCTTCGGATCTGTGATAGAAGGTGTACCCAACAGTTTCTTTTTGGGTATCCTATGAAGACGCACTTCTCTGATTTGGGTTTGAGCTTACCAGGCTGAAACTTTTTCATATAAGCATCGCAACCCCAAACTTTAAGAAACGACAGCTTAGGTTTCTAGCCAAACCATAGTTCATACGGTGTCGTCTCAATGGATTAGACGGTGCCCTATTTAACGTGAATGTAGCTTTCTTTAGTGCATAACCCCAAAACGATAGTGGTAAATCGGTAAGAGACATCATAGATTGCACTGTATCCAATAAAGTACGGTTATGACGTTCGGACACACCATTATGTTGTGGTGTTCCAGGTGGCATGAGTTTGTGAAACTATTCCACATTGTTTTAATTGAAGACCAAACTCGTAACTCAAATATTCGTCTCCGCTATCAGATCGTAGAAACTTTATTTTATTTTTACGATGATTTTCCAGTTCACTCTGAAATTCTTTGAACTTTTGAAATGTTTCAGACTTATGTTTCATCAAGTAGATATACCCATATTTGCTAAAATCATCTGTGTAGGTCAGAAAATAACGATACCTGCCGCTAGCCTCAACACTCATTGGACCGCATACATCGGTATGTATTATTTCCAATAAGTTAGTGGATCGCTCCATTGTTCCGGAGAATGGAGTCTTAGTCATCTTGCCCATGAGGCATGGTTCACAAGCATCAAATGATTCATAATCAAGTGATTCCAAAAGTCCATCCGAATGGAGTTTCTTCATGTGCTTTACACCAATATGACCTAAACGGCAGTGCCACTAGTATGTTGTACTATCATTATCAACTTTGCATCTTTTGGCATCAATATCATGAATATGTGTATCACTACGATCGAGATTCAATAAACAATTCACCTTGGGTGTATGACCACATAAGGTTTTATTCATGTAAACAGAATAACAATTATTCTTTGACTTAAATGAATAGTCGTATTGCAATAAACATGATCCAATCATATTCATGCTCAACGCAAACACCAAATAATCATTTATTTTAGGTTCAACACTAATCCCGAAGGTAAAGGGAGTGTGTGATGGTTGAGGGAGTCCTGGATTAGGGGGTGTCCGGATAGCCGGACTATACCTTCAGCCGGACTCCAGGACTATGAAGATACAAGATTGAAGACTTCGTCCCGTGTCCGGAAGGGACTTTCCTTGGCGTGGAAGGCAAGCTGGGCGATGCGGATATTTAGATCTCCTACCATTGTTACCGACTTTGTGTAACCCTAACCCGCTCCGGTGTCTATATAAACCGGAGGGCTTTAGTCCATAGGACAACATACAACATACAATCATACCATAGGCTAGCTTCTAGGGTTTAGCCTCCTTGATCTCGTGGTAGATCTACTCTTGTAATACCCATATCATCAATATTAATCAAGCAGGACGTAGGATTTTACCTCCATCGAGAGGGCCCGAACCTGGGTAAAACTTCGTGTCCCTTGTCTCCTATTACCATCCGCCTAGACGCACAGTTCGGGACCCCCTACCCGAGATCCGCCGGTTTTGACACCGACATTGGTGCTTTCATTGAGAGTTCCTCTGTGTCGTCGCTTTTAGGCCCGATGGCTCCTCCGATCATCAATAATGATGCAGTCCAGGGTGAGACCTTTCTCCCCGGACAAATCTTCGTCTTTGGCGGCTTCGCACTGCGGGCCAATTCACTTGGCCATCTGGAGCAGATCGAAAGCTACGCCCCTGGCCATTTGGTCAGATTTGGAAGTTTAAACTACATGGCTGACATCCGCGGGGACTTGATCTTCGACGGATTCGAGCCACAGCCGAGCGCGCCGCACTGTCGCGATGGGCATGATCTAGCTTTGCCGCCGAACAGTGCCCTGGAGGTCGCGCACGCATCGGTTCCGACCCTGGATTCGGAACCAACTGCGCCGATCGAGGACGAGTGGTTGGCCGCCGCCTCGGGGGCTGCGATCCCAACGGCGATCGAGCCGAACACCAGCCCCGCACTCCGCAAGGCCCGTGACTCCATGGGGCCGGACTCCTCTCCGGACTCCGAGCCCCCCGCGCCCCTGCCAATCGAATCCGATTGGGCGCCGATCATGGAGTTTACCGCCGTGGACATCTTTCAGCACTCGCCCTTCGGCAATATTCTGAAGTCATTAAAGTCTCTCTCTTTATCAGGAGAGCCCTGGCCGAACTGCTGTCAGCAAGGTTGGGATACGGACGACGAAGAAATTCAAAGCCACCCACCACCCACTTTGTAGCCACTGTCGATGATTTAACCGACATGCTCGACTTCGACTCCGAAGACATCGACGGTATGGACACCGATGTAGGAGACGACCAAGAACCAGCACCTATAGGGCACTGGAAAGCCACCTCGTCATATGACATATACATGGTGGATACCCCAAAAGAAGGAGATGGCGATGGAACAGCGGGGGATGACCCCTCTGTAACGCCCTCGATGCGGCTATATCTCCCACGTGTCGAAGCACGACTTAGAGGCATAACCGCATTGAAAGCAATGTCACAAGTGAGGTAATCTTCACACAACCCATGTAATACATAAGGGAAAGAGATACATAGTTGGCTTACAGTCGCCACTTCACACAATACATATATAAACATCCATCATCCAGATTACACTCAAGGTCCGACTACGGAACCAAAATGAAAGAAGACTACCCCAAATGCTACACAGATCCCCGATCGTTCCAACTGGGCTCCACTACTGATCATCAGGAAAAGACACATAGTAACGACCACGTTCGTCGTCGAACTCCCACTTGATCTCGGTTGCGTCATCTGCACTGGCATCGTTGGCACCTGCAACTGTTTTGGTAGAATCTGTGAGTCACGGGGACTCAGCAATCTCACACCCGCGAGATCAAGACTATTTAAGCTTAAAGGTAGGATGGGGTTGTGAGGTGGAGCTGCAGCAAGCGACTAGCATATATGGTGGCTACACCCGCAAAAGAGAGCGAGAAGAGAAGCAAAGCACGGTCGTGAAGCTAGAAGTGATCAAGAAGTGATCCTAGAACAACCTACGCCAAACATAACTCCAACACCGTGTTCACTTCCGGGACTCCGCCGAGAAGAGACCATCACGGTTACACACGCGGTTGATGTGTTTTAATTAAGGTCAACTTCGGGTTTTCTACAACCGGACATCAACAAATTCCCATCTGCCTCATAACCGCGGGCACGGCTTTCGAAGGATAATACCCTGCAGGGGTGTCCCAACTTAGCCCATTATAAGCTCTCACGGTCAACGAAGGATATTCCTTCTACCGGGAAGACCCGATCAGTCTCGGAATCCCGGACTACAAGACATTTCAACAATGGTAAAACAAGACCAGCAAAGCCGCCCGGATGTGCCGAAAAATCCCGATAGGAGCTGCACATATCTCGTTCTCAGGGCACACCGGATGAGCCAGACGCCGGGTTGGCATAGACCCTGATTGCCCAGGGGGCGCCGGACATCGCTCGGTTTGGACCAGCACTCGAAGGAGCACTGGACCGGGGGTTAAAAATAAAGATGACCCTCGGGCTCGTGAAAACCCAAGGGAAAAAGGCTTAGGTTGCAAATGGTAAAACCAAGGTTGGGCCTTGCTGGAGGAGTCTTATTCAAAGCGAACTGTCAAGGGGGTCCCATAAATCACCCAACCGTGTAAGGAACACAAAATCAAGGAACATAACACCGGTATGACGGAAACTAGGGTGCCAAGAGTGGAACAAAACACCAGGCATAAGGCCGAGCCTTCCACCCTTTACCAAGTGTATAGATGCATTAATTAAATAAGAGATATTGTGATATCCCAACATAATCATGTTCCAACATGGAACAAACTTCATCTTCACCTGCAACTAGCAACGCTATAAGAGGGGCTGTGCAAAGCGGTAACATAGCCAATCAACGGTTTGCTAGGAAAGGATGGTTAGAGGTTTGACATGGCAATATGGGTGGCATGATATAGCAAGTGGTAGGTATCACAGCATAGGCATAGCAAAAGAGCGAGCATCTAGCAAGCAAAGATAGAAGTGATTTCGAGGGTATGGTCATCTTGCCTGCAAGGTTCTCAGAGTTGTCGAAGGCTTGATCCTCGTAAGCGTTATCAACAGGTTCCTCGTTCGCGTACTCGTCTCCCGGCTCTACCCAAAACAAGAACACAAGCAAAGGAACAACTATCAACCATGATGCAATGCGCAAGCAACATGATGCAAAACAGGACATGACATGCGAGATGTGGTATGCAATGCATATGCGTGCTCCGGAAGGAAAAAGATGAACAAGGCATAATCTTGGCAAACCAAGTATGCCACTGGAAAGGTGAGGTGATTTCGGTTTAAATCGATATAAAGATCACCGGAATCGGATGCACGGTTTGCAAATGACAAACAAAACAAGAATGGCATACTTCTGCGATTAACAGCATGATGCCACTTAGCATGCAACAAGAAATTAAGCTGCTGCACCCAAACATATCAGCAAAGCATATGGCAGTGATCTACTCAAGATGCTTGACAAAAGATGAACACTGAGCTATGGCAAAATCACAACATAACAGGTTCAAACGAGCATGGCAAAAGTGCAAAATATATCAGCTTCACAGACTTCGTGAAAATACTATCATGCCAGAAATTAACATCAGGAAGCCATGTTTAGAGCAAGGAAACAACCTACTACAAGAACATGACATAGCAAAATATGGCATGTCATGAATCTACTCAAAGCAAAGAACAAAAGTCCCTTACTGACCATGAGCCAAAAGGGAACAGAAAATATAATAACACCCATGTCAATTAAGCAAGTTTCGTTACAGTTTTCAGACTTGGCAGAAAACTGGACATGTCAAAACAGATAACAAGTAGGCATGCTTACGAGCTCGATGCACTCACTACAGAGCATTGCATGATAAACTAAGCATACAAACATCAAGAAGACATGGCATATAAGCTAGTAATGGAAAGAGCAACATCTTAGCATGCAAAGATCAACTACAACAAGCTTGGCAAAATCGAATAACATGTAAACAATCTGCCAGTAACGTTTTATAGCAAAAGTAGAGCTCGATTGATTCAAGCTATGGCACTCCATAATTTCAAAAAAAGGCATGGATAGATAGAGAAAATCCATATGTTCAAAACACCCTTACTGATCATACTCAAAATGGGCATAGATCTCTCTCTAACAACATGAACACATGGCATAAAAATAACAGCAGGACATGACTTAGTGAAATTACTAAGTCCCTGAAATCAGCAACAATATGATCCCTAGTTTGCATGCTTGTGCTAGTCACCAAAAATATCACAAAAATACATGGAATACACCCCTGTAAAGATGGCATGGCATATTACAAAACACATGTAGGACTCCAGTTCATAGGGTGCACACATCAATCATGGCAAAAATGACAAAAGTGCATATTCTGCTGAGAATCTGTAACTAACATCACATATCCCTCTTATAACAGCATTTAGGGCATCAATATGAGCTCAACTGGAAATGATGCAATGATATGAAATGATGTACTCGTCGAGGCGAACAATCTTATATGCTACACGCCCAAAACGGAGCCACAGGTGCAAAGTTATGATGCGATGAACATGCAACAAATTACTGACAGAAAAAGACATGGAGAGATTTCGGGGCTCGGGGAAAGTCAACCTTAGGGATCTCAGATCCAGATCCAGCGTGGTTCCCGAGGAGCTCGCCGGAGATGGCGAGGGGGCGGATCCGGTTGGAGGGGACGAGGGAGGCGCCGGAGATGGGGAGGAGGAGGCTGGGGCACGCCTTGGGTCGCCGGGGGAGGCGTCGGGAGGCGGGGCCGGCGAGGTCGGCGAGCGGAGGCGGCGGCGAGGCACGCCGGGGCGGCGCCTGCTCGGGCGGCGGGGCGCGGGAGGCGAGCGGGCGGAGGAGGCGCGGGCCTCGGGGGCCGGCCGCGGGCGGCGCGCGGCGGCCGGGGCCACGTGGAGGCCTCCGGTTGGCCCGGGGCGGCGGCGGCGTTTAGTCCGGCGCGGACCGGACGTGTCCGGCGCACGGAGGGAGCGGGGAGCTAGGGTTAGGGTGGAATTGATCCGAAAATTCGGGGGGAGAGCTGTATTTATAGGTAGAAGGGGCTAGGAGGCTCCAAATGGAGTGTAGTTTTCGCCCACACGATCGTGATCGAACGACCGAGAAGATGGAGGGGTGTAGGATGGGTTTTGGCCCACTTAGGAGGGGTGTTGGGCTGAATACAAAAGAGGCCTTCTCGGTCCCTCGGTTAACCGTTGGAGTATCAAACAAAGTCCAAATGGCACGAAACTTGACAGGCGGTCTACCGGTGGTATACCAAGGCCACATGTCAAATCTTGTTCCATCTCGAGAGTGTTTAACACCCGCACACGAAAATAGGTAAAAGGGGGCGCCGGAGGACGTAGGAACGCCGGATTACAAAACGGACAACGGGGAAAAAGCTCGGATGCATGAGACGAACACGTATGCAAATGCGATGCACATGATGACATGATATGAAATGCATGACATGGACAAAATGCAAAACGAAGAAGAACCCAACCACGAGGGAATATCATATCACATTGCCAAAAATGGCAAGAGTTGGAGTTACAAATATGGCAAGTTACATCTGGGGTGTTACAACACTCCACCACTACGAGAGGATCTCGTCCCGAGATCTAGGACTGAAAGAACTGCGGATATTCGGAACGGAGGTGGTCCTCACGTTCCCAGGTGGCTTCTCGGTCGGAATGATGAGACCACTTGACTTTCAGGAATTTGATGGACTTGTTGCGAGTCTTGCGCTCAGTTTCTTCAAGAATGGCAACGAGATGCTCATGATAAGACAAGTCTTCTTGAAGATCAATCTCTTCGAAGTAGATGGTGCGCTCAGGCGTCTTGAAGCACTTGCGAAGCTGTGACGCGTGGAACACATCGTGCACATTTGCAAAGTTGGGGGGAAGCTCAAGTTGATAGGCGAGATCGCCTCTTTTGCCGACAATCTTGAAAGGACCGACGTATCTAGGGGCAAGTTTCCCTTTGATACCGAAGCGACGAGTGCCTTTCATTGGAGAGACGCGGAGGTAGACATGGTCTCCGATCTCGAAAGCCAAATCACGGTGTTTGCTATCATAATAGCTCTTCTGGCGCGATTGAGCGGCTTTGAGATTCTCACGAATGACTTTACACATATCTTCAGCCTCTGTGATCAAGTCGTTGCCAAGAAGTTGGCGTTCGCCCGTCTCTGACCAATTGAGAGGAGTACGACACTTTATGCCATAGAGAATCTCGAATGGGGCTTTGCCCAAGCTCGCTTGAAAGCTGTTGTTGTAAGAGAACTCAGCATATGGAAGACAATCCTCCCACTTCATGCCGAACGAGATAACACAAGCCCTGAGCATATCTTCAAGAATTTGGTTGACACGCTCGACTTGTCCACTAGTTTGAGGATGGAAAGCTGTGCTGAAGCGAATGTTTGTGCCCATGGCCTTCTGAAGGAGTCCCAGAATTTAGAGGTGAAGATGCTTCCACGATCTGAAGATATCAATTATGGAATGCCATGCAAGGAGACAATTCTGGAGGTGTAAAGCTCTGCCAGCTGCGCTGCTGTGATAGACTCTTTGATAGGAAGAAAATGAGCCACTTTAGTGAGCTTGTCAATGACGACGAAGATAGCATCATTTCCACGCTTGGACTTAGGAAAACCAGTCACGAAGTCCATTTCGATATGATCAAACTTCCATTCTGGAATAGCAAGAGGTTGGACTAGACCAGCTGGTCGTTGGTGTTCTGCTTTCACCCTTCTGCAGACATCACATTCGTTCACGAATTGAGCAATTTCTCGCTTCATTCGAGTCCACCAATACGACTGCTTGAGGTCATGGTACATCTTCGTACTTCCAGGATGAATGGATAGGAGTGAATTGTGAGCCTCGTTCATAATGACTTTACGAAGATCACCCTTAGGAACCACAATTCGATCCTCGAAGAAAAGAGTATCTTTGTCATCAAGGCGATAACACTTATATTTGGAGATGCCCTTGTCAATACCATGTTTCACCTTCTTCACCATGGTATCCAGGAGTTGTGCCTCACGAATTTGATCTTCCAAGGTAGGAGAGACTATGAGGTTGGCAAGAAAACCTTGAGGAACAACTTGGAGATTCAATTTGCGGAAAGCTTCACAAAGATCCGGTTGAAAGGGCTTGAGGATTAAGCTGTTGTAATAAGCCTTCCTGCTCAAAGCATCTGCAATGACATTGGCCTTGCCAGGAGTATATTCAATACTCGGATTATACTCTTGAATCATTTCGACCCATCGAGTTTGCCTGAGGTTGAGGTTGGGTTGAGTGAAAATATACTTGAGACTCTTGTGATCGGTGAAAATCTCCACTTTCCTTCCCAACAAGAGATGTCTCCATGTTATCAACGCATGGACAACTGCCGCCAACTCAAGATCGTGAGTGGGGTAGTTCTTTTCGTTGGGCTTCAACTGACGAGAGGTATAGGCCACAACTTTCTTCTCTTGCATTAACACAACACCGAGACCTGGAAGAGAAGCATCACAGAAAACTTCATAAGGCTTGGATTCGTCAGGAGGAGTCAAAACTGGAGCAGTGACGAGTTTCTCTTTGATAGTGTTGAAAGCAACGTCACACTCAAGAGACCAGACATACTTCACATGCTTCTGGAGGAGGTTGGAAAGGGGCTTTGAAATCTTTGAGAAATTCTCAACGAATCTTCGGCAATAGCTTGCAAGTCCAAGAAAACTGCGAAGCTGCTTGACATTCTGAGGAGGTTCCCAATTCAAAACTGCAGACACCCTCTCGGGATTAATAGCGATGCCCTTGGCAGAGATGATATGACCAAGGTAAAGAACTTCATCAAGCCAGAATTCACATTTGGAGAACTTTGCATAGAATTGATACTCTCTGAGCTTGTCGAGCACCAATCGCAAATGTTTGGCATGATCCTTCTTATTCTTGGAGAAGACCAATATATCATCGAGATAGACCAAGACGAATTCGTTGGTGTAGGGGTTGAAGATGAAGTTCATCATTCGAGAGAAAGTTGGAGGAGCACTGACAAGACCGAAAGACATGACAGTATATTCATAAGAACCAAAGCTTGTTCTGAATGCTGTCTTGGGAATATCTTCTTCACGAATGCGAATCTGATGATAACCCATACGAAGGTCAAGCTTGGAGAACACTTTAGCACCTTTAAGTTGCTCGAATAGCTCATTGATGTTGGGCAGTGGATACTTGTTCTTGATAGTCTTCTTGTTCAATGGACGGTAATCGACGCAAAGTCGGTCCGTGCCATCCTTCTTCTGGACAAAAAGAACACCACAACCCCAAGGAGAAGAACTCGGTCTGATCAGACCCAGACGCTCTTGTTCATCGAGTTGTTTCTTCAATTCCTTCAACTCTTTTGGACCAAGCTTGTAAGGACGCTTGCAAACGGGTTCCGTGCGAGGCTCAAGATCAATAACGAATTCAACTGGCCGGTGAGGAGGCATACCCGGAAGCTCTTCTGGAAAGACATCTTCGTACTCACAAACGACTGGAATCTGAGAGATATCATCCAATTCGCCCTTCTCATTGAGAGAAAACAACCGAATGGTTTCATCACGAGCGGCATAAATGATCACATCGTCAGATGAGTGAGTCAATTGAATTTCCCTGGCAGCACAATCAAGCTGAGCCTTGTGCTTAGAAAGCCAGTCCATCCCGAGAATTAGATCAATATCAGAGTCGCCAAGAACAATTGGAGAAGACAGAAATCTATAGTCGCCCATCTTGATGGAAACATTCGGAACTAAGGAGCTTGCGTTCATGAATTTACCCGGAGATACAACTGATATCGGTCTAGGCAAATCTTGGAAAGACAACTCATGCTTCGATGCAAAAGGTCTTGAAATGAAAGAATGTGATGCTCCAGTATCAAATAAGACTTTTGCAGGGATATCATTAACAGGAAGGTTACCCATGATCACTTCTGAAGAATCCTCCGCTTGAGCTGCATTCATCATGTTCACCTTTGCAGACTTGGAATTATGCTTGACCACTGCATTGCTGGAAGATCTCACAGGAGGAGGAGGCGGAAGGCGCCTTTGGTTGAAGCACTTGTTCGCATAGTGACCCTTTTGCTGACATTTGTTGCAAGTCACCTCTGAGAGCGGACGATGATAAGGAGCATTTGACCTTGGAGCTTGATTCTGAGACTTGTTCTGATAGCCAGGGTTGGGTGGGTGGGAAGATCCACGACCACCTGAGTTCTTCTGCTGGTAAGGCTGACGGAACGGAGGAGGAGGAGGCAACCAGAACTTCTGTTGCTTGGCCACCACTAGTGAGGAAGAAAAGGACTGAACTACGTCCCTGACTCTCTTCTTAGAAGCCTCACACTTAAGCTAGGCAGCCTCTTGTTTCAGTGCCATGTTGTAGAATTCATCATACTTTTTTGGCTCAAAAAGCACGAGAGCTAATTGCAGATCTTCTCTGAGGCCACGCCTGAATTGGTAAATCATGCTCTTCTCATCAGGGATGTCCTGCTTAGCAAAGCGAGAGAGCTTCTGGAACTGAGTGTTGTATTGATACACAGACATGCTGCCTTGCTTGAGATTGCGGAACTCCTCACGCTTACTCTCAACAACACTTTCTGGAATGTGATGAGCTTTGAAGTCTCAGCGGAAATCATCCCAGGTAATCACACGACCTCCTCTGGAATCTTTGTATTGTTGATACCACTCAGCAGCTTGATCCTTGAGTTGAAAAGAGGCAAACTTGACAAAGTCCTCAGGTCTGACATTGCTACATTCGAAATGCTTGTTGATGTCCACGAGCCAATCATCGGCGTCTGTGGCCTCGACACAGTAGCTGAAAGTCTTTGGCTGATTTGCAAGGAACTGATTGAGGGTAGCGAAGTGCGGCTGATTGTTGCCTTGGCCTTGATTTCCCTGATTACCTTGCCCTTGGTTGCGATCTTGCAAGAGCTGAATCAGAATCTGAGCGTTGGCATTGGTGGCTGTCATCAAAGCTTGCCATGCCTCCGGAGGCGGAGGTGGTGGCGGAGGGTTCGCCTGACTCCCATCATTGCGTTCCGGATTCTGACGCGTTGGCGGAGCCATCCTGAAGAGGGTGACATCCATTAGCATCTTGAAAGACATATATTCAAGCTGAATCAAAGGATCGAAATTGCAACATATAGTCTTCACAATAAACATTCGAACAAGAATGAACGAATGAATTCCAAAGTAAAGCATCACACTTCCATAAGCTGAGAAGCCGTTTAGATAAAGGTATGGAATCACCATCTGCCTTCGAAACAACTCGAATATCACAACTGAAAACAAAACAAAAGATTGGCTTGTAGAATAAGCCGGAACAAACGCATGATAGAGATTTCGCCCAAAGTGTTCGTGGTGGGGCCCACACGGGCACGACGTACAGCGGACGTCACGAATGACAAAAAAGACGTCCCCGAATCAGCATAGCCAATGATTCTTTAAGACGCCTCGCGACCACTGTAAATCGGCCGTGAATAGGCGGACCACTAGCACGTTAGGCCCCAATCTCAAATTATACATCTGTCGGAAAGATATCCTATAAGCTATTATAATTCCCACTTATAAACTCCCGAAACTTTCTGGTTATGCAATCAGGTGTTGGGGATACAGGGGACACAAAATATATCACCCAAACTAACAATACCTAGATCTAGCTGTATCCATCCTTCAACACATAACCAAGAAACCCTCGGAAATCGTTTACCTCAACCTTCGAAAAGCATCCGTTATACGAGTTATGGCAATACTCCCGAACTCGCCCCAGTACTGGGTTATCGGGGTTATCTCACCAACAACTGTACAAAAGAGATTTTCGATGTCGGCGAAACTCAGGTATTCCAGAACTGCAATGATAAAATTGTGACGACAACACCTCGGAGCTCAACTCCCCGGGACACTGCCACAACCCCTAAATGTCGGGAGGCACCAAGAACAATGTTCTCGTCACAAAACCATCGGAACGATTCTAAGATACCCGCGTGATCCTAAATTTTTTTAGTGAAATTTGAGGAGAGGAGAGTCAAAACTTCTACGTCAGGAGGCCTCACCAGAGCGACGAAGGGACTGGGAAGTAAAAAGAGTCCTACTCTCCGATATATATAATCCTAAGACTCAAAACATTTTTCTAGACTCAACAACGAGAGCGATTCGATCAAGCAGGGGGGGCTCCTAAGTCGGGGATGGCTCTGATTACCAACTTGTAACGCCCTCGATGCGGCTATATCTCCCACGTGTCGAAGCACGACTTAGAGGCATAACCGCATTGAAATCAATGTCGCAAGTGAGGTAATCTTCACACAACCCATGTAATACATAAGGGAAAGAGATACATAGTTGGCTTACAGTCGCCACTTCACACAATACATAAATAAACATCCAACATCCAGATTACACTCAAGGTCCGACTACGGAACCAAAATGAAAGAAGACTACCCCAAATGCTACACAGATCCCCGATCGTTCCAACTGGGCTCCACTACTGATCATCAGGAAAAGACACATAGTAACGACCACGTTCGTCGTCGAACTCCCACTTGAGCTCGGTTGCGTCATCTGCACTGGCATCGTTGGCACCTGCAACTGTTTTGGTAGAATCTGTGAGTCACGGGGACTCAGCAATCTCACACCCGCGAGATCAAGACTATTTAAGCTTAAAGGTAGGATGGGGTTGTGAGGTGGAGCTGCAGCAAGCGACTAGCATATATGGTGGCTACACTCGCAAAAGAGAGCGAGAAGAGAAGCAAAGCACGGTCGTGAAGCTATAAGTGATCAAGAAGTGATCCTAGAACAACCTACGCCAAACATAACTCCAACACCGTGTTCACTTCCGGGACTCCGCCGAGAAGAGACCATCACGGTTACACACGCGGTTGATGTGTTTTAATTAAGGTCAACTTCGGGTTTTCTACAACCGGACATCAACAAATTCCCATCTGCCTCATAACCGCGGGCACGGCTTTCGAAAGATAATACCCTGCAGGGGTGTCCCAACTTAGCCCATTATAAGCTCTCACGGTCAAAGAAGGATATTCCTTCTACCGGGAAGACCCGATCAGTCTCGGAATCCCGGACTACAAGACATTTCGACAATGGTAAAACAAGACCAGCAAAGCCGCCCGGATGTGCCGACAAATCCCGATAGGAGCTGCACATATCTCGTTCTCAGGGCACACCGGATGAGCCAGACGTCGGGTTGGCATAGACCCTGATAGCCCAGGGGGCGCCGGACATCGCTCGGTTTGGACCAGCACTCGAAGGAGCACTGGACCGGGGGTTAAAAATAAAGATGACCCTCGGGCTCGCGAAAACCCAAGGGAAAAAGGCTTAGGTGGCAAATGGTAAAACCAAGGTTGGGCCTTGCTGGAGGAGTCTTATTCAAAGCGAACTGTCAAGGGGGTCCCATAAATCACCCAACCATGTAAGGAATGCAAAATCAAGGAACATAACACCGGTATGACGGAAACTAGGGTGGCAAGAGTGGAACAAAACACCAGGCATAAGGCCGAGCCTTACACCCTTTACCAAGTGTATAGATGCATTAATTAAATAAGAGATAGTGTGATATCCCAACATAATCATGTTCCAACATGGAACAAACTTCATCTTCACCTACAACTAGCAACGCTATAAGAGGGGCTGTGCAAAGCGGTAACATAGCCAATCAACGGTTTGCTAGGAAAGGATGGTTAGAGGTTTGACATGGCAATATGGGTTGCATGATATAACAAGTGGTAGGTATCGCAGCATAGGCATAGCAAAAGAGCGAGCATCTAGCAAGCAAAGATAGAAGTGATTTCGAGGGTATGGTCATCTTGCCTGCAAGGTTCTCAGAGTTGTCGAAGGCTTGATCCTCGTAAGCGTTCTCAACAGGCTCCTCGTTCGCGTACTCGTATCCCGGCTCTACCCAAAACAAGAACACAAGCAAAGGAACAACTATCAACCACGATGCAATGCGCAAGCAACATGATGCAAAACATGACATGACATGCGAGACGTGGTATGCAATGCATATGCGTGCTCCGGAAGGAAAAAGATGAACAAGGCATAATCTTGGCAAACCAAGTATGCCACTGGAAAGGTGAGGTGATTTCGGTTTAAATCGATATAAAGATCACCGGAATCGGATGCACGGTTTGCAAATGACAAACAAAACAAGAATGGCATACTTCTGCGATTAACAGCATGATGCCACTTAGCATGCAACAAGAAATTAAGCTTCTGCATCCAAACATATCAGCAAAGCATATGGAAGTGATCTACTCAAGATGCTTGACAAAAGGTGAACATTGAGCTACGGCTAAATCACAACATAACAGGTTCAAACAAGCATGGCAAAAGTGCAAAATATATCAGCTTCACAGACTTAGTGAAAATACTATCATGCCAGAAATTAACATCAGGAAGCCATGTTTAGAGCAAGGAAACAACCTGCTACTGGAACAGGACATAGCAAAATATGGCATGTCATGAATCTACTCAAAGAAAAGAACAAAAGTCCTTTACTGACCATGAGCCAAAAGGGACCAGAAAATATAATAACACCCATGTCAATTAAGCAAGTTTCGTTACAGTTTTCAGACTTGGCAGAAAACTGGACATGTCAAAACAGATAACAAGTAGGCATGCTTACGAGCTCGATGCACTCACTACAGAGCATTGCATGATAAACTAAGCATACAAACATCAAGAAGACATGGCATAGAAGCTATTCATGGCAAGAACAACATCTTAGCATGCAAATATCAACTACAACAAGCTTGGCAAAATCGAATAACATGTAAACAATCTGCCAGTAACGTTTTATAGCAAAAGTAGAGCTCAATTGACTCAAGCTATGGCACTCCATAATTTCAAATAAAGGCATGGGTAGATAGAGCAAATCCATATGTTCAAAACACCCTTACTGATCATACTCAAAATGGGCATAGATCTCTCTCTAACAACATGAACACATGGCATAAAAATAACAGCAGGACATGACTTAGTGAAATTACTAAGTCCCTGAAATCAGCAACAATATGATCCCTAGTTTGCATGCTTGTGCTAGTCACCAAAAAGATCACAAAAATACATGGCATACACCCCTGTAAAGATGGCATGGCATATTACAAAACACATGTAGGACTCCAGTTCATAGGGTGCACACATCAATCATGGCAAAAATGACAAAAGTGCATATTCTGCTGAGAATCTGTAACTAACATCACATAGCCCCCTACTAACAGCATTTCGGGCGTCAAGATGAGATCAAATGGAAATGATGCAATGAGATGAAATGATGTACTCGTCGAGGCGAACAATCTGATATGCTACACGCCCAAAACGGAGCCATAGGTGCAAAGTTATGATGCGATGAACATGCAACAAATTACTGACAGAAAAAGACATGGAGAGATTTCGGGGCTCAGGGAATGTCAACCTTAGGGATCTCAGATCCAGATCCAGCGTGGTTCCCGAGGAGCTCGCCGGAGAGAGCTCGCCGGAGATGGCGAGGGGGCGGATCCGGCTGGAGGGGACGAGGGAGGCGCCGGAGATGGGGAGGAGGAGGCCGGGGCACGTCGTGGGTCGCCGGGGGAGGCGTTGGGAGGCGGGGCCGGCGAGGTCGGCGAGCGGAGGCGGCGACCGGCGGGCGGAGGCGGCGGCGAGGCGCGCTGGGGCAGCGCCTGCTCGGGCGGCGGGGCGCGGGAGGCGAGCGGGCGGAGGAGGCGCGGGCCTCGGGGGCCGGCTGCGGGCTCGGCAGGCCGCGGGCGGCGCGCGGTGGCCGGGGCCACATGGAGGCCTCCGGTTGGCCCGGGGCGGCGGCGGCGTTTAGTCCGGCGCGCGGAGGGAGTGGGGAGCTAGGGTTAGGGTGGAATTGATCCGAAAATTCGGGGGGAGAGCTGTATTTATAGGTAGAAGGGGCTAGGAGGCTCCAAATGGAGTGTAGTTTTCGCCCACACGATCGTGATCGAACGACCGAGAAGATGGAGGGGTGTAGGATGGGTTTTGGCCCACTTAGGAGGGGTGTTGGGCTGAATACAAAAGAGGCCTTCTCGGTCCCTCGGTTAACCGTTGGAGTATCAAACGAAGTTCAAATGGCACGAAACTTGACAGGCGGTCTACCGGTGGTATACCAAGGCCATATGTCAAATCTTGTACCATCTCGAGAGTGTTTAACACCCGCACACGAAAATAGGTAAAAGGGGGCGTCGGAGGACGTAGGAGCGCCGGATTGCAAAACGGACAACGGGGAAAAAGCTCGGATGCATGAGACGAACACGTATGCAAATGCGATGCACATGATGACATGATATGAAATGCATGACATGGACAAACTGCAAAACAAAGAAGAACCCAACCACGAGGGAATATCATATCACATTGCCAAAAATAGCAAGAGTTGGAGTTACAAATATGGCAAGTTACATCCGGGGTGTTACACCCTCCATGAAACAGCCTAAGCGCCGATGTCAGCGGCGCCGCTCTAAATCCCGCCAAAGCAAAAACGGTGATTCCGGCACATGAGATAATAACACTCCAGATAGCGCCGAAGAACACCCCCTCCAGCAAGATTCAGCGCAGGAGGATGGAGAAGCTAGCCCTCACGAGAGAGCGGCAGACAGAGAGGTCGAGGATGACAATTATATGCCTCGCTCTGAAGACGAGGCAAGCCTCGACGATGACGAATTCGTCGTGCTGGAGGATCCCGTCAAACAAGAGCGTTTCAAACACAGGCTTATGGCCACGGCAAGCAGCCTCAAGAAAAAACAGCAACAGCTTAGAGTTGATCAAGATTTGCTAGCCGACAGATGGACTGAAGTCCTTGCGGCCGAAGAGCTACCCAAAGCGCAGGCTGCTACCCCGTTTAGAGGAGGAAGCACCTAAACCTACATCACCAGCGCATGACACGGCCGACCGGCCACCTCGTGGCCGCGACAGAGAGGTCTCTCGGCCCTCCACTCAAGCCGCGCCCCGGCGCCATTCAAAACATTTTAAGGCACGGGAAAATGCGCCAGACCTGCGAGACATATTGGAGGACAAGGCAAAGCAAACAAGATCGATCTATGGATCGCGCGGACGCCCTAAGGCACGTGACGGCGATCGTCACTTCGAATATAATAAATCCGGCCGGGCCGGACACAATAGATAAAGCTCATTTGAGCTGCGTCGTGATATAGCCCAATACAGAGGCACCACACACCCCCTATGCTTCACAGATGAAGTAATGGATCATCAAATCCCTGAGGGTTTCAAACCCGTGAACATCGAATCATACGATGGCACAACAGATCCCGCGGTATGGATCGAGGATTATATCCTTCATATCCACATGGCCCGCGGCGACGATCTACACGCCATCAAATACCTCTCACTCAAACTCAAGGGACCAGCTCGGCATTGGCTTAACAGCTTGCCAGCAGAATCTATCGGGTGTTGGGAGGACCTAGAAGCCACATTCCTCGACAATTTCCAGGGCACCTATGTGCGACCACCAGACGCCGATGACCTAAGCCACATAATTAAGCAGCCAGAGGAATCGGCCAGGCAATTCTGGACACGGTTCCTAACAAAGAAAAACCAAATAGTTGACTGTCCAGATACTGAGGCCCTAGCAGCCTTCAAGCATAATATCCGCGACGAGTGGCTTGCCCGGCACCTTGGACAGGAAAAGCCAAAAATCCATGGCAGCACTCACGACGCTCGTGACCCGCTTTTGCGCGGGAGAAGACAGCTGGCTAGCTCGTAGCAATAACTTGGCCAAGAGCCTTGGTAATTCGGACACCAAGGACAACAGTGGCAGGTCGCGTCGGAACAAGCAAAAACGTCGCGTTAACAGCGACAGCAACGAGGATACGACAGTCAATGCCGGATTCAGAGGCTATAAATCCGGTCAGCGGAAAAAGCCATTCAAAAGAAATACTCAGGGCCCGTCCAGTTTGGACCGAATACTCGATCGCTTGTGCCAAATACATGGCACCCCCCAAAAGCCAGCCAATCACACCAACAGAGATTGTTGGGTGTTCAAGCAGGCAGGCAAGCTAAATGCTGAAAATAGAGGCAAGTGGCTGCGTAGCGATGACGAGGAGGAGCCCCGGCCGCCGAACAACAGTGGACAGAAGGGTTTTCCCCCACAAGTGCGGACGGTGAACATGATATACACAACCCACATCCCCAAGAGGGAGCGGAAGCGTGTGTTAAGGGACGTATATGCGATGGAGCCAGTCGCCCCAAAGTTCAACCCATGGTCCTCCTGCCCGATCACCTTCGATCGAAGGGACCACCCCACTAGCACCCGTCATGGCGGATTCGCCGCATTGGTTCTAGACCCAATTATCGACGGATTTCATCTCACAAGAGTCCTCATGGACGATGGCAGCAGCCTGAACCTGCTTTACCAGGATACAGTGCGGAAAATGGGCGTAGATCCCTCGAGGATTAAGCCCACCAAAACGACCTTTAAAGGCGTCATACCAGGTGTAGAGGCCAACTGTACAGGCTCAGTCACACTTGAAGTGGTCTTCGGATCTCAGGACAATTTCCGAAGTGAGGAGTTAATCTTCGACATAAGTCCCGTTCCGCAGTGGCTATCACGCACTGCTCGGGTGAACCGCATTCGCAAAGTTCAATGCGGTGCCGCACTACGCATACCTTAAGCTCAAGATGCCAGGCCCTCGAGGAGTAATCACGGTCAATGGAGACACCGAACGCTCCCTCCGAACGGAGGAACACAGAACGGCCCTCGCGGCGGAAGTACAAAGTAGCCTCTCAAGGAAGCTCAACAGTCCGGCCGTTAAACGTCCGGACATCATCAAGCGTGCCCAGAGTAACCTACAACAAGACCGCCTAGCACGTTCCGAGCAGGCGTAGCAACACGGCCCCAACCCCAGCCCCCGTGAACTAGTGAAACCAGTGCCTTGCGTACATAACTACACTCTCGAAATACCATGGGCACAGGAGGAGGGGCACCATCACGGCGCGCCCGAAACACGGCTTAAACCACACTAGGGGCTGCCGGTTTATTTATTTTCTCTTACTTTCAGGACTACACACTTCGGAAGACCTGTTCGGCAATCCAACTGGCGCTCAAACGATGCAAGAACCAGGGAAGCAGAAACGCTACGCCGCATTATACAACTCCCAGATGGTCTCTATCACGAGCAGTATACCTGTTTTGCATACTATTCCGTAGCCTGCCCCTGGAAAGGACATGTTAAATAGTCCCACTTTTGCTTATCGCACTATTTGTATCGTTCTGCTTTGATCGCAGCCTTTTTATAAACAATGCATAGCTTTTTGTCTACTTTCGCATTACTGTTTTTCACAAATATATGTTCATTAACGACATGTTGCACCCGTACACTTTGGTATGGTCAATACGCCAGGGGCTTCAGTACCCCCCTTATATGGTGTGAGAAGTCCGAACACTTTAACAAGTGCGGCACCCCGAACTTATAGCATTATATGCATCGGCTCCGAATCATGTCTTGGGTCAATATTTGGGTTTGCCCGGCTCCTATGTTTTGGTGCCTTACGTTCCGTTGTATCGGCTAAGGTAGCACTAGGAGAACTACTGCGATTGTGCCCCAGTTGAGCTGGGCGGAGCACCTCAGTAGAGCAAGCTAAAACTGACTGTCATGATGAAGCGAGAAACTGGTCGCTGTTCGAGAGGTTTTTCGAGTCCCTAAAGACTTATGGCGCTTAGAGCGAGGAGTCGGCTTTGTTTGGCCAAAGGCGTGGATAGCGCCCCGAACTCGGTCTTCCGAACACTAGGGGCTTCGCCGAAATTTAAAATTATAGAATTCTATGGCTAAGTGAGAGTGTTCAAGCACTATAGTCCGATAGCCTTGTTCGTTGTGCTGAGCGCCTCCCTCGAAGGACCCATACATGGGAAAAAGAGCGCTCAGGTTTCACCCGAACACCCCAGCACTAGTGGCATGGGGGCAGAAGCCGACGACTCGCCATCTCTCAAATTTGATAAACGGCTGCACAGAAGGTAATATTTTAAATTCAAAACGCAATGCTTAAGCGCACATGAACAAGTTTTCAGCGCACAGGATAACACGAGCGAGTTTACTCCAAAATTACATCCATGGAACATTCATCCGCCACAAGGCGGGCACCCTTCAGAACATCCTTATAGTAATTCTTGGGCTTGCGATGCTCCTTCCCCGGCGGTGGCCCGTCCTTCACAAGCTTCTCGCCATCCAGCGTGCCCCAGTGCACCTTAGCGCGGGCAAGGGCCCTACAGGCATCTTCAATGCAAACGGACCGCTTGATGACCTCGAGCCTTGGACAGGCCTCCACCAGCTGCCGCACCAGCCCGAAGTAGCTCCCAGGCAGAGCCTCTCCAGGCCACAGCCGAACTATGAGGCCCTTCATGGCCTGTTCGGCCACCTTGTGGAGCTCGACCAGCTGCTTCAGCTGGTCGCTCAGGGGCACTAGGTGTCCGGCCTCAGCATACTGAGACAAGAACACCTTCTCCGTCGAGCTGCCCTCCTCGACTCAGTAGAATGCGGCGGCATCGGACACGCTGCGGGGAAGATTTGTGAATGCTCCTGGAGAGCTCCGGATTCGGGTAAGTAACAAGAAGCTCACTTTTACATGTTTGCTTTGCATAAAGAATGCCTTACCCGCCGCTATCTTCTTCGCCGCATCCAACTCCTGGAGGGCCTTCTGGGATTCAGCCTTGGCAGACTTTGCATTTTCAATAGCTGCCGCGAGCTCGGACGCTCGCGTCTTTGAGTCAAGCTCCAAACTCTCATGTTTTTACATGAGAGCCTGGAGCTCTTGCCGCACCTCGCCAACCTGGGCTTTGTACCTCTCCCGCTCGGAGCGCACCATGGCCGCTCTCTTATCGGCCTCGGCCAATGCTTGCTTGAGGGTCGTGACCTCAGTTGTGGCCCCTACAATAACCATGTTAATCCTGTCATATTTTTGCAATTGTACTTTTATATTTTCTTTTTTATGGTATTTCTTACCTTCTTTCTCCTCGAGCTGCCGCTTGGCAAGGCCGAGCTCTTGCTCGGTCTGCTCGAGGCTGTCGGCGTTCTGGGAACGGGGGTCCCCAGACTTGCCTGCCTGCGGCCCGCGGCGTGGCTCGAATGGAGGCCCAGTACGACCCACCTTCATCAACGCAAGACTCAAGACCCTCGCGAGGGGCCAAGCCTCGCGGGGAGGATGACGCAACGCTTCCTCGGGCGCGGCCTCCTCAGGTTGGCTCATGAGGAGGCGGAGATATCAAGGCAGGGTACCTCGCGAGGTGCCCATGACGCAAGCCATGATGACCAAGGGTGCCAGGCGGGCGCCATACCGCACAGTGTCCCCTCCTTTCCTCTTTGGTGCAAAGGGGGAAAGGGCAGGCGAGAGGATCAAGCAAAGGCATCCATTTCGGTGCAACGAGACCAAGACCAGTCCAACGGTGGGAATGAGCTCACCGTGGAGCCCAGAGCGGCGTCACCATAGGGCCTTTGGCAGGCGAGGACCAACTTTGGTCAGGATAAGTGTACTGTATGTTCCCCTTTGAATTGGCCAATTGTTGGCGCCCTTCCCGCTCAATATTTGGGAAGAGGCCCAAGGCCCTTGCCTATAAATAGGACTAGCCACCCCCAAGGTAGGGGCATCTAGAAGGCATCTGGTGTTCATCCGACCTGGGATCTAGAATCCGAGCAAGAAGAGAGAGAGAAGGGCGGCTGAACTCCCCTAGCAGTTCATCGTCCCAGCTAGAACACACCCTCGCGAGGCTGTTCACCCTTGTACTGTTCATCTTCATCAGCCCAAGAGGCCATCCATCCACCCACACTGGAGTAGGGTATTACACCACACCGGTGGCCCGAACCAGTATAAACTCTGTGTCTTTTGTGTTGTTCTTTTGGTAGTTTAGATCCTTGCGAGACGGAGAGGTAGAGGCCAGAATCTCCGCGCGCACCCCAGAGTTCGAACCTTAAGGGTCTGCCGGAAACCACGATCCGACATTTGGCGTGCCAGGTAGGGGTGCGCCGGAATCTGTCTTCCACCGCTCCGTTCTCCTCCGACCGTCACATCCATGTCTGACGCTCGTCGGGCCCGTGCTGAGTGCCGAGCCGCCATCGCTTCTCGCGTCGCCCAGACAGCTCCCGTCGGCGGGCGTCCTCGTCGTTCCCCGTCGCCTGCCGTCAACGCCGCCACCGGCCCGACGGGGAACGAGCAACAAGCGTCGTCTCAGCACCCGTCCGTGCGGCGAGACGGCCGCACCGCTACTCCGTCGCTCACGCCAGCTGGCTCTTCGTCCCACGCGCTCCGCGCGCCCTTGGAGGCTCTAGCTGCACTCATCACGGAAAACGAGCTCCTGCGCTACCATCCCGTCGACGACGTCTACGAAGAGTGGCTCGAGCGCGTCGCCGAGCTCGTCCGCGCCGCAGGGGGCTCTCCTGCACCGTCCGCTTCTCTGCGCCGCACCCTGCCCCGCGCGGGCAATGAAGCTCCGGGGGCGTACCAGCCACCTCCGCTCCAAGAAGACGCCATGGCTCCAAGGCGCATGGCCCCTGGGCGGAACCCGCTCCGTCAGGCGCCAACCCAGCAAGAACGGAGCTGCCAAGAAGTCCCCCGACCGCAAGAGGCTGCCCGAGCGCTCCCTGCTCCGGCTCGCCGCGACCCTGCTCCAGCTCTGGCACGTCAAGACCCCGCGCTGCTCCCAGCTGCAGCGCAAGGGGGCCCGCAAGGCCAAGCTCTCCCTCAACCAAAACCTCCCGTGGCCACCGCAGGCTGCCGCGCCTACACCATCGAGCTGCGTAGCGTCGCTTGGCCCGGCAAGTTCAAGCCGGACCTGCCTCCCCGCTACGACGGCACAACCGATCCCGCAGAGTTCCTCTAGCTCTACGAGCTGGGCATCGAAGCTGCCAGCGGGGATGAAAAGGTCATGGCGAACTGGTTCCCCATGGCGCTGAAGGAAGGAGCTCGCACCTGGCTCCTGAATCTCGCTCCAGGCACGATTTCCTCCTGGGAGCAGATGCGCACCCGCTTCATCGCCAACTTGCAAGGTACTCGCGACCGGCCGCCCGCCGTGAGCGACATGCGCCACATCAAGCAGCAACCTGGGGAGACCCTGCAAAAGTACATCCAGTGCTTCAACAGTGCGCGCCTCAAGATCCCCAAGGTGTCCGAGGAAGCCATCATCTCAGCCTTCTCCGATGGCGTTCGCGACGTCAAGATGAAGGAGGAGCTGGCGATGCATGAAGACCTCTGCACCTCCCTGGAGCTGTTCAACTTGGCGACCAAGTGCGCCAGGGCTGAGGAGGGACGTCTCTCCCTTCTCGAGCTGCCTACCGCAGACCCAGAAGAGAAGAAGCCCAAGGCCAAGGACGTGAAGCGCAAGGAGGCTGCCGTACTCACGGCAGAACCGGACACCAAGCGGGGCAAAGATCTCCCCGAATCCTCCAGGGGCAGCCGGTACTGTGTGTACCATGACCTCCACACCCACAACACCAACAAATGCCAAGAACTCCGCGCTGTGAGAGAAGGAAGGATCGGCCGTAGCCCTGACCGCGCCGACCGGGGCTACGGCCGAGGAGGAGGAAGAAACCCGGGATGCTGGGAAGATCGCGGCCCGCGCCAGGGGTGGCGCGACCAACCTCGCGAGGACCGCTGGCGGGACCTCCCTCGCGAGGGGGATTGGAGGGATCAGCCTCGTGAGGACCGCCCTCATGGCAACGCGGGCCTCCGTCCACTGCCGCCTCAGCCAAGGAGGAACGAAGACCGCCATCAAGACGAGGGGGCTGGGGGCTTCCAAGAGCCGCGCGCGATCGCCTGCATCCTAGGCGGAGCTCAAGCCCCAGCCTCCCAACGCATCTTCAAGCAGTTTGCCCGTGAAGTCAATGCAGTCCTCCCCAAGCTCGAAGGAACGTGCCCCCTCAAGTGGTCGGCGTGCGCCATCACGTTCAGCTTAGCAGATCAGCTCAAGTGCGCGGCCATAGCCGGGGTCCTCCCGATGCTTTGTTCCCCAGTCATCAGCAACGTACTGGTCACCAGGACCCTCATCGATGGTGGAGCAGGGCTCAACGTCCTGTCCGTGGAAACATTCGACAACCTCCAAGTGCCCTATGACCAGCTTCAGCCAACCAAGCCTTTCTCCGGAGTCACCGACGGTTCTACGATCCCAACCGGGCAGGTCCGCCTCCCTGTCACCTTCGGGGCCCGCAGCAATTACCGCACCGAGCTCATCGACTTTGACGTCGCTCACATCCGCCTGCCATACAACGCCATCCTCGGGTACCCAGCGCTGGCCAAATTCATGGCCGTAACTCACCACGGCTACAATGTCCTCAAGATGCCAGGGAGTGGCGGCATCATCACGGTGCCATGTGAAGAGAGGGATGCAGTGTGTTCCCTGGAGCGAGCCTTTCAGGCCGCGTCGCTAGAAGACCCAGATCGCGGGAGCAGGAGGCTTCCTGAGACCACACCCAAGAAGAAGAAGACGTCGTCAGGCTCTGCCCTTCAGGAGGCAGGCCCCTCAGGGCCTGTGCCTGCCTAGGGGGACCCTCCTTCCATCGCATAGGAGAACGCGCCCGGCGCCCTCCTCAGGCAGGGCTGGGGGGCTCTCACCTTGAGGGCCACCGACCTAGCCAGAGTCACGAGGGAGGCGCTTGGGCACCACGTGGAGGCGTGCTTCGACACACGTTTCCCTCAAGAAGGAGTGAAGCAAGCAGAGTCAGACCAGCAGGAGTTCGTTAACCAGGCCATTCAAGAACTACAGGAGTCGAGAATCATGAGAGGTTGCCGCCGCTTACCGGCTGTGGCTCCCCATCCAGGCGAGGATGGTGGGCTGCATGTTAGCATCGACGTACCAGGGCTCAATCAAGTCGCCACGACAGAGCGCCTCTGGCCCTCACAAGTGGGGCGTTGCGGAGGTCCACCCACGGCTATGTTCGCATGCCCTACGGCTTGCCGAGCGTGGCTGCTGCGTACCAGCGCCTCATGAGGGGCGTCATGGAGACTCAGGAAGACAGGCGTTCCGTGGTCCTGGCGGAGATGGAGATGATTCGCGAGGAGCCACCAGCGCCTCCGGAGCCTCCCGAGGCCCCAGGGCCTGGGGGCTCGTGAGGATCTCCTCCCGCAGCCCACCGAGTCTGCCGCACCAACGCCATTTCGTCGTCGACATCTTCAGGTGACATCTTTCAAGCTTCATTCCCAGCTAGGAGCGCCCTCCTAGGGCTGCATTACTCCCAGGCCGCGTGGGTCCGTCCCTGCGGCGTGTATCCCTTTTTAGTTTTTGATCGTTAGCTTGCTTTGTTGGGGCGCCCCTCGGGCTGCATCATCCCCAAGCCGCTTGGGCTAGGCCCAGCGGCGTGTATCTCCCTTGCGTTTATTTCCAACTATGCATTCGCCTATCATGCTTGATCACTTGATGCCTGTCCACTACAACTTTTCTTCTCCATGTCGACCACTTGCACGTTAAAGGGGGGGGGGGGGGTGCCTGAGCATCGCGACTCAGGGCTCTTACCAGCTCTCCAGCCCTCACCCTCTGGCCTTGTCCACGGCATCGCGACCTGGCATACCAGCGACGACTGAGACAAGCTCGAGGGCCGGGACCCGAGGACGTAGAGTGCCAGCATCTAACCAAATATTGCAGGAACACATCTCAAGACACGGCCCAGCGCTAGGCGCAACCCGCCTAGAGGTAGGGCCTCGTGAGTCCCGCCTGGCTCACGGGTGCCCAGATACACCTCACCTACCCCAACTAGCGAGCTTTTAAGCGACTAACGGTCGACTAATGACTGTCAAGGCAGCCCCTTCTTCTTTCTGTGATGAGTCTGCAGGATCCTTGGAGGGAGTTGCGCTAACCGAGGCCCTCACGGAGTCCTCTTCACCCTCGCCCGCGCAAACCGCTTGTGCGTTAAAGGGGGGGTGCCTGAGCATCGCGATTCAGGGCTCTTACCGGCTCTCCAGCCCTCACCCTCTGGCCTTGTCCATGGCATCACGACCTGGCATACCAGCGACGGCTGAGACAAGCTCGAGGGCCGGGACCCGAGGACGTAGAGCAGAAAGGGGAGCAGAGGTGAGGGAGAAGGGACACGCGAGGACCACGCCGAGCAACTCCGTTCTAACTACACCACGGACCCGATGATGCGCTGGGGACGACCCCTGATCCTCCAGATAAGTCACCATCCAAAGCACCGGCTACCATGGCACTACCCCCGCACCCAATGCAATTCCGTACCAGCGACGTCGTTTCCCTTTCTCATCAAGCGACGGCTGCTTGGGCGCCAAAGGGGACCTCCTGAGCATCGCGACTCAGGGGCTCTTACCGGACCCCGGGTCGCTCACCTCCTGGCCTTGACCATGGCATCGCGACCTGGCATACCGGCGACGGCTGACGCCGCCTTGGGACTGGGACCTGTCGATGCAGAGCGCCAAGCCCTCACGAGGTTCGAAAGGGAAGACTAAGCTACGACGGAATTAGCGACCCGCACGGTTCCATAGCAAAAGTCACGTATTAACAGAAAGGATCACAGACACCTTACAGGCCCCCACGGGGCGCAGTATGATTCCTTGCAGGAAACGGATCCTAAGGGATGCTATCTACACGCACCCCAGCAGACGACGCCATCATCAACAGTGGGCCGTCAGGCATCGGCGCCAACCCCATCCAGATCAGAGTCGGCGGCGGCCGAGCGAGCCCGCTGTCGGTGTCAAAACCGGCGGATCTCGGGTAGGGGGTCCCGAACTGTGCGTCAAGGTCGGATGGTAACAGGAGACAAGGGACACTTTATTTTACCCAGGTTCGGGCCCTCTCGGTGGAGGTAAAACCCTACTCCTGCTAGATTAATATTGATGATATGGGTAGTACAAGAGTGGATCTACCACGAGATCAAGGAGGCTAAACCCTATAAGCTAGCCTATGGTATGGTTGTGTATGATGATGGTTGTCCTACGGACTACAACCCTCCGGTTTATATAGACACCGGATAGGGTTAGGGTTACACAGAGTCGGTTACAATGGCAGGAGATCTCGAATATCCGCACGCCTAGCTTGCCTTCCACGCCAAGAAAAGATCCTTCCGGACACGGGACGAAGTCTTCAATCTTGTATCTTCATAGTCCTGGAGTCCGGTTGAAGGTATAGTACGGCTATCCGAACACCCCCTAATCCAGGACTCCCTCAGTAGCCCCTGAACCAGGCTTCAATGACGACGAGTCCGACGCGCAGATTGTCTTCGGCATTGCAAGGCGGGTTCCTCCTCCAAGTCCTTCAAGAAGATTATAAACACCAGAAATAGTGTCCGGCTCTGCAAAATAAGTTTCCACATATTGCCATATAGAGAATAATATTAACACAAATCAAATCTGCTGACGTATCCCGCAGTGCGTCATAACACTGCGACCAAGCCTTCTATATAAATTGCTTTCATTGTTCCACCTCAGCTCGCTTAGCGAGGCGGTTTCCTTGGCACGTCTTGTCAAAGCAGAGATCATGTGCCCCCTTTAACGGGATTCTCATTAATACGGATGTGGGTAACCCAACCACGCCATTTACCACGGCGTTTGGGAGGCAAGTGAGTTTTATTAGGTAGGTGGGGACGCCTAACCGTACCTGCTTATATAAAGGGATAAGGATTCACCTTTTTAACCTACGCCTTCTTCCTCCTTTGCCAATCCATCTCTCGCGAACTCAAGCTCCAGCGCCCATGTCCGCTCTTCCTTCCTCAATCTTCTCCAACGATGTCCGGAGCGGGAGGCAAGTGGATGGTCTCCTCCGTTACGGAGGCTCAAGTAAAAAGGTTAAGGAAAGCCGGATACTTGTCCAAGGACATCCCACATCGGCTTCCTGAGAAGGGGCAGCTTCTTCCTACCCCAATGCCCCATGAGAGGGTAGTTTTTCTTCCCCACTTCCTCCGCGGACTGGGCTTTCCACTTCACCCATTTGTCCGGGGGCTCATGTTCTACTACGGCCTGGATTTCCACGATCTGGCCCCGAACTTTGTTCTCAACATCTCGGCGTTTATCGTCGTGTGCGAGGCCTTTCTCCGCGTCCGCCCCCACTTCGGCCTCTGGCTCAAGACCTTCAACGTCAAGCCCAAGGTGGTGTCCGGCACCCAGGCGGAGTGCGGAGGCGCTATGGTTGGCAAGATAGCCAACATCCTCTGGTTCGATGGATCCTTCGTGGAGTCCCTAAAGGGGTGGCAGGCCGGGTGGTTTTACATCACCGAGCCCCGCGATCCGAAATGGGTCGCGGCCCCCGAGTTTAGATCCGGACCCCCCACGCGGCTCATGTTCTGGAAAGAGACAGGCCTGTCGTGGGGCAACGAGGAAGAAGTGTCTGGGTTGCAAACGTGCATCCGGTCCCTGGTGAACAAGCCAATCCGGCTTGTCAATATAATCCAGGTCATGCTCGTTCGCCTGATCCTCCCGTGCCAAGAACGGGTTTTTACTTTGTGGTAATTCGACCCGACGCAGCACCAAACCCTCAGTTGGCTCTTCGACACGACGTATGAAGACGTCTGGAAGGTGCTGACGAAAGGCGCCGAGTCCCCCACATCCGCCTCCGAGGATCGCGGATACAGCTCGCAGCGTAACGCTAGCGCGGTAAGCTATCTATACCTTTGACAGGTTCGTTAAGCTCTTCTTCATAGATTAACTCTATGCGGGATCTAAACTCCCTTTACCTTTGACAGGCTTGGCAGGAGGTACCCGGACCAATTAACTGTCCGCCTCCTCTGCCCGAAGACCCGGCCCCAGCTCTCTTGGTGAAGCTGATGGCTCCGGCACCTTACGTGGTGCCGGAGAGGAAGGCCAAGAAGAAGAAAACCACCGGGACTCAAAAAAGTTCCCGCAACATGGTGGTGTCAGACTCGTCATCTGACGAGTCCGCAACGCTCTCCTCTCGTGAAAACAAGGAGGAGGAACAAGGAAGCTCCCCCCCAGTGAGGGGAGTAAAGAGGAAGAAGGCCGCCCCAACAGGGGAGGCCGAGGGGTCGAGGAAAAGGAAAACCCCTCCGCCGAACTACTCCCACAACGCTGAAGAGGGCGGAGAGGAGTGGCTGGACCGAACCAAGCGTCCAGCGACATCGTAAGTGTTTACATACCAGAGTGACTCATGATATTCTTTTAATGCGTGGCTTTACCTAATATCGAACGTAATTTATGCAGCCCGCCCCGGGCCAGACTCGACAATTCGTTGAGCGGCTCCCTGGATTCGTCGGACGTGAACTCTTTTCCGCCCGCGGTCTCCCCCTGCGGGGCGGACGACGCCGAAGTGGCACCCCGCCAAGCTTCGGGGCAGGAGGAGATGGTCCTGGAGGAGCCACAAGGCAATCCTCCGGACCCCAGGAGTAAAGGGGATGAAACCCCCCAGGGCTCCATGTCCGGCTTTGTGCCGGACACCGCGCCGGACTCGACAGTCCCGGTACGTGGTGGGCGATCTCCTTCCAAGGGGAGTAAGCCGTCTGAGCCGGTGGCCTCCGTCCAACCGGAGGCGCCGGACAATCTGTTGAAGGTGCTTAAGGGCGCCGCCATCGATGAGGAACACCGTACTGTTATGAGTACGGTGATCCAAAGGATTCAGTCCGCCAAGAGCGGACTGAATGAAGCTTGCGCTAGCCTTCTAACAGGCTTCGAGGTAAGTAAAAATATGTCAAATTATTTACCGCATAGACAGTAGCCCCTGATGCTCTGCTCGGTGTTCGGAAAGAAAAGCCGGATAGAGGATCTAGTAATTTTCGCAGGAGTCTAACAAAAAAGGTCAAATATGCGTATGCAGGCTTCACTGCTGTCCACCGCCGCACTGACTGCGCAGGTGGATGTCCTTAAGAAGGACCTCGCGCAGACCGAGCAAGAGCTCGGCCTTGCCAAAGAGCAGCTCGAGGAGAAGGAAGGTAAGAAATACCTAAAAACAAGAGAGAAAAAAAGAAAAAAAAGGGTGCCTATAGAGAGGCTTGATTGCAGAAAGAAATAACAGGATTGTACTGCTTATTGCAGGGGCCGCAACCGAGGTGGTAACCCTGAAGCAGGCGCTGGCAGAGGCCGAAAAGAAAACGGCCGAGGAGCGCGCCGAGCGAGAAAGGCTTGGGGTTCAGGTCGACGAGGTGCAGCAAAAGCTGCAAGCTCTCATGACAAAACATGAGGGTTTGGAGCTTGAGTCAAAAACGCAAGCATTCGAACTCGCGTCGGCCGTCGAGACCACCAAGAGTGCCAAGGCCGAAGCCCAAAAGGCCCTCCAAGAGTTGGAGGAGGTGAAAAAGATAACAACGGGTAAGGAATTCTCAATGCAAAGTAGGAATATAAAAGTAAACTACCTATTACTTACCCGAATCCGGAGTTCTCCAGGGGCGTTCGCCGATCTTCCCCGCAGCGTATCCGACGCCGCCGCGTTCTACCGAGCTGAAGAGGGCAGCTCGACGGAGAGTGTGTTCTGGTCTCAGTATTCTGAGGCCGGACACCCTGTGCCCTTAAGCGATCAGCTGAAACAGCTGGTCGAGCTCCACAAGGCGACTGAACAGGCCATGAAGGGCTTACTAGTTCGGCTGTGGCCTGGAGAGGCCCTGCCTGGGAGCTATTTCGGGCTGGTGCGGCGGCTGGTGGAGGCCTGTCCACGGCTTGAGGTCATCAAGCGCTCCGTCTGCATTGAAGGTGCCCGGAGGGCCCTTGCCCGTGTAAGGGTACACTGGGGTAAGCTGGACGGAGAGAAGCTGGTGAAGGACGGGCCGCCGCAGGGGAAGGAGCATCGCAAGCCCGAGAACTACTACAAGGAAGTTCTTGCCGGAGCCCGCCTTGTCGCGGATGAATGTACTAAAGATGTAATATTTGAGTGAACTCGCTCGTTTGTATCATGTGCGCTGAAAACTTGTTCATATGCGCAAAGCAATGCTTATTTAATTTAAAATATTATTTTTTGTGCGGCCGTTTATAAAAAAATTGAGAGATGGCCAGTCGTCGGCTTTTGCCCCCATGCCACTAGTGCTGGGGTGTTTGGGATAAACCTGAGGGCTCTTGTTCCCATAGTTGGGTCCTTCGAGGGATGCGCTCAGCACAACGAACCAGGCAATCAGACTATAATGCTTGAACACTCTCACTTAGCCATAGAACGTTATAATTTTAAATTTCGGCGAAGCCCCTAGTTCGGAAGGCCGAATTCGGGGCGCTATCCACGCCTTTGGCCGGACATAGCCAGCTCCTCGCTCAAAGCGGCATCAGCCTTTAAGGACTCGAAAAACCTCTCGAACAGCGACCGGTCTCACGCCTTATCATGACAGTCTGTTTTAGCTTTCTCCACTGAGGTGCTCAACCCACCTGATCTGGGGCACAATCGCAGTGGTTCTCCTAGTGCTACCTTAGCCGATAAAGCAAAACGTAAGGCACCAAAACATAGGAGCCGGGCAAACCCAACATGTGACCAAAATCATGACTCGGAGCCGATGCATATAGTGCTATAAGTTCGGGGTGCCGCACTTGTGAAAGTGTACGGACTTCTCACACCAGATAAAAGGGTAATGAAGCCCCTGGCGTGGTTTGCCGTACCATGGTGTACGGGTGCTATCATGTTATGTAATAAATATATATATATATTCAAAAGAGGATAATGCAAAAAATAGACAAAAAGCTATGCATTGTTTTATAAAGAGTCTATCTATCAAAGCCGAACGATACAAGTATTGCGATGAGCAAAAAAGATATTAGACTATTTAACATGTCCTGACCAGGCACAGGCCGCGGAATTTAGAAACAGATATATCGCTCGAAATAGAGACCACCTGAGAGTTCTAGAATGCGGCGTAGCTTTGTCTGCTTTCCTGGATCTTGCATCGTCTGTGCGGCAACAATGCCGAACAGGTTTATCCGGAGTATGGAGTCCTGAAAGTAAAAACAAAAGGTAAAAAAGAAAAATCCGGCAACCCCTAGTACGTTTGACGCCGTGTTGTGGGCATGCCGTTAATGTGCCCCTCCCCCTGTGCCTATGGAATTTTAAGGGCGTAATTGTGTACTCGAGGTACTTCCTCCGCTATGTTGCGATGGCTGGGGTCGGGGCCATATTGCTACGCTTGCTCTGATCGTGCCAGGTGGTCTTGTTGCAGGTTACTCCGGGCGCGCTTTGCATTGTCCGGTTTTTTAGCGGCTGGACTGGAGAGTTGCCTTGAAAGGCTGCTTTGTATTTCCGCTGCGAGGGCCACCGTGTGCTCCTCCGTACGGATGGAGCGTTTTGTGTTTCCGCTGACCGTAATTACTCCTTGAGAGCCTGGCATCTTGAGCTTCAGATATGCGTAGTGCGGCACCGCATTGAATTTAGCGAATGCGGTTCGTCCGAGCAGGCATGATAGCCACTGCGGAACGACACTATATCAAAGATTAACTCTTCGCTTTGGAAGTTATTCGGAGATCCGAAGACCGCATCAAGTGTTATCGAGCCTGTGCAATTGGCCTCTACACCTGGTATGACGCCTTTAAAGGTCATCCTTGTGGGCTTGATCCTTGATGGATCTATGCCCATTTTCCGCACTGTATCCTGATAAAGCAGGTTCAGGCTACTGCCGCCGTCCATGAGGACTCTTGTGAGATGAAATCCGTCCACGGTTGGGTCGAGGACCAGTGCGGCAAAACCGCCGTGACGGATGCTAGTGGGGTGGTCCCTTCGATCGAAAGTGATCGGGCAGGAGGACCATGGGTTGAACTTTGGGGCGACTGGCTCCATTGCGTATACGTCCCGTAGCGCACGCTTCCTCTCCCGCTTGGGAATGTGGGTCGCGTATATCATGTTCACCGTCCGCACTTGTGGGGGAAACCCTTTCTGTCCATTATTGTTCGGCGGCCTGGGCTCCTCCTCATCGTCGATGTTCAGCCCCTTGTCCTTGTGTTCGGCTCTTAACTTGCCTGCCTGCTTGAACACCCAACAATCCCTGTTGGTGTGATTGGCTGGCCTTTCGGGGGTGCCATGAATCTGGCATGAGCGGTCGAGTATCCGGTCCAAACTGGATGGGCCCTGGGTATTCTTTTAAAATGACTTTTTCTGCTGACCGGATTTATAGCCTCTGAATCCGGCATTAACTGCCGTATCCTCATTGCTGTCGCTGCTAACGCGGCGCTTTTGATTATTTCGACGTGACCTGCCACTTTTGTCCTTGGTATCCGAATTACCGGGCTTCTTTGATAAGTTGTTGCTGCGAGCTAGCCAGCTATCTTCGCCGGCGCAAAAGCGGGTCATGAGTGTCGTGAGGGCTGCCATGGTTTTCGGCTTTTCCTGTCCCAGGTGCCGGGCAAGCCACTCATCGCGGATGTTATGTTTGAAGGCTGCTAGGGCCTCTGCGTCCAGACAATCGACTATCTAATTTTTCTTTGTTAGGAACCGTGTCCAGAATTGCCTGGCCGATTCTTCTGGCTGCTGAATTATGTGGCTTAGGTCGTCGGCGTCCGGTGGCCGCACATAGTGTTGGGGAACGTAGTAATTTCAAAATTTTCCTACGCACACGCAAGATCATGGTGATGCATAGCAACGAGAGGGGAGAGTGTTGTCTACGTACCCTCGTAGACCGAAAGCGGAAGCGTTATATCAACGTGGTTGATGTAGTCGTACGTCTTCACGATCCGACCGATCCAAGCACCGTTACTCCGGCACCTCCGAGTTCTTGGCACACGTTCGGCTCGATGACGTTCGCCGGGCTCCGATCCAGCAAAGCTTCGGGGAAGAGTTCTGTCAGCACGACGGCGTGGTGACGATCTTGATGTTCTACTGTCGCAGGGCTTCGCCTAAGCACCGCTACAATATGACCGATGTGGAATATGGTGGAGGGGGGCACCGCACACGGCTAAGGAACGATCTCAAGGATCAACTTGTGTGTTCTAGGGTGCCCCCTTGCCCCCGTATATAAAGGAGCCAAGGGGGAGGGGCGGCCGGCCTGGTTTGGGCGCGCCAAGGGGAGTCCTACTCCCACCGGGAGTAGGATTCCACCTTTCCTAGTCCAACTAGGAGAAGGGGGGAAAGGAGGGGAGAGGAGAAGGAAGGGAGAGGGGGCCGCGCCCCCAAACCCCTTGTCCAATTCGGACTGGGCTTGGGAGGGGCGCGCGCCACCTCCTGGCTCCTTCCCACTAAGGCCCAATAAGGCCCAATACTCTTCCCCGTATTCCCGTAACTCCCCGGTACCTCCGAAAATACCCGAACCACTCAGAACCTTTCCGATGTCCGAATATAGTCGTCCAATATATCGATCTTTACGTCTCGACCATTTCGAGACTCCTCGTCATGTCCCTGATCTCATCCGGGACTCCGAACTCCTTCGGTACATCAAAACTCATAAACTCATTATATAACTGTCATCGAAACCTTAAGCGTGCGGGCCCTACTGTTCGAGAACAATGTAGACATGACCGAGACACGTCTCCGGTCAATAACCAATAGCGGGACCTGGATGCCCATATTGGCTCCTACATATTCTACGAAGATCTTTATCGGTTAGACCGCATAACAACATACGTTGTTCCCTTTGTCATCGGTATGTTACTTGCCCGAGATTCGATCGTCGGTATCCAATACCTAGTTCAATCTCGTTACCGGCAAGTCTCTTTACTCGTTCCATAATACATCATCTCGCAACTAACTCATTAGTTGCAATGCTTGCAAGGCTTAAGTGATGTGCATTACCGAGAGGGCCCATAGATACCTCTCCGACAATCGGAGTGACAAATCCTAATCTCGAAATACGCCAACCCAATATCTACCTTTGGTGACACCTGTAGTACTCCTTTATAATCACCCAGTTACGTTGTGACGTTTGGTAGCACACAAAGTGTTCCTCTGGCAAACAGGAGTTGCATAATCTCATAGTCATAGGAACATGTACATTCATGAAGGAAGCAATAGCAGAATACTAAACGATCGTGTGCTAAGCTAACGGAATGGGTCAAGTCAATCACATCATTCTCCTAATGATGTGATCTCGTTAATCAAATGACAACTCATGTCAATGGCTAGGAAACATATCCATCTTTGATCAACGAGATAGTCAAGTAGAGGCATACTAGTGACACTCTGTTTGTCTATGTATTCACACAAGTATTATGTTTCCAGTTAATACAATTCTAGCATGAATAATAAACATTTATCATGATATAAGGAAATAAATAATAACTTTATTATTGCCTCTAGGGCATATTTCCTTCACGTAGCTCTCCTGACCGACGTCTTTTGCCTATATATACTCATATACCCTGGAAACATCAGAACAGGAGCCAAAACCCTATTTCCACCACCGCAACTCTCTGTACCTGTGAGATCCCATCTTGGGGCCTTTTCCGGCGCTCCGCCGGAGGGGGCATTGATCACGGAGGGCTTCTACATAAACACCATAGCCTCTCCGATGATGTGTGAGTAGTTTACCTCAGACCTTCGGGTCCATAGTTATTAGCTAGAGGGCTTCTTCTCTCTCTTTGGATCTCAATACAAAGTCCCCTCGATTCTCTTGGAGATCTATTCGATGTAATCTTCTTTTGCTGTGTGTTTGTCGAGATCCGATGAACTGTGGGTTTATGATCAAGATTAGCTATGAACAATATTTGAATCTTCTCTGAATTCTTTTATGTATGATTGGTTATCTTTGCAAGTCTCTTCGAATTATCAGTTTGGTTTGGCATACTAGATTGATCTTTCTTGCAATGGGAGAAGTGCTTAGCTTTGGGTTCAATCTTGCGATGCTCGATCCCAGTGACAGTAGGGGAAACGACACATATTGTATTGTTGCCATCAAGGATAAAAAGATGGGGTTTATATCATATTGCTTGAGTTTATCCCTCTACATCAAGTCAAATTGCTTAAAGCGTTACTTCGTTCTTATGAACTTAATACTCTAGATACGTGCTGGATAGCGGTAGTGTGGAGTAATAGTAGTAGATGCAGGCAAGAGTCGGTCTACTTATCACGAACGTGATGCCTATATACATGGTCATACCTAGATATTCTCATAACTATGCTCAATTCTATCAATTGCTCGACAGTAATTTGCTCATCCACCGTAATACTTATGCTATCTTGAGAGAAGCCACTAGTGAAACCTATGGCCCCCGGGTCTATTTTCCATCATATTAATCTTCCGTCAACTAGCTATTTCTTTTGCCGTTTTTTTTGCTTTCTTTACTTTCAGTCTTTATCATAAAAATACCAAAAATATTATCTTATCATCTCTATCATATCTCACTTTTGCAAGTGGCAGTGAAGGGATTGACAACCCCTTTATCGCGTTGGTTGCAAGGTTCTTATTTGTTTGTATAGGTACAAGGGACTTGAGCGTGGCCTCCTACTGGATTGATACCTTGGTTCTCAAAAACTAAGGGAAATACTTACGCTACTTTGCTGCATCACCCTTTCCTCCTCAAGGGAAAACCAACGCAGTGCTCAAGAGGTAGCAAGAAGGATTTCTGCCGCCGTTGCCGGGGAGTCTACGCACAAGTCAAGACATACCAAGTACCCATCACAAACTCTTATCCCTCGCATTACATTATTTTCCATTTGTCTCTTGTTTCCTCTCCCCCACTTCACCCTTGCCGTTTTTTCACCCTCTCTTTCCGTTCGCCTCTTTTTGCTTGCGTCTTGTTGCTTGTTACCCTTATGGCCCTTCCTAGATTTGGTGTTCTTCACCTTAAAAGGTTGGAAGAGATTGAAAGCAACGTCAGAAGCTTTATGACTTTACAATTTGAGCATAATATTTTTTTTAGAAACGAGCTTAAGGAACAAAAGGGCTTTATGGAGTACATGAATAAAGAGCTTGATGACATGTCTAAGGAATTTTATGGTTTGAAATCTCAGATTGCTCATCTTTAAAAATTAATAGCTGAAATTTTGGATAAGCAGGCCACCTTAGTTATTAAGATGGCCGCTAAACCGGGAAGTTTTTATGAGAATAAATGTCGGGGAAACTGATCCACGAGCACCTATGGGGACCGGCGGACCGAGCCCCTTTCGGTTTGGCGGGGGCGGAGGTCGCATGAAGAGTAGATCGAGGCGAAGCACACGAGCAGTTTACCCAGGTTCGGGCCGCATGGATGCGTAAAACCCTACTCCTGCTTTGTGGTTTGTATTGAGTTCTTGCTCGGGAGCGCTAAGTGCTACAGTACACACCAGCAGCTAACGAGACCGAGCATGAGTGTTTTTCTCTTCCTCCCTACGTTGCACATGGGCCTCCTTTTATATGCTCAAGGGGTTACCGACAGGTGGCAACGTAGACAAGGGTAAAAATGGAAAGGTGTTGCGGTTGGTACAGCTACCTGTACAGTGTATCATACCTAACCCTGACGGCAGGGGACAAGGGCATTAAATGCCCATCTGCGTCGCCCAAACAGTGCAAAAGGAGACCGTCAGGGACGCCACCGTTCGCCACGATGGCAATCTTGTCAGCACCGCTTGCCACCGCGTACCGCTGGCTGCACAGCCTCCCGCCACGTATGCCTGGAAGGGTCCCCGAGCGACACATTGGTGGATGTGCTGGAGCGTGGGTACGGAGTGGTAGCTTGCCACGACAAACGCCTTGCCGCGGTCGTTGTCTTGTCGCGTCCGGAGGCTTGCCGCTCAGCGGGCCTCGCCGGGACCCGTGGCGCGTCGCGGCAAGTTCCTTGAGATGCCTTGGTTGGCCTTCCCGGCAAGCTCCTCTTGCCGGGGTCTTGTGCCTTGAGTGGCCTTCCCGGCAAGCACCTCTTGCCGGGGCCTTGTCTCCTTGGCTTGAATACTTTGTTCTCGAATGGCTCCAAAGGAACCACAGAGGACCTTGGCGGTCACCCGGCAAGCCTTGCCGCGGGGTGCTGCGACTGCCCGTGCACAAGTTCGGGATACTAGGGTACCCCTACTCTAGTACACCGACAGGAGCCCCCGGGCCTGGGCCATACACGGTGCCAAGCGCTGTTGGGCCAGGCCGAAAACAGGGCACGGGCACGCGCGGCCTGGGTCACGCCGTATCCCATTCCGTATCCACCGCGCCCTCCCTGGACGACACGCGTTGATTGCGGCATCGTGGGAGAGATCGTGGGTGGTTTCTTTATTCGGAAAAGCGGAACGTCCGCCTCCTCTCTCCTTATAAGCAGGGGAAACAGGGTCAGTTCGCCCATCCGCCAGTTGCTACTCCAACCTCGAAAATCTCCGCCACTCCCCTTCTTCCCAAAGCCGAAAGAGAGCGGCGCTCCGCCCCCCATCGCCACCAGCACCACCAACGCCGTCGACCACCCTCACCACTTCCGCCATGGCTCCGAAAGCCGAGAAGGGGAAGGTCGTGAAGTCGGCCGAGGCGCAGCGGCTCGCGGCGCTGCGAAAGGAGCGGGCAATCTTCCCCCCCAAGCTTGCCGCGAGGGATCTGAGGGAGTACTACTACCTCTTCTGGTCGACGGAGACGCGGGCGCTCCCGCGCACGAAGGTACTTCCAGCCGTCGCTTGGAAAATGGCTCCAACTGGATACCCCTTTTTCGCCTTGTTCTTCTACTGCGGGCTCTGCCCGCCTTTCTCTGAGTTCTTCTGTGATATTATGAACACCTACGGGCTCCGCCTCCTTGACTTCACCTCCAATGCCGTCCTGACCATGGCAGTTTTCGCACATCTCTGCGAAAACTTTGTCGGAGTCCATCCAAATGTAGCCCTCTTTCGCCACTTCTTTATGCCCCGAGTTGAGAAAGGAGAGCCTTTATCCGGCGGAATCGCCTGGATCTCAAAAGCCGGCAAGAAGGAAGCTTATCTGGAGGGAGAGCTCCGCAGCAAGTGGGAGGAATGGAGAGCAGACTGGTGCTGGATTGTCGAGGAGGACCCGCCGCCGTTTAACGCCCGGCGCCAAACTCCAGTAGTGCGCGGCAGCGATTGGAGCAACGTGGCCCTGGAAGACGACAGGCTGAAGATTGCCGTCGCCCGGATCCAACGTGTCAGGCTTGCCAGGCTCACTGTAGGTGCCGTTGGCGCAGATTTCCTTTGCCGCCGCATCGCCCCCCTGCAGGAGAGGAGGAGACCCGCCTGGGAGTTCAAGAATGCGGCGGATATCATGAGGCTGCGTCTGGGCCTCAACTTCAACTTCACTGTTCTGGAGCTTAACGCGATGCTCCAGGAGCTGTTCAAATACGACCCTCAACATCCTGAAGTGTTCAGGTTGCCGAGGGGTGTCGTTCCATTGTGCAACAATTCCTCGCTCAGCCGCATCCGTGCAATAATGCCGCTGTGCGACTCGTATGGAATTGACCCAACTTGGCAAGAGCCTGCAGACGACGTCGTGCAGGCGTTCTGTGATGGCTTGGTAGAAATGCCGATCCGCTCCGACGAGCAGAAGGGCCTCACCCGGGACACCACCGACGAGGAGATGAAGCACATCGCCACTAGGCTGGAAGAGGCGGCGGCAGCCGCAGCCGCGGGCGAGTTTGGGTTCACCGTGGAGGAGGCAGAGGCAGCGGAGGCGGCAAGCCTTGCCGAGCGAGAGGGGCTTGCCGGCGAGGAAGAGCCTGCCGGGCGTGACGTCAGGTCGAGCGAGCCCGCCGAGGATACGGGCGGCTCGTTGGAGATCGACTCTCTTCCTCCTCATCTTCGGGCAGCTTGCCGCAAGCAGAGCCCCCGGCTCCACCAAGAAGGCATCTCCGCAAGGCCGGGGACGTAGCGGAGCGGCAGACGAGTCAACAGCCGCCGCGCCGCGTGACACGCTCCACCGCGGCAAGTTCTGTTGCCGCGGAAGCACCTCACGCTGCTGCGGCAACTGGAGCGGGGTCTTCTGAGACCACTGTCACTGCTCCCGCCAAGCTGCCAAGGGAACCTACTCCTCCGCCTCCTCGCGCCAGAGGTGAGCCAGGCTTTGACTTCTCCGCGCTCAGCTCCGACGAGGAGGAAGAAGAGTAAGATTCTTGTTGTACTTGTATTTCTTCAATTCTTGCTGCTTTGTCTTGTATCTCATTTGCTTTACTCTGAACTTATTCCTTTTCAGGACTCTAGCCCAGAGAGCGGCAAAGAGAGCCAAGGTCCCGTTGATTATCATCGAGGACGAACCCACCGCGACAGCAGGGGGTGCGTCCGAGACAACCTTGTCGGACCCGGCAACTGTTCTTCAGAGCAGCCCCCAGCGCAGCCCCCAGCGTAAGTATATGGTTTGCTTCCCGCTGTTAGGCGTGCATGGATACTCTTTGTTTGCTGATATCTGACTGTTGGTTTGTGTAGGAGCAGAGCAGCCCCACCAGGAGCGTCCGTAGACCGCCCCTGACATGCCATCTGCTTCGACTACACCGCCAAGGGAGAGTTCTCTGGCAAGGGAGAATCCTCCGACAAGGGAGAGCTCTTCGGCAAGGGGGAAGTCTCCGGCAAGGGACAGCACCAGCGGCCCCCCGGCGGCGGAGACCACAACTTCAGAGCCCGGTACAGGTAAACCTCTTGCTTCGAAACTTCCCTTGGGTTCTTCTTCGTTTGATCTTCTTTTTGGATATTTGCTTGACTTTTCTTCCTTTTCCGGCCGTCAGACCCATCTGCTGCGGAGCCGATGGAGACCGAGGTTGCTGTCGACGACGCCGCTGCCACCGAAGAAGCGGCCGGCGCTGATGATCCCGCCGGCGAAGAGGCCGCCAAGGCTGCCGCCGCCGCAGCTGACGAGGGGTCTGGCGATCGCACTGACGGCCCTGAGGCCGCAGGAGCGCCAGGCGCTACGCCGACCGCCGACCCTTCCGCCGCTGCCGCAGCGCCAAGCTCCGAAGAGCCCTAGCCAGGCGTCTACTTGAAGATCGGCGATGGCGTCTTCATCAACCTCCCCTGGGCGCCAATGTCCAGGGCGCCGGTCGAAGGAGAAAGCTTCGATGGAGAGGTCCTCGCCTCCGCTAGGCTGACGCTGGTTGACGCGCCAAGCAGCAGCAGCAGCGAGCCTGAGGAGGAGCGGCTGCTGCGGAAGCTGTTGTCGCTCTACCGCGCTCGGCAGGCCAAGCTGGAATCCCGCGAGGCGCTCGTCGCAAAGGCGGGAGCAGACATTGAGAAGCGCGCGGAGGAGCTCCGAGGTCACAACCAGGTAGCTCTCCAGTCCCTGGCGGAGGAGCGGGAGCAGCTCGCTGAGGAGCAGAAGGCCTTCCTCCTCGAGAAGGCTGACGTCGAAGAGCAGCAGCGGCTTGCCGCTGAGAAGCTGTCTGCGCAGGAGGGCGAGCTGGCACAACAGAAGATCAACCTCGATAGCCACGAGGAGGAGCTTGCCGCGTGCGAGCGAATATTCGGCGGAGCTCTCAAGCAAGCAGAGGACGCTGCCGCAGCTGCCGAGGCTGCCAAGAAGGAGCTGGAGACGAAGGTGGCGCAGATGGAGGCCGATCTCAAGGCGAGCGGCGAGGAGCTTGCCGCGCTCAAGCGTGAGCGGGAGAAGGACGCCTACAGCCACTCAGAGTTGCATGCCCGTCTTGCCGAGAAGGGCAAGGAGCTCAGTGCCGCCAAGGACTCCAACGCAGATCTTAAGTTGAAGCTGACCACTTTGACCAAGACGCTGGACGACGCCAGGGAGCAGGAGGTGGCCTTGAAGGAGGAGATCAAGGCCAACAAGCCGCTGCTGGAGAGTGCTGCTGCCGCCCAGAACACTTTTAGGGAGACTGTGGAGCACTGGATGGAGGGTCTTGTGTATGCCGCCGCAGACATTGACAGGGAGTTGGCGCAGCTGGGGATGGAGGATCTCCCCCCAATCCAGCGCCAAGCTCACCTTGTTCTTCAAAGGCGTGGCGATGACCCTCCAGCGACTCCGGGAGAGGATCCCAAAGCAGCTGGCCGACGAGTCGTGCAAGATCTGCGCGGGAGCTCTTCAAAAGGTGTTGGTGAAGGTGGCCTTCCGCAACCCGGGCCTCAACCTCACCAACGTCCTCAAGACCCTGCCGCCGGATGCTGATCTGGAGGCGCTCAAGGCCCTTGTCACACCCATTGTGGCCAAGGTGAGCGGGATCAAGAGGGTTGAGGGCGATCGTGTAGACTAGGCCGCCCGTTTTCTTCTTTTCTTGTCGCTGCTGGTCATGTTATGAGAACAATCTATTAGAGCCGCAACAAGCTATCTTGTAATATAACTCTATTTTGGGTAGTGATTGCAATGTTATTTCCTTTACTTGATTCCTTCCTTTGTATGTTTTTGCCCTACGCTTTTAGGGAACTTGCCGACGCAGGCACCTTAGCCGCGAGCGCTGAGTGCGGGACGTCAGCAGCCTGCTGGCGGTGCCGTTACCGACAAGAAACCTTGTCGCAACTAGTCGCAGCTCACTTAAGTTGTTGAGCGGACTCGAAACAAAGTAAGGGCGCAACTAGCCACGAGCTGGTTCCTCCGCGCACAGGTTTTCCATACAAAGCATGGTCGTTCAAGGAAGATAACTTAAATTTTTTAAAAATCTGATTGCTCAAACTTTGGCAACTTAGCTTTTCTATTGTTTGCTTTCCGGCAAGGCGAAACTTTCTTGAACGACGCCTGGTCCATACCATTATCTCCTCCTCCCCCCGGCAAACTTGTGGGCAAGGGAACCTTCCTTTCCTTGAGAAAAAGGAAAGAAGAAGAGAAAATAAAAATATGGAGCCTTATGGCTCGTTATTGCTTACCGGGGGTTGGCGCTGCACAAAGTGTCAGATAACTTATGCAAAAAATAAAAAGCATGAAGTTGACAAGATGTGCGGAGCACATGAGCTTTATTTATGCACAGGGTCTGCGCCTGGCTTTGTACAAAGGATTACATGCAACAGCGGCAAGACTTGTACAAAAGGTGGTTGCCGGAACATGGTCCGGCAACCATGCCTTACGGGTAAAACTTACGAAGATGCTCAATGTTCCAGGAGTTGCTCACCGGATTGCCATCTTCGGTCTCAAGGCGGACAGCGCCAGGCCTAGTGGCTCGTTTCACCCGGTAAGGGCCTTCCCACTTTGGCGTCAACTTGTTGGAGTTCTTGGCGGACTGAACATGCCGAAGAACAAGGTCGCCTTCCTCGAGACTTCTGGCGTTAACTTTGCGGCTATGGTAGCGGCGCAAAGCTTGCTGCTAGCGAGCAGCTCGTACAGCAGCCTGAAGACGGTCTTCCTCAAGGAGCAGCGCGTCATCTTGTCGCAGCTGCTCTTGCTCAAGCTCATCATAAGCGAGCACTCGAGGTGACCCGTATACGAGTTCCGTGGGGAGAACTGCCTCTGCTCCATAGAATAGAGCGAAAGGTGTCTGGCCAGTGGATCGATTTGGCGTCGTCCTGATCGACCAAAGAACCACCGGCAGCTCCTCAATCCAGTTTCTTCCGCACTCGTGCAACCTATCGAAAGTCCTGCTCTTGAGCCCACGCAGCACTTCAGCATTTGCCCTCTCCGCTTGACCGTTGTTTCTGGGGTGAGCAACAGAAGCAAAGCAGACCTTGGCGCCAAGATCTTGGACGTACTGCATGAAGGTGTGGCTTGTGAATTGCGTACCATTGTCGGTGATGATCCTGTTAGGGATCCCGAAGCGGCAAACAATCGACCTGAAGAACTTGACTGCTGACTGTGCTGTCACCTTCCTCACTGCTTCCACTTCCGGCCACTTTGTGAACTTGTCGATTGCAACGTACAAGTACTCGAAGCCCCCGACTGCTCGAGGGAAGGGGCCGAGGATGTCGAGCCCCCAGACCGAAAATGGCCAGGATAAAGGGATCGTCTGGAGAGCTTGAGCTGGCTGGTGTATCTGCTTGGAATGGAACTGGCACGCTTCACACTTGGTTAATTGTGCAGTTGCATCCTTGAGGGCTGTCGGCCAAAAGAAACCTTGTCGGAATGCTTTGCTGGCAAGTGCTCTTGCACCAATGTGGTGGCCACATATGCCTCCATGTATCTCTGCCAACAGCTTTTGTCCGTCTTCCCGGTGAATACACTTCAATTTCACACCGTTGAGTCTTCTTCTGTACAGTGTGTTGTCGACAAACTGGTACATACTTGACTGCCGGGCTACTCTTTCTGCTTCTTCTTGCTCTTTGGGAAGTTCTCCTGTCTGAAGGAAACGGACAATTTGCTGTGCCCATGCTGGAGCTTGCGGCTCGACAACAAGGACTAAAGGCACATCTGCTGCTGCGGGAACATCCGCTTCTACGGCAAGAACCTGCGGCTCAGCCGGAGCTTGACGTTCCCCGGCAAGCTTGCCGGAGCAAAACTTGTCGGGAGCGTCTGCTTCAACGGAACAAACCTGGGGCTTGCCGGAGCAGACTGCTCCCCAGCACTCTTGGTGCTGATCTTGGGGACCTTCTTTGCGGCGGCTTCGGGAAGCTCTGCCGGAAAATAGTCACCAGAAATCAACTTCCACTTCTTGCTCTGTCCAGTTGATGACGTTACAGATGGTTGAGTCAGCTTGAGCACAAAGATCCCTGGTTCCACAGGTAACTTAAGTGCTGCGCACTTTGACAGGCCATCGGCAATGTCGTTCTGAGCTCTTGGAACATGTTCCATCTGTAGGCCATCAAAGTGCTCTTCTAGCTTTCTCACTTCATCAACGTAGGCTTCCATCAACGGTCTCTGATAACTCTTATTCACTTGGCGGACGACAAGCTGCGAGTCACCCCTGACAATGAGCTTCTTGATCCCAAGGTCTGCCGCGATCCTGAGACCGGCAAGCAAACCTTCATACTCTGTAGTATTGTTTGTTGCTTGCTCCTTGGGAAAGTGTATCTGGACTATGTACTTGAGGTGCTCTCCGGTGGGTGCGACAAGCAGCACGCCAGCACCGGCGCCTTGCAGCGAGAAGGCACCATCAAAGTACACCAGCCACTCTTTGCTTGCTTCCTTGACGGGGATGCTCGTTTCTGGAATTTCTTCATCTGGTGTTGGCGTCCACTCTGCTATGAATTCTGCCAATGCTCTGCTTTGGATAGTTGAAGTGCTCTCAAACTTGAGGCCAAAGCTTGACAGTTCCAGTGCCCACTCAACAATCCTGCCTGTTGCTTCCGGATTCTGCAGTATCCTCTTCAGCGGAAAACGAGTGACAACTGTGATCTCATGTGCTTGGAAGTAATGGCGCAGCTTTCTCGAGGCCATGAGAAGGCCGAAAAGCAATTTCTGCACACCAGAGTACCTTGACCTAGCCCCCTGCAGAAGGGAACTGACAAAGTAAACTGGGCGCTGCACCATTCTCTTCTGTATCTCCTCGCGCGCCTGAGCGGATCCATCTTTGTCGGGACGAGAGCTTGCAGGGGAAGCCCCCTGCTTGTCGCTGGATGTGCCTGCCGTGGTTGCTGGCTCATCATCTGCCTCCCTCTCCGCTACTAACGCAGCACTAACCACTTGATTGGTTGCCGCCAGATACAGCAACAACTTCTCTTGTGGCTTAGGTGCGACAAGTATTGGAGTGGAGGACAGGTATCTCTTCAAGTCTTGCAGCGCAGCCTCCGTTTCTGGAGTCCGTTTCATTGGACCTGCCTTTTTCAATATTTTGAAAAACGTCAAGGCGCGCTCAGCAGACTTAGAGATAAACCTGCTGAGAGCTGCCACGCAACCGGCAAGTCTTCGTACATCCTTGACACGCTTTGGTGCTTCAATCTGCTCAATGGCCTTGATCTTGTCGGGATTGGCTTCAATTCCCCACTGAGACACGAAGAACCCGAGAAGCTTGCCGGAAGGGACACCAAACACACACTTCTCGGGGTTGAGCTTGAGGCTGATCTTGCGCAAATTTGCAAAAGTCTCGTCTAAATCTTGAATCAGAGTTGCCTTGTCCTTGCTCTTGACCACTATATCATCCATGTAGGCTTCCACATTCCTGTGTATTTGTGGCTCAAAAGCGGCATGGACTACCCTTGCAAATGTTGAACCAGCATTCTTTAAACCGAAAGGCATCCGTATGAAACAGTACGTGCCACATGGAGTGATGAATGCGGTCTTCTCCTCATCCTCTTCTGCCATGAAGATCTGATGGTATCCTGAGTATGCGTCAAGAAATGAAAGCAAGTCACATCTGGCCGTGGAGTCAACAATCTGGTCAATGCGCGGCAAGGGAAATGGGTCTTTGGGACAAGCTTTGTTAACATCGGTAAAGTCGATACAAAGCCTCCATTTCCCGTTTGCCATGCGCACGACTACAGGATTGGCCAACCACGTAGGATGGAGCACTCCCCTGACAAGGCCTGCCGCTTCCAACTTCTTGATCTCTTCTGCAATGAATTCTTGGCGCTCCACTGCTTGCTTCCTGACTTTCTGCTTGACGGGCCGCGCATGAGGACAGACGGCAAGGTGGTGCTCAATTACTTTCCTGGGAACACCAGGGATGTCAGACGGTTGCCACACAAACACATCGACGTTCGCCCGCAGGAAAGCAATGAGTGCGCTTTCCTATTTAGGGTCGAGAGTGGCACTGATGGTGAAGGTACCACCAGTGTTGTCCTCCTTGGCAGACACCTTCTTGGTCTCTGGCGGAGCTGCCATTGTCTTCTTACACTTGTCGGTGGAGCTCGATGGTGCGTCCTCGACGGTAGCGCAGCACTCCGAAGAGGTGCGCTTGCCGGAGTGGGCATCAGAACTCTTGCCAGACTTGGTCTTCTCCTTCCCCCCGGGAGCTTCAGCGGCAAGTGACTTACGATCCGTTGCGGCTGCCACTTCCCGGTAAATCTTGTCGGCATAGATAAGAGCATCCTTCTTGTCGCCAGGGACAGAGATGACACTTATTGGGCCTGGCATCTTCAGCATGTTATACGCATAGTGAGAGGCCGCCATGAACTTGGCGAGCGCTGGACGACCGAGAATCCCATTGTAAGGCAATGGAAAATCGGCGACGTCAAAAGTGACCCTGTCAGTTCTGAAGTTCAACTCGCTGCCAAATGTCACAGGCAACATGATCTTCCCCTTCGGCTTGCTCCTTCCCGGGTTGATTCCTTGGAATGTGCCGGTCTCTTCGAGCTCGCTGTTAGGGACCTGGAGTTTCTGGAGCACAGCGAAGGAGATCAGGTTCAAGCCGGCCCCGCCGTCAACTAGCATCTTAGTGACCTTAAGGTTGCGGATAGTTGGTGAGACCAACATCGGCAAGCACCCGACCGTAGTTGTGCGATCAGGGTAGTCCTCAATATCAAAGATGATAGGCGTGCTGGACCATTTCAGAAGCTTGCGTGACTCGACGGGTGGTTCTGCCGCATTGACTTCCCTCACCCACTGCTTGAGTTGGCGGTGTGAAGTATGCAGAGAAGCGCCGCCGTCAATGCACAAGACCTCTGTGGCTTTCTGGAACTCCTGCTCACTGGTCTCAACATCATCCATGTCTTCGTCGTCGTCGTCATCTTCATCCTTGTCGCGACCGCGGGGAGGTCTGTCTCCTTGTCGCTGCTTGGCCTTGCCGCGGCGTCCTCCCTGGCCTGGGCGCTTCATGCCGGATCCTCCAGCACCTCCTTGGGCTTTCTCCTTGTCGCGTCGCTCGTATTCGGCCATTTGCAGCTCGACAAGCTGCTCGACCTTCTTGCAGCTCTGGAGGTCATGGCCCTTGGTGCGGTGGATCTTGTAGTACTGTTTGTTGGTGCCGTCCTGCTTGTCGGCGACCGCCACAGCCTGGCAGTTGGCGCATGCGGCAACCTCCTTGCCGGAGCTACCAGCTTTGGCTTTCTTGGCGCCACCTTCGTTGCCGGACTGCTCAACAACTAGCACATCTTTGCCTTTCCTCTTCCTGTTGTTCCGCCGCCGGTTTTTCTTTGCCGGGGCAGCATCCTCGCTGTCAGATCCTCCTGCTCCTGTATTCTCTCCGGGGAGTTTCCTCCCTTCCTCAGCACGTGCACACTTGTTGGCCAGGGCATACAGCTCACTGACGTCTCTGATCTTGCACATCGCCATCTCCTCCCGCATCCTGCGGTTACGCACATTCTGATGGAACGCACTGATAACCGCGGCAGGGTGGACATCTGGGATGGTGCGCTGTACACGGCTGAATCTCTGAATGTACTTGCGCAGGGGCTCTCCTTCCTTCTGGGCGAGCAGATGAAGGTCACTCTCTTGGCCATGAGGTTTGTGGCCGCCTGTAAAGGCGCCGACAAACTGATGGCATAGGTCTGCCCAAGAGGATATGGAGTTGTCCGGCAAGTGCATGAGCTAGGACCTGACGTTGGGCTTGAGCACCAGCGGGAAGTAGTTGGCAAGGATCTTGTCGTCCCGCCCCCCAGCAGCTTGCACCGCGATGGTGTAGATGCTGAGGAACTCCGACGGATGCGACTTGCCGTCATACTTCTCTGGTACGTCTGGCTTGAAATTCTTTGTGCTGGGCCACTGGACTTGCCGCAGATCATGGGTAAACGCAGGGCAACCTACCGCGTACGGCAAGTCGCCTGGTTCCCCTGGCGCATGCATGTCGATAGAGGGGCCAGCGCGCTGGTCCGATTGACGCCACGCTTCTCTTCGGCGCTCGATGCGAGTTCGAGCGTCTTCTTGTTGTCGTTCGTGAAGAACTTGGCGCTGATCGCGACGAGCTCGCGGATCCGATGACGCGGTGGAGTCGCTGTCGAGGTGGATCCGGCGAGGCGGCGATCTTGGCCTTCGCGGAGGGGAGTGCATGGTGGTTGCACCCCCACCGGTCATGTCGCCACCGGCTCGTGCCTGGCTGACTTGCCGCGGCTGCGATGTACTCGGCTGCCGTGGAGCGTCTCCGTTGGCAAAGCCGATGAGACTCTGAATGGTGGCCCTCCAGTCGTCGATCTTGTCCGCCGTTGGAGGGTAATCTAGGAGCAGTTGAGCTCGCGCCAAAGCTTCTGCTGAAGTGGCGGGTAGCAGTGGCGAGCGGTGTGAGGAGCGGGATATGCTCGGACTTCTAACTATGTTAGAAGGAGCAGTATCCCGTCCAGGCGACCGTGCCTCGCTCGCGCTAGCATGTTGGCGCGCATGCTGGTCTTGAGCATTCCGAGATCCACCAGCTCGATCTGGGTCCAGCAAGCGTATGGTACCGTGAGTACCATGACGCTGCCGGTCCCGCGCCTCCCGAGATGAGCGCGGTGCATGTACGGACGCCGAGGTCTTGGAGTGCGCCCGGTCGTTGTGGGAGCCGGCTACGCCGCCGATGGGCAGCGCAGCCTTGTCCTTGGACCTGGCGGCACCGTGAGCTCCCTCGTCGACGCCCGTTCTTCCGCCGGCGTCTACCCCACCAGCCGTTTGCTCTGGCGGTGGTGAGTTTGTCGCGGACGGAGCAGCCGCCTCCGAAGCCTTCTTCTTCGGCGGCATGTCGATGAAGATGATGAAGATCTAGCTCGCGTGAACGCCAGATCAGGTTCACACAACCTCGACGCCCCGTACCTGGCGCGCCAAAGATGTCGGGGAAACTGATCCACGAGCACCTATGGGGACCGGCGGACCGAGCCCCTTTCGGTTCGACGGGGGCGGAGGTCGCACGAAGAGCAGATCGAGGCGAATCACACGAGCAGTTTACCTAGGTTCGGGCCGCATGGATGCGTAAAACCCTACTCCTGCTTTGTGGTTTGTATTGAGTTCTTGCTCGGGAGCGCTGAGTGCTACAGTACACACCAGCAGCTAACGAGACCGAGCGTGAGTGTTTTTCTCTTCCTCCCTACGTTGCGCATGGGCCTCCTTTTATATGCTCAAGGGGTCAACGACAGGTGGCAACGTAGACAAGGGTAAAAATGGAAAGGTGTTGCGGTTGGTACAGCTACCTGTACAGTGTATCATACCTAACCCTGACGGCAGGGGACAAGGGCATTAAATGCCCATCTGCGTCGCCCAAACAGTGCAAAAGGAGACCGTCAGGGACGCCACCGTTCGCCACGATGGCAATCTTGTCAGCGCCGCTTGCCACCGCGTACCGCTGGCTGCACAGCCTCCCGCCACGTATGCCTGGAAGAGTCCCCGAGCGACACGTTGGTGGATGTGCTGGAGCGTGGGTACGGAGTGGTAGCTTGCCGCGGCAAACGCCTTGCCGCGGTCGTTGTCTTGTCGCATCCGAAGGCTTGCCGTTCACCGGGCCTCGCCGGGACGCGTGGCGCGTCGCGGCAAGTTCCTTGAGATGCCTTGGTTGGCCTTCCCGGCAAGCTCCTATTGCCGGGGTCTTGTGCCTTGAGTGGCCTTCCCGGCAAGCTCCTCTTGCCGGGGCCTTGTCTCCTTGGCTTGAATACTTTGTTCTCGAATGGCTCCAAAGGAACCACAGAGGACCTTGGCGGTCACCCGGCAAGCCTTGCCGCGGGGTGCTGCGACTGTCCGTGCACAAGTTCGGGATACTAGGGTACCCCTACTCTGGTACACCGACAATAAAGATGAAGATCTAAAAGTTATTGATGTGTCCCCTATTAAATCCTTGTTTTGCAATATGAATCCTGATAATGATGGCACCGGAGATGAGTCAACTTTAGTTAGAAGGCGTCCCGAAAATTCAGAGTTTTTAGATCGTGATGCAAAAATTGGTAAAAGTGGGATTGAAGAGGTTAAAAATTTGGATAGCAATGAACCCACTATTTTGGATTTCAAGGAATTTAATTATGATAATTACTCTTTGATAGATTGTATTTCCTTGTTGCAACCCGTGCTAAATTCTCCTCATGCTTATAGTCAAAATAAAGCCTTTACTAAACATATCGTTGATGCTTTGTTGCAATCTTATGAAGAAAAACTTGAGTTGGAAGTTTCTATCCCTAGAAAACTTTATGATGAGTGGGAACCTACAATTAAAATTAAAATTAAAGATCATGAATGCTATGCTTTGTGTGATTTGGGTGCTAGTGTTTCCACGATCCCAAAAACTTTGTGTGATTTGCTAGGTTTCCGTGAATTTGATGATTGTTCTTTAAACTTGCATCTTGCGGTTTCTACTATCAAGAAACCTATGGGAAGAATTAATGATGTTCTTATTGTTGCAAATAGGAACTATGTGCCCGTAGATTTCATTGTTCTTGATATAGATTGCAATCCGTCATGTCCTATTATTCTTGGTAGAAATCCTTAGAACGATTGGTGCAATCATTGATATGAAGAAATGGAATATTAGATTCCAATTTCCGTTAAGGAAAGGCATGGAACACTTCCCTACAAAGAAAATTAAATTACCATATGAATCTATTATGAGAGCCACTTATGGATTGCCTACCAAAGATGGCAATACTTAGATCTATCCTTGCCTTTATGCCTAGCTAGGGGCGTTAAACGATAACGCTTGTTGGGAGGCAACACAATTTTTCTTTTCTTTTTGGTTCTGTTTAGGTATAAATAATCCATCTAGCTTCTGTTTAGATGTGGTTTTGTGCGTTAATTAGTGTTTGTGCCAAGTAGAACCTTTGGGAAGACTTGGCGAAAGTCTTTGCGACAACCAAGCGGATCGACGCTGCCCTCCCGACCCCTGGCAAGCGGCCTCGAAGATGCCTGCCCAACTTCTCCCCATGCCGCGGGCGATCGACCTCAACTGCAGCTCACAAGTCCTCGCTCCACCCACGGCCGAGCGGCGCGCCCAAGTCCACATTCTATGCACCCTCGGTGTCATTGGTGTCAACTAGAGGATCACATCCGCTGAGATGAAGGTGTACGATAGCCTCTTTGCAGCGCCCATCCCCCTGTCCGTCCCATCGGCCATCGCCGCTTTGGTGGATCGCGAGCTCCCCGCGGATCCTATTGTCGCGCCAATCACCACGGTGATCGCGGGCAGCCCGATCGAGGCATAGCTGCGCCCTCGCGCCCCTCGTCGACCTCGCCCCCATGGAGCACAACCCCGAGATCCTGGTATGGAACGTGCGCGGCCTCAACGCGCACGCACGTCGTACTGCTGTCAGATCGCTTGTTGTAATCGCCAACGCATCCCTCGCCTGTTTGCAAGAAACTAAGATGGCTTTGATCTACTCGTCGACTGTCCTCGAAGCCCTAGGCTTGGAATTCGATGACTACGTGTACTTGCCCGTGCAAGGAACACGTGGCGGCATCCTGTTGGCCTGGAAGTGTAGGGAGATTGTCATCTCCAACCCCCTATTCACCGCCAACGCCTTGACTGCCCGCGTCTCCACTCCCTCCGGTGCTCGCACACCGTGGTGGATCATCGTGGTCTACGGACCGCAGCTGGACGAGGCCAAGATCGCCTTCCTACAGGAGCTCCCCGACATACACATGGACTGCCCCGGGCCTTGGATGATTTGCGGGGATTTCAACCTCATATATTGCGACGAAGATAAGAGCAATGGTAATGTAAACCGACGCATGATGGGCCGCTTCCGGCGCACCCTCAATGACTTGGCGCTCAAGGAGGTTTATCTTAATGGCCGACGCTACACATGGTCAAACGAGTAGTCACCCCTGACGCTGGTCCACCTCGACCGTGTCCTTTGCACTGCTGACTGGGAGGAGTTGCATGGTGAATGCCACCTCCATTGCCTCGCCTCGGTCGTCTCCGGCCACAGCCCCTTGCTGCTCGATTGCTGGCCGGTGCCGCCGGCGCATCGCCGTTTCCGCTTCGAGGACTTCTGGATGCGCATGGATGGGTTCCATAACACCGTGGAGGTGGCTTGGCAATCCGTGAGCGACGCGGACCCCTTTCGCCGCCTCATGCTGCGCATGCAAGCTACCGCGCATGGGCTCATGAGCTGGAGCGCCAAAACCATGGGAAATGTGCGCCTAAAGCTTGTGATCTCTCGGGAGCTCCTCCTCAAGTTATACACCGTGCAAGATCACAGAGTCTTGTCTCCCCACGAGGACTGCCTGCGCCGACAACTCAAGGCCTCCTATCTCGGACTCGCCTCACTCGAGCGAACTATTGCCCGGTAGCGCTCCCGTCTCGCCTCGCTCAAGGACGGGGACGCCAACACGTCCTTCTTCCACCGACAGTGCACGTATCGATGGCAGAAGAGCAGAATCCACAGCCTTGCGGTCGACGGGCACGCGGTCACAGACCCCTGCGACATGGCCGCCGCGGCGCATGCATACTTCGACGGGATCCTGGGCTGCGCGCCACCCTGGGAGTGCGCTTTGGAGCTTGAGGCGCTTATCACGCCAGTCAACTTGGATGACCTCGAGGCCCCATTCAACGCTGTGGTGCACCTACTCGCGGGCAAGGCCCCTGGCCCCGACGGATTCACCGCCGAGTTCCTCCGCGCTTGTTGGCCCATTGTCTAGCATGATTTCATTGTTGTCTTCCAGCAGCTTTATGAGCTGCGAGGGCGCGGATTCAACTGCCTCAACCAGGCGCTCCTCACGCTGCTCCCGAAGCGCTCGGATGCCAGAGGCCTCGGCGACTACAGGCCCATAAGCCTCATCCACCTCATCGCCAAGATCTTCGCCAAGGTCTTCTCGCTCCGCCTTGCGCCCAAGCTCAACGACCTCGTCAGCATGAGCCAAAATGCGTTCGTCCCAGGAAGAAGCTTGCATGACAACTTCTTCCTCGTGCGGCAGTCCGCGCGTCTGCTACACCAGCTAGGCGCGCCGCGCGTTTTGCTGAAGCTGGACCTGACTCACGCCTTCGACTCGATCAGCTGGCCGTTCCTCTTCGGCGACATGTGCCAATATGGGTTTGGTGCCAGGTCCCTAGGCTGGCTCGCGATCCTGCTATCATCGGCCATCACCAAGGTGGTCTTGAACGGCGAATCAGGCCCGCCCATTTTGCACCGCCAAGGACTGCGGCAAGGCGACCCCATGTTGCCCCAGCTCTTCATTCTCGCCGTGGACACACTAGGCCGCCTGCTCCGTCGCGCCACCGAGTTGCGCATCCTGCAACAGCTCCACCCCCGACGTGCGATCCCATCTGTCTCGCTGTACGCGGACGATGTGGTCCTATTTTGTCATCCCATGGTGGGTGACACATCCGCCGTCAGAAGCATTCTGCAGCTCTTTGGGCGCGCCTCTGGCCTTCACGTCAACTTCTCGGAGAGCTCCGCCACCCTGATCCGAGGCGACGCAGCGGCCGCCGCGCCGGCCCTCGACCTGTTGGGATGCCCCATTGTCGCGATGCTTATCACATACTTGGGCATCCCGCTCACGCTGCAGCGACCCACTGCTGCCCAGCTCCAGCCCGTCGTCGACAAGGCCGCTGGCATGCTACCCTACTGGAAGGCTGATAACCCACAAGTATAGGGGATCGCAACAGCTTTCGAGGGTAGAGTATTCAACCCAAATTTATTGATTCGACACAAGGGGAGCCAAAGAATATTCTCTAGTATTAGCAGCTGATTTGTCAATTCAACCACACCTGGAAACTTAATATCTGCAGCAAAGTGTTTAGTAGTAAAGTAATATGATAGTAGTGGTAACGATAACAAAAGTAAATAAAGGAAAAGTAATTTTTTTGGTGTTTTATAGTGATTGTAACAGTAGCAACGGAAAAGTAAATAAGTGTAAACCAGTATATGGAAAGCTCGTAGGTATTGGATCCGTGATGGATAATTATGCCGGATGCGGTTCATCATGTAACAGTCATAACATAGGGTGACGCAGAACTAGCTGCAATTCATCAATGTAATGTAGGCATGTATTCCGAATATAGTCATACGTGCTTATGGAAAAGAACTTCCATGACATCTTTTGTCCTACCCTCCCGTGGCAGCGGGGTCCTAATGGAAACTAAGGGATATTAACGCCTCCTTTTAACAGAGAACCGGAACAAAGCATTAGCACATAGTGAATACATGAGCTCCTCAAACTATGGTCATCACCGGGAGTGGTCCCGATTATTGTCACTTCGGGGTTGCCGGATCATAACACATAGTAGGTGACTGTAGACTTGCAATATAGGATCAAGAACTCACATATATTCATGAAAACATAATAGATTCAGATCTGAAATCATGGCACTCGGGCCCTAGTGACAAGCATTAAGCATAGCAAAGTCATAGCAACATCAATCTCAGAACATAGTGGATACTAGGGATCAAACCCTAACAAAACTAACTCGATTACATGATAGATCTCATCCAACCCATCACCGTCCTGCAAACCTACGATGGAATTCCTCACGCATGGCGGTGAGCTTCATGAAATTGGTGATGGAGGATGGTTGATGATGACGACGGCGATGAATCCCCCTCTCCGGAGCCCCGAACGGACTCCAGATCAGCCCTCCTGAGAGGTTTTAGGGCTTGGCGGTGGCTCCGTATCATAAAACACGATGATTTCTTCTTCTCTATTGTTTTCTCCCCAAAAGCAAATATATAGAGTTGGAGTTGGCGTCAGAGGAGCTCCAGGGGGCCCATGAGGTAGGGGGCGCGCCCTAGGGGGGGGCGCCCCCCACCCTCGTGGACAGGGTGTGGCCCCCCTGGTCTTCATCATTGGCAAGGATTTTTTTTTATTTTTAACTTGAAATTCCATGGAGTTTTAGGTCATTCTAAGAACTTTTGTTTTCTGCACATAAAACAACATCATGGCAATTCTGCTGAAAACAGCGTCAGTCCGGGTTAGTTCCATTCAAATCATGCAAGTTAGAGTCCAAAACAAGGGCAAAAGTGTTTGGAAAAGTAGAAACGACGGAGACGTATCAACTCCCCCATGCTTAAACCTTTGCTTGTCCTCAAGCAATTCAGTTGACAAACTGAAAGTGATAAAGAAAAACTTTTACAAACTCTGTTTGCTCTTGTTGTTGTAAATATGTCAAACCAGCATTCAAGTTTTCAGCAAAGATCATAACTAACCACATTTGCAATAATTCTCAGGTCTCATGATTACTCATATCAATAGCATAATCAACTAGCGAGCGATAATAATAGATCTCAGATGACAACACTTTCTCAAAATAATCATAATATGATATAACAAGATGGTATCTCGCTAGCCCTTTCTGAGACCGCAAAACATAAATGCAGAGCACCTTTAAAGAATAAGGACTGACTAGACATTGTAATTCATGGTAAAAGAGATCCAATCATAGTCATACCCAATATAAATTAACAATAATGAATGCAAATGACAGCTGTGCTCTCCAGCTAGTGCTTTTTAATAAGAGGGTGATGATTCAACATAAAAGTAAATAGATAGGCGCTTCGCAGAGGGAAGCAAGGATTTGTAGAGGTGCCAGAGCTCGGTTTTGAAATAGAGATAAATAATATTTTGAGCGGTATACTTTCATTGTCAACATAACAACTAAGAGATGGCAATATCTTCCATGTCACACACATTATAGGCTGTTCCCAAACAGAATGGTAAAGTTTATACTCCCCCTCCACCAAAAAGCATCAATCCATGGCTTGCTCGAAACAACGAGTGCCTCCAACTAACATCAGGTCCCAGGGGGAGTTTTGTTTGCAATTATTTTGATTTAGTTTGCATAAAGCATGGGACTGGGCATCCCGGTGACCAGCCATTTCTCGTGAGTGAGGGGCGGAGTCCACTCCTCTTGAGAATAACCCGCCTAACATGAAAGATAAGGGCAGCCCTAGTTGATACATGAGCTATTCGAGCATACAAAACAGAATGTTTATTTTAAGGTATAGAGTTTGGCACATACAAATTTACTTGGAACGACAAGTAGATACCGTATATAGGAAGGTATAGTGCACTCATCTGGAATAACTTTGGGGTTTAAGGGATTGGATGCACAAGCAGTATTCCCGCTTAGTACAGGTGAAGGCTAGCAAAAGACTGGGAAGCAACCAACTAGAGAACGACAACAGCCATGTACATGCATTAAAATTAATAAACATTGGATGCAAGCATGAGTAGGATATAATCCACCATGAACATTAATATCGTGAAGGCTATGCTGATTTTGTTTCAACTACATGCGTGAACATGTGCCAAGTGAAGTCACTTAAATCATTCAAAGGAGGATACAACCCCATCATACCACATCATAACCATTTTAATAGCATGTTGGTACACAAGGTAAACCATTATAACTCATAGCTAATCAAGCATGGCACAAGCAACTATGATCTCTAATTGTCATTGCGAACATGTTTATTCATAATAAGCTGAATTAAGAACGATGAACTCATCATATTTACAAAAATAAGAGAGATCGAGTTCATACCAGCTTTTCTCATCTCAGTCACTCCATCATATATCATCATAATTGCCTTTCACTTGCACGACCGAACGAGGTGAATAATAATAAGAGTGCACGTGCATTGGACTAAGCTGGAATCTGCGAGCATTCAATAAACAGGAGAAGACAAGTGTCGGTGTCAAAACCGGCGGATCTCGGGTAGGGGGTCCCGAACTGTGCGTCTAGGCCGGATGGTAACAGGAGACAAGGGACACGAAGTTAACCCAGGTTCGGGCCCTCTCGATGGAGGTAAAACCCTACTCCTGCTTGATTAATATTGATGATATAGGTAGTACAAGAGTAGATCTACCACGAGATCAAGGAGGCTAAACCCTAGAAGCTAGCCTATGGTATGATTGTATGTTGTATATTGTCCTACGGACTAAAGCCCTCCGGTTTATATAGACACCGGAGAGGGTTAGGGTTACACAAAGTCGGTTACAAGGGTAGGAGATCTAAATATCCGCATCGCCAAGCTTGCCTTCCACGCCAAGGAAAGTCACTTCCGGACACGGGACGAAGTCTTCAATCTTGTATCTTCATAGTCCAGGAGTCCGGCTGAAGGTATAGTCCGGCTATCCGGACACCCCCTAATCCAGGACTCCCTCAGTAGCCCCCGAACCAGGCTTCAATGATGATGAGTCCGGCGCGCAGATTGTCTTCGACATTGCAAGGCGGGTTCTTCTCCAAATTCTGTGTGCCTGTAGGAATAATGTCCGAGTTTTGTAATGTAGCGCCCCTTGGCTTCCACGCCCAATAATGGCCGTCTTCCACGTGTCAAACGAATGCGAAAAGCTGGGGCGTTTTGTACATCCACACCCCTAGCCGCATAAACGAGCCGCCTATTTAACGGGATGGAGATTTAGATCCAAACCACATCTTCTTCTCTCCGCGAGTAATCATCAGAGCGCCTCCAGCAAAGCTCCATTCCAACATGGCCAGCCATCGCAGCTCCTCCTCTCGCCCTTCCAGTCCTAAACCTGGAGACTGGGAGAATTGCTCCATCCCGCATAGCGAGTTAGTGTCGCTTCAGGCCAAGGGATTTCTCCCTCGGGCTTATATGGTCCCGGTCCGAGCCGGACTCGCCACCTACAATGGCGGAAAACAAGCGGAGAGCACCCCCAATCCCTCTAAAGGAGAGCGGGTGTGCTTCGTCCCTTATCTAATAAGGGGACCGGGATTTCCAGTTCATCCATTTCTCCATGGGCTTCTGGAGTTCTATGGCCTCCAGCTGCACAATCTCACGCCCGCCTCTATATTACATATCGCGGGCTTCGTCGCCCTTTGCGAGCTATTTTTGGGTGTTGAGGCTCATTTCGCGTTGTGGAATAGGATATTCTGCCTGGTGCCCCGTTCTCAAGAGGGGTCTATATATCAAGTGGGCGGAGCCGAAGCGTGGCGCATCGCCGGGACCGGACACCTATCCGGGACCCCAAAGAAGGCGTCCGTGGACTGGCCTTCGGAATGGTTTTATATAGATGATGTCCCACTACCGGACCCTATCCGGGTCGGTCTCCCTGAGTTCAACCATGCTCCATTAAAGAAACGCTTGAGCTGGCGTCCGTGGAGCTCTCAGAGAGAAAACGACAGAGACGTCTTTCACCCAAAAATCATTCCGGACTAACCATGATTGGAGTCATGGCCGCATGCATCATGCGGGGGGTGCAACCACTTCAATATAGAAGCCACCCCATGTGGGATTTTAACGGGGAGGATGACGACACCCGTTACGGTCGTAAGGGGCCAGCCTCAGCTGCCGCTCTAGTACAGATCTTATCCTCTTTGTACAAGGGAGAAGAGGAGGATTTCCGTCGCGTCAACCCGCAGGGCGGATTTACCATGTACAACCCCCCAAGTTGGGTGAGTGGACAATTGTGCTTGCCCGTTCGTTTTATATTCCCATGATTAAATATATAGTCTAACGAATTCAACGCAGGAACTGCGTCAGGAGGTGAAGGATATAAACAGCCGTCCTCCACAGCCCGAGGATCCAGAACGGCCCCTCGATCCGGACTCCGAAGAGGACCCGGACATATCGGTGGAGCTTATCGACGGGGTGTTCCATCAGCTAAGCAAGGACAATACCTTGGTGGCCATTACAGCTGATTACCCAGGGTTAATGCCGGCCTCCCAGGTGACAGAGACCGGAGCCTCATCCCCTTGAGAAGGATTTCATTCTCACGTATTCCAGTTTTTCTGACGACGACCGTGTTTTACAGGGGAGATTTTCGAGGCGGGAGGCCGCACCTGCAGCGGCTAGCCAACAAGGGGCCGCGGGGCCCCGTGGGGTAAAAAGGAATGTGGTCCGGACTGAGATGCCGGCGCAAAGGTATAGCGCACCCTCTTTCTTCCTGGTGCTATTTCTTCCGGGCATATTAACGTTTGTGCTATCTTCAGGACGAAGAGACCTCGCCGGACTACATTCGGAGAGGTTGCCAATCGCACCTCCACCAGCCAGGCTCCAACGCCTGGTCTGGGAGCGGAGGCGAGCACAAGGCACGCACCGGACGCTCCTCCAACAGAGGATGCGGACAGACTGTCCGCCACAAATTCTGAGGTGGAGAGTGCCATGAACCACAGGCGTCGCCGGACAGTTCTTCGTGACGCTTGTTTCTCCCAAGAGGCATTAGATGCCTTCAATTCGGGAGATGCATACCTCCGTGCTTCTCAAAATGGTTTAGCCAGAGCCACGGAGCAGTATGTAAAAGACATACGGGTAAGAATTTTTTGGTGAAATACATATATATATATATATATATATATATATATATATATATATATATATATATATATATATATATATATATATATATATATATATATATACCAGTAGCCCCCGAGACTTGAAACAGTTAGAGTAACTGATTTAAGGATCATTTGGTATGCATGTTCTTATAGAGAAGAATACCGTACTGTCCCCGGAGCTAGAAGAGTGCAAGGCCCAACTGGAGGCCGCACTAGCCGCGGCAGGGGAGCCCAAAGAGACCCCCTCTGGTAAGATACACCTCCTAAGATTAGTATTTTGCGGCGTGGGTGCAAATCTGACAAATCATATTGCAGATGGCGCCGGACTCGATCCGGAGAGACAACAACTCTTACGCCGGCTAGGACGGTGAGAGTACGCTGACAAAGGTGAGGCGAGAGAAAAATGATCTTCAGGATGCCAACACCAAGCTGGACGTTGAACTTAAAGATGTTCGTGGCCAGCTGTCGGACTCCACTAAGGAGAACCAGCGGCTTCAACGCAGCATATTTAGTAAGTGCTTAAGGGAATCTTTTTGAAAAAAGAGTTCGGCGAGGAAGTCGACTAACAGAGTAATGTCTGCAGGTATGCTAACAGGTCGTCCTGGAGAGGAGATGCCTGGTTCTATGGGTGACCTTCTTCCCGAGCTCTCGCAACTGCATGAGAAAGTTCGGCAGGCAATGCGAGGCGTTGCCCAGGCCTTATGGCCTTCCCACTCCATGCCCGAGGGCCTTGGAGATCTTGCGGAGAAGATTAAGGGAGCTCGGCGGTGCTTCCGGTTGTGGAAGATATTGGCCTGCCGACAAGGCGCTAGGGAGGCCTGGGCCATGGTAAAGACCCGGTTTACAAGGTCTGACCCAAATCACATGGACGAAGTCGGACCTGTGGGGCCTGATGGGAAGGAGATCCCTGTAAGCTTAGTGTACGGCCAAGTAGAATTGGCCGCAAAGTATTCCTAACAGGACTGTAAATTAGACAGCCTGTTAGATGGTATAGAAGAGGAATACAATCAGTCAGAGTGACTATGTAATTGTTAATTGACATGTGTAATGCCTTCTAGCCGGATTGTAGATCGTTTGTCATTGCCGACCTTTTCGCTTCTACCTCGAGACCTGACGGTCCGGAGTGTGTCCGAATACCCAACCAGTTATGTAAGAACCGGGGTATGCATGGAGACCAGGCGTAGGGGTCATTAGTGCTTTATCAGACAAGTGCCCAACTAGTTATGTTATATTACATGGGTAGTAAGAAACATCTTCCAGAGAGAATAGTTCCGTTAGGGGTTCCTTTCTCTGGGAGGCATGCCCTAAAGTGCATGTCCGGACTGCAAATGCAGGAAAGTCATCTGGGGGCATGTATATAAATAAGTGACAAAGGTCGTCTTTTAGTTCACCGACCGAATATTCCCTTAAGAACGCTAGCTTTCGGCTTCACCCAGTCTGAAGTACACATCCGACTGATCCGGCAGTAACAATCGCAGAGGTGCTCCCTTTACCGCCTAGCCGAACAATCGGGAATGTAGGGGTAAGCACAGGAGCCAGGCAACCCAGCTTGGCCAAAACTTAAGTCATATCGATGCATATAATGGTGAAGAAAAAGGTACATGCGGAAGTTTGACGCATGTGTTGGGCGTGAAGCCCATATAAATAAGCTTCTGTTGAAGAAGCCCCCGGGTTCAATGAGCGCGGGTAGCGCGTCACTTGATGAGCCTTTGAGGGCTATAAGAGAAAATAGGGGAAGGAGAGAAATGTAAGACAGAAAATGTAAAAAATGGACAGAGGAAGGAGACAAACACAGAGTCCGGCGCTAGGCATAGAATCTTCGGAGACGGGCGGTGTTCCATGGGTTCGGCTCGAGTCAGTTGTCCGACGCATCTCGCAGGCGGTACGCTCCACCAGTCAGGACTTGGTCGATTATGAATGGACCTTCCCACTTGGGCTTGAGTTTGTCCTTTTTTTTATCTGGCAGGCGTAGAACTAGTTTGCCAACATTGTAATTTTTGACCCGTACTTCTCTGATTTGATATCTTCGAGCCTGCTGTTGATAAAATGCGGAACGGGCTTTTGCCATGTCACGCTCCTCCTCCAAGGCGTCCAAGTTGTCCTGCCGATCGAGCTCGGCTTCTCATTCTTCGTACATGCGCACTCGAGGTGAGTCATGAATTATGTCGCAGGGCAGAGCCGCCTCTGCGCCGTACACCATAAAGAATGGTGTGTATCCGGTGGTTCAATTCGGCGTGGTCCGCAGCCCCCAGAGTACGGAGTCGAGCTCCTCGACCCAGTGCGTGTTTGATTCCTTGAGGCACTGCACTAGTCTGGGTTTAATGCCGCTCATGATAAGATCATTTGCACGTTCGACCTGGCCGTTAGCTTCTGGGTAATAGACGGAAGCATAATCGAGCTTGATGCCCATGTTTTTGCACAAGAGTTTCACCTTGTCGGAGGTGAAGTTTGTGCCGTTATCAGTGATGATGCTGTGGGGGACGCCGTAACCGTGTACAACCCCGGATATGAAGTCTATCACAGGTCCGGATTCGGCCGTCTTAACAGGCCTGGCTTCTATCCATTTGGTGAACTTATCCACCATGACTAGTAAGTATTTTTTCTTGTGGGTTCCGCCTTCAAGGGGTCCAACCATATCAAGCCCCCAGACCACGAAAGGCCAGGTGATGGGGATAGTTCGGAGGGCGGTGGGTGGCATATGGCTTTGATTTGCAAAAAGCTGGCAACCGACGCATCGTTGGACCAAGTCCTGAGCGTCTGCTCGGGCCGTCGGCTAGAAAAAGACCGTACGAAAAGCCTTGCTAACAAGGGACCGAGCTGCAGCATGGTGGCCACCGAGTCCGGCATGAATTTCAGCCAGCAAGTTCCGCCCTTCCTCTTCGGAGATGCACCTTTGAAGGACTCCGGTAGTGCTTTTCTTATAAAGCTCTCCCTCGTGGACTTTATAGGCTTTAGATCGCCGCACTATGCAGCGTGCCTCGTTTTGGTCCGCTGGGAGTTCCTGCCTAGTAAGGTAGGCTAGGAACGGTTCTGTCCACGGGGCGATGACCGCCATTATTACATGGGCTGAAGGTGTAATTTCGGTGGCAGAGCCTCCAATTATGTCAGATTGTTTGGCATCGAGTGGTGCGGTTAGGTCCGGACTGTTATCTGCGGGTTCCCCCTCCCATGCTACGGATGGCTTGAACAGTCTTTCTAAAAAGATGTTGGGGGGGGGGGGACTGCATCGCGTTTTGCTCCAATGCGTGCCAGGACATCCGCTGCCTGATTGTTTTCTCGAACCGAGCTGACATTTTTAGGACGGCGTTGCGGTAAGCTGCCATTTTTGGTTCGTTGGCGTCGAAGTCTCTGTTTATTTGTGATATCGCGAGGTTCGAGTCCCCGCGTACCTCTAGGCGTTGAATGCCCATGGATATTGCCATCCGGAGACCATGTAGGAGGGCCTCATATTCGGCTGCATTCTTGGAGTCCGTGTACATGATCTGGAGCACATATTGAACTGTGTCTCCTGTGGGGGACGTCAAGACGACGCCAGCCCGTAGTCCGGCCAACATTTTGGAGCCGTCAAAATGCATGATCCAGTTTGACGGCCATTCCGCGACGAAGTCGGCCAAAACTTGCGATTTAATAGCTCGCCGTGGCTTATAGGTTATATCGAACGGGAGGAGCTCGATGGCCCATTTTGCGATCCGGCCTGTTGCATCACGGTTGTTGATAATATCGTTTAGTGGTACTTCCGAGGCTACTGTTATGGAACACTCTTGAAAATAGTGTCGTAGCTTCCGGGATGCCATGAATACCGCGTATGCAATCTTTTGATAATGCGGGTACCGTGATTTGCATGGAGTGAGGACAGTGGACACGTAGTAGACCGGCCTTTGAAGGGGGAGTTTGTGTCCGTCCGTTTCCCGGTCGACGACGAGTACTGCGCTGACAACTTGATGGGTTGCTGCGATGTACAGTAGCATTGGTTCGCCGGTGTTTGGCGCGGCCAGGACTGGGTTTGTTGCCAATATGGCTTTTATTTCATCTAGTCCGGCCGTGGTAGCATCCGTCCATTCGAAGTGTTCGGTGCGCCGAAGGAGGCGATAAAGGGGCAGTGCCTTTTCTCCCAAGCGAGAGATAAACCGGCTTAAAGCCGCCACGCATCCGGTTAATTTTTGTTGTTTTTGAGGTCCTTTGGGATATCCAGTTGCGACAAAGCTCGGATCTTGGCCGGATTTGCTTCAATTCCTCTACCGGATACAATGAAGCCCAAAAGCTTTCCGGCTGGAACGCCGAAAACGCATTTTTCCGGGTTGAGCTTGATGTCGTATTTTCGAAGGTTGTCGAATGTTATCCTTAAGTCGTCTACTAGAGATTCGACATGTCTTGTTTTGACCACCACATCATCCACGTACGCCTCCACTGTCTTGCCAATCTGGTTTGCCAGACATGTCTGAATCATGCGCTGATATGTTGCGCCGGCGTTTTTCAGCTCGAAGGGCATTGTGTTGAAGCAGAATGGGCCGTATGGTGTGATGAATGCTGTTGCGGCTTGGTCTGATTCTGCCATCTTGATTTGATGGTAACCGGAGTATGCGTCGAGGAAACACTGTGAATCGTGTCCTGCGGTGGCATCGATAATTTGATCAATACGGGGGAGGGGGAAGGGATCCTTTGGGCAAGCCTTGTTAAGGTCTTTAAAATTGACACACAGGCGCCAGGATTTGTCCTTCTTTGGTACCATCACCAGGTTTGCTAGCCAGTCCGGATGTTTTATGTCTCTAATAAATCCGCCCTCCAATAGTTTGGCTAGCTCCTCTCCCATAGCCTGTCTCTTGGGTTCGGAAAAACGCCAAAGGGCTTGTTTGACAGGTTTGAATCCTTTTAGGATGTTCAAGCTATGTTCGGCCAGCCTGCGTGGGATTCCTGGCATGTCTGAAGGGTGCCAAGAGAAGATGTCCCAATTTTCACGTAGAAATTCTCGCAGTGCGGCGTCCATATCAGGGTTTAATCATGCCCCGATGGAGGCCGTTTTGTTGGGGTCCGTTGGATGGACCTGGAACTTGACTATTTCATCTGCTGGCTTAAAGGATGTGGACTTGGACCTCTTGTCGAGTATCACATCGTCCCTGTTAACTGAGGAGTGCAGCGCAGTCAGTTCTTCAGCTGCTAAGGCTTCGGATAGTGCCTCCAGGGCTAATGCGGCTGTCTTGTTTTCGGTGCGGAGTGCTATGTCCAGATCACTAGCGAGAGTGATAATTCCGTTCGGCCCGGGAATCTTGAGCTTCATGTACCCGTAATGGGGTATTGCTTGGAAGATTGTAAATGCTTCCCGCCCTAGTAGGGCGTGATATCCGCTGCTGAACGGGGCCACCTGAAATGTGACCTCTTTGGATCTGTAATTTTCCGGCGTGCCGAACACCACATCTAGTGTGATTTTTCCTGTGCAGCGTGCTTCTTGACTGGGGATTATTCCTCTAAAGGTTGTGCTGCTTCGCTCAACGCGGCTCTAGCCTAATCCCATTTTTTGAAGAGTTTCCTCATAAATGAGGTTCAATCCGTTGCCTCCATCCATGAGTACCTTGGTGAGGTGAAAAGCCGTCCACTATTGGACTGAGGACCAATGCGGCTGGTGCTCGGGCTGTTCGGAATTTAGGTTCATCACTTGCATTGAAGGTAATAGCCGTGTCGCTCCATGGGTTTATTGTTGCTACTTGATAGACTTCGGCAAGGCTGCGGAGTGTTCTTTTTCGCATGTTATTTGATGCGAAGGTCTTGAAGACTGTTAAGACTGTACTGGAGTCCCTGAGGTGGTTTTCCGCGGACTCCGGAATTAGGAGATCTTCGCCCCTTTTGGCCACTTGCCGGAGTATCCAACATGCTCTATGGCTGTGAGTTGGTGTGGCATCCTCTGTACTATGAATTTTACAGGGTCCATTAAGCCATCGCTCCAGTACGGTTCCATGCCCTGTAGAGGGTTTTGGTTTTTTGGTTTTGAACCCGGGTGTCTGATGATGATGCACCCTTTTATTTCGGACAAGGTCTCTACTCAAGGCCGGATTATCCCAAAATTTAATTTCGGTTTTCCAGGCGCTTTCCATTGCACAATACTTTTGTACTATGGACGCCAAGTCAGCGAAGCGTGTAGTATCATGACGTCCTGTGGCGTTGAGGATTCCCTTGTCTGTGCAATTATTGCAGAAGATTGAGATTGCGTCTTCCTCGCGGCAGTTCTTTATCCTGTTCATAACCAGGAGGAACCTTGCCCAGTAATGATGTACCGTTTCTTCGGGCTTTTGCCTGATTTGGGATAGATCGCTTATGCTTGGGTGGGTGGGTGTTACCAAATCCGCAACCTCACCCAATTTGAGACTCAGAGGCCAAGGAGTTTCCGAACTCTGAAGTTTGGATTCTTGGATGTTGTCCAGTGAACCTGACCCGTTGCCTGATTCTAAGTTCAGGTCTTTCATTACATCCTCCCCTCCGCGGATATCCGGCTTGGAGGGATCGGGAATCCGGACGTAGCTAGTCCTTAAGATGGATGAAGGGTCACCGCATTGTGCCTCTACTACGGCAACGTGATGGGTGACTTGGGGAGAATTAATCTCTCTTAGATCGGGTTTAAGCCCAACCTGGTCATAATCCGTAGTGACCCCCAAGGCTGCGATGCGATCCAAGAGCTCGTTTACGGAAGAAAGCTCCATTGGATCCAACTGCTCGGCGAGTTCCTAGATGACGTGAAGATTGCTTTTGATGACTCGAGAGGTCACCGTCGGTGCAAAGGCCGAACAGGCGGTCATGAGGAAACCGCCTAGCCGGAGAGTTTGGCCGACAGCCAAGGCTCCCTTAGTAACGGCGCCGTCTTTAAAGACGGGAGGAGACATCCTTCATGACTGCGACGACACAGAGGAACTCTCAATGAAAGCACCAATGTCGGTGTCAAAACCGGCGGATCTCGGGTAGGGGGTCCCGAACTGTGCGTCTAGGCCGGATGGTAACAGGAGACAAGGGACACGAAGTTTACCCAGGTTCGGGCCCTCTCGATGGAGGTAAAACTCTACTCCTGCTTGATTAATATTGATGATATAGGTAGTACAAGAGTAGATCTACCACGAGATCAAGGAGGCTAAACCCTAGAAGCTAGCCTATGGTATGATTGTATGTTGTATATTGTCCTACGGACTAAAGCCCTCCGGTTTATATAGACACCGGAGAGGGTTAGGGTTACACAAAGTCGGTTACAAGGGTAGGAGATCTAAATATCCTCATCGCCAAGCTTGCCGTCCACGCCAAGGAAAGTCCCTTCCAGACACGGGACGAAGTCTTCAATCTTGTATCTTCATAGCCCAGGAGTCCGGCTGAAGGTATAGTCCGGCTATCCGGACACCCCCTAATCCAGGACTCCCTCAACAAGGCAATATGGGCTCTGGGTTAAATCAACAATAATGCATATAAGAGCCACTTCAACAATTTAATCACGGTCTTCTCCTATCGACCCTCAAAGAAAAGAAAAGAAATAAAAACTATTTACACGGGAAAGCTCCCAACAAGCGAAAGAAGAACGGGAAATATTTTTGGGTTTGCTTTTTTACTTATTACTAGTACAGCAAGAAAAGTAAACTACTACTATTTTTTTGTTTTTTCTTAAGGTTTATTAAACACACAAGAAGAAAGTAGGAAAAAGAAAATAAACTAGCATGGATAATACAGTGAAAGAGTATGAGCACCGACATCTAGCAATGAGTGTGTGTGAACATAAATGTAATATCGGTGGGAAATACATACTCCCCCAAGCTTAGGCTTTTGGCCTAAGTTGGATTATTGCCAGGGATAGCCTGGCTGATACCCGTAGGCGTAGCTGGGGTCATACTGTGATGCAGCGGCTATCGCCTCCTGAGCTGCAGCACGGCGTCGGGCTGCCTCCGCCCTTCGCTCGTACTCATATGCCTCCTCTCTGGTGATGGTATATCTTCCTTTTGTCTGAGAATCAAAGAAGGCAGGAGCAGGGAGAGTAATATGTACAACATGCCGTTTGTTAAAGATTAGTCGATATAAGAGAGGTGATTCATTGCTCTCGACAAACTGGTGAGAGACCATAGAATCAAAATCTAAATAAGTAGGAGGCAAGTCCATATCACCTTCACGAACGCCCACTTCAAGAAAATTAGCTAAGCGGGTTGCATAAATTCCTCCAAAGAAATCTCCATTATATCTATTATGATGCAACCTACGTGCTACAATGGCTCCCATATGATAAGATTGGTCTCCTAACACAACACTCCTGAGAATGCTAAGGTCAGGGACACACATGTGACATGCTTCATCCTTAGCATTTATGCACCTACCTATAAAGATAGCAAAATAATGTATAGCAGGAAAGTGAATGCTCCCTATGATAGCTTGCGTTATATCTCTAGATTCCCCTACGGTTATACCAGCAAGAAAGTCTCTAAATTCAGATTTACGGGGATCAACAGTACTACCCCATTGTGGAAGTTTGCAAGCAAATGTAAAATCCTCTAAGTCCATGGTATAAGATTTATCATAAAGATCAAACATGGCTGAAGGAGAATTACGCGAAGATGAAAACTCAAACCTCCTCACAAATGAACTAGTGATATCATGATACTGTGGGCATTTTTCTGTCTCAAAGTCCACAAGATCGGCGTTACGCAAATATGCGTTAAATTCCTCTTTGATTCTCGCTCGATCCATAAAATTTTCCGACGGCCATTCACAGGGCCGCACTGGAGCGTCCCTTGGGGGCTCCTCATCAGCATCACGCATTGCAAGCCTAGGGCCTTGCTTCCTTGAAGAACCACCTTGGAACATCTTCCTAAGCATATTGTTTTTCTCTGAAAAATTTCTGAAGTTTTTAGTAACTTTGAACAAAAGTGAACAAAGCTCAATAAAATTGATAGCAACTACTCCTACAAGTGCCTAGAGCCTATATCAAGCATTAGAACTACTTGGAACCATATAAATTTGACATGCAAGCTCAAGAACATGGTCACCTATGCAGCACAAATTTGCAAAGAATAAAGCAGTAGAACAAAAATAATTGGACCAATGGAGGAGTCACATACCAAGGAACAATCTCCCCAAGCAGTTTTGCGAGAGGTGCTTTGAGCAAGGAGATCGAAAATTGCAGCAAAGTGAGCTAGGACTCGTGCTTGAACCAGATATTCATGTTTGTGGGAGGAAGAGGAAGAGGATGGGTGTAGTAATAAGTGGAGGAGGGCCACCGTGTGCCCATGAGGCAGGGGGGCGCGCCCTGGGGGGTAGGGCGTGCCCTCCACCCTCGTGGCCAGGTGGCAGCTCCCCCCACGGTGTTTTCATAAATCCTCAAATATTCCTGAAAAAATCATATTAAATTGGCATGGCATTTGGAGACTTTATTTTTGGGAAAATTTTATATTGCACGGATAAGTCAGAAAACAGACAGAAAAATACTATTTTTACTTTATTTCATCTAAATAACAGAAAGTATAAGGAGGGTACAGAAGGTTGTGCTTCTAGTTTCATCCATCTCATGCTCATAAAAAAGAATCCACTAACAAGGATGATCAGGTCTTGTTAACAAACTCATTCCGATTAACATGGAACCGGAGAAAATTCGAATAACACTATGTTACCTCAATGGGGATATGCACATCCCCAATAATAAGTATATCATATTTCTTCTTGACAGTAGGAAGAGGAAATTCAAAACCTCCAAATATAATCGATGGAATTTTTCCAATAGAGTTGATACTATGAACTTGAGGTTGTTTCCTCCGAACATGTACCGTATGTTCATTACCATTAACATGAAAAGTGACATTGCCTTTGTTGCAATCAATGACAGCCCCTGCAGTATTAAGAAAAGGTCTTCAAAGAATAATAGACATACTATCGTCCTCGGGAATATCAAGAATAACAAAGTCTGTTAAAATAGTAACGTTTGCAACCACAACAGGCACATCCTCACAAATACCGACAGGTATAGCAGTTGATTTATCGGCCATTTGCAAAGATATTTCAGTAGGTGTCAACTTATTCAAATCAAGTCTATGATATAAAGAGAGAGGAATAACACAAACACCGGCTCCAATATCACATAAAGCAATTTTAACATAATTTCTTTTAATGGAGCATGGTATAGTGGGTACTCCTGGATCTTCAAGTTTCTTTGGTATTCCACCCTTAAAAGTGTAATTAGCAAGCATGGTGGAAATTTCAGCTTCCGGTATCTTTCTTTTATTTGTAACAATATCTTTCATATATTTAGCATAAGGGTTCATTTTGAGCATATCAGTTAATCGCATACGCAAAAAGATAGGTCTAATCATTTCAGCAAAGTGCTCAAAATCCTCATCATCCTTTTTCTTGGATGGTTTGGGAGGAAATGACATGGGTTTCTGAACCCATGGTTCTCTTTCTTTACCATGTTTCCTAGCAACAAAGTCTCTCTTATCAGAACGTTGATTCTTTGATTGTGGCTTATCAAGATCAACAGCAGGTTCAACTTCTACATCATTATCATTACTAGGTTGAGCATCATCATGAACATCTTCATTAACATTTTCACTAGGTTCATGTTCATTACCAGATTGTGTTTCAGCATCAGACATAGAGATATCATTTGGATTCTCAGGTGGTTCAGCAATAGGTTCACTAGAAGTTTGCAAAGTCCTATCATTTTTATTTTTCTTCCTTTTAGAAGAACTAGGTACATCAATATTATTTCTCTGAGAATGTTGCTCAATTCTCTTAGTGTGGCCTTCAGGATACAAAGGTTCCTGAGTCATTCTACAAGTTCTAGTAGCCACTCTAACAGCATAATCATTTTTCTTACTATTCATTTCATCGAGCAATTCTTTTTGAGCTTTAAGTACTTGTTCTACTTGAGTGGTAACCATAGAAGCATGTTTGCTAACCAGTTTAAGTTCACCTCTAATATTAGCCATATAATCACCCAAGTATTTAATCATATCGGAATCGTATTTCAATTGTCTACCAAAATAAGCATTAAAATTTTCTTGTTTGACAATAAAATTATCAAACTCATCAAAGCACTGTCTAGCTGACTTATAGTGAGGTATATCACCTTCATCAAATCTATAGAGAGAATTTACCTTTACTACCTGTGTCGGGTTATCGGGATCAGGAGGTTCTTCAAATAGGTAATGGATCAAGATCATATGTTTCTTCAACAGGCGGTAAATTAAGACCCTGTATTTCTTCAATAGGAGGTAAATTCTTAACATCTTCGCCTTTAATACCTTTTTCTTTCATAGATTTCTTTGCCTCTTGCATATCTTCGGGACTGAGAAATAGAACACCTCTCTTCTTCGGAGTTGGTTTAGGAATAGGCTCAGTAATTGGGGTGGGAGTTGGCTCAGGAGGTGCCCAATTATTTTCATTTGTCAACATATTATTCAATAAAATTTCAGCTTCATCCGGCGTTCTTTCCCTAAAAAGAGAACCAACACAACTATCCAGGTAATCTCTGGAAGCATCGGTTAGTCCATTATAAAAGATATCAAGTATTTCATTTTTCTTAAGAGGATGATCAGGCAAAGCATTAAGTAACTTGAGAAGACTCCCCTAAGCTTGTGGGAGACTCTCTTCTTCAATTTGCACAAAGTTGTACATTTCCTTTAAAGTTGCTTGTTTCTTATAAGCAGGGAAATATTTAGCAGAGAAGTAATAAATCGTATCCCGGGGACTACGCACACAACCAGGATCAAGAGAATTAAACCATATCTTAGCATCACCCTTTAATGAGAACGGAAATATTTTAAGTATATAAAAGTAGCGAGATATCTCATCATTAGTGAACAGGGTGGCTATATCATTTAATTTAGTAAGATATGCCACAACAGTTTCAGATTCATAACCACGGATAGGATTAGATTCAACCAAAGTAATTATATTAGGATCAACAGAGAATTCATAATCCTTATCGGGAACACAAATAGGTGAAGTAGCAAAAGCAGGGTCAGGCCTCATTTTATCTCTAAGAGATTCTTTACTCCATTTAATTAATAGCCTCTTAAGTTCACGACTATCTCTGCAAGCTAAAATAGCTGCAGAATCTTCCATATCAAAAACATAGCCCTCAGGAATAACAGGCCTATCTTCATCATCACTTTCATCAATATAATCAGATTCACTAATTTCTTTCTCTCTAGCCCTAGCAATTTGTTCATTAAGAAATTCACTAAGGGGCACATTATTATCAGGCATAGAAGTAGTTTCATCATAAGTATCATGCATAGCAGAAGTGTCATCATCAATAACGTGCGACATATCAAAACGAATAGCAGAAGCAAGTTTAGGTGTTGCAATCTTACTCATAACCGAAGGTGAATCAAGTGGAGAGCTAGATGGCAGTTCCTTACCTCCCCTCGTAGTTGAGGGATAAATTGTTGTCTTAGAGTCTTTCAAGTTCTTCATAGTGTCCAGCAGATATAAATCCCAAGTGACTCAAAGAATAGAGCTATGCTCCCCGACGACGGTGCCAGAAATTAGTCTTGGTAACCCACAAGTATAGGGGATCGCAACAGCTTTCGAGGGTAGAGTATTCAACCCAAATTTATTAATTCAACACAAGGGGAGCCAAAGAATATTCTCAAGTATTAGCAGCTGAGTTGTCAATTCAACCACATCTGGAAACTTAATATCTGCAGCAAAGTCTATAGTAGCAAAGTAATATGATAGTAGTGGTAACGATAACAAAAGTAAATAAAGCAAAAGTAATATTTTTGTTGTTTTATAGTGATTGTAACAATAGCAACGGAAAAGTAAATAAGCGTAAACCAGTATATGGAAAGCTCGTAGGCATTGGATCGGTGATGGATAATTATGCCGGATGCGGTTCATCATGTAATAGTCATAGCATAGGGTGACACAGAACTAGCTCCAATTCATCAATGTAATGTAGGCATGTATTCCGAATATAGTCATACGTGCTTATGGAAAAGAACTTGCATGGCATCTTTTGTCCTACCCTCCCGTGGCAGCGGGGTCCTAATGGAAACTAAGGGATATTAAGGCCTCCTTTTAATAGAGAACCGGAACAAAGCATTAGCACATAGTGAATACATGAACTCCTCAAACTATGGTCATCACCGGGAGTGGTCCCAATTATTGTCACCTCATGGTTGCCGGATCATAACACACAGTAGGTGACTATAGACTTGCAAGATAGGATCAAGAACTCACATATATTCATGAAAACATAATAGGTTCATATCTGAAATCATGGCACTCGGGCCCTAGTGACAAGCGTTAAGCATAGCAAAGTCATAGCAACATCAATCTCAGAATATAGTGGATATTAGGGATCAAACCCTAACAAAACTAACTTGATTACATGATAGATCTCATCCAACCCATCACCGTCCAGCAAACCTACGATGGAATTACTCACGCATGGCGGTGAACTTCATGAAATTGGTGATGGAGGATGGTTGATGATGATGATGGCGATGAATCCCCCTCTCCGGAGCCCCGAACGGACTCCAGATCAGCCCTCCTGAGAGGTTTTAGGGCTTGGCAGTGGCTCCGTATCGTAAAACGTGATGATTTCTTCTTCTTTATTTTTTCCCCAAAAGCAAATATATAGAGTTGGAGTTGGCGTCAGAGGAGCTCTAGGGGGCCCACGAGGTAGGGGAGCGCGCCCTAGGGGGGAGCCCCCACCCTCGTGGATAGGGTATGGGCCCCCTGCTCTTCATGTTTGGCAAGGATTTTTTTATTATTTTTAACTTGACGTTCCGTGGAGTTTTAGCTCATTCCGAGAACTTTTGTTTTCTGCACATAAAACAACATCATGGCAATTCTGCTGAAAACAACGTTAGTCCGGATTAGTTCCATTCAAATCATGAAAGTTAGAGTCCAAAACAAGGGCAAAAGTGTTTGGAAAAGTAGATACGACGGATACGTATCAAAGGCGCACCTCTTGTACAAGGCAGACCGCCTCGTGTTTGTCAAGGCGATCCTGGCTGCGATCCCTATCCATCAGCTGCTCGTGCTTGCCCCCATAAGAAGACCCTAAAGGCACTTGAGAAGATCCAGCGAGGCTTTCTTTGGGTTGGGCGCGCGGAGGCTAACGGCGGCAATTTCCACGTCAACTGGCAGCGCATCGCGAGGCCGATCTCTCTTGGCGGGCTGGGCGTCTGCGACCTGGCACGCACAGGCCTCGCGCTGCGCACACGGTGGGTGTGGTTCAGCCGCACTGACCAAGGTAGGGCCTGGGCCAAGCTGGACCTGCAGTTCAGTGCCGACGAGCGTGCGTTCTTCTTCGCCTCCACCACCATGTTAGTTGGGAACGGCACACAAGCCCTTTTTTTGGAGGACCGGTGGATTGATGGCCACTCCGCCCACGAGATTGCGCCTCACCTCTACGCGTGCATCCCCAAACGCCACTGTAAGCTCCGAACCGTGGCGGACGGTCTCCTTGCCAACCGGTGGGTGCAGGATATCCAGGGCGTCGTGGGGGTCCAAGAGATTGGGCAGTACCTGCAGCTATGGCACAATATCGCGCATACTACCCTCTTCGCGGAGCCAGACCGCCACCCTGGGATCTCCAAGTTTCTTTGGTATTCCACCCTTAAAAGTGTAATTAGCAAGCATGGTGGAAATTTCAGCTTCCGGTATCTTTCTTTTATTTGTAACAATATCTTTCATATATTTAGCATAAGGGTTCGTTTTGAGCATATCATTTAATCGCATATGCAAAAAGATAGGTCTAATCATTTCAGCAAAGCGCTCAAAATCCTCATCATCCTTTTTCTTGGATGGTTTGGGAGGAAACGACATGGGTTTCTAAACCCATGGTTCTCTTTCTTTACCATGTTTCCTAGCAACAAAGTCTCTCTTATCATAACATCGATTCTTTGATTGTGGGTTATCAAGATCAACAACAGGTTCAACTTCTACATCATTATCATTACTAGGTTGAGCATCATCATGAACATCTTCATTAACATTTTCACTAGGTTCATGTTCTTTATCAGATTGTGTTTCAGCATCAGACATAGAGATATCATTTGGATTCTCAAGTAGTTTAGCAATAGGTTCACTAGAAGTTTGCAAAGTCCTATCATTTTTCTTTTTCTTCCTTTTAGAAGAACTAGGTACATCAATATTATTTCTCTGAGAATCTTGCTCAATTCTCTTAGGGTGGCCTTTAGGATACAAAGGTTCCTGAGTCATTCTACAAGTTCTAGTAGCCACTCTAACAGCATAATCATTTTTCTTACTATTCATTTCATCGAGCAATTCTTTTTGAGTTTTAAGTACTTGTTCTACTTGAGTGGTAACCATAGAAGCATGTTCGCTAACCAGTTTAAGTTCACCTCTAATATTAGCCATATAATCACCCAAGTATTTAATCATATCAGAATCGTATTTCAATTGTCTACCAAAATAAGCATTAAAATTTTCTTGTTTGACAATAAAATTATCAAACTCATCAAAGCATTGTCTAGCAGACTTATAGTGAGGTATATCACCTTCATCAAATCTATAGAGAGAATTTACCTTTACTACCTGTGTCGGGTTATCGGGACCAGGAGGTTCTTCAATAGGTAATGGATCAAGAAAATATGTTTCTTCAACAGGCGGTAAATTAAAACCAGTAGTCGTCTACCCGTGCATTCGCACGGGCTAGCATATTTGTTTGTATCCATAACAATGGATGTAGATCTACTGTAAAAGTCGAGAATTTTCAACTTATTATTTTTGAACATTGGGATGTATGAAACACTGACATTTAGTGTACAATTTTAAATGTGGAAGATTTCTTTACCTGGGGATGTTACCTTTTTTACTGGTGTGGAATTTTTGTTTTATCAATTAATCATTGTTCTCTTCATATTCTGTTGTTTCCACCAACCTAGTCATCCTTTTTTTGCATTGACTATTTAGCCGGACTTCTTACTCTCTTCGATTGTGGCCAATTCTTCTGGACGTATTATATATTCAACCGTTAGGTTTTGTTCTATCTGTGATTCTTTTGTGTAGGATCTCGTGGCCTCTGTAGTGAGACTGGAGAATATTTTTATTTTAATGTAAAATAGTAGTAGTTATTTGCACTGAGTGGTGACGCCAATGTTGATATGAAAAATAATGTCAGAAAGGTTAAACACATATATTTTTTTATTTTTCTGGCAGTACTTGAATGCCCCTATTTCCATTGGCGTCAAGGTATGTTTTAAATATTTAGTACATCAATTTTGAGATATGACTGACACTAAACTTGCCTAGTAGAAAAAATATGAGGAAAACTACCAAGAGGAAGTTGACATCATATTTCGATCTCCCTTATTGGTCTTTCTACAGATAAATAGTGCAAGGTACCACATTCTTGACCTCCTTGCACTCAAGGTTAGGAAAAAACACTATCCAAATAAATACTTTAGTACAAAGCATCATGTGTTCTTGTAAGATTCACATATCCAATTGGATAATTGGATGAGCATAAACTCGAACGAACATATCAAATTGAAGAAAGCTACAGTTTCTGTTTGCAGGTAACAGAGCCGAAGTACATTCTAACAAAACGACTTCACCACATTCTAACAAAATTAGAAGAGGCGCTACAGTTCACTGAGCCGAAGTACATCACATGTTTTTGAACTCATTATCCTAATTGGATATACATCACCAAAAAGTCTCACCCATCCTAGTAATACATATCTTTTGTTTTGCTGACAAATATGTATCTAGATAGGTCTGAAACCAAAGAACACATATATTCAAAATCCCACTAATCGAATCCTTGGATGTACTTGCTCATTAGAGACCAAGTCGCAAATTGCTGGGCGCATAACATAAAAAATCCCCAAAGATGAAATCTACTCTATCCTACTCCCTGCATACCAAGAGGAGTGTCGTGGGAAGTTCACACCGGTAGTATTGGGAAGACTTTAGGACGTGCGGTTAATTGGGGGAGCCAGATAGACCTACCGTGGAGACATCCCGAAGGAGATTGCATCATCGTGGTTGACCGGGATCAGAAGGTATGGTCAATTTCTGAATAGAAGGGGAGGACACCCAAGGCTTACAGTTATTTTTGGTTGGGCTTTTAGAATAAGCTAGGTAGGGGGCAGCTTATTGTGGAAGCCCAAAGAAGTTACCAAATGAATTGGCCCTAAGTCATTTGGTGTCTTGACAGGCTTCTACAAAAACATGAAAATTTGAGTTTATTGTCATAAACATTAATTACAAAATATGGCATACAAATACAAAATATAGAGCACCATAGTAGAAATAGATAATACCCGTTCAACATTTGCATGCTGTACTGATGTTTCTTTTATAGAGTTCAAGAAAAAAATATTATAAAACAATATAATCTTGGTAACCGTACTTGAAATTGGAGCCATTCCTTTTGTCTATAATTTTTCCTTACATTTGGCACATCCTATGTAGTACTACAAATCTGATGTATTCAATGACTAAATTGTTGCTTCTGCAGTATAGATCTTTTTGCCTTCATCGCAGTTTAAATAAGCGCATAAACATACGGCAAAAGAATATTAAAGTTAATAACAAATACCTGTTTTTCAGATTCATATGCAATTTCAGTTATTTCTTTTAGAGTTCTTCTATTATAGAGCATATACTCTTGAACGGTACCATGGATTCTGACATATCAGGGATCAGGCAGCCATGCAAAATTTGTAGAAAGAGAGTGACGTGGCTAAAAGGAAGAAGAATAGATGCAATAACTCACAATTTATTTTCCTTTGGATAAGGAAGAAGAATAGATGCAAGAACTCACAATTTATTTTCCTTTGGATTCATCTTCTACGCTTTGATCCAATGTTGTTCCTTTTATTATGTATATGTCTCAATCTCAAGCACAGGAAGTTTTTTCTCATCGAATGCGTGCCCAGAACATGATCCAAATTAAGCTGTCGCGGCATTGATGTCTCAATCTCAAGCGATGGGAGTTTTTTTCTCATCGAACGGAGCACGCAGCCGTTCGATGGTGAATCGCTGGTGGTCACCATGATTAAAATAATACTCTAAATTAGAACGCATGGCCAGAACATTAGCCAAATTAAGCTATGGCGGCATTGGGTATAAATAATCCATCTAGCTTCTGTTTAGATGTGGTTTTGTGCGTTAATTAGTGTTTGTGCCAAGTAGAACCTTTGGGAAGACTTGGCGAAAGTCTTTGCGACAACCAAGCGGATCGACGCTGCCCTCCTGACCCCTGGCAAGCGGCCTCGAAGATGCCTGCCCAACTTCTCCCCATGCCGCGGGCGATCGACCTCAACCGCAGCTCACAAGTCCTCGCTCCACCCACGGCCGAGCGGCGCGCCCAAGTCCACATTCTGTGCACCCTCGGTGTCATTGGTGTCAACTAGAGGATCACATCCGCTGAGATGAAGGCGTACGATAGCCTCTTTGCAGCGCCCATCCCCCTGTCCGTCCCATCGGCCATCGCCGCTTTGGTGGATCGCGAGCTCCCCGCGGATCCTATTGTCGCGCCAATCACCACGGTGATCGCGGGCAGCCCGATCGAGGCATAGCTGCACCCTCGCGCCCCTCGTCGACCTCGCCCCCATGGAGCACAACCCCGAGATCCTGGTATGGAACGTGCGCGGCCTCAACGCGCACGCACGTCGTACTGCTGTCAGATCGCTTGTTGTAACCGCCAACGCATCCCTCGCCTGTTTGCAAGAAACTAAGATGGCTTTGATCTACTCGTCGACTGTCCACGAAGCCCTAGGCTTGGAATTCGATGACTACGTGTACCTGCCCGTGCAAGGAACACGTGGCGGCATCCTGTTGGCCTGGAAGTGTAGGGAGATTGTCATCTCCAACCCCCTATTCACCGCCAACGCCTTGACCGCCCGCGTCTCCACTCCCTCCAGTGCTCGCACACCGTGGTGGATCATCGTGGTCTACGGACCGCAGCTGGACGAGGCCAAGATCGCCTTCCTACAGGAGATCCCCGACATACACATGGACTGCCCCGGGCCTTGGATGATTTGCGGGGATTTCAACCTCATATATCGCGACGAAGATAAGAGCAATGGTAATGTAAACCGACGCATGATGGGCCGCTTCCGGCGCACCCTCAATGACTTGGCGCTCAAGGAGGTTTATCTTAATGGCCGACGCTACACATGGTCAAACGAGTAGTCACCCCTGACGCTGGTCCACCTCGACCGTGTCCTTTGCACTGCTGACTGGGAGGAGTTGCATGGTGAATGCCACCTCCATTGCCTCGCCTCGGTCGTCTCCGGCCACAGCCCCTTGCTGCTCGATTGCTGGCCGGTGCCGCCGGTGCATCGCCGTTTCCGCTTCGAGGACTTCTGGATGCGCATGGATGGGTTCCATAACACCGTGGAGGCAGCTTGGCAATCCGTGAGCGACGCGGACCCCTTTCGCCGCCTCATGCTGCGCATGCAAGCTACCGCGCATGGGCTCATGAGCTGGAGCGCCAAAACCGTGGGAAATGTGCGCCTAAAGCTTGTGATCTCTCGGGCGCTCCTCCTCCAGTTATACACCGTGCAAGATCACAGAGTCTTGTCTCCCCACGAGGACTGCCTGCGCCGACAACTCAAGGCCTCCTATCTCGGACTCGCCTCACTCGAGCGAACTATTGCCCGGTAGCGCTCCCGTCTCGCCTCGCTCAAGGACGGGGACGCCAACACGTCCTTCTTCCACCGACAGTGCACGTATCGATGGCAGAAGAGCAGAATCCACAGCCTTGCGGTCGACGGGCACGCGGTCACAGACCCCTGCGACATGGCCGCCGCGGCGCATGCATACTTCGACGGGATCCTGGGCTGCGCGCCACCCTGGGAGTGCGCTTTGGAGCTTGAGGCGCTTATCACGCCAGTCAACTTGGATGACCTCGAGGCCCCATTCAACGCTGTGGTGCACCTACCCGCGGGCAAGGCCCCTGGCCCCGACGGATTCACCGCCGAGTTCCTCCGCGCTTGTTGGCCCATTGTCCAGCATGATTTCTTTGTTGTCTTCCAGCAGCTTTATGAGCTGCGAGGGCGCGGATTCAACTGCCTCAACCAGGCGCTCCTTACGCTGCTCCCAAAGCGCGCGGATGCCAGAGGCCTCGGCGACTACAGGCCCATAAGCCTCATCCACCTCATCGCCAAGATCTTCGCCAAGGTCTTCTCGCTCCGCCTTGCGGCCAAGCTCAACGACCTCGTCAGCATGAGCCAAAATGCGTTCGTCCCAGGAAGAAGCTTGCATGACAACTTCTTCCTCGTGCGGCAGTCCGCGCGTCTGCTACACCAGCTAGGCGCGCCGCGCATTTTGCTGAAGCTGGACCTGACTCGCGCCTTCGACTCGATCAGCTGGCCGTTCCTCTTCGGCGACATGTGCCAATATGGGTTTGGTGCCAGGTCCCTAGGCTGGCTCGCGATCCTGCGATCATCGGCCATCACCAAGGTGGTCTTGAACGGCGAATCAGGCCCGCCCATTTGGCACCGCCAAGGACTGCGGCAAGGCGACCCCATGTTGTCCCAGCTCTTCATTCTCGCCGTGGACACACTAGGCCGCCTGCTCCGTCGCGCCACCGAGTTGCGCATCCTGCAACAGCTCCACCCCCGACGTGCGATCCCATCTGTCTCGCTGTACGCGGACGATGTGGTCCTGTTTTGTCATCCCATGGTGGGTGACACATCCGCCGTCAGAAGCATTCTGCAGCTCTTTGGGCGCGCCTCTGGCCTTCACGTCAACTTCTCGAAGAGCTCCGCCACCCTGATCCGAGGCGACGCAGCGGCCGCCGCGCCGGCCCTCGACCTGTTGGGATGCCCCATTGTCGTGATGCTTATCACATACTTGGGCATCCCGCTCACGCTGCAGCGACCCACTGCTGCCCAGCTCCAGCCCGTCGTCGACAAGGCCGCTTGCATGCTACCCTGCTGGAAGGCTGATAACCCACAAGTATAGGGGATCGCAACAGCTTTCGAGGGTAGAGTATTCAACCCAAATTTATTGATTCGACACAAGGGGAGCCAAAGAATATTCTCAAGTATTAGCAGCTGATTTGTCAATTCAACCACACCTGGAAACTTAATATCTGCAGCAAAGTGTTTAGTAGTAAAGTAATATGATAGTAGTGGTAACGATAACAAAAGTAAATAAAGGAAAAGTAATTTTTTTGGTGTTTTATAGTGATTGTAACAGTAGCAACGGAAAAGTAAATAAGTGTAAACCAGTATATGGAAAGCTCGTAGGGATTGGATCCGTGATGGATAATTATGCCGGATGCGGTTCATCATGTAACAGTCATAACATAGGGTGCCGCAGAACTAGCTGCAATTCATCAATGTAATGTAGGCATGTATTCCGAATATAGTCATACGTGCTTATGGAAAAGAACTTCCATGACATCTTTCGACCTACCCTCCCGTGGCAGCGGGGTCCTAATGGAAACTAAGGGATATTAAGGCCTCCTTTTAACAGAGAACCGGAACAAAGCATTAGCACATAGTGAATACATGAGCTCCTCAAACTATGGTCATCACCGGGAGTGGCCCCGATTATTGTCACTTCGGGGTTGCCGGATCATAACACATAGTAGGTGACTGTAGACTTGCAATATAGGATCAAGAACTCACATATATTCATGAAAACACAATAGATTCAGATCTGAAATCATGGCACTCGGGCCCTAGTGACAAGCATTAAGCATAGCAAAGTCATAGCAACATCAATCTCAGAACATAGTGGATACTAGGGATCAAACCCTAACAAAACTAACTCGATTACATGATAGATCTCATCCAACCCATCACCGTCCAGCAAACCTACGATGGAATTACTCACGCATGGCGGTGAGCTTCATGAAATTGGTGATGGAGGATGGTTGATGATGACGACGGCGATGAATCCCCCTCTCCGGAGCCCCGAACGGACTCCAGATCAGCCCTCCTGAGAGGTTTTAGGGCTTGGCGGTGGCTCCGTATCGTAAAACGCGATGATTTCTTCTTCTCTATTGTTTTCTCCCCAAAAGCAAATATATAGAGTTGGAGTTGGCGTCAGAGGAGCTCCAGGGGGCCCATGAGGTAGTGGGCGCGCCCTAGGGGGGCGCCCCCACCCTCGTGGACAGGGTGTGGCCCCCCTAGTCTTCATCATTGGCAAGGATTTTTTTTATTTTTAACTTGAAATTCCATGGAGTTTTAGGTCATTCTAAGAACTTTTGTTTTCTGCACATAAAACAACATCATGGCAATTCTGCTGAAAACAGCGTCAGTCCGGGTTAGTTCCATTCAAATCATGCAAGTTAGAGTCCAAAACAAGGGCAAAAGTGTTTGGAAAAGTAGAAACGACGGAGACGTATCAACTCCCCCATGCTTAAACCTTTGCTTGTCCTCAAGCAATTCAGTTGACAAACTGAAAGTGATAAAGAAAAACTTTTACAAACTCTGTTTGCTCTTGTTGTTGTAAATATGTCAAACCAGCATTCAAGTTTTCAGCAAAGATCATAACTAACCACATTTGCAATAATTCTCAGGTCTCATGATTACTCATATCAATAGCATAATCAACTAGCGAGCGATAATAATAGATCTCAGATGACAACACTTTCTCAAAATAATCATAATATGATATAAAAAGATGGTATCTCGCTAGCCCTTTCTGAGACCGCAAAACATAAATACAGAGCACCTTTAAAGAATAGGGACTGACTAGACATTGTAATTCATGGTAAAAGAGATCCAATCATAGTCATACCGAATATAAATTAACAATAATGAATGCAAATGACAGCTGTGCTCTCCAGCTAGTGCTTTTTAATAAGAGGGTGATGACTCAACATAAAAGTAAATAGATAGGCGCTTCGCAGAGGGAAGCAAGGATTTGTAGAGGTGCCAGAGCTCGATTTTGAAATAGAGATAAATAATATTTTGAGCGGTATACTTTCATTGTCAACATAACAACTAAGAGATGGCAATATCTTCCATGCCACACACATTATAGGCTGTTCCCAAACAGAATGGTAAAGTTTATACTCCCCCTCCACCAACAAGCATCAATCCATGGCTTGCTCGAAACAACGAGTGCCTCCAACTAACATCAGGTCCCAGGGGGAGTTTTGTTTGCAATTATTTTGATTTAGTTTGCATAAAGCATGGGACTGGGCATCCCGGTGACCAGCCATTTCTCGTGAGTGAGGGGCGGAGTCCACTCCTCTTGAGAATAACCCGCCTAACATGAAAGATAAGGGCAGCCCTAGTTGATACATGAGCTATTCGAGCATACAAAACAGAATGTTTATTTTAAGGTTTAGAGTTTGCCACATACAAATTTACTTGGAACGGCAGGTAGATACCGTATATAGGAAGGTATAGTGGACTCATCTGGAATAACTTTGGGGTTTAAGGGATTGGATGCACAAGCAGTATTCCCGCTTAGTACAGGTGAAGGCTAGCAAAAGACTGGGAAGCAACCAACTAGAGAACGACAACAGCCATGTACATGCATTAAAATTAATAAACATTGGATGCAAGCATGAGTAGGATATAATCCACCATGAACATTAATATCGTGAAGGCTATGTTGATTTTGTTTCAACTACATGCGTGAACATGTCCCAAGTGAAGTCACTTAAATCATTCAAAGGAGGATACAACCCCATCATACCACATCATAACCATTTTAATAGCATGTTGGCACACAAGGTAAACCATTATAACTCATAGCTAATCAAGCATGGCACAAGCAACTATGATCTCTAATTGTCATTGCAAACATGTTTATTCATAATAAGCTGAATCAAGAACGATGAACTCATCATATTTACAAAAATAAGAGAGATCGAGTTCATACCAGCTTTTCTCATCTCAGTCAGTCCATCATATATCATCATAATTGCCTTTCACTTGCACGACCGAACGATGTGAATAATAATAAGAGTGCACGTGCATTGGACTAAGCTGGAATCTGCGAGCATTCAATAAACAGGAGAAGACAAGTGTCGGTGTCAAAACCGGCGGATCTCGGGTAGGGGGTCCCGAACTGTGCGTCTAGGCCGGATGGTAACAGGAGACAAGGGACACGAAGTTAACCCAGGTTCGGGCCCTCTCGATGGAGGTAAAACCCTACTCCTGCTTGATTAATATTGATGATATAGGTAGTACAAGAGTAGATCTACCACGAGATCAAGGAGGCTAAACCCTAGAAGCTAGCCTATGGTATGATTGTATGTTGTATATTGTCCTACGGACTAAAGCCCTCCGGTTTATATAGACACCGGAGAGGGTTAGGGTTACACAAAGTCGGTTACAAGGGTAGGAGATCTAAATATCCGCATCGCCAAGCTTGCCTTCCACGCCAAGGAAAGTCCCTTCCGGACACGGGACGAAGTCTTCAATCTTGTATCTTCATAGTCCAGGCGTCCGGCTGAAGGTATAGTCCGGCTATCCGGACACCCCCTAATCCAGGACTCCCTCAGTAGCCCCCGAACCAGGCTTCAATGATGATGAGTCCGGCGCGCAGATTGGCTTCGACATTGCAAGGCGGGTTCTTCTCCAAATTCTGTGTGCCTGTAGGAATAATGTCCGAGTTTTGTAATGTAGCGCCCCTTGGCTTCCACGCCCAATAATGGCCGTCTTCCACGTGTCAAACGAATGCGAAAAGCTGGGGCGTTTTGTACATCCACACCCCTAGCCGCATAAACGAGCCGCCTATTTAACGGGATGGAGATTTAGATCCAAACCACATCTTCTTCTCTCCGCGAGTAATCATCAGAGCGCCTCCAGCAAAGCTCCATTCCAACATGGCCAGCCATCGCAGCTCCTCCTCTCGCCCTTCCAGTCCTAAACCTGGAGACTGGGAGAATTGCTCCATCCCGCATAGCGAGTTAGTGTCGCTTCAGGCCAAGGGATTTCGCCACCTACAATGGCGGAAAACAAGCGGAGAGCACCCCCAATCCCTCTAAAGGAGAGCGGGTGTGCTTCGTCCCTTATCTAATAAGGGGACCGGGATTTCCAGGTCATCCATTTCTCCATGGGCTTCTTGAGTTCTACGGCCTCCAGCTGCACAATCTCACGCCCGCCTCTATATTACATATCGCGTGCTTCGTCGCCCTTTGCGAGCTATTTTTGGGTGTTGAGGCTCATTTCGCGTTGTGGAATAGGATATTCTGCCTGGTGCCCCGTTCTCAAGAGGGGTCTATATATCAAGTGGGCGGAGCCGAAGCGTGGCGCATCGCCGGGACCGGATACCTATCCGGGACCCCAAAGAAGGCGTCCGTGGACTGGCCTTCGGAATGGTTTTATATTGATGATGTCCCACTACCGGACCCTATCCGGGTCGGTCTCCCTGAGTTCAACCGTGCTCCATTAAAGAAACGCTTGAGCTGGCGTCCGCGGAGCTCTCAGAGAGAAAACGACAGAGACGTCTTTCACCCAAAAATCATTCCGGACTAACCATGATTGGAGTCATGGCCGCATGCATCATGCGGGGGGTGCAACCACTTCAATATAGAAGCCACCCCATGTGGGATTTTAACGGGGAGGATGACGCCACCCGTTACGGTCGTAAGGGGCCAGCCTCAGCTGCCGCTCTAGTACAGATCTTATCCTCTTTGTACAAGGGAGAAGAGGAGGATTTCCGTCGCGTCAACCCGCAGGGCGGATTTACCATGTACAACCCCCCAAGTTGGGTGAGTGGACAATTGTGCTTGCCCGTTCGTTTTATATTCCCATGATTAAACATATAGTCTAACGAATTCAACGCAGGAACTGCGTCAGGAGGTGAAGGATATAAACAGCCGTCCTCCGCAGCCCGAGGATCCAGAACGGCCCCTCGATCCGGACTCCGAAGAGGACCCGGACATATCGGTGGAGCTTATCGACGGGGTGTTCCATCAGCTAAGCAAGGACAATACCTTGGTGGCCATTACAGCTGATTACCCAGGGTTAATGCCGGCCTCCCAGGTGACAGAGACCGGAGCCTCATCCCCTTGAGAAGGATTTCATTCTCACGTATTCCAGTTTTTCTGACGACGACCGCGTTTTACAGGGGAGATTTTCGAGGCGGGAGGCCGCACCTGCAGCGGCTAGCCAACGAGGGGCCGCGGGGCCCCGTGGGGTAAAAAGGAATGTGGTCCGGACTGAGATGCTGGCGCAAAGGTATAGCGCACCCTCTTTCTTCCTGGTGCTATTTCTTCCGGGCATATTAACGTTTGTGCTATCTTCAGGACGAAGAGACCTCGCTGGACTACATTTGGAGAGGTTGCCAATCGCACCTCCACCAGCCAGGCTCCAACGCCTGGTCTGGGAGCGGAGGCGAGCACAAGGCACGCACCGGACGCTCCTCCAACAGAGGATGCGGACAGACTGTCCGCCACAAATTCTGAGGTGGAGAATGCCATGAACCACATGCGTCGCCGGACAGTTCTTCGTGACGCTTGTTTCTCCCAAGAGGCATTAGATGCCTTCAATTCGGGAGATGCATACCTCCGTGCTTCTCAAAATGGTTTAGCCAGAGCCACGGAGCAGTATGTAAAAGACATACGGGTAAGAAATTTTTGGTGAAATACATATATATATATATATATATATATATATATATATATATATATATATATATATATATATATATATATACCAGTAGCCCCCGAGACTTGAAACAGTTAGAGTAACTGATTTAAGGATCATTTGGTATGCATGTTCTTATAGAGAAGAATACCGTACTGTCCCCGGAGCTAGAAGAGTGCAAGGCCCAACTGGAGGCCGCACTAGCCGCGGCAGGGGAGCCCAAAGAGACCCCCTCTGGTAAGATACACCTCCTAAGATTAGTATTTTGCGGCGTGGGTGCAAATCTGACAAATCATATTGCAGATGGCGCCGGACTCGATCCGGAGAGACAACAACTCTTACGCCGGCTAAAGGCCGGTGAGAGTACGCTGACAAAGGTGAGGCGAGAGAAAAATGATCTTCAGGATGCCAACACCAAGCTGGACGTTGAACTTAAAGATGTTCGTGGCCAGCTGTCGGACTCCACTAAGGAGAACCAGCGGCTTCGACGCGGCATATTTAGTAAGTGCTTAAGGGAATCTTTTTGAAAAAAGAGTTCGGCGAGGAAGTCGACTAACAGAGTAATGTCTGCAGGTATGCTAACAGGTCGTCCTGGAGAGGAGATGCCTGGTTCTATGGGTGACCTTCTTCCCGAGCTCTCGCAACTGCATGAGAAAGTTCGGCAGGCAATGCGAGGCGTTGCCCAGGCCTTATGGCCTTCCCACTCCATGCCCGAGGGCCTTGGAGATCTTGCGGAGAAGATTAAGGGAGCTCGGCGGCGCTTCCGGTTGTGGAAGATATTGGCCTGCCGACAAGGCGCTAGGGAGGCCTGGGCCATGGTGAAGACCCGGTTTACAAGGTCTGACCCAAATCACATGGACGAAGTCGGACCTGTGGGGCCTGATGGGAAGGAGATCCCTGTAAGCTTAGTGTACAGCCAAGTAGAATTGGCCGCAAAGTATTCCTAACAGGACTGTAAATTAGACAGCCTGTTAGATGGTATAGAATAGGAATACAATCAGTCAGAGTGACTATGTAATTGTTAATTGACATGTGTAATGCCTTCTAGCCGGATTGTAGATCGTTTGTCATTGCCGACCTTTTCGCTTCTACCTCGAGACCTGACGGTCCGGAGTGTGTCCGAATACCCAACCAGTTATGTAAGAACCGGGGTATGCATGGAGACCAGGCGTAGGGGTCATTAGTGCTTTATCAGACAAGTGCCCAACTAGTTATGTTATATTACATGGGTAGTAAGAAACATCTTCCAGAGAGAATAGTTCCGTTAGGGGTTCCTTTCTCTGGGAGGCATGCCCTAAAGTGCATGTCCGGACTGCAAATGCAGGAAAGTCATCTGGGGGCATGTATATAAATAAGTGACAAAGGTCGTCTTTTAGTTCACCGACCGAATCTTCCCTTAAGAACGCTAGCTTTCGGCTTCACCCAGTCTGAAGTACACATCCGACTGATCCGGCAGTAACAATCGCAGAGGTGCTCCCTTTACCGCCTAGCCGAACAATCGGGAATGTAGGGCTAAGCACAAGAGCCAGGCAACCCAGCTTGGCCAAAACTTAAGTCATATCGGTGCATATAATGGTGAAGAAAAAGGTACATGCGGAAGTTTGACGCATGTGTTGGGCGTGAAGCCCATATAAATAAGCTTCTGTTGAAGAAGCCCCCAGGTTCAATGAGCGCGGGTAGCGCGTCACTTGATGAGCCTTTGAGGGCTATAAGAGAAAATAGGGGAAGGAGAGAAATGTAAGACAGAAAATGTAAAAAATGGACAGAGGAAGGAGACAAACACAGAGTCCGGCGCTAGGCATAGAATCTTCGGAGACGGGCGTCGTTCCATGGGTTCGGCTCGAGTCAGTTGTCCGACGCATCTCGCAGGCGGTACGCTCCACCAGTCAGGACTTGGTCGATTATGAATGGACCTTCCCACTTGGGCTTGAGTTTGTCCTTTTTTTATCTAGCAGGCGTAGAACTAGTTTGCCAACATTGTAATTTTTGACCCGTACTTCTCTGCTTTGATATCTTCGAGCCTGCTGTTGATAAAATGCGGAACGGGCTTTTGCCATGTCATGCTCCTCCTCCAAGGCGTCCAAGTTGTCCTGCCGATCGAGCTCGGCTTCTCTTTCTTCGTACATGCGCACTCGAGGTGAGTCATGAATTATGTCGCAGGGCAGAGCCGCCTCTGCGCCGTACACCATAAAGAATGGTGTGTATCCGGTGGTTCAATTCGGCGTGGTCCGCAGCCCCCAGAGTATGGAGTCGAGCTCCTCGACCCAGTGCGTGTTTGATTCCTTGAGGCACCGCACTAGTCTGTGTTTAATGCCGCTCATGATAAGACCATTTGCACGTTCGACCTGGCCGTTAGCTTCTGGGTGATAGACGGAAGCATAATCGAGCTTGATGCCCATGTTTTTGCACAAGAGTTTCACCTTGTCGGAGGTGAAGTTTGTGCCGTTATCAGTGATGATGCTGTGGGGGACGCCGTAACGGTGTACAACCCCGGATATGAAGTCTATCACAGGTCCGGATTCGGCCGTCTTAACAGGCCTGGCTTCTATCCATTTGGTGAACTTATCCACCATGACTAGTAAGTATTTTTTCTTGTGGGTTCCGCCTTCAAGGGGTCCAACCATGTCAAGCCCCCAGACCGCGAAAGGCTAGGTGATGGGGATAGTTCAGAGGGCGGTGGGTGGCATATGGCGTTGATTTGCAAAAAGCTGGCAACCAACGCATCGTTGGACCAAGTCTTGAGCATCTGCTCGGGCCGTCGGCTAGAAAAAGACCGTACGAAAAGCCTTGCTAACAAGGGACCGAGCTGCAGCGTGGTGGCCACCGAGTCCGGCATGAATTTTAGCCAGCAAGTTCCGCCCTTCCTCTTCGGAGATGCACCTTTGAAGGACTCCGGTAGTGCTTTTCTTATAAAGCTCTCCCTCATGGACTTTATAGGCTTTAGATCGCCGCACTATGCAGCGTGCCTCGTTTTGGTCCTCTGGGAGTTCCTGCCTAGTAAGGTAGGCTAGGAACGGTTCTGTCCACGGGGCGATGACCGCCATTATTGCATGGGCTGAAGGTGTAATTTCGGTGGCAGAGCCTCCAATTATGTCAGATTGTTTGGCATCGAGTGGTGCGGTTAGGTCCGGACTGTTATGTGCGGGTTCCCCCTCCCATGCTATGGATGGCTTGAACAGTCTTTCTAAAAAGATGTTGGGGGGGGGGACTGCATCGCGTTTTGCTCCAATGCGTGCCAGGACATCCGCTGCCTGATTGTTTTCTCGGGCTATATGGTGAAACTCCAACCCTTCGAACCGAGCTGACATTTTTAGGACGGCGTTGCGGTAAGCTGCCATTTTTGGTTCGTTGGCGTCGAAGTCTCCGTTTATTTGTGATATCGCGAGGTTCGAGTCCCCGCGTACCTCTAGGCATTGAATGCCCATGGATATTGCCATCCGGAGACCATGTAGGAGGGCCTCATATTCGGCTGCATTCTTGGAGTCCGTGTACATGATCTGGAGCACATATTGAACTGTGTCTCCTGCGGGGGACGTCAAGACGACGCCAGCCTGTAGTCCGGCCAACATTTTGGAGCCGTCAAAATGCATGATCCAGTTTGAATATGTGCCGTACTCTTTAGGGAGCTCGGCCTCCGTCCATTCCGCGACGAAGTCGGCCAAAACTTGCGATTTAATAGCTCGCCGTGGCTTATAGGTTATATCGAACGGGAGGAGCTCGATGGCCCATTTTGCGATCCGGCCTGTTGCATCACGGTTGTTGATAATATCGTTTAGTGGTACTTCCGAGGCTATTGTTATGGAACACTCTTGAAAATAGTGTCGTAGCTTCCGGGATGCCATGAATACCGCGTATGCAATCTTTTGATAATGCGGGTACCGTGATTTGCATGGAGTGAGGACAGTGGACACGTAGTAGACCGACCTTTGAAGGGGGAGTTTGTGTCCGTCCGTTTCCCGGTCGACGACGAGTACTGCGCTGACAACTTGATGGGTTGCTGCGATGTACAGTAGCATTGGTTCGCCGGTGTTTGGCGCGGCCAGGACTGGGTTTGTTGCCAATATGGCTTTTATTTCATCTAGTCCGGCCGTGGTAGCATCCGTCCATTCGAAGTGTTCGGTGCGCCGAAGGAAGCGATAAAGGGGCAGTGCCTTTTCTCCCAAGCGAGAGATAAACCGGCTTAAAGCCTCCACGCATCCGGTTAATTTTTGTATTTGTTTGAGGTCCTTTGGGATATCCAGTTGCGACAAAGCTCGGATCTTGGCCGGATTTGCTTCAATTCCTCTACCGGATACAATGAAGCCCAAAAGCTTTCCGGCTGGAACGCCGAAAACGCATTTTTCCGGGTTGAGCTTGATGTCGTATTTTCGAAGGTTGTTGAATGTTATCCTTAAGTCGTCTACTAGAGATTAGACATGTCTTGTTTTGACCACCACATCATCCACGTACGCCTCCACTGTCTTGCCAATCTGGTTTGCCAGACATGTCTGAATCATGCGCTGATATGTTGCGCCGGCGTTTTTCAGCTCGAAGGGCATTGTGTTGAAGCAGAATGGGCCGTATGGTGTGATGAATGCTGTTGCGTCTTGGTCTGATTCTGCCATCTTGATTTGATGGTAACCGGAGTATGCGTCGAGGAAACACTGTGAATCGTGTCCTGCGGTGGCATCGATAATTTGATCAATACGGGGGAGGGGGAAGGGATCCTTTGGGCAAGCCTTGTTAAGGTCTTTAAAATCGACACACAGGCGCCAGGATTTGTCCTTCTTTGGTACCATCACCAGGTTTGCTAGCCAGTCCGGATGTTTTATGTCTCTAATAAATCCGCCCTCCAATAGTTTGGCTAGCTCCTCTCCCATAGCCTGTCTCTTGGGTTCGGAAAAACGCCAAAGGGCTTGTTTGACAGGTTTGAATCCTTTTAGGATGTTCAAGCTATGTTCGGCCAGCCTGCGTGGGATTCCTGGCATGTCTGAAGGGTGCCAAGAGAAGATGTCCCAATTTTCACGTAGAAATTCTCGCAGTGCGGCGTCCATATCAGGGTTTAATCATGCCCCGATGGAGGCCGTTTTGTTGGGGTCCGTTGGATGGACCTGGAACTTGACTATTTCATCTGCTGGCTTAAAGGATGTGGACTTGGATCTCTTGTCGAGTATCACATCATCCATGTTAACTGAGGAGTGCAGCGCAGTCAGTTCTTCAGCTGCTAAGGCTTCGGATAGTGCCTCCAGGGCTAATGCGGCTGTCTTGTTTTCGGCGCGGAGTGCTATGTCCAGATCACTAGCGAGAGTGATAATTCCGTTCGGCCCGGGAATCTTGAGCTTCATGTACCCGTAATGGGGTATTTCTTGGAAGATTGTAAATGCTTCCCGCCCTAGTAGGGCGTGATATCCGCTGCTGAACGGGGCCACCTGAAATGTGACCTCTTCGGATCTGTAATTATCCGGCGTGCCGAACACCACATCTAGTGTGATTTTTCCTGTGCAGCGTGCTTCTTGACTGGGGATTATTCCTCTAAAGGTTGTGCTGCTTCGCTCAACGCGGCTCTAGCCTAATCCCATTTTTTGAAGAGTTTCCTCATTAATGAGGTTCAATCCGTTGCCTCCATCCATGAGTACCTTGGTGAGGTGAAAAGCCGTCCACTATTGGACTGAGGACCAATGCGGCTGGTGCTCGGGCTGTTCGGAATTTAGGTTCATCACTTGCATTGAAGGTAATAGTCGTGTCGCTCCATGGGTTTATTGTTGCTACTTGATAGACTTCGGCAAGGCTGCGGAGTGTTCTTTTTCGCATGTTATTTGATGCGAAGGTCTCGAAGACTGTTAAGACTGTACTGGAGTCCCTGAGGTGGTTTTCCGCGGACTCCGGAATTAGGAGATCTTCGCCCCTTTTGGCCACTTGCCGGAGTATCCAACATGCTCTATGGCTGTGACTTGGTGTGGCATCCTCTGTACTATGAATTTTACAGGGTCCATTAAGCCATCGCTCCAGTACGGTTCCATGCCCTGTAGAGGGTTTTGGTTTTTTGGTTTTGAACCCGGGTGTCTGATGATGATGTACCCTTTTATTTCGGACAAGGTCTCTACTCAAGGCCGGATTATCCCAAAATTTAATTTCGGTTTTCCAGGCGCTTTCCATTGCACAATACTTTTGTACTATGGACGCCAAGTCAGCGAAGCGTGTAGTATCATGACGTCCTGTGGCGTTGAGGATTCCCTTGTCTGTGCAATTATTGCAGAAGATTGAGATTGCGTCTTCCTCGCGGCAGTTCTTTATCCTGTTCATAACCAGGAGGAACCTTGCCCAGTAATGATGTACCGTTTCTTCGGGCTTTTGCCTGATTTGGGATAGATCGCTTATGCTTGGGTGGGTGGGTGTTACCAAATCCGCAACCTCACCCAATTTGAGACTCAGAGGCCAAGGAGTTTCCGAACTCTGAAGTTTGGATTCTTGGATGTTGTCCAGTGAACCTGACCCGTTGCCTGATTCTAAGTTCAGGTCTTGCATTACATCCTCCCCTCCGCGGATATCCGGCTTGGAGGGATCGGGAATCCGGACGTAGCTAGTCCTTAAGATGGATGAAGGGTCACCGCATTGTGCCTCTACTACGGCAACGTGATGGGTGACTTGGGGAGAATTAATCTCTCTTAGATCGGGTTTAAGCCCAACCTGGTCATAATCCGTAGTGACCCCCAAGGCTGCGATGCGATCCAAGAGCTCGTTTACGGAAGAGAGCTCCATTGGATCCAACTGCTCGGCGAGTTCCTAGCTGACGTGAAGATTGCTTTTGATGACTCGAGAGGTCACCGTCGGTGCAAAGGCCGAACAGGCGGTCATGAGGAAACCGCCTAGCCGAGAGTTTGGCCGACAGCCAAGGCTCCCTTAGTAACGGCGCCGTCTTTAAATACGGGAGGAGACATCCTTCATGATTGCGACGACACAGAGGAACTCTCAATGAAAGCACCAATGTCGGTGTCAAAACCGGCGGATCTCGGGTAGGGGGTCCCGAACTGTGCGTCTAGGCCGGATGGTAACAGGAGACAAGGGACACGAAGTTTACCCAGGTTCGGGCCCTCTCGATGGAGGTAAAACTCTACTCCTGCTTGATTAATATTGATGATATAGGTAGTACAAGAGTAGATCTACCACGAGATCAAGGAGGCTAAACCCTAGAAGCTAGCCTATGGTATGATTGTATGTTGTATATTGTCCTACGGACTAAAGCCCTCCGGTTTATATAGACACCGGAGAGGGTTAGGGTTACACAAAGTCGGTTACAAGGGTAGGAGATCTAAATATCCGCATCGCCAAGCTTGCCGTCCACGCCAAGGAAAGTCCCTTCCAGACACGGGACGAAGTCTTTAATCTTGTATCTTCATAGCCCAGGAGTCCGGCTGAAGGTATAGTCCGGCTATCCGGACACCCCCTAATACAGGACTCCCTCAACAAGGCAATATGGGCTCTGGGTTAAATCAACAATAATGCATATAAGAGCCACTTCAACAATTTAATCACGGTCTTCTCCTATCGACCCTCAAAGAAAAGAAAAGAAATAAAAACTATTTACACGGGAAAGCTCCCAACAAGCAAAAGAAGAACGGGAAATATTTTTGGGTTTTCTTTTTTACTTATTACTAGTACAGCAAGAAAAGTAAACTACTACTATTTTTTTGTTTTTTCTTAAGGTTTATTAAACACACAAGAAGAAAGTAGGAAAAGGAAAATAAACTAGCATGGATAATACAGTGAAAGAGTATGAGCACCGACATCTAGCAATGAGTGTGTGTGAACATAAATGTAATATCGGTGGGAAATACATACTCCCCCAAGCTTAGGCTTTTGGCCTAAGTTGGATTATTGCCAGGGATAGCCTGGCTGATACCCATAGGTGTAGCTGGGGTCGTACTGTGATGCAGCGGCTATCGCCTCCTGAGCTGCAGCACGGCGTCGGGCTGCCTCCGCCCTTCGCTCGTACTCATATGCCTCCTCTCTGGTGATGGTATATCTTCCTTTTGTCTGAGAATCAAAGAAGGCAGGAGCAGGGAGAGTAATATGTACAACATGCCGTTTGTTAAAGATTAGTCGATATAAGAGAGGTGATTCATTGCTCTCGACAAACTGGTGAGAGACCATAGAATCAAAATCTAAATAAGTAGGAGGCAAGTCCATATCACCTTCACGAACGCCCACTTCAAGAAAATTAGCTAAGCGGGTTGCATAAATTCCTCCAAAGAAATATCCATTATATCTATTATGATGCAACCTACGTGCTACAATGGCTCCCATATGATAAGATTGGTCTCCTAACACAACACTCCTGAGAATGCTAAGGTCAGGGACACACATGTGACATGCTTCATCCTTAGCATTTATACACCTACCTATAAAGAGAGCAAAATAATGTATAGCAGGAAAGTGAATGCTCCCTATGATAGCTTGCGTTATATCTCTAGATTCCCCTACGGTTATACCAGCAAGAAAGTCTCTAAATTCAGATTTACGGGGATCAACAGTACTACCCCATTGTGGAAGTTTGCAAGCAAATGTAAAATCCTCTAAGTCCATGGTATAAGATTTATCATAAAGATCAAACATGGCTGAAGGAGAATTACGCGAAGATGAAAACTCAAACCTCCTCACAAATGAACTAGTGAGATCATGATACTGTGGGCATTTTTCTGTCTCAAAGTCCACAAGATCGGCGTTACGCAAATATGCGTTAAATTCCTCTTTGATTCCCGCTCGATCCATAAAATTTTCCGACGGCCATTCACAGGGCCGCACTGGAGCGTCCCTTGGGGGCTCCTCATCAGCATCATGCATTGCAAGCCTAGGGCCTTGCTTCCTTGAAGAACCACCTTGGAACATCTTCCTAAGCATATTGTTTTTCTCTGAAAAATTTCTGAAATTTTTAGTAACTTCAAACAAAAGTGAACAAAGCTCAATAAAATTGATAGCAACTACTCCTACAAGTGCCTAGAGCCTATATCAAGCATTAGAACTACTTGGAACCATATAAATTTGACATGCAAGCTCAAGAACATGGTCACCTATGCAGCACAAATTTGCAAAGAATAAAGCACTAGAACAAAAATAATTGGACCAATGGAGGAGTCACATACCAAGGAACAATCTCCCCAAGCAGTTTTGCGAGAGGTGCTTTGAGCAAAGAGATCGAAAATTCCAGCAAAGTGAGCTAGAACTCGTGCTTGAACCAGATATTCATGTTTGTGGGAGGAAGAGGAAGATTATGGGTGTAGGAATAAGTGGAGGAAGGCCACCGTGGGCCCATGAGGCAGGGGGGCGCGCCCTGGGGGGTAGGGCGTGCCCTCCACCCTCGTGGCCAGGTGGCAGCTCCCCCCACGGTGTTTTCACAAATCCTCAAATATTCCTGAAAAAATCATATTAAATTGGCATGGCATTTGGAGACTTTTATTTTTGGGAAAATTTTATATTGCACGGATAAGTCAGTAAACAGACAGAAAAATACTATTTTTACTTTATTTCATCTAAATAACAGAAAGTATAAGGAGGGTACAGAAGGTTGTGCTTCTAGTTTCATCCATCTCATGCTCATAAAAAAGAATCCACTAACAAGGATGATCAGGTCTTGTTAACAAACTCATTCCGATTAACATGGAACCGGAGAAAATTCGAATAACACTATGTTACCTCAATGGGGATATGCACATCCCCAATAATAAGTATATCATATTTCTTCTTGACAGTAGGAAGAGGAAATTCAAAACCTCCAAATATAATCGATGGAATTTTTCCAATAGAGTTGATACTATGAACTTGAGGTTGTTTCCTCCGAACATGTACCGTATGTTCATTACCATTAACATGAAAAGTGACACTGCCTTTGTTGCAATCAATGACAGCCCCTGCAGTATTAAGAAAAGGTCTTCAAAGAATAATAGACATACTATCGTCCTCGGGAATATCAAGAATAACAAAGTCCGTTAAAATAGTAACGTTTGCAACCACAACAGGCACATCCTCACAAATACCGATAGGTATAGCAGTTGATTTATCGGCCATTGGCAAAGATATTTCAGTAGGTGTCAACTTATTCAAATCAAGTCTATGATATAAAGAGAGAGGAATAACACTAACACCGGCTCCAATATCACATAAAGCAATTTTAACATAATTTCTTTTAATGGAGCATGGTATAGTGGGTACTCCTGGATCTTCAAGTTTCTTTGGTATTCCACCCTTAAAAGTGTAATTAGCAAGCATGGTGGAAATTTCAGCTTCCGGTATCTTTCTTTTATTTGTAACAATATCTTTCATATATTTAGCATAAGGGTTCATTTTGAGCATATCAGTTAATCGCATACGCAAAAAGATAGGTCTAATCATTTCAGCAAAGCGCTCAAAATCCTCATCATCCTTTTTCTTGGATGGTTTGGGAGGAAACGACATGGGTTTCTGAACCCATGGTTCTCTTTCTTTACCATGTTTCCTAGCAACAAAGTCTCTCTTATCAGAACGTTGATTCTTTGATTGTGGCTTATCAAGATCAACAGCAGGTTCAACTTCTACATCATTATCATTACTAGGTTGAGCATCATCATGAACATCTTCATTAACATTTTCACTAGGTTCATGTTCATTACCAGATTGTGTTTCAGCATCAGACATAGAGATATCATTTGGATTCTCAGGTGGTTCAGCAATAGGTTCACTAGAAGTTTGCAAAGTCCTATCATTTTTATTTTTCTTCCTTTTAGAAGAACTAGGTACATCAATATTATTTCTCTGAGAATGTTGCTCAATTCTCTTAGCGTGGCCTTCAGGATACAAAGGTTCCTGAGTCATTCTACAAGTTCTAGTAGCCACTCTAACAGCATAATCATTTTTCTTACTATTCATTTCATCGAGCAATTCTTTTTGAGCTTTAAGTACTTGTTCTACTTGAGTGGTAACCATAGAAGCATGTTTGCTAACCAGTTTAAGTTCACCTCTAATATTAGCCATATAATCACCCAAGTATTTAATCATATCGGAATCGTATTTCAATTGTCTACCAAAATAAGCATTAAAATTTTCTTGTTTGACAATAAAATTATCAAACTCATCAAAGCACTGTCTAGCTGACTTATAGTGAGGTATATCACCTTCATCAAATCTATAGAGAGAATTCACCTTTACTACCTGTGTCGGGTTATCGGGATCAGGAGGTTCTTCAATAGGTAATGGATCAAGATCATATGTTTCTTCAACAGGCGGTAAATTAAGACCATGTATTTCTTCAATAGGAGGTAAATTCTTAACATCTTCGCCTTTAATACCTTTTTCTTTCATAGATTTCTTTGCCTCTTGCATATCTTCGGGACTGAGAAATAGAACACCTCTCTTCTTCGGAGTTGGTTTAGGAATAGGCTCAGTAATTGGGGTGGGAGTTGGCTCAGGAGGTGCCCAATTATTTTCATTTGTCAACATATTATTCAATAAAATTTCAGCTTCATCCGGCGTTCTTTCCCTGAAAAGAGAACCAACACAACTATCCAGGTAATCTCTGGAAGCATCGGTTAGTCCATTATAAAAGATATCAAGTATTTCATTTTTCTTAAGAGGATGATCAGGCAAAGCATTAAGTAACTTGAGAAGACTCCCCTAAGCTTGTGGGAGACTCTCTTCTTCAATTTGCACAAAGTTGTACATTTCCTTTAAAGTTGCTTGTTTCTTATAAGCAGGGAAATATTTAGCAGAGAAGTAATAAATCGTATCCTGGGGACTACGCACACAACCAGGATCAAGAGAATTAAACCATATCTTAGCATCACCCTTTAATGAGAACGGAAATATTTTAAGTATATAAAAGTAGCGAGATATCTCATCATTAGTGAACAGGGTGGCTATATCATTTAATTTAGTAAGATATGCCACAAAAGTTTCAGATTCATAACCACGGATAGGATTAGATTCAACCAAAGTAATTATATTAGGATCAACAGAGAATTCATAATCCTTATCGGGAACACAAATAGGTGAAGTAGCAAAAGCAGGGTCAGGCCTCATTTTATCTCTAAGAGATTCTTTACTCCATTTAATTAATAGCCTCTTAAGTTCACGACTATCTCTGCAAGCTAAAATAGCTGCAGAATCTTCCATATCAAAAACATAGCCCTCAGGAATAACAGGCCTATCTTCATCATCACTTTCATCAATATAATCAGATTCACTAATTTCTTTCTCTCTAGCCCTAGCAATTTGTTCATTAAGAAATTCACTAAGGGGCACATTATTATCAGGCATAGAAGTAGTTTCATCATAAGTATCATGCATAGCAGAAGTGTCATCATCAATAACGTGCCACATATCAGAACGAATAGCAGAAGCAAGTTTAGGTGTCGCAATCTTACTCATAACAGAAGGTGAATCAAGTGGAGAGCTAGATGGCAGTTCCTTACCTCCCCTCGTAGTTGAGGGATAAATTGTTGTCTTAGCGTCTTTCAAGTTCTTCATAGTGTCCAGCAGATATAAATCCCAAGTGACTCAAAGAATAGAGCTATGCTCCCCGGCGACGGTGCCAGAAATTAGTCTTGGTAACCCACAAGTATAGGGGATCGCAACAGCTTTCGAGGGTAGAGTATTCAACCCAAATTTATTAATTCAACACAAGGGGAGCCAAAGAATATTCTCAAGTATTAGCAGCTGAGTTGTCAATTCAACCACATCTGGAAACTTAATATCTGCAGCAAAGTCTATAGTAGCAAAGTAATATGATAGTAGTGGTAACGATAACAAAAGTAAATAAAGCAAAAGTAATATTTTTGTTGTTTTATAGTGATTGTAACAGTAGCAACAGAAAAGTAAATAAGCGTAAACCAGTATATGGAAAGCTCGTAGGCATTGGATCGGTGATGGATAATTATGCCGGATGTGGTTCATCATGTAATAGTCATAGCATAGGGTGACACAGAACTAGCTCCAATTCATCAATGTAATGTAGGCATGTATTCCGAATATAGTCATACGTGCTTATGGAAAAGAACTTGCATGGCATCTTTTGTCCTACCCTCCCGTGGCAGCGGGGTCCTAATGGAAACTAAGGGATATTAAGGCCTCCTTTTAATAGAGAACCGGAACAAAGCATTAGCACATAGTGAATACATGAACTCCTCAAACTATGGTCATCACCGGGAGTGGTCCCAATTATTGTCACCTCATGGTTGCCGGATCATAACACACAGTAGGTGACTATAGACTTGCAAGATAGGATCAAGAACTCACATATATTCTTGAAAACATAATAGGTTCAGATCTGAAATCATGGCACTCGGGCCCTAGTGACAAGCATTAAGCATAGCAAAGTCATAGCAACATCAATCTCAGAACATAGTGGATATTAGGGATCAAACCCTAACAAAACTAACTTGATTACATGATAGATCTCATCCAACCCATCACCGTCCAGCAAACCTACGATGGAATTACTCACGCATGGCGGTGAACTTCATGAAATTGGTGATGGAGGATGGTTGATGATGACGACGACGATGAATCCCCCTCTCCGGAGCCCCGAACGAACTCCAGATCAGCCCTCCTGAGAGGTTTTAGGGCTTGGCAGTGGCTCCGTATCGTAAAACGTGATGATTTCTTCTTCTTTATTTTTTCCCCAAAAGCAAATATATAGAGTTGGAGTTGGCGTCAGAGGAGCTCCAGGGGGCCCACGAGGTAGGGGAGCGCGCCCTAGGGGGGAGCCCCCACCCTCGTGGATAGGGTGTGGGCCCCCTGCTCTTCATGTTTGGCAAGGATTTTTTTATTATTTTTAACTTGACGTTCCGTGGAGTTTTAGCTCATTCCGAGAACTTTTGTTTTCTGCACATAAAACAACATCATGGCAATTCTGCTGAAAACAGCGTTTGTCCGGATTAGTTCCATTCAAATCATGAAAGTTAGAGTCCAAAACAAGGGCAAAAGTGTTTGGAAAAGTAGATACGACGGATACGTATCAAAGGCGCACCTTATGAACAAGGCAGACCGCCTCGTGTTTGTCAAGGCGATCCTGGCTGCGATCCCTATCCATCAGCTGCTCGTGCTTGCCCCCATAAGAAGACCCTGAAGGCACTTGAGAAGTTCCAGCGAGGCTTTCTTTGGGTTGGGCGCGCGGAGGCTAACGGCGGCAATTGCCACGTCAACTGGCAGCGCATCGCGAGGCCGATCTCTCTTGGCGGGCTGGGCGTCTGCGACCTGGCGCGCACAGGCCTCGCGCTGCGCACACGGTGGGTGTGGTTCAGCCGCACTGACCAAGGTAGGGCCTGGGCCAAGCTGGACCTGCAGTTCAGTGCCGACGAGCGTGCGTTCTTCTTCGCCTCCACCACCATGTCAGTTGGGAACGGCACACAAGCCCTTTTTTTGGAGGACCGGTGGATTGATGGCCACTCCGCCCACGAGATTGTGCCTCACCTCTACGCGTGCATCCCCAAACGCCGCTGTAAGCTCCGAACCGTGGCGGACGGTCTCCTTGCCAACCGGTGGGTGCAGGATATCCAGGGCGTCGTGGGGGTCCAAGAGATTGGGCAGTACCTGCAGCTATGGCACAATATCGCGCATACTACCCTCTTCGCGGAGCCAGACCGCCACCCTGGGATCTCCAAGTTTCTTTGGTATTCCACCCTTAAAAGTGTAATTAGCAAGCATGGTGGAAATTTCAGCTTCCGGTATCTTTCTTTTATTTGTAACAATATCTTTCATATATTTAGCATAAGGGTTCATTTTGAGCATATCATTTAATCGCATATGCAAAAAGATAGGTCTAATCATTTCAGCAAAGCGCTCAAAATCCTCATCATCCTTTTTCTTGGATGGTTTGGGAGGAAACGACATGGGTTTCTGAACCCATGGTTCTCTTTCTTTACCATGTTTCCTAGCAACAAAGTCTCTCTTATCATAACATCGATTCTTTGATTGTGGGTTATCAAGATCAACAACAAGTTCAACTTCTACATCATTATCATTACTAGGTTGAGCATCATCATGAACATCTTCATTAACATTTTCACTAGGTTCATGTTCTTTATCAAATTGTGTTTCAGCATCAGACATAGAGATATCATTTGGATTCTCAAGTAGTTCAGCAATAGGTTCACTAGAAGTTTGCAAAGTCCTATCATTTTTCTTTTTCTTCCTTTTAGAAGAAGTAGGTACATCAATATTATTTCTCTGAGAATCTTGCTCAATTCTCTTAGGGTGGCCTTTAGGATACAAAGGTTCCTGAGTCATTCTACAAGTTCTAGTAGCCACTCTAACAGCATAATCATTTTTCTTACTATTCATTTCATCGAGCAATTCTTTTTGAGCTTTAAGTACTTGTTCTACTTGAGTGGTAACCATAGAAGCATGTTCGCTAACCAGTTTAAGTTCACCTCTAATATTAGCCATATAATCACCCAAGTATTTAATCATATCAGAATCGTATTTCAATTGTCTACCAAAATAAGCATTAAAATTTTCTTGTTTGACAATAAAATTATCAAACTCATCAAAGCATTGTCTAGCAGACTTATAGTGAGGTATATCACCTTCATCAAATCTATAGAGAGAATTTACCTTTACTACCTGTGTCGGGTTATCGGGACCAGGAGGTTCTTCAATAGGTAATGGATCAAGAAAATATGTTTCTTCAACAGGCGGTAAATTAAAACCAGTAGTCGTCTACCCGTGCATTCGCACGGGCTAGCATATTTGTTTGTATCCATAACAATGGATGTAGATCTACTGTAAAAGTCGAGAATTTTCAACTTATTATTTTTGAACATTGGGATGTATGAAACACTGACATTTAGTGTACAATTTTAAATGTGGAAGATTTCTTTACCTGGGGATGTTACCTTTTTTACTGGTGTGGAATTTTTGTTTTATCAATTAATCATTGTTCTCTTCATATTCTGTTGTTTCCACCAACCTAGTCATCCTTTTTTTGCATTGACTATTTAGCCGGACTTCTTACTCTCTTCGATTGTGGCCAATTCTTCTGGACGTATTATATATTCAACCGTTAGATTTTGTTCTATCTGTGATTCTTTTGTGTAGGATCTCGTGGCCTCTGTAGTGAGACTGGAGAATATTTTTATTTTAATGTAAAATAGTAGTAGTTATTTGCACTGAGTGGTGACGCCAATGTTGATATGAAAAATAATGTCAGAAAGGTTAAACACATATATTTTTTTATTTTTCTGGCAGTACTTGAATGCCCCTATTTCCATTGGCGTCAAGGTATGTTTTAAATATTTAGTACATCAATTTTGAGATATGACTGACACTAAACTTGCCTAGTAGAAAAAATATGAGGAAAACTACCAAGAGGAAGTTGACATCATATTTCGATCTCCCTTATTGGTCTTTCTACAGATAAATAGTGCAAGGTACCACATTCTTGACCTCCTTGCACTCAAGGTTAGGAAAAAACACTATCCAAATAAATACTTTAGTACAAAGCATCATGTGTTCTTGTAAGATTCACATATCCAATTGGATAATTGGATGAGCATAAACTCGAACGAACATATCAAATTGAAGAAAGCTACAGTTTCTGTTTGCAGGTAACAGAGCCGAAGTACATTCTAACAAAACGACTTCACCACATTCTAACAAAATTAGAAGAGGCGCTACAGTTCACTGAGCCGAAGTACATCACATGTTTTTGAACTCATTATCCTAATTGGATATACATCACCAAAAAGTCTCACCCATCCTAGTAATACATATCTTTTGTTTTGCTGACAAATATGTATCTAGATAGGTCTGAAACCAAAGAACACATATATTCAAAATCCCACTAATCGAATCCTTGGATGTACTTGCTCATTAGAGACCAAGTCGCAAATTGCTGGGCGCATAACATAAAAAATCCCCAAAGATGAAATCTACTCTATCCTACTCCCTGCATACCAAGAGGAGTGTCGTGGGAAGTTCACACCGGTAGTATTGGGAAGACTTTAGGACGTGCGGTTAATTGGGGGAGCCAGATAGACCTACCGTGGAGACATCCCGAAGGAGATTGCATCATCGTGGTTGACCGGGATCAGAAGGTATGGTCAATTTCTGAATAGAAGGGGAGGACACCCAAGGCTTACAGTTATTTTTGGTTGGGCTTTTAGAATAAGCTAGGTAGGGGGCAGCTTATTGTGGAAGCCCAAAGAAGTTACCAAATGAATTGGCCCTAAGTCATTTGGTGTCTTGACAGGCTTCTACAAAAACATGAAAATTTGAGTTTATTGTCATAAACATTAATTACAAAATATGGCATACAAATACAAAATATAGAGCACCATAGTAGAAATAGATAATACCCGTTCAACATTTGCATGCTGTACTGATGTTTCTTTTATAGAGTTCAAGAAAAAAATATTATAAAACAATATAATCTTGGTAACCGTACTTGAAATTGGAGCCATTCCTTTTGTCTATAATTTTTCCTTACATTTGGCACATCCTATGTAGTACTACAAATCTGATGTATTCAATGACTAAATTGTTGCTTCTGCAGTATAGATCTTTTTGCCTTCATCGCAGTTTAAATAAGCGCATAAACATACGGCAAAAGAATATTAAAGTTAATAACAAATACCTGTTTTTCAGATTCATATGCAATTTCAGTTATTTCTTTTAGAGTTCTTCTATTATAGAGCATATACTCTTGAACGGTACCATGGATTCTGACATATCAGGGATCAGGCAGCCATGCAAAATTTGTAGAAAGAGAGTGACGTGGCTAAAAGGAAGAAGAATAGATGCAATAACTCACAATTTATTTTCCTTTGGATAAGGAAGAAGAATAGATGCAAGAACTCACAATTTATTTTCCTTTGGATTCATCTTCTACGCTTTGATCCAATGTTGTTCCTTTTATTATGTAGATGTCTCAATCTCAAGCACAGGAAGTTTTTTCTCATCGAATGCGTGCCCAGAACATGATCCAAATTAAGCTGTCGCGGCATTGATGTCTCAATCTCAAGCGATGGGAGTTTTTTTCTCATCGAACGGAGCACGCAGCCGTTCGATGGTGAATCGCTGGTGGTCACCATGATTAAAATAATACTCTAAATTAGAACGCATGGCCAGAACATTAGCCAAATTAAGCTATGGCGGCATTGGGCTGTTGATGCAACGTCGAGAAAGAAGCACATAAAACACGCGATCTGCTTCTGTTAGATGTAATTATCACACCCGATGAAAGCAAGAAAAAATAGTGCCTATCAATTGGATGTCTTACATAGTGTGCACCTGCCGAGCTGAATAGGAAAGGTGTAAATTAGCTCTTGTACGTGTATGTTTCCGTCTAGTTGATCGATCAGTGTCGTCCAACATACAGGTATTCATGGAAGAAACACAACAACCTCCTTAGCTCTTGTACGTGCATGGATTCCCCATGCCAAAAGCACCCCTGGCAGGGCCAGGGTTGAACGACCGGCAAAAACTCATGATGGCCGAAATGAATGTATTCTTGCCTGGATTGTACAAAGCGGACTATGCCCCAGAGATTTGCTGCTTGCCGATGTAGTTGTTGTTGGCCAAAAATGATCACGTACATGCAGAGCTGCAAGTTATCCTGATCGATCCTAGCCGGCTGTGGGCTCACGTACATAGAAAAAAATGATTCTGAAGGTGCAACCGTGCTTGTGCTTCAGCTCGAGAGTCTGACGTAATTCTGCGATCCCTAAATCTCCGATCTAAGAAAGATACTCACGTTTATATCTTTGGAGTATTCTTTCTCATCTTTTTTTAAGGAACATATTGGATTTAGAATTGTAGAGTCCAACATAATTACAACAGGTGGTTAAACAATAAAAAATTAATCGCATCAAATCAGCGTCTCTTTTTTTCTTATTAGCGTGGGAATTATGAGTTAATCTACACCGTAATAACTCGGGCCCACCAGATTAACGGCTCCTAATTACTAATTAACGTGGTAATTTCTAGGGAGTGCCTAATTAGTATAGGTATAGATAGATAGATGTATTTCTTCAATAGGAGGTAAATTCTTAATATCTTCGTCTTTAATACCTTTTTCTTTCAAAGATTTCTTTGCCTCTTGCATATCTTCGGGACTGAGAAATAGAACACCTCTCTTCTTCGGAGTTGGTTTAGGAATAGGCTCAGTAATTGGGGCGGGAGCTGGCTCAGGAGGTGCCCAATTATTTTCATTTGTCAACATATTATTCAACAAAATTTCAGCTTCATCCGTTGTTCTTTCCCTGAAAAGAGAACCAACACAACTATCCAGGTAATCTCTGGAAGCATCGGTTAGTCCATTATAAAAGATATCAAGTATTTCATTTTTCTTAAGAGGATGATCAGGCAAAGCATTAAGTAACTTGAAAAGCCTCCCCTTAGCTTGTGGGAGACTCTCTTCTTCAATTTGCACAAAGTTGTATATTTCCTTTAAAGCAGCTTGTTTCTTATAAGCATGGAAATATTTAGCAGAGAAGTAATAAATCATATCCTGGGGACTACGCACACAACCAGGATCAAGAGAATTAAACCATATCTTAGCATCACCCTTTAATGAGAACGGAAATATTTTAAGTATATAAAAGTAGCGAGATCTCTCATCATTAGTGAACATGGTGGCTATATAATTTAATTTAGTAATATGTGCCACAATAGTTTCAGATTCATAATCATGGAAAGGATCAGATTCAACCAAAGTAATTATATCAGGATCAACAGAGAATTCATAATCCTTATCGGGAACACAAATAGGTGAAGTAGCAAAAGCAGGGTCAGGCCTCATTTTATCTCTAAGAGATTCTTTACTCCATTTAATTAATAGCCTCTTAAGTTCACGACTATCTCTGCAAGCTAAAATAGCTACAGAAGCTTTCGTATAAAAAACATAGCCCTCAAGAATAACAGGCCTATCTTCATCATCACTTTCATCAATATAATCAGATTCAATAATTTCTTTCTCTCTAGCCCTAGCAATTTGTTCATTAAGAAATTCACTAAGGGGCATAGTATTATCAGGCATAGAAGTAGTTTCAATATAAGTATCATACATAGCAGAAGTGGCATCATCAATAACGTGTGAAAGTGCGTTATATCGACTAGAGGGGGGGTGAATAGGCGATTTTTATGAAATTCTTCACTGAGGAATTTGCTCATGAGGAAATTCCTTAGCGAAGAACTACTAGCAGCGGAATAAGTACTCAGATGAAAACATAACATAATTCAAGCATAGTCATCATGATGAAATGAAGACAAACACAGAGTACAGGAAGCGTAAACATAGGATAACACAAGATGAAGACAAAACAGACTGAAGAAATTGAACTAAGGAAATTGAGAAATCTTCAGTCAAAGTCTTCAAACACAGATATGAACAAACACACAACAAAGTAATGAGGAAATGAAAGTGTTGAGGAAATAGAACCAGTAGGCTTGGTGAAGACAATGATTTGGTAGACCAGTTCCAACTGCTGTCTCAGTTGTACATCTGGTTGGAGCGGCTGAGTATTTAAACTCGAGGACACCTAGTCCCGGACACACAGTCCTCGCCGTATTCTCCTTCAGCTAAGGACACACAGTCCTCGCCCAATCACTCGTGGTAAGTCTTCAGGTGACTTCCAAACCTTCACAGACTTGGTCACTTGGCGATCCACAATTTCTCTTGGATGCTCTAGACCTTGACGCCTAACCGTCTGGAAGAAGCACAGTCTTCAAAGGTAACAAGCGTCGGATTCACATAGGATCAATCTCTTCAGTGATGCTCAATCACTTTGGGTTTGTAGGTGTTTTGGGTTTGGGTTTGGATTTTCCTCACTTGATGATTTTTGCTCAAAGTCCTCGGAGGATGGGTTGCTCTCAAATGACAAGTGTCAAGTTCACGCGGAGCAGCCAACCAGCTAGTGGTTGTAGGGGGCGGCTATTTATAGCCTAGGGAGCAGCCTGACATGATAAGACATAAATGCCCTTCAATAATATGACCGTTAGGTGGACAAGATATTTTGGGACAGCTGGCGCGTAGCACAGCAACGGTTGGAAATTTGAGGTACAAATTCCTCAGGGCTATCATGTTCCTCACTGTGTAGGCAATTTGCACTAGCGAATTCCTAACTCCTCAGTCAGAACAAAGCCCTCAGTGATCAGAAGAACTACGTCTCTGTCACTGAAGAAATTGACTGAACTGTATGAGATTTCCAATGGCTTCACTCGAAGGGATTGGTAGGTGTAGGATTTGAGTTGAGCATCACATGGAAATTTTCTCCTTGGTATTTCCTCGACCCCCTTTAACAGTACGGTGTTTCCTATGACTCAAGAAAGAGAAAATGAAACTACTAAAACAAAAGTCTTCACACTACATGTTCCTCGAATGAATACCGAGTCTTCAAGGTCACACCAATTTCTTCACTTTCAAAGTCTTCAAAAAGTCTTCAGTATATCAAAGTCTTCACTTGAAGAACTTCATTTTTAGGGGTCGACTTTCTCTGTAATTATCAAACTCCTCATAGACTTATAGACCTGTGTACACTCATAAACGCATTACATACTTAACCTATAAGTCTTCAATACACCAAAATCACTAAGGGGCACTAGATGCACTTACAATCCCCCCCTTTTTGGTGTTTGATGACAACATAGGTTAAGTTTTCAATGGGGAAAATATATGAAGTGTAAATATTGATATTGAGGAATTTGATTGCAAGATATAGAAGAACTCCCCCTGAAGATGTGCATAGTGAGGAATTTGCTTTTGAAGCAATGCACACTTGAAGAGTTGAATCATGGAGATCTCCCCTTATATCTTGTAATTCATACACGCATTTGATATATAATATGAAGAATTTGAAATGCATGATGAGATATGGCGCCTGATGTAATTCAGCATGCGTGCAATAATATTAACGAGGAATGAGGATGTAGAATAGCACATCAAAAGTATCAGAGCATAGTGCAACAAAAGTATCAGCGCACCATAGGGTTTAAGATTACAACTCGATCCAATAAAAGTTTCGGAAGAACGAGAGTTGCAACTTAGCAGAAAAAAATGCCCATTATTATAGACCCTCTTGAAGACTAACTCAGATTTCTCCCCCTTTCTCATCGAATGACCAAAAGGATCGAAACTGAGGACTAACGCCCCTGAAGAAATTCAAGTTGATGAAGGAGCGCCAGCGTTGTTGGGGTCGGTCGTTGATGTAGGGCCTGCCGCAGTGTCATTCAAGTCTTCATGTTCATCAGTGTCGCGTGATGAAGAATATGAACTGGCCACCAAAGAAGGAACTTGGACCTTCTTGTATTTCTTCGGAGGAGGTGCAGACCAGGCAAATTCTTCATTAAGACCCACTTTCTTCAAATCATCAGCACTGTAGACTTGAGACAGAACAGCCCAGGTGCGGTTGAGGGTTTCATGAGGTAGTAGTGGTTTTTCTTCACTGCATTGTGTGTGGAAGTCATGTTGTGAAGAATTGAACCAAACTGACGCTTGACCCATTTGTGATTGCGATCAACCTTTTGATGAAGACTGAGGAGTAACTCACGATCAGTCATCACCCTGGGTGCTGTGGCTTGAGGATTTGGCTTGGCAGTGTTGGCGGCAGAGTTTCAGCTTTCTAGTTGAGAGAAGACCTTGTCCTGATGAATCTCATAATCCAAGGTGCATAAGGCTTCAACTCAAATGGTGACATAGCAATATTCGCCAAAGTCCTCATGAAGAAATCATGGAAGTTGACGGGAACGCCGTGATAGATGTTGAAAAGCATGTTCTTCATGATGCCAACGACTTCTTCATCACTTGAGTCGTGGCCCTTGACGGGACTCATTGTCTTCGTCAGAATGTGATAGACAGTCCTTGGCACATACAACAATTTCTTGACGAGGAATGTGGTTCGAGGGGCCTGCCCTAGCTTCAAAGGCTTCATGAGCACTTGCATATAGTGATTTGAAAGCTCAGGTTCGTTGTAAATACAACGTGCATCTTCAGTGGGTGGACTTAGAGGAAGGGCATGAAGAAATTCAGATGCTGGGGCCTTATGATGTGTGTTATCAGTCATCTAGTCCAGAACCCATGAATGATATCTTCAGAGTTGCCAGTGATGTGCAGTGTTGCATAGAACTGAAGAATGAGTTCTTCATTCCAATCGCATATGTCAGTGCAGAAGTTGAGCAGCCCAGCGTCGTGAAGAACACTGAGGACTGGCGTGAAGCACGGCATAGACTCCATATCCACATGAGGAATATGTGCATGGTCGAAGACTTTGTCCTTGTTGAAAAGCACTGAGGAGTAGAAATTTGCTTGACTGGCTGTCCAGAAACGCCTCTTCCTTATACGAGCAGAGTCATAAGGGTTGTATTCAGTGAAGAACACGTGCTCGCCAAAGAAGTCTTCAGCCTTGAATTTTTGCTTCCTTGAGAACGGATCCTTTGGCTTTGGCAGAGGAGTGTCAGTGAGTTGCATCACTACCTCAGGAATCATGATCTCAGTTTCTTTAGGCTGAGGAATTTCAGGTTCCTCCTCAGGTGCAGTCACCTTTTCAACTTCAGCGGCAGTTTCTTCAGCACTAGTGGCTAGAATTTCTTCATTCACAGATGCAGTGGGATGAGTTTCCTCAGAGCCCATCGGAACAGTTGGTGCAGGGGAGTGAGGAATTTGCTGCAGTGGGGTGAAGAGTGGGGAATTGGGGTGCTGACTTTCCCAAAAGTCATCATTCATCAACGGAGTTGTGCTGCCAATATCCACATCTTCATCATCAATTTCTTCAACACCAGCCTCTTCAGCATCAAACTGAGGCATTGGTGATGAGATCTTTGGGGTTGAAGGGATTGAATCCACTTCAATTTCTTCATCAATCTGCTCCGAGGAAGCAGCAGATTGAGTTTCTTCATCTGATCCACTTGGGATCTCATAGTCTTCACCAAAAGGAACAAGGTCCTTTGATGGCATGGATGAGATAGGAACAGCATCAATTGGATTAGCAAACGAGCTCGTCATGGGCTTCATCTTCTTGGGAGCTGAAGATTCTGAAGCTTGTGATGCTTTCCTCTTCTTCACTGCAGCTCGCTCTGCAACCTTTGTCTTCTTCACATCCAATGCGGATGGAAGGATCGGAGTTGGTGTAGGCGCAGATGGAGCTGAGGAATCTGGTTGATTTTCCTCAGGAGCAACTGATGCAGTTGTCCTTTCTTTTTCAGTTTCATCAGGCGCACCACTAGTGGATGCCCTGGCAATTTCTTCAGTAGCTGGAGTGGAGTCATCAGCCCTGGAACTAGCATTTTCTTCAGCAGCCTGAAAGTCATCAACGGTGCTGGCATGTTCTTCAGTGGGCTGAACAGATGCTTCAGCTTGAGGAACTTCTTGCTGCGATGGAGCTGCAACATTGGTGAATTTATCAGTCAGTTTCACAAACCTGACTTTTGCTCCTTTCCAGTCAGCATGGTATGCATCAAAGTCATCGTTGAGGGCTTTGATGTCAGCCTGCATCTTGATGAGTTCTTCAGGCTTCATTGTGAGAACATTTTTCCGCAGCAGTTTCTCTTTCCTGTACTGCGATTTCTTGATCTGCCTGGCCCTATCATATTTCCACTTCTCCTCTTGGATGAAGTGAGTCAGCATGTGACTTTGGCCAGGAGTCAGTTTGAAGTCAGGCATAGGTGTGTTTGGATCCTTATGCCAGATATTGATGTAATCAAGGATCGCCCTAGGATCCAACAGTAGGGGCACAGGTGTGCCTTTGGCTTTAGCAGCCCTTTCTTGGCGGTCTCTAATGATTTCAGCAAGTTCTTCTTCATCAGCTTCATCATCATCAGATGGTACAGTAAAGACTACCTGCTTCTTGTTGGGACTTGGGCGATTACCGCGTCCAGCAGTAGCCTTTTTCTTCAGCAGAGAGGGTCCAGCTAAGGAACTTGGTGCAGCTGAGGAACTAGCTGAAACACCAGAGGCAATTGAGATGCCAGTAGTCCTTTGGCACGAGGCCAGATGCACAGGTGCTGAGGACTTTGTCGGGACAGCTGAGGATTATGGAGGAGGTGCTGAGGATTTTGGTGGAGCAGGAGCAGCATGAGGAATCTGCTTTGAAGATTTTGAGGTGTCTGGCCGTGAGGGCATTGAAGAGGAACTTGGCCGTGAGGGCATTGCTTGTGAAGCACTGGGCTTGCGAGCGGGCTTCTTGGGCATTGATTTCCTCGGCTTGACAGAGGCCTCAGTGGCAGCAGCAGCAGCAGAGTCTTCATTAAATTTCCTCACTGCTTCTCTGGCTTGTCTCGCCAATTTGGCTTGGCGCTTGGCCCATTCCTCAGGAATATCCTCACCGCGCTTGACGCTAGTGGGATCAGCCACTTGGCCAGGTGCCAGTGGGGCTCTTGGGCATGGAGGGTCCAGTGCGAATTTCTTCATGTACTTGGGAGTGATGTACCTGTACTCCCTCCATTCACGTGCCCATCTCCTTTCAATCCTTTGGATGCGCACTTTGCGCTGATTTTTATCTTCTTTGCCAAATCTGGATTCATCAGGCGTGCAATAATCTTTATAAATATCCTCAGGAATTTCAAACGCAGTCATAACCTCAGGCTTCTTTCCTCCTTTCTGAGGCCTTTTACCTTCTGCCATTTTCTTCAGTTGAGGAATTTGAACAATTGAATTCTCTGAAGAAGTGTGCAACTTTTCTTCGAGGAACGCTGCAAATGAGTTAAGTTGATGAGAACCTAATGATTCAGCAGCGGACATGTGTACCTGTAAATAGAGTATAGTTGCAAGGAATTTGAAGAGGTCATATGCGTTCCCAGAGGGTTTTTCATAAAGAGCAAGTTTGAGGAATTTGACCAGATTCATCTTGAAGAATTTCACTAAGCGCGCTATATCTTAGGTTCCAGAGTTGTATAGATCGAGGATCCACACAATTGAGGAATCTTTGAAGAAATTGATGCTTAGGGAAATGAATCAAGAACAGATAACTTGTGAGGTGTTTTGTGTGTGAGGATTTGAAGAATAAAACACCTTTGAAGATTTTGTAGAAAAATTTCGAATCAAAGAGGGTAGTAAAAGTAGCTTTTAATTACCCTGAGACGAAGAACACGATGAACTGTGAGTTGAAACAGGGAAGTTCGTCGATGTAGATCTTCCACGACCTAACTTGGCGGAGAAAGACGTCTACGGCGGCGGCGGAGGTGAAGATTTCCGCAGTCGGCGCGAGTACGACAGCGAAGAGGTCGAGGCAGTGAAGCTCTTCCTCACCGGCGACGATGGAGTAGCGGCGGCGCTAGGGTTAGGAAACTCGAGCGGGAGAGTGAGATCGAGCAGGGTAAAAGGAAGTGAGGAAGGGGACAGGGGTATTTATAGCCACGGTGAAAAACTGCTCGTCCGAAGATTTGGGACGAACGTGGCCCTGGCCGTTCTCCTTCTCACGACAGGTGTCACCCACGTACTGTGTAGTGGATATCGTGTAAGATCGTGGGTGAGTAAAATAATGCATCGTGGGATGCGGAGCGGTTTGAGCGGCAAAACACGAAAGTTTGGATAAAATCAGTTTTAACGTTCCGTTCGCAATTGCTTCAGCTGACAAGGATAGAGTGAAGAATTTGAACGAGTTTCAAAATAGAACGCACATGAAGAATTTGTGAATAGATTGGATTGAGTATAGCATAGAGGGGGAACGGTCCAATCACATTCACTTAGCAGAAAAATCAACTTGAAGAAATAGCTATAAGTGAATGCTGTAGAGGACATAAACTCATATATATATATATATATATATATATATATATATATATATATATATATATATATATATATATATATATAAGGGCTTAGTGAAGATATCGGCTAGCTGTTCTTCAGTCTTCACATGCTCAATAGAAATGTCGCCCTTCAACACATGATCGCGAAGAAAATGATGACGAATCTGAATGTGCTTTGTCTTCGAGTGCTGAACTGGGTTGTGAGAAATCTTGATGGCACTCTCATTGTCATAGAGGAGAGGCACATTCTTCACATTGATGCCATAGTCCTTGAGCGTTTGCTTCATCCATAGCAGTTGAGCACATCAAGAACCAGTAGCAATGTACTCAGCTTCAACAGTAGACAGTGATACGCAGTTCTGTTTCTTCGAGGACCAACAGACCAAGGATCGTCCGAGGAAATGACAAGTACCAGATGTTGACTTGCGGTCCTCACGGTCACCAGCATAGTCAGAGTCAGAATATCCAACGAGATCAAAATCCGAGCCCTTGGGATACCATAGTCCTAGTGTTGGTGTGTGAGCTAGATATCAAAGAACATGCTTCACAGCCTTATGGTGTGATTCCTTCGGTGCAGCTTGAAATCGGGCACACATGCAAACATTAAGCATTATATCTGGCCTAGATGCACATAAGTACAATAAAGAGCCAATCATGGAGCGGTATACCTTATGATCGAAGTCAGTACCATTTTCATCAGTGCATAAATGACCATTTGTGGGCATAGGAATTTTGATGCCTTTGCAATCTTGCATGCCGAATTTCTTCAGGACATCCTTGAGGTATTTCTCCTGAGATATGAATATGCCATTGCGCTGTTGACGAATTTGAAGACCTAAGAAGAATTTCAACTCTCCCATCATAGACATTTGATATTCTTCACTCATCATATAGGCAAATTCATCACTATAACGTTGGTCAGTACAGCCAAAGATGATATCATCAACATATATTTGGCACACAAACAGTTCACCATCATAAGATTTAGTAAACAGAGTGGGATCGAGTGAACCGGGTGTGAAGCCTTTCTTCATGAAGAATTCCTTCAATGTATCATACCACGCCCGTGGGGCCTGCTTGAGGCCATAGAGGGCCTTGTTAAGTCTGAAGACTTTGTCAGGATGTTTTGGATCTTCAAAACCTGGTGGTTGAGCAACATATACTTCTTCCTCAAGCTTTCAATTGAGGAATGCACTTTTCACATCCATTTGATATAAGATGATATCGTGATGGTTAGCATAAGCAAGTAATATGCGAATAGCCTCAAGTCTAGCTACAGGTGCAAAAGTTTCATCGAAGTCAACTCCTTCAACCTGTGTGTAGCCTTGAGCTACTAGTCGTGCCTTATTCCTCACCACAACACCATTTTCATCTTGCTTGTTGTGGTAGATCCACTTTGTGGCAATGATGTTACGCTTGCGAGGATCGGGACGATTGACTAGTTCCCAGACGTTGTTGAGCTTGAACTGATGTAATTCTTCTTGCATGGCATGAATCCACTCAGGCTCCAGGAGTGCTTCATCTACCTTAGTGGGCTCTGTGATAGAGACAAAAGCAAAGTGCCCACAAAAGTTAGATAGATGTGAAGATTTTGAGCGTGTGAGAGGACCTGGTGCTCTAATGTCATCGATGATCTTCTCCACTTGCACTTCTTTTGCAACGCGAGGGTGAGCTGGTTGTCGTTGAGGAATTTGATCAGCATTTTCTTCAGCATCAATTTCCTCAGCATTTTCTTCAAGTTCATTAGCTCGACGTTCTTCACGTTCTGGAATGAATTCTTCAGCAGATTCTTCAGTAGGAATGACATCTTCAGTAGCCTTGTGCTTGATAGAATCCTCAGGTGTTGGTTCATCTAACACAGAAGGTAGGTGCTCTCTTTGCGAGCCATTAGTTTCATCGAACCGCACATCTACAGTTTCAACAATCTTGTGAAGAACATTGTTGAAGACTCTGTAGGTGTGCGAGTCCTTTCTGTAACCAAGCATAAAACCTTCATGTGCTTTTGGTGCAAATTTAGAGTTGTGATGAGGATCTCTAATCCAGCATTTAGCACCGAAGACTTTGAAATAACTCACATTGGGTTTCTTGTCAGTGAGAAGTTCATAGGCAGTCTTTTTGAAGAATTTGTGAAGATATACTCTGTTGATGATATGGCACGCAGTATCAATTGCATCAACCCAGAAACGACGAGGGGTTTTGTACTCATCGAGCATAGTGCGAGCCATCTCAGCAAGAGTTCTGTTCTTGCGCTCCACGACGCCATTCTGTTGAGGAGTATAAGGAGCAGATAACTCATGAGTAATACCAAGTTCATCAAGATAGTCATCGAGACCCGAATTCTTGAACTCAGTGCCATTGTCACTTCTGATGTGCTTAATCTTCACACCAAAGTTGGTTGAATCCCTCGAGGAAAATCGTTTGAAGACTTCCCGCACTTCAGTTTTGTAAGAGACAAGGTGTACCCATGTGTAACGAGAGTAATCATCAACAATAACAAAGCCATATTGAGATGCTTCATTTGAAACAGAGGAATAATGATTAGGACCGAAGAGATCCATGTGAAGCAATTCAAATGGTCGAGTAGTGGTCATGATGGTCTTTGCTGGATGTTTGGCCTTTGTCATCTTTCCAGCGTCACAGGCACCGCATAAGTGATCCTTGAGGAATTTGACATTCTCAATGCCAATGACATGCTTCTTCTTCGCAAGCGTGTTCAAATTCCTCATGCCTGCATGACCAAGTCGTCGATGCCATAGCCATCCTTCTAAAGCTTTTACAAGTAGGCACACGACTGGTTGTGAATCTGCAGAGAAATCAATAATATACAAGTCTCCTCTCCTAAAGCCTTCGAAGACATTGGAATTGTCAGCTTCCATAATCACAACACAACGATACTTGCCAAAGACAACAACCATATCAAGATCACAAAGCATTGAGACAGACATAAGGTTGTATCCTAAGGACTCAACAAGCATGACTTTGTCCATGTGTCGATCCTTTGTGATAGCAACTTTACCTAGACCCAATACCTGACTTTTGCTTTTATCAGCGAAGATGATATGCCTCATATGTGACGATGATAAGGGAGCATCCATCAAAAGATTCTTGTCACGAGTCATGTGATTTGTACATCCACTATCAAGTACCCATTCAGTGGCTTTGGGTTGATCATCCTGCAGATGAATTAGTGCAACTTACGAACCTCATATACTTCAGCAGTGAAGAATATGATATCATGATTCATCAGATCAATTTCATCAAGTAGTAAGACAAATAAAACAGAGGGAGGGCGTGTGAAATGAAAGTTCATTTCATCATGGTTAGCCTGCGTCCTTTCAGGCAATTTTGTCAGGTCCCCAGCAAATTCTTCAGACATTTCAGTATGTCTGGAGACCTGACCCTGCATAAGAGATTAGTTCTTTTTCTTCACCACCCACATCTGAAGGGGTGGCAAAGAGTTCATCACTCTGCAAGCTCCATATGAGAATGGTGGCATAGCGGCCAAACCATTTCGTTTCACATAAGAGCGGTTAGGGTAAGCATATGAATAAGCAGAGAAATTCTTCGAGGACTTATGAACATAATAATTTGAAGAATAATGCTCATATTCATAGTCCTTGGCTCTTCCCTACGAAACATAGTTGTTAGCATGATGATGTTCATATGAGGACTTTGATCCATGTGAGGAATTTGATCCCCTTGAGGAATTTGATCTGGGGTTCCTTTTCTTCACAGGTGGTGTCATAAGGACATTCACCTGAAGACTTTCAAGTGACCTTTTGGGAACCCAGATTTTCTTCATAGGAGAACCATTCCTGCAGTTAGTGCCAACATATCTAGCAAATACCTCACCATTCCGATTTTTGAATAGTTTATAGTTGGAGTCAAATGACTCATCAGAAGAATGACAAGATTCACATGTATAGCCAGATAAATTAGATGGATCAACTGGAGGTCCCTTTGCAGCAACCCATGAGGTTTTGGGGTACTTCTCAGGCTTCCAATATGTACCATCAGCATTGAGTTTCCTCTCAAAGGCAATACCCTCTTTCCTAGGGTTCCTGTTGAGGATCTGCTTTTTAAGCACATCACAAAGAGTCTGATGCCCTTTGAGGCTTTTGTACATGCCTGTCATGTACAATTCCTTCAGCCCTACATCGTCAGTGATACTAGCAATGTCCTCAGATGAGGAATTAGTGATAGCAGAGGCAGGTGAAGAATTTGTAACATTTGAAGCATTTGAACATTCAGGTGAGGAATTAGCAGATTATCGTTCAATGCATTTTAAACATGGAGGAATAAATTCTTCCTGAGCAGTGCTGATTTGTTGAGCAAGTAATGAATCGCGCTCCTTCTGAAGATCTTCATAACTCACTCTTAGCTTCTCAAGATCTTGCTTCTTTTGAAGATATTCATAAGAAAGCTTCTCATGATCAGATAAGAGAGTGTTATGATGACTTTGAAGGTTGTCAAACCTGGTCTGAAGTCTCTGAAGATTATCAGTTAAGGCCTTAGTGCAATCCAATTCTTCACCCAACATATCATCACTTTTGTCTAGCATGTTTTGTACCTTTTCAAAAGCCTTTTGTTGTTGCACAGCAATCTTAGCAAGTTTAGAGTAGCTAGGCTTAAGATTTTCATCAGATTCATCCTTACTAGATTCAGATGAGGCGTATTTGAGTACCTTGGCACCTTTCACCATGAAGCAATAGGTGGGTGCGTAGTCATCACTGCCTTCATCAGCCTTGTTGGTGAGCTCATTTTCTTCAGTGGTGAAGACGGGCTTGTTGACGAACGCAGTAGCGAGGGTAGGCTCGCCACACCAGACTCGGAGTCTTCAGATTGTTCCTCTTCCTCATTTTCTTCAGATTCAGCCTCAGAGTCCATTTCCTTGCCAATGAATGCCCGAGCCTTCTTGGAGCTGCTCTTCTTGTGAAACGAAGACTTTGAGGATTTTGATGATGAAGATTTTGAGGATTTCTTCTTTTTCTTTGCATCATCAGAACTGTAATCCTTGTATTTCTTCTTCTTTGATTCCTTTTCCCACTGAGGACAATCTTGAATGTAATGTCCTGGTTTCTTGCACTTGTGACAAAGCCTCTTCTTGTAGTCGCTGGATGAGGTATCATTGCTCCTTGAAGGTTTTCCAAAGCGACCACGTCTTGAAAACTTCTGGAATTTCGTCACAAACAGTGCTAGATCATGACTCAGTTCTTTAGGATCACCAATGCTGCTACCAGAGTCTTCATCTTTGGACTCAGATACTACCTTGGCCTTCAGTGCACGTGATCTGCCATAGCTCGAACCGTAGAGATCTCTCTTCTCAGCAAGCTAGAACTCATGAGTGTTTAGCCTCTCGAGGATATCAGCGGGGTCAAGTGACTTGTAATCAGCACGCTCTTGTATCATCAATGCCAGAGTATCAAATGAGGAATCAAGCGATCTTAGCAATTTCTTCACCACCTCATGGTCGGTGATATCAGTGGCACCAAGTGCTTGCAGCTCATTTGAGATGTCAGTGAGGCAATCGAAGGTTTGCTGAACATTTTCATTGTCGAGTCTTTTGAAGCGGTTGAAGAGATTTCGAAGAACATCAACTCAAGAGTCACGCTGAGTTGAAACTCCTTCATTGACTTTGGACAGCCTATCCCAGATAAGCTTAGCAGTTTCCAAAGCACTCACTCTACCATACTGTCCTTTACTCAGATGGCCACATATGATATTCTTCGCTTGGGAATCGAGTTGCTTGAATCTCTTCACATCGGTAGCGTTCAGTGAGGGTGAGATGGAGGGAACACTATTTTCCACAACGTACCAGAGATCGTTACCAATTGCCTCAAGATGCATTCGCATCTTGTTCTTCCAGTAGGGGTAGTCCATCCCATCAAAGGTAGGACACCCAGCAGAGACCTTGATCATACCTGCGGTCGACATAACTAAAATTCCAGGCGGTTAAACCAAAATCACACAGAACAAGGGAGTACCTTGCTCTGATACCAATTGAAAGTTCATTATATCGACTAGAGGGGGGTGAATAGGCGATTTTTATGAAATTATTCACTGAGGAATTTGCTCGTGAGGAAATTCCTTAGCGAAGAACTACTAGCAGCGGAATAAGTACTCAGATGAAAACATAACAGAATTCAAGCATAGTCATCATGATGAAATTAAGACAAACACAGAGTACAGGAAGCGTAAACACATGATAACACAAGATGAAGACAAAACAGACTGAAGAAATTGAACTGAGGAAATTGAGAAAGTCTTCAGTCAAAGTCTTCAAACACAGATATGAACAAACACACAACACAGTAATGAGGAAATGAAAGTGTTGAGGAAATAGAACCAGTAGGCTTGGTGAAGACAATGATTTGGTAGACCAGTTCCAACTGCTGTCTCAGTTGTACATCTGGTTGGAGCAGCTGAGTATTTAAACTCGAGGACACCTAGTCCCGGACACACAGTCCTCACCGTATTCTCCTTGAGCTAAGGACACACAGTCCTTGCCCAATCACTCGTGGTAAGTCTTCAGGTGACTTCCAAACCTTCACAAACTTGGTCACTCGGTGATCCACAATTTCTCTTGGATGCTCTAGACCTTGACGCCTAACCGTCTGGAAGAAGCACAGTCTTCAAAGGTAACAAGAGTCGGATCCACGCAGGATCAATCTCTTCAGTGATGCTCAATCACTTTGGGTTTGTAGGTGTTTTGGTTTTGGGTTTGGATTTTCCTCACTTGATGATTTTCGCTCAAAGTCCTCGGAGGATGGGTTGCTCTCAAATGACAAGTGTCAAGTTCACGCGGAGCAGCCAACCAGCTAGTGGTTGTAGGGGGCGGCTATTTATAGCCTAGGGAGCAGCCCGACATTATAAGACATAAATGCCCTTCAATGATATGACCGTTAGGTGGACAAGATATTTTGGGACAGCTGGCGCGTAGCACAGCAACGGTCAGAAATTTGAGGTACAAATTCCTCAGGGCTATCATGTTCCTCAACGTGTAGGCAATTCGCACTGGCGAATTCCTAACTCCTCAGTCAGAACAAAGTCCTCAGTGATCAGAAGAACTGCGTCTCTGTCACTGAAGAAATTGACTGAACTGTATGAGATTTCCAATGACTTCACTCGAAGAGATTGGTAGGTGTAGGATTTGAGTTGAGCATCACATGGAAATTTTCTCCTTAGTATTTCCTCGACCCCATTAACAGTACGGTGTTTCCTATGACTCAAGAAAGAGAAAATGAAACTATGAAAACAAAAGTCTTCACGCTACATGTTCCTCGAATGAATACCGAGTCTTCAAGGTCACACCAATTTCTTCACTTTCAAAGTCTTCAAAAAGTCTTTAGTATATCAAAGTCTTGAGTCGAAGAACTTCATTTTTAGGGGTCGACTTTCTCTGTAAATATCAAACTCCTCATAGACTTATAGACCTGTGTACACTCATAAACGCATTAGATACTTAACCTATAAGTCTTCAATACACCAAAATCACTAAGGGGCACTAGATGCACTTACAATCTCCCCCTTTTTGGTGATTGATGACAACATAGGTTAAGTTTTCAACGGGAAAAAATATATGAAGTGTAAATATTGATATTGAGGAATTTGATTGCAAGATATAGAAGAACTCCCCCTGAAGATGTGCATAGTGAGGAATTTGCTTTTGAAGCAATGCACACTTGAAGAGTTGAATCATGGAGATCTCCCCCTATATCTTGTAATTCATACACGTATTTGATATATAATATGAAGAATTTGAAATGCATGATGAGATATGGCGCCTGATGTAATTCAGCATGCGTGCAATAATATTTACGAGGAATAAGCATGCAGAATAGCACATCAAAAGTATCAGAGCATAGTGCAACAAAAGTATCAGCGCACCATAGGGTTTAAGATTACAACTCGATCCAATAAAAGTTTCGGAAGAACGAGAGTTGCAACTTAGCAGAAAAAAATGCCCATTATTGTAGACCCGCTTGAAGACTAACTCAGATTTCTCCCCCTTTGTCATCGAATGACCAAAAGGATCGAAACTGAGGACTAACGCCCCTGAAGATATTCAAGTTGATGAAGGAGCGCCAGCGTTGTTGGGGTCGGTCGTTGATGTAGGGCCTGCCGCAGTGTCGTTCAAGTCTTCATGTTCATCAGTGTCGCGTGATGAAGAATATGAACTGGCCACCAAAGAAGGAACTGGGACCTTCTTGTATTTCTTCGGAGGAGGTGCAGACCAGGCAAATTCTTCACTAAGACCCATTTTCTTCAAATCATCAGCACTGTAGACTTGAGACAGAACAGCCCAGGTGCGGTTGAGGGTTTCATGGAGGTAGTAGTGGTTTTTCTTCACTGCATTGTGTGTGGAAGTCATGTTGTGAAGAATTGAACCAAACTGACACTTGACCCATTTGTGATTGCGATCAACCCTTTGATGAAGACTGAGGAGTAACTCACGATCAGTCATCACCCTGGGTGCTGTGGCTTGAGGATTTGGCTTGGCAGTGTTGGCAGCAGAGTTTCAGCTTTGTAGTTGAGAGAAGACCTTGTCCTGATGAATCTCATAATCCAAGGTGCATAAGGCTTCAACTCAAATGGTGACATAGCAATATTCGCCAAAGTCCTCATGAAGAAATCATGGAAGTTGATGGGAACGCCGTGACAGATGTTGAAAAGCATGTTCTTCATGATGCCAACGACTTCTTCATCACTTGAGTCGTGGCCCTTGACGGGACTCATTGTCTTCGTCAGAATGCGATAGATAGTCCTTGGCACATACAACAATTCCTTGACGAGGAATGTGGTTCGAGGGGCCTGCCCTGGCTTCAAAGGCTTCTTGAGCACTTGCATATAGTGATTTGAAAGCTCAGGTTCGTTGTAAATACAACGTGCATCTTCAGTGGGTGGACTCGGAGGAAGGGCATGAAGCAATTCAGATGCTAGGGCCTTATGATGTGTGTTCTCAGTCATCCAGTCCAGAACCCATGAATTGATATCTTCAGAGTTGTCGGTGATGTGCAGTGTTGCATAGAACTGAAGAATGAGTTCTTCATTCCAATCGAATATGTCAGTGCAGAAGTTGAGCAGCCCAGTGTCGTGAAGAACACTGAGGACTGGCGTGAAGCACAGCATAGACTCCATATCCACATGAGGAATATGTGCATGGTCGAAGACTTTGTCCTTGTTGAAAAGCACTGAGGAATAGAAATTTGCTTGACTGGCAGTCCAGAAACGCCTCTTCCTTATACGAGCAGAGTCATAAGGGTTGTATTCAGTGAAGAACACGTGCTCGCCAAAGAAGTCTTCAGCCTTGAATTTTTGCTTCCTTGAGAATGGATCCTTTGGCTTTGGCAGAGGAGTGTCAGTGATTTGCATCACTACCTCAGGAATCACGATCTCAGTTTCTTCAGGCTGAGGAATTTCAGGTTCCTCCTCAGGTGCAGTCACCTTTTCAGCTTCAGCAGCAGTTTCTTCAGCACTAGTGGCTGGAATTTCTTCATTCACAGATGCAGTGGGATGAGTTTCCTCAGAGGCCATCGGAACAGTTGGTGCAGGGGAGTGAGGTATTTGCTGCAGTGGGGTGAAGACTGGGGAATTGGGGTGCTGACTCCAGGGGGCCCACGAGGTAGGGGGCGCGCCCTAGGGGGGGGGGAGCCCCCCACCCTCGTGGACAGGGTGTGGGCCCCCTGGTCTTCATCATTGGCAAGGATTTTTTATTATTTTTAACTTGACATTCCATGGAGTTTTAGGTCATTCCGAGAACTTTTGTTTTCTGCACATAAAACAACATCATGGCAATTCTGCTGAAAACAGCGTCAGTCTGGGTTAGTTCCATTCAAATCTTGCAAGCTAGAGTCCAAAACAAGGGCAAAAGTGTTTGGAAAAGTAGATACGATGGAGACGTATCAAAGGCGCACCTCATGAACAAGGAAGGCCGCCTCGCGTTTGTCAAGGAGATCCTGGCTGCGATCCCTATCCATCAGTTGCTCGTGCTTGCCCCCCTAAGAAGACCCTGATGGCACTTGAGAAGATCTAGCGAGGCTTTCTTTGGGTTGGGCGCGCGGAGGCTAATGGCGGCAATTGCCACGTCAACTGGCAGCGCGTCGCCATGCCGATCTCTCTTGGCGGGCTGGGCGTCCGCGACCTGGCACGCACAGGCCTCGCGCTCCACACACAGTGGGTGTGGTTCAGCCGCACTGACCAAGTCAGGGCCTGGGCCGGGCTGGACCTGCAGTTCAGTGCCGACGAGCGTGCGTTCTTCTTCGCCTCCACCACCATGTCAGTTGGGAACGGCACACAAGCCCTTTTTTGGGAGGATCGGTGGATTGATGGCCACTCCGTCCATGAGATTGCGCCTCTCCTCCACGCGTGCATCCCCAAACGCCGCTATAAGCTCCGAACCGTGGCGGACGATCTCCTTGCCAACCGGTGGGTGCAGGATATCCAGGGCGTCGTGGGGGTCCAGGAGATTGGGCAGTACCTGCAGCTATGGTACAAGATCGCGCATACTACCCTCTGCACGGAGCCAGACCGCCTAACCTGGAAGTGGAGCACGAACGGCACCTACTCCGCCAGATCTGCCTACCTCGCCACATTCCACGGCTCCATCACCTGTGACGCATGGAAGCTCACCTGGAAGTGTTGGGCGCCACCGCGTGTCAGGTTCTTCCACTGGCTATATAGCTCACCTGGATCGCTGCTGGACCGCTGACCGCCGCGGCTTGCCGCACCCCGCGCGCCGCCCACTTTGCGAACCACCTCCTCCTTGCCTGCCCCTTCGCCCGGCAGGCCTGGCACGAGGTGTTCGGTGCTACCTCTTGAGCACTGCATTGGATTTCCTTGAAGAGGAAAGGGTGATGCAGCAGAGTAGAGTAAGTATTTCCCTCAGTTTTTGAGTACCAAGGTATCAATCCAGTAGCAGGCTACACGCAAGTCCCTCGTACCCACACAAAACAAATAGCTCCACGCAACCAATGCGATTAGGGGTTGTCAATCCCTTCACGGTCACTTACGAGAGTGAGATCTAATAGAGATGATAGATAATATTTTAGGTTATTTTGGTATAAAGATGCAAAGTAAAATAAAAGGGCAAAGTAAAAAAAGCAAAGCAACAATAAAGTGATGGAAGATTGATATGATGAGAATAGACCTGGGGGCCATAGATTTCACTAGTCTCTTCTCTCAAGAGCATAAGTATTCTATGGTGGGTGAACAAATTACTGTTGAGCAATTGACAGAATTGAGCATAGTTATGAGAATATCTAGGTATGATCATGTATATAGGAATCACGTCCGAGACAAGTAGACCAACTCCTGCCTGCATCTACTACTGTTACTCCACTCATCGACCGCTATCCAGCATGCATCTAGAGTATTAAGTTCAAGAAAACAAAGTAACGCCTTAAGCAAGATGACATGATGTAGAGGGATAAATTCATGCAATATGATAAAAAAACCCATCTTGTTATCCTCGATGGCAACAATACAATACGTGCCTTGCTGCCCCTATTGTCATTGGGAAAGGACACCGCAAGATTGAACCCAAAGCTAAGCACTTCTCCCATTGCAAGAAAAACCAATCTAGTAGGCCGAACCAAACTGGCAATTCTAAGAGACGTGCAAAGATAACTAATCATACATAAAAGAATTCAGAGAAGATTAAAATATTGTTCATAGATAAACTTGATCATAAACCCACAATTCATCGGTCTCAACAAACACACTGCAAAAAGAAGATTACATTGAATAGATCTCCACGAGAGAGGGGGCAAACATTGTATTGAGATCCAAAAAGAGAGAAGAAGCCATATAGCTACTAACTATGGACCCGAAGGTCTGAGGTAAACTACTCACATTTCATCGGAGGGGCAATGGTGATGATGTAGAAGCCCTCCCTGGTGGATTCCCCTTCTGGCGGAGCTCCGGAACAGGCCCCAAGATGGGATCTCGTGGATACAGAAGGTTGCGGCGGTGGAATTAGGTTTTTGGTTCCGTATCTAATCGTTTGGGGGTACGTAGGTATATATAGGAGGAAGGAGTACGTTGGTGGAGCAAAGAGGGGCCCACGAGGCAGGGGGCACGCCCCCACCCTCGTGGCCACCTCCTTTATTTCTTGACGGGGGTCCAAGTCGCCTAGATCATATTTGGTGAGAAAATCACGTTTCCGAAGGTTTCATTCTGTTTGGACTCCGTTTGATATTCCGTTTCTTCGAAACACTGAAATAGTCAAAAAACAACAATTCTGGGCTGGACATCCGGTTAATAGGTTAGTCCCAAAAGTAATATAAAAGTGGAAAATAAAGCCCAATATGGTCCAAAACAGTAGATAATATAGCATGGAGCAATCAAAAATTATAGATACGTTGGAGACGTTCAGGCATCCCCAAGCTTAATTCCTGCTCGTCCTCGAGTAGGTAAATGATAAAAAGAGAATTTTTGATGCGGAGTGCTACTTGGCATAATTTCAATGTAATTCTTCTTAATTGTGGTATGAATATTCAGATCCGAAAGATTCAAGACAAAAGTTCATATTGACATAAAAATAATAATACTTCAAGCAAACTAACTAAGCAATTATCTCCTATTAAAATAACATGGCCAAAGAAAGTCCATCCCTACAAAATCATATAGTTTAGTCATACTCCATTTTCGTCACACAAGAATGCTCTCATCATGCACAACCCCGATGACAAGCCAAGCAATTGTTTCATACTTTAGTAATCTCAAACTTATAAACTTTCATGCAATACATGAGCGTGAGCCATGGACATAGCACTATGGGTGGAATAGAATATGATGATGGGGGTTATGTGGAGAAGACAAAAATAAGAAGATCTCACATCAACGAGGCTAATCAATGGGCTATGGATATGCCCATCGATTGATGTTAATGCAAAGAGTAGGGATTGCCATGCAACGGATGCACTAGAGCTATAAATGTATGAAAGCTCAACAAAAGAAACTAAGTGGGTGTGCATCCAACTTGCTTGCTCACGAAGACCTAGGGCACTTGAGGAGGCCCATTGTTGGAATATACAAGCCAAGTTCTATAATGAAAAATTCCCACTAGAATATGAAAGTTACAAAACAAGAGACTCTCTATCATGAAGATTATGGTGCTACTTTGAAGCACAAGTGTGGAAAAGGATAGTAGCATTGTCCCTTCTCTATTTTTCTCTCATTTTTTATATGGCCTTTCTCTTTATTTATGGCCTTTCTCCATTTTTTAATTCCTCACTTGGGACAATGCTCTAGGAAATGATCATCATCACACCTCTATTTATTTACAACTCAATGATTACAACTCGATACTAGAACAAAGTATGACTCTATATGAATGCCTCCGGCAGTGTACCGGGATATGCAATGAATCAAGAGTGACATGTATGAAAAAATTATGAACGGTGGCTTTGCCACAAATACTATGTCAACTACATGATCATGCTAAGCAATATGAAAATGATGAATGTGTCATGATGAAAGATATGGTGGAAAGTTGCATGGCAATATATCTCGGAATGGCTATGGAAATGCCATAATAGGTAGGTATGGTGGATATTTTGAGGAAGATATAAGGAGGTTTATGAGTGAAAGAGTGTATCATATCACGGGGTTTGGATGCACCGGCGAAGTTTGCACCAACTCTCAATGTGAGAAAGGGCAATGCACGGTACCGAAGAGGCTAGCAATGATGGAAGCGTGAGAGTGCGTATAATCCATGGACTCAACATTAGTTATAAAAAACTCATATACTTATTGCAAAAATCTACAAGCCATCAAAAACCAAAGCACTACGTGCATGCTCCTAGGGGGATAGATTGGTAGGAAAAGACAATCGCTCGTCCCCGACCGCCACTCATAAGGAGGACAATCAAATAACACCTCATGTTTCAAATTTGTTACATAACGTTTACCATACGTGCATGCTACGGGACTTGCAAACTTCAACACAAGCATTTCTCAAATTCACAACTACTCAACTAGCACGACTTTGATATTATCACTTCCATCTCTCAAAACAATTATCAAGCATCAAACTTTTCTTAGCATTCAACACACTCAAAAGAAAGTTTTACAAATCTTGAATACCAAGCATATTATTATATTTAAGCAAATTACCATGCTATTTAAGACTCTCAAAATAATCTAAGTGAAGCATGAGAGATCAATAGTTTCTATAAAACAAATCCACCAACGTGCTCTAAAACATATAAGTGAAGCGCTAGAGCAAAACTATATAGCTCAAAAGATATAAGTGAAGCACATAGAGTATTCTATCAAATTCCAATTCATGCATGGCTCTCTCAAAAGGTGTGTACAGCGAGGATGATTGTGGTAAACTAAAGAGAAAAAGACTCAAATCATACAAGACACTCCAAGCAAAACACATATCATGTGGTGAATAAAAATATAGCTCCAAGTAAAGTTACCGGTGGAAGTAGACGAAAGAGGGGATGCCTTCCGGGGGCATCCCCAAGCTTTAACTTTTTGGTGTCCTTAGATTATCTTGGGGGTGCCATGGGCATCCCCAATCTTAGGCTCTTGCCGCTCCTTGTTCCATAATCCATCAAAAGATTTCACCCAAAACTTGAAAACTTCACAACACAGAACTCAACAGAAATCTCATGAGCTCCGTTAGCGAAAGAAAACAAAAGACCACTTCAAAGTACTGTAATGAAATCATTCTTTATTGGTGTTAAACCTACTATATTCCAACTTCTCTATGGTTTATAAACTATTTTACTAGCCATAGGTTCATCAAAATAAGCAAACAACACACGAAAAATAGAATCTGTCAAAACAAGAACAATCTGTAGTAATCTGTAACTAACACAAACTTATGGAACTGCAAAACATCAGACAAAATAGGAAGACCTGGGAAATTTGTTTATTGATCAGCAGCAATTGGAATCACTATTTTATCACGTTCTTATGATTTTTAACAATTGTTTTCGTGAACAGAAAGTTTCTGGAAATTACAGCAAGATCAAATAACTAACATCCAAGAAGATCCTATAGGTTTAACTTGGCACAAACACTAATTAAAACATAAAAACACATCTAAACATAAGGTGGATGGGTTATTTATTCCTAAAAAGAAACAAAAAAACAAACTAAAAATAAAATTGGGTTGCCTCCCAACAAGCGCTATCGTTTAACGCCCCTAGCTAGGCATAAAAGCAAGGATAGATTTAGGTATTGCCATCTTTGGTAGGCAATCCATAAGTGGCTATCATAATAGATTCATATGTTAGTTTTATTTTTTTTCCTAGGGAAGAGTTCCATGCCCTTATTTAATGAAAATTGGAATCTAATATTCCCTTCCTTCATATCAATAATTGCACCAATCGTTCTAAGGAAAGGTCTACCAAGAATAATAGGACAAGAAGAATTGCAATCTATATCAAGAACGATAAAATCTACGGGCACATAATTCCTATTTGCAACAATAAGAACATCATTAATTCTTCCCATAGGTTTCTTTATAGTGGAATCCGCAAGGTGCAAGTTTACAGAGCAATCATCAAAATCACGGAAATCTAGCAAATCACACAAGGTTTTGGGAATAGTGGAAAAACTAGCACCCAAATCACATAAAGCATAAAATTCATGATCCTTAATCTTAATTTTAATAGTTGGTTCCCACTCATCATAAAGTTTTCTAGGAATAGAGACTTCCAACTTAAGTTTTTCTTCATAAGATTGCATCAAGGCATCAACGATATGTTTGGTAAAGGCTTTATTTTGACTATAAGCATGAGGAGAATTTAGCACGGATTGCAACAAGGAAATACAATCAATTAAAAAGAAACTTTCATAATTAAATTCCTTGAAATCCAAAATAGTGTGTTTAGCAATATGTAGGGTTTTGCTTTTTTCAATCCCACTTTTATCAATTTCATCATCAAGATCTAAATACTCCGAATTTTTGGAACGCCTTCTAGGTAAAGGTGGATTATATTCAGTCTCATCAAGATTCATATTGCAAAACAAATATTTAATAGGGGATACATCAATAATTTTTAGATCTTCATCTTGATTTTCATAAGAATTGGAAGAACATGCTTTAATAAAGGCATCTTTCGTAGCACGCATCCTAGCGGTTCTTTCCTTGCACTGATCAATGGAAATTCTCATGGCTTTCAGAGACTCATTGATATCATGCTTAGGAGGAATAGATCTAAGCTTTAAAGAATCAACATCAAGAGAAATTCTATCAACGTTCCTAGCCAATTCACCAACTTTAAGTAATTTCTCTTCAAGCAAAGCATTGAAATTCTTTTGTGAATTCATAAAATCTTTAACACTATTCTCAAATTCAGAGGGCATCTTATTAAAATTTCCATAAGAGTTGTTGTAGGAATTTCCATAATTATTAGAAGGATTACTAGGATAAGGCCTAGGATTAAAGTTCCCTCTATACGCGTTGTTACCAAAATTATTCCTACCAAAAAATTTCACATCCATAGATTCATTATTATACTCAATCAAAGTAGACAAAGGAATATCATTAGGATCAGAAGAAACACTCTTAGTAGCAAATAATTCCATAAGTTCATCCATCTTTCCACTCAAAACATTGATTTCTTCTATCGCATGCACTTTTTTATTAGTAGATCTTTCAGTGTGCCATTGAGAATAATTAACCATAATATTATCTAGGAGTTTAGTAGCATCTCCTAAAGTGATTTCCATAAAAGTGCCTCCCGCGGCTGAATCTATAAGATTTCTAGAAGCAAAATTCAATCCGGCATAAAATTTTTGTATAATCATCCACAAATTCAAACCATGAGTAGGGCAATTATGTATCATTAATTTCATTCTCTCCCAAGCTTGTGCAACATGTTCATGATCAAGTTGCTTAAAATTCATAATATCATTTCTAAGAGAGATGATCTTAGAGGGAGGAAAATACTTAGAGATAAAAGCATCTTAGCACTTGTTCCAAGAATTAGCACTATTTTTAGGCAAAGACGAAAACGAAGTTTTAGCACGATCTCTAAGCGAAAAAGGAAATAGCTTAAATTTAACAATATCATTATCGACATCTTTCTTCTTTTGCATATCACATAAATCAAAGAAGCTATTTATATGAGTAGCGACATCTTCACTAGGAAGGCCGGCGAATTGATCTTTCATAACAAGATTCAACAAAGCAGTATTGATTTCACAAGATTCAGTATTGGTAAGAGGAGCAATCGGAGTGCTAAGGAAATCATTATTGTTGGTATTGGTAAAGTTGCACAATTTTGTATTATCTTGAGCCATCGTGGCAAGCAAGCACTCCAACACACAAGCAAATAAGAAGGCAAGCGAGAAAAAGGCAAACGGAAAAGAGAGGGCGAATAAAACGGCAAGGGTGAAGTGAGGGAGAGGAAAACGAGAGGAAAATGGCAAATAATGTAATGCGAGAGATAAGGGATTGTGATGGGTACTTGGTATGTTGACTTTTGCATAGACTCCCCGGCAACGGCGCCAGAAATCTTCCTGCTACCTCTTGAGCACTGCGTTGGATTTCCTTGAAGACGAAAGGGTGATGCAGCAGAGTAGAGTAAGTATTTCCCTCAGTTTTTGAGAACCAAGGTATCAATCCAGTAGGAGGCTACACGCAAGTCCCTCGTACCTACACAAAACAAATAGCTCCACGCAACCAACGCGATTAGGGGTTGTCAATCCCCTCACGGTCACTTACGAGAGTGAGATCTGATAGAGGTGATAGATAATATTTTTGGTATTTTTGGTATAAAGATGCAAAGTAAAATAAAAGGGCAAAGTAAAAAAGCAAAGCAATAATAAAGTGATGGAAGATTGATATGATGAGAATAGACCCGGGGGCCATAGATTTCACTAGTGGCTTCTCTTAAGAGCATAAGTATTCTACGCTGGGTGAACAAATTACTGTTGAGCAATTGACAGAATTGAGCATAGTTATGAGAATATCTAGGTATGATCATGTATATAGGCATCACATCCGATACATGTAGACCGACTCCTACCTGCATCTACTACTATTACTCCACTCATCGACCGCTATCCAGCATGCATCTAGAGTATTAAGTTCAAAAAAACAGAGTAACGCCTTAAGCAAGATGACATGATGTAGAGGGATAAATTCATGCAACATGATAAAAACCCCATCTTGTTATCCTCGATGGCAACAATACAATACGTGCCTTGCTGCCCCTACTGTCATTGGGAAAGGACACCGCAAGATTGAACCCAAAGCTAAGCACTTCTCCCATTGCAAGAAAAACCAATCTAGTAGGCCAAACCAAACTGATAATTCGAAGAGACTTGCAAAGATAACCAATCATACATAAAAGAATTCAGAGAAGATTCAAGTATTGTTCATAGATAAACTTGATCATAAACCCACAATTCATCGGTCTCAATAAACACACCGCAAAAAGAAGATTACATCAAATAGATCTCCACAAGAGAGGGGGAGAACATTGTATTGAGATCCAAAAAGAGAGAAGAAGCCATCTAGCTACTAACTATGGACCCGAAGGTCTGAGGTAAACTACTCACACTTCATCGGAGGGGCAATGGTGATGATGTAGAAGCCCTCCGTGGTGGATTACCCTTCCGGCGGAGCTCCGGAACAGGTCCCGAGATGGGATCTCATGGATACAGAAGGTTGCGGCGGTGGAATTTGGTTTTTGGCTCCGTATCTGATCGTTTGGGGTACATAGGTATATATAGGAGGAAGAAGTACGTCGCTGGAGCAAAGGGGGGCCCACGAGGCAGGGGGCGCGCCCTAGGGGGCGCTCTCCACACTCGTGGCCACCTGCTTTGTTTCTTGATGGGGGGTCCAAGTCTCCTGGATCATATTCGGTGAGAAAATCACGTTCCCGAAGGTTTCATTCCGCTTGGACTGCGTTTGATATTCCGTTTCTTCGAAACACTGAAATAGGCAAAAAACAATAATTCTGGGCTGGGCCTCCGGTCAATAGGTTAGTCCCAAAAGTAATATAAATGTGGAAAATAAAGCCCAATATGGTCCAAAACAGTAGATAATATAGCATGGAGCAATCAAAAATTATAGATACGTTGGAGACGTATCATTCGGTTGGCTCCGAGTCCCATGCCCCACGCCTGATCATGAGCCATCTCTCAATGACTGGTGGCAATCCTCTAAGCAGCTCGCGCCCAAGCCCATGCGTAAAGGCCTAGCTTTTGTGGTCCTGATAGTCCCTTGGATGCTTTGGAAGCACCGCAATGACTGCGTCTTCAACCGTGGCAGCCCCCTGGTTGCTGACCTGCTCGCAAAAATCAAGGAGGAGGCCGCCCTTTGGGCCGCCGCCGACGCGTTAGGGCTACGAGACATTATCCCGCAAACCTGGGACGTCCATTGACTTTCATCCCAAGCTGTAACCACCTCCCAAGAGGATTCTAACTATTAAACCCCGTCTTTTCAATATAATGAAACACAAGCTCTTTTGCGTTTTCTAGAAAAAAGTCTTTGCGATCTTGCTGTAAAAAACAAAAACTTTAGCACTCACGAGATTAGCTACAACTTTTTACTGGAGAGCGATCTTTAGTTGATTCTTTTTGCAGATGATTAATAGAGAAATTCCTCACGTCCAGAAATTTATTTTAGAATTTTTGGAGTTCTAGAAGTTTGCGTTAGTTACAAATTACTACAGACTGTTCTGTTTTTGACAGATTCTGTTTTTCGCGGGTTGTTTGCTTATTTTGATGAATCTATGGCTAGTAATGGAGTTTATGAACCATAGAAAAGTTGGAATACAGTAGGTTTAACACCAATATAAATAAATAATGAGTTCTTTACAGTACCTTGAAGTGGTGTTTTCTTTTCTTTCGCTAATGGAGCTCACGAGATTTTATTATATGTTTTGTGTTGTGAAGTTTTCAAGTTTTGGATAAAGATTTGATGGATTATGGAACAAGATTGGCAAGAGCCTAAGCTTGGGGATTCCCAAGGCACCCCAAGGTAAAATTCAAGGACAACCAAAAGCCTAAGCTTGGGGATGCCCCGGAAGGCATCCCATCTTTCGTCTTCGTCTATCGGTAACTTTACTTGGGGCTATATTTTTATTCTCCACATGATATGAGTTTTGCTTGGAGCGTCTTGTATGATTTGAGTCTTTGCTTTTTAGTTTATCACAATCATCCTCGCTGATTACACCTTTTGAGAGAGACACACATGATTCGGAATTTGTTAGAATACTCTATGTGCTTCACTTATATGTTTTGAGCTATATAGTTTTTGCTCTAGTGCTTCACTTATTTCTTCTAGAGCATAGTGGTGGTTTTATTTTACAGAAATTATTGATCTCACATGCTTCACTTATATTATTTTGAGAGTCTTAAACAGCATGGTAATTTGCTTTAATTGTGAAATTAATCCGAATGTGATAGGCATCCAAGATGAGCATAATAAAAACTTCCATATTGAGTTCATTGAATATCATGAGAAGTTTGATACTTGATAAGTGTTTTGAGATATAAATGTGGTAATGTTAGAGTGTGATAGTTTGGTAATTGTGAAATTGAGAAATACTTGTGTTAAGGTTGGCAAGTCCCGTAGCATGCACGTATGGTAAAAGTTGTGTGACAATTTTGACACATAAGGTGTTCTTTTATTGCTTTCCTTATGAGTGGAGGTCGGGGATGAGCGATGGTCTTTTCCTACCAATCTATCCCTCTAGGGGCATGCGTAGTAGTACTTTTCTTCGAGGGCTAATAAACTTTTGCAATAAGTATATGAGTTCTTTATGACTAATGTGAGTCCATGGATTATACGCACTCTCAACCTTCCACAATTTTCTAGCCTCTATGGTACCGTGCATTGCCCTTTCTCACCTTGAGAGTTGGTGCAAACTTCGCCTGTGCATCCAAACCCCGTGATATGATACGCTCTATCACACATAAACCTCCTTATATCTTCCTCAAAATAGCCACCATACCTTCCTATCATGGCATTTCCATAGCCATTCTGAGATATATTGCCATGCAACTTTCCATCGTTCCGTTTATTATGACACGCTCCATCATTGTCATATTGCTTTGCATGGTCATGTAGTTGACATCGTATTTGTGGCAAAGCCACCATTCATAATTTTTCATACATGTCTCTCTTGATTCATTGCATATCCCGGTACACCGCCGGAGGCATTCACATAGAGTCATATTTTTTGTTCTAAGTATTGAGTTGTAATTCTTGAGTTGTAAGTAATAAAAGTGTGATGATCATCATTATTAGATCATTGTCCCATGTGAGGAAAGGATGATGGAGACTATGATTCCCCACAAGTCGGGATGAGATTCCGTACTAAATAAAGGGGAAAAAAGAAGGCCCAAGAAAAAAAGAGAAAAAAATGAGAGAAAAAGAGAGAAGGGACAATGTTACTATCCTTTTTCCACACGTGTGCTTCAAAGTAGCACCGTGATCTTCATGATAGAGAGTCTCCTATGTTGTCACTTTCATATACTAGTGGGAATTTTTCATTATAGAACTTGGCTTGTATATTCTAATGATGGGCTTCCTCAAAATGCCCTAGGTATTCGTGAGCAAGCAAGTTGGATGCACACCCACTTAGTTTCTTTTGTTGAGCTTTCATATATTTATAACTCTAGTGCATCCGTTGCATGGCAATCCCTACTCTCTCATTTACATCAATTGATGGGCATCTCCATAGCCTATTGATTAGCTGCGTCAATGTGAAACTTTCTACCTTTTTGTCTTGTCACATAACCCCCATCATTATACTTTATTCCACCCATAGTGCTATATCCATGGCTTGCGCTCATGTATTGCATAAGGGTTGAAAAGGCTGAAGCACGTTAAAAAGTATGAACCATTTGCTTGGCTTGTCATCGGGGTTATGCATGATGAGATCGTTTTGTGTGACGAAATTGAAGCATGGCCTAACTATATGATTTTGTAGGGGTAAGCTTTCTTTGGCTATGATATTTTGATAAGACATAATTGCTTGGTTAACATGTTTGAAGTATTATTGTTTTTATGTCAACATTAAACTTTTATCTTGAATCTTTTGGATCTAACTATTCATGCCACAATAAAAATAATTACATTGAAAATTATGCTAAGAAGCATTCCAAGTCAAAAATCTGTTTTTATCATTTACCTACTCGAGGACGAGCAGGAATTAAGCTTGGGGATGCTTGATATGTCTCCAATGTATCTATACTTTTTGATTATTCCATGCTATTATATTATCTGTTTTGGATGTTCAATGGGATTTATTATACACTTTTATATTATTTTTGGGACTAACCTATTAACCGGAGGCCCAGCCCAAATTGCTGTTTTTTTTGCCTATTTTAGTGTTTCGAAAGAAAGGAATATCAAACGGAGTCCAAACGGAATGAAACCTTTGGGAACGTGATTTTCGGAACAAACGTGATCCAGAGGACTTGGAGTGGACGTCAAGCAATCAACGAGGAGGCCACGAGGCAGGGGGGCGCGCTTGCCCCCTTGGGCACGCCCCCACCCTTGTGGGCCCCTCGTAGCTCTCCTGAAAGACCTCTTTCGCCTATATATACTCATATACCCTGGAAACATTAAAACAGGAGCCAAAACCCTATTTCCACCGCCGCAACTCTCTGTACCCATGAGATCCCATCTTGGGGCCTTTTCTGACGCTCCGCCAGAGGGGGCATTGATCACAGAGGGCTTCTGCATCAACACCATACCCTCTCCGATGATGTGTGAGTAGTTTACCTCAGACCTTCGGGTCCATAGTTATTAGCTAGATGGCTTGTTCTCTCTCTTTGGATCTCAATACAAAGTTCTCCTCGATTCTCTTGGAGATCTATTCGATGTAATCTTCTTTTGCGGTGTTTGTCGAGATCCGATGAATTGTGGGTTCATGATCAAGATTATCTATGAACAATATTTGAATCTTCTCTGAATTCTTTTATGTATGATTGGTTATCTTTGCAAGTCTCTTCGAATTATCAGTTTGGTTTGGCCTACTAGATTGATCTTTCTTGCAATGGGAGAAGTGCTTAGCTTTGGTTTCAATCTTGCGGTGCTTGATCCGAGTGACAGTAGGGGAAACGACACGTATTGTATTGTTGCCATCGAGGATAAAAAGATGGGGCTTATATCATATTGCTTGAGTTTATCCCTCTACATCATGTCATCTTGCTTAAAGTGTTACTCCGTTCTTATGAACTTAATACTCTAGATACATGCTGGATAGCGGTCGATGTGTGGAGTAATAGTAGTAGATGCAGGCAGGAGTCGGTCTATTTGTCACGGACGTGATGCCTATATACATGATCATACCTAGATATTCTCATAACTATGCTCCATTCTATCAATTGCTCGACAGTAATTTGGTCACCCACCGTAATACTTATGCTATCTTGAGAGAAGCCACTAGTGAAACCTATGGCCCCCGGGTCTATTTTCCATCATATTAATCTTCCGTCGACTAGCTATTTCTTTCGCCGTTTTTTTGCTTTCTTTACCTTTAGTCTTTATCATAAATCTACCAAAAATATTAGCTTACCATCTCTATCAGATCTCACGTTTGCAAGTGAAGGGATTGACAACCCCTTTATCGCATTGGTTGCAAGGTTTATATTTGTTTGTATAGGTACAAGGGACTTGAGCGTGGCCTCCTACTGGATTGGTACCTTGGTTCTAAAAAACTGAGGGAAATACTTACGCTACTTTGCTGCATCACCCTTTCCTCTTCAAGGGAAACCAACGCAGTGCTCAAGAGGTAGCACCTTGTCCCATGGCTGCTGCCCCAACATGCATGCATTAAGTAATCCATCATAGACTGACCTGGCCCCTACAGCCTAGTTGCTGCTGCCCGCAACATGTATGCATGCATTAAGTAATTCATTCATCCATAGACTGCCTAGCCCCTACAGTCTAGCTGCTGCATGCAACAACACGTATTATCAGTGAGGAGAGCTACCGCCAAAGTCTTAGTCGGTAGGTATAAACTGGATACCGCCAAAAACTATGGCGGTAGGGTCTTTTCCATATTAAACGGACGTGACGACGCTGATAAATCCTACCGCCAGATACCTTGGCGGTAGGTTGTGCTATCCTACCGCCGAGGTCAATGGCGGTAGAGGGTCAGATCCTGAAATTTTTACGAAATAGGGTCAGATCCGGATAAACTTTTCAAAAAGGGTCAAAACACGAAAATCGGCCCGCCCTGGTACGTCAAGATTGCTCATCATGTTTTTGCATATTAACCTATGTTTGGCGCTAAATTGATGTTATAGCGCGCTAAATGATGCCATAGTGGTTTAGATGACGCTATTATTGAATTATTTGGTCCCTCCTCAGATATACTGGCGGAAATCTTCGCGAAGGCACAACACATTGCTGGAATCTCCTTTCAGCATTGCAAGCGGGATGCAAATTTAGTTGCGCACAACTTAGCAAAACATTCGTACGAGTCGAAGTCTTTTATTTTTTGGGATGATGTCCCTCCTAGTTTCTTACTTCCATTTTTGATTCATGATGTAACTTTGTTGGCTTCGAAATAAAGTGCGCCGAATAGGCATTCCCCCACAAAAGAGATGTACACGACGCGTTTAGTGTGAGGCCCCTCCAAACGCTATGACACGGAGATAGCGTGCTATTAAAAACTACTCCCTTCATTCACAAATATAAGGTGCCCTAACTATGTATATAGATACATTTTAGTGTATTCACTTATTTCAGTCTTTATGTAGTTCATATTAAAATATCCAAAAAATCTTATATTGATGAACGGAGGGAGTATGATCTTAGCACCTCAATCTAGATGGTTTTGAGTACGGAGAACACCCACCTCGCCTTCACCAGCATCGGAGAGGACAAGGGGCTTTACATCGACCGTGACAACCTCCAAGGCGCTGCCGAAGTAAGCAACTAAACAACTCGAAATGCGGAGCCGTCCCGTGGTAGCACTTGCACACTGTGATAAAGTTGGCGATGTGCAAGATGGCGTTGGGTGTTAGATGGTGCAGCTGACACCCATAGAAGAAGAGAAAGCCGCACACAAAGCTGTGACAACAACAACAACAACAACAACAACAACAACAACAACAACAACAACAACAACAACAACAACAACAACAACAACAACAACAACAACAACAACAACAACAACAACAACAACAACAACAACAACAACAACAACAACAACAACAACAACAACAACAACAACAACAACAACAACAACAACAACAACAACAACAACAACAACAACAACAACAACAACAACAACAACAACAACAACAACAACAACAACAACAACAACAACAACAACAACAACAACAACAACAACAACAACAACAACAACAACAACAACAACAACAACAGGGCTTCGCCTCCGAGTTCTTAGCACACGTTCAGCTCGATGACGATCCCCATGCTCCGATCCAGCAAAGCTTCGGGGAGGAGTTCCGTCAGCACGACAGCGTGGTGACGATCTTGATGTACTACTGACGCAGGGCTTCGCCTAAGCACCGCGACAATATGACCGAGGTGGAATATGGTGGAGGGGGGCACCGCACACGGCTAAGGAACGATCACGTTGATCAATTGTCTGTTCTAGGGTGCCCCCCTGCCCCCGTATATAAAGGAGCCAGGGGGAGGGGCGGCCGGCCAGGGTTGGGCGCGCCAGGGGGGAGTCCTACTCCCACCGGGAGTAGGACTCCCTCTTTTTCCTATTCGGAGTAGGAGAAGGGGGGAAAGAGGAGGAGGGGGAAAAGGAAAGGGGGGCGCCGCCCCCTTCCCTTGTCCTATTAGGACTAGGAGGGGAAGGGGCGCGAGGCCCCTTCCTTCCCCTTTCTCCCTTCTCTCTTAAGGCCCATAGTGGCCCATTAAACCCCCCGGGGGGTTCCGGTAACCCCCCGGTACTCCGTTATTATCCGAAACCATTCGGAACCATTCCGATGTCCGAATATAGTTGTCCAATATATCAATCTTTATGTATCGACCATTCCGAGACTCCTCGTTATGTCCGTGATCTCATCCGGGACTCCGAACTAACTTCGGTACATCAAAATGCATAAACTCATAATATAACTGTCATCGAAACCTTAAGCGTGCGGACCCTACGGTTCGAGAACTATGTAGACATGACCGAGACTCGTCTCCTGTCAATAACCAATAGCGGGACCTGGATGCCCATATTGGCTCCTACATATTCTACGAAGATCTTTATCGGTCAGACCGCATAACATCATACGTTGTTCCCTTTGTCATCGGTATGTTACTTGCCCGAGATTCGATCGTCGGTATCCAATACCTAGTTCAATCTCGTTACCGGCAAGTCTCTTTACTCGTTCCGTAATACATCATCTTGCAACTAACTCATTGGTTGCAATGCTTGCAAGGCTTGTGTGATGTGCATTACCGAGAAGGCCCTGAGATACCTCTCCGACATTCGGAGTGACAAATCCTAATCTCGAAATACGCCAACCCAACAAATACTTTCGGAGACACCTGTAGAGCACCTTTATAATCACCCAGTTACGTTGTGACGTTTGGTAGCACACAAAGTGTTCCTACGGTAACCGGGATTTGCATAATCTCATAGTCATAGGAACATGTATAAGTCATGAAGAAAGCAATAGCAACATACTAAACGATCGGGTGCTAAGCTAATGGAATGGGTCATGTCAATCAGATCATTCAACTAATGATGTGACCTTGTTAATCAAATAACAACTCCTTTGTCTATGGTTAGGAAACTTAACCATCTTTGATTAACAAGCTAGTCAAGTAGAGGCATACTAGTGACACTCTGTTTGTCTATGTATCCACACATGTATTATGTTTCCTGTTAATACAATTCTAGCATGAATAATAAACATTTATCATGATATGCAAGGAAATAGATAATAACTTTATTATTGCCTCTAGGGCATATTTCCTTCTGTCTCCCACTTGCAATAGAGTCAATAATATAGATTACACAGTAATGATTCTAACACCCATGGAGTCTTGGTGCTGATCATGTTTTGCTCGTGGAAGAGGCTTAGTCAACGGGTCTGCTACATTCAGATCCGTATGTATCTTGCAAATTTCTATGTCTCCCACCTGGACTAAATCCCGGATGGAATTGAAGCGTCTCTTGATGTGCTTGGTTCTTTTGTGAAATCTGGATTCCTTTGCTAAGGCAATTGCACCAGTATTGTCACAAAAGATTTTCATTGGACCCGATGCACTAGGTATGACACCTAGATCGGATATGACACCTAGACCCGATGCACTAGGTATGACACCTAGATCGGATATGAACTCCTTCATCCAAACTCCTTCATTCGCTGCTTCCGAAGCAGCTATGTACTCTGCTTCACATGTAGATCCCGCTATGACGCTTTGTTTAGAACTGCACCAACTTACAGCTCCATCGTTTAATGTAAATACGTATCCGGTTTGCGATTTAGAATCGTCCGGATCAGTGTCAAAGCTTGCATCAACGTAACCGTTTACGACGAGCTCTTTGTCACCTCCATACACGAGAAACATCTCCTTAGTCCTTTTCAGATACTTCAGGATATTCTTGACCGCTGTCCAGTGATCCACTCCTGGATTACTTTGGTACCTCCCTGCCAAACTTATAGCAAGGCACACATCGAGTCTGGTACACAGCATTGCATACATGATAGAGCCTATGGCTGAAGCATAGGGAACATCTTTCATCTTCTCTCTATCTTCTGCAGTGGTCGGGCATTGAGTCTTACTCAACTTCACACCTTGTAATACAGGCAAGAACCCTTTCTTTGCTTGATCCATTTTGAACTTTTTCAAAACTTTGTCAAGGTATGTGCTTTGTGAAAATCCAATTAAGCGTCTTGATCTATCTCTATAGATCTTAATGCCTAATATGTAAGCAGCTTCACCGAGGTCTTTCATAGAAAAACTTTTATTCAAGTATCCCTTTATGCTATCTAGAAATTCTATATCATTTCCAATTAGTAATATGTCATCTACATATAATATCAGAAATGCTACAGAGCTCCCACTCACTTTCTTGTAAATACAGGCTTCTCCAAAAGTCTGTACAAACCCAAATGCTTTGATCACACTATCAAAGCACTTATTCCAACTCCGAGAGGCTTGCACCAGTCCATAAATGGATCGCTGGAGCTTGCACACTTTGTTAGCTCCCTTTGGATCGATAAAACCTTCCGGTTGCATCATATACAACTCTTCTTCCAGAAATCCATTCAGGAATGCAGTCTTTACATCCATTAGCCAAATTTCATAATCATAAAATGCGGCAATTGCTAACATGATTCGGACAGACTTAAGCATCGCTACGGGTGAGAAGGTCTCATCATAGTCAATCCCTTGAACTTGTCGAAAACCTTTTGCGACAAGTCGAGCTTTGTAGACAATAACATTACCATCAGCGTTAGTCTTCTTCTTGAAGATCCATTTATTCTCTATTGCTTGCCGACCATCGGGCAAGTCTACCAAAGTCCATACTTTGTTCTCATACATGGATCCCATCTCAGATTTCATGGCTTCAAGCCATTTTGCGGAATCTGGGCTCACCATCGCTTCTTCATAGTTCATAGGTTCACCATGATCTAGTAGCATGATTTCCAGAACAGGATTGCCGTACCACTCTGGTGCGGATCTTACTCTGGTTGATCTACGAGGTTCTGTAGTAACTTGATCTGAAGTTGCATGATCATCATCATTAACTTCCTCACTAATTGGTGTAGGTGCTACAGAAACAGATTTCTGTGACGTACTACTTTCTAATAAGGGAGCAGGTACAATTACCTCATCAAGTTCTACTTTCCTCCCACTCACTTCTTTCGAGAGAAACTCCTTCTCTAGAAAGGATCCATTTTTAGCAACAAAAGTCTTGCCTTCGGATCTGTGATAGAAGGTGTACCCAACAGTTTCTTTTGGGTATCCTATGAAGACACATTTCTCCGATTTGGGCTCGAGCTTATCAGGTCGAAGCTTTTTCACATAAGCATCGCAGCCCCAAACTTTAAGAAACGACAACTTTGGTTTCTTGCTAAACCATAGTTCATAAGGCGTCGTCTCAACAGATTTTGATGGTGTCCTATTCAATGTGAATGCGGCCGTCTCTAGAGCATAACCCGAAAACGATAGCGGTAAATCTGTAAGAGACATCATAGATCGCACCATATCAAGTAAAGTGCGATTACGACGTTCTGACACACCATTGCGTTGTGGTGTTTCGGGTGGCGTGAGTTGCGAAACTATTCCGCATTGTTTCAAATGTAGACCAAACTCGTAACTCAAATATTCTCCTCCACGATCAGATCGTAGAAACTTTATTTTCTTGTTACGATGATTTTCAACTTCACTCTGAAATTCTTTGAACTTTTCAAATGTTTCAGACTTGTGCTTCATTAAGTAGATATACCCATATCTGCTTAAATCATCTGTGAAGGTGAGAAAATAACGATATCCGCCACGAGCCTCAATATTCATCGGACCACATACATCTGTATCTATGATTTCCAACAAATCTGTTGCTCTCTCAATAGTACCGGAGAACGGTGTTTTAGTCATCTTGCCCATGAGGCATGGTTCGCAAGTACCAAGTGATTCATAATCAAGTGGTTCCAAAAGTCCATCAGTATGGAGTTTCTTCATGCGCTTTATACCGATATGACCTAAACGGCAGTGCCACAAATAAGTTGCACTATCATTATCAACTCTGCATCTTTTGGCTTCAACATTATGAATATGTGTATCACTACTATCGAGATTCATTAAAAATAGACCACTCTTCAAGGGTGCATGACCATAAAAGATATTACTCATATAAATAGAACAACCATTATTCTCTGATTTAAATGAATAACCGTTTCGCATCAAACAAGATCCAGATATAATGTTCATGCTTAACGCTGGCACCAAATAACAATTATTTAGGTCTAATACTAATCCCGAAGGTAGATGTAGAGGTAGCGTGCCGACTGCGATCACATCGACTTTGGAACCGTTTCCCACGCGCATCGTCACCTCGTCCTTTGCCAGTGTTCGCTTAATCCGTAGTCCCTGTTTTGAGTTGCAAATATTAGCAACAGAACCAGTATCAAATACCCAGGTACTACTGCAAGCTCTAGTAAGGTACACATCAATAACATGTATATCACATATACCTTTGTTCACCTTGCCATCCTTCTTGTCCGCCAAATACTTGGGGCAGTTCCGCTTCCAGTGACCAGTCTGCTTGCAGTAGAAGCACTCAGTTTCAGGCTTAGGTCCAGACCTGGGTTTCTTCTCTTGAGCAGCAACTTGTTTGCTGTTCTTCTTGAAGTTCCCCTTCTTCTTCCCTTTGCCCTTTTTCTTGAAACTAGTGGTTTTGTTAACCATCAACACTTGATGCTCCTTTTTGATTTCTACCTCCGCAGCCTTTAGCATTGCGAAGAGCTCGGGCATTGTCTTATTCATCCCTTGCATATTATAGTTCATCACGAAGCCTTTGTAGCTTGGTGGAAGTGATTGGAGAATTCTGTCAATGACGCAATCATCCGGAAGATTAACCCCCAGTTGAATCAAGTGATTATAATACCCAGACATTTTGAGTATATGCTCATTGACAGAACTATTCTCCTCCATCTTGCAGCTATAGAACTTATTGGAGACTTCATATCTCTCAATCCGGGCATTCTGTTGGAATATTAACTTCAACTCTTGGAACATCTCATATGCTCCATGATGTTCAAAACGTCGTTGAAGTCCCGGTTCTAAGTCGTAAAGCATGGCACACTGAACTATCGAGTAGTCATCAGCTTTGCTCTGCCAGATGTTCACAACATCTGGCGTTGCTCCAGCAGCAGGCCTGGCACCCAGCGGTGCATCCAGGACGTAACTCTTCTGTGCAGCAATGAGGATAATCCTCAAGTTACGGACCCAGTCCGTGTAATTGCTACCATCATCTTTCAACTTTGCTTTCTCAAGGAACGCATTAAAATTCAACGGAACAACAACACGAGCCATCTATCTACAATCAACATAAACAAGCAAGATACTATCAGGGACTAAGTTCATGATAAATTTAAGTTCAATTAATCATACTACTTAAGAACTCCCACTTAGATAGACATCCCTCTAATCTTCTAAGTGATCACGTGATCCAAATCAAACTAAACCATAACCGATCATCACGTGCAATGGATTAGTTCTCAATGGTGAACATCATTATGTTGATCATATCTACTATATGATTCACGCTCCACCTTTCGGTCTCCGTGTTCCGAGGCCATATCTGCATATGCTAGGCTCGTCAAGTATAACCCGAGTATTCTACGTGTGCAAAAACTGGCTTGCACCCGTTGTAGATGGACGTAGAGCTTATCACACCCGATCATCACGTGGTGTCTGGGCACGACGAACTTTGGCAACGGTGCATACTCGGGGAGAACACTTCTTGATAATTTAGTGAGAGATCATCTTATAATGCTACCGTCAATCAAAGCAAGATAAGATGCATAAAAAGATAAACATCACATGCAATCAATATAAGTGATATGATATGGCCATCATCATCTTGTGCTTGTGATCTTCATCTCCGAAGCACCGTCATGATCACCATCGTCACCGGCGCGACACCTTGATCTCCATCGTAGCATCGTTGTCGTCTCGCCAATCTTATGCTTCTACGACTATCGCTACCGCTTAGTGATAAAGTAAAGCATTACAGGGCGATTGCATTGCATACAATAAAGCGACAACCATATGGCTCCTGCCAGTTGCCGATAACTCGGTTACAAAACATGATCATCTCATACAATAAAATTTAGCATCATGTCTTGACCATATCACATCACAACATGCCCTGCAAAAACAAGTTAGACGTCCTCTACTTTGTTTGTTGCAAATTTTACGTGGCTGCTACGGGCTTAAGCAAGAACCAATCTCACCTACGCATCAAAACCACAACGATAGTTTGTCAAATAGACTCCGTTTTAACCTTCTCAAGGACCGGGCGTAGCCATACTCGGTTCAACTAAAGTTGGAGAAACTGACACCCGCCAGCCACCTATGTGCAAAGCACGTCGGTAGAACCAGTCTCGCGTAAGCGTACGCGTAATGTTGGTCCGGGCCGCTTCATCCAACAATACCGCCGAACCAAAGTATGACATGCTGGTAGGCAGTATGACTTGTATCATCCACAACTCACTTGTGTTCTACTCGTGCAAAACATCAAACCATAAAAACCAAGGCTCGGATGCCACTGTTGGGGAACGTAGTAATTTCAAAAAAATTCCTACGCACACGCAAGATCATGGTGATGCATAGCAACGAGAGGGGAGAGTGTTATCTACGTACCCACGTAGACCGAAGCGGAAGCGTTGACGCAACATAGAGGAAGTAGTCGTACGTCTTCTCGATCCGACCGATCCAAGCACCGTTACTCCGGCGCCTCCGAGTTCTTAGCACACGTTCAGCTCGATGACGATTCCCGTGCTCCGATCCAGCAAAGCTTCGGGGAGGAGTTCCGTCAGCACGACAGCGTGGTGACGATCTTGATGTACTACTGACGCAGGGCTTCGCCTAAGCACCGCGACAATATGACCGAGGTGGAATATGGTGGAGGGGGGCACCGCACACGGCTAAGGAACGATCACGTTGATCAATTGTCTGTTCTAGGGTGCCCCCCTGCCCCCGTATATAAAGGAGCCAGGGGGAGGGGCGGCCGGCCAGGGTTGGGCGCGCCAGGGGGGAGTCCTACTCCTACCGGGAGTAGGACTCCCTCTTTTTCCTATTCGGAGTAGGAGAAGGGGGGAAAGAGGAGGAGGGGGAAAAGGAAAGGGGGGCGCCGCCCCCTTCCCTTGTCCTATTAGGACTAGGAGGGGAAGGGGCGCGAGGCCCCTTCCTTCCCCTTTCTCCCTTCTCTCTTAAGGCCCATAGTGGCCCATTAAACCCCC